>OW388083.2:28813200-30094450 GCA_936449025.2 Sarcophaga subvicina
AATCTGTACTAGCTATACTAGCAAGCTGTACAATCTGTACTAGCTATACTAGCAAGCTGTACAATCTGTACTAGCTATACTAGCAAGCTATACAATCTGTACTAGCTATACTAGCAAGCTGTACAATCTGTACTAGCTATACTAGCAAGCTATACAATCTGTACTAGCTATACTAGCAAGCTGTACTAGCTATACTAGCAAGCTATACAATCTGTACTAGCTATACTAGCAAGCTGTACTAGCTATACTAGCAAGCTATACAATCTGTACTAGCTATACTAGCAAGCTGTACTAGCTATACTAGCAAGCTATACAATCTGTACTAGCTATACTAGCAAGCTATACAATCTGTACTAGCTATACTAGCAAGCTATACCTGCTATACCTGCTATACCAGCTATATCAGCTATACCAGCTGTACCAGCTGGTATAGCAGGTATAGCAGGTATAGCAGGTATAGCTGGTAGAGCTGGTATAGCTGATATAGCTGATATAGCTGATATAGCTGGTATAGCTGGTATAGCTGGTATAGCTGGAATAGCAGGTATAGCAGGTATAGCTGGTATAGCTGATATAGCTGGTATAGCTTGCTAGTATAGCTAGTACAGATTGTATAGCTTGCTAGTATAGCTAGTACAGATTGTATAGCTTGCTAGTATAGCTAGTACAGCTTGCTAGTATAGCTAGTATAGATTGTACAGCTTGCTAGTATAGCTAGTACAGCTTGCTAGTATAGCTAGTACAGATTGTATAGCTTGCTAGTATAGCTAGTACAGATTGTACAGCTTGCTAGTATAGCTAGTACAGATTGTATAGCTTGCTAGTATAGCTAGTACAGATTGTACAGCTTGCTAGTATAGCTAGTACAGATTGTACAGCTTGCTAGTATAGCTAGTACAGATTGTACAGCTTGCTAGTATAGCTAGTACAGATTGTACAGCTTGCTAGTATAGCTAGTACAGATTGTATAGCTTGCTAGTATAGCTAGTACAGATTGTACAGCTTGCTAGTATAGCTAGTACAGATTGTATAGCTTGCTAGTATAGCTAGTACAGATTGTACAGCTTGCTAGTATAGCTAGTACAGATTGTACAGCTTGCTAGTATAGCTAGTACAGATTGTACAGCTTGCTAGTATAGCTAGTACAGATTGTACAGCTTGCTAGTATAGCTAGTATAGATTGTACAGCTTGCTAGTATAGCTAGTACAGCTTGCTAGTATAGCTAGTACAGATTGAACAGCTTGCTAGTATAGCTAGTACAGATTGTACAGCTTGCTAGTATAGCTAGTATAGATTGTACAGCTTGCTAGTATAGCTGGTATAGCTGATATAGCTGGTATAGCTGGTATAGCAGGTATAGCTGGTATAGCTGGAATAGCAGGTATAGCAGGTATAGCTGGTATAGCTGATATAGCTGGTATAGCTTGCTAGTATAGCTAGTACAGATTGTATAGCTTGCTAGTATAGCTAGTACAGATTGTATAGCTTGCTAGTATAGCTAGTACAGCTTGCTAGTATAGCTAGTATAGATTGTACAGCTTGCTAGTATAGCTAGTACAGCTTGCTAGTATAGCTAGTACAGATTGTATAGCTTGCTAGTATAGCTAGTACAGATTGTACAGCTTGCTAGTATAGCTAGTACAGATTGTATAGCTTGCTAGTATAGCTAGTACAGATTGTACAGCTTGCTAGTATAGCTAGTACAGATTGTACAGCTTGCTAGTATAGCTAGTACAGATTGTACAGCTTGCTAGTATAGCTAGTACAGATTGTACAGCTTGCTAGTATAGCTAGTATAGATTGTACAGCTTGCTAGTATAGCTAGTACAGCTTGCTAGTATAGCTAGTACAGATTGAACAGCTTGCTAGTATAGCTAGTACAGATTGTACAGCTTGCTAGTATAGCTAGTATAGATTGTACAGCTTGCTAGTATAGCTGGTATAGCTGATATAGCTGGTATAGCTGGTATAGCAGGTATAGCTGGTGTAGTGTTTCATGCGAAGAGGTATGAAAGTAATGAAAAAATGGTTATAAACTACAGTCAAAAGAAAAACACCTAATCAGTGTAAGATTGGAAGAAGATTTGTAGACAACTTAATAAACAAATTATATGTTGAATTACATCCACCTTTTTATCAGTTTTGTGGACCTGATACAAAACTTCAAAACGAATAGCAAGAATAAAGGAAATAAAGGAATAATTTATTGGATGTAGATTGTAGAAAGCACGATATAGTGTACTCAAAATCAATGGATATAGACACAAGCCATCAAGCAGATCGTGATCAGGTATAAATCAGATCGTGACCAGATAGCAAGCAGTTCGTGATCAGATATAAAGCAGATCGTAATCAGATACAAAGCAGATCATAATCAGATAGCGAGCAGATCATAACCAGATCAAATTCAATAAAAAAAAAATTATTATAATGTCTAAAAATTACCATAATAAAGTGTTGGAAGATCTTGTAAAGACAAGGGCTGTTCTAAAGAAAAAGTTAAAAAATATTAAACTGAATCAAATAGATAGAGTTAATTTATTAGAAGATACCTTTCAACCAATAACAAAACCACTTAAAAAAATCATTGGAAAACTTAAAGATAAATATAAGGATATAGACAACACTATTAATGATGACGATGATCATGATGATGTAAATGATGATAATGAAAACATCCCAAAACTTGAATATAAGCATAAGGATGTAGACAACACTATAGATGATGACGAAGATTATTATGACGTAAATGGTGATAATGAAATCATTGGAAAACTTGAAGATAAACATAAGCATACGGATACAGACAACACTATTGATGATGATGATGATTATTATGACGTAAATGGTGATAATGAAATCATCGGAAAACTTGAAGATAAGCATAAAGATATAGACAACACTATTGATGATGACGATGATTATGATGATGTAAACGGTGATAATAACGATTTTCAGTATGAAAATATTTCAACTGATGATAATGATGGTGAAAAAAACTATGACCATAATAGACCTGTATCAAGTACATGTATCAAGAACTTGGAAAGAAAACAATGTTTAAAGCTGACGAAAAGCTCTCCATTATTTGAAAATATACAAACACTTATTAATAATAAGCAATTGGATAAAATTTATGGTTTTAATCAAGATATAGACGGTAGTTGGAGATATGGCAAGGAAAAATTAATATTTAATAGAGATAATACTATGCAGATAGGGAATATGAAATTGAAAATGACGCCTGGATTATTTGAACTAGTATTTCATAAAAAACCTCTCCATTATTCTAAAAATGATTTGAAAAAATATAAAGAGATTTTAATTAATACCAATGCACATAAACGTCGCTATGAACCTAATGAACAAGTGAAAGGAACACGAGCCTTCAAATATATACGAATAATTAAACGTTTATTCGAAACAACAACAAACATTTTAACAAAAGGCAGTGGTTTAATGCTAAAATTACAAAATAATCTGAGATCAAATTACATACATTGGGATGATCCTAATGAACTAGTTGACAGACTACGTTTACTTCTTTCATCGGAAGGTTCTGGTCACAACAATCATCAAAACGAAATAATCTCTATTATCGAAGAACTTAAAGAAGCTAACATAATTTATTAGAAGAGTGAAAGAAATGTCTTATATTAATAAATTTGGAGAAGGTTTTAATAAATATAACCATAAAAACAAAAATATCGTAATCGAAAAACATATAACACAAATACATGATGATCTAGCTGATCAAATGAACAATTTAAACATTGAGGTAGAACATGTATACCTAAAACATGGTAATGTCAAAAAAAAAAATAAAAAAAAAAAATTAAAATAAAATAGACAAAACCAAAAAAGTAGATCGTTATCAGATATAAAATAGATCGTGAGCAGATACAAAGCAGATCGTGATCAGATGTAAAGTAGATCGTGATCAGATACAAAGCAGATCAAAATCAATATCAAAAAATTAACATACTGAAATCATATAAATTGCTGTATATATAGGAGATCGTCTTGATTTCAGTTATTTTTGCGAAGAGGTATAAAAGTAACGAAAAAAAAAAATTTGTTATAATCTACAGTCAAAACAAAACCTCAGCCAGTGTAAGATGAGAAGAGGATTTGTAAACAACTTAATAAATAAAGTACCTGTTGAATTACATCTACCTGGTTATCAGTTTTGTGGACCTGGTACAAAACTTGAAAAACGTTTAGCAAGAGGAGATAAGGGTATAAATTTATTAGACGCAGCTTGTAGAGAGCACGATATTGCATATTCACAATCAAAAGATATAGACACAAGACATCAAGCAGATCAAATATTAGCTGAAAAAGCCTGGCAACGAGTTAAATCTAAAGATAGTGATATTAAAGAACGTGCTAACGCGTGGTTTGTGACAAACGCTATGAAAGCTAAAGTGAAATTTGGATTAGGTTTGAAGGAGCAGAGACATAAGAAAAGAAAAGGAAAAATGAATAAGTGTAATAAGAAATTATTCACAGCTACTGTGAGAAAAACTTTAAAACAATTGAAAGAACAGAAACCCCTTGATATAAATGATGCTGTTAAAATAGCTCAAAAGGCTATTCATTCAAATTTTAAAGGGAAAAAGCGAGCAGACATTATAATACCGAGAGTTATACCTGTACCGAAAATTGGAGGATTTCTTCCACTTATTCCCGTACTAACAGCATTGTCAGCGCTTGGTGGTTTGGCAAGTGGAGGATCCGCTATTGTCAAAGCAGTAAATGCTATCAAAAATGGAAAAGAACAATTGGCTGAAGCTAACCGTCATAATAGATATATGGAATCAATTGCAATGGGTAAAGGGTTGTACCTCAAACCATATAAAACTGGATATGGTCTCTACTATAGTCCAGCTCCAAAAAACTATTAGATAACCTTCCCAATCGCCCATTAACAGATTTGGATTTGAATAAATATGGAAGACATCTCAAACATTTTAGGGGTGTTTTCATGCGTGATTCTTTACCTGAAAAACCATTCAAACAAGAATGCGGCATTGTTAATTTAGATGATTCAAATGGTATGGGAACACATTGGGTAGCATATTATAAAAACCACAACTATAAAGAATACTTTGATAGCTTTGGAAACTTACAACCACCACTTGAGATTGTCAACTACTTAAAATTTCCTATTGAATATAATTATGAACGAAAACAAAAATTTAATACATTTAATTGTGGGCACTTGTGTTTAAAATTTTTATTCAATAAATATAAATTGAAATGAAATAATTCAGAGTACATCGTCCCGCACTAACACAACCTACTATTAAATTTTTAAAGAAGGGGAACAAAAATGGTAACATCAGCTGTATTGGAAGAACTATTTATTAACAAAACATAGTAATCAGATTGATAAAGAGCATATAGATTTATTTATGAAACTTATAAATAACTAAGAATATGTAACATTAGTAAAATAAGTAATCCATTTGTATGTATTAATATTATACATAGATCTAACTGTGAAAATACTTATTCACAATCTTTCAACATTTGTCGATGTCAAACATTCTATACACAATATTTGTTAACACTTAAGTTATTTAATCTGTATAAACGTATTTTTAAATTCGAATCTGTAAAAATCTGAAAAAAAGAAATATGTAATAAAATTTTCAAAAAATAAAAAACTAATTTGTTTTAATTAATCCCTTTATTCTATAATTTCATTTATTTAAAACAGTAAAACTAAAAAATTCTAAATCCTTAAAAACAAGTCTATTTATACTTTGGGGTGTTGTAGATCAATCAGTAAATTCAATTAGTGAAAACAGATATTACTTATACTTATACGTGAAAAAACGCACAGGCACAACTATACATTTCTTTCTCATCAAATTAAAAACAACTGCACAACCAACCTACCCTTTCTTATTAGTTTATATTTCTATTTCTTCTACCTGTGATCACGTGCCAAGAATTTACGATCATCTTAAAATTACAGATCCTTCTAATTAAATCACACAAAAAATAAAAAATAACCGCACAACCCACCTACTCTTTCTTATCACATTTAAAATTAAAGATCCTTCTAATTAAATATACAAAAAAAATAAAAAACACACAACAACTATACAGGTGTAGATCCCTTTTCTATTTTTTCAGCATTGAGTATGATAATACGTGGTAAGAATTACTATTAAAAAACGATCATACACATTACATGTTACGCACACACTCATTCTGTCCGTCCAATCATTCATGCATACGTATATAAATTTTCACATTACAGTCTTTCTATACTCTGAGATGTAGATGAGGAAACGTGCACGCACTCATTCTGTCCGTCCAACCATTCGTTTGAAAAGCAATACAAATAAAATGAACAAGAAAAAGCAGGTATGATTCCAAATTTGTATGGAAAAATTAAAAATTAAAATGATTTAATTCTTTTCCAGATATGCATTCTCCCAAATTTTAACACACACACATACACATTAAAAAGCAATACCTTTTCATAATACATGTTACAAACCTAAAGACCGATCGCACACAATTCATTTCACAATGCTGCAATGTTCTTACTCTTTTACAGCTATGCATGCTCCAAATTTTGTATGAAATAAGTGCCCTTGAAGCGGCATAAACATACTACTTTGCCATGAAAAGTTTCTCAAAAATCTGTCGTTCAGAATCGCCTTGAAACTGTAGGTCCCGCAGCTCATGTATAACATTAGCACACACAACATGAGTGGTGTGAGAAGCTAGGCCGTAATCCTGGCTGAATCGTTATAAAGACCAATGTGTGTGTATGTCACACGTTTGTATTATAAATACAAAGATTCCTAATAACTTTAGTGAAATATATCAACAAATTGATTTTATATATTCCGTACCACATTTATAAGGTCATTTATATTTTCCAAATAAAATAAATATTACTTTAATCGATTAGGTTCCTTTTGTTTATATTGTGCCATTTTTATCACAAATCTCCTGGTAGTCTAGTGGGTAGTGTGCTAGACTATTAACAAGAGGGTCGTGGATTCGATTCCCACCAGAGACCCTGGTCTGTTACGTTACACCGAGCATATGGTCTAAGTTACTCAGCTCGTAATATATTTGTAATTGTATTTTAATTAATAAATAAATCTCCACAGAAAGAATCATATTTTAGGAGAACAACGTATCAATTCACAACAATTTGGACTCAAAGAATCGGTTTATTTAAAAAATTATTGATATAACTGATTGGCATGTTCCCTAGATTTTAATCGAATGATAGATATATGAGAACCGTTATCTAAACGGTTTTCACAAATTTGATGTCTTGCGTTTACTAGAAGCTATAATTTTCGAAAAAAGGGGTTAAATTGATGAAATTATCATTAAAACCTTAATCAGTATGAAAAATAGCATGTTTAGTTTAACTTTAAATAAGAATAAGCAAAGTAGTAAAATAGTTTATTAGAATATTTATTTCCTCTTTATAACGAAAATAAATGAAATGACCTCATAATTATGAAACACTGAATGGATTATGTAACCAAAATTATACAACAACAATTGGGCAATTCACACAACTTTGTATCGTATATGTTGTATTGAATACACTTTTTGTTTGTGAACGCTCAATGCTATGCTGTATTGTGTATTTCGTGTTCCAAACGTCAAAAAAAAGTAGAAGAAGAAGACCAGCATTCATAATTTGATTTTCAAGCAACAAAATCAAAAATATTACAGAGAAAAATAAATACATTAATTGAGCCGTTTATTTTGAAAGTGGCAAAAGTCACTTCTTCAAAAAACTGGAGTTAATGTCAAATCTACGTATAGAAGAACTGTATCTTTTCATTTCTAAAAAACTGCAATCAATAAGTTGAGAACTATTGAGAATTGCTTTGAGAGAAATATTGGTAATTAACGGTATAACCAACATGTTTATTTTGAAAGTGGCGTAAGTCGCTGTTCACAAGATGGGCTTAGTGTAAAAGAAATAGAATCTTGTGATAAGCAGTGGGCAATTCAGTTGAAATATTTACTTTTCTAAAAAACACCATATGCAATTTTATTTCGCCCACTGATCGGGCAAATGCACAATTTTAAAGAAAATAAATGCCCAAAATGTCAGATTTGAAATAATGAAATCCTCAATTTAATTTTTCTAAATAACAACACTGGTGATAAGTGTGTGTGAAAAATAAAGCAATGTTTTATTGCAACACTGCTTTGTCAATAACAAAAGTAAATACACAGCAAAATAAAGTGAATTGGCTGAAAATTCAATGGATACGATTTTACCATGATGTTCCTTATAAAATGTTCCATAAACTAACTTTAGATGAAGAAAATGAATTTCTAACTTTGGATTTGTCACCAAAAAGAGGACGACCTAGGCGTTATTCATAAATGGAGGTGGATCCGTTATACGTTCGACCTCGTACTGTTTCTTCGGCAAAATACAAAGACATGATAGACTTGATTAATCATATACCCCCAATATACAACAGTTATTTTAAAAATTTAAAACAAAACACAATTTCCGAGGATTTAATCACTTTTATGATGACGAAAATTAAATTTAACTGGTGTATTTTCATATACGGCCTAGCTTCTCACACCACTCATGTTGTGTGCGTTAATTTTGTACGTGAGTGGCGGGACCTACAGTTTAACGTCGACTCCGAACGACAAATTTTTGAGAAACTTTTTCATGGCAATTTTATTTACTCTCAGAGTTTTAGCCAGAAATCTGCTGAGAAGAAATCCCGAAGAAATATTTTTTTTTTTCATATTTCCTTTTGATGCCTGACCTGGGATACGAACCCGGGCTTTTCGTTTAATAAGCCAACACACTACCTACTAGACTACGGCGACCAGGCCGTAATCTTGACTGAGGGGTTGTAATGGTCAATTATGTATGTATGTATTTTCATATAAATTACTTATACTAATATAAGTTTTAAATAAAAAATACTTCAATCAAACCTTTATATTAAAGAATGGTAAGAATTATTATTATTATACACATGTGTAATATATTTAGCAATTTTAGTAAATCACTGCCCTTTCAAAACATCACTTCAGTAAAATACGTCGGATTTAATTGATAAGTGTTAGTCATTTTTCTAAACTATTTATTTTGAAAGTGGCTTAAGTCACTTTACCTTAATGAAAAGTGGTGATTTTTTAATTTTTATACGAAATTATTTATACTAAGAAAAATATCAGTATCATGAGATAACAAATACAAAAAAATCTTTAAAATTGCTTATCACAAGATTCTATTTCTTTTACACTAAGCCCACAAACAGCGACTTACGCCACTTTCAAAATAAACATGTTGGTTATACCGTTAATTACCAATATTTCTCTCAAAGAAATTCTCAATTGTTCTCAACTTATTGATTGCAGTTTTTTAGAAATGAAAAGATACGGTTCTTCTATACGTAGATTTGACATTAACTCCAGTTTTTTGAAGAAGTGACTTATGCCACTTTCAAAATAAACGGCTCAATTATCTGTGCGAACAATTATCATTTTGATATGTTATTTGTTGACTCAAGTTACATAGAAAGTATTTTGAATTTTTACTCTTCTCCTTCTTGATTACTGGCATTTATATATGAAAAAAATGTGTATAAGAGTATCGAATTTTTATATGAAAATTATCAACAACAAGCATACACTGTTGTATATTCGTCCAATAATACAATGAATACAACGATACAAGGGCTTGTGTGAAGTGCGCAAATGATAAAGTATATGCATGTAAATATGGTATTCTCTAATCTAATTACATGAAAAAATAAATAAATTTTTAAAAGGAACAAAATTAATTGAAAAAAAGTGTTATTCCAGTAAAGAAAGAGTGGTATTATTTGAGTAAGATTGCTCACAAAACATAGAGGGCGTTGCTTCTTGAGGCACATAATATCACCATCGTTCGAGGTCCTATACAGTGGAAAAATACTGAAACTAGACAAAGAACAAATCGATAGAAATGGAGATGCTTTGTGAAAGCTAAAAAATCAAATATAAATATGGTACAGCATCATTTGAATTTGAAGTCCCCGTGGTCTAGTATGTAGTATGTTGGCTTATTAGACCTGAGGCCTCGGTTCAAACCCCAGGTCAGGCATCTCCATCTAAACGACTTCCTCTCAACAGATTTCTGGCACTTCTCACTGAAAGTAAATAAAATTACCATGAAAAGTTTCTCAAAATCTGTCGTTCGGAGTCGACTTTAAACTGTAGGTCCCGCCACTCATATATAAAAATTATGACGTCTAGAATTCCTCCTCACAACATAAGTGGTGTGAGAAACTATGTCGTAATCCTGACTAAAGGTTTGTACTGACCAATTATGTATGTATGTATGTATGTATCATTTGAATACTCATACAAACTTATTCGAGGCACACTTGAATTCACTTTTGTAATAACAGTGTTTATAGCCTAATTTGGCATGTTTTCAAATGAAGCGGACAAAATCAATTCTGTTATATCTCAACCAGTTGCATATACTTATAGGCACTTTGTTTTTTATTTATTTATTTATAAATACAACTTGCCGTTAAAGTTAGATTTAGTTAAAGGTACCTTCAGCCAAAGGGTACTGTAGAGTTACCTTTAACTTATTTCTGTTATTACAAGATGCTGATAAAATAAATTTGACTTTTTTAAAAATATGGCAGTGGCGGAGCAATGTCGATAACACTGCTCAAATGAAACAAATTTTATTTAAACGCAGTGGCAACGTTGTTTACTTTGTTTTTATTTGAAGTTGCCATATTGAAAATAATATATATGTATGGCAAGTACAAACATAAACTTAATTTTAAAAGTTACCAGTTGGATGATCCTCCCGTTAGTTTAACGCTTACTTCTACCACGTTCTCCACTTATAATAACGAAAAACAATTTATCTACCCGTGAAAATCATCCCTTTATATGGTAATACAAACACCATTCAAAACTTTAGTTAATAATAATAAGAAATACAAGTTGATATTGAACAATATTCTTTCTTAAATTACTTTTTAAATTGAATTTAAGTCAGTAACACAAAGAGGAATTCTAGACATCATAATTAGAAACAAAACATTTCCCTAAAAGTCATTTATAGCTTCATTCAAGGGTCACATGTATGATGATTATAAATGTGTCTGCAACTCATAACATACATATCTCTGTATGTATGTACATATGCAACTGTATTACGATTTTTGATGCATGCAAACCATGTTTCCTCTTTAGAAATGTCAACCTACATTATGCTTTTCTAGACTTATTTTTTCAGCATTATAGCAGATAAGTGGGAGAATTATTTTATAGCAGAAACCCCCATTGGAGAAAAAATATTAAAAATAATAAGAAACAAACAGAAACCCCAACACAACCAGCCAACATTGTTGGCAATTTTCCATGACATTCTTATTGTGAAAAAGTTTCCAGTTTGAAGCAGATGCGTAGTTAAAGCAAAAGCAGAAGTATATGCCTAAAATTGAGTGCACCTCAGGGAAATTAAAATCACACTTTATCTACGACGAACACATTTTTTCAGGAGACACAAAATAAATAGAAAATTAATATTTTAAAGAAATGTGGTAATAATATTCACAGTTTTGATCCGTATTTGAATAAACAAACATACAATATTACATAATTATTACAAAATATTTATATTTTCTTTTTTTTTCTTTTTGCATTTATTAATAATCAGAAAATGCTTTCATTTACCTTTAAATGGGAATTGTATCAGCTGATAAAAATTTGTAAAATATATGCTGCCTTTAGTTATTGAAGGCGCCGTGGTCTAGTAAGTAGTGTGTTGGCTTATTGGACGTGAGGTCTAGGTTCAAACCATAGGTCAGACATCTCCAACAAAACGAATTATTAAACAATATTTCTTCGGCGACTGTCCTCTCAGCAGATTTCTTTCAAAAACTCTGACACTAAGTAAAATTGCCATGAAATGTTTTTCAATAAAAATCTGTCGTTCGGAATCGACTTTAAACTGTAGGTCCCACCACTAATGTATAAAGCATAAATGATGTGAGAAGCTATGTCGTAATCCTGACTGAAGGGTTGTAATGACCAATTACACTATGCGACAAAATAAAATAAATGCAATACACCCAACAAATGACATAGTGTAAGCTATGAGTCAAAAATATTTTTTCTATATTTCTTGAACCCTCCAAACTTGTTTTGTTTGACAAAAACTGTTTTTTTGACTTTACGCACAAATTAATTGATTACACAAACCTTTCTGCACCGATGTCCAAAATTTAAACCTTGTTAGAAAGGAGAGGTTTGGGCCTTTAAAACGATATACAATATATTATTTGACTTAGTATTCTATGAGGTTTGATGAGGTAAACTTGACAAATGCGAATTATTGTCATATAAAATAAGTGATGACATTCTGAAAGTGTATTATCTTGTGAAAAGTTTGACACATCGTTTGATCAAATCGTACAAAAATTAAGGTAGTTATTATTTAAAGACTCTAACAGTCGAGTTATATTTTTTTTCAAATGTACTTTCAGTTAAAAAATTTTCAGAATTTTTGGTGGATCTTGATTGTTTATCGGAAAATGTGTCAATATCACATTTAAGACACCACCAGAAGTTGGCCAATGTTTGCGCAAAGAGAAATAATAATATTTGCAAAAAACACAAATATTAGCCGTCTTCTGGTAGTCGTGCAAACGTGAAATTGACACATTTTGCGATAAACAATCAAAACCCATCAAAACTTTTGAAAATTTTTGAACTGAAAGTTCATTTGATAAGTTGACATATATAAAAAATATAACGCGACTGTTATATTATTCAAATAATAAGAACGGTAATTTTTGTCCGATTTGATCAAACGAAGTGTCAATCTTTGTACAAGATAATGCCTCTTAATTCATATTTTTTAATTAAATTTGCAATTAAGAATGGACAAACTTGAATAAATAAGAAAAAAATAATATTTTCCAAGTTTACCCCATCAAAACTCATAACATATAAGTTTGAACAAAATGTTTATGTATACCGTTTGAAAGGCTAATCTCTCCTCTTTCTAAAAAACTTTGAATTTTTGAAAATAGGTTCAAACATATTTGGGTATTCAATAATTTTGTGTGCAAAGATAATAAAAAACATTTTTGTTAAATAAAACAAGTTATCATGGTTCGAGAAATATAAAAAAAGTATTTTTGAGTTCTACTTAACTAACTGAATAACTTAGACTAGGTAGTTAGTCGGATGTATTTAATTTTTTATACTTTGTCGGATAGTGTAATTATTTTCTTCGAATATAAGAACTGTAGAGTAGAAAAAACTAAAAATTTTGCTAGAAACTAGCCAACAAAATCCGTTTTGGAAACTAATAGTGCTTGGAGTACGAATTTAGGATTAATTTTTAAATGTTACATAATTCTATAATTAAAAAATAATTGAATTGTTTGCATCGCTAACAAAGTCAAATACACACCATTCTTTGTTGGAGCTTTATTAAATATTTCTTTTCACGTACCAAGCAGAACATTTTTTAAATTCTATTCAGTTAATGTTGCTTTAAAGTGTAAATTAGTTTAAATGTTCAATACGGTTTTAACATTGCTTATATATATGTTTGTATGTATATTGGTGTAATTATTTCGTTAATTTCTTTTTAATATGAAGACTTAGAGATTTCAAAAGCATTTAGAGTGAGTAGATGCTGTAGGAAAGCAGCGTTTCAGCCATAATTTAGTAAATCTGATCCACTCATAATTGCTCTTTGTTCATTAAGGGAAATTTTAACCAAATTTATTTTGCATAATTAAAATATTCATTTAAAAATCTTGTTCTTTTTTTTTGCTTTCGTATCGTATCTTCTTGCTTAATCCCCACTCCTTCGCATAAGGAATGAAAACACATTTTTTTGTCGCAAACATCATTCATTTTCTTTTTCAATTCAAATCTTTCGTAATTCCAAAGAGATTCTTTTACCCAATGTTTGAAGGCAGACGAAATTCAACGCGCGAACAATATGAACACTGTGTTCGTGTCTGTCTGTCGCAAGTCAGTACGTACATACGGACTTCGGTAGTTTGATGTAAATTCAATAATGTTTTTAGAGTTTTGTTTTTGATTTCAAAGAACTCAAAATCGAAATTCAATTACAATCTTATTGAAACTCTCTCCATTAGTCGGTTACCCAAACCACCCACATCCGTTATAGTCATAGCGCCACTCTCTGTTACAAACAAACACACCCACCCACCCAATAGAAATTTGAACTCCATTCGGTTCTGTAAATGTTCAAAATTAAATTTAAACACTAAAGGCAGTGCAACACATAAAATTAAGCATTTCGTCGTACTCATCCTCTAAATTACAAGAAGAAAAAAAAGGAAACTAAGAAGAAACAACAGTTCGAAAGTACACGTTTAGAAATAAGTGGCAAGACGGAAGACATTATATAGAACACAGAA
Source organism: Sarcophaga subvicina (assembly GCA_936449025.2). Taxonomy (NCBI): domain Eukaryota; kingdom Metazoa; phylum Arthropoda; class Insecta; order Diptera; family Sarcophagidae; genus Sarcophaga; species Sarcophaga subvicina. Next base: position 28,827,658 of record OW388083.2, read on the forward strand.
TAAATTCAGTGTGTACAAAATCTGAATAGATCATATAATTGCAATTTATTACAGCGTAAATAACAAGAAACCTTATTTGATGTTTTGAAACAATATTATGAACCTACTTGCTTTTCAGAGCCCTTCGATCCAGATTCGTTTTAAACTTCAAAAATAAAATTGTGCTCTGCTTAATTTTTTTCACTTTTTAGGGCCATTATTACAACTTGCCGTTAAAGTTGGATTTAGTTAAAAGTAACTTTAGCTAAAGTGAACTTTAAAGTCACCTTTAACTTATTTTCGTTATTACAACCTACAGATAAAATAAAGTTAACTTTTTCAAAAATGTGGCAGTCCTAGAGATTAAACAATTAAACAAGTTTTCTCAAACTCAGTGGCAATTTTGTTTATATTTGAAGTTGCCACATTGAAAATAATATATAATATGACAAGTTCACACAAAAACTTAACTTTAGTTGCCAGTAGGATGATCCTCCCTTTAGCTTAACGCGCACTTCTTATTGTCCACTTATAATAATGAAAAACAATTTATCTGTAGTTTCAAATCCTCCCTTTAGTTAACGGCAAGTAGTAATAATGGCCCTTAATGTTGTCGTCGCCGTAGTCTAGTAGGTATTGTGTTGGCTTATTCCACATTATTATTATTATTATTACGATATTAGGCCACTGTTCAAACCCCAGGTCAGACATCTCCGATAAAACGAAACATGATCAAATATTTCTTCGGCGCTTGCCTCTCAGCAGATTTCTACAAGAACTCTGAGGGTAAATAAAATTGCCATGAAAAGTTTCTCAAAAATCTGTCGTTCGTAGTCGACTTTAAACTGTAGGTCCCGCCACTCATGTATAAAATTAACACACACAACATAAGTGGTGTGAGAAGCTAGGTCGTAAGCATGACTGATGGAATTACATTCTTTTTGTCTTTACTTTTGTTGAATTATAATTATTTTACTTTATAGACATTAATAAAGTTATTTTTGGAAATTAAATCTACAGAAGCGCCGAAACCCTAATGTCCTGACAATTTTCAGAAGTGGGATCTGAATTCTTACAAGGCAATTGAAATTCTCGCAGAACAATCGAAATTTCAAAAAGACGTTGTGGAAAATTTACCAACGTTTACTATGAAGCAACAGCAAGCAAAGTGCAAAGGAATTTATGTTTCATGTTGCGGAAATAAGAATCAATTGATTGATCGTATCGATAAATAACGGGTGATTTTTTATTTTTTATCTTTTTGGCAACATTGGTTTAAACAGCTCACGCACGTTTCGTGTTTTGTTTCACTGTCAAACATCTTCAGTTTGGTCTATAATTTAACCATGAATCGTCTTACAAACGAACAATGCTTGCAAATCATTGAATTTTATTACCAAAATGCGTGCTCTGTTGAGAAAGTTCATCGTGCGCTTCTTCCATTTTATAGTCAGTTTAATCGACCCACTGAAGCGGCTATTCGGGCTAAAATTCGCACCAAATTTACATTGTTGGACATTAAACCACCAACACGCTTACGTAGAGTGCGAACTGAAAAAAATATCGCAGCTGTATCGGCCAGTGTTTATGATGACTATCAATTATCGATTGGTCGCCGTTCGCAGCAATTGGGCCTCTGTTACTCAACAACGTGGAAAATTTTGCGGAAGGATTTAGGTTTGAAGCCGAACGACCTACCGCAACGCAGAATTTTTGGTGAATGGGCTCTTGGAAAGTTGGCCGAAGATCCACTTCTTTATCGAAAAATTGTGTTCAGTGACGAAGCTCATTTTTGGCTCAATGGATACGTAAATAAGCAGAATTGTCGATTTTGGAGTGAAGATTAGCCAGAAGCAATGCAAAAGCTACCAATGCATCCAGAAAAAGTCACAGTTTGGTGCGGTTTATGGGCTGATGACATCACTGGACCGTACTTCTTCGAAGATGCTGCGAAACGTAACGTAACTGTGAATGGTGAGCGCTACCATGAGATGATATCCAACTTCTTTTTGCCCAAAATGCAAGAGTTGGACTTGCATGACATGTGGTTTTAACAAGACACATGCCACATGCCACACAGCACGCGTAACAATAGACTTATTGAGAGGAGAGTTCGGTGAACATTTTATTTCACGTTCGGGACCGGTCAATTGGCCGCCTAGATTGTGTGATTTAACGCCTTTAGACTATTTTTTGTGGGGCTATGTTAAAGCTCATGTCTATACTGACATGACGCATTGGAAGATAACATTGAAGCATTTATTCGTGAGATACCGGCCGAAATATTGGAAAGAGTATGCCAAAATTGGACTAAGCAGATGGACCATGTGAGGCGCAGTCGCGATCAACATTTGCATGAAATAATTTTCAAACATTAAATTATATGGACCGTACTATCGATTCAAATAAAGATTTCATGCATTTTTCTGAATTTTGTGTTTTTTTTTGAAAAATTTTCCTATAGCTCTTAAAAAATCACCCATTACAAATAAAAAAATTCGCGCATAATATCACGAACACATTCACCTGATTTGTCGGAACGGGTTTTGCAATTGGAGGAAAGAGAAAGAAAGAAAGAAAGAGAACTTAGGGTAGCACTTAGGCCCATTGTGAAAGTCTATTTCTCCTCCCCAGACCCACAGCTCCGGCAGAAATCATTTGTTCAATCGGCATGCCTACCAAAAAAACAATGTCAGTAAGCATTGTCATTGCGCGATGTATGACGAAACGATTTAAGGACATACGTAAATAGTAAATATGCAAACAATTTATAGACTGTTATATGCCAACAGATTTCAATCATTTTGCATATCGTCCACTCGCTTACAACCAACAAAGTCAAGGAATACATCTGTACAGTAGTAGTATACATGTACGTCAATCGACACCGCTACACGTTCTGTTTTTAGCCATCTGTACGCTATAGTTGGTGATCATTGTCCGGTGCTAACGACGGATAATGTTGTGTTCCAGCGTAACGCTCCACGGATACCGCTGATACCATCTGCAGACTACGATAATAATGTTACGCTCAACATGTACCATACACTTTCGTTCAGCATGTTCTGTTTAAGACGAATTTTGTACAACAAATCATCCATCAATAATCAAGATATAATTAAACCGATTTCTTATGCATAACAATCACTGTCACAAAATTCTTATGCTCTGCGTAAAATGACACAAACGACCGCCAATACTGCCTATAATCGTGTACGTTATGCCACCATCATTTTCGTCTTCGCAAAATGTTTTTCAACAATACCATCATGCAGATAACGCCTATAGCCGAGTAAAGGACTTACTTAGTTACTCATTAGTTCCTGACTTTAATCCTTTCGCAGATGAATCGATAAACTCATCACAATTTGTGAAACGCGTGAAGGTTTCAAAAGCAGCATACGGATAGGATGATCAGTCAATAATATTCACCATACAGCAGAAAATGCAGGGCCCTACGAGATGCTGGGTCGATTTGCTACCAAGAGGTATTTTTGATCTGCGATGATACGTCGTTTAAGCTAGTCTCCTTAGGAGTATTATTGTATAATGTATCTCTTTGGGAAAAATGTAACCTTACCGGATCCGCTATTTCTATCATAATATGGCGGAGGAATTAGTTACCGCGATTTGAAGAGGAAAACCTAAACGAACATGTACCGTATAACCAGCACCTCAGCCATATTAATTGCTATTTCATCTACAACGAAATAAGGACAACAAAGGCATTGTACAATGAACCGAAAAAGAAAACTTTCGACAACATAACAGCTAATACTGGTGCTACGAAAAAGGAAAGTAGCACCCCATTAAGTAAAATCAAGTGCTATAATTACTTCAATTATGGACACCTCTCTGCTAAGTCCATCGACCTCAAAAAAAAAAACGGATCGTTGCGGTAAATACAATCGTAGTTCACATAGGACAGCTGAATGTAAACCGAAAACAAATCCAACTAGAGAAGTAAAATCTGTTGATAACACCATAAAACCTGGCGGCTTGAAATCAGCGTTGCTAGTAATTTTTTTAACTCTTTATTTTTGAAAAAGAAGAAACTTTTGTTTCCCAAAAAAAAGAAGCTTTTATTCTATAAAAGTACAAAAATCATAAAAGAAAACAACGCAGTCTTATGCGTCTATTGCTTACTCTGTTGCTATTTCTAATTTTTATTTCAAAATATTGTTACGTTTTTATCTTTTTAAAAACGTTTAAAATATGAGTTTGTTGATTGCAAACAAAAATAAAAACAAATATGTGTTTAGTTTCAATTAAACTCTTTATTGTTCGCATTACTTTTGTGTGCTACCGTTTACAACTTGATGAATCCAACAATAATTTGCTTTATTCGTTATCCTTACACTTCTGTTCGGGTATACACTAACAAATGTTCGGTAGACCTTTACAACGACGATCTTCAAACCACGATAGTTTTTTCACACGCAATGCGTCTTCACACAAGACTGACTGAATACTTACTACTCGTTGCATGCTTTGTTTTGCCTTTTTATATGCCCACGTAATCAGTCTGATGAAGGTTCTTGAAGTCGAACGTTCGGTATTTCGCCTTCTCAAGAACTCTATCACGACTTCATTGTTGTTTGTGTATTTGTTCACATTGCTTGTTGTTGCGTTCTCGTTTACTTGTAACAACTTCATTGTATTTGTTTGCGTAGCTTTTGCTCATTTTAATGTTAAATGATGTACACCGTTTCCATTTTAGTAACCATATAAATATTTCATGTTATTATAATTTAATTTATTAAAAAAACTTATATAGAGTGTTGGCTTGTTAGACATTACGCCTCGGTTCAAACCCCAGGTCAGATATCTTCAACAAAACGAAATATGAAAAAATATTTCTTCGGCGACTTTCTCTCAACAGATGTCTGACAAAAACTCTTAGAGTAAATATTGCCATGAAAAGTTTCTCAAAAAATCTGTTTATCGGAGTCGACTTTAAATTGTAGGTCCCGCCTCTCATGTATAAAATTAACACATACAACATAAGTGGAATGAGAAATTTGGTCATAATCCTGACTAAAGGGTTGTAATGACCAATTATGTATGTATAATTAAATTTATTAAAAAAAAATTAAATTTTCTGGGTGCCCTGGTAGTCTAGTGGGTAGTGTGCAAGACTATTAGCGTGAGGGTGGTGGGTTCGATTCCCACCAGAGACTCTGGTCTGTGACACTACACCGAGCACATATTCAAGTTACTTCGCTCGTATATAATTAGGATATAATTTGTAATTGTATTGTAATTGATAAATAAATAAATAAATTAAATTTATTGAAAAAACTTGTATTCTTAGAAAACAAGTTTAATAAAAACATTTTTGCATCTCAAAGAACTTGGGTAAAAAAGAAAGACTGCAACGTTAATTTTTTTATTCTTTTTTAATTTCACCTTTGTGAATTTACAATAAGTATTGAAATCTTAACCTAAAATATTTTGTGTTATTTTGCAACATTAAGATTTCTATTTTTTTCATATATTATTTATTGAATCTTTCCTTTCGGAATTTACAATTGGTCAATTCACACAATCCGTTGTATCGTTGTATTCATGGTATTGTTGGAAGAACATACAACAGCGTATGATTGTTTTTGATATTTTTCATATAAAAATCCAATACACTTATACACATGTTTTCCATTGGTCAATTCACATAAGCCGTTGTATCGTTGTATTTTTCATATAAATATCCGATACACTTATACACATTTTTTCCATATGTTTTAAAAAGTTGTATTGGTTTCGTGCTATCAAATTGTGTGAATGAAACAGATGTGTATATGTTGTCATATGTTTTTAAAAAGTTGTGTTTGTTTCGGGGTATCAAATTATTTGATTGCCACGAGATGCACAATACAGCATAGCATTGTGCGTTCACAAACAAACAAATGTATTCAATACAACATACACGATACAAAGTCGTGTGAATTGCCCAAATAAGTATTCAAATCTTAACCTAAAATAATAATACAAAAATAAAAGTTGTTATTTCCACTGCAACGTACAGCTAAAAGTGCTCATCAAAAGTAAATTTATCTGATCAGATCATTTGTTTGAACCCTCTTAAGACGGCCGTGAACTTCGAATACAAGTAAGTCTCTTACAAGTCGGCTGGGATGTTCTGTAATCCTAGAGACGTAGTTTATTTCCTCCCGAACTATATGTTTCTCATATACCAAGGAGCACATGTTATTATTCTAAGAAGTCTAGATTGCCGCCTTTGAAGTTTCTCTACATTGGATGGTGAGGCTGTTCCCCACAGTTGGAAGCCCTAAAGGCAAATAGGTTTCAATACTGACATACAAAAGCAGTTTTAGTTCCAAGTCAAGTGTTGACTTATTTCCAATATGCCAGTAAAGCTGTGCTGTTCTGAGTTTAATCTGGGTAATTTTAGCAGCTATATGGTGAGCCCAGGTAAGGCGACGGTCAAGATGGATGCCCAGATATCTTACACTATTATGTTCTGATACTGTCACACCATTAATCTTGATGGGCGGATAATTTCCCCTTCTCAGGGCAAAGGTAATGTGCACGCACTTAGAAACGTTGACTTTTATCTTCCATTTCAGCAACCAATTTTCCAATTCACTAACGTGAGATTGAAGTCTTTGTGACGCAACTGTAGAATCTCTATGAATACTTAAAAACGCCGTATTCATAGATTGATTGCATTAATTGATTCAGACAGCGACCGCAGTCTACGAGTAAAGTGACCGCGACCTTATTAATAATACTATTTCCGTACTAGAATTTTTGTTTGTTAACGAAGCCTTAATACTCATTGGTAGTAATGGACTCATAATGAGCATAAATGTAAATAGTGAGGACTGGGTTTTCAGTATGCAACTTAAAGATGAGGAATTTAAAAAGATAATTGGCGTGGTCCATAGTGATATTAAATCTGAACATCATCAACAACGTGAAACCGCTTTTATTTTGCAGAATAACCGACTCTATCGTGAAACAAAAGATGGAGAAAGATTTGTTGTGACCAAAACTGTACGATGGCCAACTGCCAGATATTTTCACGATGACATACGTCATTTCGATATCCACAAAACTTTTGAAAGAATACGGCAAACTGTTTAGTTCTCCCATTTGAGAAAATACATCAAAGAGCAGATAAACGCATGTACTGAATACTGTTATAACAAGGTGTAGGGCGGAAGATCCGAAAGCAACTTACATTGTGGTGAGCTTGAACCACTTCCATTTCGACAAATATATGTATATCACTTGGGACAGTTTGTGACAGCGTTGCAAAACTGAAATTTTGAAATGGTACTGAATTATAACTAAAAAAGTACTTTTTTGCATCAAATAGTACTTTTGTAAAAGATACATACATGCACACATACATAATTGGTCATTATAACACTTCAATCAGGATTACACTCTAACTTCTCGCACCACTTATTTTGTGTGTGTTAATTTTATACATGAGTGGCGGGACCTACTGTTTAAAGTCGACTCCAAACGACAGATTTTTGAGAAACTTTATCGTGGCAATTTTATTGCCTCTCAGAGTTTTTGCCAGAAGGAAGTCGTCGGAGAAATATTTTTCATATTTCGTTTTGATGGAGATGTCTGCCATTGGGTTTAAATCGTAGGCTCATGTCTAGTAAGCCAGCACACACACCTACTAGACTATTTATTTATATTTAATACACATACAGGACAAAAACAGTCCCGTCGATGGAACGTAATGTAACTTACGTTCGTTTGAAGAGCTATGAAAATGCTTACCGAAATTACATTACGGTTCGGCATGCGTTTTCATTACTTTTCGTATTCTAAAAACGACGTACGTTCCGCGGACGTTTAGCTAACCGAAGCTAAAGCCTATTTCTACTTTAGCATTGCGTTGATCGTGTTGCGGGTTTACTACGATATTTTTGAAATGAAAAAGTACCAAAAAAAGCAATGAATTTTTCAACACTGGTTTGTGAAGAAACAAGTGTGGTCATGCCCACATATTGTCAATTTCGGATGCATTTAAAAAGTCTGTGTTGGTGAAAGTAGTGCGAAACACAAAGTCAACTCCGGTTATCAGTTTTTTAAATAAGTTGACCAGCTATTTTGATTTACCACGACGTATTGTTTTACAGGATTTACTGCGATTTTGAAGAATATTGCGCGAAACATAATATTCAAAACGTGTAAACTGCAGATCGTACTCCTCGGGCCAACGACGAGGTTGAATGTGTCAATCAAACTGTTTTATCATTCCTTTGTGCCATGACTAAAGGAAAAAAATTGAGACCAATTACTGTATATCCTATATATATACTCCTCTAGGGAGCATAGGGCCGCTTTTTTGGTTTCGGTAATAATGGTTATTTAAGACTATAGCGTCCGATCCTGGTGTTGGAGTTGCCAACATCGCCACCAGGCATGCAAAATGCTGGGATTTAGCCGTGCAAGTATTAAGGTTATACAGCCCAAGGTTGGTCGTCAGAGCCTCGTTAGAGTTATAGGGGACACCAAGCCCTTGAATGAAATTTGAGTACGTGTCTTTTGTACGCTTCACTTTCCCATTAGTCTCCCGTATATCTTATAGTGGTCGATTAATTTTCAAAAGAACTCAACTTTAGATTTTAGTCCCAATGAATTCATCTTCGACTGTGAACCCATCGATTTGGTGCAGTTTACTGCTTGTTGTACAGCATGAATTGAACTCCGGTTGTACTATATTGTCGATTGTCGGGAAACGAACATTAGCTCTCCAGAACATAGAACGTGAACGGTGGCAGAAGCGATTTGACAACAAGCATAGTATTCCCTCTATCTACCCGAAGGATGTTTTATGATGACTCACGAAAACTTGTTATCTGGCTTGCAGATAACATTTCGAAAATTCTGTTCAGTTTTTAGTTCAGATAAAATGAAAACTTGGCGTTAGTATCTCCTGAAATTGATGATAGATTCAGGATTGAGCGAACTGTCAAGTTAACAATATTAACTACCTTTAAGCAACCCTGTGTTGTATGACAACCAAGCCTAATTCACAGCCTAATTTAATCCACACAGTCGCCGAAACATCAATATTCTGACAAATGTTATGCACAACAATGGAAATCTAAATCTGAGTCAATTGCAATCAATATTCAATTTCAATACGCGTCATAAACTGGCAGTTTAGGTGTTTATTGACATTTTTAATGGCAATTTAAAAATTTTTAAACGTGTACTCCTCAGTTGGGTTGTGATGATGACTTTTGAAGCTGCTGCAGCATGTTGTACTGAAAATCTGTTCGAAATAAAAACAAATAAACACGAAGAAAAAAATGTTAAGAACGCTTTTAGGCTTTCTATTTTGATGGACTTTGTGTAACACAGAGGCTCACACTTACACAAAGGTAAAGTGTTTTAGCGTTAGCCCTGTATGTTTGTTTATGTTATATACTATATACATACATACATACGTAAAGGTTTGTGTATGGATGGATGAATGAGTGAATGTGTAACCGGGTTTCTGTTGTGAGACTCTTGTGTTTGAAGTGACTGACGATTTACATTTAGAACATTTTGAATAATTTTTATAGATTCGTCGTATGTTTCTCATAAATATGGCATAACCCAGATAGCAATAAATAATTATGCATGGAATAGACGATGATTTTTTTTTTCAATTTCATATTTTTCCAATTGGGGTTACCAAATCAAACTCTAATTAAAATGTTTGGTGGGTGTATATCCATTTAAAAACACTGAAATTGTATTCTACTAGACTCCGGTCTGTCTGTAACACCATGAGAATGAGTATACATACATAATTTTTATTTAAGGTTGTATGTTTTTCAACTTTAATACGGTGTACTCGTATTTATAAAATCGATTTTTGTTAAAAGCAAAATGGCATCTGGCAAATGGGCTGTTTTTGTCCCTTTTTAAGATATATGGGAACTTTAAAAATAGGCCCTAAATAGTCTTTATTTCAGCGAGAATTCTTTGTGAATTTAATTAATCGCCATTTAAATTTTCCTTTGCACATACAAACATACAAATGTATGTTTGTATTATATGAGTGGTTACAGAATTCAATGCTAATTATTTGAATTAGTGTTGTAAGCAAAATATTGTCATTGCAAGAAGTCCTGCGAAATAAATTGTTTTCCAATCGAGATTTAGAAATTCAAATAAATTGAAAAATATTTAAAGATATTTGAACTTACTATAGGTTTACATACATAACATACAATCAATCTATGAATACGGCGATTTTAGGTATTCATAGAGATTCTATAGTTGACTTCAATATCAGAAGTTTCAAAGGCGGCAATCTGGGTTTCTTAGAATAATAACATGTGCTCCTTGGTATATGAGAAACAGTAACATCCACAAATATCTGAAGGTGCTCCTAGTTCGAGGGGAAATAAAAATAGCAAGTGTCAACTACGTGTCTAGAATTACAGAACATTCCAATCGTCTTGTAAGATACTTACTTGTATTCGAAGGACACAGCCGTCTCAAGAGAGTTCAAAAAAGTGATCTGATAAGATAAATTTACTTTCGATGAGCACTTTTAGTTGTACGTTGCAGTGGCAATAACAACTTTTATTATTGTATTATTCTAGGTAAAGGTTTGAATACTTATTGTAAATTCAGAAAGGAAAGATTCAATAAATAATATATGAAAAAAAAATAAAAAAAAATAAAAAAATCAATCAAAAATCAATTACAGTCTTTCCTTTTTTCCCAAGTTTTTTGAGTTTTTTTTTGCAAAAATATTTTTATTATATCTACTTGTTTTCTAACAATACAAAGTTTTTTCAATAAATTTAAATTAAAATTTCTTTTTTAATAAATTCAATTATACATACGTATACGTATACGTCCTTACAACACTTTAGTTAGGATTACGACCTAATTTCTCACACCACATATTTTGTGTGTTAATTTTATACATGAGTGGCGGGACCTAGAGTTTAAAGTCGACTCCGAAAGACAGTTTTTTGAGAAACTTTTCATGGCAATTTTATTTGCTCTCAGATTTTATTTTTTTTTTGCCAGAAATCTGCTGAGAGGAAGTCGCCGAAAAAATATTTTTTCATATTTATTTTTTTTAATATACTATAGGTTTACTGCCTTAAAGTTTAAAATATTGAAAATAATTTATTTTAATATACACGGACTCACAACAGTATACATACGATTAATAAATTTCAGGGATTTTTCATCGAATCCAAGCCAATAATATTTATCTTCATTAATTTGGAATTTATTGCATTGGTTCAGAAATTTGTTAATCGTACGTTTACTTTTGTGGGCCCGTGTATCATCATATCATGTTTGTTTAAATTAAATATTTGGCAAAAACTAAACAGATTAATTTCATTAACATAATAAATTTTCTTTGAAAAATTTACTTTAATAGAACTGAAGCTTATAAAATTGTAAAAACCTTGGCATTTAATGAAATCCCTTCCATATATTCAAAAGTCTTATACATTTCAATTTATTAGAAAATTACAAACAAAAAAATGTTTATAACATCATATTAAATTATCAGACCAAATTATAATAGAACATCCGCTTTGGGCCTACCAACCGCGGGTTTTAACCACTATCAACAACAAATAAAAACTAAATTGAAACGAAAACATGACTAAAATAAATACTGTTGACACGTTACAGTGCTCACAGTGCTAAATCAGTCAGTGTAGTAGTATCGCATAGAATTGCCGACAGGAAACAACCAAATAGACCGTGTATACCACATAGAAATATTAAAACGAAATCAAAATCAAATAATGAAAATATTAAAATTGTAAATTGTGTGAAATAACAATGCCAAAATAGGAAATTAAACTCTATGAATGAATCTTTAGCAAACAAGAAAAACAGGGACAAAACGCAAATCAAGAAGAAGAAGAAGAAGCAGATGTGGAAAGAAAAAAACCAAAAAAAAAACAGGTATTTCCTTTTAAGGACATGTATTTTTCTTTTGTTCCAAGTTGTTAAAGTCTCATGGTTGATATTTTTTTTATTACCATAGACATACATACATACGTACATACTCATATTTACATGTACTCGAATCCGAGTTGACTAACTTTTCTCAGTGGAACACACAATACATGTGTACAAAGTACACATGAAAAGTATGGGACACAGCAAGCTTATCAACGTGTGTTTAAAGTATGATTACAAATGTTATTATACCCAGGAACATTTAGAAAAACATTTTGAATTGTTTGAAATGTATGTTTACAAATCAAATTTCTTTTTTAAATGCAAATTAAACTCCTGATTAATAATGGTCTTGGTTGGGTGGTTCAGATGGTTCGGCTTGATCAGCTGCAGAAACGATTTAACTGATATGTATATCACTGTCTGGTTGCCAACAATATTATTACTGTCGCTAGCTTTGCATTTTTTGCTCATCCGTTTTAAAAGCACTTGGTTCATTCAAAAGCTTTTACGCCTTTGTCGTCTTGTTTTGTGCTCCTGCTGTCCCTACATAAGCGCTTCTCTGTACTCATTGTACTGTACGGTGGCTTTTAACCAGAATGTACACCCGTAAGTAAGTATAGATTTCAATGCAGTAGTGTGAGCTTGCTTGCAACATGACCACAAGAATTTACTTACACTTATTGTTTTGTGTCCGTAAGAAGGTGTGTCAATGATCAGCAATTAGTATTCAAAAAGATGAGTAGAATCGATTCATACTCATAATTTCTGATACTTATAAGCATTCATACTTATTTTAATATCATGGAACCTCTACTCATATTCAAAGTTCGAAGTACTCATCATATTCATATGTACTTAACAACACGTATGATGTTGTTGATTTCGTCTCTCCATAACGCAACATTTACAAGAATCACAAAAAGTAGGATTCGCCTACGAACACTCACTGGAAGGCTATGTGTTTCCTCTTTTTGCTTCTCTGTCTTTTTTGCTTATGTGTCTTTTTCTTTTTTTTTTTGTAACTGCAACAACAACTAATACTATGTTCAGATATGCACTTTTATTGAGTCAATATTCGGTTTATTGAGCACAATTATTTAAGTATTCAGACATAATAATATACGCAGTTCAGCTGCTTATTCAATATTCATTTGACAGCTTGTAAACAAAACAGCTGCTTGTTTCAACAACATTGTTTTTATTTTGTTTTTTTTGCTTTGTTCGTTTGTTTGTCGTTGTTGACGTTTGAGTTGTCAAATACTAACAGAAAGTATTCGGTTAATTGTAATAAGCGCACTGAACATACTTATGACAGTGCCGCATTTTAAGTTTTACTCAATATTATAACAATTTGCGTATTTATTGCGCAATTATTAATTGAAACTGTATATGAAATATTGAGCTCAATAATGGCGATTTACACAATAAAGCTGCATACATGAACAAACGATAAATTTTGATGAATGATTTGACTCACTCGAATCATTTATAAGTATTTTTCTAAAGTTATTAATCTAAATAAGTAGGCTTAAGAATCAAACATATTGCGAATGGTATGAGTTTGATGTCAACGTTGTACGCATACTCTTTGCAACCTGTACTTATAAATCAACGTTGTACTGAATAGGAATGAATCAAAGTAGTGAAATTTCAATATTGTTGACTCACTTATATTTAAAATTTCATGAGTGCTTATGAGTAGCGAAAAAATGATTCATTGCTGATCTCTGATGAAAACACAAGTTTTTGGATAAAATAACCTACTGCCCATCGATCTGTGTACACTCTGTCTAAAGTTTCTACAATTTCTTATCCATTTTAAAAAATAAGATTTATCGAAGTCCTCATTGTACAATTGAGTGGGATATGATATCAGCATTTGAAGTCAAATCTCCTTTTGATAACTTATATCCTTTCGTTTGTAAACACACCCTAGGCACTGGATAATAAATCCGGAGACCCATTTGCTCTAATCTAGCGATAGTCACAAACTAAATGACACAGATTGATACCTGTAATCTGGAATTAATGACACGCGGTAGGATTTAATGGCAGTCGAACACAAACTAAATGACGCAGATTGATGTATGTTAACAGGACCAGTGCGATTAATTAAAATAGTCTTGAACTTACCTCCTTGTTACCCTATCGTTAACATTTGTATAATTTGGCAAAAAAAAAATTAATTTTTTAGCATATCAGGATATTGTAATTCGTTTAAGTTAAGGATGAAGTGTATCTCAAAAATATATTGTCACGAATTTTTCAAGATCAAATAGAGAATTTTGCCTAGTTACGAATTCTTTCAAATGTACTTGATCTGACATAATGATTACATAACATAATTGCCCATTACAACCCTTCAGTTAGGATTACGGCCTATCTTCTTACACCACTCAATTTGTGTGTGTTAATTTTATACATGAGTGGCGGGACCTACAGTTTAAAGTCCACTCCGAACGACAGATTTTTGTGAAACTTTTCATGGCAATTTTTATTTACTCTCTGAATTTTTGCCAGAACCGTGGTCTCACGTCTAATAAGCCAACACACTGCCTACTAGACTATGGTAGCTTCAATATCTAATTAACAACATATAATTAAAGAACTTGAATTTCTGTAACAATTTTAACATCAACTGAACCACAAAATCGAAAATAGAAACAAAATCAGTCGCCAATAAAAATTCGGACAAGGGCAAGAATAAATAACATTTTTCAAACTCGAATTCTTTACTGGGTTAATTTATTTTATTTTCCTATTTTAAATAGACATACTTACACACAGATAGGTTCCTACTCATGCACACAAACTTTTACACTGAAAATAATGCTTTGGGAAAGAAAGAAAAGATGAAAAAACAACAGAAATTCATTCATTGACTCAGCCTATATTTTTTCTATTATTCGTCTGACGTCTGTGGGTTTTTAAAATTCTTTTTTTTCTTCCTTTTATTGTCAAATCTGTCAAACCAGCATAAAAGTTAAATTTATATAAAAAAACAGTTTACATCACAAAGTTTTTAGATATACATACTTATGTATGTATGTATATATATACGTATTATATTATATATAAATTTGTATTACTATGTGCATGTAAACTAAAACAATAACAGTGTAGGAAAACGTTTAGTGCCCGTATGAAATATGTATAAAAATTGTTTTAAATCGGAACACCGTAAAAATATGTAGATTTGGATTTCTGTGGCTCACAAATATAATAAAATAAAGTGCTTATTTTAAAACAACTCGAAGAGAAGTTATTATTTTATTGAAAAATTTTAAAATCTTAACATTATTCCTTAAGCTTAAGCCGAAAATGATATTTTACGACACGCCTGAAAAAATCATCATCTTTTAAAACTAATTTGACGTGTTTTAGTATGGAGGGAATCCAATAAAGAGCTCCATCTAAAGGACTTCCTTAAAATAGTTAAGCATGGTGCTGGTAATACAATGGGGGGATGTGTGTCAGCACTAGGTGTGGACAGTTTAAAATTTATTAAAGATATAATGAATAAGACAGTGTGTTTAAACATTATAAAGAACAATTTCAAATAAGAATTATGAATTCGCAGTGAGAATTACTTCCAACAAGTGAGTGATCCTAAGTATACTGCTACTAACGCGTAGGTGTGATCCCATCTTCATTTAACAGCCGTCTGTTTGGGTTCATTGACATATTGGAAGTAATAACGATTACAAATTCTTAATTCTTCTGAGCTTTAGGTGGATTTGTTCTTTAGAATGTTTAAAAACTCTCTCTAAATTATTATTTCCTCAATCAATTCCAAACTGTCCACACGTGGTGCCGACACTTATCCCCACAGTATTGTACTGTTGCACGCAAGTTCTTTGGATTGAGCTCCTTATTTTTCTTCCTCCATTATGAGAGAGATTTGGAATAATGTGTTTTCTTCTCCACTCGTACGTATGTATTTTAGTATGAAGGAAAAAGAAATAAAGAGCTCGATCTCAAGAAACAGTTAAACATGGTGGTGGTACTATAATGTGTATCGACAGCAGACGTGGGCAGTTTGGAATTTATTAAGGAAATAATTAATTAAATCTTTATGTAAAAATGAGCTTTTGCAAACAAAATCTCTTTTGTGGGTGCCCAGGTAGTCTAGTGGGTAGTGTGCTAGACTATTAGCGTGAGAAACGTGGGTTCGTGGGCCCACCAGAGACTCTGGTCTGTGACAATACACCGAGCATATGGTCAAGATACTCAGCTCGTTTATAATTGTAATAAATAAACAAATAAAATCTCTTTTGTTTAAGAGGTTTTGCAGAATTATCAGAATTAATAGAATTATCTTTTGAACGATGAAAATAATATTCATTCGCAGTTATGCAATCTTTGAAATTAAACTTTGTGCTTTTATATGAATTCCAATGTATACATAATTATACTTTAAACGAAAAAGTTTAAGTTACAATAACTAAAAATATCTGTATATGCACATTTATGGGCCATTATTACAACTTGCCGTTAACTAAAGGCTGGATTTTAACGGGCAGATGACTTGATTTTCATTATTATAAGTGGACAATGAGGTAGAAGTGAGCACTAAGCTAAAGGGAAGATCATCCGACCTTTATCTTCTAAAGTTCACTTTATCTTTGTGCTTGCCTATTATATATTTTATTTTCAAAATGGCAACTTCAAATATGAACATAAAAAATAAACGATAATATATTAATAGTTTTTCAAATCAAAATGGATATTGGCGTATTCATTATATTTATTTTAAAACCTCAACACACAAATTTTGTAAATAAAATGAGTAAACATAACAAATAGGAAGGCACGCCGTTGCCACTGCGTTTTTAAAGCACTTGTTTAATTGAGCAGTGGTATTGGCATTGCTCCGGCACTGTCATATTTTTGAAAAACTTAACTTTATATTATGTGTAGGTTGTAATAACGAAAAGAGGCGACTTTAAAGTTCACTTTAGCTAAAGTTACCTTTACCAAGTTTAACGGGAATTTGTAATAATAGCCCTAAGTCTTGCAAACAATTATGTGCAGTGATTTTATTGTAATTCATTTAAAATTAGGCAAACAGGCAACAACAACACTTCAAGGACAAACGTAAACAAAATACACAAACAACAATAATGTAAACAACATGTTTACAAGGCAAAGTCATTCTCTTTCAATACTGTTTACCCATCGATTGTAGTCGCCGTAGTCTACTAGGTTGTGTGTTGGCTTATTAGACAGGGTTCGAGCCCCAGGCCAGACATCAAGACAAAAATACAAAAAGTATTCCTTCGGCGACTTCCTCTCAGCAGATTTCTGGCAAAAACTCTGAGAGTAAATAAAATTGCCACGAAAAAGTTTCTCAAAAATCTGTAGTTCCGAGTCGACTTTAAAGTGTATGTCCCACCACTCATGTATAAAATTAACACACACAATATAAGTGGTGTGAGAAACTAGGACGTTGTACAATGGGTCAATTCGACCTACGGGTACTGTACTTGTCTTAATTGACAAGTACACGTCCTCTAACCTAACCTAACTTACTCAGCGATATAAAAGGCAAGACAAAGCAGGCAACGGGTTTAGTAAAAATTCAGTCAGTCTTGTGTGAAGACGCCTTGCGTGTGAAGAGAATAATCGTAGTTTGAAGATCTCCGTTGTAAAGATCTAACGAACAATTGTTAGTGTTTACGCGGAAGAGTGTAAATAAGAATAATATATAAAGCTAATTGTTGTTTAAATCAAGTTGCGAACAGTGGCACATGGAATTGTGCGGACAATAAAGAATTTATTTAAAACTAAACACAAATTTATTTTTATTTGCAATCTACGAACTCATATTTTAAACGTTTTTAAAAGGGTAAAAACGTAACAGTATTTTGTTGACCAATTTTTTTTTCTTTTAAAGCGACTATAATTTGTAAAACAAATTAGTTACGCACATACACCTTCCATAATATTAAAATCGACTTGTGGTTTTGCATTAATATTAGATAAGTTTTTCCCTGACCTTTCAGTGGGATATTTTTACATGCTATTTTCATAAGAACAGATATTACAAATTTTATGTTAATATTAAAAGTTTCTTATAGAATGTACGTATGTATGTATGTTAACTGCTTTTTAAAGTATACGTTTGAACTTGTACTAAAGCTAATCGTATAAATGATATTCACTTCTAAAATACTTTTTGTAGAACAAGTTGCATACTTCACTTCATTTAAAGCAACATTAATCCAGATGACTGGTTACATTGATATTTTTAACACACTCTTAACTACGTAGTACTAATGTGCATGTGGACGAGTTGGACGAGTGTGTTAAAAATTTATGAAGCAAGGAATAAAATTTATTAAAAGATAAATTCCCACAACTGATCAACAGCAAAAATAAACAATAAACAATGGCAAGCAGAAAAGCTCGTGCTGTTAACAATAGTAACAACGGCAGTGACAGCAGTGGCAATAATAATAGCCAAAGTTACATATACTTGGGCAAGCAATTAAAGCCCACAAGTAATCAAACAAAACACATGTACGCAAACACACAACGCGCTCCCCTACTCACCAATCTATATCCATTCGTACAGATATAAATTTATTAAGCCTTTCAACACTGAAGAAGTGGCATACATATGTGTGTAAGTTGGCGTACGTGTGGTGGTGGTGGTGGTGGTGGTGATGGCGGTGGTTTGAAAGTATTTGTATGCTAAAAAGAACACAAAGCTACGGTTGCCGATACGAGTTACTTATAACAAGATGGATGGAATCCAAATGGAATCAGTGAAGCGAATCAACTACTTGCTGCCAGTTGGGTGAATCTATTGAATGGATGAATGGTCGCAAAACATGTTTTCAAAGGAAAATTAACCTACAATAGAAAAAAAATATATATTTCTGAACACATAGCCACAAGTACCTTAATACAGACTTCGAGGCGCTCATATACAGTCATTTGCTTTATCATCGCACATTATCCTTTAGATACATACATACATACATATATACAGAATGAGACTGTTGAGCATAATCATATTTCACCACCTCAAAATAGAATAATTTGTCCCATATCGAATGAAGCGTTCAATTTGACTAAGTTGTTCATAATAAAGAATATTTAAAATATTTATTAATAAGAAACCATTGTAACCAAACATCAGAACATGCCAATTCATTTAGAAAAATGTTTATATTAAGGTTAGAAAACTTATGCTATTTATTCATTAATAACAAAATATCACCGGAGTAATAAACGATCTTTTTAGTCTGAAGTACGGACACCAGTGAAATGAGAATTCTTCGTACCATAGCATCTCTCGAACGAATCTTAATTTTAAAAAAATTATAAATTCAGTTACCGCGTAATTGAAAATCTTGATGACTGTTTGAAATCAATTTGAATTTATTTAATGTTGAGCAAACGTTTTCGATTTACTGGAACAACAACTATACGTCTGTCCACATTGTTAAACATTTTTTAATTTGTTTTTAACCCTTTGCACTCCTTTCGGACGTTACCTACCAGGAACTCGACGCCACTTTTTAACGAAAACGTACAGCCTGGAAACGTGATCTTATACAGTATAATTTTAGAACCAAGTAAGGAATTGTAACGAAATTTGTTTTATATAAGTTTGTGGACATTGAGAACAAATATGTATTTACAAAAAAATATCAAAATTTATTTTTTATAATTTTCTACAATGTGGTAAAGTTTAAAGCAATTCATTCCCAACATGCATAGCGGGTGGATTTGTACATGTTTCACAAGAAAATGTTGTTTGCCGCCTTCCGTCTGGTGTTTTTCTGTCAGAACAGAACAACACGATCTCGTTTTCTTTCACCCACATTTGGAATAGGCAGAGATCTTTTCTTTTTGATGCTTCAGTACGAACTGAGATCTTGTACATTTCTTCTCTCGGTTATCGGACTTCTTTATTATCGTATCAAGTTTCCCATTTCATTGAGCCACACCCTTGTATCTTTCAACGCCTAATCCACTCTACATAAGTATCTACAATTTGCTCAACGGATCAGCGAAGTATACAATCCGTTGTTAACGCCCTTCTCACGTTCTTTTTCGACGTGTAAAGTGGTTGATTTATTTATCATGCATCTTGTTAATTTTATCATATTTCGATTAGTTTTTTGTGTCATTTTAACAGAAAACTACAGGAGAAAACGTGTTTTTTAAAAAATTTCGGTGGACTAATTTCATTGCCCATAATCGCTAACAAACTATCATGTCCCCTCAGAGGAGACAACCGAGTGATATGCCAGACTTAAGTTGTCCCCTCAGAGGGGACAGCCAAGTGCATATTATATCATTTGAACACACATATACTGAACCAAAAACTTCCGTAAATACTGTAAAAAGGAGTATAGAATTGAAGAAATTTCTTTATATATCAGCTAACAAAAATGTGTATTCATATGTACGTCTTTTTATTTTGTAAATATTTATAACTTTAGTAAGTTATTCATATTGAAAAATTTCTTCATATTAAAGAAATTTCTTCAATATGAATTTGCGTTATTTTGCGGGATGTAAATGCGACGAAATTTAGATAAATTAAATAATCAAAATAGTAAATTTAACTAATTACACGGTGCGACAGTTAAAATACACCCAGCTAATGACATTAATAGTGTAGGTTGAGAGTTTTGCTGAGTAGAACACAAAAATATTTCTTTTATTTCTCGAAACCTTGTTTTATGTCACAAAAACATTATTTTTGATCTTTTCACACAAAATTATTGATTACCCAAATATTTTTTAACCTATTTTCACAATTCAAAGTTTTTTGAAATGAAGAGATGAGTCTTTAAAACGATATACGTAAACATATAGTTCAAACTTACGTGTAATGATTTCTGATCGGGTGAACTTGGAAAAATTGATTTTTTTTCTTATTTTTTCAAGTTTGGCCATTCTTAATTGCAAAATTTAATTAAAAATATGAAATAAGTGGTGACATTCTGAAAGTGCATTTTCTTGTAAAGAGATTGACACTGCGTTTGTTAAAATCGGACAAAAATTATCGTAGTTATTATTTAAACAGTATAACCGTCGTGTTATATTTTTTATAAATATCGTCCTATCAAATGAACTTTCAGTTCAATAATTTTCAAAATTTTTGATGGATCTTGTTTGTTTGTCTGAGAATTTGCTCTTTGCACGTTTGAACGACTACCGAAAGTGGTCTAATATTTCCGTTTTTCCCAAATATTATTATTTCACTTTGCACAAACATTAGCCAACTTCCGGTGGTTGCTCCAACGGAAAAAGGATAAATTTTTCAATAAGCACTTAAGATCCATCAAAAATTTCGAACATTTTTAACTTAAAGTTCATTTGATGATACAGCATATATAAAAAATATGACTAAGCTTTTATATGCTTTAAATAATAATTACGGCAATTTTTGACCAATTTTATCAATCTCTTTAGAAGATAATGCACTTTCAGAATGTCACCACTTATTTCATATTTTATAGTTAAATTTTGCAATTAAGAATGGCCGAACTTCCATCAAAACTCATAACATATAAGTTTGAACAAAATGATTATGTACACCGTTTTAAAAGCTAATCTCTCCCCTTTCTAAAAAACTGTGGGTTTTGTAAAATATGTTCAAACATATCTGTGTGAATAATAACTTTATGTGAAAAGATAAAAAAAACGTTTTTGTCAAATAAAACAGATTTGGAGTGTTCGAGAAAAATAAAAAAGTATTTATGACTTCTACTCAACTAACTGGACAACTTAGAGTATCTTACTCGGTTGTATTTAATTTTTTGTATTTTGTCGCATAGTGCAATTCACTTTGATCTTTACATTCAACTCTCGAGTTTTGTACAATCTCTAAGTCAGAAGTTTTTTGAAGTCGCCGTAGTCTAGTAGGTAGTGTGTTGGCTTATTAGACGTGAAGCCAGGGTTCGAGTCCCAGGCCAGACATCAAGACAAAATACAAAAAGTATTTCTTCGGCGACTTCCTCTCAGCAGATTTCTGCCATTAAAAAGTTTCTCAAAAATCTGTCGTTCGGAGTCGACTTTAAGCTGTAGGTCTCACCACTCATGTATAAAATTAACACACACAACATAAGTGGTGTGAGAAACTAGGACGTTGTACAATGGCTCAATTCGACTTCCGGGTACAAGTACACGTCCTCTAACCTAACCTAAACTAAGTCAGAAAAAACTTGGAACCGGTTTCCAGATTTAAATTTCCTGAATTTAGCATTATTTTCCCAGAACTTTATCCGATTCAAAGGAATTTAGATCCAAAATATAGCCGTTTACTTCCTAATTAATGAACAGAGAATACAGTTATATGTACTTATATACAAACAAACTTATTACCTGAATATGCTACATCTTATTAATTGTTGTTAATGGAATATATCTTTACGTTTTTGCCCCTTGCAAATGTTTTTTTAAGTTTTTAAATTAAAGTTTTTAAATGTATATTATTCTACTTAATTATGCAAAAGGGTTATAAAGCCCATCCATAAATAATTAATTTTTTAAAGCGCTGTGTCGACAATCACTTGTTATACGACCCTTGGTACGAATGTTGATAGAGAAGAAAATGAACGAACAATTTTAAATTATTACCAACCAAACGAAAGGTCACCTGATAAGTATTCAAATCAAAATATTAAAGGAAAGATGCCATAATAAAAAGAAGGAAACAAGTCAGACCAGTTTAACACACCATATTTTATCCTGCACATTCATTTAAAACTGTGCATGCATGTATGTATATACCTATGCAGGTATGTATAAATGGCCATGTAACAAACCCACCCACATATGACACCAGTCAGCCTGCTAGCCAATGAACCGGCAATACGGCCAAGTTGTCTTTGTTGTTCGTTGGTTTTGAACGAAGTGATTACTTATTTATGAATTTGATGATCATTAACGTTGTAAACTTATTTAAAATGCATCTGTTGGTATAACGGTTTCAACATGTATAATAAATTGTATTGACAGTGTTGTAAACGCGTTTAGTTTTAATAGCTATTACGTTTATTAAACTGTAAAATTTTTTTTCTTTAATTTCGTCAAGCAATGTTAACCAATTTGTCAGAAAACAGATTTTTCTAGCTCAATTGTGGCATCAGGGAATAATTTTTTTTATAAGACCAACACTCAGGGGACAACTCCAACTCATGCAGTACATTGTGTTGGAATAATGGAAAGATAGTTATAGGAGACATCGCTGTAGTCTAGTAGGTAGTATGTTGGCTTATTAGATCGTAAGGCCACGGTTCAGCCCCAAGGTCAGACATCTCGAGCAAAATAAAATATGAAAAAAATATTTCTTCGGCGACTTCTTCTCTGCAGATTTCTGGAAAAAACTCTGAGAGTAAATAAAATTGCCATGAAAAGTTACTAAAAAATGTGTCGTTCGAAGTAGACTTTAAACTGTAGGTCCCGCCACGCATGTATAAAATTAACACACACAATATGGGTGGTGTGAGAAGCTAGGCCGTAATCCTGACTGACATATGTATGTGGTTATAGGAGAAGGGAAAGAGGGGTAGTGTGCGACTAATTTTATTTTTGAACCATCAGTGTAAAACCTTTGACACTTATCTTTCTTGAGGATTACTTTGTAGTTCTAATTTTTTTTCTATTGCGGTTAATCTTATATAATTAATGGGAACAATCAATCAATCACAAATTACGCAGGCTCTCTGTGTGGGAATCGCGTCTACGTACTAGGTCATCGGGTCACCCAAAGGCTAGTTAAGTCTATATATTCATAGTGTGTACGCATTAGACAGCAATATGAAAAGAAATAATCACCACAGCGCTAACTTTCTTAAAACAATTTTGAGATGCGCAAATTTTTAAAATAGTTCTTACTTACTTACTTAATTGGCCATTAACTACCCGATTAACGGATTTCGGCCTACCGCAACACATCCTTCCAGGTGCCTCTGCATCTTGCGCTTACGCCAGTTGGTCACACCAATCTAAGACAGGGCTTCCTCGATTTGGTTATTCCAACGCATACAAGGTCGTCCTCTTCGCCGAGTTCCGTGGATCCTCGCATCAAACGCCCGTCTCGCCGGAACATCCTACTTCATTTGAATAACATGGCCGAGCCAACGCAGCCGATGGATATTAATACGCTGCACAACGTCTATCTCGTTGAGGAGCTGATACAGCTCACTGTTGGATCGGATGCGGAAATCATCGACAACTCGCACTGGACCGAAGATCTTACGTAGGACTTTTCTCTCGAATACTCTCAAGGCGGCTGCATCAGTGCTTAATAGGGTCCATGCCTCTGCTCCATAAAGAAACATGGGGAGCATGAGCGTCTTGTATAGTGTTAGTTTTGTCGTACGAGAGAGGTCTCTGCTACTCAATTGCCGATTGAGACCATAGTAGCACCTGTTGGCAAGAGTGATCCTGCGCTTGATCTCCAGACTGACATCATATTTAGTGGTAACGGTGGAGCCAAGATAAATAAATAAATTCCTTGACTGTCGATAACATATACATTGTTTCGCCCTCATTTACTGCCAGACCCATCTTAGTAGACTCCCTTTCAATAGCACTAAAGGCAGCAGTAAAATCTCGCTTGGTACGCCCTATGATGTCAATGTCGTCAACGGCCATTTGCCATTGTGATGCACTCCTGCTTTTCGCAGAACACTCTCCATGACGAAGCTGAAGAGGACGCATGATAACGAATCGCTTTGTCTGAAACCTTGCACGATATCAAAAGGTTCGGAGAGGTCCATTCCTACGTGGACGGAGCTGCAGGAATTGCTCAACGTCATCCTGCACAGCTTCGCAGGTATACCGAGCTCAGACATTGCGGCAAAAACACGATGGCGTAGTGTGAAAATCTGGTCAATGGTGGACTTGTCAGGTCTGAAGCCGCACAATACGCCTGTAAGAACCTTATATGCGATAGGGAGAAAGCTTATACCCCTGTAGTTGGCGCATATCGTAGGGTCTCCCTTTTTCAGGACAGGACAGAGGACACTGAGGTTCCAATCGTTGGACATACTTTCCTCTAGCCATATTTTGTAAATAAGCTGGTGCATGCGCCCTACCAATTACCAAAATCAGCGGGGAGGCCGCTTTATTGTTTTTAAGACGCATAATCGCGACTTTAACCTCTTCATGGCTAGGCGGTGAAATCTCCACGCCGTCATCATCGATCGGGTTCGGAACATCATCTTTAAAGGCGGTATTGGTGTCGTCATCGCCTTGTAGCAGAGTAGAGAAGTGTTTCCTCCACAACATCCGCACCCCCTGCGGGTCTGTTACCAAGTTTCCATTATCATCTTTGCAGGAAAACGCTCCGGACTTATAACCCTCGGTTAGACGCTTAACCTTTTGATAGAATTTTCGAGCGTCATTCCTGCATCTATACATCTCGACTTCCTTACGCTCACGCCTTTATTGCTCCCTCTTCTTGCGTCTGAAAAGGCGTCTTTCATCCCTTCTTCTCTCTCTATAGTTAAAATAGTTCTACTCAATCTAAATCTGAAAATAAACGCTAAATTCCCAATACTTCCTGGGATATTTACATGTAACATGTACATACATATGTACATATCTATTTACCTTTTCTGTCCGTTTATTCATTCACTTGAGCCAACAGTAGCAAAATTTTCAAATCACACTTACAAATCTCGATATACATACTTGCATAAGTTTTCCCTCAGATACTCGTACCTGGTTAAAGGAGCATATTTGGTGGTTGAATGGATAAATGGATAATGAATGCCGCAATCTAAATTTACTTTATACCATAGAAATAGATAAAGACACAGCAACAGAGCAACAGAGCCTTTGAACGAAGACTTCAATATGCTGAAAAGTTAAATCTGAAACATAAACGAATTTCATGAAATTTCGTACTCTCTGAAGTACGAACTGTTGCAATGGATTTTCATAACAATGCAAATTCATGTTTTTGTTATTTTTAACATTAAAAAATTAAAATATAATCGTATTTTTTTTATCGATTTAAAATTGTTTAATATTTGGTAAAAAAAATTCCAATGAATTCTGGTCAGGATTGCATTAATTTCAGTAATTCCGTATGTATGGACGATGTGGATGTCATCTTCGTGTGTATGGACTTTCATACATACATACATGGTATATGAACATATAAAAATGGTATCCATATACTCGTACGTATGTATCTTGTTAAAAGTTTGTTTTATCTGCTTAAATTGAATTCTTTGTGTATTCAAGTGAATTTTAATTTAATTTTCTCTTCGTTTTTGTGTTTTTTATTCCTCACATGATGCATTAATTATCGAAGGACATTTTTTAAATTACTTATCACCAGTTACTATGGCTTATTCTAACGTTCGTACATCCTTACATGTAAATTGAATGAATGTTCTATTAAACTTACCTAAATGTACTCGTATGGGAGGCAATATATTCTCAATAGGAGAGGATATTTTATTTTTAAAACGATGTTTATAAAGGACATTGTTGGTTAATCATAAATAAATTTATTTCGGTGTTATTAAATTATTATCGCATGGTTCCATCATAAAACGATTTAAAAATATTCGATTTCAGCAAGAATAATTTAAGAAATAGAACACATACCTTTTAAAACATAAAAAATAATCGTACATTTAAATGATTCTCTTTTAAATTTCAATTTACTTTGCTTTCATAATCGGTACAGGTATTCATTCTCTATTTCATCGATGTTAGATTGAAGTTGTTAAATTAAATTTGCTTACCATACATACATACATAATTCGTCATTACAATCCTTTAGTCAGGATTACGACCTAGTTTCTCACACCACTTATGTTGTATGCGTTAATTTTTTATACACGAGTGATGGAACCTAGTTTAAAGTCGACTCTGAACGACAGATTTTTTAAAAACTTTTCATGGCATTTTTATTAACTCTCAGAGTTTTTGTCAGAAATCTGTAGAGATGAAGTCGCCAAAGAAATATTTTTTCATATTTCGTTTAGTTGGAAATGCCTGACCTGGGGTTTGAACTGAGGCCTCACTTCTAATAAGCCAACACACTACCTACTAGACTATGGCGACTTCAAATCGAGTTTAACTGAAATTATATAATTTGTAGTCAAATTTAGAAGTCGCTGTAGTCTAGTTGGCAGTGTGTTGGCTTATTAGACGTGAGGGTAAGGTTTAAACCCCAGGTCAGATATCTCAAACAAAGCAAAATATAAACAAATATTACTTCGGCGGCTTACTCTCAGTAGATTTCTGGCAAGAACTCTGAGAATAAATAAAAATGCTATGAAAATTTTCTCAAAAAGCTATCGTTCGGAGTCGGCATTAAATAAAAAAAATTCTTTAACTCCGCTCTTTACAGCCTTTCTTATTTATTTCTCATGCTGCCGCCCTTATTAGGAGTTGTTATCTTCGAGGATCTACGTTTAATTCAGAAGATTTTTAATATTGTGTGTTTTTTATGCATTCCCGAGAAAGTCTGCACAAGAGTTGGATTCGCTGCTTTTGAGGGCAACGAAAGCTAACCGAATTAATTAATTATTATTAGGAGTCGCCGTAGTTTAGTAAGTAGTGTGTTGGCTTATTAGACGCACGGCCACGGCTCGAACCCCAGGTCAGACATCAAAACGAAAATTTTGACTAAAACGCTGAGAGTATATGAAATTGCCATGAATAAAATTGCCGTAGGTCCCGCCACTCATGTATAAAATTAACACACACAACATGAGTGGTGTGAGAAGCTAGGCCGTAATCCTGACTGAAGGGTTGTAATGGCCAATTATGTATGTACATATTAATATTATTG
Organism: Sarcophaga subvicina; assembly: GCA_936449025.2. Classification (NCBI taxonomy): domain Eukaryota; kingdom Metazoa; phylum Arthropoda; class Insecta; order Diptera; family Sarcophagidae; genus Sarcophaga; species Sarcophaga subvicina. Next base: position 28,855,361 of record OW388083.2, read on the forward strand.
GTGGAAATTGGTCCACGTTTCACTTGTGCATGACAGTATGAACATAAAGAGTGAAGACTTGTTAATCGTCAAGGATCTATTGAAAAGTATAAGTGTTCAAGTATTTTTTGTTTTGATCCATATTGTTTTAGTCTTTCGGGAGTTTTTATTTTTTTTTAAATTGAGGGGTTTATGTTCCATTATTTGAACAAGCATAGCTTTTCTTATCACTCGTCCGAGATCTTCTAAACAGCTTTGTAGACATCTGATATATGTCGTAGCTCTTGATATAATGATCTCTATGCGAAAAGTAAATAATGGTGGTGAAAGCACACAAAACTGTCTGCCGAGACGTCATAACGGAGCAGTGCTGGACATTAAAAAAGACAAACGATGCTTATTTCGAAGCAAAGATGCATCGATGTTATATCAATTTTTCACAAAAAACATTGACGTTTTTTATAAGCTTATATTGGGTGTCCCTATTACGGCTCTCCCAATTCATTTGTCTAACAAACTTCACGATGCTATTCGGTGTCAATAAAAATAACTGCCTGCCTAGTACTCAACATGCACTGAGGTGCTTCCCTTTGAAAAGCATTATTGCGGCATAGGTTTCAACTATGTTTTCCAGTGATTCGTTCTCTCATCATTTAATTTATAAGTTGGTATTGAACTGATTTCTATTTCATACGATGTTCTCTGAGTCTCTAATTCTCGTTAATATTTTCAGAATATATTTAATACAAGACACAAATATCTTCCCACAATAAGTACCAAGCCAAAGTTTAGATTATCTCAAGCTATTCTCTTTTGAGAAGAGCCTTCTCCGTATCTTATCTCTCGCAGAGTAGAGCTTTCCAAACTCCTGTCCTCAACGGCGTCGTGGAAGCTCACCTCCCTGTTTCAATTTAATTCGTGCTAATTTTGTCTCGATATGAAATTTCCAAGCAAGGCGTCTATCAATACTTGGATTCAATATGCGACTGTTGTGTCATAACTTTATTATTTATCCAAACTAGGGGGCATGTTTCGCATCGTAAAGCGAATGTTACGGGAAAAAAATTTTTCATTCAATTTATTTCTCCAGAGTTTTAACTATTTCACGAGCTGAGGAATATATCCCTTGCTGCTTGAGGATTCTCATGCGTGGAAAGGAAATCAGTGCCATCAGCAAAGGTAGAAAGAAGTACGTGTATAACTGTTGGCATGTCCGATGTATATATTAAATATTGTTATGCGTATAAAAGGTAAACAAATAAGACATATCAAGAGCAAGTAAGCCAAACAAACAAAGTTACGTGGTGTACTACTATAAACAGAAACTAAACTAACAAACACTTGGGAAATTGCGCGAACAAAACAAAGATCAAAAGCGCAACAATAACGTTTAAAGAAAGTTCATGAAAAGAAGGGAACAAAATTCAAAAAAGGCAGCAACAACAACATTTAAAGAAATATCGAGAAAATTATCAGAAAAATAAGAAAGGAGTACATAAGGAGGAGAGCTATGTCACCACTCAGACATAAATAAGCAGTCAGTGTCGAGTCGACGTGTGACTGGAAATCATGGTTTTAACACTGAAAAGTTTAATGTTTGGTTAAATAAAGGATTTATCTAAATAAATAAGAAATAACAACTAAGTGCTATTATTACAACTTGCCGTCAACTAAAGGGAGGATTTTAACGGGCAGATAAATTGTTTTTCATTACAATAATTGGACAATACGGTAGAAGAGAGCATTAAGCTAAATGCAGGATCATTCTACCTTTAACTTTTAAAGTTAAGTTTATGTTTAAACTTGCCATACATATATATTATTTCCAATATGGCAACTTTAAATATAAACAAAACGAGCAAACACAACAAAAAAAACCAAGCCCGTCGTTGCCACTGCATTTAAAAAACCGAGTTGTGTTATCGATATTGCCCCAGCACTGCCATATTTTTGAAAAAGTTAACTTTATTTTATCATTAGGTTGTAATAAAGAAAAGAAGTTAAAGGTGACTTTAAAGTTCACTTTAGCTAAAGTTACCTTTAACTAAACCAAACCTTAAAAGGAAGTTGTAATAATGGCCCTAAAAGTAAATAATTTCTTTTATTTTTAACTGCGATCTTCAAATCCACAGGAAATAAACGTTGTACAAATGTGTACCCTGTGATGCACCGGCAATTATTGGTTGAGAAGCACTAATAAAATCGCCCTCGGTAAGAACAGTCTTTCGTTCGTAAATATAGTTTTTATAAGAAAAATTTCGTTACAACTGTGGATTTGTTTTATGGTGCTATGTTTCTTTTTGAATCCATCCAAATTGATGGTCTAGAATATATCTTTATGCGTTTACAATTGGTGATAATATAATCATCAGAAGTACAGTGATATTGAAGACCGAAAAGTTTAGTCTTCGAACTGAAATACGAATACATAATAAGTAAATATCGTAACAATATTGTTACGTTTTTACCTTTTAAAAACGTTTGAAATATAAGCTCGTAGAACTACGTAGCCTGCTTTACCTTGCCTTTTATACGGCAGAGTAAATAATCTGATGAATGTTATTGAAGCCGAATGTTAATAATCTAAATAATCGAATCTAAATGTAAACCTGGTTGTTAACATTTATTATAATGTTGTTTATGTATTTTGTTTACATTTATTCATGTAGTGTTCTTTGTGCATTTTTGTTTATTTGTTTACCATTTTTTTATGCTGGTGTTTATTGTTATATTAAGCAGTACGATAATTTGTAAACAAGTTTGCTTTTGTTCATAATTTTAATGTTACATACATACACACATAATTGGCCATTACAACCCTTCAGTCAGGATTACGGCTTTACATTGAATGAGTGGCTGGACCTACAGTTTAAAGTCGAGATTTTGGATGAACTTTTATTTGCTCTCAGAGTTTTTGCCAGAAATCTGCTGAGAGGAAGTCGCTGAAGAAATATTTTTTGCATATTTCGTTTTGATGTTTGACCTGGGGTTTGGCCTTACGTCTAATAAGCCACACACTACCTATCCGGTCCGCCATCTAACGTTTTTTTTTCAACTAGTGCTTATTTCGTGAATGGTAACATTTAGCTCATGTCTGATTTGACAGATAATTAGTTTTATCCTTCCGCTGAACGAATATGGTTGTGTATACGCTTGAACAACGCTGGGAAATATTGCGGCATTACTTTGAAAATCATGGTAATGTTGCAGAATGTGTGCGAAAATTGCGTATGGATTTTGGAAGAAGAGAAGCACCGTCGGCTCCGTATGTTCGTTATCTTGTGAAAAAAGTGAAAGAAACTGGCATCCTCATCGATAAACCAAAGCGTGAAAAGTCAAAAACAGTGCGTACACCCGAGAATATTGCTGCTGTAGCAGAAAGTGTGCGTGAAGCGCCATCAACATCAATTCACCGTCGTTCTCAACAATTGAACATTTCGGAGACATCATTGAGACGAATTTTGCATAAAGACCTTGGTATGACATTTTTGAAGATCGCATTATCAGCCGCAGAGCTGATGTCGTTTGGCCACCTCGGAGCTGCGATTTGACACCGTTGGACTATTATTTGTGGGGTGCCGTCAAAAATAAGTATTACGCCGACAAGCCAGAGACAATTGGCACTTTAAAGGCCAATATTCGTGAAGCCATTGGTGAAATACAGCTGCACACAATCGATAATGTGCTTAAAAATTGGACCGAACGTGTACGCTACTGCATGGCCAGCCGAGGCAGCCATTTGAATGAAATTATTTTCCATTATTAACCGGAAGGATTGTACTTTCAAATAAAAAAATATTTTGAGAAAATATTCAGTACTTTTTTTTTAAAGCATTTTCAAAAAATAAAAAGTTATTTGGCGGACCCTTTACTAGACTACGGCGACTTCATTTAATTTAATGTTAATTAATTTTAATGTTAAGCGATGTAAAAATAGTCAAAAATAGTTGCACTGTATGGAGCTCTTTAGTGCTCCATACACTACATATTCATTGAATGAAAAATAAATCGTTTATGAAAAATGCATCACAAGGGCCAAATGTATGTTTATTTTGGGATTTTGAAGAAAGCGTTCAACTTCCCACCTTCATTTTCTTATATCGTATGCATTACTTTCTTACTTATTTGCTTAATTGGCCATTAACAACCCGATTATCAGATTTCGGCCTGCTTCCTGTGCACCTTCGCCAGTTGGTCACACCAATCGATGACAGGACTTCCTCGACTTGATCCTTCTATCTCAAACAAGGTCGTCTTCTTCGCCGACTTACGCAAATCCCCGTCTCACCGAAGCATCCTCATTCATTCGAACGACATGGCCAAGCCAGCGCAGCCGTTGGATATTAATACGCTGCATAACGTCCATGCCGTTGAAAAGCTTATAGAGATCATTATTGCATCAAATATGGAAATCATCCCCAACTCGCACTGGACCAAAGATCTTACGTAGGACTTTTCTCTCGAATACTCTTAAGGCTGCTGCATCAGTCCTTAATAGTGTCCATACTTCTGCGCCATAAAGAAGTTCGGAGAAGATGAGCGGATTGCGGATTATTAGTTTTGTCATACGAGAGAGATCTCTGCTACTCAATGGCCTATTGAGACCATAGTAACACCTGTTGGCAAATGTTTACGTTTAATCCGCAGACTGACATTATTTTTGGTGGTAACGGCGGACGTAGTGTGAAGATCTGGTCGATGGTGGGCTGGCCAGGTCTGAAGCCACACTGATAAGGTCCAATCAGTGTTTTGACGAATGGATTCATTCGTTCACACAATACGCCTGTAAGAACCTTGTACGCGATAGAAAGAGGGTTTATGCCCCTGTAGTTGGCGCATATATTGGGGTCTCCAGTAGGATAGGGCAGAGAATACTGATGTTCCAATCGTTGGTTATACTTTCTCCAACCAAATTTTATAAATAAACTGGTGCGTGCACCCTGCCAGCTCATTACCTCCGGTTGAATCAATACTTCGGGCAGGTCATCAGGATGCAGGTCTGCAGCTTTGTTGTTCTTAAGCCTCAAAATCGCGACTTTGACCGCTTCACGGCTAGGCGGAGGAATATTCACACCATCATCATTGATTGGGTTCGGTACAACATCATCTCTAGAAGTAGCATTGGAGCAGTCATCGCCTCGTAACACAGTAGAAAAGTATTGTCCCCATAACCTCAGCATACCTTGCGAATCTGTAGACATTTGCAGTGATCGTCAACTTTAGAGGGGATCTTATTATAGGCTTGTGTTGTCGCTTTCATTAGATACTGTTTTTACGTGGTGGGTTCCAAGTCCTAGACACAACCCATATTTAAAGTCTAGGAGATTGGACTGTGATGCACGTGTTAGTTAACATATATCGAGTGCTAGTAGGCCATCGAAGGATAGCCACGAGGTGGCTACTTGTCAACTTGAATACAGCAAGACAAGGATCGTTCTGGCGGTCGCTATGTTGATCACAATCAGAAACTTTATCTTGTTTGCTTTCATCCCATCCCATCTCATGCCGTAAGCATTACAATAACTAATTCTGCGGCAATTTGTCAAAAATATGGTAGATAAACTAAAGTTTAAAACTAGACTTCTTTCAATGTTCCCAGACACACATAGAAAAGCTGGTTAATCATAATCATTCAAATTAGTAGAACAGTTACCGACGATGGGTACATAGCAGACAGCAAACAATTGCTGCCGAAATCACATCCTCACATCAAAAAAAATTACCGAGATAGAGCCACAAATGGTAACCAAGGACGAGAGATACAACCTAACGTTTATAAATTGTTGAATTATTGCAAATTCATTAAGTTTTGAATTTATTCTAACCAAAAAGACATGTGGTTCTTTATAAAGAGGTTTCATGAAATTCCAACTCAAAATATTACATCCAGGAAACGTAACGTGACGTAACATCTTCCAGACATCTAACGATTATGTACAACGAATGTCCTTGTACACCTGCTACTTTTGCCCGGTGTTCTTATTAGCTAAAAAGCGTAGTAAAATTAAAATAAAACCAAGAAATTATATGTGGCAGGACATTGTTACGTTTTTACTTTTTAAAAACGATTGAAACATGAGCTCGTAGATTGCAAATAAATATATGTTCAGTTTTAATTAATTTTTTTATTGTTCGCACAATTCCGTGTGCCACTGTTCACAACTTGATGTAAACAACAACAATTTGCTTTGTTTGTTATTTTTCTTTACACTTTTCTGCGTAAACACTAACAATCATTCGACAGATGTTTATAATGGAGATCTTCAAACCACGATTATTCTCTTCAAACGCAACGCGTCTTCACATGAATCATTTTAGTGTCGAATATTCATGGCTTCGCCTTCTGGAGATGTCCATAAATGTAAACATCGTTGTATCATTATTGTTGTTTGTGTATTTTGTTTACATTTATTCTGGTAATGTTTGTTGTTGCTTTTTGTTTACTTGTTTATCCCTTTTTGTTTGATGTTGGTGCTATATTTTTGTGTTTATTTATTGATCATGTAAACAAGTCCTTTGTTTTTGTTTTTGTAGCTTTTGTTTATCATTGTCTGTTATAATGTTAAACGATGTAACACCATTTCCATTATCGTAACAATATGTATTTTAAAGGAACGTAAAATAAAAGAAATCAGTGTTCTTTTAATTCTATACAATTTTCGAGCTATGATGGCAATTACTAGATGATAATATTTAGATATTAATAACTTGCAATTTTTATAAGTATGGCATTACTAGTACATACGCATGCACAATACATTTATCAAGTAAAAGTCATTCTATGATGTTTCAATTTTATTAACAGAATACAAATAAATTTTAATCCAACAAGTATTGCAAGTGTCAGGTTTTTTTTAAATTCATATTCTGTTTATGATTTAAAATCCTTTTGAAATCATATTTGAATTGAAAACACACATTCTCTATCACAATAGTCAACACTTAAAGGACTCTTGTGTTCGTAAAATCTAGTGTGTATGTGAATAAGTGGGATTGCTACTGTCGTGCGAATGTATGCGAGTACATACATACATATGGTGGTAGTCAATGGATTGGCCAATATATCAATGTTTTCAATGGATTTGAATGTATACAGAAGTATGTATGAGTGAATCAGTAAAACAGAATGCTTATTGGAATACTGGAACATTATTGCTTGCCCCTAAACTGTATCGCTTATTGCCAATATGTGTCACATACAGGTGTTGGGCATTTCAAAATGTTTTTTTTTTTTGTTTTTTTGTTCCATTAACGAATATTTTTAACTGATTCGAGTGTTTGATTCATAAGGCTTTTTCATTCATTGCTTGGGATATTTTTAATTATTACCACAGTTTGTAGGTTTCTGTTGTTTTTGTTTTAATATTCTGGAATGGATTTAAGTCAGACCAATTTCGTAATTGGTACCTTTTGAGTGGATGGATGCTATGTACACATATGTATGTACGTTCATGTATATTCTGTCGTTCTTTTGTAAAAATAATTGACGTTTTTCATATTTATTTTCTTAATAAAATTATTCACGTATTTAGCAAAACAAAAGAAAAAATAGGAAAACTTTCTGGTGACCCTTTACTTTTGTTGGGCAAAAGTGTAAGTACCCCAAAAAAAAGAGGGTAACTCCAAAATTCAAAGGACCAATGTACTCAAATGTTATATTAATTATAATTTGTTGTGCTTCCTAAGTTATTTGTTGAATACTATTTACTTAATTTAATTGGTCATTACAACCCTTCAGACAGGATTACGACCTAGTTTCTCACACCACTTATGTTGTTTTTTACGCTGAGGAGGAGTAAATATACCTAACCGCACCATAAGGGAAGTCGTCACTATACCCCGTGTGTTGGGCCCTCACCCACTAAATATAACCCTCCTCTTTTGGACTCTTGTGCCCACTCCGGAACTACCGTGGTATTACTTCGAAGTGGAGTCCGTATGGCCATTTGGCCGCGTCCGGATTGCGCAACAAAATCTGAGAAGGTGTTCAAACATAATTCTCTCATCCAAGTCAAATTTCTTATATGTTAGCAAGTGTTCAGGGTAAATGGCAATGCTATTCCAATTTTCTTTGTTGCTCAGATGTCTATTGCAGAAGTTTTCGTCAGTACAGACGCCTACTTTGGCCTCCAGATTTCTTTTTTCCAAGCTCCATCTTTCTCAATGAAAGAAAGAGTGTTTCGCGTCACCAATCGACGCATCATCATAAATGTCATTTGGTCGTGTCATCTTCCCCATTTTAAAGAAAGATATTTACAAAAGTAACCGTGTCCGCATAACAGCTGCGTTAAATAGTAATTAACCTCACCAAATTTCTTCTTAATCTAGCGGGTAATATCTGGGAGTATCTACCATCTACCACTTATTTCAGTGTTCCATTTCTCTTGCCAGTGTTGTATGGTCTCTCCGTGCAAGTTTTTAGTCCTCCGCACTCTTTTCCGCTCGCTTGCCTGTAGACCTATAGGTATTATACCACTGATTACTAGTATTGCTGACTTAGATACAGTCCTATACGCCGATGCCGCCCTAAGTGCAGCGGTTCGTTGTGCCGATGATAAAATTTTATTTCTACAATCGACCTTCAATGCTTCTGCCCAAAACCACTTACGTTGTGTATGTTAATTTTATGCATAAGTGGCGAGACCTACAGTTTAAAGTCGCCAACGAACGACAGATTTTTGAGAAACTTTTCAGTGCAATTTTATTTAATCTCAGACTTTTTGCCAGAAATCTGATGTAAGGAAGTCGCCAAAGCAATATTTTTTCATATTTCGTTGTTGGAGAATTCTGACTTGGGGTTTAATAAGCCCACACACCTACCTACTAGACTCCGGCGACTTTAATATAAATGATACAAATATCTCTATGCGACAAAATACAAAAAATTAAATACACCCGAGTAACTACCTAGTCTAAGTTGTTCAGTTAGTTGAGTAGAACTCAAAAATACTTTTTTTATTTTTCTCGAAAGCTCCAAACTTATTTTATTTGACAAAAAACGGTTTTTTTTGGACTTTACACGCAAATTTATTGATTACGCAAACATTTCTGAACCAATGTCCAAAATTTAAACTTTATTAGAAAGGAGAGGAATGGACGTTTAAAACGATATACATATATATATTACTTGACTTAATATACTATTAGGTTTGATGAGGTAAACTTGACAAATTCTAATTTTTTTCATATTTTTTCAAGTTTGTCCCTTCATAGTACCAAACTTTAATTAAAAAATATGAAATAGGTGTTGACACTCTGAAAGTAGCACGTGCTAACTCCACGAATATTAATTATTAATTATTCTTAATTTTTGATCTAGGTCATTTAAAGAGAACTATTTTGTAAAAATAATTGCGTTTAAAAAGCTTACAAATTTTAAATAATGAAGAAGCCGCAATGTTTTTGGTGTCTCCTGTAAAATTTGAAAAAAGGGACTTTTGCACATTTGCGAATGAGACTAAAGATATGTATATGTTTTTTCAAATGAAGTTTTAGTTCAAAAAATTTCAGTATTTTAAAAAATGTGACAATTTCACGTTTGAGCGACCACCAAAAGTTGGCCAATGTTTGCGCAAAGCGAAATAAAAATATTTGAAAAAAAAAGAAATAAAGAGCCTACTTCTGGTAGTGGTGAAAACGTGAAATTGACACATTTTGGAAATTTTTGAAGTTCATTTGAAAAATATATACATACATACATAAAAAATATAACATGACTGTTCTACTATTTAAATAATAACTACGGTAATTTTTGTCCGATTTGATCAAACGAAGTGTGAATCTCTTCACAAGGTAATGCACTTTCACAATGTCATCACTTATTTTTTATATTCCAATTAAAGTTTGCCACTATTAATGGACAAACTTAAAAAATATGAAGTAAAAAGCCTTTTCCAAGATTACCTCATCAAACCCCATAGCATATTAAGTCAAATAATATTGTTACATAAAACGAAACGACCAAATATCGTTTAACAATAAAAACGATAAACTAAACCAACACAATACACACTAATGAACGTGTTGATTATCTAAAGCTGCACAGACACATATGTACAACGAACCTGGTTGCACATGGTACCAACAACAACATGTATGTGACAAAAAGGGATAGACAACATAAGCAAAGTACAAAACAACAATGTATTAGCAATAGAGCTCTCGAGAAGGCGAGATCACGAACCTTCCACTTCAAGAATGTTCGTTAGTCTGGTTGTGTTGGACTATAAAAGGGCTGGACAAAGCAGGCAGTCAGTGATAATTCAGTCAGTCTTGTGTGAAGACGCGTTGCGGTTGGAACGTACAAGCGGCATTGCTTGCAAAAAGGTTGTAAGCAGAGAAGATCTAACGAACAGTTGTTAGTGTTAACGTGGACATAAGTGTGAAATAGAATAGTGTACAAGCAAATTATTGTTGTGTCGTTAAGTTGTATACGGTGGCACACAAAAGTAGTGTAAAGAATAAAGAGAGTTTAAGAGACAATAAACACATATTTGTTTTTACTTGGTTTGCAATTAACGAACTCATATTTAAACGTTTTTAAAGAGGTAAAAACGTAACAATATGTATATAGTTTTAAAGGCCCATCCCTCTCTTTTCTAATAAGGTTTTTTGGACATCGCACTATGTGGCATTTTGCCTGCAAACCTGACCAAAATTAATAGAAGTGTTTTATAAGTTAATGGCTGTAATTTTTGATAGTGTTAGTGATAATTAGGCCCAAGAATGAACGCAACTGATTTTGGTTCAAATTCGTGTTTTCGCCTAGCCCCCATACAAATTACCCTCGAAATTGCACTTATTTACACATAATTATAGTAATTATGCAACAATCATGTATTTTGAAAAAGTGCGCTGTTGTTTTGAGTGGTCCTTTGACCTTTATGTTCAATGGGCTTCTGAGGGCTGGTCATTTTCCATCTATTTGGAAGAGTTCATTTATAATTCCTTTGCATAAGTCAGGTAATAAATCCAATATTTCCAATTACAGGGGTATTGCCAAACTCAGTGCTATTCCCAAGTTAATGGAGAAACTGGTGACGGATTATCTCTCTTTTAATACGAGATCTTTAATATCCCCTTTCCAACATGGTTTTTTGAAAGGTAGGTCGACTGTCACTAATCTTCTTGAATTTACTACGCATGTTTTCAGTGGTTTTCTTGCCAGGGCTCGGACTGATGTAATTTATACTGATTTCAGTAAAGCTCTTGATAGGGTTGATCATAGAATTTTGCTTCTTAAACTTTCATTAATCGGTATTCCTGATATTATTCTTCGTTGGCTAGACTCCTACCTCTCCCTTAGGACTCAGAGGGTAATGTTTAGGAATGTATTGTCTAAGACTGTATATGTTACTTCTGGTGTTCCGCAGGGTAGCCATTTGGGTCCTTTACTGTTCTTATTGTTTCTTAATGATCTTCCTTGTGCTATTTCTGATTGTAATATTCTGATGTATGCTGACGACGTTAAATTATTTTATACTTTTGATGATGATCATGGTCAGGCTGTTCTTCAGCGAAATATTGATTTGTTTGTAACTTGGTGTAGAATTAATTTAATGGATCTTAACTTGAAGAAATGTAAATGCATGGTTTTCTCTCGCGGGGGCGTAATTTCGTCCACTTATGTGATTAATTCTTGCCCCTTGGAAACTGTGACTACATTTCTTGATTTGGGAGTATTATTGGATATGAAATTGTCTTTTATTGGTCATATTAGTATGATGATTGGCAAGGCTCGGGCTGTTCTTGGTTTTGTGAAAAGATGGGCTAGGGAATTCATTGATCCTTATATAACGAGACTGCTATACATTTCACTTGTTAGACCTATTTTGGAGTATGCGTCTATTATTTGGAATCCATACTATCGTTGTCATAGTGATTCAATTGAGTCTGTGCAGAAGCAGTTTTTATTATTCTGTTTACGTGGCTTAGGATGGGATTATGCCAATGGGTTTCCGTCATATGAAGCTAGATTAGGTTTGATAAAACTTCCAACTTTGGAACGTAGAAGGACTGTTTTAGGGGTTTGTTTTGTTTTTAATCTAATTAAAGGTGATATCGATTCTGAGTTTTTGCTTTATAACCTGAATTTCAGTATTCCAGCAAGATTTTCACGACACTATCGTCCTCTTTCTTTAGATTTTTATAGAACGAACTATGGTTGTAATTTTCCTTTTCGTAGATTATGTAACGATTTTAACATATATTATGATTTTATTGATTTTAATAGTAGTGTTTGTAATATAAAACGTAGCTTATATGCTGACATGAATTTGTGGATTGTTGTGTAGAAATGTATTATCGTTCTTGTTATACGTAGTTCATGTTTATTGTAACTTTATTCAGCTTGTGATTAATTTCTGTAGCTGTTTTATGTTCTCGTTGCCTTTACTTTTCCCTTACCCGCTATAGTTCGGACTGTAGTGTGTACGTGTCCCTACGTAATGGGGACGAGCCCTCCGCGGTCGGGTGAGGGTGGGTTAGTGTGAGGCCGGGGACGTTCGATAAAAAAAAAAAAAAAAAAAAAAAAAATTAGCATGGATCAGATTCTGTGTACTAAGAAATTATGGTGTAATATTTGGTGAAAATCGGATCACATGTGACCCTAGTCCCCATATAAAGTCCCTTTTAGAAATTCACGTTTGCGCTTATAAATGGATTAAAAACATCGGTATCGTGATGAAATTCGGTATGAACGTGTATTTTGTAAATCTAAATCATATTACCAAATTTTTTTTATGGTCGGTCTATAATTGCCCCTTGGTCCAAAATTGGGCCCCTTAAGAAAATATGTTTAACAATTATGATTGGCTTAAACATTGTATCACCTCCATGAAATTCGACATGAACATGTTTAATATGAATGTGAATCATTTATAATCACATTTTATTGTGATCGGATCATAAGTGCGCCCCTAGGTACCACATACGGTCCATTAAGAAAATCAAATATACATCTAATATTGTTATAATAGTCGATATACATACATATGCAATTAAGTTTTTAAAGTTCTATGATAATTAATATTTATTCATAATATTTATTTTATATTATTTAATACTTAACTTAAAAATACTTAAAAAGTGAAACATATTCAGGACATCTCGATTGGTATCGCTTCTACTGAATTTCCTCGCATAATTCGTACGCCATATGGCTTTATTGCCTATGGCTTTATTACACTGCGTCTAATTTTTTTAATTTTTCAAAAAAAAAGTAAAATTTTCAAAAAATCGCCAAAAATAATTGCGCAAATTTGCGCAAAATTTTCTTTTTGTTCCTGAATGTAGAGAGTTCATATTTATATTTCTTGTGGTATATAACACTAAACTACTAAAAACTACTTTCACCTTTAAAATCCTTATCTTTTTCTTAGGAAGGGTAAAAAAATGTGAAATTTTTATTATTTTTAAATTTTGAACGAATAATTTTAACATTAATATATGATATATATATATATATATATATATATATATATATAACTGAAAGTAGCAGTTGCTACTACCTTTCAAATAAAAAAATCGTTTAGCCACAAAAAAAATATCATACAAACCTATTAAAATTTCAAAAAAACACCAAAAACGTATTTAATTTTCCTCACTTTCCTGACTTTGACATCGTGTCTAATCTACAAATCTCAACTTAAAGTCGTGACAATTCACTATATAATGCAGAATTTTGTTGTCTATCGAATTGCATACTCAGTTTCTTAAATTTCTTTAAATTCATTTTTGCCTTTTTGGCCAGCTTTTCAGGGTAAATGCCACATAGTGCATCGGTTCAGAAATGTTTGTGTAATCAATAAATTTGTGTGTAAAGTAAAAAAAAAACAGTTTTTGTGAAATAAAACAATTTTGAAATGTTCAAGAAATATAAAAAAAATATTTTTGAGTTCTACTAAACAAAACTCACAACTTACACTATATCATTAGCTGTGTGTATTTCATTTTTTTATTTTGTCGCATTGTGTTATTAGATTTGTTAAATTAGGTAAACTAAATGATTCAAAATTAATCTTATTTACAATTGCTCTACGCAATACTTGTTGTATTGTTTTGAACAAATAAATAAAAAAAGAAAATAAAAAATAAAAATAAAATAAAAGTAGAAAATATAAAATATCGCACAATTCCAGTCAAAAATTTTATCACCTATTTTTCTGTCCAGATGTAGTTGGCGGTGTCAAATAAATATTCACCAATCTACAACATGACATTTTTTTTTAATTATTTAACTATCAAAATAACAATTTTAAAAATTATATTTTTATTATTAACATAGTTTGAGTTATTACGAAAAAGTATTGCAGCAATTGAAATCTTATTTTTTACTATAAATAATGATTTTCCATTAGATATATATTAACATTTATAGGGAAAAAGATAGTGAAAAACCTATTAAATCTTATAGAAATTTTAGTGTTGTAATCTTCTCTCCTTCATTGTCGAAGGTTTGGAAAATATACACACTCACAAATTCCTAATTAAATCGTATTTAGAAGATGTGTTTCGATCCTCAAAGCTTTTTGTCAATTTACTGATAACTTCGTTAATGGTATCCTGTTTGTCGAATTTATGCAATCGAATTGTTGAGAAACGCCTTGGTAAGTTGTATATAATTTTAAGATTCTTGTTTTGTATTATTTGTAGCTTTTTCGGTAAGTTTTTGCCACTTTATTGTACCAGACTTGTGAACCAAAAATCATAATTGGTCGTATGCACATTTTATATAACAGTAACTTATTTTTAGTATTGAGAGTAGATCTGCGATTTAAAAGAGGGAAAAGTGCACATCCACATTTAATAGCCTTTTCGCACGCTTTCAATACATGGCTTTTGAATGTTAGTTTTTTATCTAAGGTTATACCCAGATATTTTATTTCGTCTCGTAAAGAAATTTCAGCACCCTGTATGTGTAGTGGAACGGTTGGGATTCTTTTATAGGATTTATTAAATGGAAAGATGATAGCTTGAGTTTTTGTGTCATTAATTTTTATCTTCCATTTGGAGAAATATTTATTGGCATGCTCAAGAGCTCTTCTCATATTTTCAATTATAGCATTAGAGACTTTACCACTTGCCATAATAGCGGTATCATCAGCGTATAGGGCTGTATGTTGATCTTTTAAAACATTAAAATCGGACGTAAAGAGCGAATACAAAATGAGCGAAAGCACAGAGCCCTGTGGAACCCCATCTGGAATATTTCTTTCTGTCCATCAATGGTTACAATAAACGTCCTATTAGTCTGGTAACCCTTAATAATTTGTTGCAGGTACGTAGGAAAACCTAGACGGTTAAGTTTATATATGAGGCCGTTGTGCCATATTGCGTCAAAAGCTTTCTCAATATCAAGCAACACAATTCCCGTACTTCGCTTGATACGTTTATTTTCCTGTATAAAATTAACTATTCGTTTGACTTGATGAACTGTTGAATGTTCTTTTCTAAATCCAAACTGTTCATTTTTTATTAAATTATTTTCCTCCGTAAAATTTAACACTCGTTGTAGTACGATTTTTTCAAAAATTTTGTCAAGGCAATTCAGCATACTAATTGGCCTATAACTTTTAGATGAATTTGGATCTTTTCCTGGCTTAAGAATTGGAATTACCTTAGCCCTTTTGAAACTATTAGGAAAGTAACCGTTTTTTAGACACCAGTTGAAAATGTTTGTAACTGAGGTAAAAAATATTTCAGGCATATTTTTTAATATAATTGGGGTTATACCATCAATACCAACCAGGAGCTTTACAATTTTTAAGTTTGTTCGTAAACATTTCAATCTCTTCCTTTGTAGTAAAATTTATAATGTTCGGTATTTGGGAATTTAGCCATTGTATATGAGCTGTCACTTTAGATTCTACTTTAGAGATCATGTCAATTGTTGTTTTGTGCGCATTTTCAAAAATATTTGCAATTAAACATGACATTTCAAATTACATTTCTGGTGAAAATAGTTCTTCAATTTGTTTCCAACACTATAAGTTCACGGTTTAAGGTGATTGCTAAACGTTAGAAAGAAACGATAGCGAAATATTTTTCTTAATTCCATAACGAATTACCGTGTGTTTGTCGTCTGCAAAAATATATGTTTAAAAGCGAAAATCAGCCAAAATTTTCGCACCACATCACGCCACGCAATTGGTCATAGAGAATAATGATAAACATGTCAGTGATAATTACAAATTTTTAACAAAAAAAAAATGTTAACAAATTTAACACAAAAAAAAATTAAGGATGTACAGTAAGACCCCGCAACTTAACACGTACATATGTTACACCTAGTAACTGTGACGCAGGAAAGATGTGTTTGTTTTGTGATTGCGACTTCGTAAAATACAGTTGGAATCTTTAATCTGGACAAACTAACAAAAGGCCGTTTAAAAAGATACATAGTATACACAGTCGATATATAGTGCACATCTTTTGGTTGGTGAATGGTCGTTTCATTTGCCACCGCGTAATACTGGAACAGCTTTAAGCGGAGCAGCGTTAAGCGGGCTCTTGTCCTGTATTTTAATTAAAATATGTTTTTTTTTGAAGTATATTAATATTGTAATATTTTATTTGTTTATTTTCTTTTTATTGGTTTATGATCTAAACAAATTATTGTTGTACTAGTTTTAATTGAATTGTAATCCTCTCACAATTGAATCAGTATCGCTGTTTTAATAATCTTCACAAATTACAGAACAGTATACGCGCGTGTGTCAATGCAATTTTATAAATCCATTTGTTAGTAATTAAATAAATTCAACGTTTTTATTTGAATTTCCATTAAAAACAATAAACTGAGCGAATAAAATTACTTCAGCAAATTGTTGACAAAAAAATGAGTGTCATATACATATTACAGTGTCACGATTTTAAAGAAAAGTTAGTAAGAAAAAGTCAAATACTTTTAACTGTCGTACTCCTATAGAAGCGAAATACAAAATACACTTAAATTTACGTACATCAAACACAAACGAATTTGAGAATTACAAAAGTGAAATACAATATGCAGTAGAGGACCGATCTCATAACAGAAAATTCGACTTTACACTACTCATACTACACTATATAACCCACAAGCGTAATCTGAGCGGTTTCAACGGAAATACAAAAGTGAACGGCCAATGGTCGGCGATATCGACAGTCAGAATGTCTGGAATCGAAGGCTTTGATGACGCCTTTGTAGTACATTGATGCCATATATGGTCAACTCACATAAGCTGTTGTATTGTTGGATGACTATACAACGGTGTATGCTTGTTGTTGATAATTTTCATGTAAAAATCCGGTACATTTGTACACATTTTTTCATATGTTTTTAATAAGTTGTGTTGGTTTCGTGCTATCAAATTGTTTGAATGTCAAATATTATGAAGAAGAATACGACATACACAATAGAGCATAGCATTGAGCGTTCACAAACAACCAAATGTATTCAATACAACATACACGATACAACGTCGTGTGAATTGGCCAATATTAGCATGGTAATAGGATGAACATCAAATGACTTCGAAGTCAAATGCAAAACTATTAAAAAATTTTGATTTATGTATTCATCTCTAACCTGAAGGTAAAAAAATCACCTCCTAATTGGAAAGCTTTCGCTTGCATATCGTTTGAAGATAATTCTTGAACACGGTGAGTTTCACTTGGCGTCGGCAATTACAATCAATGTTCGGATTTTTCCTGTTTAGTGCCTCTAGCTACGAACAATTTTAATACATACATAATTGGTCTTTACAACCCTTTAGGCAGGATTACGACCTAGTTTCTCACACGACTTATGTTGTGTGCGTTAATTTTTATACATGAGTGGTGGGACCTACAGTTTAAAGTCGACTTCGAACGACAGATTTTTGAAAAACTTTTCATGGCAATTTGAATTTTTACCAGAAATCTGATGAGAGGAAGTCGCAAAAGAAATATTTTTTTCATATTTTCGTTTTGTTGAAGATGTCTGGGGTCACTACTAAAAGGCGACTACTAAAAAATTTTAACAACATATTCAAAAATCAAACGCCGATATGTAACCGAAACCCATGACCAATTAATGTTTTAATCGAAGAACTTGAATAGTTTCAATTACTTCAACCTGCGGGTATTGACTGATTATTGCTCAAATAAGCGGGTCAGCAAACGCCTACACCATTTCTGTAGTAAAATACGGTCTGAAAAAGTAGTTTTTTATCTTTTGGAATTGCAGTTTTACCGTGTACCTTAGCATGGATGGATGTCATTATTACCGTTTTGTAAAAGCCAATAAACTTACAGGGCCATTATTACAACTTGCCGTTAAATAAAGGGAAGATTTTAACGGGCAGATTAATTGTTTTTCATTATTATAAAGTGACAATATGGGTGGAGTGCGCGTTAAGCTAAATGCAGGATCATCCTACCGGTAACTTTTAAAGTTAAGTTTATGTTTGAACTTGCCATATTATATATTATTTTCAATGTGGCAACTTCAAATATAAACAAAATGAGCATACAAAAGGAAGCCCGTCGTTGTCACTGCGTTTAAAAAAAACTTGTTTAATTGAGCAGTGTTATCGGCACTGCCATATTGTAATAACGAAAAGAAGTTAAAGGTGACTTTAAAGTTTACTTTAGCTAAAGTTACCTTTAACTAAACCCAACTTTAACGGGAAGTTGTAATAATGGCCCTTAATGGATGTAATTTATTTAAATTATAATTCTTTCGTATTATTGCACACAAAATGTCAATTGCTGTGTGTTTAATTCACTATCGCGACACTATGAATCATGAAGGTAAAATAAAATAATTATCGGATATCGTCGAATAAGTAGGAAAAATTAATTGATATTTTCATTAAATTTCATATGAAATTAAAAGTATTTAATCGGCATACTGTGCGATAATACTCTACCATACATATGTATATTGAAAGAATGAAATTTAAATATTCTCTTTTATATTGTATTTAAAACAATTGATATTTCTAATTAATAAATTAATTAAATTCATATGCTCATAGTATTTATTTAAACAAAAAATAAATAAATAAAAGCTCACGATAAATGTTGAATAATAAAAGTTTTCGATTAAAACATAAATTTTTAAGCATTTTGAATGAAAAATACGTAGAAATAATAAATATTTATTATTTATATTGTATACAAACACTGCTACAACTATACTACACGCCGTGTAGTATATATGCCTGCCCAGGTCAGGCATCTCCAACTAAACGAAATATGAAAAAAAAATTTCTTGGACGACTTCGTCGCAGCAGATTTCTGGCAAAAACTCTGAGAGTAAATCAAATCGCCATGAAATGTTTTTCAAAAATCTGTCATTCGGAGTCGACTTTAAACTGTAGATCCCACCACTCATGTATAAAAATTAACACACACAACATTGGTGGTCAATTATGTATGTATGTATGAACGTCCTTAAAAACTACTGCAAGGGTCATAACAAATCTAAACGATATTTGATGACACAGAATTTTTAGGTCTAAAAGATTTCCAACTAACACCGAGATAGGGCAAGATATTGGATTCTCTACTTACGTACTTATCTTAATATAAAGTCAAATTCTAAAAGACGCAATAATTACAACGCAGAACACAATATGGAACTTAGATACCTACTTCTTTTACAAATGAATAAGACCTCATAGGCAGTTCCCTGCAGCTGTGGAAGAAGTTTCAAAAAATTAATTATCACGGCAAGTTAGCTTCAATTATTTGGGCTCATATGTAAATACAGTAAACAGATTGCTTAAATGAAGTGTGAAATATATCAGTCGATCTATGGCAGTGAATATATTTGTTGTTAAATATGGCGAATCCCGATGCCCTAGACATTACGAAAAGAAAATTCATCAGAGCCGTCAAGTAACGGGATAAAGAATATTATTACGTTTTTACCTTTTAAAAACTTTTAAAACATGAGTTCGTGGATTGCAAGTAAAATAAAAATAAATTTGTGTTTAGGTTTAATTAAAATCCTTTATTATTCGCACAATTCTGTGTGTCACTGTTAACAACTTGATGTAAACAACAACAATTGCTTTGTTTGTTATTCTTCTTTACACTCTTTTGCGTAAACAATAACAATTGTTCGGCAGATCTTTATAACGGAGATCTTCAATCCGCGATTATTCTCTTCAAACACAGTGTGTTTTCACACATGACTGATTAAATTTTTACTAACTCCGTTGCGTAGCGTTGTCTTTAATATGTCAAAGTAAACAGTCTGTTGAATGATCTTGAAGTCCAATGTTCGTGGCTGCTCCTTCTCGAGATCTCTATAAATGTAAACATCGTTGTCTCATTATTGTGGTTTGTGTATTGTTGTTTACATTTATTCTTGCAGTGTTTGTTGTTACATTTTTGTTTACTTGTTTGTCACTTTTTATACTGGTGCTTTGCTGATATATTTTTGTTTATAATTTAACGATGTGAAAGCAAAACACCATTTTCGTAGCAATATATTATAAGACTCATCAATATTTGCATATATAGAGTCAAGAATGTAACACGATTAAATGCGAATTCGATTACCTGGAAAAATATGTTCAGGGAATCCAGATTTTAGAGAAATTACAAAAAACAGAGGTGAATGGAAAAATGTTGGGTAAAAAGCCGAGCCAATTTTCATTCGATATTTTTCGAATTGAAAGAATTCCTCATATGTACGTCGCAAATAAAGCACTTGTGAATTGTTAAGTTTAAAAAGCTCAAGAATTGGGATGGACTTTATGGCCACCAGTCATTATAAAGAGAATTTTGGGCATTTGTTTTTTATTCTGTATTTATCTTTACACTTTTTGTTCATTATTTTTTAATTAATATTCACACATACACACATAATTGGTCCTTACAACCCTTTAGTCAGGATTACGATCTAGTCTCTGACACCACATATTTGCATTAATTTTTATACATGATTGGTGGGACTTACAGTTTAAAGTCGACTCCGAACGACAGATTTTTGAGAAACTTTTCATGACAATTTTTATTTACTCTCAGAGTCTTTGCCAGAAATTTGCTGAGATGTAATCGCCGAAGATATATTTTATTTTCATATTTTCGTTTTAATGTCTGAACTGGCCTTACGTCTAATAAGGCAACACACTACCTACTAGACCACCGCGACTTCAATTAATATTCATTTTGATGTAATTATTTCTTACTTGCTTATTTAATTGGTCATAACAACCCAGGATTGCTGAACTGACTACTGCAAATATCCTAAAGATACTGTGGATTTGACATAAAAACTGCATAGAAAGTTTAAAATAGTTTCAGATTTATTCAAAACATTGAGAACAATGAAAAATCTTTGTTCATTCACTTCAACAGTCATTTTCCAACATTTTTAGTGCGTGTCACGCCTCAAACACTAGGTTGGACAACAAACCGAAATATGAAAAAATATTTCTTAGGGGACTTCCTCTCAACAGATTTCTGGCAAAAACTCTGAGAGTAAATAAAATTATCATGAAAAGCTCCTCAAAAATATGTTGTCCGAAGTCGACTTTAAACTGTAGGTCCCATCGCTGATGTATAAAATTAGCACCCATAACATAAGTGGTGTGTGAAGCTAGGTCGTAATCCTGACTGAAGAAGTGTTGTAATGTCCAATTAAGTAGGTTAAGTTTAGTAATTAAGTAAAAAGAATTCGATTAATATTATTGATTTCATATTGCTTATGTCTTACCGTTTCGTTTGGTTTAGTTTGTATGTAAGTAAATATATTTGAACAGCTGACTCAGTTGCATTGTACTGACCTAAATTTTGTGAGCTGACGATTGTTTTTGGTGGACTTTTTATCCCACAACTTTTTTCATTCAAAATTAAGCATGTTAAACGTAATATTGAATATAATTTACAAACTCATACAGAAAATAGACATGGAGATGTGTAAGTTTGTAAGTTTTTATAACTTAACATAACACATTGAACAATAGTAAATAAAATAATGCAGCTAATATAGATACTCTACTCACTTCATTCTCAATCAACTTTACAGATCCTTTTTAATACCCATTCGCTTATACTTACACATATTTACGTAACAAAGTACTGACAGTTTATCGTGCGCATGTAATTCATATACTCTTATGCACATGTCACTTAAGTAGATGAGTACATGACACATTTGACTACAACTCACGGAACCAACTGACGGATTTTCCTGTACTTGTGTCAAGCTATTGTGTTTCTTCATTTTTATTTCTTTTTTTTTCTTATTTTTTAACTTTTGCTAAATGAACTTGAACATGTAACAAGATACATACATACTTTGTTGTATGTCTATATATTTATACATGAATTGTGTTTATTTTCCCTAAGAAAACAGAGTAAGAGTGAAAAGGATGTACCGCAGTAAAGATACGCATTCACTTATCACAGCCTTCACATGATTTGAGCTGATACATTTGGTAATATTTAGCGTCTCTTTATAAGTACTTATGTACATATAAAGAGCTCTTATGTATTGACTACTATTTTTCTTTAGTTTTGCGTGGTAGGTCGAAAAAGTTCTTGAATTTCGCATTTCATTGGTTGTTGATTAATCTTATACTATGTTCAGATATGCACTTTTATTGAGTCAATATTCGGTTTATTGATTACAATATTTTACGTGTTCAGGCATAATAATTTACGCAGTTTAGCTGCTTATTCAATATTCATTTGACAGCTGACAAACAACAATGTAGTCGCGATAGAGCCTCGAGAAGGCAAATACACTAACATTCGATTATAAGAACATTCATCAGACTGATTACGTGGGCATATAAAAAGGCAAGATAAAGCAAGCAACGAGTAGTAAGAATTCAGTCACTTTTGTGTGAAGACGCGTTGCTTGTGAAGAAAACAGTCGTGGTTTGAAGATCCTCGTTTAAAGATCTACCGAACATTTGTTGGAGCATACACGAACAGAAGTGTAAAGAAGAATAACGAATAAAGCAAATTATTGTTGGATTCATCAAGTTGTAAACGGTGGCACACAAAAGTAGAGCGAACAATAAAGAGTTTAATTAAACTAAAGACATATTTGTTTTTATTTTTGTTTGCAATCAAGCTCATATCTTAAACGTTTTTTATTGCGCAATTATTAATTGAAACTTTATATGAAATATTGAGCTCAATAATGGCGTTTATTGCGATTTACGTAGTGAATATCTGAACACCATATTACTATCATTATTATTAGTACTATAATCAGTCCATTAACCACATGTTATCACATTTATAACCAAGTGAACTATACAATCTCAAGTTAAATAAATATACCACGAACCGAAATTTCACTTATCATTCATCTATAAAAAGCGTTAAAACTTAAATCAAATTGTTACTTTAAGAACAGAACTTGATGGCATAGGATTTTCGAAGACCAAATTCTCCCATATCTATTCTGCTACTTTATTAATCCGTACAGTTTTTCAACTTCTTGACGCAATTCTGATGTGCACTTTTTGGCATAGTCGTAGATCATATGTTGAAAAATGTATCTGACACGATACACAAATTCAAGAACATAAACTCACATTTCATTTCCCAAAATTAAACAAAATCATCTATTGGATTCTCCACACTTTTTCCAGGCTTTCATCAGTTATTGAGTTGCTGAATGACTTGAGTGATTCATTAATATTACACATGAATATAACAACTACACTAAGGGCCATTATTACAACTTGCCGTTAAAGTTGGGTTTAGTAAAAGGTAACTTTAGCTAAAGTGAACTTTAAGGTCAATGAAACTCCAAAATAGAATATCTGTTCACAGAGAGATTTCTATTAATTCTAAATTTCACACTGAAATACATACAAATGAAATATAACAGGAGAGATCAAAAGGCAAATATATATTAATCGGCCACCTTACCTTGTGAAATCCAGAACGAACTTAAAAAAAGTGAACAAGGGCTCATAATTTGTTTTTTAACCAATTACAATAAAATTTTGTTTGATGAAGTTATCAGCAGATTTCTGACAAAAACTCTGAGAGTAAATAAAATTGCCAATGAAAAGTTTCTCAAAAATTTGTTGTTCAGAGTCGACTTTAAACTATAGGTCCCCCCACTCATATATAAAATTAACACACTCAACATAAGTGCTGTAAGAAGCTAGGTCGTAATCCTGACAGAAGGGTTGTAATGACCAATTATGTATGTATGCATCAGAGATCAGCAATGAGTATTCAAAAAGATGAGTAGATTCGAATCATACTCATAATTTTTGATACTTATACGCATTCATATTTATTTTAATATCATACTGATACCACTCATATTCAAAGTTTGAAGTACTCATCGTACTCATACTACTCACATTCAAAGTTTGAAATACTAATCATACTCATACTTAACAATATGCATGATGTTGTTGATTTCGATTCTCCTTTGCTCAACATTTACAAGAATAACAAAATAAGTATGATTCGCGTACGAACACTAAAATACTCACTAAATGGTTGTGTGTTTGCTTTGCTTGCTGTCTTTGTCTTTTTCTTTCTTCTTTTTTTGTAAATGCAACAACAACTAAGACTGTAAATTTTGATGAATGATTCGAATCGCTCGAATCATTTATGAGTATTATAAGTATTTTTCTAAATTTATGAAACTGAATGAGTAGGCGTATGAATCAAATATATTTCGAATGTTATGAGTTTGATGTCAACGTTGTATTCATACTCATTGCAACCTGTACTTATAAATCAACGTTGTAGTGAGTATGAATGAATCAGAATAGTTAAATTTCAATATTGTTGACTCACTTATACTCAAAATTTCATGAGTACTTATGAGTAGCGAAAAAACGATTCATACTGATCTCTAGTATGCATGTTATATGTCCAAAACACAAACAATTTAGGGATATAAAATAAAAAGTTAAATAAAATTTGTATTGTTTAAATAAAGAATTGTTTGCAAGAATATGTTGTAATTATTGTGATTAGAATACTTATTGGCTCTTTCCTTCATTCATTCACACTTGAATGAATAAACATTTATGCATAGTGTATGACATTGTCGGTACACCTTTATATTGTTAGGAATGAGTGTTTTTAACAGTTCGTTATTGAATCTGTGATGAATCAAATCCCATAAAAGTCGTTTCACTCACGCACCCATTGATTTTATTGTTTGCTCATTGCTTCGTATGCCAACATGTCTATCAAGCGATTAAAGCGAAAATGAAAGTGCTATGAAAACAAAATATATTTCTAAAACTGCAAAAAACACACACAACTCAAACATACATATGTATATGGGAACATAAACGAAAAGGAAAATTTAATAATCAATTTTCCAACTCATTTTATTTGCATTTTAGTGGTCTAACGAACATATTGTTTATCATACGCAGAGAATCATGACCAGAAACCAACGGTATTCTCCATTCATACAATATTTAAACACATACATACATACACTAGCATACACATTACCGACACGAGTTTACATGCGTACGGAATGATTAGTGAAACTAGTGTCACTGCTAACACACTGTCAAATATTTTAAGGCATGCTGTGATAAACTAGTTCTTATATCCGGTCAGCATCCAATATGAATGGATTATTTTCCCAATTTGGTTCAGTTCTTATTTTTTTTTATCGTTTTTTGTTTTTTTGTTATTCTTCGCAAACATATCGAAATAGACATGAATAATACCCCGTGATGTCAATACTAACATCCACGTTTTCCTTTGAAATGAAAAAAGAAAACGAAAAAACGAAGATGAAAGCATGTTATGGACAGACGTTGGACCATGTCATTCCACTTAGAGTTTTCCTCAAAATTGTACAACGGATCTGTACAAGTGCAGAACCTGTACGACTGTTGGCTAATTTCAACAAAAAGTAAAAGAGAGAAAAAAGGGTTTAATTCTCTTAAATTTTCCACACCATAAATGTAAAAAGCTCAAATACACACGCTCTCGCATACATGTACATATGTACGTCCTTATGTATGAACTCATGTGCAACAATTGATGTAAGAGGATTTAAGGGATATTACTTGTACATTGAATAGAAAAATGATATTTTCC
This sequence comes from Sarcophaga subvicina, assembly GCA_936449025.2. Taxonomy (NCBI): domain Eukaryota; kingdom Metazoa; phylum Arthropoda; class Insecta; order Diptera; family Sarcophagidae; genus Sarcophaga; species Sarcophaga subvicina. The sequence goes on from OW388083.2 coordinate 28,881,374, forward strand.
TACAGAGTTCATGAAAGAACATGTTTGCATTTCACTCACAGTCAAAAATATACAATAAACAGTTATTTTCCAATAATCCGAAGCGAGCTCTTTTGTATCGATTTATGAATTGACAGAGAATTTTGTTTTTGTGAAAATGTTAATATGATCTATTTCCGGGAACTTGTTGTTCTTGCTATTTGTTTGTTGTTTGTTTTATATTTGTTGTAGCAACAAAAAGAATCCATTTTTTGAAAATGTTATTTGTTAACAGTTGTTATTCAATAAACCGGAAATTGATTGACTGAAAAAATTTAACAAAATGGGTTTTAATGGAACCGATATCACCAGAATTTTAGACATTTAATTTTTTGTTTGTTTTCATAATCAGAATATGCTTGTATGTAAAGCACAATGACGAAAAAATAAAATAAAATGAAATAAAATAGAAAAAGAACATGAAAATTTAAATTTGAAAATTATACGTATAGTCTATACATACATACATACATAATTGGTCATTACAGCCCTTAGTCAAAATTACGCCTACTTTCTCACAGCACTCATGTTGTGTGCGTTCATTTTTATACACTTGTGGGACCTACAGTTTAAAGTCGACTCCGAACCACAAATTTTTGCGAAACTTTTCATGACAATTTTATTTATTTTCAGAGTTTTTGCCAGAAATCTGCTGAGAGGAAGTCGCCAAAGAAATCTTTTGTCATATTTCGTTTAGTTGAAAATGCCTGACCTAGGGTTTGAACCGAGGCCTCACGTCTAATAAGCCAACACACTACCCACTAGACTATGGCGACTTCTATTTTTGTTTAATTACTAAAGCTAACGTTATTCATTGATTTGTTCAAAACATATTTATGTATTCAACTATTTAAGCTCAAGTGTATCTGCTCGTACAAATATTTTATTTATTTATTTATTTATTTATTTATTAATTAAGCCCCAACACTTAAAGGTTATATAGGCTTTTATATAATTCAAAAACTTATATTCTATCTTAATTATAATTTGTTACAAAGATTTAAATCAAGTCATATAATTTAATTTCTTTTAAAAAACCCTTGACTTTCTCAAAATCACGTTCACTTTCCACAAATATTTTATCTTTTTCGAATAACAACGACAATTCTTCGTATTTATTTCCTTCGTTCCAATCAAGCTTTTACAAAACTAGGAAAATGTTATCCAATCTAAGCTTGATTACCAAGATTACAAGTAACGATTAATAAATACTTGCAATTAATTTATGCACATTTATTTATGTGCTATTCTAATTCTTAGGACCAATATTACAACTTGCCGTTAATTAAAGTGAGGATTTTAACGGGCAGATAATTTGATTTTCATTATTATAAGTACACAACAAGATAAAAGTGATCGTTAAGCTAAAGGGAAGATCATCCTACCTTTAACTTTTAAAGTTCACTTTATCTTTGTTTTTCAAATCAAAATAGATATTGGCGTATTCATTACATTTATTTTTAAACGAAAAACACAAAAATAAAAAATAAATTTTGTAAACAAAATGAATAAAGACAACAAACAAAAAGGCAAGTCGTTGCCACTGCGTTTTAAAGCACTTATTTAATTGAGCAGTGTTATCGACATTGGTCTGGCACTGCCATATTTTTGAAAAAGTTAACTTTATTTTATCATTAGATTGTAATAACGAAAAGTGACTTTAAAGTTCACTTTGGTTAAAGTTACCTTTAACTAAACCCAACTTTACCGGCAAGTTGTAATAATGGCATTTAATCTTATAAATCAATAATAGAGCTGAATTATTAATAATATTGTCAGTTGAAGATATATTGTTGTTCACATAAATAACTTCATATAGGCACCCACATTTTTTCAAATAGCTTTGGCAATTCTTTAAGAATGATATTCTGTTGGTGGTTCTGCTCTCTATTAATACTCTGTAAGAGCCCTCCTTTTACTGAAAATTAACCTTTCACCTATTAAACCCTGCTTGAGGATGAATGAAAATGGCATACTAAGGGTCCTTCTTGATATCTTTACCAAAATTGGATAAAGAAGTCTTTACTTTACATCATATTAAATTCAACACATTCATATATGTTTGTGGTAGATGTTACAATAGCGTTAGGATTTTGCGATAGTACGAAGAGTTAGTAAGTGGTTAGGAGAGACTGAAATTGACTCCAGTCTCTGAGTGCTTCTGAATACAGTGTACATTTTTTAAGTACCTAACGATAAAATACCATAACACTATTGGCCCACTATATGCCCACTACATTTTTCAGTAAACAAGGGGTTATTATACTCCACTCTAGTGGTGAATTTAAAATTGATAAACGTAAAATTTTGTATGTACCGATTTCCCACGTGTAATCATAACCACTAGAAATAAATAACATCGCATAGAATTTCAGATAGGCCGTATAATCAAATATTACCTTCTTATTTGTTTGGCTTGAGATATATTTCACCTGTCATTGTGGATGAGAATGATCGGAAATATTATATGAGCATCGTTTGAAAAATTTATTTTTATTAATGGACATACCACACATGTACATAAAAACACTTCAGTAGATTTTTGATAATTAAAATTGTTCATATAACCCAAATTATCTGAAAATATGAAAGAAGGTTTAGCTCCAGATTGGATAAGATAACTGAAGTGAAATGACACAATATCTCGATGCAATGACTTTGCATTTTAATAGAAAATATTATTAAAATCAATATTTTGCAATATTGGCATACAAAATTGACTTTGCAATGTTATTCAAAGTGTAAATGCTCAAATTGTTACAACTTCCAGTTAAAGTTGGGTTTATGAAAAGTTAACTTTATCTATAGTGAACTTTAAAGTCACTTTTAACTTCTTTTCGTTATTACAGCATAATGATAAAATAAAGTTAACTTCTTCAAAAATATGGCAATGCCGGAGCAATGTCGATAACATTGTTCAATTAAACAAGTGTTTTTTAAACGGGCTTCTGTTTTTTTTCTTGTTTTTGATCATTATGTTTATATTTGAAGTTGCCATAAAATAATATATACATATGTATGGCAAGTTCAAACATAAACTTAACTTTAAAAGTTACCAGTAGGATGATCCTCCCTTTAGCTTAACGCTCACCTTTACCTTAAAGTCCACTTGTGATAACGAAAAACAATTTATCTGCTTTTAAAATCCTCCCTTTAGTTAACGGCAAGTTGTAATAATGGCCCTTAAAGTTAATGTCCATAAAATATATTGAAATCAATTATAAATTCGTAATTAAATATTGAGCTTTTATGAATATATTCAATTTAGGAATATATTCAATGGTCATCTATAATTTTATAACGTTTATAAGATATTGCTAGTCACAGATGTTTTTAAGTATTTTAAGACAATAATTAGGTCAACATTAATTATGAATAATTTGAATTGAATTTAAAGTATAATACGTATGAGTAGATTAAAAAAGACCAGCAGTTATCATAATCACAAGAAAGTAAATAAAGAAGTTGTATTATTTGTATTGATTTAGGAAAAAACTGAATATTTCACAATTGTTCATTCAAAGTTAAGCAACAGAGCAACAAAAGCTAAAATCAAGCATATTTTTTATTCCTTCGGTTAGATAACTCACATATGTAATCAAACACAGCAGCGGTCTTGTAATTAGCACACTCATTCACTAAAAAGTTTGTGTTGAATATTTTATTCTTAGGGCCATTATTACAACTTGCCGTTAAATAAAGGCGGGATATTAAAGGGCAGATAAATTCACTTTCAGCGTTAAGCTTTAACTTTTAAAGTTCACTTTATCTTTGAACTTGCCATATTATATACATATATTATTTTCAATATGGCAACTTCAAATGTAAACATGTATTTGTATTTCTATTCCTATTCCATTCTCATTCTACTGTATATTATTTAAAATTTCTAATGATTTAAAATATTTTGAATGTTTCGAAATTTTGGGGATAAGGACTATAACAAAACAATGAAATACGAATTTTTATTAACAAAATAGCAATAGAAATTTTTACTGTAATACTAGCTTGGAGTAGAGTATCTGCCAGAATACAAACAATATACCTCAATATACCGAATCATACCAGGCAATGCCAAAAATGTCCAAAACCGAGGATTAATATCACAAAATATGCAAATCAAGATACAGAACCTGTGCTCAGGGCAAATAACTTCCTGCATTAGTTAGGGCAGATTACATGCACTCCTCAGTAAAAAAAAAATACAAGATAGGTGTAAAGCTTCAAAAATATATTCGATGTATTTTTTAATAGAAGTCGTAAAGGCAATTCACGGTGTTATAATGTTATATTCAAGAAATTCTGATAAAAAAAATATTAAATGAGTAATTTTTCCCGTCACGGTAGATTTAGTGTTAAATTTATGAATTGTTATAAAAAAAATAAAAACATGTTGTTGTTTCCAGCTGTCAAATGATTATTGAATAAGATGATTTGCATATGCCTGAACACTTAATATAATTTTGTCAATTAAACGAATATTGACTCAATTAAAATTCATCGCTTAGGTATACCTCATAAAATGTTTAACTGTTCTCAAATAAATCTTGAAAAAATATTTCATCATAGTTATGCTAATTATACCACTATATACTCGTATACCACTGTATGTTTGTATGTTTAATTTTACATATGAATGGCAGATTTTAAATCAATCTAATTAGTAATGCAATTACTTGAGTGCTCAGACTATACCTACCGTTATGGTAAAATGTTGGGAAGACAAAGGATTTAATTTTAATTGCTTCTGCTTATAATTGATTGACTTATTATAAATGATAGCTGCTCACAGTTCTACAAACAACAACAAAGTCCTTTTTTGCTCTAAAATCAATACTAGGAATATAATTTGCAAGAATTTTATCATATTTTGTTGACAAGTTTAAATATCAAACAAGCTCTTGCACAAAACATTCCATTTTTCCATCTCAAACATGAAAGAAACGAACACAAACAACAATGAAACAACGATGTATACATTTAAGGAGATGTCGAGAAGGCGAAGCTACAAACATTCGACTTCAAGAACATTTATCAGAGTGTTTCCGTTGGCATATAAATCGTGATAAAATCTTCAGGAAAATAAGTCTCTTATATTACGGAAGAATAGCAGGAATACGATACTCTCAGACGATTTATAAATCTTGAGACTTGATATATTTTCTGGATAAAATGTTAAGTACTTATAAGCAATTTTTAAAACAAAATTTAATTTTAAGGAACAATAAAATTAATTTAGATACAAGAAAGTAATTACTGTTACGTTTTTACCTTTTAAAAACGTTTAAAATATGAGCTCGTATATTGCAAATAAAATCAAAATAAATTTGAGTTTAGTTTTAATTAAATCCTTTATTATTCGCACAATTCTGTGTGCCACTATTCACAACTTAATATAAACAACAACAATTATTCCTCTGTTTACACCCTTTGCATAAACAATAACAATTGTTAGACGATTATTCGGCAGATCTTTGTAACGGAGATTTTCAAACCACGATTATTCTCTTCAAACACACCGCGTCTTCACACAAGATTGACTGAATTTTTACTGACTCAGTTGCCTGCTTTTCCTTGCCTTTTACATGGGAACGTAAACAGTCTGATGAAAGTTCTTGAAGGCGAATGTTTATGACTTCGCCTTTGTCGAAATCTCTATAAATGTAAACAACGATGTTTACTGTAGTGTTGTTTGTGTATTTTGTTTACTTGTTAACTATTATTTACGCTGGTGTTTGTTGTCATATTAAGCAATACGATTATTTTAATGTTAAGTGATGTAAAAGCAAAACACCAGTATCTAGATTTTTCAATATTTTGTATAAAACAGAAGAAATGCAGCAACTTTGAGAGCAACCAGCGTACGGTATTTTTACCATACAATATATAATATACATTATGTTATACATACATACGATATATAATATAATTTAAAATTGATCCGAATATTTTATTTCGGCATCATGACATTCGATATCAATTGCAATCTTATTTGAGATTGCATCTCTCAAGCTGTCATCCGATACTACTGCAACTGTCGTAAGAGTACAACATTTAGGGCCATTTTTACAACTGTCCGTTATAGTTGGGTTTAGTTAAAGGCAACTTTAGCTAAAGTGAACTTTAAAGTCGCCTTTAACTTCTTTTCGTTATTACAATCTAATTATAAAATAAACTTAACTTTTTGAAAAATATGGCAGTGCCGGAGCAATGTCGATAACACTGCTCAATTAAACAAGAGTTTTTAAAGGCAGTGGCAACGACGTGCTTTGTTTTTTTGTTGTATATGCTGTAGGTGGTAATAACGAAAAGAAGTTAAAGGTGACTTTAAAGTTCACTTTAGCTAAAGTTACCTTTAACTAAACCCAACTTTAACGGCAAGTTGTAACAATGGCCCTTAAAGCGTAAATTATACCATATTGAGATATTTCTTTTAAATACGTCTTTTACTAGTATAAGGAAAACAGTTAATTGATTTTCAACCTCAAAAAAATTTCTCTATTCTGTTTCAATTTGTAAAATGTTTAGGAAAGTAAATGCAGTGAACTACATCCTTTTGCTAAAAAGTTAACAAGAAAACTGAAAAGTACAATCGACGTACGAAACTAAGAGGAATAAGTTCTGTTGCCATAAATTTGTGGCCGTGCGTTTATGTAAGCGTCTGTGTGCGTTTTCTTGTTGTATTGGTGGCTACAACTTTGTTAACCATCATCCTGGAGAAATTACAGGGTGAGTGAATAGTTGTTGCTTAAAAGTTGAAAAACTAACTGTTCATGAAAGAGCAGTTTATCGTTATCAGCACCATCACCATCATCATCATCATCATACCCTCACTAGCTGTCTTCAGAACAACAAATAATACATAGCATCATCATCGTCTTTGTCGATGCTGGCGTCATTGGTTGGTGGTCGTTGTTATTAGTAACCATAATACATATACAAAATTCAGTTTTTCACATTTTATTATTAAAACATAATTATGTACGTCCTTTATTATAAAAATATAAAATTAATTGCAAGCACTTGTGTACTTTACTTTAAAAAGTTTACATTTACAAAAGAAAAGAAAGCATATTATAAGAAGGAGCATAAAATTTTAGAATTTCGACACTCTTATTTTGTTTTGTTCCGTTTTCATCTGAAAGGTGGCACAATTATAACGCTTTAAACAATTGAGTAAAAACGGAGAGAGTATCTGTAGATATCGGAGAACATTAATTTTATTTTAATTAATATTCGATACAAAATTGTAGAGGTGTACGAAAGTGTAGAGGTGAACTCGCCGTAGTCTAGTAGGTGGTGTGTCGGCTTATTAGACGTAAGGCCACGGTTCAAACAGACATCAAAACGAAAATATAAAAAATATTTCTTCGGCTACTTCCTCTCCGCAGATCTCTGGCAAAAACTCTGAGAGCAAATAAAATGGCGCACACAACATAAGTGGTGTGAGAAACTAGGTCTATAATCCTGACTGAAGGGTTGTAATGACCAATTATGTAATGTATGTATGTAGAGGTGCAAAAATATATAAAATTTCCTTTGGAAAAATTACAAACGTAATCTGAAATTTTTCAATCCGTAGTATTCAACATAATTGTGTTGCAAGTTGTTGCAACAGGCAATACCAGTTTATTTTTTATTTCGTTTTATTGCTGAAAGTTATATTAAGCTGTGTATTTTTCATATCCAATTAAGCACTTGCTTTCCTCTAGAAGAAACGCGTAATGACTATAACGTAAGACGCGGCTTCTTTATTTCAATGTTTTTGGTCGCAACAAGAAATTATATTTTGGGACCACAGTTTTAATGAATATTTTTGTTTTTTATTGTTTATGACTTTATGGGCGCACAAATGTTGCAGAATTTTTATAGTTTTTGTAGGAATTAATAAAAAAAAATTGGATTAATTTTAATAAATTTAATTCCATTACAGTCTGGGCGTTTTAAGGCAGGTTGAGAGGAGAATTTATTACGCATGTAACATCTGACATCATTATAAGCATCAATACACGTAACGGTTAAAAATTATGTATAATTTTGGAAATAAAAATTACAAACAAATTTTAATTGGTTTCTACAATGTTGATAAATTTTCAAATTATAGCAAATATGTATGTACCAATACCAATCCATGCAGTAGAAATAAAATGGCTTTGAATACACTTGTATATAAATAAATTTAGAAGGTTTCTTGTTCACTGTTTTCGAAGTTTACTGAGTATTCACCGAAAATAAAATGAACTTTGATTGGTTTATAGTTGTATTTTTATGAAGTAAAAAGTAAAGAAGAAGTCGCCGTAGTCTAATAGGTGGTGTGTTGGCTTATTAGACGCATGGCTTATAGCTGCCAGATATAAATAGAAATAAAGCATCAAATCGTCAAATATTAGAAAAAAAATTGTCCAAATCGTCTAAGATATTCATGGAAATCATGAAACATATAAAGTTAATTTAATGTACATATTTTAGTTTAAAAATAAATGAAAAAAATAACTAACAAAAAAATTTAACATGTCCTTTTAACACCTTAATTATAAAAATAAACTTTAAAAACGAGTGTTTTATACAATACTAGCTGTACTCTGCGCGTGTTGCCGCGCCACCAACAAAAATAAATTTGAAGGAAAGACATTACACGAATGTCCAGTTAATTTTGATTCATTTTATTGATTTTGTTTCCCATTGTCCTGATGATTCAGGTGAAAGGGCCTGAGTAGTACGCATTCGATCAGTTTCTAATCTCACTTCTCGGGTGCCAGCGGCATATACTCGAAGATTTTCCAGTCTCAATGCTCGTCTGATTCTCAGGCTCGTAATGCTCTTTTCTTCAGTGCTTGAGGTGTAGGTCGACTAATTGCTTGTCATTCCTTTTTAATAATTTTCAGTGACGCCATCCATCGGAAATTAACCGCACCAACCTCCATCGACTCATGCGCAATAACTTTGGTAAAGAATGTAACGTTTACGATTTAATTCATTTTGAGTAATTTTCGGTGGCATCTCCTGTCGGAAATTGGTCATACCAACTTAGAAACCTTCGTCGGCTCATGCGCAACAACTTTGCTAAAGATCATATCATGATCAAATGCTTAGTTTACGATTCTATAAAGTACATACAAACAAACATATATGCATATAGACTATGGGAAGTGACACGCCCTCTATAGCCAATCCGCCCATTTTGTTCATATATATGTACGTCAAGGTCGTCCATACAAAATTTGAGGACTCTAGCTGTTGCAGTTTATGAGATATGCGACATTGAATACTTATTGGGTATGTGGGCGTGGCACCTCACCTACTTGAAATTTTAAAATAAAAAGTAGCCTATAGTTCCTTCCAGACAGGAAGGTACTGTTAAAATTTCAAGAAAATCGGTCCAGCCGTTTAGCCGTCTATAGACTTCAAACAAACCCACAAATAAATAAACCCAAATTCATATATATTTGTGTATTAAAAACATATATGTATATGCAAAATAATATATATATATATATATATATGTAGATGTATTAGAATTAAATATTTTAATCAAATCAGGTACAATATTAAAGTCGAAGCAGTTACGATTGCTACGTTTTAAATAATCCTTTTATATATTATCGCTGCTAAGAAATTTTATTTAATTTAAATTAACTTGATTTAATACTCTCTCTACATTAGCTGAACAGTGTGATAATACCAATATCTTTTATGGAAAAAGAAAAAGATGGAAAAAGCTCCCATCGCTCATTTTCATTTCTGATTTTTATTCCAAAAACTTATTCCAAAAATATATATCATTTTCAGCAAAAAAAATAGTTTAAAGTTTAAACAGTCTATCCCATGGTTGTTTATTGACACCTAAGCGCAGCAATAATATTTCATCATATATGTAAATCTATGGGTGGTGTAAATATTAGGGAGTCAGAAGCTCTGTGTGATGTTCGCTGGAACCTACACATTTGTCAGTGCTTAAGCTTCTTAAGGAGGTGCAACAAATACTTCACTTCATGTGATCTTCTCACTATTTACACCACTTACATATATCCGAAAGGGAATAGAATACAACTCTCATGTATTGGCCGGTGCCTCAACGTCTGTTTCGACGTATCGAACTCTATTGATTCATTGGAGCATCGTTGCAATGTGGCTTGTGTTTCACTGTTCTAACGCTATTACAACGGATTTTGCTAGACCGAAATAAGGGGACTTGTTCCCGAGAATAATGTATTCCTAAGTAATACTCATCTTTCTCGGCGAGCACATCCGCATGTGGTCGATTGGCCAGTGGATCGCACACGGCATTACAGACAAAATTCATTCTTTAGTCGGACTCTTCGTATGTGGAACTCCCTTCATGCAAAGGTTGTAAGTTTTTGGCTTTTCAGGTATAAAAAAGGCATAAAATACAGAAAAGTCATCACAGGTGTTCGCAAATAACTTAAAAATATAATACTTCACTCCTCGTTATTACTAACCTAAATTTACAATAGTAACAATTGCAATGCAATTACAAAGCTTAAAATGGCTTTTAATGTACTTAAGTAAAGAATATGATGTAACTTTTTCATATCCAAACTGTCGAAATAAGGGCACAAATCGTCATATCGTCAATATGATATTTTATGAGCTCAAAATCGTCAAAATGACGATAAATCGTCAAATCTGCCAGCTATGGCGAGGCCACGGTTCTAACCCCAGGTCAGACATTAAAATGAAATATGAAAAAATATTTTTTCGGCAACTTCCTCCCAGCAGATTGCTGGCAAAAACTCTAAGAGTAAATAAAATTGCACTGAAAGTTTTTCAGAAATTTGTCGTTCGTAGTCGACTTTAAACCGTAGGTCCCGCCATTCATGTATAACTCATGTGAGAAACTAGGTGGTAATCCTGACTAAAAGGTTGTAATGACCAATTATGTATGTATGTATGTATGTACTGAACTATTACTGAAAGAGTACTTTTTTGCATCAAATGCTCTTTTGTAAAAACATATTTACTTAAAATTATTCTCAAATAAAAAATAAAAATTGTTGATTTGGAACGTAACAGAACGTAAAAGCTCGGTTTAGTCAAACTTCGAAGGAACCTACGTTCATGCTTATGAAGAGCAAATTAAATACTTACCGAAATTACATTACGGTTCGGCAAGCGTTCTCATTACTTTTCGTATTCTAAAAACGAACGTACGTTCGGCTAACCTGAGCTAAAGACTAATTCTACTTTTAGCATTACGTTGAACAAGTTGCTAACCTATTAACAGTTGAAAAGCGCAAACCATATACAATATACTATAATAAAAAAGTGATGAAAATGAAAGTGTGGCAGGGGTACGCACTGCGGTATTTTAAAAATGGATAAGTACTAAAGTACTGAGTTTTTCAATACTGCTGTATAGTACCCAAAACTAAAGATTTTCAGGTTTTGATATGCTCTGATCAATAGCTGAGTTATTAGTAAATTTAAATTCAATCCCCAGTAGGCTACGGATTAGAGTAGTCCTAATAACTCTCACAACAATTCGTGTGCACTTTAATCTATTCGGTTGTTCGGAAAGTAATTTCGTTTTTTCCCCGACAGAGGATTTAATTGTACTTTTTTGCACCCAACTTCACACTTAAGCCATATAATTTTTATATGCTTTGAGAGCTAATATAGCAAGGCTTGTCTGTGAAAAATTCCAATTAATTCTACGCAGTAGTTTTTGGTTGGTGCCCGTTTAAATGTGGAGAGCAATAAGCAGCATTTCCGATATATCTTACTGTTTTACTACATAAATGGTAAAAATCCTATTCAAGCCAGAAAGAAATTGGCTGATGTGTATGGAGAAGGTGTGTTGAAATTACGCCAGTGCCAGAACTGGTTCGCTAAATTTCGATCTGGCAAATTTCAATGTCGGAGATGCACTACGTTCGGGAAGGTCGTTTGAAGCTGATAAAGACGCGATAAAGGCATTAGTTGATGCGAATCGGCAGATTGTGGTTAAATTTATCAAATTCAACAGTTTATGACCACTTGAAAGGCCTGGGATTATTCTCGAAGTTCTTTCTGCGTTTCATTTTCACAAAAAAAAACGAAATTACTTTCCGAACAACCCAATAATTCCAGACTTTAGTATTCGTCATACATCAGGCATACAGTGGACAGCAAAAGTCTTAGTACGGCACCATATTTTGACAAAAAAAGTCCCCACAGACTCAATACTCTTGCACAAAGTACCGATATGACTTCAAGAGAGTATTTAGGAGATCATTTGAAAGAACGGTTACGTAATCGCTAAACCTCAAACAAAAGTCAACCGAAAAATTTGCTCATGGTGCCACCATAAAACCCTAAACAAAACTTGTACATTCAATTTTAAATGGGTTACATGGAGTGCTTGACCTTAAAGGATATTCTACTAACTACAAGGGATAACATATTCATATATTAGGCCTTTGAATTTTAAATTTACTCAGGGTTCTCCTGGGGGGTACCCAGGAAAAAATGAAAAACATTAAAAAAATTTTTGTTTTATAATAAAATAGAAATAAATTAATAAAATAAATATATATATGAACTATAAATTTTTATACAAATATTTGGCTAAAATTCATGAAATTGCTAAAATATATTGCCGTACTAAGACTTTTGCTGTCTACTGTATGTATAGCTCTACTATATATATTTAGTATTATATAACATCTTATATATTTCTCTTAACAAAAGCCATTTTATAATTTTATTTAATATTTTTTTTTATTTCTTTCTTATTCAATTTAAGTATTGTGTGCGATCTCTGCTCTTAAAAGAATAAAAAACTAGAAATTCTTTTACATTTTTCATCTGCTTCTGAAATGTTAAAACACTAACAAATCGATTCCTTAAAAAATGCAATTATAGACACTTTGTTTCTGTTTCAATACATCTCTCTCCCTCTTATCGATTTTAATTTAGTGTATGAAAAAGTGTTCAAAATATGCTTTTATGATATATTTCTAGTCAAGGGTTGAAATTTGCCAATTTAAAGGTGAAGTGATTTCCTTTTTTCTTCAATTTATAAAGTTTTTAAATTTCGCAAAGTAAAATCTTTAACTAATTGAAAACCATAATTTTAGAAGGCTTTCAATCACAATCAGAACTCAAGTTGCTAAATATAATAACAATTAATAAAATATATCATTTCAATTAATCAATTATCGAGTGTTATAAAAGACTGTGGTTAATTGTATATATGGGGAATTTCGTGTCAAGTGACCCAATTTTGAAAACCGATGTCTTCCAATTTGGATGAAATTTGCACCAAGGTTAGTACTATTGGATAGTAGGCCAGACACAATTTTCAGCTCTATAACTCAAGAACTGCCGGAGTTAGAGGGGGCCAAAGTTGGACATTTTGGTCAGACAGGGTTTTTTTTAAAATGTGTGTAACTTTTCACCTATTGGTCGTAGCAAAAATTTTCCGAAGGATATTAGATAGCTATTTCTTCAATCTTTAAAAAAAAATTTAATTTTTTAAAAAAAAATTTCATATTTTTTTTAAATTAATTTTTTTTAATTTTTTTTCAAAATGGGCCCTTTTTTTAAAGAAAGCTTATACAATTTCCTTTAAGGCCTTTATAATCGCTTAATGGGATGCGAGTGGGATATCTATCAAAAAAATTATTTTTTAATTCAAGAATAAGATTTTTCAATATTATTGCAATATTTTATGATAAAATTGAGTTACTAGAGCTTCAGTTTCGCACGCTAAATTGGAAGACATCGATTTTAAAAATTGGGTCACTTGACACGAAATTTCCCATATATTAAATACACCCATATAAATTAAATACACCCAGCTAATGACATAGTGTAGGTTGTGAGTTTTGTTGTGTAAAACTAAAAATATTTTTTTTATATTTCTCGAACCCTCCACACTTGTTTTATTTGACAAAAAATTTCTAAACCAATGTCACAAATTTAAACTTTCTTAGAAAGGGAGGGATGGGCCTTTAAAACGGTATACATATGCATGTTATTCGACTTAATATTCTATGAGGATTGATGAGGTATAATGATGAGGTTTAATATTTTTTCAAGTTCGGCCATTCATAGTAGCAAACTTTTATTAAAAAATATAAAATAAGTGGGGAAATTCTAAATGTGCATTCTGTTGTGAAGAGATTGACATTTCGTTTGATAAAATCGAACAAAAATTAACATAGTTATTTACAAAGGCAATTTACACAAGCTCTTGTATGGTTGTATTCATTGTATTGTTGGACGAATATACGACAGTGTATGCTTGTTGTTGATATTTTTTATATAAAAATCCGATACACTTATACACATCTTTTTCATATGTTTTTGGAAGTTGTATTGGTTTCGTGCTATCAAAAAGTGTGAATGTAAAAAATGTGTATATGTTTTTAAAAAGTTGTGTAGGTTTCGGGCTATCAAATTGTTTGAATGCCACGAGATACACAACTTTTTAAAAACATATACCCATTTTCTACATTCACACTTTTTGATAGCACGAAACCAATACAACTTCCAAAAACATATGAAAAAGATGTGTATAAGTGTATCGGATTTTTATATAAAAAATATCATATATATTGAGCGTTCACAAACAAACAAATGTATTCAATACAACATACACGATACAAAGTCGTGTGAATTGCCCAAATATTTAATGTAATATTTATGACGACGTATTAATTTCAAATTAACTGCATACATATGTACACGTATCAGGTGCGCCATCTATCGATTTAAATCCATCGGTTATTTCGAATCTGGGAATATTAGTTTATTCCAGTCTGTAACGAAATTCAGTATATTATTTCCACCGAACATAATGAATCGATTTACGCTTGACCAACATTGGGATTTATTAGAAATTTATTTCTAAAACGAATACAATTAATTAGAAATTGCACGAAAACGTCGTATAAAATTTGGTCGCAGAAAAGGACCAACAGTGCTCGATATACGCAAATTTATTGCTAAAGTTCGTGAAACTGGCTTCATTGTTGATGCGCCAAGACGTGAGCACCCTTTACGGGTAACTGCTTGGTGCGGCTTGTGGAGGAGAAGCATCCTTGAACCATGTTTCTTTGAAAATAAGGACTGCGCAACTATGATGGTCAAATGAGGCCGATTTTTTGTACACACTTTTCATGGTATTGATGTTTGATTTCAACAGGAGAGTGCAACTTGCCACACATCTCACGCCACAATCGATTTATTGCGTCAAACGCTTGACGAATTTAACGGAAATAAGGACGTCAATTGACCGCCAAGAAAGTCCGATTTGATACCATTGGACCATTTTCTGTGGGGCGCCGTTAAAGGAAAGTGTTATGCCGACAAACCAGAAACAATTGAGGATTTGATGGCCAACATTTGTGATGCCATTGTTGAGATACGACCCCATATACTCGAAAAAGTGCACGAAAATTGGTCCTATCGAATGAAGTACTGTAAGGCCAGCTGCAGTAGCCATATGAGTGAAATAAAATCCCATATCTAACCGGAACAATTGTACTTCACAACAAAAAAGTAAATTTAGCAATTTTGTTTTATTGCATTTTTCAATTTAAACATGTAAGCATGTTGTTTACATTTATAGAGATTTCACGAAGGTTTTTGCCTTCAAGAGCATTCATCAGACTGTTTACCCTGCGATATAAAAGGCAAGACAAAGTAGGCAACCATTCAGTAAAAATTCAGTCAGTCTTTTGTGAAGACGCGCGGTGTTTGAGGAGAATAATCGTGGTTTGAAGATCTCCGTTATAAAGATCTGTCGAACTATTGTTATTGTTTACGCAAAAGAGTGTAGAGAAGAATAACAAACAAAGCAATTGTTGTTGTTACATCAAGTTGTGAACAGTGGCACACAGAATAATGCGAACAAAAAGAATTTTATTAAAACTAAACACAAATTTATTTTTATTTTATTTGCAATCTACGAACTCTTATTTTAAATGTTTTTAAAACCTAAAAACGCCCCCTTCAATTAAAGCCTCTGGTTTTAACTCAGTAATCGTGAAAATGCAACACAGATAAATTGATAAATTCAATGAACAGTTTTATGAGTAATACGCGTAGTCCAATGCAAGAGATACTGAGAATGCAATTTACATTGCTGCAAATAACAAATTGGCAAACGATAAACTACTTAAATATGCTTCTGGAATGTGTAATAAAAATTCATTTCATAAGATTAATGTCAAGACCACATTTGCAATTTTTTTTTCATTCGCATTTTATGACTCCTTCGTTTGCCATTTACCTTCAAATAATTTCAATAAAATCGTTAAAATAACTATTTATTATCAGGGCTGATTAAAATGATTTAAAACATATTGCCAACTTTACAGGTGACACGTTTATAGCTTTCACTAAATGCATCCTAAAGGTATGTTTAAAAATCTTAATAAAACTTCTTTAACCTTTGGTTTCAACACTATATACAAGGCTCTATGGCACATGACAAATATTTACATTCTGCTGTTTATGTTTCTGATCCTGCTTGAATTTGTTTTTTTAATATTGAGGGCCATTATTACAACTTGTCGTTAACTAAAGGGACGATTTTAACGGGCAGATAAACTCCTTTTCATTATTATAAGTGGACAATGCAGCAGAAGTGAACATTAAGCTAAATGGAGGATTATCCTACCGGTAACTTTTAAAGTTACGTTTTTGTTTCAACATGCCATACATATCTATTATTTTCAATACGGCAACTTCAAATATAAACAAAACGAGCAAATACAACAAAAAAAGAAGGCCGTCGTTACCACTGCATTTATAAAATCTTATTCAATTGAGCAATGTTGTCAAAATTGTTTCGGTACTGTCATATTTTTGAAAAATTAACTTTATTTTATCATTATGAAGAAGTTAAAGATGACTTTAAAATTCACTTTAGCTAAAATTTCATCCAGTGTCATACTAAGATAGTTTGTCGTATTTGCATACGGTGCCTGTATACTGTGCATAAATATAGAGGGCCAGCTAAAATTGATTTATTTGTAAAGTAAACATGTGTTATCTTGGAAGAGTTTAATTTTATGCACCATTTTCAAATCCATTCTAAGTCCGAGAAAAACAGATCTCGCAACTGACAAAATAGCCGTGTCATTGGCAAATGTAGCCATAGTTTTCCTGCAACTTCTGGTATATCATTAGTATATTAAACATACAAAATTGCACCCAGAATGCTTTCTTGTGGTACTTCTGCTTGTATTTCCGTTAATTAAGAAATTTTTTCCTCATATTTAACGCGAAACAACCTATTCTTCAGATACGTTTCAAATGAAATACACTATATCCTTGGCATTTGTGGGCTTAGCTTTGTGAGTAAACCCGTAATACTGACTTTATCGAATGCTTGTGAAAGCGGAACAAACATTTGTTCCTCTAAAGCTCTTTCTATTACATCAGTAATGCGATGAACCTGGTCAATTGTTGAATGTGCATTTCTAAAACCAATTTGATGTTTAGGAACTAAGCTTTCTTGTTCAATTGTATGTTTGATACGAAATTGTAATATTTTCTTATATAATTTCGATAAGACGGGCAAAAGCGAAATAGCTCTATATGATTTAAATTCAGTAGGAGGTTTTCCAAGTTTTGGTATCATTATTAATTAAATGAAGAATTGAAAATTTGTGTTATTTTTAGGATTATGTTATCATTCGGCAGATGTTTAAAAACTTCAATTGTTGTTATTTCGGGTATTGTGAAATCATGAAGACCATTAAGACTATTGACTTACTGCCTTATAGACGGTGGATTAATATCCAGAGAGAACACATCAATTCTTCATTTTGGCTATTTGTTTTGGCCCAATTTCGGTCTGTCACGTGAATGGGAAGAATTTGTGTTATGAGTCTCTTTAAGTTTTGCGTTGATTTATGCATTGACTAGTCAACCCTTGCAAATAGTTTTGAATCTAAGCTAAGTTCGAGTGTCATTCTATTAAGCCTTAATCGTTTCCATATCTTTCTCAATCCTCTTTTATATTTGATCATCTCTCTTATATAAACATGGTATGAAACAAAGTGTTGTTTGTCAGGAGGGTCCGGAACGCTTTCGCATGTTGTACTTTGAATTAGATTCGTATCAGACTCAACATCTTCATTAGAGTGTAAGCAGCACTTGCTGAAAATATTGCCAATTGGTAAATTTATTTGTCAAAAAAAGAGAGTTTAGAAAAAAAAACTTTTCATAAACATTCATATACATATATCGAAGAATGGTTGATATCTTATTTTTTATAAAGAAATCTAAAGATCAGGTATTTTGGTACTGCATGTTGGCCAATATGTTAGATACCCATTGACTCAGTTTCATATCCGTTTTACAAAAATAGCTTTATATAGTTCCTTTCCCTTAGGAGTATTGCAACGGGATCCCCAGTAAGTAAATGGAATCATGTTTTATTATGAGATTTCTATAATCAATTGACTTAATTGAGTGACGCGGAGGTCTGTATACTGACGTTATCAGCAGTTTCTGTGAGTTTATTGATAATCGAACTATGGTTGCTTGAAATTCTTCAGTCCTTAGCTTAGCTTCTTCGTAATGTTTTAATTTTAATTTTTGCTAATTATGACCGCTCTTTCTCCTCTAGCTTTGAGATGCATTGAATTTAATAAATTGAAATTAAATTCTGAATCTTATAAAGGATTCTCTCTAATAAAATAGGTTACAAAGATAAGGCACACATAAATATTTTCATTATTCAGAACTACTTCTAGCTCAATATTGTAGCGTTATTTGTTCCAGTACATTTAAACGATATTCTATAATTTTGAAAAAATATTCATAAATTTCCCGACTTGGTGTATTACGAGATTTCAAATAATTTTCTACTTATAGAATTGCATTAAGAATATGTTTAATTTCAAATTATTCAAGTTTTTGATCATAACTCATTCAAAACCATATTAATCAATTTTATCTGATTTTCAATGACCTTGTAATGTTCCCATCGCCTATGGTCCCTTACTTAATAATTTTTTCTTGATCATTTATGACTGGCTGGATTTTAAATACGAAATGTAGGTTTAGGTTAGAGGACGTGTACTTTTCAAGTGAGACAAGTACAGTACCCGGTGATCAAATTGACTCATAGTATAAAAACGTCCTTAAGATTGAAGGTTAGTAGAGGGGATCCGAAAAAAGGAGAGGAAGTAGGAAAGGTAGAATAGGAAACGGAGGAATTACACAGACGAAACAAGCAAACAAGGGAGAGCCCGACTACACTAATGAAGCCCTAGCACTTCTCAACCAGTTCAAGCCACTAATGAAGCTCTCAAAGAAGCCCCTGCCAAGGGTCCTCAATCTCAACCTACTAAGGTCTGGGCAATTACAGAGGAGGTACTCGATACTCTCCAACTCCTCCTCATCGCAACATACCCTGCAATAGTCCGGCTGGGATCTATTCCAGATCCCTGTCAGAGACCTAATGTCGCAGTGGCCCATCATAAACTAATAACTATAACTAATCTTAAACTGGCCTTATCCAAGCCCAGCAGCCAACCTGTTCTTATACTGTTTATAGCAGGTCATAGATACCTAGAAACATAACAACCCGATCCATTCCGGATTAGCAACGCTATCATCGTCATAGTCAATTCTATTCTACAATTTCCTGAAGGATGTCTAAAATTTGCGCTTCGTCAACGATATAGCAACAAAAAAATTACTGAGCAAGGTGACACAAACTGAATTTAAACAAATAAAAGTTGAATATTGTTCGTACAATCACTTAATTATATACTAACACACTTATTTTGTAACCAAGAATACTACACAAATTTGATTGATACCCATTAAAACTTAAACACTTGTTTAATAAACTTTTGGCGCACACTGTCCCGTTGTACTACAATGCCTAAAATATTTATGGTGATAAAACACAGCAAAATACAGTTAATTTTAGGGTATGTGACATTCACATGGCCAGATGAAGAATAATTTCATATTTGTATGTATGTATGTATAAGAAACTACGAAAGCTGAATTTATTTTCCTCATAAGTAGGTTTCTTTAGATTTTATATTTGATCAGTTATTTCAATGTTCAATGTTAAATTCAATAAATACTTATTAGACAAAGAATGAAAACAATTTATAAAATAATATTTTCGATTATCATTTGTTTTTGGGTCGAGGATTATATTAACAGAGTAAATCTTTGCGGTAAATTTATTTTTTTTTTAATTTTTTTAAGTTTGTTGAATTTTGTAGTTGTGGTGAGTTTCTAGACTGGTGAGTTTTTAGAAATCCAAACTTACCAAAGTGTCATTATTCTAAATGGTACTGTATTATCATAGATCCATGTAATGTATATCGTGATTTGGACGGTGCGTGTCTAGAATAAGTAATTTTCAGATCTGTTAGTGGAGGCATTCATCGATATGTCTCGTTATCATTAAACACTCAACAATGTTGCCATTGTGTTAATTTTTTTTAAATTGTAAAAAATTAAAAAATATAAAAATAATTAAATTTATATTATTCTGTAAATGAATTTTTGAATAATTTCTTTCTTTTCTGTGTCGAAATATTTATAATTTTTCGTGCCTTGTTCGGATCTATCTAATTTAACATCAGGAAAAATTATTATTCATTAATTTTTCCTCTTTTTCAGAAGTTGGTTTTAGTTCCCTGGAACCATTTCAATCTCAAAACATTTCATTTAATACTTTTTTATTATTACAGATTTTATGGTTTGCGCTTTTCAACTAGGCTATGTGAATGCCCTATAATGAACGTGTTTAGCAAAAAGCAATGAGAGAATGGTTGCCGAACCGTTCCGTCGACATTTGATTAAACACTTTTACGTTTCGAATCAACTGCTTTTGTTTTGTATTAGAGCAAATATGTAGTTAAGTTAGTTTTTCTATTCCATTCCGTACATTATTAAGTATAAATAAATATATTTTTATAATAATACCATTTGATGCAAAAAGTTGCTCTGTCAATTATAGTTCAGTACTGTTTCAAAATTTCAATTTTGCAACACTGGTGTAAGTCGGGACAACAGCCGAAGATTATTTTTATAATGAAAATCCACTTGTTCGCTGTTACACATTAAACTTGTTCCATTTAGCTAAAGTAGTATAAAATGTGTAGTCTGGCAAGTCGTTTTCAAATTGAGTGTTAAAAAATACTCAATCTTATGGCGCATTCTTTTAGTAACAAATTAGCACACCGCAAAAGAGAGCAAATCAATGCAGAGAAAGTAAGAGAATAATTCTTCTTTAATTTTTTTCTTCTCATTTTTTTTATTTACACTTAATTTATGAGTTAGAATGCAAAGGTAAAATTGCATTTAATTCCACAACACCGTAAACAGACTATAAGTAAAAAAGAGACAACAGTAGTAGCACACCAGAATGCAATTGGAAGAATAAGCAGCACAAAACAAGATACAAGAAATAATTATATCGAACGTCGGCTAGACAACAATAAAGACGAGCACATAAATTCACTCAAGAAAAGTTAATGGTGGTGTACGTTCGTCTAGTGATTCGTAGCGCAAGTTTTTAAAATAAAAAAGGTTCATTTTAAATTAATTATTTAAAGAAACACACACTAAATACAAGCTTAACGACAAGGAATACAAAGTAAATTATATATTAATGACGGTTTACATAAAATTGTTATACAAAATCTACAGAAAAAAAGAGTATAAAACCCAATAAACGTGCCGAATTCCAATTGTATTGATAAATCTCAATTAAAAAGTGTTTTTCTTCGTCTTGTTTAACAATAAATAAACAAAATTACATTATAAATTCGAAATAGAAAAATTATTTCGATATTTTTCTATTTCTTTGATTTTTACAGTTTATCGGTGGCTTTAATTAACGTGTGCGATTTAAACAAACAAAGCAACCAAGCAGACAGACAGAAGGACGGTCAACACAAGCGAAAATTTTTGAGACAAAATTTTCTGTATTAAATAATATTTTTTTTTAATAAAAATCAATTGCAAAACAGTGATATTTTTTAAAACAGGAAATATATATACTGCTAAATACCCAAAAGTAAAATAAATTGAATATTTTTTGAAATTAAAAGCAATTAATAACAGCAAAAATACAAAAAAAAGAAAAAAATCATTAAAACACAAGTGATATCGACTTATTATTTATTATTGTCTTTTCTCTAAAAAAAAGGTTGAGAAAAATAAAAAACAAATCAAACAAACGGCGCAAGTAAAAAAACTACAACAAAAAAATATACAGTACAACGAGAAGAAAAGGTATTTTTTCTCTTCATTCTTAGTTCTCTATTTAGTTTATTAATCATTTAAAACTGGTCACACAAAAAAAAAATAAAATCAAAAACAAACAAAAACAAAAAACCGCAACACAGTTCATTAATTGAATTTAAATGTGCAAATTGATTTTTAAATTAGAAAATATATTAACAACTGCATAAAAAATAATGACAAGCAGTCAGTGACAACAAGAAGACGGTTGGGTATTTATGTATTTCGTATACTCTTTTAAATGCACGAATTGTAGGTAAAATTCTTATAGGGAGAACGTACAGAGAGAGCGGCAGCGGCAGTTATAATTTTCCAGTTTTATGCAGTGGCAGCAACAACAACCGGCAAAATTATTTTGCACAAGTTTTGTATCTTGTTCTCATTTTATGTTTTTAACTTTTCCCTGATTGTGACTACACTTTTAATCGTCATCTTCAATGATTGTTAGCTGGATAGGCTGTAGTTTTAAGATTGAAACCTCACTAAAAATAAAGTCACTCTCTACTTTATCAATACTCACGCATAAATATACATACTACTGTGGCCCCGCGAGTACATAAAATATGATGGCGATAATGATGATTTTCTTTTTCTTAGTCTCGGTCTCGTCTTGTAAAAAAATTCTGCATTTTCGTCTCGTTGGAATTGATTTTCTTTACATGTTATATTCCATTTTTATTACATTCTCATTCTTTATTGTGCATTTCGTTTTGTTCTTAAATTTCTATTGTGTATACATTGTTTTCTTCTGTTGTGCTTCTCTTGTCACGTTTTGTACTTTTTTTTTTGTTTTTTCATTTGTATTATTGAGTTCCGCAAGCCAGTACACTCCAGTCAATTTGAGAATATTTCTCTCCATTTCTATATTTTTACCTCTCTCTCGTGGTCATATTAACTTTCGCATTCTCTCTACTCGCGTTGTTTTTTTTCTTATACTTTGGTTTAATATTTGCTTTCCGTTTATTCGTTCGTGTATAGTTGATATTTGTTGGTGTGTTACTACTGTCGTTGTTTGTTTTATATTTGCATTAGAATTAGAAGAGAATAGTGGCGTTTTACATTGCGAGCTTTTTTTTAATTTTCCAGTAATTGAATGAAATTTGCCTTTTAAAAAAGAATGCAAAAAACAGATAACAAATGAAAAAATATACATGCAAAGCAGAATTGTCGCATGAATCGTTCCTCAAATGCTTAAGGTTGTGAAAAAAATTCATAAATATCAAAGGTATACGTACATATGTATGTATGTATTTATTAATAACATTACAGTGACTTAAAGGAATAAAATAATAAATGAAAAAATATATATATATTAGAAAAAATATTTCCATTAACTTATTAAAATATTTGTGGTAATAATTTGTATATTTTAAAACGCCTACGACTAATCGTTATGAAATTGAAATTTTTATTTAACCCTGGTTCCTATCACTCTCAACTTTTATCATGAGAAAACGAAATCAGTCCCCGCGTACAAGTACGGTCTAATGCAGATACTCAATTAAGCAGTATTAATGAATTTTTGGAAAGCTCATAGCCGAAATGACAAACGTTGGTTTTAGTGTAATTATTTTTTTTTAACAAAAACAAAATTTTTTTTTATTATAAGTATTAAAAATACTTTAAATTTAAAATTAAACAAAATTATTACAAATCATGAAATAATACAAAATTAATACATTTTCGTTTAAAAATATTTTCATTTAATTCAAAATGGCTGCAAAGAAAATGTCTGACGAGGAAATAAAAAGATTATTGGCAATGTCTGACGACTACAATGGGTCAATTCGACCCCCGGGTACTGTCCTCTAACCTAATACCTTACGATGACCAATATTGTAGTGCTTCCGAAAATTAGTATTTAGATGCTTTTGAGCGGGTAGTTGTCCCAAAATTACCGGAAGCAGAAGGCCAATGACAGTTTATCGAGTGATAATTCGAATACCGAATGTCATGAAAGTGATCTGAAAGAAAGTACTTGAAGTAAGGACAATAGGAACAAGGTTTTAAGACAGGCAAAAAATATAAATGTTTGATAATCAAAGGAAAACGGCACCAAAAAGAGAAGCTAGGGATATCACTGATCCAATATCATCATCATTATTGATGCGATATGTGTAGTAATATGTCGTGTTAAAAAAAAACTAAAAATTGGTCCATGAGTATATTTTTGGTAGTCTAAGACTCTAAAATCGTTTAAAGTGCCCTTTCCTCACGTTCAAAATTAGTAAATAACATCGAAATTATTTAATTAAAGAACGTCTAGAGGCAAAGGTTTATATTATAGTTTCAAAAAGAAAAAAAATAATGTTTCGCGCTTTGTGTCTATACCAAAGGCAAAGAATGCAGAATGCGGAAAAAATACAGGTTGAGCACATAAAGTTCGGTCTTGCTACTTATGTACCTATTTGCTAAAATTTAGAATTTGCAGTTTTTTTTTTAATAAGTAGGTATGACTTTAATTTTATAATGTCCTGGAGCACTATAATTTAAAATTTTTTTTTATTTTATTTTTTTTTTACAATATATAATATCACAAAGACTGAAATCAATCAACAATTGATAATTTACGAAAAAAAACAAGCAGACAAAATCATCCACAAATGTGTTTTACTTTTGATAATATGTATGTCGCCATTGTGCTTGACGTTGCTGGTTAGTTTTTGTAAATTTTATACATTCCAGTTTCCATAGGACCGGGATTAAGTGACTGTTAATTGATTTGGATTTAAAGTTAACTGAAATTGCAGTGTGAATTTAACGGCAGAGGGGAGTTCCAATTTTTTCTATTTTTTAAACTTGCAATCTTTCTTTTTATGACCCCCTATGTCTTTTCCTTGTTTATCATATCAAAAACTCTTTCCCAAATTAACAAAATTCATTACATTTTTCAATTATATAGCGTAAACTAAATAATTAATACATGTATACAGCAATTGTTATTAGCCTATGTTTTGTACTCTACATTTGTAAAACATTCTATGCAATCAAAAAATTAACTTCTTTCTCATAATCTTTAAACAGGTATTCACAACAGGAAACTTTGTAATAGTTTGTCAATAAACTTTTTAACATAAAAAAATCGTGTGATTTTGACTCATTTTACAAGCCACTTTTATCTTTTTTGTATGAACAAAATCAAATTTTTTTTTACACAAAACCTAGTCTCGCAAATTTTGTGAACCACTTTATGTTGTTGTGAAAATTTTCTATCAATCTACCAATCTATTTCCCAGAGCTATGAAATTGGAAATGAAATACAGGGAGCGAGACGTTTTCAATAACAAGGCAAACATGATACAATATTAAGAGGCTAATGTTAAAACCCCAACTGGTCGATCACATAAGATATCAGCGAGAACAGATCGAGTCTTAAGGAGAATAGTCGATGAAAATATGCTGAAAAGAAAACTACTATGAAAAGTGATTGTATTTTCCTACAATTCATATTTTGTTTAAAAAGTTTAAAAGTATCGAATAATCGCAACATAAATAGCGACCGTGACATAATAGTTTGAGGTTGTATATTCAGTAAAGGAATTTTAGAAATCTGTTTTATTTAAATTTGAACAGCAGTTCTAATAAGTTTGGTTTATTGCTTTCGCATAAAGCATGGCTTTCTTTTAATTGCGATTAAGAGCTAAATACTTCACCTCAGAGTCCAGAAAATTTATTGGCTTAAATGACAAATAGCACTACCAGTAGACATTCGGAGAGAAAGATAATAAATTCCATGAAAATATGTCTGCAAGTTGTCTTTAATGCCAATGGCGTGGCTGCACAAAATGTTGACTGCCGTTGCTTTTCAATACTTTCGTTTGAACTGATTTGAAGCTGCGAAATTCTACCTTGTTTTTATAAGGTTTTCATTTGCCACTTTTAATTTTCCTGTAAACCTATGAAATCAATGGAAAACATACGTATATAATTGGTCATTACAACCCTTTAGTCAGGATTGCGACCTAGTTTCTCACACCACTTATGTTATGCGCGTTAATTTTTATACATGAGTGGCGAGACCTACAGTTTAAAGTCGGCTCCGAACGACAGATTTTTGAGAAACTTTTCATGGCAATTTTATTTACTCTCAGAGTTTTTGCCAGAAATCTGCTGATAGGAAGTCGCCGAAGAAATATTATTTCATATTTCGTTTATTTGGAGATGCCTGACCTGGCGTTTGAACCGAGGCCTCACGCCTAATAAGCCAACACACTACCTACTAGACAACAAGCAAGATAGAAAAAATTTTTGTTGCAAGAGTGAAAATCGTTTCGATATGTACATATGTATACCATTACCTTGTATGTTTACGTCTATGTTTGGCCATTAGAACAGATTTATGTTTCGAATTCAGATTCAAAGTAATAATATACTTATACTTTATATCGTTGGTGTCACGTAGAAAGGCCCTAACTCACACTTTTTTCGAAATTGATTTTTTTGTGAAAATTTGAGTTAGGGCCTTTCCACATGAGACCAACGATATATAATATATGTATAATAAAATACATACATACATAATTGGTCATTACAACCCTTCAGTCAGGATTACGTTGTGTGTGTTAATTTTATACATGAGTGGTGGGACCTACGTTTAAAGTCGACTCCAAACGACAGATTTTTGAGAAAATTTTCATGGCAATTTTATTTACTCTCAGAGTTTTTTCTTTTGCCCGAAATCTGGTGAGAGGAAGTCGCCGAAGAAATACATACATACATACATAATTGGCCATTACAACCCTTCAGTCAGGATTACGGCCTAGCTTCTCACACCACTCATGTTGTGTGCGTTAATTTTATACGTGAGTGGTGGGACCTACAGTTTAACGTCGACTCCGAACGACAGAATTTTGAGAAACTTTTTCATGGCAGTTTATTTTACTCTCAGAGTTTTTGCCAGAAATCTGCTGAGAGGAAGTCGCCGAAGAAATATTTTTTTTTCATATTTCATTTTTGATGTCTGACCTGGGATACGAACCCTGGCTTTACGTCTAATAAGCCAACACACTACCTACTAGACTACGGCGACTTCATACAGTGAACTCGCGAAAACGTGAACACTCGAAAGTGTGAACGTCTCAGAAACGTGAAAAAAATTATTTTTCCACAGAGTATTCTAAAACGTGAACAAAACCTGAAAGCTCTAAAACGTGAACACTTTTTTATTTTTTAATCTGTTTTTAAATTGGGAAATTCCCGAACTACAGTTTATTGCTTGTTTACTTATGTTTGAACTTCTTTTTCAATGTACTCGTTTATGTATGCTTTTGACCTGTTAGTTGCCTAAAGTGTTAACTTTAAAAGATAAAGTGGATATTCTTGAGTTATTGCAAAAGGGTTATAGTGTTAGTGGCTTGGCAAGAAAATATGGAGTTGCAATAGCAACTGTTTCTTCCATTAAAAAGAAAGAACGGGAAATTAATAATCGTGTAAATAATACACTTTATGGCACAGGAAAGTGTAAAACATAACGCGTATCTGAATTTTCAGGAATGAAAAAAGTCTTAATAAGTGGTTCCATCACATGCGAAACAAAAAAATGCCGGTAAGTGGACTAATGTTAAAAGCAAAAGTATTAGAAATTCACGATCAAATTAAAGAAAATTATTGTGGTTTTAACGCCAGTGACGGATGGCTTCATAAATTTAAGCAAAGGTTTGCTGTTCGCCTTCTTAAAATTTCCAGAGAAAAGCTTTCTGCGCAGCCGCAACTTGTTGACCCATTTAAGGGAAAGTTAAATGCAAAAATGGAAGAACTCTCTCTTTGTGAAGATCAGCTTTATAATGCTGATGAATGCGGGCTATGTTTGAAGCTTCAAAACTTTACGTGTCCAGTGAATTACAAATTCTCCAAGTCACTATGGATGACATGTAACATTTTTTATGACTGGTTTCATCAATGTTTTGTTAAAGAGGTGGATTTCAATTGACAAATTTGATACTGAAAACTTAATTTTTGGCTTTAGGCTACTGAGTTCTTGACTAATTAATAAAAAAAAATTATTTAAAATAGTGTTTAGCATTTTTACTTATTAAAATATCATTTTTCATATTAAATAGGGTCATTTTTGCTTTAAATTTATGTACTCGATAACGTGAACAAACTCGAAAATGTGAACTGCCTTGGTAAAAATTAGTTCACGTTATCGCGAGTTCACTGTATATAATAAAATACATTCTAAAAATGAAAACATGCTCAAATAAGTTGATGCCAAATTTATAAAATTAATGTGCAGGATTTGTAATAATTTAACTCAGTTTCGTAAATAACAAATTTCTAATTCACAAGACAGTTGTTATACATATTCTATTATCTTCCGGCTCCAGTCAATCAATAATTTGTATACATATAGTGGTGGTCTTATAATTAGAAACGATGTTTCTGGAACAGAGTTCTCTGGAGCAACGAATCTAAGTTTAATTTGTCCCAATGTGATGGAAAAACGTATGTAAGACGTCCTCCAAACAAAACCTTTTATCCCTGGTACACAGTGAAAACTGTAAAACAAATTAACAAACATACATGTTGCTAAGTCGTTTCTAATTATAAGGCCACCACTGTATGTATATATGTACGTTCTGTGGTCTCCTCAGAATATTGTCGATCCGTAGTTGATTTCTGTTTGCTGCATTGTTTGTAGTGTAATTCACAGCCTCTCATATGTACTATATTCAAATCATTACAACCTGGCTTCTCACATTTTGCATTTGTGAAAAGCACAGATTATGTATATATGTACATATATGTACGTATCTAAGTAAATTTATATTATTTAGACATATGTATGTATGAATGTGTATAACCCATGGACATGCAATATAACAATTGATAATTAATAAATTAAGCAATATTTTTAAACAATAAATAAATTTACAAAGGAATTTCGTTCGAAATGGATATATATATGCATGCACATACATAATATGCATACATCTATGTACATACATACATACATATTTAACAAACAAACAACATTAATAATTATTCGTTAAGGTTCTTTTTCGTTTTTCTATTGCTGTTAAGAGATTAAAAACAATAATTTGCCATGTTCTAATTTTGTTTAAAAATGAAAAATTCTTTCTCAAAGTAGTACCAAACAGAATTTGCATTAGAGACAAGAGCCCCTTCTATTTTTAAATTGCATGAACATTTAAATGCCATTCGCGGCGAACGAAGTATCGTTAAGCGCCAAAAGAGAACAAATTTATTAAATAAAAATCAAGTGAAAATGAAATTCAAAATTTCTAAAGTAGACAAAAGTATACGATTTTTAGCAAAACGAATGACAATTTTCATTTGAAAAGAAAAAAAAATGAAAAAAAAATTACGTGCAAAGAAATGCAAAATAAAATCTAGAAAAATGAATCTATTGTGCCTGGTATCTATTGGATACTTAATTAGGAAATATATTCATAGAAAAAATGTCTTGTTGCCGCCAGCCTTTTCTTTCTTTTTTAATTTCTTCATGTTGCATTGCTCGAAACGAATAGAAAAGAGCCACAAAGTAGGGACGGACAAACATGCAGACGTACATACATATATGCAAGTTTTTTCCTTTTCTTTTTCATTTGCAATTTTATTCCCTTGTATTCGTGTTCTAATAGCTGTAAAAAAAATTATTCTTTGGGATGCTGGTATGCGTGTACTCATATGCATGTGAGACTTGCTGGGAAAGTAAATGACCGTAACTGCTAAAAGCAAAGAATGCAAGGAGAGGACTGGCTATGTTTTTATTTGTTTTTAATCTTACAGATAAGTTTTTATTTTTTTTTTTAAATAAATTTCTACATATTTGGCTAGTTTATGATTTAATTTAATGTCTTCTTATTTAAAATTTAATCGCTTTTTAAGCGGTATGAACATTTGCATTTATTTATTTAATAACGGTATTTTTATGTGCTAAAGAAGTCGTTAAATAAACTTTAATACAGTTTACTCGAATACACTTGTCGTATACATATACATATGTATATGTATTGTATGTGTATATAAATTTATTGATTTTTATTTTGATTTTGTTGAAAAAAATCAATACCGGTATTATATTAATATTACATAAAACTACGTAATATTTTTCACAGCCTAGGTGTCTAACCCTATAATCAATATAACATAAAAACAAATTAAAAAATAAAAATTGTTCAAAGAACAATTATAATGTTCTTAGTGTTTTTGTCAATACTTACGAAATCGCCGTGGTCTAGTAGGTAGTGTGTTGGCTTAATAGACGTGAGGCCGTGGTTCAGACCCCAGATCAGGCATCTCCAACTAAACGAAATGTGAAAAAATGGCAAAAAAAACTCTGAGAGTAAATAAAATTGCCATGAAAAGTTTCTCAAAAAT
Source organism: Sarcophaga subvicina (assembly GCA_936449025.2). NCBI lineage: Eukaryota > Metazoa > Arthropoda > Insecta > Diptera > Sarcophagidae > Sarcophaga > Sarcophaga subvicina. The sequence goes on from OW388083.2 coordinate 28,911,977, forward strand.
TTGTCGTTCAGAGTCGACTTTAAACTGTTGGTCCCGCCACTCATGTATTAAAATTAACGAACACAACATAAGTGGTGTGAGAAACTAGGTCGTAATCCTGACTAAAGGTTTTTAATGATCAATTATGTATGTACGGTACGGTCTATAGCATTAACAACTCTCGATTCATATCGAGTTTATCAATGATTGCCCAGTACAAGTTGTTGATGCGATCACATTAGTCAATGCCAAATTCTATTTTCTTTTTAACTTCTACTCTTATCTAGTTTTCCGCAGACCAGAGACCAAGTTTTTTGAGAATTATATTTTATGATAATTATTTTATGTTTATTTTTTATTTATTTTTTTTATTTATTTTGCAGCGTTTGGAACATGCAATATTATTTTCTTTCACTTTTACTACATGACAATCATATATTTTCTGTAGCATTTATCTTTCTTATAGAAAACATTTTTTTTCTGTGGTCGCCTAGGACAAGTCAATACGGAGATAATTTGCTCTTTAGTCACATTATTTATAGCGCTGCACTAGTATTTCATACTCATTCAATGTCAGCGGATTTCAAGATAATGCCTATAAAGAAACCTTTGTCTTTTACTATCCCCAGAACTTATTTCCAACACAATGCATGGCATGGGTGTAAGTCTGCATCTGAGTGTTGGCGGTATAAAAAAAAATCCAATTTATATTTGTCCGAAAATTTCATTTTCCATATTCAATTGCGGTAGCGTATGCAATTTTATAGCCTTTAAAATTAAAAACAAAGAAAAAATATGCGCCATTGAGCGATATATGTACTTACATTTTATACTCACTGTAAATGCTTGAAGATGAAATGCAATTGAATTGCAAGTGCATGTAGGAATATGTGACATTTATATACATATGATAAGTATTCTTTATTTTCTGACTTACATTATACAAAAAATGTATATATAACGCCAACAAAAACCTATGCGGCCCTAACTTACATTTTTAACATTTTTCAATCGAGAATAAAAAAAACCAACTTAAAAACGTTCGTATAATATTAATTGGCCATTACAACCCTTCAGTCAGGATTACAATCTAACTTCTCACACCACTCATGTTGTGTGTGTTAATTTTATATATGAGTGCCGGACCTACAGTTTAAAGACAACTCCGAACGACATATTTTTGAGAAACTTTTCATGGCAATTTTATTTGCTCTCAGAGTTTTTGCCAGAAATCTGCTGAGATTAAGTCGCCGAAGAAATATTTTTTCAAATTTCGTGTTGATGTCTGAAATGGGGTTTCAACCGTGGCCTTACGTCTAATTAGCCAACACACTACATGCTAAACTACGACGAGTTCATATCTTACTTTCAACATATAAAATTTTACGTGAAATGCGTTTTCCAAATAATTATAAAAGTTATGTTTCAGAGAAAGTTGATTCGAAAATCATTCTTGGAAAATGCAACACTGTTCAATCGAATTCTTCGAAGAGATATGAATATTTCAAAACTGGTTGGAATTTTTAACAGCAAATAATGGATTGAAAAGCCTATTTTGCATTATTTGTTAGTTGGGACATTTTGCCAGCGTAGGTATTGTATATACATATATACCATACCATATACCCACACACAAGGCTATATATGAATATGTACATATTTAATCTTCTTTTGTGAAAATGAAGAGAAAAAAAGCGTTTTTTTTCTTCTCGTGCTTAAAAGAAATTTTCCACGAACAACACACAACGAATGAATGTATTTTGTTTTTGTTTTTATTGTAGTTGGCTGGTGGAATCGCACTTGAAGTGCTTTCTTCCACCATTTTTGCTTTTGTGTTGTGTGTGATGAACATACATATGAATGCATCTATGAAAAACATACATATACATGTACATATGTATTCATTTATTGTACTGTTGTTGTTTCTCTATTTTATTTTGCATCCGTGACGTTTTTTTTGCTCTTCTTAGTTATACACTGATAGATGCATTTCATTTTGCTACTTTTCTATCATTATTTGACATGTTGTCGTTGTTGTTGTTGTTGTTGTTGTTATTCTTGATATTGTTGTATTCTTTAAAAAAAAACAATTTCTTTGTTGTTGGCAGTTGCGTCGTCTTGTCTTTGAATTTAAACAGTAAAGCTTTGGAATTGAATTGTGATTACATTTCATTGCCTCGCTGCGCACGAGTTGCCATTTGGTTTAAAATTTAATACTTATTCTGCTTGCACTGCAACTGCAACGAGACAGTTAAACACGCATATGCACACATACATATTAACCTACACTTTTACACTAACACAGAGATATAGGCTTACAAAACGAGATGCATATCACTGAATGTATGTATGTATGTATGTATATGTGGTTAATATTGTAGAGGTAAGTGCATATCTTGTATCCATAAAATGTTTACGATGTACATATTGACTAAGAAAGTCATTGTTTGACTGAATGACTAACTGACGTTTAGTCTTGAAGCCTTTTATATACGTACATACATGGTATATTTATATACAATGGTGAAATTTCTATTCACAAACACATTTACACGTTTACAATTTTCCTCTTTACTCTGCTTTCTAGTTGCATATCTTAAGATTTTTTTCCATTAAGAAGGTGTGCGCTTGTTTATCAGTGCCAATGACTTATTCTGAGTTGATGTTTGTTGGCTTGATGTGTGTGCCTCCACTTATCCTCCTTGTTCGTCAGTGGAAAATTCATTCGTATAAAATACACACACACACCAAAACGAACACTTTGTGATATTTAATATGTTTTCAAGTCTTCTCACTTTATGACTATATTCTGTGATTCTTTTACACTCTTCGGCGTCATCTTCGATTTCAAATACATTCTCAAGTTTTCATCTTGTATTTTTACACATTCACAATCTTATTGTTGTAATAAATTTAACTAGACATGGAAAATATTATACAGTATTGTATATGAATTTCTGTTTTGATCAAATTGACGTTGTTTCATTCACGAGTCTTCTGAGATTTTAAGTGTTTAGACAACTACTGATATTAAAAGAAAACGGTATTGATATCAATAAATGTCATAAATTTATAACAAAACGCTGAAAATATTAGTAGCTTAGAATTTATTATCGATAAATTTAGAGAAAAGAGTCTACGCTCTGCATAGAAATTACTAAATATTTTTATTTTCTTTATTTATTAATTACAATGCAATTACAAATTTATATTTAATTATATACCAGCTGACTAACTTCGACCATATGCTTTGGTGACAATAGAACCCATGACCCTCACGCAAATAGTCTAGAACACTACCCACTAAACAACCAGGGCACTCAGAAACTCCTAAATAAAATAGAAAATTAAAATTTCTTTTATTTTTCCGAATTAATTTATTGTACAAGCATTATAGTATGTTCAGGCATGAATTTTAATTGAGTCAATATTCGTTTAATTGACAAAATTATTTTAAGTGTTCAGGCATACGCAAATCTACTTATTCAATAATCATTTGACAGCTGGAAAACAACAACATGTTTGTATTTTTTTTTATAACAATTCATAAATTTATATAATAAATAAATTACTCATTTAATATTTCTTTTTTATCAGAATTTTTTTTATTTGAATTTAACATTATAACACCGCGATTTGCCTTTACGACTTCTATTAAAAAATACATCGAATATATTTTTGTATCTTGTATTTTTTTACTGAGGAATGCATGTAATCTGCCCTAACTATTGCGGGAAGTTATTTGCCTTGAGCACAGTTTCTGTGTCTTGATTTGCATATTTTGTGATATAAAACCATTATTTTGGACATTTTTGGCATTGCCTGATGTGATTCGGTATATTGGGGTATATTGTTTATTTTCTGGCGAGTGGATATTCACTCTACTCCAAGCGAGTATTACAGTAAAAACTTCAGGAGCTATTTTGTTAATAATAATTCTTATTTAATTGTTTTGTTATGGTCCTTATCTCCAAAATTTCGAAGCATTCAAAATATTTTAAATCATTAGAAATTTTAAATAATATAATTATAGTAGAAAGAGAATGAAATAGGAATAGAAATACAAGAAGTATCTGTAGATTTAGTGTTAATATAAATAGACTTACCTTCCACCTCACTCGCAATTTTTATTTGACGTTGTTGATATTTAAATATACAAATACAATACAAAATTTGTTCACATAAGTTGTAACTTTCTCACTGGACATACTTATGACAGTGCTGCATTTTAAGTTTTACTCAATATTATAACCATTTGCGTATTTATTGCGCAAATATTAATTGAAACTTTGTATGAAATATTGAGCTCAATAATGTCGTTTATTGCGATTTACGCAATAAAGTTGCATATCTGAACACCGTATTACTTTTAAGTGCAGAAATTTGTTAACTTCTTAACTTGAATCTCGAAAAATGGGAAATAAAGAAAGATAGAAGCTTCAGATAGAAATATTGCGTCTAAACCCCGATGTAAAAACAAATCTTATGGGGAAACGGCAAAAAGTGATAAATAATGTTGCTCTACTCACCAAACAGTAATTAGAAATTACAGAAACACCGATAGTTTAAAAAAGCCATAATCTGGAATATCTGAGAATTTTCACTTGAACAAGAATATTGATTTTCGCAAAATATTTTATTACTGATGACAATAGTGGAAATGATAGCCGCAATAGAATATGAAGCAAATAAAATATCGAATTTGGCCCAAACAATGTTATATCAACAATGAAACACGATCGTGACAACGTTGTAGTTTGAGAAGTTATAAATTTTGCTGGGGTAGGTCGGCTGAATTGCATTGAGAATAATATTGAAAATTTATTGGGAAAATAAATTTGTTAAGATTTAGTTTTTTTTTTTTTTTTTGTTGCTTCTATATTGAATTAGTTTTTTGTATTACAAATAAACTTTGCAATATTCAATATAAGAGAGTGGACGTAGAGTCTTAGTCTCAGTCTAATGAAAAGACATTTTTCAAGCTAAAACTCACTGGAAAGTAGTGTTCAGCTTCAGGAAACTCACTTGAATCAGGAGTTTCTTATTTTGACAACGATAAATTGATAATTGTTTTGTCCCCATATATAAAGGAAATTTACATGAAACTCTAGAAATAATTCAGAAACTGAAAATACCGTTTACATTCCGCCATTTTTTGTTAACAAAATTTTCAAGATATGTAAGAAAAAATACAACAATAATATGATTTTGAAATATTTTTACTTCGTATAGCTTTTATATTTTCTTTCTTTTCATAAATACCGTTATTTTGGAAACCACAAACAACTGTCAATGCTGTTGTTTGAACGTACATGTAATCATAAGTTTCGCGTGTTCTCTCTCAGGCTCTGAAATATTATTTGCTACCGAATCAACTTTCTCACACTTATTCAGCTGCAGTAGATTAACGAACAAATTAAAAAATTCAAAAACCAACTCGTAGACTATTCGATGTTGTTATTGCTTTTCTTGGTTTATAGATTCCTCTATTTTATTTTACAGTTACATGTGGTAAATTTCTTTGCAGAAGTTGGCGTTGTTTACAAAAGCAGTAGTAGTAGTTGTTGTTTTGCTACCAGCACTACTAAACAAACAAGACGAGTGTATAGCCTGCATTACTTGATTGCATCTCTTGAAGCTCTAGTTAGACTTTTATTTCTTTTTTCTTGTGGTACGACGTCTTATACAAAACTTACACACACATACATAGGCGTTTGCATTAGCCTAATGGGAGTGTAGCATGAGAGGTGGCATGAGGGATATGGACTAGTTTAGTTGACATTGTTATTCGTTCGTTCACTGTATCATCTTTATTAGATGTTACTTAAATAGTCTACAACATGTCGGTGTATGGGAACTTGATCGGTGTGAAGCGAATACCCTGTTTTAGTTTTCTACTCTTATGTACGCAACACTTACATACGTACGCCAAAGTGCCAGTGCGTTTATAATGTAGACAGTTGTGACTGCGACTTCTAATGCAACACCACTTTGAAAAGTATTTTTCGTTATTTTAAAGCACAGTGGACCGCGCACATAAATTTTTTCGTAAATTTCATAAGTGATAAAGCTTATTAGATATTCAAATCCAGGATTTTGACTTGACTATACATCCGAAAACTTTAAATTTAAATTCATTTTTTTTTTCTGCCAAATTAACCAGTGTGATTTGTCGTTGTTATTGTAGTGGTTGAGTATTACTTTAGTTGGCTTTGACGTGTCATGCTTACTTTATCCTCCATGCCAAAGTGGAAAACAACTTCACACACACTTACACTCAAGTCTATATAGCATAGCATGTCTATGGTGAAAACCTGGAACATACATACACAACACAATTTATACTTACATACATATACACTCACAGCACACATGTTGAGTTTTTGTAGGCCAACGACACTGTGTTGCAACACATAGACAACGTATAAAAAGTGCAACACACCACACAACATTGACAGCAACGCTGTTAACAACAAGCCATAAACAGCAACACCATCATTGCAAAAAGCTTTGGCCTCTCTTGCTAATCTTCTATTTCTTTTTGTATACATGTATATATGTAAGTGTATGTTTTGCCGTAGCGCTTCAAGTCTGTGGTAGCAGACACCTCGTTTAAGTTGGCTTTGACAACAACAACAACAAAAAATAAAATAAAAAAACAATGTCATTTATATCTAGAAAGTAATACTAATGTAAAAAGAAGAAGAAATATTCAATAGAAATTGTATCTGTATGTGTGTACGTGTGAGAGTGTATGCAACTTTGTGTAAATCTGTGTTGACCCTGTACGCCATTTGTTATTGTGTTCTTGCTGTTGTTATTTGATTTTCTTTACAATATTTTATGGGTTTTCTGCTATTTTTCTATTTGTTGAGTTTGGTTTCATGCATGCATGCCTGAAAACATGCATTCATGCAGTTTTCAACAGTAAACCAAACCAGCCCAACTATGGTATTAGTCTCAGCATTAGAAAAAAGAAGTTTCTTTTTTTTTGCCACTTCTTGTGTTTTTCTTCTTCTATTTTGTGCCCCATCGTTATTTTTGCTGCTGCTGCTGTTGTTGTTGTTAATTCTTTGTCTACTTTAAACATACTTACGATGTATATACATGGTTATAAATGCATGTATGCATCTATTCAATTGCTTTTGTATTGTTGCTGTTTGTAATCGAGACTGCTTTAAAAACATACACAAACACTCATGTGTAAAGTTGCAAATACAGAGTTTTTGTGGCTGCGGCCAATACTCTACACCACTTGAAAGAATTCATTCACATTTGCTACATGTACCCATGTATGTATATATGTACATACATAAATATGTATGTACTCGTATGCGTACGTGTATTTATTATTCGCATAGAATATAGAATTTTTTGTTTTTGTGCATAAGTTGCACAAAGGGCCTGCATTAACAAAGTTTCATATGGTTTTAGTCGGCGAAGCCCCAGCAATTCTCTCTTAGTTCAACGTTTTTTTTTTTTTTTTTTTTTTTTTTAGTAAAAGTTTCTGCTCTTTGGAGAGAGTTGATAAAATAAATTATATGAGTGTGTAACAGCAGTTTATACATATTTTGCATTTAGTGAACACTATAATACCCTGGTACTTAACCGCCTTCCGCTTTTTATTTAATAATTGTCTGAGTGGAGTATAGGGTCTTGTTGTTATTGTTGTAACTGCATTTAATATTTTCCTCTAAATTGTAAGGTTGCCAGAAGTATTTATTGTTAATTTCCGCAATTAGGAATGTATAAAAAAGATGGACCCATTCACGTAAAATTTCAATCTCAAATAGTTCCGTTTGGTTCAAAATTTGAATTAAAGATTTGAAAATTCAAAATCATTCGAAAGGTATTAAATACATTGTTTCATACGATGCATAATGCTTAGTTTATGAAATAAAAATTAACATTCAAGTAATTTTCAAAGTTTAATCATTGTCCTTAGCTACGACTTCATAATCATAGTATATACAGTGGACAGCAAAAGTCTTAGTACGGCAATATATTTTGACAAAAAAGTCCCCACATGCTTAAAACTCTTGCACAAAGTACCGAAATGACTTAAAGAGAGTATTTAGGAGATCATTTGTAAGAACGGTTACGTAATCGCTGAACTTAAAAAAAATTCAACCGAAATACTTGCTTATGTATGGTGCCACCAGAAAACACTCAACAAAACTTGTACATTCAATTCCAAATGGCTTAAATGGAGTGCTTGACTTTAAGGGATATTCTACTAAATACAAGGGATAACATTTTCATATATTAGGCGTTTGAATTTAAAATTTTTCCCTATGAAATTTTTTCTATGGAATCATCTGAAACTTTTCCTTATTTTTCTCTTGTTTTATGAAAGGCATTAAAAAATTGTTTGTTTTATAATAAAACAGAAATAAATTAATAAAATAAATATGTAAACTATAAATTTTTATACAAACATTTAGCTAAAATTCATCAAATTGCTAAAATATAATGCCGTACTAAGACTTTTGCTGTCCACTGTATATGTACATTAGTGGCATAAACTGAAGCAACTGACTTAATATTTTGACATTTCCATAGGTATCTGGTAAAAAAAAATAAATCTGATAATCTTTTTAAACAGACAGCTATTTCAAAACTTTATTAAAAAAAATTTTGAAGTTCGAAGAATATAAAATAAATATTGAAATGTCTCAAATTTAGTTGGCAAAAACTGAAGCAACTCATTTAAAATTTTTTTATTTTCTTATATATCCTAACAATTAATTAAATATGCAATATTTTTTACTACGCGGCAGTAATGGTATTAATTTATCATTTATCGCTTTCTGAAATGTTTTTAATATCGATATGCTATGTACTTACATGTTAAATCTTTTATCGCTTTTATCAGAGCGAAAGCAGGTCCATGTCTGTTATTGTATATTTCATATTGACTATTGCTACTATCCAGGATTTTTTTGATGTTTGATGCGCTTTAAAAGAAAAGCCATTCAATTTGGTCAAATAATTTTCCACGGTATTGCATCCAAGGCAGAATGATTTATTTCTGTAATACCAAGCAATAGCAGTCTTAGTCGACATTGATCAATTTGAGTTACGTATGCTATCATATTCTACTAACAAAACTTTATATTTACGTGAAATCCCCATTTGTCTAACAATGTTTTTTAAAAAGTTATTAATAATGATTCACATATAGTCAAAGAAAAAAGTCTACATACAACGGTGTAAGTAGACGTTTATCGTGCTAATTTCTATTTTTCTTTCCATTAATTTCTGAGTCGCCATAGTCTACTAGGTAGATGTTATTAGATGTAAACACAATAACCGCAGCGCAGCAAATACAGGAAGTTTGCATTTGCAGCCAAATGTACGTTGCATACGCATTATTAATAATAAATACAGCAGCAGCAATATAAACAGCTGATATGTAAATTAAATGTTTGTAAACATAATTCATACTTTTACTTTGTGCGGGTGAAAATAAAAATGTCGGAAGAAAATTGAATTAATGTGGTAAATATAGTGCGAACAACAGCGTCTGTATATGAAGCAAAAAATAAATTTAAAAAACAATCTACTCTAATAAAAATACAAAAGTAAAATAAATAAAAGACATCCAGCTGTTTATTTATTTATCAATGTTGCCATTAAAATGTTTTTTTCACGTTTTTCGTGTTATTTTTCAGACTACGCGTTTTTAAAACCTTTATTTTATTCATGTTATGGTTTTGACAGCACTAATATCTCTCTCATTGCCAACACAAATTTTCCCATTGCTGCATTCAAAAATAAAAATTGGACTAAATGCAACGCAGCAAAATTTTTGTTTGTTGCTGTGCTATCTTTAAAATAATCACTCCCATGCACCCATGTATTTTGAGAGATTGCTGCGCTGCGGTTATTGTGTTTATAGTATAACCCTAAATTCATTTATTTCAAATAAATCCTACAAATGATTGCAGTTGCTTCTGGTATGCATGTATGTATATGTAAATAATTATAAATATCTTAATATTTCCCTAATAGGAACTGAAGAACTGATTCCTTTCTCCCATAAGGTATTAAGTAGTAGTGGTCATATCAGGGTTGAAAAATTTAGCACTTTTGTATTTTATTCAGTTCTTATTCATTTCAAAAATACCGCAGTACCTCCGCTACGATCTCAGTACTTTTTTATTATTGTATATTTTAAGTCTTGCGGTTTTCAACTATTAATGAAGAATGTAAAGTAGAATTAGACTTTAGTCCCGGTTAGCCAAACGTCCACGGAACGTACGTTTGTTTTTAGAATGCGAAAAGCAATGAAAACGCTTGCCGAACAGTAATGTAATTTCGGTAAGCATTTTCATTGCTCTTTAAACGAACGTATTACGTTCCATCGACGTGACTAAACAGGGCTGTTACGTTCCGAATCATCTGTTTTTGTCCTATATGTGTACTAAATATAAATAAATAGTCTAGTAGGTACGTGCTGGCTTTACTAGACGTGAGCCCACGATTCAAACCCAATGGCAGATATCTCCATGAAAACGAAATATGAAAAAATATTTCTCCGGCTATCAAAAACTCTGAGAGGAAATGAAATTGCCACGATTAAGTTTCTCAAAAATCTGTCGACTTTTAGGTCCCGCCCATTCATGTATTTAACACACTCAAAATAAGTGGTGTGAGAAGTTAGGCCGTAATCCTATTGATGGGTTATAATGATCAATTATGTATGTATGTATGGATCTTTTACAAAAGTACTATTTGATGCAAAAAAGTTCAATTATATTCAGTACCATTTCAAAATTTCAGTTTTGCAACACTGTGTCATATCCGATTAAGAAGACGTGTGATTGCAAACCTTAGCTGAAGATGAGAAGAAAATATCAGAAATTAAAATTGTCATGAACAGGAATATGTCGTCCAGCTTTTGACGAAATGCATATTTAGGATTATGTTTTGAAATGAAAATTCAATAACTAATTAATATGTATGAGAAAAAATCTAATTTCAGAGAATTCAATATTTACCCAAATTCTTTATCAAAATCAAATTTGTTTAACGAGTAAGTAAGGTTAGGTGTGAGGACGTGTACCTGTCATTAAGACAAGTACGATACCCGGTAGTCGAAATCAACCATTTTAAATTTGTCCTAGAAAGAGAGGATAGTAAAGCAGATAGGTTAGTGAAAAAAAAAAATTAGGAAAGGGAATCGGAGGAACATAGATATCCAAGTATATAGCCTAGGTGTCCTAGCACTTCTTAACTACCTCAAACTATTTATAAATCTCTGGAGAGCCCTAATATCGGCTTCTGATAGAGAAACTTAATCCTTCAAATCATCCTAATCTAGCGAAAGCATCTGCCATCTTGCTCCCGCCACGCCTCCGAAACCAGCATAGACGGATCGACGACGTTCCTTTTTCAATTCCACAATAACACCGAGATTCTTGACCTCAGATGATAATCTCGGTAACCTGGTATCCAATGAGCTCTGTCTTATTAGGGATAAAGCTTAAAGCGCATGAGGATAAAACTTCAAGCGCAGATTCCATTAGTTACGCCAGCGATGACGGAAACTTACCACCTACCAGAATTGGCATATCATCGGCATATGTCACAATCTTAATGTCCCTACTCCATAAACGCTTTAAACCGACATTTGCAATCAGAAAACATGTGAATGTTTTCATTAAATTCCTATAAAGAGTTTAGTCTGTTTCAATATATGTATCTCTTACTCGAAATATCAAAATATACATTTAAAATCTATAGAAATCTACAGAAATCTGACATAAATCTTTCAAACCCAACATTTGAACAACAATTATATTCATATGTATGTACACTTGCTATAAATCAATAAATCTCAAATTCAGACTAGGCGTGACTTAATTCACCATTAAGGTCATTATAAGGTAATATTACAAAGCGTTTATATCGAAAACATACATAATTGGCCATTACAATCCTTCAGTCAGTATTACGGCCTAGCTTCTTATATCACTCACGTTGTGTGTGTTAATTGTATACATGAGTGGCGGGACCTACAGTTTAAAGTCGACTCCGAACGACAGATGTTTGAGAAAGTTTTCATGGCAATTTAATTAATGAGAGGAAGTCGCCGAAGAAATATTTTTTCATATTTCGTTTTGATGTCTGACCTGGGGTTTGAACAATGTCCTTACGTCTAATAAGCCAACACACCCCTTTTTGTATTGAAATATCTTATGAAAATAATGGTTAATATATAAATAAGCAGAATAAATAAGATGGATAAGATAAGATGCATTTAATCGTGGGATTACAGAAACTCTATGTTCAGTTCTAAATGAAGCAACGATAAACTTTAACAATCGACATAAGCTTTCGATTTTGTTATACTTGATATGAATCAGAGATCAGCAATGAATCGTTTTTTCGCTACTTATAAGCACTCATGAAATTTTGAACATAAGTGAGTCAACAATATTGAAATTTAACTACTCTGATTCATTCGTACTCACTACAATGTTGATTTATAAGTACAGGTTGCAATGAGTATGAATACAACGTTGACATCAAACTCATACCATTAGAAATATGTTTGATTCGTATGCCTACTTATTCAGATTCATAAATTTTGAAAAATTTTGTTCGTACGCGAATCATACTTATTTTGTGATTTTATTGTGATATGTTGAGTCATGGAGAGTCGAAATCAACAACATCATACGTGTTTTTAAGTATGAATATGATGAGTACTTCAAACTTTGAATATGAATATTTTTCTTATATTGAGATATTTAAGGGTTTGCGTTTGAATTGTTTCAAAAATATTGTTAACTGGTATTAAATTGTTTTTATGGCTCTGTGACCTTAAACATGTTAGAATATATAACGTAATACGTTTTGTAAATTTTACTAGAAAAATAAGCTGAGTTTCAGAACCTAAAATGGACTTAAACCACTTTCAAAATGAATAAAATGACTTTTTTGTTTGTGAAAACGAATAAGACCACTTTGTCTTCTTTGTTTAATATTATTATAAGTTAATGTTTTCACTTAAAGTTACTCCACTAGTGATAGTGATTCCTCTAAATAGTTACCCTTATACTTAGGAGTTGGAATGGGACGTACATTTTTGTATAATTGTGTTAATTTTTTTTTGCTAAAGTTCCTTGGTCTTCCCCGACAAGGCAATAAATCAAATATTTTGAACTCTGTATACACATCCATAGATTCTTTATAAATCATTTTATAGTGTTCACTTTTTATAAATCGCATCCAACACATCCTTAGCCAATTTACAGGTTCGCCACTAGAGTTTTTTAATATTTTATGAATTGCTTCTACCAGAGGTTTTGTAAAAAAAATCTTCACGTTTCATAACATAATATTTGTTACTCTTTCGACATGTTTTTATGGTTTCATAGTAACCTTGGGGGACATACATGAAATTATTTTTTCTCAAAGTAATTTCTATCACTCCAAAATCACTATCAGTTGGCAAAAATAAATGTCTTGATAGTAAAAACTTATGGTCAATAATATCTGCATTATTTTCTACCGATTGCACAATTTTCAACCATGTTACTGCCAATTTTATGGATTTCAATGGATTTAAACCAGTTTCAATATAAACTTTTATGCATTTCGTTAATTAGCTAATTTTCAAGTGCCCCAAATCATAGCGATTTTAATTATACTAGACTTAAATTGTTTATACAAAAAAAGGTTATATAGGATTGTGATTATTGTTATCATTAACTAAATTTTTTTTAAAATGGACTCGAACCACTTTCAAAATAAATGACTCATATGAGTAGTATGAGTAAAATATTAAAATAAGTATGAATGTGTATAAGTCTCAGAAAATATGAGTATGATTCGATTCTACTTATCTTTTTGAATACTCATTGCTGATCTCTGATATGAATCAAAAGTCTAACCAGTCTTATCAGGTGTGGAATATATATTACGTTATTTTAAATTGCAATTAAAAGTAAATAAACATTATTACCGTATATTTAAAATGTATGTTAATCTTTGCATCGTTAAAAAATAGTGACGCAGCTAACTTGTATTTACAGTAGTTTGAATATTTGATTTATTAAAATTGTGATCATAAATGTTAATAAATTTTATTCATTATTAATTATATTCATTATACTTAACCATATAATCATTATTGTTGTATGTAGACGAGTTGTGTTTCTGTTTGCACGCGCCTATCTTTACGCCCCTGGTGGTAGCTGAAAATAAATGATAATGGCCATTAAAATTTTACAAAAGCCGTTTAAATTTAACATTTAATCGATGTTTGGTATTTTTGTTAATCGAAAAATTAAAAAAAAAAACAAATTTTATTAAAATCACAATCGTTAACGCTCATCGTAAAGTGAGATCAAATATTTATGAACTAGTTTTTTCGCCATACAGGTCCATAAGATGAGTTCCTTGCAATTTTATAGTTATAATACATACATATATGTAGGTATGTATACAAAATGAATATTTAGAATTAATAATTTTTTAAATTGATGTCAATTCTAATATTTTTAAGGCTGCTACAATTTATAGTTATGTTTATAGTTTTAACGTTTGTCTTCAGCTTCTTTGAGCTGAATGAATTTTTGGGTCGTTTAAATTAGGTGTTTTAAACAGCCATAGTAAAACTAAAAAAAAAAATAAAAAAGACTGTTCAGAATAAGTTAATTCATCTTTGTAAACAAATAACGTAAGAAATAGAAATTAAATATTTATGAGTAAAGATGTGTGGTAGGTAACCTGTTTGTGGCACAGCAAATTCTTGTTTAGTCTGACTTGTCAGTTTCATCTTCAATTCAAACGTTTGTTTGTCGAACGGTCTAGTTATTTGGTATTTAAAGCGAACTGACGTGTTAATATGAATTTTTGATTTAATTTTTGATATTTAGAGGTGTGTTACGTCAACATACACACATTTACATATCTTAGCAGACGTCATCACCTCTGGATAAATTCTTATAAGCATTTATTAAAACATCTGTTTTGACGCTTTAAAATACTGATATTAGTTTTGGATTTTAGGAAGTAAATTCATGCTATAACCGTGAATTTATATTTGGATTTTATATGTTCACAATAAAATTAATCTTATTATCATTTTAGTCGAGCAAATCGACGAATTAACAAAAGAATTTAGTGTTCTGTACATTCCAGTCACAGTTTCTATACACTCAAGCAGTTATATTGACATCCCAGTACAGTACAGTATTATCACAAACTGGTTTCGTTGGACGTCATAATAATTTCAATAATAATAAGAAGCATTTGTTTGTATGTTTAATAAATTTCTTGTTTTTAAATTCATATCTGTTTGCTTTTGTTGTTTGCGAAATAATTTGTTTTTGTTGTAGTTGTTTTATCAAGTAATTTCCTTAACTCACACAATATTTTATTTAATTCACAATAAAATTTGAATAGATCTTGGTATTCATGTGCGGTATTTTCAGAATTTCATCCGAACGTTTATTTTTAGTTAATCGGTATCTTTGACATTTAAAATAAAATTAAAATAAAAAATTTTAACCAAAAATTCTTTTGATATAAAATATTTAAAAACAGTAGTAATCGGTAAAATATTTAAATACACTCAGACTACAAATAGGAGTTTCGTTCGTATAAATGAAGTTTGTATACATTTGTACCCACAAAATTATCATATTAATTTCGCTATTATATGAAAAATATTGGTGAAAACAAAACGTTTAATTAAAAATAAATGTGTGTATCACGTGAAAATTTAAATAGAATTTTGATAACTTTTGGTTTCAATTTTTTATTTTCGAAATAATCGGGGCAGCATTCTTTTTATGAAAATTATTTTCGTTTGGTTGACTAATCAATAGCGCTGATATATATTTAGAAATTTTACAATATCGTATATACTTATACTAAACTGCTGCTTAATGCAAAAATTAAAACTGGTTTTGATTTTTAATTCTTTTTAATGATAATTGGCAATAGTTGTCAAACAAATCTTTAAGATATTGTCAGTTTATCATGTTTATTATGAGGTATGCAGTCGGGTGATTACTGCTTGTGTTCGTAGACATTTTTATTAAGGATTGCTTAAATCCCCTCATTTCGGTTTATTAATTAAATTAAATCAATATTAAATATATATGTCTGTGGCCCTAAGCAATAACAGCCTATGTCGAAAATTATATATACAGAAGATTATATACAGAAGTGATTCTAGAAAAAGTGAGAAAATGCATCATTTGTTTTTTTTATTTTTTATTATAAATGTAATTGGAGCTGCGTTACGATTTGGTCAACATACATACATATGTACATAATTGGTCATTACAACCCTTCAGTCAGGATTATGGACCTAGTTTCTCACACAACTTATGTTGTGTGCGTTAATTTTAAACATTAGTGGCGGAATCTACTGTTTAAACTCGACTCCGAACGACAGATTTTAGAGAAACTTTTCATGGCAATTTTATTTACTCTCAGAGTTTCTGCCAGAAATCTTGCTGAGAGGAAGTCACCGAAGAAATATTTTTTTTCATATTTTCGTTTTAATGTCTGACCTGTGGTTTGAGCCGTGGCCCTACGTCTAATTAGGCAACACACTACCTACTAGACTACGGCGACTTCTTTCTTTGCACTATACTTGATAAAAATACAACTATAAGCCAATCACTGTTCATTTTATTTTCGGTGAAAACTCAGTAAACATCCAATACAGTGTACAACAATATAATAAATTTATAAAGAAAAATTGTTAGAGAATTTCATGGGGATTTTATGTAAATATATAGTTTTGTTAGTAGAATATGATACAATCCTTCAGTCAGGATAGCGACCTAGCTTCTCACACCACTTATACATGAGTGGCGGGACCTACAGTTTCGATTCCGAACGACAGATTTTTGAGAAACCTTTTCTTGGCAATTTTATTTACTCACAGAGTTTTTGCCGGTAAAATATGCTGTTTTGTTGCAGATGTCAGTAGTGGGATCTGAACAGTGGCCTCACGTCTAATAAGCTACCACACCTCCTACTAGACTACAGCGACTTTACACATATAACTCAAATTAACTTAAGTCGACTTAGGCTGTTATTGTTTGCGACCATATAAGTCATATAAGTAAATATTTTTACTCAAAAATAAAATACTTTTCTTTTCGCGTTACAATCCTTACGGCTTAACTTCTCACATTAACCATTTTGTGTGCGTACTGATTTTATGCGTTTGTAGTGGCACACAAAAAAAAGTCCCCACAGACTTAATACTCTTGCTCAAAGTCCGGTATGACCTCAAGAGAGTATTTAGGAGATCATTTCTAAGAACGGTTACGTAATCGCTAAACCTCAAACAGAAGTCAACCGAAAAAATTGCTCATGGTGCCACCAGAAAATGCTAAACAAAACTTCTACGTTCAATTCCAAATGGGTTAAATGGAGTGCTTGACCTTAAGGGATATTCTACTAAATACAAGGGATAACATTTTTATACATATATTAGGCCTTTGAATTTGTTCAGGGTTCTCCTTGGGGGTACCTATGGAGTCATCTGAAACTTATCCTAATTTTTCGCTGGTTTTATGAAAAACATTAAAAAATTGTTTGTTTTATAATAAAACAGAATTAAATTAATAAAATAAATACATATATGAACTATAAATTTTTATAAAAATTTTTGGCTAAAATTCATGAAATTGCTAAAATATATTACCGTACTAAGACTTTTGCTGTCCACTGTACATATATAATTGGTCATTACAACCCTTCAGTCAGGATTATGGGCCTAGTTTCTCACACCACTTATGTTGTGTGTGTTAATTTAATACATACGTGACGGGACCTACAATTTAAAGCCAATACACTACCTACTAGACTACGGCGACTTCAAACAACACCATTCCAGAATATAAGCAAAAACAATTTAAAAAAATGAAATTTTAAGTTAAAAATTTGCAAGACTCTGGATGATTAATTGCCATTTTGGAAGAAATGAGACTTTCTACACTTATCCCATCATATACAAATGGTGGTTCAGAGAGTCCTCTTTCCAAACGATGCGGTGGTATATCTGGGATAATGTAGGAACTCGATAAAATCTGCTTCTCCTTTGAGTTATTTTGTAATAGTTTGGGATCATTGTCATGCTGGAACAAAATATCTGAGTATTTCGTTAACAAAATGTCGGATGTAATTGTTGGTAGTTATCTTTCCAATTTTTTGATTACATATGGTTCCAACTCCACTCTACATCGCAGTAGTTTTCTATGGTCTTTCCTCACAAAATTTTTCAATAATTTTTGCAACTGCTGATTTGTTAAGTCCATATTTATCATAAATTGTTTTTTGCTTATCTCCAGCATTAAAATCCTTTATTATTCTAATTGTTAATCCTTCGCTAATCTTCTGTATATTTTACATTTATATGAAAAAACTAACTTTTAATAGTCTATGTATGTAAAAACTTTACTTTATTGTACAGAATAATACAGAATTTTTTTTCCTTAAATATTTTCAAACTTGACTTATTTTTGCTAACGACTGTAAATAAATGTATTGAATGCACATCTGGTAGGTGTTACAATTGATATGTATATACATATGTGTATGCGCATATTTGATAAGTTATTGAATTTATTGCAATTTATTGTTGTTGTTCTGTTTATAATTTTATTGCGGTCATTGTATTTAAATGCTAAGTAAATCTCATAATGTTGGTCTCTTGTAGAAAAGGTCTAACTCGCATTTTTAACTTTATTTATATAATTCAATCTTACGTTTACAATATTTTCCGACTCAGTGGAAGTATGTATGCTCAAATCATTATGATTCTGAAATCTAATAAAAATGAAAACGAGATTTCGTCATATAGACCAATAAATTTGTTGTCAAGCTTTTAAAAAAATATTTGAAAGACTGAAACCTGTTTTGGAACAACATAATATCTTTCTTGATCATAAGTTTGGTTTTCGCAGCAAGCATGGTACTCCAAAGCAGTGCCATCGAATTATAAATGTCATAACTGATGCTTTTAGAACGAAAAAATATTGCTCTGTGGTATTCTTAGATGTCCAGCAAGGTTGGAGGACGTGTACTTGTCAATTTAGACAAGTACAGTAACCGGAGGTCGATTTGACCCATTGTACCCATGTTCAGTAAGCCTTTGATTAAGTTTGGCACCCCGTGCTATTGTTTAAATTAAAATCCTTGCTACCAACATCATTTTAGCTGGTTCTAAAATCATATCTAAATGTGCGTTGCTTTTATGTTAATATTAAAGAAGAATTAAAAAATAAACGATACAAGCTGGGGTGTTCTTCAGGGTAGTGTTTGAGGCCCAACACTTTATTCAATATATATGTACGTGTGATATGCCACATTTAAAAAATATTACAGTTGCGACTTATGCAGACGTTACTGCGTTTATGGCGTCGGCAGATTGTCCTATAGCAGCTTCTATTTTGTTACAAAGACAATTAAATATACTCCATCATACATACATAATTGGCCATTACAACCCTTCAGTTAGGATTACGGCCTAGCTTCCCACACCACTCATGTGTGTGTTAATTTTATACATGACTGACGAACACGACTCCGAACGACAGATTTTTGAGAAACTTTTCATGGCAATTTTATTTGCTATCAGTTTTTGCCAGAAATCTGCTGAGAGGATATACTCCATCATTGACGGCAAAAGTGGAAAATTAAAATAAACTCAACGAAGTCTTTTCACTTAAATTTTTCTTTTAAAAGAGAATGTTGCCCACCGGTTGCACTTAATGGAATGCAAATCCCAGTTAGGTTTGTATTTGGATAAGCGTCTTACTTAGAAGGAACGTATTAAAACTAAACGCAAATTTCTAAAAATCAAAACAAAAAGTTATATTGGCTATTAGACCCGCAATCAGAATTAATTAATTAACAAGATTATTTTATACAAAGCCATCCTCAAGCCCGTGTGGGCTTATGAAATACAGTTATGGGGACCAGCTAAAAACTCGAATGTGGAAATATTACAACGTTATCAGTCTAAAACCCTACGGTTTAGTACTCAAGCGCCCTGGTTCGTGACCAATGCGTCTATACATAATGATCTCAATATGGCTGACTTTAAAAATGTATCAATACAAAGTTTGTATGCAGTTCTACTACGGTATATAAATTATGCACATATGCAAAGTTACCAAACAATGCATCAACTATAAATCCGATGCCTGTTTGCTTTTAGACTGCGTTAAAAATACACGTTGACAACGTTTTGAAATAGTATACACTCTAAACATTTTGTATAACGGCTTTATGAAACACTATACTTTGTTCAAACACAAAGCAACTAACATTTTGGAAGTCAGCCTATCTTTTTAGTTAAAGACACCATAACTGAATTTAGTTCTAGATATGTTGAAAAACTGAATAACCATAGCTATTAGGCATTAGTCTACTAGAGGAGACAGAGTCTGAACGAAGATTCAAAAGACTACATGTGTCAAATTTGCTTGTTAGATAGCAATTTTGTAAATATTATAAAATAGTATACATAATTTCTTTTGTAAATACCATATACTATTTACATAAATAGTTTTAAATATGCTATTGTTATTGTAATAAAGTTCAATAACATCTGTTATTTTTCTTATTATTTTTCGTATTAGAAAATTTTTCTAGAAAAAGATTGTAAATACAGAAATTTAAAAAAAAATCGAAATTAGTCACTTCAATATTGCATAAATAACGTCTCACAAAATTTTAATGCAATTTGTAGATTGATTCACATTAAAATCGGAATTTAAAGGAAGAAATATTTGGGCAATTCACACAAGCCCTTGTATAGTTGTATTCATTGTATTGTTTGACGAATATACAACAGAGTACGTTTGTTGTTAATAATTTTCATATAAAAATCCGATACACTTATACATATTTTGTTCATATGGCTTTGGAAGTTGTATTGGTTTCGTGCTATCAGTTTATGTAAATGCCAGTAATCAAGAAGAAGAATAAAAACACAAAATATTTTCTATGTAACTTGAGTCAACAATTAACATTTCAAAATTATAATTGTTCGCACAGATAATTAATTAATTTACTTTTTTCCGTAATATTTTTAATTTTGTTGCTTAAAAATCGAACTATGAATAATAGTATTCTTCTTCTTATCGTTTTTTGACGTTTGGAATATGGAATGCACAATACAGCATAGCATTGAGCGTTCACAAATAAAAATTGTATTCAATACAACATACACGATACAAAGTTGTTTGAATTGGCCAATTGATAGTTATAATTTCAAATTTGCTTTTTATTTAAAGTATGGGAGTTAGGGCCTTTTTACATGAGACCAATAAAATATCTAATAACAATAAAAAATCAAAAAAAAAAAAAGAAGTAGAAAAATATCCACTTTAATTTAATGTGTAATGTAATGTGTATTGTTCAACAATTCGTTGTTTGTTTTGTATTTTGTGCAGTTGTGCTGTGCTATTGATAAAGTTTGCGAATATAAATATCAAAATGAGTTGATGATTTTTATTGTATTTGTTTTCATTTCTGATTCTATTTTTTGTAAACGATTTTAATTTATATTTTGTGTGATTTGTTTCCTCCTTCTTTACGACTTAAAGTTCATTAACATACTTGTTGTTGATTTTTTCTTTTTTTAATTTATTGTTGTATTCTGTTTTTGTTTTCATTGCTGTAAGAAAAATTTTTGCCGCGTTTTTTGTTTATTAAATCTGAAAACAGGAGATATTTTAAATTTGCTGTGAATTATGTTCCATTCAGAACCCCAATAGCATTGTGTTGGCGTCTGTTGTTAATTAATTTTAATCGTAATTTAAATATGTTTATGTGTGCGAATTTATTTAATTTGCATAAACACGCACATTTTATACATACATTTTTGTTTTTACTTTCCTTTTCGTTTATCATCCGATCCAAACAATAACAGAAAGAGATTCCATTTTACATTTTTCTTTCACATCATGACGAGAATATTTTCGGTGTGAATTTATAAAATATTCATATTAACTCAGAAGTTAATAAAACATTACATACATACATAATTGGTCATTACAACCCTTCAGTCAGGATTACGACCTAGTTTCTCACACCACTTATGTTGTGTGTGTTAATTTTATACATGAGTGGCGGGACCTACAGTTTAAAGTCGATTCCGAACGACAGATTTTTGAGAAACTTTTCATGGCAATTTTATATACTCTCAGAGTTTTTGCCAGAAATCTGCTGAGAGGAAGTCGCCGAAGAAATACTTTTTGTATTTTATTTTGATGTCTGGCCTGGGGCTCGAACCCTGGCTTTTCGTCTAATAAGCCAACACACTACCTACTAGACCACGGCGACTTAAGAACCTAATTTTCTACACAAGTGTTGTGCATTTCATTGGAATATAATAGTCATGTCATTTTGAATAATAGAAAACTAGTGACACTATTTGCATAACTTATGTGGAAGGCTTTCTGCTAAATTATTTTATTTATTTTATATTTTTTATATTTATATATATTTATATATATTTATATATTTATTTTTTATGCTGGTTTTTGTCTACAAAAATAATTGGACGAAGACGTCGCAATCTAAGTAAATTGAGAATTGTAGAAATCCAAAAACACTTCGTTTTTAATTTCAAATTCACACAAAAAAAAATTAAAAAATGTAATAAAAAGATTGTAATAAACTAAAATAAATTTAAGTAAACTAATTATTTCACTACAAGTTTTGTTTTTGCTACGTTTTAAACATCTGGTGCTAATGTAAACAATTTAACATCAACTCTTGTACACCAATGCCTCACTTTGCGTTGTTTCGTTTTGTGTTTTTTCGAAGTTGCAGCGTTGCTGAATTATTACTAATTTTCACTGTGTGTCGTTAGATTTTAGAAGTCGCATTATTTTGGGTTCGAGTCTTTAATATTTTTTTTTGTAATTTTTTGAAATTTGCGCTATGCCATCAAAACTCGGTTACTCGGTGAAAATAAAACGCGATTTTAATACAGTTTTATTTTCACTTTGTTTTTATAATTTTAGAGTTCAGGTTTAATTAGTGTGTTATAAATTAAATGAATTTTTTATAAACAAATTTAATAAAATTTACTTTTTTCCGTAATATTTTTCATTTTGTAGCTTGAAAATCAAATTATGAATACTGATCTTCTTATCGTTTTTGACTTTTTGAATACGAAATGCACAATACAGCATAGCATTGAGCGTTCACAAACAAAAGGTGTATTCAATACAACATACACGATACAAAGTCGTGTGAATTGGCCTATTATTTTTGTTTTTTAAATGTTTACTTTGTTCAATTTTCTTTTTAAAAAGTAGTATCTTCGTAACCCTGGTACCTAACTTCGATCTTTTCATGGTTTGCTATAGAAAATTATAATTCACTTTGCGCCATTTTTTTTGAAACGTAACCACGACGCACAGTGACGCATTGGTGTATTTGTTCATTTTTTTCTTAGAAATGCAAATGGTTTATAAGGTAAACAAATAATAGAATTGGGGTGTAACGAATTAAATCTTGTCAAATCCTTTTATTATTTGTGTTAAATAAAAATTAACAGCGCCTACTTTCTTATGAAGAAAAACTGAAACTAATAAAACTTTTTACTTCAATCAAATTTTTTTTCAAATAGTGAAAATGTTTATTGTATATTTATTTTAATTTTACTAATTAAACGCATAAAAGATTATAATTCAATGAATTATAGAATGTAAATTATTAATCGTTTATTTATTAATATGATCTGATTTTTTATTTTCGTTTTGTTCTTAAAATTTTACGTTACTGTAGTAATTCTTACCCAATGAATAAAATGCAAATGTTTAGCAAGTGTATACTGTACAGTAAATATAATAGTTTCATTCACTGGCTAGGGATAATGAAATTTCATGTCTAGCGTGTCTGTGTACTGTAAATGTAATCGTTTTAATTCCGTTTAAATATATTGATTTTGAAATTTTATCGAAATCACTACAAGTTTTTTGCTAAAAACTTCAATAATAAAAAACCACGTATTATATCTGAACTTATCCGTTTAAAAGCATGCTCAAAATACAAACATCGAGGTTTAATCCCTAAGGGCCATTTTTTGAGTGCGAGATTAACGATTAAATTAACTTTAATCTTCGTTCACTTTTTGAGTTTACTTATAATCTTACATTGGTGGTTTAAACTTAAGATTAACTATCAAAAGTAGTTGTCAAATTTTATTTAAAAAAAGCTTTTAAATGAGAGAAAGCCGAATAAGGCAAATATTTACTGATTATGAATTATATATAACACAAATTGACAATAGACACTCTTTATTTATTTATTATTTTTTTATTTAAAGATCAACAGTATTCAGCTTTTGTTTGTTTGTTTTTGTTCTATACAAAAGCAAGTTCTTGTGAAACACGTTTCAATTTTTGCTTATAAGTGTGGCAACCCTACAAGGTTTAAACTCCCACTCAAAAAATGCAAATTCCATTAACGTAAGATTAAGTTAAATTTGAGTTTAATCTCGCACTCGAAAAATGGCCCTAAAAGGCGTAACCTACTACAGATCATATATTTATTTTTTGTTTTGAAAATATGTGGGTGACCATTGTGTGTTGTCTTCTCATAAAGGACTGCCGATTCTAAAAAAAAAAAATATAAAGCACCAATAGGGGCATAAAACCATGAGTATTTTCTATTTTACAAACGCTTTTATAAATTAATAATTAAATAATAACCACTGAACTTTTTTCATTATATTGACATTATCTTTCCTTCTTTTAGATTTTAGGCAAATGTTAATGTTTTTACAGGCGTTTTTGACAGTTTTGAAGTTATTTTTCATTAAACTATATATTAAAAAAGTAAAAAGAACTTAAACAAAACCATTTAAAGAATACAACTAATTTAAATGCATATTACGAAATAAAATATTCCAAATGATATAATTTTATTTATTTGATTTCAAATTTATTTTTTTTAATATATTTATTTTTTTTCTTTGCAGGTACATATTGATTAACTGAATTTAGGACTCTAAATAAATAATAACTCGAATAATATGTAAAAGGTATTTAAATTTAAAATAAGATAAAATATTAAAGAAATTTAAAAGAGATGGAATATGAAGTGTTAAAACTATAAAAAAACAAAAACTTACTTTTTTCATATATAATTAATAACATTCGGAAAAATATAAATTATAGCAACAGTTGTAATTTGGGTTTATCTTTGTTTTACGTTTCATTTCAATCCAATTGGCATAATTACACGGTGCGTCAGTCAAAATACACCCACCTAATGACATAATATACATAGGTTGTGAGTTTTGTTGAGTAGAACTCAAAAATAATTTTTTTTATATTTCTCGAACCCACCAAATTTGTTTTATTTGACAAAAACGGTATTTTTAATCTTTTCACACAAAATTATTGATTATTATTGATATTTTTTAACCAATTTAAAGTTTTTTGAAAAGGGGACAAATGAGCCAGTATACATAAACATATGGTTCAAACGTATATGTTATGAGTTTTGACCGGGTAAACTTGGAAAATATTTTTTTTTCTAATTTTTTCAAGTTTAGCTATTCTTAATTGTAAAATTTAATTAAAAAATATAAAATAGGTGATGGTATCCTTAAAGTACATTCTCTTGTGAAGAGATTGACAACAAAAAAATCGGACAAATTACCGTAGTTAGTGTAGTCGTGTTAAATTTTTTATATATGTATGTCATTTTATCAAATGAACTTTCAGTTCAAATATTTTCAAAAGTTTTGATGGATCTTGATTGTTTAGCTGTTCTGGTGGACACTTATAAGTCCACATAAGTTTGACACGTAGAAATCAAGTGTTTGTAAAATAGGAAAATAATTTTTAAAGTTGTTAAATGCCAAGTGCGCCAGAAGCGCACAGTTTTACCAAAAAAACACACAACACAGTAATTGAGTTAATAATATGGCCATAATCTGAATACAAATGGTCTGCTGCCTTCGTCAATAGACTTCATTATTGTTATTGTCGCTGTGAACATCCTTGTCATCATGAACTGCCTTGTTGACCATTACCAAAGCCAGAAAATATTTACAGATGCACAGATAAATACCTAGACTGAAAGAAAAACAAACCTTTGAAAAATTCATAGACTTTTAAAATCAAATAACCTGAAACATTTTCTTGCTTTTTTCTCCTTTCTCTTTATCTCCAACTCCAAAACTCAATAATTCTATCGTTTAAATAAATGTTCATATACTGGCACTCGAAGTATTTCGTACTTGTATTTGTTTTAAATCCTTGGAGAGATGTAAAATGATACAGTGGATGGTAAAAGTCTGAGTACCCACAGACGTAATACTCTTGCATAAAGTCCCGATATGATCTCAAGAGAGTATTTAGGAGATAATTTGTAAGAACGTTTACGTAATCGCTAAACTTGATAGAAAAGCCAACTGAAAAACATGCACATGTTGCCACCAGAAAACACTAAACAAAACTTGTACATTCAATTCCAAATGGGTTAAATGGAGTGCTTGACCTTAAGGGATATTCTACTAAATACAAGAGATAACATTTTCATATATTAGGCCTTTGAATTTTAAATTTACTCAGTGTTCTCCTTGGGGGTACCTATGGAGTCATCTGAAAGTTTTCCTTATGTTTCTCTTGTTTTATGAAAAATATTAAAAAATTGTTTGTTTTATAATAAAACAGAAATAAATTAATAAAATAAATATATAAACTATAAATTTTTATACAAACTTTTGTCTAAAATTCATGAAATTGCTAAAATGTATTGCCTTACTATGACTTTTGCTGTCCACTGTATATCCAACATGTATCTGTTGTATAAGAAGTTGGTGCACATTATTTAAAAAAGAAGATAAAATATGGAAAATGCGAAGAACAGAAATATTTAATAATCTTTAGATCACCTTTTTCTATTTTTTTTTCACATTTTTATTTGATTTTTATTAGACGTGCATATGAGAGTAACTGCAGTAATAAACAGCACAATAAATAAATAATGAACGTTTACATCTGTTTCTGATTATTTAATTAAAAATTACTGCACGAAATGAACGTTGTTGCATGACTGCGATGCTTATAAAATTAGATTAATTTCATTTTTGTAGTTGGAAGAATAACTAATATTTAAATATCATTTACAATCATTCGAATTACTATTTTACTTTAGTTGTTGCTTTCTTTTTTTTTCTCGTAGAAAATTTATTTATTTTTTTGGTACAGTACTGACTCTATAGATAAATCATAAAAAAAGATAAAGTTAAAATTGATTTGAAAAATATGAAAAATTATGTTTCATACTTTGAGACTTTGAGTTTTAAAGCGAGACATTAAAGAAGCTGTTGAATATTTATAATATTAATATATACATTGAGTGTCAAATTATAGTAAACACTCCATTTTATTTATAACACGGTGTGCTACAGATTGTGAGTTTTGTTGACTAGAACACACAATTTTTTGTTACATTTCTCGAACCCTCCAAACTTGTTTTATTTGACAAAAACGGCAAATTAAAATTAATAAGAACATGTTAAAATCTCGGGAAATAGCAATAGATACAAAAAATAAGGATAAAAAAATTAATATATGTAAAAATTAAATTAGGAAAATTACATAGAACAGTATATACAAATATAAAGAAATATACAACAAAAAAATATATACATATACTGAGATACAATGAAATTTTAAGACTAATTTAGAAAAATTAAAAATTAATAATCCTTAATAGAAATAGAGAGTAAAAATGTACCAAAAAATTCAAAATATGCTAAAAGCTACTTTAACAAATTGTATAACTCCTTTTTAAACTTAATTGCATTGCCTATGTTCTGAATATAATTAGGTAAAGTAAAATAAAGACTGATGGTGTATATAAAAAAAACTGGCATTGTGACAAGAGTCCAATATCTATGTTGGATAATTTTCATACCGCGGTTGGATCCAGCGAATGTAATCTTACTAAATAAGTGTATTGACTGTTTTAAAGTAATAATCTCATGGAGGAGAATAAAGCATTTTAAAATTGAATAGATTATCAAAATTAACTCCAAATATCTGGTAAGAAAATTGTGATATATGGTCTGCTCATCCCGTAATAAATACATATCTGACAATATTATTATAAGCCAATTTGAGTTTCCGCTTATCAGTATCACAGTTTGTAAAAATTTCAGATCCATATAAGAGAAAAGGAATCAAATACGTTTTAGCCAGTTGCATACGCATGGCAAAGGGAGTCGAATCTACAACAGCCCATAAGTTTCTAGGCATCCGCTAAACTTCACCAACGATGACGATAATGTGGTTAGATCAAATGAACTTTAAGTTAAACATTTTCAAATATTATGATGGATCTTAATTGTTTATCGAAGTTTTTTTTTCGTTTTTCCGAAATATTATTATTTCGCATTGCATTGGTACCGTTTAATATCGATCAATTACGTAATTTAAGGCTCGCATAATAATCTCAGATATGCGTAAGAAAGGAATTTTGATAACTCCTTAAAGGATTTAAACATATTTTCTGTTGCATAATGCGGCCTTATTAAAAGATTTCATACTTATTTAAAAAATGGTATTTTATAATCTTTTATTTCTGAAATAATCAAATCGCTAGCTGCGCCTAGATTCTTGCCTTAGCTCAGTGTCATAAACAACTTAGTTTAGAAACTACACTTTGTTTTGAATGGATAAAATTCATGTCTCTTATTCAACTGACTTTTGGAGGTAGTGCTGAAGGATAGGTTTATTAAAAATCCTATTTATGTTTATTCTTTTTTTATATTTATGAAAGCAGACATGTTTTGTTAGCGGTTGCAAAGTGTGTTGTTGGGTTACTGGTTTCATTCGAGAATTCATAATCAAAATATTTTGATATTGTCAAGTTGCATTATTGGTTGCAGTGGGTATATGGAAGTATGAAACCTGATTATTAAAATGTTGCGTAAACACATTGTATAGTTTGTCTGCTACAATCACAGTGTACACAGAGACGACACGGAATTTGACAATTGCCGGTTTAATGTGAAAGGGACATTATTTCTGTAACTCTCTGTTTTGTTTATTTTTTTTAGTTTTCGGGGTGGGTTTTTTATATTGGCGCAGTTAATAAAAATGTAGTTTTTGTGTAAAACTATTAATAAATAATTAAAGCAACTATTAGCAATAACAATTTTTAACATTTTCTTTCAAGAAATTAAAAAATATTGGTAACTTTCGGCAAGAAAAATTTTTTATGAGCAGTACGTCTTATTTTGATATTGTAATATAAAGCTTCTTTATTACCTTTTTCACAAGAAACTATATTCATTGAAAATCACCCACATTTCGATTAATATTTAAATATTTAAGAATCTTTAAACTTTTCATTGAAGAAATTAAAAAATATTCAAAATTTTCCCTTTTTTAGCACAAAACAAATATTTATTTACATTTAATTTTTCTACTTTATCCGCCAGATTTCACTCTGTATATCTGTTACTTCTAGCACATTTGCTTCGCAAAACTTATAACATTTTTTTCTCCCTTTAATTAAACCGGTAAAGGCTACTGTTTTTAGCGCTTTTCAAACGTCATAATTGTCATCTCTGGTTACTCGGTGATTAGAATGCTAATTCCTTCAGCCTAGGCAAGACGACTTCGCTTACTTTTTAACGACTACAGAGTAAGGATAATAGATTCGATCACTAATGGAGACAACAAGTTACATATACCTACGTAGTCAGTATGAATGTATGTATGTTCCTTTACATTCATTGACATTGTTACTAGTATATAAACATAACATAGTACATTGCGAACGTTTTAAAATTATCTCAATTTTTTTAAAAATAAATCTGGCAACCCTAATACATATTCTACTTTTTCTATACGTTCATTGACCGATCAATTCATACACACAATTTAATAGGGGGAAGTAAGAGAATACTACTCATCATGCGCTCTTTGTTGTTATGTTTTTGTATTCGGTTTATTTTTAAAGTTGATAGAATTTGTTGTTGTCGCGTATGTTTTTATTTTCGCATTGAGTGCTAAATTTTATGATGTCGTTTTTGTAAATAAAAACCTCTTTTTGCCCTTCTCAACAATTCATGCCAATAAATGGCCTCGCATATGTCTCTTTTCCTCAAGCGTGTTAAACGTTTACCAATGATTGCTTTCCCGCCTTTCTTTTTCTATCTTATTATGCACAATTTTTGTTTGTTTATTATTTAATTCTGCTGTAGCATTTGTAGAATGCGATTGACAGATTATTCTCGATTCCTTATCAGTCTATAACTTTATCTCTCAGTTAGTTATTCAAGCAGCCAATAGGTGTAAAAATTAAAAGATCTTTGTTTTTGATGATGCTTATCAACTGTAATTAGATTTATACCCTGTTTCTACAAAAGTCCGTTTTTTTTTTTGAAAATAAAAACAAAATAGCGCGTCCATAAAAATACCGGCGTTCATTTGAAACAATTCGTCTTACAGGAACGAACAAACCCTTTTATTATTATTTCTGAAGAGTATTTATATTACATGGTGAGGACAATAAGGGAATCAATTACATACTCATTTTGCTAATGAGTAAATGGCACCCTTATAAGAATAGAATTATATTCAAAATTGTTTATATTAAATGTATGTATCTGTACTCTTAGCGCGACAAAGTACTTATATTTTTCTTTCACAGTGCATGCTATATATTCTGATTCTAGTCGGTATATATTTAGCAAATTTCTCCTATACATATGTATATCAGATTTCTGCAAAAATTTTGAGAGTAAATAAAAATTGCCATGGAAAGTTTCTCAAAAAAAATCTGTCGTTCGGAGTGGGTATTAAACTGCAGGTCCCGCCACTCATGTATAAAAATAATCCACACAACATTAGTGATGTCAGAAGCTAAGTCGTAATCCTGACTGAAGGGTTGTAATGACCAATTATATATGTATGTATTAAATATTTAATTATTATTATTAAAACAGTAGTGAATAAAATTGATTTGAAGTTTACATGGAGCAAAATTCTGTCCGCTATCGAGCTTGATGCCTGCAGAGAGAAATAGTGACGTATAGCAGTGAACCGCAACTAAAGTAGTGTAAAGCTAGAATTAGCCGAATGTCCATGGGATGTAATGGAACTTACGTTCATTTATAGCAATGATGCAAATGCTTATCGAAAAACCATTACGGTTGGGTATTCTTTCTCATTGCCTTCCACATACCGTTACGTTCTGTGAACGTTTGGATAATTCTAGCTTAATTTTTTCTTTTTTCAAAATAGTGTAAATGTAATGCAAAGTCAAGGAGAAAATATTACAGAATTTTATCCATATTTCAAAATTCAGAGTAAGAATTTTACGTCGGGTTTTTTTTAAAGATTGGTAAAAATTAAAAACCGAATTAAATGAACATATCCGTAATCTAACGTATGATTGCTAAATTTTCATCCGTATTTTGTCTAAATGTAGTACATTTTCATGCCAAATTAAGTTCACACGGCGCTAGGTGCTCTGTTCAATACAAAAACCTGACATGTATTACGACTTACTTACCGTCTAAAGCTGCCATTGAACTTATCTCATTAGTGAGACACATAAGTGACCTCCATCGGGCTTCATATCTTCTATAGGAGGTAAGCGAATCACTTTATAAATTATAACAAACTTGTAAGGTTTTAAAAGTTATCTTGAAAATGGTACCAAGTAATTTCACACTTTGGTAGGGGCAATCTCATTTCATTTAAATAATAATTGCAGTCCTTTAATATTTTAATTATTTTTATTAATTTTTACAAAATTATTAAACTCTATCGTAAGTAGGTACCTTTAGATGGAAAATTAAGTTGAATGTAGAAATTAACAAATTCCTAAATACATATTTAAAAGAACGACATTTAGAATGAGTAATTTTTTCATATAAATTTAAGGAGTTGACAACACTGGTGGTTGTTAGCTTCTGTCTCTCAAATAGAGCAACCAACTGATTTTTTCCGTTCTTGTCTGCTCCCAAAGAAATTGATTCGTTTACACTCTGTTTTCAATTTGTAGTTGTTATTCTTGTTTTTGCTTATCGTTTGGAGTATGCAATTGTGTATGTTTGAGTATATGTTTCTGGACTTGCGTTCGTTGGCTTTTCGTTTGCTTTTTATGTTTATTTAGTTTTTTTGTTGTTCTTTTTTGCGTTTCTTTTCAATTCTGTTTTGATAACATTTTTTCGCTCTTTTTCACTATTAAAATGCTCACACTCTTTTTATATGTGTTTTGCTTGTTTGTTACTGGCAGCGTTGCCACTGCTCTGAGAAGAAACTCGTCATTACGTGAAAGAAACATTTTTACTATTCCATATTTTAAATTAGTACATCTTGATCTTTTCTTAAATTATTTGCACATCATTTTATTCCACAAGAATACTTCACAATTAATATTATCTCGACTGGCAAAACAATCATTGAAGTTGTCAGAATGAATGTCGTTCTCGTTAATCAAATTTTGAAGATTTTGTATTAATCCAGTCTAAAATTAGACTTTTTATTTATAAATCTCAAAGGGACCAGACATAAAAACTCTTTTAAAGTAATCTTTAAAATGGAATATATTTAAAGCTGTGTAGTAGGTGTGCAGTTTTTAACAAAGGCAAAATTTGAGCTAGAAATTCTTTGTTTTATTAACACTTACAAATATACCTCCCCGTTTGGTGGAAACAACTTTTTATTTTCAAAATTAAATTAATTATTCAAATTCGTTTGAACATACATACATAATTGGTCATTACAACCTTTCAGTCAGGATTACGACCTAGCTTTTCACGCCACTTATGTTGTGTGTGTTAATTTTACTCATGAACGATAGATTTTTTGAGAAACTTTGCATGGATTTTATTTGCTCTCAGAGTTTTTGCCAGAAATCTGCTGAGAAGGAGTCGCCAAAGCAATATTTTTTTTTATATTTTCGTTTCGATATCTGGCCAGGGGTTTGAACCGTGGCCTTACGTCTAATAATCCAACACACTACCTACTAGACTACGGCGACTTTCACTTCGTTTTGGAAATTTGTTAAGGAAATAACGCACAGAGTGCATTTATGTCCTGCAACTTACTTTTAATAGAGTCCGTGTTATCTATGAAATCTATGTTAGAAAAATGCAAATTTTTTTTTAAGAGGTTCATATAATTCAAGCAATCGTACCGTAACAGATAATAGAAGCCAACTCCGTGATATCTTTCTGGCAACGCTGTTTGTTGGTGTAGGTTGTATTTGTTGTTGCTCTAGAATTTATGTGGATTTGTATTTATTGCCGTTGTGTACATATAGAGTTGTGCATAGAAGTGCCTGCAAGTATTCCTTTTTCTACGTTTCTTAGGTATTTTTTTTTTATAGAAAATCTTGAACGTATATTAACCTCTACACTGGAGGTGTACTACATACACATGTTGCAACCTGAAATAAGAAAACATGCAACAACAATATTAAAAAAGCCTTTCAATCAATCTAATAGTATTATTGTTGCTCTACCCGAGCTAATCAACGACAATATTTGCTAAACATCGACGACTACGGATCGTTTGTTTGCTCAACACTTGATTGTTTTTATTTTTTTTTTTTTTATTTTAAGAAGATTTTGCTACGATTCTCTTATCACGACGGTTCGTGTGTGTTCAATAGTACAATAAGAAACGAATTAAGTTTTGGTGCAGAGATGCTCTTATACTATGTTCAGATATGTACTTTTATTGAGTCAATATTTGGTTTATTGAGTACAATATTTTAAGTGTTCAGGCATAATAATATACGCAGTTCAGCTGCTTATTCAATATTAATTAGACAGCTGGTAAACAAAACAGCTGGTTGGTTCAACAACGTTGCTTTTTTTGTCGTTGTTGACATTTGAGTTGTCAAATATCACCAAAAACTGTTCGGTTAATTGTAATATGCTCACTCAACATAATTCTAACAGCGCTGCACTTTAAGTTTTGCTCAATATTATAACAATTTGCGTATTTATTGCACAATAATTAATTAAAACTAATGTCGTAACTAATTGACTAGCAGAGAAAATAAAACGTTACGGTAATGGGATATCGAAGCTTTATGACCATCAATGGGAACCACGCGCTTAATTGAGTTTTCTTGGTATTGTTTTACTTAGCAAAAAAAAGAGTGCAAGGTCAGACAAGCGCAACTGGACACACGAATTCGAGCCGATTCTCACAGAGCTAGCGACTTATACGGAGCAATTAAGAAACTGTCCCACCTTTGTGATAAAACCAGATTCTCAAATGAATAATTCTTTCTTTAAAAAAAAACTTTATCCGAGATTACTTGCAAAAAGAACTGTCAACGCCCAATTAACGTGTTATTGCCTAAGGCACAATATTTATAACAATGTTGAGACTTTTTGTCCTTTTATACCAGACGTTGTAAGTACACTGAGATCACTCAGCAACCACTGTTTTTGATATATAGTGAGCAGAAAGAAATTTGTACATTAACCACCTCAAAATAATTTGAAAAAAAAGATGTACCGAAATGAAGTTAATACGGTTATTACAAAAAAAAAATATTTTACTCTGAGTAGAATCGAATCATATTCATAATTTCAGATACTTATACGCATTCATACTTATTTTAATGTCATGAATCTCTATTCATATTCAAAGTTAATACTTCAAACTTATACTTATACGTATGCATACTTAACAATACCCATGATGTTGATTTCGACTGTCCTTTACTCAACATTTTTAAGAATTACAAAATAAGTATGATTCGCGTACGAACACTACCATACTCACTAGAATGTTGTGTGTTTGCTTTGCTTGCTGCCTTTGTCGTTTTCTTTCTTCTTTTTTTGTAAATGCAACAACAACTAAGAATGTAAATTTTTATAAATGATTCGAATCATTCGAATAATTTATGAGTATTATAAGTATTTCTCTAAATGTATGAACCTGAATGAGTAGGCGTGTAAATGAAACATATTTCGAATGTTATGAGTTTGATGTTAACGTTGTACTCATACTCATTGCAACCTGTATTTATAAATCAGCGTTGTAATGAGTACGAATTTTTTAAATTTCAATATTGTTGACTCACTTATGTATATTTAAAATCTCATGAGTGCTTATGAGTAGAGAAAAAACGATTCATTGCTGATCTCTGGTAGTAACATTGATGATTTCATTTTCATATGAGTTCACACATGTTCTATGGGATTCGAATCAAGGTTTAGCGAAGGGTGAGGCAAACCTTCTTTTTTGTATTACCAAGTACTCATTCTTTGACTACAGCGGTCAAGTTTTGTGTGGAACAAATTATAACAAAAAAATATATATAAATACATAACCTATAAATACACTTAACCTTAAAATTGTACAATACTATTACTTTTATTTTATTGCTTATTTCAATAAATTTAATAGAAAATACAGTAAATGTTGTGGAGGCATTCTTTAGAAGTTTTTCTTTTTTGATGAAAATAAAATAATAATAATAAAATGAAAAACTTCGAAAAATCTTCAGGATCAACATTAGCATAAGGACAACAATTTTGGGCACTCTAAAGATTGTACTTCTATTTTATAACCTGCCTAAACCAGAAGGTATCTCTGGGTTTTATTTCCTGATATGTTATCCTGTTATTTATTTGGGAAATTTACAAAGTCGTGCATCATTGTAATTTGAAATTGTATTGTAATATCATTATTATAAAAGAAGAAATAAAATGACATAAAATTGACTGAAAAGTAAACAACGAAGTGTAGATGCTATTAACTCATTTATTGATGATACTGGTATCATCAATATTGGCAAAATGTTTGCTGGGTTACGACGTGACTCTGGCTTGCAGATGTTTATTCGTCGACAAGAGGAATTAAGATTCTTTTTAAATCTCTTTTAGTAGTCTGGTGCTGTTTTTTATAATTTTTTTTGTTCGTTCATTAAACCCAATAGCTGGAGGCAGATTATGAAATTATTATAGACAGGAGTTGCCAGTATTATGGCAAACGAATTTTTTTTATTTATTTATTATTATTTTCATCTCTTACAATAAATAAAAACCTAGTAGAGAAAACTACTGAGTTTATTTATATATTGTTACTGATTATTTGTTTACCAGGAGCTTTCTTTATATAAAATCCATTAATAGTTTTCTGTTTCTCTCGAAATTCACAATTTAAAGATAGTGGAGGTACAGCAGCAACAAGTTACAAATCGGTAGTGTTGTTGCACAAATTCGAAGTGAAGACGGTTCCCAGGTGATTAATAAATACATACATAATTGGTCATTACAACCCTTTAGTCCGGATTACGACCTAGCTTCTCACACCACGTATGTTGTGTGTGTTAATTTTATACATGAGTGTCGGGACCTACAGTTTAAAGTCGACTCCGAACAACAGATTTTTGAGAAACTTTTCATGGCAATTTGATTATTTACTTTCAGAGTCTTTGCTAGAAATCTGCTGAGAGGAAGTCGCCGAAGAAATAGTTTTTGTATTTTGTTTTGATGTCTGATTTGTCGAACCCTGGCTTTACGTCTAATAAGCCAACACACTACCTACGGTGACTTCCGAAACCTCCAAATCGTCACCAAATATTGTATGACGCGACATCTGGGTATGCTTGGCATTGTAGTCACTAGCTGTCGGGAAAGGTCATTCTAGGGATTTATAGAACTTACAATATTTTTCTTCTGTAATCGAAAATCTAGGAGGTGAGTAGACCGAGGATATTACGAGATTTTGAAGAAAGCTTTCTATGCAAATATTCGTTGCCTCTAGATAATCCTTACATTTGACTTTGATAGGCCAACTGAACTTTAATTGACTATAATCGGAAATAAATGATTTCTCCTTTTTCATGAAGGAAGAATTCTATTTCATTTTTATGTTTACGGATTATGTTTGCCTTCTGGTTCTTAGGTTGGCAATCAACGCATGCCGCAATGAGGATTGCATTCTCAGCATCTCCTGCGTGAAAGAGGTTACATTCATATTAAAGCTGCTCATTGTCTACTAGCCTATCAATAGTAGCTTCAAGACGACTGAAATTGTGCCCAGAGGTGAGAGTTTAGCGAAACTGCTTATGATACCTTGCCAATTGTTGACAGAGATAAGTAAAGTAAAATTTTTATTTTCAAATATTTTCTTTTTCCGTATTTACTTGTACTTTGGTATCGTCTACGTTGCCACGTGGGTACTTTACCAGCGGAGGCTTTTATAAATTTTGGACTACTTGCCCTTTTTAGTAATGTTAGACATCTGTCCTCGGATTACGCCCGATAACTATACTTTTGATACACTCAAGGAATTTGTTTATCTTGGCTCCGCCGTTACCACCAAAATGATGTCAGTCTGGAGATCAAGCGTAGGATCACTCTTGCCAACAGGTGCTACTATGGTTTCAATAGGCAATTGAGTAGCAGAGACCTTTCTTGTAAGACAAAACTAATACTCTGCAAGACGCTCATTCTACGTGTGTTTCTTTATGACTTAGAGGCATGGACATAAGCATTGATGCAGCAGCCTTGAGAGTATTCGAGAGAAAAGTCCCACGTAAGATCTTCGGTCCAGTGCGAGTTGGCTATGATTTTCACATCCGATCCAACAGCTGTATGAGCTCCTCAACGACATAGACATTGTGCAGCGTATTAATATATACAGGGGTGCGCTCCGCGATGCGGGAATTTAATGCGGGGATCTGCAGAAGTCGGCGAAGAGGACGATTTTGTTTGCTTTGGAAGGACCAAATCGAGGAAGCCCTGTCATCGATTGGTGTGACCAACTGGCGTAAGCGCGCAAGAATAAGAGGCGTCTGGAGGGATGCGTTGCGGCAGGCCGAAATCCGTTAATTGGGTTGTTAATGGCCAATTAAGTACGTAATATGTCTGTCCGTCTCGAGTTGTACTTTAGATTTCTGAACTTTGTTCAAATTAAGCGTACTTGCATTCTAATTTAGGTTCGATTTAATTATTGGTTTCATGGCCAAATAGTTTCTAATCGAATCCGTAATTTTTTCAGTGCTGATGCAAGGTAAACGTAATTTAATTACGCATTTCGGCTATTCGTGCCACTCCAATTGTTAGAAGATTTTGGCGAACCCATCAACGAAAACTGGGTTCTAGGAACACTGTCCCGTTATTATTATTAAATTGTTTTAAAAAACCGGCTTTTTTTGTTGTTGCCACCTATTAAAAAATTTTTGTCTAGTTTTTTTCTTATGATTTTCTTATGACCACACGCACAACTAATTCGACCGTACTCTTAAAAAGTAAAACAGCGAATTGTGGGTCCAATGTCGGCAAGAGAATTAAAAATACCAATTAATCCATAAAAGGCAATTTGCAACTTCCGTCTAAAGGACTTTAGTTACTAATCAATATTTTACATTGCCGCTAGTGCTGGCATAATCCACATAAGAAGATCGAAATGAAATCGAGTTCAAAAAGATTTTTGTATTGAGCGCGGTAAAACATGAAAGAGGCCAAATTGGTTTTTTTTCATGTTTTTTTGTTCATGTTTTGGGAGTGTGAAATGGCGGTACATCGAACATTTCAGCAGGGTAAAGATTCCAAGCACAGATTGGATTCCAAGAAGATAGTCAAAGCTTGGTTTGGGTGTTTAATTGTTAATATAATGCTCAATCTAATTGAAAAGTAAGAATCTGAAAAGGGTACTAAGAGAAGAAACAGGAGAGTGTGAGTAAAATCAAGTTCATATTCTCTTCTTATTATTGGTACATATTTTTAATTGCGTGTCATTACATTAAAGCTGGTTCGGTTGAGAGCATTTCTTCTT
Source organism: Sarcophaga subvicina (assembly GCA_936449025.2). NCBI lineage: Eukaryota > Metazoa > Arthropoda > Insecta > Diptera > Sarcophagidae > Sarcophaga > Sarcophaga subvicina. The sequence goes on from OW388083.2 coordinate 28,950,748, forward strand.
CTCAATTTGTCTTTGTTTGCAAATATTTTAAGAAATGAAAGAAACTCGTTAATAAATCCGATAACAACAATGTCAACAACATTTATGATAAAAGAAAACAAAAATAAATGAATTGTTGTGCATGTATGTATGCCAAATGTATTAAAGTTTGTTTGTTGTTATTACTGTTATCGTTATGAGATTTGAGGAGCACATTCAATAATATATACTGACTATATTTATTTGTTATTCATTATTTTTTCACATACGTATGTATTGAATTTGGATTTCTATTCTGTGTATAGTACAATATACTTGTAAGGTTATAATAACCTCTGTCATTGAGATTTGCTAAAATTAAAATAATTAATTTAATTCCAAGAAGTTTATCCATAGAAATATACATAGAATGGATTTTTTTCTTATTATACATATGTATGCTAATGATAATGCAGAGAGAACAGAGAATATTAATTCTTGTAATGATTCTATTAATCGTAATTTTGTAAAAATTGACAGCAAACAGACTATCAATCATTTTAAATGTATAACACTTTCGAAAACCAAAAGATCATTTGTCATACTGGAATTGAGTATTTTGGGGAAATAGAATTGACTTTGTCAGATTTGTATTTAAACTGGGTATTGTATTTAATGGCAGTTTATCGTACCGTTGTTGGTAAAATTTATAGTACGCTTAGAGCCATTATTACAACTTGCGCTTAAAATTGGGTTTAGTTAAAGGTAACTTTAGCTAAATTGAACTTTAAAGTCACCTTTAACTTTTTTTCGTTATTGCAACCTACAGATAAAATTAAGTAAACTTTTTCAAAAATATGGCAGTGCCGGAGCAATGTCGATAAATAAAACTGCTCATTAAACAAGTTTTTTTTTTTAACGCAGTGGCTAATTTTGTTTATATTTGAAGTTGACATATTGCAAATAATATATAATAAACTTAACTTGTCCACTTATAATAATGAAAAACAATTTATCTGTCCGTTAAAATCCTCGCTTTAGTTAACGGCAAGTTGTAATAATGGCCCTTAGAAACGTATGGGCTGTCATAACGCCCAATTTGCTAAAACGTTTTTAGTACCTGTCCTTTTATATTGGAGTGAAATTTTCGCTAACTGCAATAGTAATTACAACCGAAAACTCAACTTAGCAGACAGCAATATAGAAAGATATTTCTTTCATAAAGGGAGATTTGATAATCTCTCGAAAATAAAATAAATGCCTTTTTCTATTCCATAAAATTATTAACTCGAAACAGTCGATATATTTATTAAGTCGATTTAAGTTAACTAGATCTTACCGGGTAAGAAGATTATTTAGCAGCGATACTAGTCTTCTGTCACAGCGGTTTTTTTTCTATGTTAGGTTAGGTTAGAGGACGTGTACTTATCAATTAGGACAAGTGCAGTACCCGGAGGTCGAATTGACCCATTGTACAACGTCCTAGTTTCTCACACCGCTTATGTTGTGTGTGTTAATTTTATACATGAGTGGTAGGAAATACAGTTTAAAGTCGACTCCGAACGACAGATTTTTATTTATTGAGAAACTTTTCATGGCAATTTTTATTTACTGTCAGAGTTTTTGCCAGAAATCTACTGAGAGGAAGTCGCCGAAAAAATACTTTTTGTATTTTGTCTTTGATGCCTGGCCTGGGGCTCGAACCCAGGCTTTTGCTTCTAATAAGCCAACACACTACCTACTAGACTACGGCGACCTTTTTTGTCTACACTCCACAAGTCTTTAAAATTCCCTACCAAATTAGTTTAAAAATTAAGACAATGCAAATGCCTTAAAAAAGAATTTTTTTTAATTCCTTTTTTTAATAAAAACATTTCGTCTAAGCTGTTTCTTTAACAATAATTAAATTGCATTGGTTTTCTTTTTAATATATTTCTATGAATTTTTAATATTAGTTTAGGTTTTACATCTGTTATATTTTTTTTATTTTTTATATTGATTTATGTAAATATTATTATTTTTAGATTTTTTAAATTGTTTTATAAATTACTCTACACAATTCTAAAGAATTTTTTTTATTTTTACTTTATATGTAATATGTACAGTGGAAAGCAAAACTGTCCAGATGTTTTGCATTAAGAAAGTAAGGTAATGAAAGTAATACAAATATAGGTGTATTATCAAATATACATATGTATTTTTTATTTTATTGAACATTATTCTAAATTATAAAGAACACACTGCCAAAATAGTTAAAAGCTGGCTACAAAACCAAACTTTTGGGACGATGGACTGGCCTGCACAAAGCCCAGACCTGAATCCTATAAAAAAATGTATGGGCTATGTATGTTAAAAGAAAGCTGATAGCATATGAAAACCCACCAAAAAAGGTTGACGAGCTTTGGGAGAGAAGGCAACATGAATGGCGAGGTCTTGACCGTGATACCATCCAAAAGTTGGTGGAGAGAACGTATTGAAAGCGTAATTAAAAATAAAGGCCTTTGGACGAAATATTAAATTGGCAACGATTAAAGATTTTCAGCAACCCCACGACAATCGGATATACACTCCGGAACGACCCGACTCAACATCGGCCAAGTATTGTCAACCCAGCGAAAGCTGTATCAACCGGAACCGGAACCGCAACAGCCGAACTGTTACAACAACAACAGTGCAAAAATTTCCAAATAGTGAATTTTTTGTTTTTTTGCATTTGTTTTTATTTTTTTGAAGAAATTTATATAAGTTTTTGTTCTTTGTAATTTAGAATACTGTTCAATAAAATAGAAAAAAATACATACATATTTGATAATACACCTATATTTGTATTACTTTCATTACCTTACATTCTTAATGCAAAACATCTGGACAGTTTTGCTTCTCACTGTATGTTATTTATGGTAATTTTTCTTTAATGTTATTTCTGATAGTTTGTTATCTTTGGCTGATTCTATACATATGACTTTCACTTAAAAGATTCATATATCTTGTGTTATGATAATTACATACATACATACAGCTGCGTTCAAAATAATAGGAGTGCTACCATGTAATATTTTCAAAGTTAAAATTTTTTATTGTACCAATTTGCAAATTGGTAATGGTAGTTACAACGATATGTAAGAAATAAAATACATAAAAAGAATCTCGATATAACTAAGTATTTACGATGAAATTGATTCATTTCTGTGTTTGCCCTTGACTTCAGTTGATCAAAAAAATAGGAGTGCGAGTGTTCTTTTAAAAATAAAAATATAACAGCATATAATTTAAAAAAAATGTAAACAGTAAGTACGGAAAAATGTAGTTAAAACTTTTTCTACAGTGATTCACATAAATGTTTGTAATAGTGGGACGAGGCACTGTACTGAAGAAAAGAGAGAACTAATTAAAAATCTTCGAAAAAAAATGCAAAACTTACAAAGAAACAAAGGAAATCTTAAGCTACTCCGATCAAATGATCACAAATACATTAAAATATAAAAAAGCCCGAAACGCGTGCTCGCAAGGCCAAAACATCTACTGCCGATGATCGCCGAATTGTGCGATACAGCAAAATAAATCCTTCAGCGTCTTCAAATAAAATTCAAAAGGATCTGAATCTTGCCGTAAGTGTCCGTACTATTCGTTGGCGTCTGAGGGACAACAATATATTCGCAAGAAGTTCACAAAAGGTACCATTGTTGACATACAAAACAGGCAGCAGCACGCTTAAAGTTTGCCCAAGAACATATCAAATATCCGAAAGAAAAATGGAGAAACTTATTGTGGACCGACGAAAGCAAAATTGTTTTATTTGGTGGCACTGGGTCTAGACAGCATGTTAGACGTCGGCTCAACACCAAATATAAAGCTCAGTATACACAAAAGACAGTTAAACATGGTGGTGCAAAACTAATGATATGGGGATGCTTTTCATATAATGGTTTAAGCCCAATACATCGAATTAGAGACATAATGGATAGGAACGTCTATGTCATCATTTTGAGAGAAGTTATGTTACCATATTCCACGCCTCTAAAATGGATATTCTAACAAGACAATGACCCGAAACACACCAGTAAATTGGCAAATGAGTGGTTTCGGGTTAATGGGGTAAAGGTTATGGCGTGGCCAGCTCAGTCTCCTGATCTTAATCCCATAGAACATCTATGAGGGATGTTAAAAAATATGTTGCCGAGAGAAAACCGTCAAATGCAACTGAGTTGTGGTCTGCAGTGCAAGATGGGTGGAATAAAATTCCACTAAAACGATGTCAATATTTAGTTGACTCCATGCCTCGTAGATGTGCTGCTGTAATAAAAAGTAAAGGCTATTCTACTAAATACTAATCGTATTTAAAGTTTCTGATTATAGTCATAAGCATTTTTAACTTTTTTGAAGGTAAATTTTTATGAAAACTGAAATACTCCTATTATTTTGAACAGCACTTTTTAAGACATTTTTTTTTTAAACTTCCTGTTACTTACTTGTTGAAAGCTTTATTTAATTAATGAATAACTTAAATAATTTAGTATTGAATCAACATTACATTACACCAAAAAATTTAATTAATCCTGACTGAACGGTTGTAATGGCCAATTTTCTATGTATGTATAGTAAAATTATTGCGAATACAATAAATAACTACACGAATTGCTTGCTCTATACGAGTACAACGAATATGTTGAATAGATTTATTTTTTTATAAAGTAAATTCCCACAATTTAGAGGCTTTCTTCTGGCGTTCATTTATGATTACTTGTCATACCTTTCTCAATAGAAACGTCAAGACGTTTTGACATCAGATTTTCGAAACTAAAGCAATTTATTTATTTGTAGGCTATCTGCAGACTACACTATCAGTCTGATAGCAAATTATGTGCAATAAATTTGTTTATCTAGCACTGGTGCATTCTTTTAATGAAGATTCAATAACCAAAGAATACATCGTTTTATTCTGTTATTTTAAACTTTAATCGCTAATTTCGATATTTTTTTTATGTGCATAACGTAAAACTTGTTGTTCCTGTTTTTTTGCTCAATTTGTCTAAACATTGGCATTACGATTTAGGTTGCATTGATATTATTTGCTAAACTTTTAGAAGAAATAAAATGGAAGAAATAAAAATTTTCATTTAATAACATCTCATCGCAAATTATTATCTTTTTTGGATAATTATTCTTTAACAACAGCAAATAAATATTTTAAATTTTATAGAAAGAAAAGAAAAAAGAAATAGAAAAAGTTGCAACTTGAAAATTTTCTTTTCCTGAACTAAAAGCAAGTTACAGGTAACAACGTCGTCATTATCATGGTTTTCCTTTTCCATTCTACTGTAGTTATAATGCTGAGAGAAAACGACGCCAATAACTGCACTGTGTCATGTCTGGCCAGCAATGACTCGTTGGAATTCAATAAAGACTTTGGTCAAATGAAAGAAGACTGTATATATTTAGAAGTTTTGATTTCGATTTGTATTTTAATGTTCTCATTTAAAAATAAATCATCGGTAAGATTGCCTGACATAAAGGTCTTCCATTATTGTTTGCAGAATATTTTTAGAAATTATTTTTAAAAACACTTCATAGAACAGATTGTTTGGGGTAGGAAAAGTAAAATTGTCCTCTGATATTTGATCAGAGCGTGTAAATGATTTACTCTAATGTCAGTTTACCTACAAATAGCTACACCGTCTGCATCATTCTTTTGTGAAAAAGATGAACTTCATTTTCTTCTGAAAGAACAAGAGTGAAAGAGAAGTGAGTGATAGAGAGTGAGGCAGATTAACAAATTGGAAAAGTATATAAAATAACTTCTTTTTTTTAAACAATAGTGTACATAGTTGCATTTACAGTTTATACTACATTTATGGTATACACATTTACACACAGTTTTACACACATTTATACGTTTTTGTATTTTTCTATGGTATTCGTTCAGTTTCCCATGTTTCAAATAACGGCTTTGCTGTGGTTAGGTCTGGTTTGGCTCGTTAGCTGGCTAGTGTTTTGCAAAACCTGTCAGTAATTACGCTTTAAGTAAGAATTTTTCTTAAAGTAGGAAAGAGAGACGAAAACGAAAAATCTAAAATCGCAGACGAGAAAAACTAATTGGAAAAGTATTCGACATCAGCCTCATGTACTTGTATATGTAAGTATGTAAGTGACAGCGTATGAAATTAATAGCGTAATAAAAAAAAACGAAAAAAAAACTTAAACAAATTTGTAAACCATAAAGGTAAGAGAACATTTTTCCTATTCCAGTGTATTTATTTACACAATTTCCTTTTTGGCCAAAAATAAAAATAAAAAAAACGTTTGCTTTCTATTCCATTCAGTACAAGTTTTTATTCATTTGAAAAGCGGAGGATATTTTCATTCTCACACATACAATGTTGCTGAAGTTAGTTGTTGTCAGTGTTGTTATCGTTGTTTTTTGTTGAAAATAGTTCTGCTTTTTCTACTTATTTCGTTTAAATCTGTTGTAGTTTGATTGTTTGATTTCATTCTTGAATTGGTACGATAGTTTGTTACACTCTTATCTAGACATACTACACACATACATACATACATATCAACATCATGATTTTATTATATTCTAACACTCACAAACATTTCTTAAAGTATTGCCAGTTTGAAATAAAATAGTTTCTTGACTTTAGATTTTTTGTTTTGGCTACAAATCAATGTCATCACATTAATGTCAAATGCCACGACTAGCTATCAATTATCTGATCTTTCCATAACAATTTCAACCTAGATTTGGCGCTCAAGACAGGCGGTGGTGTTTTTTACTCTTTTGTAGTCGTAAATTTAGGTAAAGTTCAATATTAAAACTGTCAAAAATATATCATCACTACCAACAGCGAGTATTAATCACACTATGCAACAAAATAAGAATAAAAATAAAAGAAATTCACCCAACTAATGATAGATATAGTATAAGTTGTGAGTTTTGTTCAGTAGAACTCAAAAATATTTTTTTATATTTCTTGGACCCTCCAAATTTGTTTTATTGGACCAAAAACTGTTTTTTTTTACTTTACGCACAAATTTATTGATTACACAAACATTTCTGAACCGATGTCCAAAGTTTAAACCTTTTTAGAAAGAAGTGGGATGGACCTTTAAAACGATATACATATATATATTATTTGACTTAATATGCTATGAGGTTTGATGAGGTAAACTTGACAAATGCCAATTTATTTTTCATATTATTTCATGGTTGTCCGTTCATAGTAGCAAACTTTAATTTAAAAATATGAAATAAGTGATGACATTCTGAAAGTGCATTTATATTGTGAAGAGATTGACACTTCGTTTGATTAAATCGGACAATAATAATAATAACCGTAGTTATTATTTAAAGAGTCTTAACTTTCGAGTTATATTTTTCAATAATTTTCAAAATTTTCGATGGATCTTGATTGTTTATCGCAAAATGTGTCAATTTTGCATTTGCACGACTAATATTTGTGTTTTTTCCAAATATTATTATTTCTCTTTGCGTAAACATTGGCCAACTTCTGGTGGTCGCTTAAACGTAAACTGAAAGTTCATTTGACAAAATGACATACATTCATATATACAAAATATAACACGACTGCCATACTATTTAAATAATAACTACGGTAATTTTTGTCCGATTTGATCACACGCAGTGTCCATCTCTTCACAAGATAATGCACTTTCAGAATGTCATCACTTGTTTTATATTTTTTTATTAAATTTTGCGATTAAGAATGGCTAAACTTGAAAAAATTAGAGAAAATATCATATTTTACCAGTTTACCCGATCAAAACTCATAACATGTAGGTTTGAACCATATGTTTATGTATACCATTTTAAAGGCACATCTATCCCTTTTTCAAAAAACTTTTGATTTTGAACATAGGTTAGAAAATATTTGGGTTATCAATAATTTTGTGTGAAAAGATGAAAACTACAGTTTTTATCAAATCAAACAAGTTTGGAGGGTTCGAGAAATACAAAAAAAGTATTTTTGAGTTCTAGTCAACAAAACTCACAACCTACACTATGTGATTAGTTGGGTGCATTTTGACTGTCGCATCGTGTAATTAATTAAAAACAATATACGACATCCAAAATGATTGCCCTACATGAAAATATAAATTAGCAAACTATTATATTAAGAGTGAATAATATCAAAATCCATTGTATAATTTTTATGCCCATTAAGTTGTGATTTCCCAAAAATAATACGATTTTAGAACCAAGAACCTTAAACTTTTTAATCATTGTTATGATAACTAGAACTGTAGCTATTTTAATTTTAGAAAAGCTACACAACTCGCTAAATGTTTTCTTTATTAAAATTGTATCAGATGGCAACACTTTACAAAAGTATAGATGTGTGTGTGTGTGTGTGTGTCTGTGTTTTCACAACTCAACATGACTGACTTAATTGAATGGCCAGAATTTAAAAGATTTCTTTTTTTATTTTTAACTTTTTTTTTCTGTAAAAATACCAAGAGAAAACGATAAAACAAAAACAAACAACAGAGAAAAGTAGAAACGTTATAAAAATTTCCTCTTTCCTCCTTGGGTTTGTTCACCATTGCAAATTTCTATGGGTTTGCCTGTATGGGTGTAAGTTTACGTTACAATATGTATTTGGATGTGTTTTTCCATCATGGTTGATGTATTTTCCGTACCATTTTCATACTAAATATTTACTTAATGGGATTTTTCCGTGTTTTTTTTTCTTTTTTCCTTGAAATAATATATAGTTTTTCCTCGTTTTTCTTTTGTATTTTTTACACAGAGTTTATTTTCTTTTTTCTCGTTTAAAAGTTGGCAGTTGAGTGAGTTATGTTTGTATATGTGAATGCGGTTTGTCTGATGCTGATGGTTTTTCTTTCTTCTCTATTCGCATTCCTCTTATTTATTTATTTTCGTGAGTTTTTCTCTTTTTCATTATATTATTTTCTTCTTATTATATAGAATTGCATTGATGATGGTTTAATTATTTGTATAAATAAAGTTTAAACGAAGTATCCACTTAAAAAATTGCCCGAAAAGAAAGTATTCAATTTAAAGTAATTACTTCAAATGGAATGCATTTGAAATATTGCATATGAAAGACAATGTTTGGAATTCTAATTTATCATTAAATTTGAATTATTAAATAAAGTTAGATTAGTAAAACGATTTTCATTTGAGAATTTTCAAGCCGAAAAGCTGTTTATATCCAATAATCGAAAATAGATTCGTACATCTTTTGCCTTCAGTTTACTTATAAGATTTTTCTTTCAATATCTTAAATTGAAATGAATCTAGCAGTAGACGCTGTCAATTGTTGGGATTAATTGGCATACAATGAACTCGCAGAAACGTGAAGTAATTTTTGCAAAGGATGTTAAGGTTTTCGATTTCGCTCTCGTCTCCGATTGGTCTCTATTATTTCTTCTTAATTTTTAATTATATTTTACTACGTTAGAAATTATCCAAATATGTTTATTATTTGATATCATTTCGATTTCAAAGGTGTTATATAATCAAACATTTTTATACACATTTTTTCTAATTTTGGTGAAATCATCAATTTGACATAAAATAACACGGTGCGACAGTGAAAATACACCCTAGTAACTACATAGTCTAAGTTATTCACTAGGTTGAGTTGAAATCAAAAACACTTTCTTTATATTTCTCGAACCCTTCAAACTAGTTTTATTTGACAAAAACGGGCTTTTTGATCTTTTCACACAAATTTATTGAACACCTAAATATGTTTGAACCTATTTTATAAATCCAAAGTTTTTTTTAGAAAGGGGAAAGGTTAGCCTTTTAAACGGTATACATAAATATTTTGTTCATACTAATATGTTATTAGATTTGATGGAGTAAACTTGGAAAATATTATTTTTTTCTTATTATTCCAAGTTTGGCCATACCTAATTAAAAACTATAAAACAAGTGGTGATATTTTCAAAGTACATTCTCTTGTGAAGAGATTGACACTTTGTTTGATCAAATCGGACAAAAATTACCGTAGTTATAATTTAAATAGTGTAACAGTCGTGTTGTATTTTTTATATATGTTCTCTTATCAAATTATTATGCCTGAACACTTAAAATATTGTACTCAATAATCCGAATATTGACTCAATAAAAGTTCATATCTGAACATAGTATTAGCCTGACAAAAACATCGTAAACAATAAATGGGTGAAGCACCACGGGCGGTAAAAGAATGAAAAAAATCAGTATTCTGAAGTTGAAGGCAACATGAAACAGAAATACAAAATCATGAAATTCGAACCAAGACTATTGGAAGTACACTGAACTTGCGAAAACACAGTAATCTAAACACTACAAGAACAGGACCATTCATTGACCATTCAAAAACGTGAACAAAAGTTGAAAGCTGTAAAATTTGAACTCAAATTTCAAGGAATTTTTTTGATACATCCACCTTTATCATGCTATTTGCGATTAAGACAATCATCATCGACGTCGCCGTAGTCTAGTAGGTAGTGTGTTGACTTATTAGACGTAAGGCCTCGGTTCAAACCCCAGTTCTTCTCAGCAGATTTCTGGCAAAAACTCTGAGAGTAAATAAAAGTTTCACCAAAATCTTGACTTTAAACTGTAGGTCCCACCACTCATGTATATAATTAACACACACTACATACAGTTTGTCAAAAAAAATCTTTGCACAGATCAAAAAAAATGTAAAATGTGATCTTCATTCAAGAATTCCAACAACAAAATCTTTACATACTTTTTTATTTTTGCGCACATTCTATAACTGTACTTGTTTACGACCATAAGGCGCCAATAGTTTTCTAATAGTCACACACATAACAATAATAGCAACAATAAAAGAACTTTACACAGTATAAAGGGTGTCAAAAAAATCTTTGCATATTGAATGAAGATAATAAAAAAATGACAAAAAATGCCGCTATTTCCCAAGAATGTTGTGCATTTTGGGTTTTTTACAAATGAGATTGAATGTGAAAGGGGTAAACAACGTTTTATTAATGAAGTGATCGTTTTTTATGTAACAGGTGTCCTTATATTTGAATACAAAAAATGCCAGGAATACGAGTTTCAAAAAATATTATACAATTGGTCTATTTCAACTACTACAAAGGCAAATCTGCCAAGTAAATCGCCGATATGTTCTCCTTGAACATCAGGACTGTATATAATATTATAAACCGTGCTGAAAAAGAAGGAGGACTAGACTTAAAAGGATTTACAGGCAGGCCAAAAAATGTGACGCAGCGAGTTGAAAGAAAAATTATTAGAATCGTGTATCTTAGCCCACAATCCAGTAGGAGATGATTAGCTCTTCAAGTGCAAAAAGACTTTGGGTTACGTGTTTCCCAAGAAACCATCAGAAATGTTCTTCAAAAACACAAATATTCTTCAAGAGTGGCTAGGAAAAAACCCCTGCTGTCAGCACAAAATGTCGAAAAGAGATTAAGATTTGCCACCGAATACATTTCACTTCCTCCGGAGTACTGGGACTCTGTTATTTTTTCAGATGAGACGAAAATAATGCTTTATTATCATGACGGACCATAAAGAGTTTGGCGTAAGCCTCTGACAGCACTAGAAAATTAAAATCTTATTCCTACAGTAAAGTTTGGAAAACTGTCTGTAATGGTATGGGGCTGTATATCCAGCAAGGGAGTTGGTGTAATGAGGATTTTGGATGAAATAATGACTAAGGAAGTATATCTTGATATTTAAAGGAATTAACTGACCGCCAGCATTAAGAAATTTGGTTTTATTGACCCGGTTAATCCGAATAAAATTAATTACAAGTACTATCAATATAATGATTCCTATCATAAATCTTATTTATGTAAGTCCAGGTTACTTTACAACTGCTCCAAAGTTATTAATACTCCTGCCCAAAGTCCTGATATTAACCCTATCGAAAATTTGTGGCTTCATCTAAAGCAAAAGGTAGAAAAAAGATCGCCCACAGATAAAAACGAATTGATAATGTTCATCAAAGAAGAATGAAAAAAATACCTTAGAATATGCCATTCCGAAGCTTATTCAATCCATGAGAAGGTGTCTACAATCGGTGATTGATGCTCAAGGTGGACACACAAAATATTAGCACTATAATTTAAAAAAAAATTACATAAGTCTTAATATTTTGTCAAGTGTGCAAACATTTTTTTGACAGTAGTAAAATTGGATTGTTTTTGTTTTTTAATATTTTACATTAGAATATTTTCATTGTTATAAAAGTTTTTTATTTATTATATTAACAAAACATATGTTTATAAAATCCTGTTTGAAAAAAATGAAAAAGTTGGTTATTTATATTAGAAATCAATGAATTTTTCGAAGTTTTTTTATTTTTCTCTATGTGCAAAGATTTTTTTGACAAACTGTAAGTGCTGTTAAAAACTAGGTCCATAATCCTGACTGAAGGGTTATAATTACCAATTGTGAATGTGTAATCATCATCACCTATTGTGATAACAATCCTTTTCTTTTGCTTTAGTTTGTCAATTAATTTTAATTTATATAATTTTCTTAGATATATTTTTTATTATTTTTTTACCTATTTTATTAATTACACTATGCGACAAAATACAAAATTTGAAATACACCCGAGTAACTACCTTGTCTAAGTTCTTCAGTTAGTTGAGTAGAACTCAAAAATATTTTTTTTTATATTTCTCTTATTCAATATTCATTTGACAGGTGGTAAACAAAACAGCTGATTGTTTTAACAGAAAGTGTTCGGTTAATTGTAATATGCTCACTAAACACACTTATGGCAGTGCTGCATTTTAAATTTTACTCAATATTACAACAATTTGCGTATTTATTGCGCAATAATTAATTGAAACTATATGAAATATTGAGCTCAATAATGACGTTTATTGCGATTTACGCAATAAAGGTGCATATCTGAACACCGTGTAATATTGTTGTGTAACTTATTTAATGCAGCAAACAGTTTCCTTTAGTTATTTGCTGCTTTTCATTTGTGTTATAAAGATACGCTTGTACTTCTGAGTTATGGTGTAGCTTGTCTTTTGAATATTCTTATGATTTATGATGGACTTACGTAAATTAAATTTTGTGACCGGAACCCGGTCAGTAATTGAGGACAGTCCTGTAGCCATAAAATGTTAAATTTTTGTTGAAACTAAATAAGACAAACCAGGACGTGCAAAATTGAGTACATGTGATGTGTACATGTAAATGTGTTTTCGTTGAACTTGGTTATTTTCTATCTGTTTTTTCTGTGTTGTTTTAATAACTGTTTTGTTAATGAAGTTCACAAAAATTCTGCATAAAAAAATAAAATTGTTTCTTACCGTAAGTCGCCGTAGTCTAGAAGGTAGTGTGTTGTCTTATTAGACGTAAAGCCATGGTTCAAACCCCAGGTCAGACATCTCCAACAAAACAAAATATGAAACAATATTTTTTCGGCCATAGCCTCTCAGCAGGAAATAAATTTGCCATGAAAAGTTTCAAAGTTTCGGAGTCGACTTTAAACTGTAGGTCCCGCCACTCAAATATATAATTGGACCCTATGTATGAAATTATTCAAATGCCGATTTTTCCACTTCAATGGAAATATTTCTAAAAAATGTTGATACCGATTTATAGATAATCAAAAAAGCTTTCAAAAAAGAAAAAAATTAACAAATTTCGCGTCATTTCATTTTTTAAGAAATACAATTCATTGCAGTTGATGGCTTAAGTTCCAAATTAAGGATGGATTTTCTTTTTATTGCAATTTTTGAACCAACACTAAGGATATTTATCCAACTCATGCATTGCATTGTGATAGCTTAAAAATAGGTTATCGAAGGAGGAAAGAGAAATTTGTGTTTATAGAATTTAGATTTGAACCTTTCTATGGCATGTTGTAACTAGAAAAACTTATGCAGAAACATCGTTCCACATACGAATAGTGCGGCTGCAAAATCACTGGCCGGTGAATCGACTATAAGTAGCTTCATTACGCGACAGAGCATCTATATATCAATCCTAATCATATAAACATCTTAACTATACTTTTATATGATGCTAAAAATCAATTTAAATACTAGCAACAATATTAAGAACTATAATTATAAAAATTTTTTATAACTTTTACTTTCGAATATTTTGATATGATGCTTCGATTCAGGTTAAATGACTGTATTTGATTATATTTAAGATACATGATTTGAATAGATTAAAAACAATTTGAAATTAAAGTTAAAAATTAATGGATGTTATCACTGGACTGTAAGAAACACGAGCAAATTTAGGATATAATTTTGCGCACATAATGTTATGTACACGTTGCACTGTGTTGTGTCAGTGTTTTACATTTTGAAGACATTTTTGCTTTACAAAAATCGAGTAAAGATTTTTTCTTTGATCGCGTTATTCATAACATGTTGTGTCAATTATTGTGTTAATAATCAAATCAAAACTTGGAATTGGGATTTGCAATAATTAAAAACGAATTTAATAACATTATGGGACAAAATGAAAAAAAAAATTAAATACACCCAGCTTATGACATGGTGCAAGTTTTGAGTTTTGTTGAGTAGAACTCAAAAAAAAATTTTTTATATTTCTTAATCCTCCAAACTTATTTTATTTGATAAAAACTGTTTCTTTGGACTTTACGCACAAATTTATTGATTACGCAAACATATCTGAAGCGATGTCCAAAATTTAAACCTTATTAGAAAGGAAAGAGATGGGCCTTTAAAACGATATGCATATGTATATTATTTGATTAATATGCTATGGGGTTTGATGAGGTAAACTTGACAAATGCGAATTTTTTCATATTTTTTCAAGTTTGCCCGTTTATAGCAGCAAACTTTAATTAAAAAATATGAAATAAGTGATGACATTGTGAAAGTGCATTATCTTGTGAAGAGATTAACACTTCGTTTGATCAAATCGGACAAAAATTAAAATGGTATAAATTTAAATTAAATGGTATAACAGTCGAGTTATATTTTTTATACATACATATATTTTTTCAAATGAACTTTTATTTCAAAAAGTTCAAAATTTTTGATGGATCTTGATTGTTTATCGCAAAATGTGTCAATTTCACATTTGAGCGACCAGAAATCTGCTGAGAAGAAGACACCGAAGAAATAATTTTTTATATTCTCGTTTTGATGTCTGACCTGGGGTTTGAACCGTGGTCTTACGTCTAATAAGCCAACACTACTAGTCTACGGCGACTTCCAATTGTTAATATTTACATAAATAAATAATAATAATAATAATAATAAAAATAATAATGTAAAACCCATCTTAGTAAATATAAAATATTAATGCATGTTTTATTCTGTGTTGTACTTGTACTACGTATTAAAAATTGTAACACAAAGGTTCGATAATTGATTTTGAATTTTCAATGATTCTTTCGGAGTTTCGACTGCAGCAGTGTCGTTGTCATTTAGTTGAAAGCTTTTAATATATAATCAAATTAAAAAAAAACTTTGTGCGAACAGACAAAAAAGGGAAAGTAAACGGAAACAATTGATCATAGTACGTACATACATATGTTTTTATTCCCCGGAAAAACGGGTTATATTTTCTTGACATCATTAAAAATTTAACGAAATTAAAATAAAATTATTTTTGCTCATAGGAAAACAAAGTTTACGAGGTACGTACGTATGTGTGTGTGCGTTGAATACTTGCTATACAAATATTGTTTTTTTTTTTTGTTTTTTATTAGATGATTGATTGCCTTTAATTGTATTAAATGTTAAATGTTTATATAAATGATTCAAAATGCTTGAGCACAAATGTTTGCAAACGAATATATACGAATGTATGTATATGTTATACACATACAGCAATGCGACTCATATTACACTGCTATTAGTGTTGTTGTTGTTGTTAATGCTATAGGCATCATAATTATATAAGCATTTTACCAAACCAGACAAAATCAGACCAGACATTTAGGCGACCTGCCAAATAATAAAAGAGAGAAAAAAGAGAAGTATAATAATTCCTGTTATAATTTCATACAACATCAACAACAATATAACGTTCAACAACAACGCCAACTTGTTCATTCAAATTCAACAAACTTATAACAATTCGCGTGGTGTTCACTCACTTAAAGGAGTGATTTCTTTTAGTTTTATGAATTTTAAAAATTCTCTTTTTTTAGGTCGTTAGGTGTGTGTGTAAACATACACTCGTATTTCTATGGGACATTTTAGGAATTAGAATAGTGAAATGGTGCTATGGAAATAGATATTTCAGATTAATGTATAAATTCAGTTGTATTTTTTAAATGTTGTCACTCCTCTTAACTTTATTTTACTCACTTTTATTAATACAATTAGTATATGTACGTAGCAGAGATCAGCAATGAGTATTCAAAAAGATGATAGATTCAAATCATACTCATAATTTCTGATACTTATATGCATTCATACTGATTTTAATATCATACTCATACTACTCATATTCAAAGTTTGAAGTACTCATCGTACTCATACTTAATAATACGCATGTTGTTGTTGATTTCGACTCTCCTTTACTCAACATTTACAAGAAACACAAAGTAAGTATGATTCGCGTACGAAATCTACAATACTCACTAGAAGGTTGCTGTCTTTGTCTTTTTTTTCTTCTTTTTTGTAAATGCAACAACAACTAAGACTGTAAATTTTGATGAATGATTCGAATCACTCGAATCATTTATCAGTATTATAAGCAGGCGTCGGCACCAATGTCCTCCAGGGGCCGAACATCTTCGGCTTTTTACACACATAGGACACGAACATCAACAATGTTCGTTAAAAAGAGCGTAAAAATGCATTCAGTTGCTTGTCAGCTTCTAAAGAAGAAGGTTCATGTCGCTTTTTTTAAACTTTAATTTTACACCCAAAGAAATATTACAGTATGATTCACTAATGTCAATTAGAAATGATTTCGATTTTTGGAAGAAACATTGCCAAGTCTTTAGGGATTTAGCGCAGTACAATTTTTCTATATTTTCCGCTCACATATACATATTATTGGGTTAATAAGTAGACTCTGGGTTAACACATGCCTCTCTCTTTGTGCCGACGTCTGATTATAAGCAGTGTTGCAAAATTTAAATTTTGAAATGGTACTGAACTCTAACAGAATGAGTACTATATTGCATCAAATGGTACTTTTGCAAAAAAAAATATTTACTTATACTTAATACACGAAATATGGTATAGAAAAACTAACGTACGTTCCGTGGACGTTTGGCTAACCGGGGCTAAAGACTAATTTCACCTTTAGCATTACGTTGAACATGTTGCGAAGACATTAACAGTAAAAAAGCGCAAAACAAAAAATATGTAATAATAAAAAAGTACTCAAAGCGCCGCGGGGGTACTACGGTAGTTTTAAAATGAAAAAGTACTGAATTTTTCAACGCTGATTATAAGTATTTTTCTAAATTTATGAATCTGAATGAGTAGACGTATGAATCAAACATATTTCGAATGTTATGAGTTTGATGTCAACGTTGTACTCATACTCATTGCAACCCGTACTTATAAATGAATGTTGTAGGGAGTACGAATGCATCAGAGTAGTTGAATTTCAATACTGTTGATTCATTCATACACGAAATTTCATGAGTACTTATGAGTAGCGAAAAAACGATTCATTGCTGATCTCTGGTACGTAGATATACATACATATACATAAGTATATGTCAAAACCTTAATTGGCCATTATATGTCATCGTAGATTCACCGACCTTACTACAGCTTGTTTTCCAAACCCAGATGGAGTGTCCCTGTTATTAATTTTTGTTTCAGTCCAATCATTGGATTCTGATGTTTTGTCTGCTAACTTCCTAACCGGACTTGATGTTACGTCAAACGATGCGTGCGGGATTTTAAATAGGAGGACCCCGCTCTCGTTTATCGTAATAGCAGACATCAAATCTGTACTTCTTTCGCTGCAATTCTTCATTAACAGTCTTTATTTTTCCTTCTAAATGTTAGCATTAAAAATATTACAAAATGAAGAAACACATCAAACACACAAATTAAAAAATTTATTTCGAAAATTTATTTTTCCATGGATGGCAGTAGGATATACAATTATTTTAAAGTTCTGTTCACTGTGAATATTTTATTACATTTCAGGTTTTATAATCGAAATTATATTTCTTTTATCTTTCTCTTGTTTTCATGCAGTTCCTTTTAACTCTGAAAAAGTCCTTTCCAAATTTCACCAGCTCTCTAGTACGTTTGTTTGTAAAAGTTGTATTTAAGTTTATATTTATCCTCCCTCTCTTCGGCCTTCTTTGGAATTAACTTAAATATTCCGTATATAAATATGTATGTGAACCTGTACAGGGCGAAATTGTTGTGAAGATTGAACAAGAAATAATATAAAGAGGGTTGGATTTCCTTACTTTCATATTTGTGTTCATAGTTCGCTTAATATCTTGTTTCTTCATTCTATCGTTATTTTGTTTATTCATTCAGTTACTCATTTATTTATTCATTTAATTCCCTGACTTTATCTTTCTTGGGTGTTACCAAACTTTGCGGCAGATTATTCGAAAGAGTCGCTGTTAGGCAGGCTGGCTTATACGGGGTTGGGGTTGGTTGTGTGATTGAATAAATAATTTATCTTTAAAGCTTAAAGGATTTATTTTCGATTATTCTGCGCACAAGTTAAACACATAAATGCTTATGATGTTTACTGATGTACGTGAACCTAAAGAGATGGATATACCAAAAGACATCTAAATATCTCTCCTAATATTTTACTTCCTTATAAATTATAAAAAAATTATGTTTACTTGAAGGTGTTTTATTCTTGATTGCCTTTAGTTGCTTTCTCTGTATTATAGAAATATGTACATACATACATACACGTAGTCATTAGTGGCTACTTTTATTGGCATTTATTTCTTGTTGTCGAGAAATATTATATTTTAATAACATTTACCAGTCGACCATAGTATGATAATTAAATTCCTTGCCGTAATCAAAGCATAATTCCACCGCGTATATATTTTACTGGTCCACCTTCCAGATCAGATCAAATATTATATTTATTTGAAAAATTAATTGTAACAAATTTTATTATACAAATTATTTTCAAACATAATAAAAATCAATAGAAGTTATTCTCTTTCATTTTATAGCAGATAAATTTAAAACGAGTAAAAATGGTACACTATGGAGCAAAAGTGAACCTTTTTTTTCTGAGATTGCCTTTATGGAACCGTAGCTTTTAAACTACAAATGAAAACAAAATAAAATGCTTACCATAAATTAACTAAAGGTTTATTATATTCCACTAAACATTAAAACTTAAAATTACATTTCGGGTGCCCTGGTAGTCTAGTGGGTAGTGTGCTAGACTATTAGCGTGAGGGTCGTGACACAACATCAAATATAATTTGTAATTGTATTGTAATTAAAATAAATAAATAAATAAAATTACATTTCATTTCCTACAACAAAAATAACTTTATTGAAAATACTAAAAAAAAACTTATAATTTTTAAAATCGATGACTTCCGACTGTCATCATTTTCAGAACTGATTTTGTTCTCATCTGGAATAACCGGTAATGTGTCCAACTTTGCCACCATTTTCCTGCACGATCCACAAATTAGTAAACGTTTTGAAAGCGTTGGGAATTTTTTCAATAAGTTGTCGGAAATATTTCGCATATCTGATGATCTGTGCTTCTTTTTGTTTAAGGGATTACAATAAAAAGAAGTAAACATTTCCTTTTTGGAAGCGGAAGCTTCCACGCACGTCCAAACTTTAACACTGTTTATAAGAAACTAATTTCCGAATATCCTTAGAATGCAAATAAATACTTTTTAAGATCATTTAGGTAGTACATTTATATGCCAAATATTGAAAAATCTTATTCTTGAGTTAAAAAATAATTTTTTTGATAGATATCTCACTCGCATCCCCTTAAGCGATTATAAAGACCTTAAAGGAAATTTTATAAGCTTTCTTTTGAGCAAAAAAAGGCCAATTTTGAAAAAAAAATTAATTTAAAAGAAATAAAAAAAAAATTGTTTTAAAAATTAAAAAATTATTTTTGGAAAGATTGAAGAAATAACTATCTAATATCCTTTGGAAAATTTTTGCTAGGACCAATAGGTGAAAAGTTACACACATTTAAAAAAAAACCTGTATGACCAAAATGTCCAACTTTGACCCCCTCTAACTCCGACTGTTCTTGACTGATAGAGCTGAAAATTTGTGTCTGGCCTACTATCCAATAGTACTAACCTTGGTGCAAATCGGAAGACATCGATATTAAAAAATTGGGTCACTTGACACGAAATTGCCCACATACATAATTGGTCATTACAACCCTTTAGTCAGGATTACAACCTAGTTTCTCACACCACTTATGTTGTGTGCGTTAATTTTTATACAAGAGTGGTGGGACCAACAGTTTAAAGTCGATTTCGAACGACAGATTTTTGAGAAACTTTTCATGGCAATTTTATTTGCTTTCAGAGTTTTTGCCAGAAATGTGCTGAGAGGAAGTCATCGAAGATATATTTTTTCATATTTCGTTCAGTTGGAGATGCTTGATCTTGAACCGAGGCCTCACGTCAAATAAGCCAGCACTTTACCAACTAGACCTCGGCAACTTTTGCACTCTTTTTCAAAAAATTCAGAAAAACCATATTAATAAACGATTATATATCCTTTATTGCGAATTACTTCCTTGATGCGACGTGGCATTCTCTTCACTAGATTTCCGCAGTATGTTAGATCAATTTCACCACACATTTCATATATTTTTTTCCAGAGTTGCTTAATACTTCCAAGTTGTTGTTCAAGACCCCCTAGTTTTCGGTTAAGGATAGCCCACAAATTTTGAGCTTTGTGTTGGGTCACTCCATCACTTGAAATTTTTGACTTTTCAACCCAATTTGAACTAGTTTCGACTTGTGTTTCGGATCATTATCCTGTTGGAATATTGCATCATCCAACTGTCCTAAAGCTACTGGTAAATTTTCATATTAAATTTTAATTATAAACTGAAATTGTTCTTAATTTTGGAACAATATTACAGAAATTGGGCATTACACTGTCCCATACCCCTTTTTTTGGTCAAAATTAGTTACAATCAAACGGCTGGACCAATTTGAATATTTTCTTTTTTTTTGACATAGCCTTTTTGGCACGACTGTTTTTTGGACTTAAAAGGGAAAAAGGGACCCTTAACAAACCCCTTTACAAACCTTTGCAAAGTTAACTAAAAAATTAATTAGTTCCAAACGAATTTCCAGGAGACAAGATTTAATAGATCTTTGATAGATTATCTGCCTTTTCTAATTGTTTTGTTTTTCTAAACTTTTCTTTCGAGTGTACACTAACTTTCAAAGATAATAGTAGAAATTTATCTTACCAATTTAAAAAAGCGACAAACAAAATTCGGAGTACTGACAGTCTCTTTTAACACCACTTCTATATAGGGCACCCGTACTCGCAGGAAGAACTAGTGATTGAGCTTCATTATTTTGATTTTTAGAGATTCCTGTTGCAACTTGTCTTTTTAATGTCTCAAATTTTTGGCAAAGAGTTCATTACGTCTGTCCAGGCTTTGTTTTAATAGAGGCAAACTATGGAACGCAGTTTTCTTAATGAAGCTTTATGCCTTGGTTACCCAAGCGTTAGAAACGTAAAATCGTAACGTACGTAGCCTTAAAAACGTTTGTGTAGTTATAGAAACGTTTAAAACGGGACATATGTCAACGAAGAATGTAAATAAAAACGAAACAGAACACAAAGCAATACACAAACACACACAACACAATGCATAGGAATTGGTATACAGACTCATCATCAGTGTTGCCGTTTTTTGTTCAATGTGTAGATTATTCCGGATTTGGTTATTATTTGTCTTATAA
Source organism: Sarcophaga subvicina (assembly GCA_936449025.2). NCBI lineage: Eukaryota > Metazoa > Arthropoda > Insecta > Diptera > Sarcophagidae > Sarcophaga > Sarcophaga subvicina. Next base: position 28,972,587 of record OW388083.2, read on the forward strand.
AAATAGCTTTTGTTTTGTTTGTTAAAATTAATTAATTATGAGACTATAATTTTGTTTTCTTATTTTCTGTTTCATTTTTCTCAATTATAATTTAAATTTGAAAAAAATAAAATAAAAAAACTGCGAATTTAATTTTGATCATATTTTTCCTTATTTGGTGATTTTTTCGCAAATGTTGGTTACAATATTTTTTTTTTCGTGGCAACACTGCTCTCTCTCATGTTCTCTCTCTTATGTGCAAATGTCACGTAAAAACGTGGGAGAATTCTGTTTTATACAGATCGTTCCGTTTTGCTAACGAGAGAGAACGTTTGGGTAAGCGTTTACATTGTTCTCCATATGCTAAAAAGAGAACGTTTTCTACGGTACGTTACGTTACGTGTGGCTAATTCACACTTTAAGCTAAACAGCATGCTGTTTTACATAAACTTGGCAACTCCTGCAACTTTTATACCACTTCGCATTTATATTAGAACAAAATATTTGCGACTGCTCTTTTAATATTTCGCGATACATGAAACGATCCATAATTCCATCAATCTTATGAATTGGCCCAATCGCTTGCCTAGAGAAATAACCCCAGACCATTATGTTGCCGCCTCCATGCTTTGCTGTGCCTTTGCAATTTTTAGGATTCATTAGGCGGTTTCATATATGACTAGAAGATGGTTAGGTTAGGTTAGAGGACGTGTACTTGTCAATTAGGACAAGTACAGTACCCGGAGGTCGAATTGACCCATTGTACAACGTCCTAGTTTCTCACACCACTTATGTTGTGTGTGTTAATTTTATACATGAGTGGTGGGACCTACAGTTTAAAGTCGACTCCGTACGACAGATTTTTATTTATTGAGAGACTTTTCATGGCAATTTTTATTTACTCTCAGAGTTTTTGCCAGAAATCTACTGAGAGGAAGTCGCCGAAAAAATACTTTTTGTATTTTGTCTTTGATGCCTGGCCTGGGGCTCGAACCCAGGCTTTTGCGTCTAATAAGCCAACACACTACCTACTAGACTACGGCGACTAAAAGATGCTGTAGGATCATTTCGTCGGATTGTCCTTTTAATTAAGCAATCTTCATGTCGCGAAGTTTCACGTGGCCTTCCTCCAGAGTGAGTAGGAGATGCGCGACCAGTTTGCAAATAATTGGTCTGTTGATCGAATATCTAGCACTCAATTGATCTTAACCCAATCGAGAACTTGTGGGAGCTCGTTAACTTTAAAATCAACCGAAAAAATTGGAAAACTACACAAGATTTATTTGAAGCCGCAAAACTAGCAATATCACCTGAAATAATTAGTAATTTAATATCCTCTATGTCTAAAAGATGTGCGTGTGTAATCCAGAACAAAGAATTCGCAACGAAATATTGATTTCAATAGTTTTTTTGTACCTTAAATTGGGGGTGCTTTAGTTTAGTCCGCTTATATTTGCGACTTAAAATGTTTTTGAATTTTAACCTTTTTTTTATTAATTTCTGAATTCCTTAAATTTGTGTTTTTTCAATAATAAAGATATAAATAAATAATAAAAATTAATAACTTCGTTTTCTTGCTTGGGTGCTTAGGTTTTGGTCTATACTGTATATGCACTAAAATTTATTAAATTTGGAAGGTAGGTGATTGTCTTAGAGAACTATTATGGTTTTATGGCTATCATGTGCTATCATTTTTTATAAGTCTAAATAAAATTCTAATTCACAATTCCATAAGTTCATCTTAAGGTTATAGTATTTGAGTTCACCAGCATTTTACACATCTTCGTCAGTATTTTCCATTTTTTATTTTTATTATGAAAACATTTATGAGAAACTGTCACAAAATTCCCTACTGCACTCAATCGTTATTTGGTAATTAATTTAGAAATTGAGAGAAAAACAACTGGTAAAGTAACAGTAAATCAATTCTGTAGACATTTTAACCCTTTGCACACTCGGCAACGTTTCGGACTTTACCTACCACCAACTCGACTTGCTTTCATAATTATCGATTTTGATTATATGATAAAAGAAAGGGTAAAAAAATACTTTAGAAAGAACTCATTGTAAATTACGAAAACACAACACTGTCTTATTACTGCAGAGATCTTTTCTATTCGACTCTTCAGTATGAACTGAACTCTCTGTTATCGGATTTCTTAATTATCGTATCAAGTTTCCCACTTCATTGAGCTATGGCCCTTGTAGCTTTGTACGCCCAATCCAATATATCTACAAGTTGCTCAATGGATCAAAGAAGTGTACAGTCCGTCGTGAACGCACTTCGCACGTTCTTTTTGGACGTGTAAAACGGTTATTTTGTTTATTATGCCTCTTGTTCATTTTATCATATTATCGATTAGTTTTTTTGTGCCATTTTAGCAGTAAACTACAGGAGAACACGTGTTTCTTAATAATTTGCTGTGGAATAATTTCATTGTTCGTAATCGCTAACAAACTATCATGTCCCCTCAGAGGGGACAACCGAGTGATATGCTAGAGTTACGTTGTCCCCTCAGAGGAGATAGCCGAGTGCAAAGGGTTAAAAAGATATGTTTGTTTTGTTATTATTTTTATATTAAAGCAAAAATTTACAAAAACATTAATTTTACTCTTGGCCAAATAAAAGGGGTAAAATTTCCTATATAGTAGTGCATTGGAAGGATGGTTTTCGGCTGTCGATATGTTCGCAGAATGTTGCAGCGCAACAAACACTAAATTGTGCTATAAAAATATTTTCAACAGAATAAAATGTGAACGTAAATGTTTCAATTAACAAAATGTCCCTTTTACTTGTCAGCTTATGTTGTAGTATGTTGGATATTTTTTGTTTGCTATTGTCACTATGTTTTGTTCTTTGTAATAAGATTACAATAAAAAGCTTTTAAAAACAGGTAAATTCATATTGATGTTACTGGGGAAAAATAAAATTGACTTATAAAGTGAGTGTGACAGAGAGAGAGAGAGCGAGAGAGAGTAGATAGATAGACGAAGTCGTACGTGTGCCATGCCATATGTACTTACGAATACTAATGTCATATATGACCCACTTAAAGAGAAAAAAGAAAGAAAGATTACTACAACAAAAATAACAAAATAAATTTTTATAATTAAAAAAGTCAAAATGTAAAAATGCAAGAAAAAACAGAAACAAACAAAAAAAATCCCATCTCAGATATGTTGTTGTGAACACAAAGAAGAGAAGTAAAAATTAATATTTTAAGTAGGCTAGGCCTAAATTCAATTTGTCGAAAGAAAATGTTTTGCTAAAACAATATACAAGTAATAGAAAGAAATAACAACTGACTGACTGACTGACTGTTTGACACATTTGTCTAGTGACTTCTACTCTTTTTCTATTGTATTACTCGTAATGAAAGTTGCAATGCAATTTTTTTTTTTTGCAAAATAATTGCAACGAAATTCAATGTGTGGCAATACAGTGGAAGTGGTATTCATAAAAATAAGTGGAGAAATTAAAGCGGGGCTGTTGTGTTTTCTCTTTTGGTGTGAAAAAACTTTGTAAAATTGAATTATTTTTCATCTCCCCATTTTTTTATACCCTTTTAAAGAATGTATCTGATGTGAATTCAAGCATGTGTTGAAACAAGTAAAAGAAGACGTAGAAGATAAGAAAAGAAATGAAAAACTAATCTCTAAATGTATTAAAAGAAATCGCATGGAATTAAATGTCATACTTTAAACGATAAACAGTGCAATACGCTGAAAACATAACATACATGTATACATACATCCATATACATACATATGTACAGCCATGGACATTAAATTGGCACAATATATTTTTTGCATATTCTTTAAAAAAAACAAAAATTTAGACGAAATTGCCAATCGCCTGCTTATTAAGACCTGCCACATTTTAAATTAAAATTTCTGGAATAAAAATGATATATTTTAATAAATAGTAAAAATATTAATGAATTCAGTCTATTTGATCAATGTTTAGTAGAGTAGCCTCTTTCTCAAGCACCGCATGGCATCTACGGGACCTAGTTCTTTGGGAAAGATCTTTGAGAATCGAGTACCAAGCGTCCCGTATTCCAATCCACAAATGGTCCAAATTTTTGTGCTGTTGTTGAGCAAAAATACATTTCACATCGTTCCAATGGTTTTCAATCGAGTTTAAGTCAGAACTTTGCGCCGGCCAGTCTGAAACAGGAATGTGCTCTTTATAAAATCAATCCTTTGCCAGCTTAGATGTGTGTTTGGAGTCACTACCTTGCATAAATATGAATAAAACTGGCATGTATTCTTTAGAATGTTCAAATACTGATAACGGTCCATTTTTCATTAATTTTCAAAATGGGACCATACACCGTGCCATGAAAATGTTCCCCACGCCATTGTGCTTCCTCGACCATGCGTTATGATCCTTTGTGCATAGCGTGGATTTAATGTCTGACATTTTGGCCGTTGAACAATTACTCTACCATACGAAATATTTTTTTTCCAGTATGGGAGGTCATTATTCTTGTGGGTGCGAGCAAACGTTAAACGCTTAACTATATTTTTCTTTTGGTAGAAGTGGCTTCTTTCGGCAAGAGCATCCAAAGAGCTTTCTGTGATTAAGACTTCATCGCATGAGCCTGTCCGATAAATTTAACCCAAATTGGGAGTTAATTTCGTTCAAAATATCGCGTAACGACATGAAAAGCTTCTTCTTTGACTTCCGGACAATAGCACCGTCCACGACTTCGGTTGTTTTCTTGACACGTGGTTTTCGTTTTCTGCGACATTTACTTTAAAGGAAATAATCACGTTATAAATCATTTATCGCGAGCAATTCGAAATTTCGGCAATTTCAGCCAGCTTTTTCCCATAATTCCACAAGTTAACGATAATGTGCTTCTCCTCTGGCGAGCAATCTTTTCAACGTCCCATTTTTTCCAAAAATTACTTTAAATGCCCCAAAATTAAAAGAATATACTATTTGAATAAAAATAGTCGAACAAAACTTGTACCTAAAACACTTTTAGGCACGTTGTGCTAATTTCCTGCCCAGCTCGAATTTAGCTACTGATACATGATGTCATCGTGCAACATTGCAGACCAAAACAATTGGCCTAATTAGGATACAAATGAGAAAAAATTCACAAACAAACTATACATGGATTGTGTGCTAATTTAATGTCCATGACTGTATGTTCAATATCAGTAAATATACGCTCTAGTATTTGTTGTTTATTGATGGCTTCAACGCAGAAACATAATAATATCAGCTAATACATGATTAAAAACGTGATGCAACAAGAAATGGACATTTATATGCAAGTTGATCAGCATCATAAAATTGAAAAAGACCCAAATGTCTCTTAACTTGCAAGAATAGTAAAATATAAGGACATATGTATGTATATACATAGTAACTAACTCCGTTACATTTCAATTCAAATAAAAGTTCGCTAACATGATTATTCGAAAAATCAACTTGGCGTTAATTGATTATAGGATTTTAAAGGCAGATAAATTGTTTTTCATTATTATGAGTACACAATAAGGTAGAAGTGAGCGTTAAGCTAAAGGAAGGATCATCCTACCTTTAACTTTTAAAGTTAAGTTTATGTTTGAACTTCTCATACAAATACATATATTATTTTCAATATGACAACTTCAAACATAAATAAAATAAGCAAATACAACAAAAAAGCCCGTCTTTGCCACTGAGTTTAAAAAAAACTTGTTCAAAATGTTATCGACATTGCACTGCCACATTTTTGAGAAAGTTAACTTTATATTATCTGTAGGTTGTAATAACGAAATAGGGTATTTAAGTTTATAATCCAAATTATATTTTAATTGTCTAAGGCCCATTATTAGAACTTGCCGTTAAAGTTGAGTTTAGTTAAAGGTAACTTTAGCTAAAGTGAACTTTAAAGGTAACTTTAGCTGAAGTCAACTTTTAACTAAACTTTAAACCTTTAACTAAACTTTAAAGGTAACTTTAGCTGAAGTGAACTCGAAAGTCGCCTTTAACTAAACCCAACTATAACGGCAAGTTATAATAATGGCCCTTAGGCAATTAAAATATAATTCAGATTATAAACTTAAATAGCCTATACTTTAAAGATGCCCTGTACTTTAAAGATGATGTCTATTAAAAGAAAATCTAAGTTCTCAATCAATTGTATATATTTGCTAATATACTGTTTACAATTGTAAAACTTGCCGGAATTCATAGTTCTGCACTACGGTTCAAGTTTTAAAATTAGGTTATATGTGTATGTATTATATATTTGGCAATATAAGAAGCTTGTATCTGCAGCTAAACATTATAAAAGAGTATAAGCACCAAAATAATGTAACAAAATAGCTGACGCACTTGCGAAAATTCGAAAATTAGACTTACATTCCTCTTTAGAGAGCTTGAAGATGAAGCAAGATGCATGTGGAAAACGGTTTGTAATCCATCTTATGAACCTCATGGCGGGGGTAACTGGATATACAAGATCTTCTTACCTATTGCCTGACATTTGGGGAACTAAGATTAGAGCTTTTTGAGGACTTCGAATTTATCGATAAAACTTGTCAACCCAAATATAATTTGATAAAAGTCATACATACATATGTACATACATACATAATTGGACAATACAACCCTTCAGTTAGGATTACGACCTAGTTTCTCACACCACTCATGTTGTGTGTGTTAATTTTTATACATGAGTGGCGGGACCTACAGTTTAAAGTAGACTCCGAACGACAGATTTTTGAGAAAGTTTTCATGGCAATTTTATTTATTCTCAGAGTTTTTGCCAGAAATCTGCTGAGAGGAAGTCGCCGGAGAAATACTTTTTGTATTTTTGTTTGATGTCTGGCCTGGGACTCGAAGCCTGGCTTTACGTCTAATAAGCCAACACACTACCTACTAGACTATGGAAACTTCATGCCTTCATAAAATTTAAGGAATTATAGATGTAATGTATTACAAGAAAACCCCTTATAGGATCGTAAGCGGTATATGCCTATGTTAAAGAGGCAAGATCAAGAGCCTCTCATATCTCAGATTTCTTTTCTACAAGTATTTATTTTTCTTTTTATTAAATATTTTTCGCTAAAAGAATACAATTTATTTTCTTCTCCTTTTCTTTGTGCGTCTGGCTTTTAAATGTTTTCTTAAGTCAAATTTTTTTTCTCATTTCTTTTGGTTTTCTTTTTTATTTTTGCTTACAGTTATAAGTTCAAAGTCTTGCTAAAAGTTTTTTTTATCGTTTTCTTTTCTATTTTCTATGATTTTTGCAATTTTTACACGACTTTATTGATTTTTTTGCGGCAACTGTTTGTACCGAAGTTTTGTTTTTGTTGTTTAAATATAAAAAATAAAAAATTAATTTAGCTTTGTTCCATGAATAGTACTATTCATTCCTATTGAAATAAAAAACGACTTGAGTATTGAAAATATGCAATGTTTGCAAAAATTTTTATTATTATTTTTTTATACCAGCATATTGGTTAATTTTTTATGCTCGTTTTTCCGAAAGAAAATTCAAATCATTATGACGTTTTTTGGAATTACTGCTTTTCAAATACTGAAGAAACAATTTTAGTTTTATTTTATTTTTCATTTTTATTTCCATTTTATGTTTTTTTATTTCTACTAGTTTTGCCTTTTGCAGCTGCAGACTGTGAAAACATATGAGGTTGTGTATAAAACAATGTAAAATTATTTGAAACCTAAAGTTTCCGAAAAATATACTGTTCTAAACCGCATAATCTTTATATGAAATATTATTTATTTATAATCAGTATTCAAATAACAAATAACAAAAAAAAAATCGATGATTATTTATATAATTTAAAATTCTTTATTTATTCTTAATTGCAAACTTTAATTAAAAAATATAAAATAAGTGATGACATTCTGAAAGTGCATTAGCTTGTGAAGAGATTGACACTTCGTTTGATCAAATCGGACAAAAATTACCGTAGATATTATTTAAAGAGTCTAACAGTCAAGTTATATTTTTCATATATTATATTTATATCATCTTATCAAATGAACTTTCAGTTCAAAAATTTTCAAAAGTTTTGATGGATCTTGATTGTTTATTGGAAAATGTGCCAATTTCACGTTTGAGCGTCCACCAGAAGTTGGCTAATGTTTGTGCAAAGCGAAATAGTAATATTTGCAAAAAACACAAAATTATATTAAAAATACAACTCGACTGTTAGACTCTTTAAATAATAACTACGGTAATTTATGTCCGATTTGATCGCATTCGTCAAGTTTACCTCATCAAACCTCATAGCATATTAAGTCGAATAATATATATATGTATACCGGTTTAAGGCCCATCCCTCCCCTTTCTAAGAAAGTTTAAATTTGTGACATTGGTTCAGAAGTGTTTTTATAATCAATAAATTTGTGAATAAAGTCCAAAAAAAGAACAGTTTTTGTCAAATAAAACATATTTGGAGAGTTCGAGATATACAGTGCATGACAAAACAATAGAAACTTTTTCAAAAATTTATTTATGTGTTACAATCGGATGAAAATTTAAAAAGCTTTTTAAGAAATCGGCAAAATATTAATGCTTTTTATTAATATGCACTGTTATTAACATTTCTGTATTTTAAAAAATATATAAAAAGACTATATAATTCAGTATTTAAAAAAAATAATTCTATTCACATATTTGATGTTGACAAAACATTGGAAACTTTGGAAACTTTTTTAATTTTTGAATTATATAATTCATTTTTATACATAATTTTAATATACAGAAACGTTAATAACAGTGCATATTAATAAACTCCACAAATGTTTTGCCGATTTTTAAAAAACATGTTAAATTTTCGTCCGATTAAGTACATTTTTGAAAAAGTTTCCATTGTTTTGTCAAGCACTGTATATAAAAAAATATTTTTGAGTTCTATGCAATTAACTGAACAACTAGACTAGGATGTATTTAATTTTTTGTATTTTGTCGCATAGTATTATTAAACTTAACAGATTAACGTTCTTCAAATATTTTGTTTCAAAGTTTTTTTTAATCTTAATAACAAAAAAAATTACTTTTTATGGCGTTAAAAATATAAAAATAAAATAAAATTTTCTGTGTTTTTTAAAATGAGGCAGGTACAAAAATCAAAGTGTTCGACAGAAATGTCTTCCCATTTGACGAGGTTGTCAAACCAGAAAAGGCCGTTTACTTTAATGAGAGAATTGCAATTGCTTTTAAATTATTATGCAATATATTCAAAATTTCATATAAGCATTTTGACAATATACGTTAAAACAACAATTAAAAATTACACGTTTTATAATTGACGAATTAAAATAAAATAAAAATGCATAAATATTTGTTATATTGGGATAGGTCAGAATTAATCTTTTTAAATATTCACTCGTAAAAATGATTGGAGTAAATTATAAAACAAAAAAACGCTGTTAACCAAGCATCAGGTTTGTCTGAAAAGGCATGCGAATAACTTAATTATTGTTGAGACTAGCTACATGAATATTTATGTATGTCGGAAGAAAACTTTAAATAAATGAGAAAAATAATGGTTGTCTCAAAAAATAATCATTTTAGGCTTCACTTTGTTAGAAAACTATTAAAATCACGTTACTCTGTGAAAAGTTGTACATTTTTAGAATATTGAGTGAAATATTGTCATCATATTAGTGAAAAAAAATTTGTGAGGTTAAGTATGCTATATAGAAATTAATATACGAATATTACCGAAATCATTTGCTCGTTTTCAATCGGATAGTTTTGATGTTAATGACGTGACCTTACTCCGTTCAACCAACCATTAATTATCATTATTATATTATTATTATGGGACATAAACGGCGTGGGTGTTGCTAAGGCACAAGGCATTCGTCACCAGTTATCAACCATTTAAAGAAAGCTGGATAAACAAGAAGCTTGCTGCTTATGTGCCATATTAATTAACAAAGCATAATTTTATGGGCCAAATATTAACCGACTGAACCATTGAAGTAAATGATTACGGGATTAAAAATTGGCCATGATCCTGAACGCAGTCAAGTGAAACTTCACAGACGGTGCAAAGCCAGGATTTGTACCAAGCAAGGTAACATTATGTGTTTCGAGGAATTGTGAGGGAATAGTAGAACAAACAATTGATTCTAACTTTTACAAACGAAAATTAACAAGATTGAACCAAAAAATTCAATTAAACCGTGCCTAATTTTGCAATCAAAAAGATGTTGTATTGGAGTATAATAACGCCAGGCCAGATACCACAGTTACTAAATTGTACGTACGGTTAAAAAATTGCCAAAATTTTTTAATTAATCCGTTTTCGTTGAAAATCTTTATAGTTTCCTTGATGTTAAGACGGTCTATTGCATTGGTTAAAAAACTCCTGAAATTGAACTGAATTGTGGCCCTGCACAGGCTCACAATGGTATGCATCCGATTTACAAATTTCACAAATTTCTGACCGTCTTAAAATCGAAGAAAGATGTCAGACAATTATATATATATTTTCAAAAAAAATGGATTGGTTAAAAAACTTCTGAAATTTGTTAGCGTACATCAGGCCCACAAAAGTTAACAAATTTCAGAAATTTTTTAACCAATACCGTCTTAAAAACGAGGAAAGTTGTCAGACAATTACAAAGATTTTCAACGAAAACGGATTAGTTAAAAAAAAATTTCTGAAATTTGTTATCCGTATGTATACTTTTGTGGAGATGTGTAAGTTAACTTTAGCTCAAGTGAACTTTAAAATCACCTTTAACTTCTTTTCGTTATTACAACCTACATATAATAATAATAAGTTAACTTTTTCAAAAATATTACAATGCCGGAGCTATGTCGATAACTCTGCTCAATTAAACAAGTGCTTTAAAAACGCAGTGGCAACGACGTGCCTTCTTATTTGTTATAATTATTCATTTTCTTTAAAAAAAATTGTGTGTTGAGGTTTTAGCTTCTTTATTTTTTGTTATAAAATAAATATAATGAATACGCCAATATCCATTTGGATTTGAAAAACTATTAATATATTAACGTTTAGTTTTCATGTTTATATTTGAATCTGACGTATTGAAAATAATACATATAATATGGCAAGTTCAAAGATAAAGTGAACTTTAAAAGTTAAAGGTAGGATGATCCTCCCTTTAGCTTAACGCTCACTTTTATCTTATCGTGTACTCATAATAATGAAAAACAATTTATCTGCCCGTTAAAATCCTGCCTTTAGTTAACGGCAAGTTGTAATAATGGCCCTTAAACTTTCACTTGAAATAATCTGTTAAAGTAGGATACATTTGTATTGGATGGATTTATAGCAATTATGGATTTTCTTTTATGTTCGTTATTAATCTTAAGAATGGTAATTTCTGTAGTAATAAATATTCGAGAAAATTCTGCTTGTTTGTCCAATAAAATTTTTACATTTAAAAAAAAACGTTTAGATAAAGTCGACATAAATATTAACTCCTAAATTTATGAGACTAATAAATCATAATTAAATACTCAAATAGAATTATAAAAAATACCGAAATATTTGAAGCAGCAGCTATAAAAAAGCATTGTATTTTCTTTTTCCTGTAAATAACAAGTCTCGCATTATTTTATTAAATTCTTAAATTATACAAATGTGCCCTTGTTAATAAAATTTATACATTTGTGGTCTAATCGTACAGTGCAATAACAAACAATTTTTAACCACAAAGTTCAGTTAAATCGTTTAGAATGAAATTACGCGCTGATAAGCTATTCAAAAAATTGAACGTTTATGTGAAATTAAGAATTCATCAAATTTTATTAAAGGATGTTAATGAATAAGATTAAGCTTAGAATTCATTTCAGTTTCGCCATATTATGTCCGAATTTTTTCAGTTTTCAGTTAAATTTTGTGTTTTTCACTTATCAAAACTTAATTAATATATTTGTTTGGTTTTTTATTTTGGCTTTAATTTCGGTGGTCAAGAACTCTTGCAGGTTATTTATTTATTGGAATAGGTGGGCATAACCTTCTAGGCAATGTGAATGCTATGTGTGTCCAATTTTGCTCTTAATCATTTAACCTCCATTGCTTAAACCAATCTTCCTGTGGGTCTTAATTAATAGGATAGCCTCATCATCATGTAGAGATGTTATATATGGGAATTATACATATTTCATAATATACACTTTCAAAATGTATCAATACAGAGTTTGTATGCAGTTCTACCACGGTATATAAGTTATGTAGATGGGCAAAGTTACCAAACAATGCATCGACTATAAGTCCGATGCCTGATAGCTTTTAGACTGCGTTAAAAATACACATTGACATTGAAATAGTATACATTGTAAACATTTTGTATAGCGGCTTTATGAAACACTATACTTTGATCAAAGACAAAGCAACTAACAATTTGGAAGTCAGCTCTTCTTGGGGCTACTCTGGATTTAATAGGCTGAGGTTCGCTTATATAATCACTTTCCTTCTCCTTAAATATTTGTTGATTCTCATAATTTTTTATGAGCAGGTACGTCTTATTTTGATCTTGTAATATTTAGCTTCTTAATTACCTTTTGCACAAGAAACTATATTCATTGTGACCGAAAATCACCCACATATCGATTTATAATTAAAGAAATTAAAAAATATTCAAAATTTTCCCTTTTTTAACACAAAACAAATATTTATTTACATTTAATTTTTCTACTTTATCCGCCAGTTTTCTGTATATCTGTTGCTTCTAACACATTTGCTTCGCAAAACTTATAACATTTTTTTCTCCCTCTAATTAAACCGGTAAAGGCTGCTGTTTTTAGCGTTTTTCAAACGTCATAATTGTCATCTCTGGTTGTTCGGTGGCCGTTATTGTTGTAAAAAGATATTTTTAAATAAATATTTTTAAATATATATTAAATAATTGTGTTGTGTGTAAAGTTTTTTTAGTTATCACTATTTAAGATTTCATCAAAATATTTCAAAATAAAATCTTTATTAAGACAAAGTATGACTCGAATAACTAAAATATGGGCATTTCACTAATGTCGAATGCTACATTCAAAGTGTAAAAACAGATACCAAAACATAATTTTATTTTGACTAAAGGTGAAACCCATAGTTCTAGATTAGAACAATAATTAGTGCTAAGACTGATTGCATGCTGCAAAAACAGAAGTCTCTTACAAGGCGATCCGTTCAAACACAGATTTCGATGAAACTAAAAGAAAAATTTTAATGCGACTAATATTAGAATATTTTGTATTCATGTCCCAACTAAGGGCCATTATTACAACTTGTCGTTACAGTTGGGTTTAGTTAAAGGTAACTTTAACCAAAGTGAACTTTAAAGTCACCTTTAACTTTTCGTTATTACAACCTACATATAAAATAAAGTTAACTTTTTTTAAAATATGGCAGCGTCGGAGCAATGTCGATAAAACTTCTCACTTAAACAAGTTTTTTTCTAAACGCAGTGGCAACAACTGGCTTTTGTTTGTTGTATTTGCTCATTTTGTTTATATTTAAACTTGCCATATTGAAAATAAAATATATAATATGGCAAGTTCAGACATAAACTTAACTTTAAAAGTTACCGGTAGGATGATCCTCCATTTAGCTTAACGCTCACTTCTGCCTTATTGTCCACTTATAATAATAAAAAACAATTTATCTGCCCGTTAAAATCCTCCCTTTAGTTAATGGCAAGTTGTAATAATGGCCCTAAGATTTATAGTTTTTTATTTAATATTCATTTTAATAACTGTCGCACGGGACTTTTTTTCTCCATGATATTTATGGTGTTTCAGTTGCTCATTTTACAAATTTCTGTAAATACAAGCTGAATTAATTTTTCCATTCACCGGTGGAACTCGAATTAATAACTCTAGAAGGATATGGGATGATCGTAAGTTTCTTGTTAAAAAGAAATGCGAATAAGGTAAAATAAACAAATGACCCGGTACATTGTGGACGTGTTGTGTGCATAAATATTGAATACTTTTAATTAATTATTAATTAACATGTAAGAATGTCCATAACACACCTTCGCTACCTTATATATCCTCATATTAAATGTTATACGTCTGAATACATACATGTACACGTATTTTTATAAACACCTGTATATAATTGAAAATGTATTATGTGTTTACGTTCGATTAAATAAATGTGTGCGATAAATATCGTTAGTCTCATTCGCAAATGTGTTAAGTCCCTTTTTTCAAATTTTACAGGAGACACAAAAAACATTGCGGCTTCTTCAGTTTTTAAAATTTGTAAACTTTTTAAACGCAATTATTTTTACAAAATAGGTCTCTCAAAATGACCTAGATCAAAAATTAAGAATAATTAATAATTAATATTCGTGCAGTTAGAACGCGCTGTTAATATTTTTCGCTGTTTTGTGGACTTAGCGTTTTTGCAAACCAAAAAATTACAACAACTTTAAACTACATAATGACATTTTTTGTTGTCGTAAAATATGTATTTTGTATAGTGTTATCGTTTTGCATTAAAATCTCAATTTTGGAAAAAAGTGGACTTAGCGTCTTTTCGAATTATACTAACGATATGTACGTATAAATTAATATAAATTTTAATTTTAATGAATAGCAGGTTTACTTTTCGGTCTATAATTTTTATTGTTGCATTAAGTTGTATTTATGCTGACGAGTTTATTTGCGATTTAATGAAATGAAATCCTTGTTTTAAGGAGTTCTACCCGTGAGGTATAAAAATTAATTACACTATGCCACAAAATGAAAAAAAAAATACAAACAGCTAATAGCATAGTGTAGATTATGAGTTTTGTCGAGTAGGACTGAAAATTATTTTTTAATATTTCTTGAACCCTCCAAACTTGTTTTATTTGACAAAAACTGTTTTTTTTTTTTTTACTTTACGCACAAATTTATTGATTACACAAACCTTTCTGCACCGATGTCCAAATTTAAATCTTATTAGAAAGGAGCCGGATGGGCCTTTAAAACGATATACATTATTTGCCTTAATATGCTATGGGGTTTGATGAGGTAAACTTGATTTTTTCATATTTTTCAACTTTGTCCGTTCTTAGTAGCAAACTTTAATTAAAAAATATGAAATAAGTGATGACGTTCTGAAAGTGCATTATCTTGTGAAGCGATTGACACTTCGGTTGATCAAATCGGACAAAAATTACCGTAGTTATTATTTATTTATTTGAAGTGGCCGTGGTCTAGTAGGTAGTGTGTTGGCTTATTAGATGAAAAGCCAGGGTTCGAGCCCCAGTCCAGATATCAAAATAAAATACAAAAAGTATTTCTTCGGCGTCTTCCTCTCAGCAGATTTCTGGCAAAAACTCTGAGAATAAATAAAATTCCCATGAAAAGTTTTTCAAAAATCTGTCGTTCGGAGTCGACTTTAAACTGTAGGTCCCGCCGTAGGTACCCACCGCACGGTACCTAGAATTTTACAAATAACTACATAATGTTATGTTCGTGAATATTCGAGAATAGAATATTTTTGGCAAAGATCAAAAATCCTGACATAAAATAAAGGAGTATAAACGGAGCAAAGAGCAAAGTGGCCAAGTCAGTAAATGATGAGACATGAGTCGGTGTTTAGTAATCGAGAGTTGTAACAATTAAACACCGAAAGTTTGATCATAAAATTTATGGCTTAATGTTATCAGTTGAAATGCGTTTTTATTTAAATAAATAAAGGATTAATTTCAATAAAAGATTTATTCAAATAAAGTAACAAATAAATATCGGAAGAAACAATTTCTTTTGTTTTGATTGCAAACAATGAATTCACGATAAATAAACATTATGTAAAATTTAAAACGTTGCAATATCATTGCTATCTTATTTCATACAAGATAACAATGTAAAGTATATTCATGTACCTTATCTTCTATTAAGAGTAGTAAGAATTATAAGTATAAATGCAACCAATAATTTACTTTCAAAATGTTAGTGCTAACACACCATTATGTACTTTAAATAGTTTTAAAATAGTTACTTGAATGTGATGGATACAATAAAACAAAGTGTCATTGTCATTGACAAGTCAGAGTCAGTGCAGTTAAAATATCCAACATTTCAAATGAACCATGAATTAAGAATTGTTTTCATTCTTTCTTTGTAGTTTTAACTTTGTCGCTGCTATCTAGAAATGAATGAAAAGTTTAGAGATAACATTCGATTTTTTATGATTCATTTTACCTTGATATGCTTTAACGACAAAAACAATAGGGGCCATTATTACAACTTACCGTTAAATTTGGGTTTAGTTACAGGTACCTTTAGCTAAAGGGAACTGTAAAGTTACCTTTAACTTATTTTCGTTATTACAACTTACAGATAAAATAAAGTTAACTGTTTTCAAAAATATGGCAGTGCAAGAGCAATGTCGATAAAACTGATCAAATAAACAAGTTTTTTTTTTAACGCAGTGGCAACGACGGGCTTCGTTTTTTTTTTTTTTTTTTTTTTTTTTTTTGTTAGTATATGCTCAGTTTGTTTAAATTTGAAGTTGCCATATTGAAAATAATATATAATATGGCAAGTTAAAACATAAACCTAAATTTAAAAGTCACCAGCAGGATATCCTCCCTTGAGCTTAGCGCTCACTTCTATCTTATTGGGTACTCATAATAGTGAAAAACAATTTATCTGCCCGTTAAAAACCTCCCTGTATTTAACGACAAGTTGTAATAATGGCCCTAAATCGGAAAATACAAAAACCAACGAAATATATAAATAAAAATTGCATTATGAAATACGGTCTTGCTAAGTCTTCAAACAAAATGAAATAACTAACCTTAAGTTTTAACAAATTATGTTTGAATTTATGTCGAAATCCGGACTAAATGTTGGGTAGGGGCCAATTATGTGTGTGTATATGGAGGTCTTAATTTAAACATATCATTTTAAATATTTAATCATTTGCTTATGTCCTTGAAAAAGACTTTAATAATCCATATGGTATAATGGTGTGGGTTGTGTAGGGTGTTTTAAAATATCAAAACTACTTGTATTGTATAAAACTGTATTGTATTGTCTTGTATTGTATTGTGTTCAGTTCTCTATTATTTGTTTGCATTACTTTGCGATTGAATGAGTGCGCCAGTAAATATGTGTATGAGTCGTAGGTAGGCTATATTCTCATACATTGTTGCAGATGTTGTGCACTACATACATAAATATGTACATATATTTCAATATGAATGTATGTACATATGTATTTAACTGAATCATATCCTTCCGTACCTTTTATTGTGTCACCTAAAGTACATGAATGAATTTCAAAATGAACAATCAAAATGCCTGCAATATTGTTGATAAAAATATGTATGTATGTTCGTCCTACATTGTAAAAAAAAGTTGTATATTGTGATTAAACACTCATATGTATTATTCTAAATGTTGTATGGCATATGAGAATTATTAAGTTTGGTATATTAACACAAATTCATTAAACCGTCATAATGGCATAATTCTTGATCCCAGTGACCGACCGTTGGTATTATTTATATACTAACTACATATGTACATACATATATTTAAAAAAAATTAATTACTATTCTATATTTTTATATTTCAAGATTATTTTCTTTCTACTCTGCTTCTCTGTAAAGAACGGTATATCCTTCCATTAAAATACTTTTTGTAATCGTGTCTTCATCGCACACTGAACAATTTCAGAGAAAATTCCAAAAATAGCGTAGTTTTTTTATATAATTTTTCTTTAGCAATGTCCCTTCAATTCGCATAGTTACTGTTTCAGCTATGACAATAAAAATCGATTTATTTACAAAAGTCCGGATTGAAAATGAGTTTCAGATGTGCATATGGCATTTGCATACCAATAGTTCTAAGTAAAGTTGTTTAAAATAGAACTTGTTTTTAGGACAAAAAAAAACAATCCAATAATTTTTTGTTATATTTCACATCACTGCATGTCTTTTCATTGATATAAATTCTTACATACAGCGGTGGTTTTATAATTAGCACACTCATCTTTCCACCCCTTTTTTTCGAAATTTATTTAATGGCAGGTAAACATCCTATAAGCTTTACTTAAGCGATGTATAGAACAAAGGAAAACTCAATAAAAGAATTTAACAATAAATAAATCTTTAAATCAGAAAATCCCCATGAAGAGGGGACAAAGCCATCACTTGACACTCCATCTATTTAATAAGCCATTATAAATTTTCAGGAAGACTTGTATGTCATACCATGCCATTTTCCACAGGTCTTGAAGATTTTTTTTTCAACTTGTATCTCAAGATAATTCCATAGGTTAGGTTAGGTTAGAGGACGTATACTTGTCAATTAAGAGTACAGTAATCAGAGGTTGAATTGACCCATTGTACAACGTCCTAGTTTCTCACACCACTTATATTGTGTGTTTTAATTTTATACATGAGTGGTGGGACCTACAGTTTAAAGTCGACTCCGAACGACAGATTTTTGAGAAACTTTTCATGGCAATTTTTATTTACTCTCAGAGTTTTTGCCAGAAATCTGCTGAGAGGAAGTCGCCGAAGAAATACTTTTTGTGTTTTGTCTTGATGTTTGGCCTGGGGTACGAACCCTGGTTTTACTTCTAATAGGCCAACACACTGCCTACTAGACTACGGCGACTTCAAGATCATTGCATTATCGAGCATAAAAATCTATTGTACATACAAGTATTCATTAGAGAATGGAATCAAATGAATCTGCACAATAAGTTTGCTGATGGTAATCCATCAAGGAATCATTCTTTATAATCCGACCCCACACTATGCTATACGGAAGCTGACTCTTCCATTATACAAGTTTTGTATGCTTAATTACCAAGTAGAGCGTGGATTTGAATCTTGCTTCTGTGGACACAACACATTGTTATGTAAATTGGAGCCAAATCGATTGAATTTAGATATACCGCTCCTAAAAACCTTGTTCCTGAATAATGTTAGCTTATTTCTTAATATTTTAGCGAAAGAGAGACGAGATTATTTTTTGATATCATAGGTTTGCGTTGAGCTACATACCAGATATCAGCAATGAATCATTTTTTCGCTACTCATAAGCACTCATAAAATTTTGAATATAAATGAATCAACAATATTGAAATTTAACTATTCTCATTCATTCGTACTCACTACAACGTTGATTTATAAGTACAGGTTGCAATGAGTATGCGTACAACGTTGACATCACACTCATACCATTCGAAATATGTTTGAGTGTTTATAATTGATTCGAGTGACTCGAATCATTCATCAAAATTTACTATCTTAGTTGTTGTTGCATTTAAAAAAAAAGAAAAAAGACACATAAGCGAAAAAGACAGAGCAACATGCAGAGCAAATACACAACATTTTAGTGAGTACTTTAGTATTCGTAAGCGAATCATACTTATTTTGTGATTCTTGTATATCTTGAGTTACGGAGAGTCGATATCGACAACATCATACGTGTTGTTAAGTATGAATATAATGAGTACTTCAAACTTTGAATATGAGTAGAGGTTCCATGATGTGAAAATAAGTATGAATGCGTATAAGTATCAGAAATTATGAGTATGATTCGATTCTACTCATCTTTTTGAATACTCATTGCTGATCTCTGCTACATACCCAATTACATATGTTGGTTGCCTTAAGTCTGAAACAAATGATTTTTTGTTAAAATTAATATGTTGTGTTCCTCTATAACGAGTTTCCGCATTTCTGATGAAATTATGAAGCGTTTCTGCTTCGCCTAAACAATTATTAGACGATCTGCGCTTCTTGGTCGGGGCATTCTTCTAATGACTGCCAGTTTTTGTGATAGTTTTGTTGCGACAGTATTATCGGATAATTTTTGGATGTCTGCGTCTAGTTCTTGCTATTTCAGAATTTTTTTTTTTCATTTTCTTGCTTATTTATTATAACTTTGCGAAGCTTAAATGGATGTACATATGTAATGGAATTATGAAATTTATTCCTTTCACTAAAAAATTCAAAACACATTTATTTTTTTTATCAGATAAAAGTAATTTTAATAATTACTTTTAATGTTACCATTTTTTTTACAAGGTTTTATAAATTACCGATACTAAGTTATTTTATAGCATGTGATAAAAAGTTTGTCCTTTTTGAAATGAAATATCCAACCCAAAATTTTTAGTAGATATGTAAGTGTGCTAATTATAAGACCACCACTATACATCTAAAGAAAGGTAAATTCCATTTCAATCCATTGCTTTTCTGTGCTTACTTTTTGATGCAAATGTCATCATAAAATAATTTCATTTTAAAAATACCAAAGAAACAGAAAGCATTTATTGTTTCAAAATGAAAGTAACAATGAAAAAAATCAAGTTATTTTTACATTTTATAACTGAAAAATAAAAATGTAAAATGTTGCTATTTGTTGATTGCAAAAAAAAGGAATTTTTAAGTTACCAAATATTGAAACGTATCATCATATTATTACGTGCTTATACAATGTTTGTTAATATAATGCATCGAGAGAATTAAGGTCACCTAATAGAATATGATAAGCATTTACATTAAAGAAGATACTTTCTTTGCAGATATGGTGAGGACTTCTTTACTTTATTCTAATAATTTAAAAAAGATTCTAAGTAAAAATCAAAAATTTGTACTTTGAAGCGTCTGATTACATTTAATAACACCATGCGATAAAATAAAAAAATTAAATACACCCAGCTAATGACAATACTGAAAATGTTTGAACTAAAAGTTCATTTTAACAAAAAAATATATGAAAAATATTACTCGACTGTTAAACACTTTAAATAATTACTACGGTATTTTTTTTCCGATTTGATTAAACGAATCGTCAATCTCTTCAGAACAGAATGCACTTTCAGAATGTCATCACTTATTCCATATTTTTTAATTAAAGTTTGCTATTATGAACAGACAAACTAGAAAGAATATGAAAACAATTCGCATTTGTCAAGTTTACCTCATCAAACCTCATGGCATATTAAGTCAAATAATATATATGGATATGTATATTGTTTTAAAGGCCCATCCCTCAACTTTCTAATAAGATTTAAATTTTGGACATTGGTTCAGAAATGTTTGTATAATCAATAAATTTGTGCATAAAGTCCAAAAAACAGTTTTTGTCAAATAAAACAAGTTTGGAGGGTCCGAGAAATAAAAAAAAATTTTTTGAGTTCTACTCAACAAAACTCACAGCCTAGCTGGGTGTATTTAGATTGTCGCACCGTGTAATTAATAAGTAAGCTGTAATAAAGAAATGAGCATTTTCTATAGCAACGACTTACTTTTGTATTCATCACTCAAACGCCAACATTGTCAATGATGGAAACAATGAAAAAATAAACAAGTACAATAAGTGATTAAATACGTATTGCTAAGGGTACTATAATAACATCAGTAATATACTACGAGTTGCTGAACTTTATAATGAGAATAGGTCTTAGGAAGAAAACCTGTGTAAACCTGAAAAAATTTCGAATTCATTATCTTTTGTATTGAAATTTTTATTTAACGATTTCACGCGATATTTTGCCATAAAGTATTGGGTTGTTAGGAAAGTAATTTCGTTTTTTCCCGACACAGGATTTAATTGTATTTTTTTTGCACCCAACTTCACACTTAAGCCGTATAATTTTTAAATGCTTTGAGAGCTCATATAGGAAGGCTTGTGTGTTAAAAATTCGAATTAATTCTACGTAGTAGTTTCTGGTTGGTGCCCTTTTAACAATGGTGAGCGATAAGCAGCATTTTCGACATCTCACTGTTTTACTACAGAAAGGGTAAAAATGCTATTCAAACCAGAAAGAAATTGGCCGATGTGTATGGAGAAGGTGTGTTGACAGTACGACAGTGCCAGAACTGGTTCGCTAAATATAGATCCAGCAATTTTGTTGTCGAAGATGCACCACATTCGGAAAGGCCGTTTAAAGCTGATAAAGACGCAATAAAGGCATAACACGTGTGATCGGGTTGAGGTTAAATTTATCAAATTCAACAGTTTATGACCACTTGATTGATATTATATGAAAACTTTCTTTCATTTCCACAAAAAAAAAAAAACCAAATTACTTTCCGAACAACCCAATAATATATAAGTAGATAGATTAGAGGCAATGCCAACAACAACAACAAATATGGCTCGATGATATACAATACATTGTTTCTCTAAAAAAAAAAATTAACTAAAAATTTTAAAATTCATGCAATTCTTATTGTAGTTATGGTGATGATTAGGCTCAGAGAAATGGTACATAATAAACTGTAGCCACCTTTAAATCAAAGTCAATCATCATTGAATTCCCACAATGATAATTATCAAACTTATAATTAGTAAATTAATTAAGAATTTTGTATTATTTTTTGCTATTTTTTTCACTTTACTATCAGTTTTACTCCATCGTTTCGTATTAAATACTATCCGAAAAAAGAAAATGTGGAAAATTTCACAAACAGCATATTTAAGAAATACACTTTTTGCTGGATAATATTTAGTGAAAATAGATAGTAAGAAAGTATTTTCTTTATTTACAGTCTAGCTCTTCTATAATGATTTTTTTTCTATTTTTGTGGAAATTTGAACAAAGAAAACTAGTCTACATTAATTTTTCTTTTCCTTTCTCCTCTTTTTGTATTTTATGTAAATCGTTTTCTTATATTTATTAAAAGAAAAGTGAAATAAAATTAAATATAAATAATTAAATATCAAATATACAGAGAGATTTGAACTTTAAAGGGTATCGCAAAATATGTCGTAAGTTTTCTGCAGATAAATCTCATACATTTTAAGTTATAAAAGTTCATAAAGTTTATAAGTTTAAAAGGTTATAAATATAACCTTTAACTGAAGGCAGGGTTTTACTGGGCAGATAATTTGTTTTTCATTATTATAATTGGACAATAAGGTAGAAGTCAGCGTTAAGCTGAAGGGAAGATAATCCTACCTCTGACTTTTAAAGTTAGGTTTATGTCTGAACTTGTCATACATACATATATAATATTTTCAATATGGCAACTTCTAATATAAAAAAACTTAATTTGGCAAATGTTATCGACATTGTTCCGGCAGTGTCATATTTTTGAAAAACTATAAATAACCAAAGGAAGTTAAAGGTGACTTTAAAGTTCACTTTAGCAAAACCTACCTTTAACTAAATGAAACTTTAACGGCAAGTTCTAGTAATGGCCCTTATCCATCCTATAGTGTCATACAAAATAATTCAAAGCTATTTCTCCTTTATCTTTTTTTTTTTTTTTTTTTTTTTTTTTTTTTTTTTTTTTTTTTTTATTAAAATTAATCGTACAATTATACTACATAACTAGCTAAAATTAAACCACTTTTAAAACATTCAACCATTAAAAATGTTTTTGATTTACAAATAAATTTCCCTGATTAAAACAGAAGCTGGTATTAAGACAATTTTTAAAGTCCGTGAATTGCTTGGCACAAATATCAAAAATATTTAGGAATAAAAAAACGTAAAGTTTTGAAAGAGGTTTATTTAAAAAATATAAGCGCTGTTAAACGAACGATATAGCCCAAATTTGTATAGTTTCCCGGACAAGAACTTTTCGCTGTCAATTCAAGGTGAAATATTTTAATATGGCAAAGAATTTTTACGCTTTGTAAAAGAGAACTGATTTCATTATTATGGGCTCTATTAACACCAATATTATATTAAAAAATAAAATATCCACATTTCTCTGATCCTACAGCATTGGGTCGTAAAGCATTGGCCATACGTAAAAAAAACATTTGAAGACCCAAAAGACACTCAAAAATTAAAAGATTTTAATAAAAAGTTGAGTACCACCGTAAAACGGCAACAGATAAATAAATGAAGGCCGAAGTGAAAGTATTTCAAATTTAAATAAAAAAAGTTTGAGAAGATATTGAAGACTTAACATTTCTTATACTATGTTCAGATATGCACTTTTATTGAATCAATATTCGGTTAATTGAGTATAATATTTTAAGTGTTCAGGTATAATAATATACGCAGATCAGTTGCTTATTCAATATTCATTTGACAGATGGCAAACAAAACAGCTGGTTGTTTCAACAACATTGTTTATATTTTTGCCATTGTTGACATTTGTATCAACAAAAAGTGTTCGGTTAATTATAATATGCTCACTAAACACACTTATGACAGTCCTGCATTTTAAGTTTTACTCAATATTATAACAATTTTCTTATTTATTGAGTAATTATTAATTCAAACTTTATATGAAATATTGAGCTTAATAATGGCGTTTATTGCGATTTACGCAATAAGGATGCATATCTGAACACCGTATTAGTCGTAGTAAAGATTGAAACATAATATATATTATCATCATTAAAGTTAGTTTTTATAGAAAGAAGTGTGAACTGAAATTTCTTTATGTGTGTAAAGATTAATTCGAATTTAAAAACCAAACACATTTTTACCGCCAATTTTGACAATAACAGAGCAACCAAAATTAACTGACCACCAATCCAAACTGAAAGAGGCGATAGATATAGGAGCTAATTATAGGATATATATTAGGTCCAGGAGTGCCATTTCACATCCAAGCAAAGGCTCCAAGGTCTATTAATATAACATTGGCAAAATAGTTTCATGTAAACAGCCAATGAAAGTTGTTATTTGGAAGGACAACGAAGTCTAATCGTTGAAGATAATTTTTCGATGAAATTTAGAGTAAATTGCCAATTGTTACAGAGCCCATATAGCGACCACAAATCGTTGTCTATGTTAATAAAATGAGCGAAATGTGAGATACGTTAACCGAACGGAACACCTATTCTGATTAAATAAATAATTTTTTTTTTATTTGCGCGTGAATTGGAAAACAGACTGAATATATGACAACTAATATAGCGTCAACCGTTATCAGTTGTTAAAGTTCGGAAATTCCTGTTGGTTGGGCCAATATTTAAAGTATGCGTTGCACATATTATCGATGTATATGAAATTTCAGTGATTTAATATATCTTTTCTGAAGAATAAGTTAAACACTTTTTAAATATTGTCAACCAGTGTTGCAAAACTGAAATTTTGAAATAGTACTCAAATATAATTGAAAAAGTACTTTTTGCATCGTATGGTACTCGTAACGTGGAAGCCGTACTGATGGAGATGTCTGCCATTGGTTTTGAATCGTGGGTTCACGTCTAGTAAGCCAGCTCACTACCTACTAGACTATTTATTTCTTTATATTTAATACACATACAGGAGGACAAAAACAGCTGATTCGGAACGTAACAAAACGTTAAAGCCCCGTTTAGTCACGTGGATGGAACGTAATGGAACATACTCTTACGTTCGTTTTTAGGATATTAAGAGCAATGCAAATGCTTACCGAAATTATATTACGATTCGGCAAGCGTTTTCATTGTCTTTCGTATTCTAAAAACGAACGTACGTTTCGCGGACGTTTATCTAACCGGGGCTAAACCCTAATTCTACTTTAGCATTGCGTTGAACATGTTGCTAATGCATTAATAGTTGAAAAGCCTAATACATAAAATATGTAATAATAAAAAAGTATTAAAAGCATAGCGGGGGTATTGAGGTATTTTTGAAATTGAAAAGTACTGAATTTTTCAACGCTGTTGTCAACAATAAATGGTATACAAAAAATTGTTGTAAAATTTATATTAAAGCCTTTGTACGTATTTCAATATTTCACTATCTGTTTGTATTTACATACATATATATTTTGTAAACTGACAACAATGAAACTGAGAATATGTATTGATTCAGCATTTATTGTACATTTCTTAGTCATATATCCATACAAACTTTTATTCACAAGTGTTACCCTTTTCCCAACTATCATACTGTCTGTCTCGTACACCATTGATAGAAATTTTTATAACAATTCTTTTCATTTGTATTTTTAAAAGTTGGTATATGACAGTCTAAAATGTTGTGTTATTTAGTTGCAGATTGAAAGCTTTGTTGGCACTATCTGCCAATTATTTTCGTTTCCTTTTTTTTACTTTACTTTACTTTACATTTTTTTATTTCATTTTTTAATACGAGGGTAACACTTTGAATCAATATCCTTTTCATTTTGCCTACAGATTTTTTTCTGGCCGATAGTAGTGTATTCCTTCCATCATGGTTTTAGTTTTCATTCTTATTGTGATAAGCTAAACGTGTAGGGAAAAACTGTCTTATTAAAGGAAAGGAAGACGACATACTAAATGTGTTTCTAATTAAATGTCATTTCATCTATTTCAGTCTATAAAAGAAGGCAGAGTTAGCATTAATACATATATCAGTAGACATTTGATAGTTCTTTTCCCATTTTAGTAACTCCCGTCAGAGATGTGTAGACATTTGGAACAACAACAATGAGTCATGTTATCATCTAAAACATCGAATTGGAAAAAAGAACACATCTTTTTATTTCAAATGATGTGTATTTTAGAAAAAAAAAAACTAAAATTTTCAATCAATAATTTACAGTTTGAAAATGATCATAAATTTTTTTATTTTACTAATTACATTAATTATAAATATAAATTATATTTTAATTATATACGAGCGGAGTAACTTGACCATATGCTCGGTGCAGTGTCACAGAACACGACCCTCACGCTATTAGTCTAGTACACTACCCACTAGACTACCAGGGCACTAATTTTTGTAAATTTCAAAAATCATTGCTGTCGCTAAAAACTTATTTTATTAAACGGTTTATAAAGCAAAAATTTTGGGTTATCAGAGTATTTATTATTGAATAAGCATTTTAATTTTCCCAGTTGATTAATTGCCATGTGCCTTCAGGAAGAATAATGAACAGAAATGTAAGCTTTTTAATGGTATCCTGTATTTCATTATTAATTAAAGTCAACAATTAAAAATATTCAACCAGCTAATGTCTTAAAAGAATAAAAATATATATGTATATACACAATTTTCCATTACAACCCTTCAGTCGGGATTACGGCCTAGCTTCTCACACCACTCATGATATGTGTGTTAATTTTATACATGAGTGACGGGACCTACAGTTTAAAGTCGACTACGAAAGACAGATTTTTGAGAAACTTTGAATGGCAATTTTATTAACTCAGAGTTTTTGCCAGAAATCTGCCGAGATGAAGTCGCCGAAGAAATATTTTTCATATTTTGTTTTGATGTCAGACCTGGGGTTTGAACCTTTCACTTGAAAGGACAAATTATAATATGATAGAATAGAATAAGAAGAAGTGGTAGCTTTGTTAAATCAAAATTCACTCTAGCACGATTACCCTCCCGTTGTGGTACTACATAAAGCAAAACTTCACATTTAACTGACAAGCCCTAGTTGATCGGCCTCGTTATTTAAAGCATGACTCTCTTAAAATTAAGCTGAAAACTGCCTACAAATTTATTACATTTATTATAGTGGTTGATGAAGTTATCAAGTAATGATAGCTCCGTTAGAATATCGATAAATTATGTGCCAAATGAGAAAAGTCAGCGTCGAACTATAGCTGGATAATGGCAAATGAAGATAAATAATATCTAAGAAATCGCCGTGGCGATCGCGTGTTGGCTCCAACTAAACGAAATGCATATGAAAAAATATTTCTTTGGCGATTTCCTCTCAGCAGGTCAGGTCAGGTCGGAGTGGTAGCTCTGATATCACAAAGCTCACTTGAGCACGTACAGCGGCCTGTTGTTATGCCACGGGTGAACGCAGTCCCTGTACTGACCAAGTTTCACCAAAATCAGGGAAGAGGAAGAAGTTGGTCAGCGCAAGGGTTGCACAAAACAGCAGATTACTGGCAAAAACTCTGAGAGTTAATAAAACTGACATGAAAAGTTTCTCAAAAATCTGTCGTTCGTGGTCGACTTTAAACTGTAGGTCCCACCACTTATGTGTAAAAAATTAACGCACACAACATAAGTGGTGTGAGAAACTAGGTCGTAATGCTGACTAAAGGGTTGTAATGATCAATTATGTATGTATGAATACTTTCTATCTCCTCAACCGATCTACAACCTCTACAGAAGTTATTTGCTGTTGAATAAAATTTCTCCGCATGCCTGCCAATTACGCAATGGCCCATGAGAATAGATGCAGTCACAGAATAGTACATACCTACGATCCAACTTAAGTAGGTGAAAGGTACTCTTCCTATTCAATTAAGATCTAGATCTGGTGAGTCTAACAAAGATTCTTCCTCAGTCCAAGATTTGGCAGTGATCAATAAAGTCCTTTGCCTATTGGATCTGTTTTCAGACATTTTCCCGCTCTACCAAGATCATTGCCTACAGAATTACCTGCGCTATCCAGGATACAATATTAATTTCACAAAAAATGACGCGAGGCTCGATAATAACCACAGAACAGAAAGTAAATACTAAAACATTTTAAATATTTTTTAATAACATTTAAGACATCAAATTATTAAATTATTAAAAATCATTTCAATGTAATAAAAATTTTTTAATAATAAAAATATTGAAATTAATTTAATATCTTCAACATGAATTTCCATTAATCCTCCGCTAATTAATCAGAACATATTTCTCTGATTCCTTTTCAACCACAAAATAATTGTACGTTTCATATAAATTCTATTCTATTAATAAATCGTTTAAAGGGTAGGATTACTAGTGTAGCCTTAATACATTTTCTATACTCTTCCAATTTACATACATACATATCTTACAAATAAAAATAATGTATTATACACAATAAGAGGACTATTTCTTAAATTCTTTTTCTAAATTTATCCTCATCAATAGCTGGCAAGCACAAAATGAACGGGCACAAATCTGGGCAAATTAAATTTAAGCGAAACGTAGAAGAATGTAAACATTTGGCCGCAATGTTGTCGTCGTCGTTCCTCGTTTTTCCCATATATTCTACAGGAGATGTGCCTTTAATGGCAAAAGCATTAAAAGGTTCAGATTTACGTTCGGGTATAAATATGTGCCGATGAATCTATTTAAAAATAGATAAATGCCTTCGGAGATGCTGCCGCAGTTGTCTGTAACAATTAAATTAATATACAATATGTATGTAAATCTATTTGCATTCGAAATATTTAAACAAAACAATATTCAAAGTTTGCAAGCACTTAGTTTAAGTTGATTACAGTCGTAATTTTGTATTATTCTTGTATTCTTTTAAAGTCTTGGTAATTACAGTATATTAAGGAATAGAAGAAGGAATATGGTTGTTTTTCCTTACGTTGGGGGACATTTAATAATCTTTTCTATGCACGAAAAGGAAAGACATATATAAATAAAATAAATAAATAGAAAACTTCAAAAATGGAACGCTTACTTACTTACTCTTAATTTTGAAACATCTCTAGGTATCAAGTGTCGATGTCGATAACTCTGGTTTGACAGTTGAGAATGACCGTGTTGATATTTTTTTAGTTTACTTTCCATTTTACATTCAACATATTTATGGAAATATTGATTGTTTTAGCACTACTTTTACTCTTCTCGATTCAGAATAATTGACAAGAGAAAGAAATGTGCGTAATGAAGAGAATTTTGCTTAAGCGTGAAATTTTTAAGATTCGTCGTTAAACTCAATTTGTCGGCTTTGTCCTTTATTTTACATAAGTATCTATAAAAATACAGCACGTAGATGAATTAAAGCCAACGATCATCGTTTGGGTCGCATTTAACTAATTGGCCTCATTAGAAACTGGTGGCAAATGAGCATTTTTATTAAAGAATTGTGTTTAGTCATGAATCTCAATTTTGGTTTAAAGGCCAATACTATGTTCAGGAATGAATTTGACAGCTAGAAAACAAAATTATTTTTTTATTTTTTTTTTATAACAATTCATAGATTTAACACTAATCCTACCGTGACGGGAAAAAATACTAAATTAAGATTTTTTATCAGAATTTCTTGAATATTATAACACCGCTATTTGCCTTTACGACTTCTATTAAAAAATACATCGAATATATGTATTTTTGAAGATTTACTCCTATTTTGTATTTTTTTTTTATACTGAGGAATGCATGCAATCTGCCTTAACTACTGCGGGAAGTTATTTCTCCTGAGCACATGTTCTGTATCTTGATTTGCATATTTTGTGATATAAAACCACTGTTTTGGACATTTTTGGCATTGCCTGGTATGATTCGGTATATTGAGGTATATTGTTTGTTTTCTGGCAGATGGATATTCCCTCTACTCCAAGCGAGTATTACAGTAAAAATTTCTAGTGCTATTTTGTTAATAAAAATTCTTATTTAATTGTTTTGTTATAGTCCTTATCACCAAAATTTCGAAACACTCAAAATATATTAAATCATTAGAAATTTTAAATAATATACAGTAGAAACAGAATGGAATAGTAATAGAAATACAAGAAGTTTTGGGTGATTTATTGTTAATATAAATAAACTTACCTTCCACCTCACACGCCATTTTTATTAGACGATATTGATATTTAAAAATACAAATACAATACAAAATTTGTTCGCATAAGTTGTAACGTTTTCACTGAACATACATACTTATGATAGCGCTGCAGTTTAAGTTTTACTCAATATTATAACAATTTGCGTATTTATTGCGCAATTATTAATTGAAACTTTATATGAAATGTTGAGCTCAATAATGGCGTTTAAAGCGATTTACGCAATAAAGGTGCATATCTGAACAACGTATAAGTCAATAATCAAAATTGCCCTAGCTGGAGCGAAGATAATCCTCAAACTGCTAACGAAGAAGTCGCCGTAGTCTAGTAGGTAGTGTGTTGGCTTATTAGACGCAAAAGCCTGGGTTCGAGCTCCAGGCCAGGCATCAAAGACAAAATATAAAAAGTATTTTTTCGGCGACTTCCTCTCAGTAGACTTCTGGCAAAAACTCTGAGAGTAAATAAAAATTGCCATAAAAAGTTTCTCAATAAATAAAAATCTGTCGTTCGGAGTCGACTTTAAACTGTAGGTCCCACCACTCATGTATAAAATTAACACACACAACATAAGTGGTGTGAGAAACTAGGACGTTGTACAATGGGTCAATTCGACCTCCGGGTACTGTACTTGTCTTAATTGACAAGTACACGTCCTCTAACCTAACCTAACCTAACCGCTAACGAATCACCATTGCATCCGTTAAAATTTACTGTGTGCAGTTTGCTACTCAGCTCACTTAACAATCCATTTATTATGAAATAAATTTCGTAACAACTTTTTTTACAAGAAGTGGTCTTGCTCGCTGGCCCCTTCGTTAGTATAATTGATCGCCGTTGTATTACTTTTTAGATCCCATTATACCATTTATTTATGCCAACAAACGTATAACTATTGAAGTATTGCAAAGAAAGCCACTATTGAAGCATATGGCTAAATCTACTGTAAAAATTAATCTAAAATTGGATCATATAATACGTAGCCACTGCGAACATATGCCGAGAACATATTGGATATTGATTACCAACTTTCTTCCTGAATTGTATGAGCTGGGCACCAATTTAGAAATTCCGCTCCAGAGATTTGAGGATATGGACATATCAAGGCAAGGTGATGTTTACGGTTTTCTTTAATTCACAGATGTATGAGAAACCACAGCGATCCCCAAAACCAACATAACTTATGCTTTCGGTCAAGTTGAGCCTGATTTATGCGCCACAGCCATGGAAAATCAGATATTTCGAAAGTGCAAGCCAAACAAAATGTCAATGTTATCTCACACATAATTTGTTTTATTTAAATTCAAGGATAGAAAACGCTTAATGAAAGAGCCGATATTAAAGGAAACATAAATTTACACAGTTTATTATTATAAAACAAAATGGTTTAGTAATCGCATGCAAGTTCATCCTTAAAATTTTGGCAATTGTTGTTGTTCATTGCAGTTGATTTAAAAATGTAATCACATTAAAACACTTTCATTACGCATTTTAAGAGACAATGAGAAAAATGTTTTTTTTTTTTTTTGTAAATTTCAAATTAAAATATAATATGTACATACATAAAGAAGAATATTAACACTTACAAAGATATACGATTTAATTCTTAAAAACTTGGCGAGCATTCAAAGTTTTGTAAATTTTACATAAACAAGTGAAAAAATTGAACATACTTACATAGATAAATTCTAAAGAAATTTTGAAAGAGAAATAAAATTAAATGAAAATAAAGCATTGCAATGAGAGAACAAGAACATAGAAATAAATGTTATTGACTGCCGGAAGTTTGGCTGTCGCCATTACTGAGACAGTATTTCGACTTTAATCAATTGGTCAAAAAAAAAAAAGAAAAATTTATACATTCGTGCATTTGTTAGGTTTAGGCTACCCTGCACAATCATGAAAATGTTACACACACAAATAGAGATTTTCCACCAAATCTAAGTATATAATAATAATTAATCAAGTGTACATATTTGTTTTTGCCTTCTTACGACAAAGACCAAGACTTGTATCTGTTATGTATGTTTGTATGTCTATACAACTGCATAATTAATTGTAATTAATTATAATATTTCTTATTTTCTTATCTTTACAGCATCAATTAATGTCGTCGACATAATTTGTAGTACTGATATCAGCGTTTATATAAGGAAAACTCGCCAAGGCTATTCTTTATTTTTCAGCCGCTACATCAACTTGTACAGCCTCTTCTAATTGTTGTCAAATGCGCTAAGAACAAAAGAATATTTCTATTTCTAAACAGAAAAATAGAAAATTAATAAAAAAATAAAAAAAAAAACAAGAAATTGTTTTTGCCCAAATATTGCCAGTTTTAAGAACGCCATACATACATTTCAAAAGGCTAAAACAATTCAATCCATAAACCACAAACGACGGACAGCCAGAACCAAAATATTTTCTTGTTTTCAAGAAATTTATTATCTGTTCTCAAGAAAACAAAACATATTGTTGTTATGCATAAATGTATTTTTTCACATTGTTTTTAAGAAGGAGCAAACAGGACAATTAACTCACTCTCAAATTAATTCTTGATTCTTTTTTTCTAAAGAACTTATAAAATTCTTTGAATTTCAAATAAATCAAGAGGAGCTTAAATGAAACGATAAAAGACACCACCAATTAATTAATAATTGTTATACATTTTATTTGTTTCTTATTGGACAAAGTATTAAAATCTTAAATAAAGCAAATATATCCAGAGGGAGCAACCAACATAAGCATTAATAATTGTATATTTATATTAAATAAATATATATACACGCATAATAAGTTCACATTTTTTAAATAACAAAGTTATTTATTAATTAAAATTTATATTTAAAAAAAATAAAAAGAAATTGAAAACAACCTCAAACCCCAAACAACACAGTTAAAATGGAGGACAATAACACAAGTACGCAAATTAAACATGATGATCCAACGGTTACACTAACAATAAGGCTAATTATGCAAGGAAAGGTAAGTCTACATTTTTTTTTATTATTTTTTTAATTAATTATATATTACTCAATTCTATATAATACCGTAACATAACCTAGTAGAAACTGGATTTTTCTTTTTCTAAAGATTTTTATTATACAAAAATCCACTCTACACTATGCAACAAAATAAAACAAAATTAAATACACTCAGCTAATGACATAGTGGAAGTTGTAAGTTTTGTTGAGTAGAACACTAAAATATTTTTTTTTTTTTTTGATATTTCTTGAACCCTTCAAATTTGTTTTATTTGACAAAACTTTTTTTTCTTGGACTTTACGCTGAAATTTATTGATTACACAAACATTTCTGAACCAAAATTTAAACCTTATTAGAAAGGAGAGGGATGGGCCTTTAAAATGATATACATACATATATATATTATTTGACTTAATATGTTAAAAGTTTTGATGAGGTAAACTTGACAAATGCGAAATTTTTTTCATATATTTTCAAGTTTGCCCGTTCATAATAACATAACATAATTGGTCATTACAACCCTTCAGTCGGGATTACGACCTAGTTTCTCACACCACTCATGTTGTGTATGTTAATTTTATACAAGAGCGGCGGGACCTACAGTTTAAAGTCGACTCCAAACGACAGATTTTTGAAAAACTTTTCATGGCAACAATTTACTCGCAGAGTTTTTGCCAGTAATCTGCTGAGAGGAAGTCGCCGAAGAAATACTTTTTGTATTTTGTTTTGACGTCTGGCCTGGGGCTCGAACCCTGGCTTTACGTCTAATAAGCCAACACACTACCTACTAGACTACGGCGACTTCACAATAATAGCAAACTTTAATTAAAAAAATATGAAATAAGTGATGACATTCTTAAAGTGCATTATCATGTGAAGAGATTGACACTTCGTTTGATCAAATCGGACAAAAATTACTGTAGTTATTATTTAATGAGTCTAACAGTCGAGCTATATTTTTCATATACATACAGTGATGTAAAAAATAATAAGGACAGTGCCCACCCAAACATTATATTTAAAACCGAATAAAAACTCGAAAATTCTTTCTTGTTTAAACGACTTATTTTTTCTTAAACGGTAGAAAAAAGAATAAAGACAAAATTTTTGCTATTCCGATAATATACTTTGATTTTTTTTTGTGATTTTGTATGAATGCATACATTCATACATTTAAGGTGTGAAAAAAATAAGGGCACTTCATGAAATCTTAAAGCTATAACTAACCTAAGTAAAACTAAATAGATATTATACTGAATATTGTTGCTTAAAGCCTTAGTGCACATTAGAAATTTGTTGCGAATCCTTTCTTATACAGAACAGCAGCACAGCTTCTAGGCATTTTGTCGACCAAATTTTGACAAACATGCAGCGGTATTGAGTTCCAAGCATCCTGTATAACATTCCAAAGCTCGTCGCAATTTGTTGGACACTTTCCCCTGATTGCCCTTTTAACTTCGTTCCACAAATTTTCTATTGGGTTCAAATCATGGGACTGTGTTGGCCATTCTTAAACATTAATTTTTTTGTCCTGGAGCCACTTTGTGTACTTTGCCGTATGCTTTGGGTCATTATCCTGTTGGAAGATCCATTTGTGTGGCATATTTTCTTAGGCATATGGCAGCATTGTATTTTTCAAAATTT
This sequence comes from Sarcophaga subvicina, assembly GCA_936449025.2. Classification (NCBI taxonomy): domain Eukaryota; kingdom Metazoa; phylum Arthropoda; class Insecta; order Diptera; family Sarcophagidae; genus Sarcophaga; species Sarcophaga subvicina. The sequence goes on from OW388083.2 coordinate 29,007,515, forward strand.
CGGTGTAATCAGCCGATTGCATTACATTCTGGATACGATGTAGAAGACCCACACCATAATAAGAGAATGACACCCATACCATGATGCTACCACCACCCTGTTTTACCGTCTTTATTTTATGTATTTTGGATTGAATTCTTGACGGATATTTCTTCTTACATGGTAAGATGTAAGAATTCAACTCAAAATATAATTTAAACTTCCGAGCAGAGATTGCATCCGTACTTTGAATGTAGAATCCTTCGTTGCAAAAGCTCCAGGGCGGCCACTTCAAAATAAAAAAAGAATCCTTTCTACCACCTACAGAAGTCCGTTACGATGGAGTCGGACATTCTCCGTAGTTTCTATCACGCGCTGGTAAAACAACTTGTAAATTTGCTGGTTGCAATTCCGAAACTCAAATTGTATACCGCAAGTGTAATATACACTTGTGTCTTTCTAATCACAAGGACTACTTCTACGATTTTCACCATAAATCACCGAACACACCGAAGGGATAATTGTGACGTTTAACAAACGCTCATAGCAGCAGCATTACTGGCGAGAAAAAAATGTTATAAGTTTTGCGAAGCAAATGTTTAGAAGCAACAGATATACAAAGTGAAAACTGGCGGTTAAAGTAGAAAAATTAAATATAAATAAACATTTATTTTGTGTTAAAAAAGGGAAAATTTGGAGTATTTTTAATTTCTTCAATGAAAAGTTTACAGATTCTTAAATATTTAAATATTAATCGAAATGTGGGTGAATTTCAGTCACAATTAATATAGTTTCTTGAAGCTAAATATTACAAGATCAAAATAAGACGTACTGCTCTTAAAAAAATTTTCTTGCTGAAAATTGCCATATTTTTATTAATTTCTTGAAAGCAAAAGTTAAAAATTGTTATTGCTATTAATTGTTTTTATTATTTATTAATAGTTTTAGACAAAATTTAAATTTTTTATTAACTCTCGCCAATATAAAAACCCATCCCGAAAACTAAAAAACATAAATAAACAAAACAGAGAGACAATCAGACAGGGACAGAAATACTTTTTGGTAATCTTTGCTGTCCCTTTCATAATTCGCCCGTAAACGTCAAAAGTCCGATTCCTTACTGGTTATACGGTCCCATAAATAACTTGAACAAAGTGTTTTTTGCCATAAGTATTGATTTTTTTCAAAATTTTTTTGTATTATGTATTAAGAAATGAAATCTGCAATTTATTTTTTATACATCTCTTTTATAATCCGTTCTTTTTTTTTCAAATAAAATATTTTACTCTACTTATATGAAGAAGAAAAAAAATTGCGATAAATTTTTTTGGATTCTTTTCCCAAAGCCATCTAGAAGCGGTCTAAGATTTTGGCGCTATAAAACCCGATTTGGCCAAAAAAAAATTTTGTTTTAAATATCCTTTACTTTCAAGACAAATCAAACCCAGAAATAATTTTTTAATCCAGAAAAAAATTTGGGCACTAGAGGGTTAAATAGATGCCGTTAGAAGACTGAAGCTGCGAATATATAGGTTTACCTTACAAGAAATTACAATTTTATGGCCCAATATTAAAATGTTAAAAAAAATTTAATTTATTAAGCTTGCAGAGGTTTAATAACATGTATTATTTAATTATTATTATTAAAATGGTTTGTAACGAAATAAATGAGGAATAACTAAACAAAACTTTTAAATAGAGTGCTATGAAATCCTGATAATTATTCTAATTGAACTGTGTTACTAACATCCGCTATCATTTGAAATGATGGAAATCTTTCTTTTTAATTGGCCATTTCGCAATGTGAAAAAACTTCAGATGAACACAGGTTTTCCTATTCAGAAGAAAATAAACTTAAATTAAGAAATGAAAATAACTTTTTTCAATATTTCAACAACTTCTAGTACGGGCAAAATTTACTAAAAATATATTTATTGCTTCAGTAAATATGTATGTCTTTCAGTACATAATTTTACTTTTTGAATGACAAAAATAAATAAAATTAAAGTGCACACTTATGTACGTATAAAAGCAAATCTATTTAAAATAAAGAGGAGACCAACAATTTTCTGATGACCGTCTGCATTAGTCACACAAATCGAACTGACCAAATTTACATAAATAGTTTGAAATACAAATTAAAATTCGAATAAATAAATAAAATACCAGACAACTACATGCAGTACGTCTGTATGTATCACTTATGAGTGCATTTTATAAAGACAAAACAAACAAATAAACGTAGAGATACAGATAATTATAAATATTTTTATTTTTACAGAAAAAGAAATGGCACTCCATCTTTTGATAAAGCGAATGGCCGAAAGAACATACTCAATTCACGTATGCACCCAGACCACAACACGTTTTTTTTTTTTTTTCACCTTATTTATTTATTTATTTTTTATTAACGATATTTTTACCCTATGTTTTTGAATTAATGCCAAAAAGTGAACAATTTCTGTAACATTTCTAAACGAAAATCTCGTTCCCTAAAGCCGACAACGAGAGTTGTTCGACCAATTGAAAGTTGAATTAAATAAATTATATGAACATAATAGAATATAAATAATTTTTTTAATTTAATCGATTCGAGACTAAAACAAAATAATTTTAAAGAAATAATGCGAAAAGCAAATTGTTTAAGATGTCTATAAAATTTGTGGAAAACACATTTATGGCCATTATTACAACTTGTCGTTAACTAAAGGGAGGACTTTAACGGGCAGATAAATTGTTTTTTATTATTATAAGTGGACAATGTGGTAGAAGTGAGCGTTAAGCTAAAGGGAAGATCATCCTACTGGTAACTTTTAAATTTAAGTTTATGTTTAAACTTGCCGACGCAGCCATATTTTTGAAAAAGTTTACTTTATTTTATAATTAGGTTGTAATAACGAAAAGAAGTTAACGGTGACTTTAAAGTTCACTTTAGCTAAAGTTACCTTTAACTAAACCCAACTTTAACGGGAAGTTGTAATAAAGGCCCTTAATTTAATTATTTTTTTTTTATCATAATGATTTTATTAAGTGAGACAATTATTATGTTTGTTTTAGGAATTTACAATCTGTACTTTGTTTAAAACTGAACGAATTAATTTATCTCACACAAATTATCTTATTTTTTTCGAAAACATATATTTCTAGTTTGATTCCTTTTATTTTAATTTTTTTAATATTTTAAGCTGAATCATTCCTAAGTGCAATTATTGCTATTCTCACCATGTTCCACCATTATCGACAGATTTTCAATTAATTTATTTGTAACTTTACATTAATTGACAGCCCAGTAAATTTGGACTTTTTGTCATCACGTCAGGTTTTCGAGAAAAAGGGGTTTTCGAGAAAAATAGCGTTTTTGGTCATTTTTAAATATTGTAGAGTTAAACACTGACGTGCTAGAACCATCGCTATTGTCAAAAATTGACAATTGATCTTTGCAAGTAAATGTGATTAATTTTTGAACCCAGATTCGTGTTCAGCGCGCAAAATGCCTTCTGAAACACCTGGAGCCATCTTATTTGCAAAACCCATGCAGGGCTGTGTTATTTTAATGTAATTCACTCTGAATCCACTTTCATTTCAAGACCTAAAACCAAATCGGAACGCAGTGATTTTATATTTGGCACAAAGTTATAGACTGGGACTTGAAACATAAAATATAAATTTTTTAATATGAAATTTAATTCAATTTAATTTTACTTTCAAAAATATTTCTTAAATAACAATGAAAATTTAAATGTATATTAAAAATTTTGATCTAATATATGCGAACAGTCTACAATTAAATTTCACTAGTCTTAGCAATAATATTTTGCTTTTTAATTTCATTAACCACCACAGTAAATATGGTATTGTTTTTAATGAAATCTTCTCACATGGCCTGCCTAACAACGTATAACACATACTATGTTTGCATAAGTAATTATAATCAGTACAGATTTTATACGTCTTGTAAACTTTGTTGTACAAGTATTTTACGATACTTTGCCAATTTTTACGCTTCATGTAATAATATGGTTGCAATTTCTGACGTTTGATACCGATCGGTCCTACACTGTGGCATTAGATCATAGTTTACCATTTCATAGCACAGTTGTGCAAAGAGAACTCACACGCATTCTTGTGTTTTTTCATTTAGTTGTCGATCAGACTGCGACAAGAACACATGTGCGGCGGATGCTTTATCATTTTATTTCAGAATGACACTCAAAAAATATTTTATGTTAAAAATGGGCTATGGCATTAGGTGGGCGTTTTTAATTTTTTTTATTTTGTCGCATAGTATAATTTTTTTTAAATGCTTTGGAATGCTCGCTTTTTTCTTTTAATAAAAAAATGGGTTTTTTTATTCATTTTATTTTTATTTATCTAAAAAACATGGCCTAATTTTTAAGCCAAATATGGATAGCTTTATGTTCTTTTAATAAAAAATGGATTTGTTATTTTATTTTTATTTATTTAAAATTATTAAGCCAAAGTTATATAGCTTTACATATGTATGCTGATGGAATGAAAATAAAAATAGCGTATATTACTAACACTTTTCTATGACTGTAAATAAATAAATTCTCTCAACTTATTTTCTCTCTCTATTACTCACTATCACATAACCAAAAATTTTTTGACGAACCCTGCATTAGATAACGATGATGCATCGTAACACAGGACAACACCATTTCTCATTTCATTTCTCAAACATTAACGTGTGCAGTATACAACGAAGAAAAAACAGTGATAAATTTGTTTGTTGCTTTTAATCTTGTTGCTAGATTTACGACTCACATATTGCAGCATTGCACTGTTTTTCATTGCATTTGTCGGGAATATGAATTTTATTTTTGTCAAGTTATTGTTGCAAATCCACCTGTCGATGTACATAAAGATAAATATTGCAACAGCAATGACAACAAAAATCAGTATGACAAACAAAACAAAATGTTGGCTTTTAATTAAACTTTTGATGAATTCTCTCAAAAAGGTTAATAAATTACAACCGGCCATAAGAAATCCTCTACGACACATATACTCAATTGAATTTAGATAAATCAATATGTTAAAATCAAAAGAAAAACTTCCTAGGCGTCAGGCTGTGGTTCAAATCAAACGAAATTTGATAACAAATATTTCTTATGTGGCTTCCTCTCGGCAGCCTTGTGGCAAAAACTATCACAGTAAATAAAATTCCCATGAAAAGTTTCCAAAAAGTTTGGGGTTATAGTGCTAATGAATTTATATTTATCATTAAATATTCGTCTATAATGGGCTAATCGGCATTGTTTTAAAAAGGCTGTTGTCGTAATTTAAAACAAAATCAGCGTTAAGCTATAGGGAGGATCATCCTACCTTTAATTTTTAAAGTTAAGTTTATGTTTGAACTTGCCATACATATGTATAAGTTATTTTCAACACGGCAACTTCAAATATGAACAAAGTGAGGAAATACAACAAAAAAATAGCCAGTCGTTGCCACTGCGTTTAAATAAAACTTGCTTAATTTGAGCAGTTTTAGCGACATTGCTCCGGCACTGCCATATTTTTGAAAACATACATACATAATTGGTCATTACAACCCTTCAGTCAGGATTACGACCTAGTTTCTCACACCACTTATGTTGTGTGTGTTACTTTTATACATGAGTGGTGGGGTCTACAGTTTAAAGTCGACTCCGAACGACAGATTTTTGAGAAACTTTTCATGGCAATTGTATTTACTCTCAGAGTGTTTGCCAGAAATCTGCTGAGAGGAAGTCGTCGAAGAAATACTTTTTGTATTTTGTTTTGATGTCTGGCCTGGGGCTCGAACCCTGGCTTTTCGTCTAATGAGCCAACACACTACCTACTAGGCTACGACGACTTAATTTTTTTCTTTCATTTTTGAAAACAGTTAACTTTATTTTATCTGTAAGTTGTAATAACGAAAATAAGTTAAAGGTAACTTTACAGTTCCCTTTAGCTAAAGGTACCTTTAACTAAACCCAAATTTAACGGCAGGTTGTAATAACGGCCCTTAGGCAGAATTAGTAATTTTAAGTTTTATTTTTGGTTACATACATACAAAAATGTATTTTTTAATGCTGCTTTTATTTTGTTTGTCGCTGTCTGCACTATGCAGATATTAATTAAGGCTGTATACATGTATTTGCACAAGTTTGAGAAAAAAAATTAAAAATTAAAATAATCAGTTGCAGTTGTCTGTCGTCTTGTTATTATAAATTAGTAAAAAATAATTAAATATAATTAATATTTGAATCTAATTATTTATATCAGCCTTTTATTCATTTCCATTCGCAATTTGTTTTTGAGAAGAATAATTTTTTTGTTTCTATTTTCGAATACATATGTGCATATATACATGTGTATATGTATATAGGACAGTTTTTTGTCGAGTTCTATGTGGTTTTCTTCGTTAAAATTTTTCTACGCATTGAATTTTGTATTGACAATATTTAAATATTTAATATGTTCAGGAAAAATTATTTTTAAATACAATTACAAGCTTACAAGTGAAGTCGCCGTAGTTAAGTAGGTAGTGTGTTGGCTTATTAGACGTAAGGCCTCGGTTCAAACGAAATATGAAAAAATATTTCTTTGGTGACTTTCTCTCAGCAGATTTCTGGCAAAAACTCTGAGAGTAAATAAAACTGCCATGAAAAGTTTCACAAAAATCTGTCGTTCGGAGTCGACTTTAAACTGTAGGTCCCGCTAGGTCGTAATCCTGACTGAAGTGTTGTAATGGCCAATTATGTTATGTATGTACAAGTTTAAATACAACTACATTCTAAGGGTCCTTAATTTTAGAAGAATTTATTTTAACTTCGTCTCTAAATTAATCCAGTCTATCCTACAGTATAAAACAATATCTTTCCACAGTATAAAACAGATAAAAGGGCTTAAAGTCTCACGTTTAAGTTAATATTTATTCGAACTGATACCGTTCTTGATCCAAGAATTAACTTCCTATTATTTTTGTTTTCAATCAATTGATTATTTAGATCACTAGCAAAAGGGATTGAGTTTTGATGTCATAAAAATTTAAAAAAAAATGGAATTGAAATTTAATAAAATATGAATGCTTGACTCCATCATCAAAAATGGACGCAACATATACTTTTCATGTATGTTTTAAATTCTGCTTCAATAAATGCGAAAAAAAACCGAGGCTACTAAAAATGAATGAATGTTTTATGATGATTACATAAAATGTTGGTACCACTTAAATCGATGTATGCGTCTCACAAAAGTTAACCTAATTTTAAATTACAAATTGCTGTTGAAATACGTTGCGAAATTGCAGAAAAAGGAAACGGTTACCTGCGGTTTGAACCGTAGCCTTACGTCTATTAAGCCAACACACTACCTACTAGACTACGGCGACTGGAAATATTTTGAAAAAGAAATAAGGGAATAATTGATTTTTATCACCACTCAGTACTCCCTCATAATGATTCGCCTAAACAGTCAAGATACGTAGGACGTTCTTATATACATACATACTTACAAATAAGGCCGTATTTTAAAAAAGGGAAAATTGAATTTCATTCGGATAATGCCACCCACTCAGTACTCCCAATCGGGAAATCCCGAAACTCGAAATCCCGAGATTTTCGGGATTCACAAATCCCGAGATTTTTTAAAACTTGTCCCATGGATTTTCGGGATTGTGAATTCATATGTACTTTATAAATTAAAATGATGAAGAATCTAGACTAATTAAACAAATTATAAATATTTAAAACCCAATTAAGGTAACTCTTGAAGCGCTCTGTCGAAGTGACATGACCTTATGTGAAGCTGTTGCTGCATTAACATTTATGCTAAATGAAGTTAGAGCAATCAATTGTAGTCTTGCTAAAGATTTATATAAATCACTTCACAAAAGAATAGAGGAAAGAAGAACTGTGTATTCACATCTATTAAATGTTATTAATAATCCAAAAAAGAGACTGATTTTGCAAAAGGTGCTGAAAAAAAATTCTATATCACTCGACTTCGACAATAGCATCTCAGATGAGATGGACTCTACTTAAATTGTTAAAAAGTTATTTGATGCCATCGAAGAATAATACAATCAATTAATAGGGTTACTGATTTAGATACTCAACTGTCCAAAGAAATAGATTTATTTATATCAGGAGGTGGGTGAGGTGAATATTTACAAGCTGCATATAGCTATCTTGGAACTATTTTACCAACAAGTGTTGATTGCGAGAGGTATTTTTCAACGACAGCGTATGTTGACAACAAAATTCGTTCTCAAGGCTATCAGATGACGTGTTAGATGCTTTAATCTTTTTAAAAAATTATTTAAAACAATAATATACTTATTTTGGAATCCAAATTATTTTCTTAAAACTAATGTATACGTATTTTATTTTTGTTAATTTACGCTTTTTTCATTTTTATTATTAAGTGAAAATCGCGAAATCCCTGTATTTTTTTGGGGATTTTTGGATCCCGAAATATCCCGGAATTTCGTGATCGGGATTCGGATTTTTAAAAATCAATTCCGTTTGGCATCCCTAGTTGTCACTGATAATGACTTGTCTAGAATCTTCTTGTTTATCCAATTTGTAGACCGAACTTGGCTGCAAGTTTCATTAGTTTCTTTTATAGAAGAGGACTTTTTTCCAAAAAACGAATGGAAATATGTACGAAAAAGGATTTGCTTTCAAAGTGGGCACACGTTATCCCTTAAAACTAAACTTATTTTATCTAATGTCGTACAGAATTTTTTACTACTTTTTTCAGACATGTTTTTTTATTTAAATTAAAATCAAATAGAAATTATCATAGAATTTAGTTGTTTCAGAAACAACAACAGTATTTTATTTACGAAACATTCTACACAAAGTTTACCTTTTTATGTTCAGATCATTAGAGGCAAATGCCTGTTATGAATTTGTTAGCCGTATCGCTGAAATTGTTTACCAATTCATTTTGCTGTACATATTCTGACAGTTGATTTTCTGTATCAAAAGGAGCTCCTAGCTACCAAGAATTGCATTCAAAAAAGGAATACGTAATCGATTAACATTATTGAACTTATTCCTACCAATGCGTTTTATATCCATCACTTTACTTAAAACACAAGTTGCAAGTATTGATGACACGCTTTATTTTTGCTGCATACCTTCATTAAATTTACGAACTTCCGTTTTGTACAGATATTATTTGTAATAAATTAAATAATTGCAATGAAACTATTTAAAGAAATGCACTGAAAGATGAAGTGCAAATTTAATTAAACTTATATCGAGAATAACAACACCTTTATGCAAATTATTTTGTTGGCCAAGTGTAACGTAAAAATAAAAAACCGACGCAAAGCTGAAAATTAAGCAGAAATATAAGCAACACCGTTTTCAATAAACTGCAGTCAAACAAATTTATCTTGTTTATGTCGACCTGAACTAAAATTTGCATTGCGCAACGTAGGCTAATTAACAAAACTATGAGAATATTTTAACTTCCAATACCCATAGAGAGAGAAACAAGACATACAAAGAACAATAAAACATAATGGAAACTATAAAGAATATATGTATATTTATGTGTGTGAAGATAAATTCGAATTTAAAAACCCAAGATCAATCCATAAATTTTAGCAGTGCCACATCTGGCGCTAACAGATCAAAATTTTCTCTTAACAGAACAAAATTTGCCCTTAACAGAGCACTGTTAGCTGTTTAACAGTATCCATCTGTACAAGCCTATTTTTTTAGGAGTTAATTTTAGGATATACACTAAATCTGTCAGTACCATAGCATATTCAAAGGTAGGTTCCAAGCCCTCTTAATATAATCAGCAATAAGGTCACATATCGATGCCTTACTTTCTCAACCTCGTATCTTAAAAAATACGGTTTTCACTTTTTCATATCAAACGGTTGCTATTTTTCTGTTATATTAATGCAACAACTTATTATCCTAATACGTTGTCTTAATTCTGTAAATATTAATAAAATATATTTTCGTATCTCAATCACTCCAATTTCCATAACTGCGTCAAACTCTTATCTTAATTAAATAAAATTTCTGGGGAGATCAAGGTTGTTTGTAAAAAATGTTTTTGTGTACACTCTCTCTGGGTGAATGGAGCGTGTCCAAATGGGTTACTGGCAATCTAAATGCAAACGACGTTGGCATGTTAAAGAAAAGTGGACCAGTCAATCGTCAAAGCAAAACAAACATCGCCAAAGTAAATCACGTAAACTTTTTTCTACAAAATTTGCCTAAGATGCCATCACATTATTGCCGACAGAGTACAACTAAAGAATATATAGACGTTCAGTACTAGACTTGGGCAGAAGTGTACACAGATTTTGAAAAATATTTGATGGATCGCAACATCGATAAGGCAACATACAAATGCTTCTTAGACGCAGTACACAAGGCCAGTATTAGTATATACAGACCCATGAAAGATCAATGTGATATTTGCTTTAGTTATAAAAATAAAAACGTCCCAGAAGATGAATATCAACTTCACATAACAAGTAAGGAGCGCGCCAGGAAAGAAAAAGCCGAAGACAAGGAAAGTTGTTCAAGAGGTGATATTCAAATGTTAACGGTGGACTTGCAAGCAGTGCAAACAATTCCTCTACTTTCAACTGGAGCAAACTACTTTAAAACAAAACTGTGTGAGCACCAATTCACAATTTATAATGAATTTGACAAAAATGTTGCTTGTTACGTATGGCATGAAGCTGAAGGCGGCATGGACTCGAATGTATTTACCTCTTGCTTGCTGGGCTATTTACAGGATTTGAAAGACAAATCAAAACCTATAATAATTTACAGCGACGGGTGCTGTGCCCAAAATCGTAATACGACACTTGCGAATGCCTTGCAACATTATGCAATTACCCACCAAGCAGAAATTCAGCAAAAATACCTGGTGGTTGGCCACACTCAAATGGAGTGCGATTCTGTGCATGCCTCCATAGAACGAAAGAAGAAAGGAAGAGAATTATATGTGCCAGCTGATTTTAATATGGTTATAAAACAATCCAGATTGTTGAAACCGTATCAAGTACATTATTAAATCATACATTTTTCCGAGATTTCTCTTCACTCGATTACTTAAAATCAATTCGACCAGGCACCAAAAAAGTTGACCCATGCGTTATAAATTTGCGAGCTCTCAAATATACCTTTAATGACGAAGTTCAATACAAATTATATTTTGATGAAGATTGGCAACTATTACCTCATCGTAAATTGCGACTACAAGTGCAGCACAATGATAACATTTTACTACCGGGTCTCTACAATCAACAACTACCAATTTCAAAAAGAAAATATGACGACTTGCAAGACTTAAAACGTATGATTCCAGCCGACTATCATTCATTTTACGATAATTTGCCACTCCAATGATATTATTATTTATGAATTCTTTTTTTATTATTTATGAATTCTTTTTTTTTTCCTTTCTTGAAAATAAAACACTCATTCTATATTAAATATTGTTTTCATTGCATAATTTTGGTATAAAGGCGTTATTTCTTTCTATAGCTATAAGTGCAACAAACGAGTAACTTATTCATCAAGTATCAAGAATTAAAATTACTCTTAGTGCAGCAAACTCGTATCTCAATAAATGCGTTTCATGCCTAAACTAAAAAAGATTAGTATATTATTTCGCCGTGGTGTAGTAGGTAGTGTGTTGGCTTACTATTCGTAAAGCCCGGGTTCGTATCCCAGGTCAGACATCAAAAATGAAATATGAAAAAAAAATATTTCTTCGGCGACTTCCTCTCAGCAGATTTCTGGCAAAAACTCTGAGAGTAAAATAAACTGCCATGAAAAAGTTTCTCAAAAATTCTGTCGTTCGGAGTCGACGTTAAACTGTAGGTCCCGCCACTCACGTATAAAATTAACGCACACAACATGAGTGGTGTGAGAAGCTAGGCCGTAATCCTGACTGAAGGGTTGTAATGGCCAATTATGTATGTATGTATGTATATTATTTCTACTAATATACATAGATGTAACCAATTCCTTAATAATCGCATTTGAAGTTTTATTCAAACACCGAAGTATAAAATGATGAACCGTTTTTTCTCTCTCCTGAAAAGTTGTATTTTTTAAGATACGAGGTTGAGAAAGTAAGGCATCGATATGTATAATGTAATATGGTATTTCGAAAATTGGCTTTCAAACTATAAATTTTTTTGCTTGAAAATTCTCTAGAAGATTAGTGGTCATTTTGGGACATACATACATATAAGAAATAGTACATCTAACCGACTATATACAAATGGTAGTCCAGAGAGCCCCCTTTCGAACCGTGATAGTAGAATAGTTGGAATAATTTTGAGAGTTAAGATTTTCAATTGAAAAAATCGATTTATGTGTGAAGATAAATTGGAATTTGCAAATCCAAGACGCAATCCATCCATTTTAAGAGCGTTACATTTGCTGTTAACAGCGGAAAATTTACTATTCACAGAGCACTGTTAACTGTTTAACAGTGGCAATAAGTAGGTTAGTTTTCTACTTTGCATTCTTACAGGCTATTGACATAATATGGAATTTGCCTTATGGTCATTATTATTTGTGAATAAAAGTGTTTAAATGTAAAGAATGGTAGGTGGGGGAGGGTTCAAATTTCTCAACTCTCAAAATTATTCCAGCTATCCCACTACCACGGTTCGAAAGAGGACCCTCTGGACTACCATTTGCATATAGTAAAGAAGGTATACTATTTCTTCTAAGGAATATTCACATGTTTTTGGCCAAAAATCTATTATGTGTGTTAAATCTATTATATGTTTATCTTCGAATTTAACTAGCAAAGACAAAAACCAAACATTTTAAACGAGCTAATGTTAAAGTTAACAAAGCAATGTTACGTGATTAACAGAAAATACTAAAAATAGTCAAGGAAGAAACCAACTAAATATACGATATCAGAGAATGGAATACCTATTCAATTCCTTTAAAATTGTGCTCCAAACGTTTCTGAGTGGCACAGCAGCTTTCTTTTCAGCAAATTCTTTTAAAAATTGCAAAATTTAGAAAAAAAAAACGTATTTGTTTTACGAATGTCTGGATAGAAAGATCGATATCGTGAAAAATGGGACTTGCTGCAGGTATCCCACTATGTACAAACTGTAGCGTAAGGTGTATATGATCGTATATTTGGGTGATTTCTTCCTTGACTATTTTTTGTATTTTCTGTTAACCACTTAACGTTGCTCTATTAACTTTAACATTAGCTCTGTTAGTTAAATTCGAATTCGAAGTCTAATTAAGGGCCATTATTACAACCTGCCGTTAAACTTGGGTTTATTTAAAGGTACCTTTAGCTAAAAGGAACTGTAAAGTTACCTTTAACTTATTTTCGTTATTACAACCTACAGATAAAATAAAGTTAACTTTTTCAAAAATATGGCAGTGCCGGAGCAATGTCGATAAAACTGCTCAAATAAACAAGTTTTTTTAACGCAGTGGCAATGACAGTTTTTTTTTTATATGCTCATTTTGTTTAAATTCGAAGTTGCCATAATGAAAGTAATGTATATGTATGACAAGTTCAAACATAAAGTGACCTTTAAATCTTAAAGGTAGGATGATCCTCCCTTTAGCTTAACGATCACTTCTATCTTATTGGGTACTCATAATAATGTAAAACAATTTGTCTGCCCGTTAAAATCCTCCCTTTAGTTAACGGCAAGTTATAATAATGGCCCTAAGTCTAATTAAGAGTTACAAGTTTGTCTTATTGTCAAAACACATATGACAGCGCCGTTCGACATGATATGTAGAAATGCCCATAGGAATTGCACACAAACCTTTTTAACACTTTAAAATTTTTACAGAATGTCACATAAAAAACGTAAAATGTTTAGAGACTTAAATTAATACAGATGCAAATACACGTAAACATAAAGATGTATAATTTTTTTGGAGGCAATAATTTTTTGCATTAATCGTGCTCCTTATACTCTTCATTTCTTATTTACTTCGAGAAGAGTATGACGTCTGTTCTTGTTTTTCGCATGCAACTGAAGATAAACTTTAATTTTTTCTTTTATTTCGTGATTTTCTTTCGTCTTTCTTTGGTTCTTCATATATGAAGTGTTTTTGAGCTTCAGTTACTAATCAGTAGACATTTAGTATATCGTCGTACAGTATTCTTATCTTTTAATATATTTTTTCTTTTAAATTGCATTATTCCGTTGAGTCTGTGTTTTTTTTTTTTTTGTAATTTTTACATCAACGGTACTTTTGCATGTACAGCCAAGGAAGAAATTATATGGTACATATGTTTTTTCTAAAAATCTCTTTGGTTTTAAAGCTAATTTAAAAGTTTATATATTTTTTATATTTAATAAAGAGAAACAAAAAATTAAATTAAAAAATTTTCAGAGTTTGTTTATTTTATTAAATATTTCTTATAGCTAATTCAAATTCTTAAAGGAAATATTTATATGGTACAAAATAAGAAAAAATTCAAAACTTAATGATAATTAAATATATTCAAATAAGAAATTAATTTTAATAATGCGTGTGTCCTCCTCGATTTTTAATTTCTTCATTTAACCGAAGTGGCATAGGGTTTACTAATTTTTGTAACTCATCTTGGGGAATTTCGTCAAATTTTTTTATTAAAGCTTCTTTCAGCTCTTTTAAGGATTTATAAGTCATCCCACTCTTGTATATTTTGGCACTTAAAATTCCCCAGAGGTTTTCAACAGGATTTAGATCGGGACTAAGTGGTGGCCAGTCCAAAACAGTTATATCCTTTTCTTCAAAAAATGATTTAGTCCTATTGGCTACATGTATAGGGACGTTATCTTGCTGAAAAGTAAAATTATTTCCATAATTTTCTTCAGCAAATTCAACGAAAACATTGTCCACAAAAAATGATACCCAAAAATGAAAAAATTATAAAAAAAATGATACCCAAACCACGATTGACCCCTAGACATAAGGCAGCCAGATTGGCTTTCGCTAAAAAATACAAATTTTGGGAAGAGGAGTGGCGTAGTATTATATTCAGTGATGAAAAAAAATTCAACCTTGATGGACCTGATGGATTCAAATATTATTGGAGGAAAAAAGGAGGTGATACGCGGACCAGAATCGCACGTAATTTTCAAGGAGGATCTTTAATGACTTGGGTAGCTTTTGGATATAGAGCACTTTCTCCATTCTGTTTTATTTCTCATAAAATGAATGCAGAGATCTATGTGGAATTACTGGACAATGTTTTCATTGAATTTGCTGAAGAAAATTATGGAAATAATTTTACTTTTCAGCAAGACAACGCCCCTATACATGTATCCAAAAGGATCAAAGCATTTTTTGAAGTAAAGGATATAACTGTTTTGGACTGCCGATCACTTAGTCCCGATCTAAATCCTGTTGAAAACTTCTGGGGAATTTTAAGTGCCAAAATATACAAGAGTGGGATGACTTATACATCCTTAAAAGAGCTGAAAGAAGCTTTAATAAAAAAATTTGACGAAATTCCCCAAGATGAGTTAAAAAAATTAGTAAACCCTATGCCACTTCGGTTAAATGAAGAATTAAAAATCGAGGAGGACACACGCATTATTAAAATTAATTTCTTATTTGAATATATTTAATTATCTTTAAGTTTTTAATTTTTCTTATTTTGTACCATATAAATATTTCCTTTAAGAATTTGAATTAGCTATAAGAAATATTTAATAAAATAAACAAACTCTGAAAATTTTTTAATTTAATTTTTTGTTTCTCTTTATTAAATATAAAAAATATTTAAACTTTTAAATTAGCTTTAAAACCAAAGAGATTTTTAGAAAAAACATAAGTACCATATAATTTCTTCCTTGGCTGTATAATGGACAAAAGGAGAAACATATAAATTGAAGATGTTCTGTTACTTACATATATGTACATACATACTGTAAGATGCTAGTCGTGTATTTTCTACTAGAAAAAGAATTATAAAATAATGATTTATATGAATTGCAATTGTTGCTACAGCAGATTAACAACACATGTGTAGTGTTGTTTGTAATGCATATACATATGTACATACATACTACATATATGTATATGTCAATATAATACCATATACATATGCTATATGCTTATAAAAAATCTACCAAGACCATGTGTCTATACCAGATATATGTATATGTATGTATGTTTTGTTTCTCTTCGTCATGTGACGTTGAAAAAGTTAAGTTTTGAAAACATCCATACTGAAATTATGGTTCCCACGAAATTAATAGAATGTACCTAAAAAGAAAAATATTTCGAAATTATTTCTGCTAATGGTTGAATACTGAGAGTAAAATATTTCAAATTTATTTATTCATATACTTATGTACCTTATGCGCCGTGTATTATATGCATATGGGGCCTTATATTTTAACTGTTTCTTGTCAAATTAAAATTAAATGACTACCAAAATGACTACAATAGTAACTAATTCAGTACAAAGTTGTAATTTTCTAGTACTTAAGTTTTAAGAACATACACACAGTTACTAAAATATAAATACGGTTAACAAATTTCAGAAATTTTTTAACCAATCCGTTTTGGTTGAAAATCTTTATAGTTTCCTCGATTTTAAGACGGTATTTTGCATTGGTTAAAAAATTTCTGAAATTTAACTAAATTGTGGCCCTGCACAGGCCCACAAAAGTATACATCCGATTAACAAATTTCACAAATTTCTGAACCAATGCAAAAGAACGTCTTAAAATCGAAGGAAGATGTTAGACAATTATAAAGATTTTCATCGAAAACGGATTGGATAAAAAATTTCTGAAATTTGTTAACCGTATGTATACTTTTGTGGGCCTGTGGAAAACAAATTTCAGAAATTTTTTAACCAAGACCGTCTTAAAATCGAAGAAAGTTGTCAGACAATTATAAAGATTTTCAACAAAAACGGATTGGTTAAAAAATTTCTGAAATTTGTTAACCGTATGTATACTTTTGTGGCTGAGTGTACATACATATATTCGCTTTAAAGTACTTGACAAAATATTGATAATGATTTTTGTTTAATTTTAATGTTTATACTTTTTAATTATTTGCAGGAAGTTGGAAGTATTATCGGCAAAAAGGGTGAAATTGTTAACAGGTTTCGGGAAGAGGTTTGTGAAATTGTTTGTTTGCTAATATCTTTCACATTTTATTAAACGCTATTTCTGATGTTTCTTGTAGTCAGGGGCAAAAATCAATATATCTGATGGTTCTTGTCCGGAGCGTATTGTTACGGTGTCTGGTACAACTAGTGCAATTTATTCGGCATTTACTTTAATTACCAAGAAATTTGAAGAGGTTTGTATAGGAATTAATTTTATTAAACGCAAGTTATTCATATGTTTTACCTTCTCTTATGCTTCTTCAAAGTGGTGCTCTCAGTTTAATAATGATGTAGGTAAAGGTGGTAAAACTCAAATACCTATACGTTTGATTGTGCCTGCCAGTCAATGTGGATCGTTAATTGGTAAGTTTTTTCACAATAAATTGTTCCTAATTTTAGTTAAAATAAATAAAAATAAAAAAACTATATATCTACATATACATATGTACATATATGTATATTAATTTAACATTTAATTTTACTTAAGGCAAAAGTGGTTCAAAAATTAAAGAAATACGCCAGACAACAGGCTGTTCCATTCAGGTGGCTAGTGAAATGTTACCAAATTCAACTGAACGCGCCGTTACATTAAGTGGTACAGCTGAACAAATAACTCAATGCATCTATCAAATTTGTCTCGTTATGTTGGAGGTATGTATCCCTATACATATATACACTGTAGTGTAAATGTCATCAATAATTTTATTTTTATATTCACTTACAGTCGCCTCCCAGAGGTGCTACCATCCCCTACAGGCCAAAACCACAAGTATCAGGTCCTGTCATTTTGGCTAATGGGCAAGCATTTACCATACAGGGCAATTATGCTGTACCCGCACAAGAGGTAATTTTGTGTAAACACTTTCAAAGCATTATAGTCTTCCATTCCAGACAGTCAATAAAGTCAATTTTTAACTACTTATGTCCTTCTTTATAATACTCTACTATTATTGCAATTTTGGCTTAATTTATTTATCAATATTTTTTCAATAAGATGCCGTCTTCATATACTCTCCTTCTACATACATTTCTCAATTAATATTTTTTGTTGCGTATTAAAACCACATTCTAATTTATATTTCTTATCATTATTTTTCTTTATTCATTATTTTCTTTTTATGAATGCTTTTTCACAGCTCTTTATTAACAACAACATCCCTTAATCTATCTCCCCCACCCCCTCACCATAAAATCCTTTACTTTTTGAGTACAATAATTTTTAAAACATACAACATTCTTTCTGTTGTTAGTTTATAAAAATGTTAAACGTTTAAACCTTGTTATTTATTTACCGAATATCACAAATTTTTTAATAATTCGAAGTAGGAAATAAAGAAATACAATAAGACTCTTACTGTTAAAACGTTAAAAAAAAGAAATTAGTGCAGAAAAATAACTTGGCAGTTTAAATCATTTTAGGCACAAAAGTCTATAATTGATAGCCAACTTATCATATAGCTGAGTTTTTTTTTATTATTATTTTTATATTTCAACTGCACAATAGGAATTTTTTTCTTTTAATATTCTAATACTAATATAAAGAAATTATAATTTTTACTTAATGTACATAATTCGATTCAATATTAAAAATTAAAAAATCTCACTGTCGAAAAACATGGACAGCTGAAATTTATATTAACCCTTTGCACTCGGCACCGTTTCGGACTTTACCTACCAGCAACTCGACGCCACTTTTTAACGAAAATGTACATCCTTGAAACGTGATACCGATACCAAGTACGGTATTGTGATGAAATTTGTTTTATATGAATTTGTGGACATTGAAGAACACTATTGAGATCTTGTATTTTTCTTCTCTCGGTTATCGGATTTCTTCATTATCGTATCAAGTTTTCCACTTCATTGAGCCACACCCTTGTAGCTTTGGACGCCTAATCCACTATATCTACAATTTGCTCAATTTTTTTGTGCTATTTTAACAGAAAACTACAGGAGAACACGTGTTTCTTAAAAAATTGCGGTGGAATAATTTCATTGTCCGTAATCGCTAATAAACTATCATGTCCCCTTAGAGGGGACAACCGAGTGATATGCTAGACTTACGTTGTCCCCTCAGAGGGGACAGCCGAGTGCAAAGTGTTAAATAAAATTTTTTGTGATATTTCTCCAATTACCTTTTGAATTAAATTTTTGCTGTAAAGTTAAATATTTAAATATGAAAACATTTTCTGTGTACTATTTTTTCCTTTCTTTAAATGTGTATAAAAATCTTACTGACTCACTGGTAGTACAGTAGTCCGAAGAAAAAAGTAATACATAGGCTCTATTCCTCCTCACAAAGATGTCAAGTTCGGGTAAACATGTCGATTGGAAACAGACGCAGCATACAGCGATTGTGGTGACTTTATTCGTCACTTCTTAGTGAACAATTCTGTTCACAAACTAAGGCCTCGTAATTTAAAGTGCTTATCCACTTCCTTAATATCAAATTGCCGCAATCAAGAAATAATAGCCAAAGGGATTAATATCCTCCCCTAAGCATTTTTCTAAATTTTTGTGCACGTGTGTAACATCACAGTTAGCCATGATGTGACAACATACATACATAATTGGCCATTACAACCCTTCAGTCAGAATTACGGCCTAGCTTCTCACACCACTCATGTTGTGTGTGTTTATTTTATATATGAGTAGCGGGACCTACAGTTTAAAGTCGACTCCGAACGACAGATTTTTGAGAAACTTTTCATTACAATTTTATTAACACTCAGATATTTTTGCCAGAAATCTGCTGAGAGGAAGTCGCCGAAGAAATATTTTTTCATATTTCGTTTTGATGTCTGACCAAGGGTTTGAACCGTGGCCTTACGTCCAATAAGCCAACACACTACCTACTAGACATGTGACAAGCCATTCTTCATATTGCAGCATTAATTTTTGAAAAAATTCTATTCGGTTCTGGTGACCTGTGCAAAAACGTCCCCAATAGCACCCACTTAATTTATAATCGATTCCCTTCAGAGCTAAATTTCGTATAAGGGGGTAGCTAGAGAATAGACTTTATAATCTGAGGCAATATACAGACTTTTTACTGAAAGACGTCTTGCTTCAGAGTAGCCGTACTATACTGTCGCAAAGAAATATTTAAAAGATTTTTACGACTAGACTGTACCACTTGGCTTACTTGACCCTTCCAGAAATTTACCTGATATTCTGCGCCCTAGAAACCTTTTATCTCTTCACTTTGAACACAAACTTTCTATATGATGCCTGTGATTAGGTATTCTTCTGCTAAAAGTTTCATAGATTGTTTATAGCAGCTCGACAATGCTTTAGATTAATCTGCATGCCCTTTAGCATTAACAGTTGGTTTTGGATAAGACCGGTCCTTCTTCTAGCAACATTTTAACTAGTAGAATGTTGACGTTGTCAATCTCTTCTGTATCTACAAGGCCAGTACCTGGAACTAGCGAGAGAATATTTTTACCTTGGCTTCCGTTACACCAAAGAAAAACAGTTAAGTCTAATAACATGGTCGTAGCGTTATGGTTTTCGAGGTTGTCTTTTATCAGAAACCAAATTATCTATTTGAATATTACAAATCTGCGTCTTAAAAAGTTATTAAATCCAATTGCTGTCCATATCCATTTTGAGTAAGCAAACTTTGGAGTGCGCCTTATCTTTTTCTGTTTTTTGTGGGCGACTTATTTTACATTTTAACAGGCGGTATTTCAGTTTCAACAATCTAATTATTTTGTATTATATTTTTGGCTGCTAAAACATAAAGGAGAGTGCTCTAGTCTATATCCACAATGCTAGTGAGTTTAGCATCTGTTTCCTGACAGGAAGCTAGGGAATGGACCATTTTGCGCATAGTCAAATTGCGCGGACTACACAAGAATTTAATCAGTTAACGACTAGTCGGGTTTCACCACTAACTAGCCATTCATACCCCCTTCACTTTTCATTCGTTATTTCTAGTTCGTGAGTTTAGTGAACATAAATGTTTCAATAGGCATGACTCACCTTTTTCTTGATTGCGCAATTGATATTGTATCAATACCGCCATTAGGGTATGTGTCCAAAGAGAGATCAACATCTTCAGCAGTTATATATGTAAAAGATATTTTTCACTTTCAGCATTTTGATTATTGTTTATTTTTTACTTTGTAAAATATTGCTTTAGTTCGAAATATTTCCTACTTTGAAATCATTAATTATTTGTCATATTTGGTAATTGATAAACATGTGTTGTACATATAACATTTTAAAATAAAGGAATTCTGATAATCGCTCCTTTTTTTACAAGTCCAATATCCAGAAATTAGAAGCATTTACTTAAATATTAGTCCCGTAGTAAAAAGAATTACCGTTTAGAGTTTTTACTTTTAAATGCCTCAACCAACCGTTTTTTTTTTCCTAACATAACAGTTTTTGTTGTTTTTGTTATTGTTGATGTATTATTCATTACCATAAATTTTAGTTGAATTCTTATTTTATTTATTATTATTCTGCACTTTTTTCTCTTAGGTTAAGTTTTGAAAAGTTAATGAAATATTTTTGAATACAATAAAATTTTTTCGATATTTGCGGGTAACAAATGTTCGAAGACATACGATGGTGGTCTCCCACACTATGTTAATGTAATCTCTACACTGTAATGAGTTGCTCTTGATCGGCTGTGAGCATTAAAGGCTTGATTGATTAAGTGAAAATAAATAAAAAAAAATAAATAAAACACACAGTCTTAAAGCTTTAACTACTCTACTACTACCACTCAACATCTACTCTTCTACTACTGCTACTACTTCTTCCGCCAGGTTCATATATTTTGAGCTTGAAATAGAAAATATGTATAAGATCGTGGGCGACATAGTAACGCTAGGATACGAGGGCTCGTGAGCAGTTGATAAAAGTAGGTTTATCATCATATTACACTTACATATATAATATATATAATTTTTTGTAACTATTTAATGAATTATTATTACTTTGATCAACTTATGGAAAACAAACAAACAAAATTATCCGTATTCACAACCACAAAAATAAAACCACTACCAAACCAATCGAATCAGTCAACTAAATAGAATTGTTTAAAATGGAAACATAATTATCCTCTATAACTTTCTTTATCTTTCGATTTTTAAATGTCCCATCAAGAATTTTTAAATATGTACCTGCCAACAAAAAACCAGCAACCAATTTTCCTTTTTAACATTTCTTATAGAGTTTGGTATATAAAAATTGTTTGTTTCATTTTTATGTCATCATAAATCAATAGATAATTAGACCAGAGATCACAATTAAAAATTCCGATTACTATTAAATGATCAGTTAATCAAATTGTTTAAATGCCCCTATTATTGTACTTTACTTACAAAAATAATAATACTACCTTCTTTTTTTGTTTTAAATTAATAATACAACCTTTTTTTAATTTCTGGACTTAAACAAGATATTTTCCTTAGCATAACAATCTCACCTCAATATTCCAGACTACACCACAATCCAACCAGGAATATTTAAACAACTTAATTCATTATGAATTAGATTAAATTATTAATTCAACATCAAATCAACTCAACTCAACTCAAAAATCCCTGCCCGAGCCCTCACATCTATCTTGCTCTCTTTCTTTTTCTATATATTTTGTTTATTTGGTTCCCTTAAAAATATAAAAAAACCAAAATACAACTAAATAAGTCAGAAAAATATGAACCCAAAACTCATGTCGTTTTATCATCTTGCTATATATATATACTATACATATATACAAACTGAACGTTAATCTTAAATCATTGACTCAAATTTGAAAATGTTAATTTACACCAGCCGTTGTTAATGTGTGTGTGTGTGTGTGTATATCCTCCAACCTACTTAATATATAACTTACTATATTGCAAAAGACCAAAATTGCATATGAATTCAAAATTTTAAATATATATACATACATATATATATATAAGTATATTAAATATTTACATACAATATTAATTTCATAAAAAATTATTGGCACTATTTGCTAAAAAAAAAAAAAAATTATAAAATAAAGACTTTACTATGTTTATGTTTATTGTTCCGTTCCCCATTTTTTTGACAAAATTGTAACTAATGTAGAATATGAAGGCTTTAAATTTAGTTGTATATAATCTTTATTAAATCATACATATGTGGTGAAGGTTATAAAAGTTGCATTTTAAAGAAAACTTGCTGCGCTTTAACAAGTAGATAATTAAGATACAGATGATATGTTCCTTGCCTAGAGGCACCATGTATCACGTCTGCAACCTTAAAATACTTGAAGTTAGTTATTTTGTCGTACTATACATACCGAGCTTTTTCTCTTTTAGTACCTCACTCTATTGTGTTTACATAAAGAGTTGCATTTAAGGAATGATTTCTTTTTTAATAATAGTTTTTTATATTTTGCTAAAATTTTAGAAAGTTGTATTTTTCTTTTTATTGTAGGCATTCGAGAAATATGTTCTTATTCTAATTACATTCATATTAAATGTTTTAATTTCGAAACATGCATATCGACAACATTAGAAATAGAAAACTTGAAGGAACTGGCTGTCTTTTTTAAGAAATAACAAACATAACAAATTGAAACAAAATGTGTTATTTGAATGTTTTGTAAAAGTCCAAGCAGTAATAAAATATATAGAGCAGTTTTTTTATATAACGAATATAATACGCCTTTGAAAGAGTTTCAAAAGCACCGTAATGACGTAATGACACAATAAGCTGAATTAATTGTTGTGAATTTATAAAATCATTCGTAAATGTTTATTATTCATATGCTTTCAAAATTTTGTTTAATTAACAAATAATACAATATATTTTAATACTAATTACATACATAGATAGAATAAAACTTTGTAGTATTACATTGAAAATATTACAGTGTTCAGTATTTGTTTTCGTTTTATGTTATTATTATTAGTTTTCTTTTTAACACACAAATATTGATTTCGTTTTATTTTGATATATCAAAAAAAAGAAAAAAATTGATCCAAATATACCATATACATCAACAACAACAAAACAAGTAAATAATTAAAAAAAAAGATTTTTACTTTTTAAAAATTAATTTATATATAACAATTCTACTGAACTCTATTATATTTCATTAAATATGTTTATTTTTCAATTTGTTTTACAATGACACTTATATTTACTACACTTGCAAATTAAAATCAATCAAAAAATCTATGTACAACTATATACCACTTTAGACCTGTCCAGTATTTCCACTTGCTTTGGCTACCGGTGGTCTACATGCTGGTATATCGGGTTTAACGGATCCTTTATTAAAGGGCGCACATTTACAAGGAGCAGTACCAGCACACCATCACCTACAGCAATTGCCCGATGTGAGTTTTGGTTGAACGAAATTGTTTGAAAGCATTGCATTTATTTTTGTTTATTCTTCCTTGTAATTAAAGAAATTCCCTGTTCTATAATGTTCTGTAATATCAAAATGCTTGGTTATTTTATGAAATCCACGTAAACATACATATTTAGCAATATCACATAATACGAAATAAGATTTGGTTTTACGATTCCCTTCCATATCTAACAAATGATCAATGAGCAAAAGTGTTTTCCCATTGTGTAAAGAAGTAAAATGTAGTTTGATTTTAGCATTGTACCCCTGATCCTACTATTACTACCCTGCATCACACATGAAAACGAAAGTCCCCACTCAATAAGACGTTGTAAAATAGTAAATAGCTGTGTTTAATGGCCTCTAGCCATTTTACAAATTACAATTTTTTCTTATCATTTTTCTTTCTAATAGGTGTATACATACATATTTCAATAAACTCATAAATTTATAAATATTTACAAAAAAATATAAAGACTAAGAAAATAGTTGAGTAAAAAGTGAACTTTCTTTCACATTTGCACAATTGTTATTTCATAATTACTCAAATCATAATTTTATAAAATAATTCTTTTAAATCACGGAACATTTTATAAATTTATTAATTTTGCCATTGAAATCTAAGGAAATATTTGAAAATATTGAAATAGAATTGTGCAATGAAAGTCACGTTCTTGGCCTTTCTATTTGATTAATTGTATTTTTTCTTTAAAATATTTCTTTAGTTTTTAACTGCCTGTTTCTTATCATTGTTTATTATGCATGTCCAGAGAATAATTAAAAATATACTACACACTTGTCTTCAGAGAACATACATACATGTCTGTTAAAGAGAAAAATATTATGTATTTTTGAAAAATGCTGTAGGTAATCGGTGTACAAAAATCCTTACGAATGTCTCCAGAGTATCTTTTCATTTCCAACTTGTTTTCAGCTACACTTTCATCTTTCCTGTACAGACTATACAGCCTAATTTCATCTTATGAAAACCATAATTCCTTTCCATTAATATTTAAATATTTTAAAAACCTTAATATATATACATTTCCCATTAAAATTCCACATTTTCGAAAACAAGCTTATTTAAATAAATACAATTCATTCACACAATAAAGATTATTTTTACACATTTAAATTTAAATTTAATTTTAATTATTTGTTTTTTTTATATACATACATACTATATATACATAATATTTATTTTTTTATTTGACTTATTATTGAATCGTTCAGTAGATGGGTAGACAAAGTGATTCATTGGAAATGCATTGTAAAATTAATAATAAATTTTGTACTAAATGGAAATCTTAAAACATTTTAGTTTACTGTAAACAGAGTGTAATCACTTGGCCTATTCGTTTTCTATATAATATATGATTGTACATGCTGTATCCGTTTGTTCGTTGTAATTATGTGTTATCAATTTATTTATTTTTTAAGTTTGTTTTGTTTTGTTTTTTTTTTCTTCTTTCTTTCGATTTATTCATAATGTTATTGTGAAAATAAAAGTTTTAAATAATATTTCTTTTATGTATTTCGTCTGCACAGGTGGCTAAAAATCCTTTGGCTAGTTTGGCTGCATTGGGATTAGCTGGAATGGCTCCTGCTAATACTGGGGGTCTTAATCCGACAGGTAAGCAACATTTAATAGACAAAATTGTGTGAATAAAATGTGTATGTCTTAAATTTTTTTATTTTATTTATAAAAACAGCATTGGCTGCTTTAGCTGGTTCACAGTTGCGAACAGCCAATACAAATCGTGCTCAACAGCAACAGCACGAAATGACCGTTTCGAATGATTTGATCGGATGCATTATTGGTAAGGGTGGAACTAAAATTGCCGAAATACGTCAGATCTCTGGTGCAATGATACGCATTTCAAATTGTGAGGAACGTGAAGGTGGCAACACTGATCGCACTATCACCATTAGCGGCAATCCAGATTCTGTAGCCCTGGCACAATACTTAATCAACATGAGGTAAGTTGTGTAGTTTAAGATTTGTTGTTTTTACACCACTTTCAGTTTCTTACAGTATTGTTGATTTCGATGTAACAACATTTCTGGGTATATGTGTGTGTATGAGTTCTTTTTTTTTTAATGATTGTGTATTTTTATTTATTTTTGTAACTAATTCCACTTGTTTATTAATAAATATAATCGTAGTTGTAAAATTTTGTCGAATTGATTTGAACTGAAACAAATATAGTCTTATTTGTTATGAATTATAGTGACATTTAAAAAATCATTATAAAAGGAGAGGAGGATCTTTTTTTTTTGTTCTTTCTTTAAATAGTTTAACAAAATATTACTTTTTGTATATGTAAGCGTTCATATTATCTTTTCTCTAATTTTGTATACAAAATACCTAACTTTTAATATACATATAACTGAAATTATTTTTATTGATGAATCTTAAGATTATTTTAAATACAATCTACCCTACTTAACGTTATTGTATATCCCAAAAGGAATATAATAAATAATCCATATCCAAATTTTTTCCCTTGTAATCCCAACAAGAACGTCGTCATTGTTTTTTTATACAATTCATTTATTTGAATTTAAAAATGTTTTAAATACAATTATCGAAAGCTTCATTGAAATATTAAAACGATATTAATTAAGCGATTATTTGATATATAATTAAAATATATACGTACGTTAAATCTAAACAATTGTATTTACTATTTAAATTTATGTTACAATTTTCTACCTATTTTGGATAGTTTTAAGTGTTACTGTAAACCTACTTAATTGTAATCACTCAATCAATCGAAAATGATATGGAAAGAAAAGAAGGGATAAATTTAAAATATCGACGATTACAAATCAGCCAATCAATCACCTACCAATCAATCAGCCAACACCGCCAACAACCATCACTTAATTTAAAATTAACGGTAATTGGAGATAGATCGGCGTTGACAACCTTAATAATTCCTTTCTTTTTTTTTTATTAAAAAATATGTATTTAATTTTCAAGACAGATAATCCTTTTTTTCCCGTTTATTTGAATGCAAATAATTTTCAAATACGTATGCAGTTTTATCACTAAATTATGAGAACAATATACAGAGGTAGTCATAAGTATTTACACAAAAGAGCATTTTTACGTTTTTCTTAACAAAGGTCTCAGTACTTTTTACTGGAAGTAAATTTTGGAAAAAAAAATTTACTATTACCTAGCTTGGAATATGCAGAAGCAAATAAAATAAAATTGGAAAAGATAACGGTTCTTAGTACTAAATAAAAAACAAATAACCTAACCATATGCTTATAAGTTGTCAAAATTATTTACACACATTTTATTCTTTTCAAAAGTATTTACACAAGACTTAAGTCCGGTCGCAATCTTTATTTTAATTATTATTTTCTTTATTTTTACATAGTTTATTAATAAACTTAACTAGTACTTTGTAATGCCGCCTTTTGAATCAATGACCGCCTGTAATCTTTCTGGAATTGAGTTAATTAAGTTTTGTGCAAATTCGGGAGTCAAATTAGACCAAATTTCACTAATTTCTTTTATAGCGTCTTCGCGTTTTCGACTTTTATCTATAGTTCTATGATATTTTATGAAAGCACAAACATTTTCAATAACGTTTAGGTCAGGGCTCCGAAAAGGCCATGGAAGAACAGCCTGACCTACGTTTTCTAAGAATATGGTAGGTAACCATCCTTTGTGGCAAGGGGCATTGTCGTGCTGTAAAATCCATTCAATGGTTGGAAAAAGGTTGTTTGCGGACTCAAAGGCATGGTTGTTTATAATTTCGAGATAACCAGACTGCTTTAAAGTCCCGTCTATCGGTACCAAATTGCCAAAACCGTAATATGATAAACATCCCCAAAACACCACCGTGCCGCCACCAAGTCTGTTAAGTGGTTTCCAGCATTTTTTTTTTTGTTTCGTGGTAGATGCATAAAGCTCTTACAGAACGAGCCCAGGAATTGAAATGCAGTCTCATCCATTCACAATACACTGTACCAAAACTCTGTAGGCTTCTTAATATACTCCAAAGCAAATGCGAAACGGTTTTGGCAATTTGGTACCGATAGACGGGGCTTTAAAGCAGTCTGGTTATCTCGAAATTATAAACAACCATGCCTTTGAGTCCGCAAACAACCTTTTTCCAACCATTGAATGGATTTTACAGCACGTCTATGCCCCTTGCCACAAAGGATGGTTACCTACCACATTCTTAGAAAACGTAGGTCAGGCTGTTCTTCCATGGCCTTCTCAGAGCCCTTACCTAAATGTTATTGAAAATGTTTGGGCTTTCATAAAATATCATACAACTATAGATAAAAGTCGAAAACGCGAAGAGGCTATACATGGAATTAGTGAAACTTGGTCCAAATTGACTCCAGAATTTGCCCAAAACTTAATTAACTCAATTCCAGAAAGATTACATGCGGTCATTGATTCAAAAGGCGGCATTACAAAGTACTAGTTAAGTTTATTAATAAACTATGTAAAAATAAAGAAAATAATAATTAAAATAAAGATTGAGACCGGACTTAAGTCTTGTGTAAATACTTTTGAAAAGAATAAAATGTGTGTAAATAATTTTGACAACTTATAAGCATATGGTTATTTGTTTTTTATTTAGTACTAAGAACCGTTATCTTTTAAAATTTTATTTTATTTGCTTCTGCATATTCCAGGCTAGGTAATAGTAAAAATTTTTTTCCAAAATTTACTTCCAGTAAAAAGTACTGAGACCTTTGTTAAGAAAAACGTAAAAATGCTCTTTTTTTGTAAATACTTATGACTACCTCTGTATATAAATTAATATTAGTATTTTTAATTCCATTTTTTATTTCGTGTTTAATTAAGTCTTATAAGACTTAAATTCTTATAAAGACTTATTTTTAATAAGATATATTTTATTTTTAAAACTGTATATATGTGTATGCAGTGAAATCTCCCAAAGGCGGGCAACAACCATCGAGCTAGTTTTATCTGCTATGTGGAGGTGTCCGCTTAAAGGCGTGGTACTTTTAATTAGTTCAACAGTTACTATTAAACTCTTTAATATTTGCGATAACAACTAGTCATGACTTTTAATGTGTTTAAATTTTCTTTTATTATTTACATAAATAATAAAATTATGCTGGAGTTAGCACTTTCTCGACAATGTGCCAAGAGGCTTAAAAAATATGCAACGCCGATAAACATTGAATGCCATGGAATGTTTGAAAAAATGGAAATTTTCTAACTACTTATATGCGCTAATATACGTACTTATATACTCTAAAAAAATAAATACACCTAAAGCAGTCATTGAAAACAGAAAAAAAAATTAAGGATAACCATCTAAAATTAAAAAGAAAATCTGCGTACTACTCAATATATATTTGATTCATTTTCTAATTTTTTTAGATTTTTATCCGGCTACGGTAGCTATTTAAGAAAAAATTATTAGATGTTTTACAAAAAAGCTCGTGGCGAAGAGACAGTCTGTCTGACGGAGGTGAATTTGTACCAAAATTGCTATGAACGGCATGAACGGCCCAAGAAGTTCGTCCGTTATCGGGGAGTGTCTACTTATAGGAGGTGTCCGTAAAGAGAGATTTCACTGTATTTAATTTTCGACAACATATACATATATATGTATATATTATTGTATGTAACAGAAAAAGAATTGGTTATAGTAAAAGGAGTAGTTCATGAGAAGTACAAGCGCAAATGTTTGCAAAAATGCATCGTTCTTTCTACCAAATAACAATATACACAATTTATTGTATACTCAATTCATTTTATTTTTGTTAAAAGAAATTAATAGAAATATATAAATGCACAATGTGTGCCAAATTTAGGATTAGGATTTGTGGATATGGGATGGCCTCGAAAATAAGAAGTTTAAAATTAAAGATATAAGTGTCGAACAATAACTAAATCAGCTCAGATATGCCCTTCATTTATTTTTTTCCATCTTTATTTATTGAATCTATAATTAAATATTGAACTACAAGATATGAAAGAAAACTTCTATTTACCAAAAAGGTAATTCATGCCCAATCCTGCACCAGGAATAAATTAAGTTCTATGGTTG
This sequence comes from Sarcophaga subvicina, assembly GCA_936449025.2. Taxonomy (NCBI): domain Eukaryota; kingdom Metazoa; phylum Arthropoda; class Insecta; order Diptera; family Sarcophagidae; genus Sarcophaga; species Sarcophaga subvicina. The sequence continues at coordinate 29,038,007 of OW388083.2, forward strand.
TTTATGTATCCTGAGTAAAGAGAATTTTAGTGGAACATGTTTGCCTTTATTCACTCACGTTTACTTAAACACTGCTCTATCCAGAAAATGCGTTCATGTTGCTATCTTTGAGTTTTCACGCGCCGTAAAAAGGTATTGTCTTCAGAATAAGTGGAAGAGCAAGTATTCAGTAACACCTCAGCACCAATCGCTGCTGGAAAGCACGCACATAGTGCTGTATGTAGTTACAAACTTACAGACAATAATATAACTCTCCAACAGTGTCTCAGAACTAATACGAAAACTTAGTTTATTCCTACCATGCTCTACACCCTACCCAATACATGAGAAATGTTCATGGAAGGACCTGCATCAATCTGCGAGTTTCAGTGCTGCAGTTTTTTCTGAAGTCAAATTATTAGTTCTGAATATTTCTGTTCGTTTTAATCCACATGTATGACAACACTTTCGTATAATCTTTGTATGATTGAGCTATAAGTTTGAATAATGCAGCCTTCCAGTCTGAATATTATCATGTGATAACAATAAGTTACCTTTCACAGAATCATTTTTCACCCAATGAAATTTCGTAAAGGCCCACAATGAATAATTTAATACTATGTTCAGATATGCACTTTTATTGAGTTAATATGTAGTTTATTGATTACAATATTTTAAGTGTTTAGGCATAATAATATACGCAGTTCAGCTGCTTATTCAATATTCATTTGACAGTTGGTAACCAAAACAGCTGCTTGTTTCAACAATATTGCTTTTATTTTGTTTTTTGTTTGTCGTTGTTGACGTTTGAGTTGTCAAATATCAACAAAAAGTGTTCGGTTAATTGTAAAATGCTCACTAAACATACTTATGACAGTGCTGCGTTTTAAGTTTTACTCAATATTATAACAATTCGCGTATTTATTGCGCAATAATTAATTGAAACTTTTTTCCAGAAGCTGGCTTTTACCCGTCTGCTTAGAACATTCTATTATATTCAATCTGCCACTGAATGGAAATTGCCAATATGGCGATCTTATCGAAGTCAGCAACAGAATTATCTGCAAATATATCCTAGTTTTAGCTGCAAATTTTCTGCATTCTAACGTTTTGGCGATCCTATCAAATACACCTCATTTTGTCATCATTCGTTACATTTTTTCTTTGTTCACTTCGTCAATATTGCAACGTTTTATTGCAGCGGTTTAAGAGGAATTTTCTCAGCTAAACAAATTAAAGTTAATTAAAAATAGACAAGTTTTTGTCAGAGTTTTACTCCAATGTTCCATACGTAAATCAAAAAAATTGCTTCTTTTTAAATAAGATCTTTATACCACGAGTTAATAAATAAACTTATAATATAATAATATAAATATATGAACAATTTAAGTAAATATTGCAATTTTGTGTATACCAATTAAGTTTTTCAACACGATTTACATACATATGTATTCAATTTTTAAACACATACAAAATTCAGGTTATTGTTTATTGCTTTTATTTGCATTCAAATAAATTCGTGTAAAGAAAGGTTATTTTTTTAATTGCAAAAAGAACGCTTTTGCAATAATTTAATTTATCTAAATCCCTGAATATCCACCGAAAATCCCTCCTTAACCTTTTTGAAAAACAAACAAAAAATCAAAGTAATTTGATGTAATTGAAAACGTATTAAATGAAAACCTCAACTCAATTCCACAAAATCATCATTGTCAGTGATATATACTTATTTAAAAATTAACCATCACTACAAGTTAAACCTTATCTTCACCATTAAAGCAAAAAAAAAAAAAGAAAAACAATATCCTATTTTCCTTTTCTCTCTCTCTATTTATCCCTTTTTACAGCGTCGAATTGCAGAAGGCAAATCTCCAAGAGGCCAGTAATGCAACATCTACAACAACTGTTAATGGCACAGCAGGCGCCACAAACGGAGGTCAAATCAATAGTGGCAACAACAGCAATACAAATAATACAGCAAACACAAATTGTATAAACACAACAACACCTACATCCACATTAAGTAACAACGTTACAAATAGCAATAACACTAACACAACAACATCATCAACCCAAAACAATACAACAACTAGTGTTTTAAATTCAAACAACACATCATCAACAACATCGCCATCAACTGCAGTCACCACACCAACACCATTGACAAACCCTTTAGCAGCCGCTGCTAGCTCATTAGCATCGGCATTACCATTGGCTCAATTGTTAGCTAAACCTGGTGCCCTAAATGCTCTTACAAGTCTTACCGCCTTAGGTAGTCTGTCCGATTTATTAGGTGGCCTGGCAACTCTTGGTGGACCACCAGTGCAAACAACTGGGGTTCATCGTACCAAAAGTTTCGCTTCATCGCGCTTTCGTAATCATAATTCAGATGGAAATACCGAACCTGAAAAGACACGTAACAAATTTAATCCTTATTGAAGCATAAATTAAAAAGACTACAATTAGCTGAGTATTACAATAAAATATTGGGTTTCTTATTTATAAAATAAAAATAAAAACAAATAACCATGCAAAATGCAACCAAATTTTTAGAAGCTTTAGATTTTGACAAAAAATAAAAAATTTTAATTATTAATTCGTCGTAAATGTAGATTGTAGGAATACATTTTTTTTAGGAGTAAGTCTTTGTCGACTTAAATGTTATTTCTATATACATACATATTTTTTTTGTATAGAATCTAATTTAATGCATCTTCGCATCTTTTTAACCAAAATGACAAAAGTCCTTCCTTTCTCCTCTCTTTTTATTTGTTATATCACTTTTATTTATAAAATATTTTTTTATTTTTCTATAGAACACTACACTTTAAGTCTAAATTAAACCAAATTTTAATAATCCAAAATTATAAATTTTAATGAATCTAGAATTTATGAAATCTTATAAAAAACATGACATGTAATGACTGAAATGAATAGTTCGAAGAAAGAACTCGTAATAAAGAATGAACGATAGAAGGTTAAATAATAATTAAACTTTTTAGAATATAGTTTAATCTCATTCAACGCAAGACTCGCACAATGCAACGCATTGTTTACGTAGTTAACTTGTGTAAGTTAAAAGCAAATCATAACCTCTTTATAAACTCGGAAAATTTATTTTCTCATTTATTATTTTTATTTTATTATTATTCATAATTTTGCCATTTATTTATTAGTCTTTTTTATTCTTTACATTAAACGTTTTAAAAGTGTGTTATTTTTCTAATTGGTATTAAATTTCAATTGACGTTGTGTTAAATTTCTATTGAATAGAATGCCCATAATAAGCAAATTTGAAATTTAAATTGTATTGTTTTTATTATAAATCTACAGTGAAAAGTAATTAGGTGAATGTCAAAACGAGTATGAATTTGAAATTAATGATATTTTCCTAAACGCTTCAAAATTACAAGCAAAAACTCATACATTGCTTTAGAATATTTGACAACCGCGGCATAACATAAAAAAATGCATGACTCTTTGGTTTATATAAAACCATTTATTGTCAAGTTAACTATTTGAAATTAAATGAGCATATTTCTGTAGAAATTCTTCTAGACCAACAGCTTTAAAGTGTAACATGAAAAGTTTAATTACCAGCCCCACGAATATAACTTACGACATTAATATATTTCGTTAAATTTTTATTTTAGCCAAGCTTTATATAATTTAAGTTTACATTGCATAGACTAGCTGACCGAAATTCGACCGTAATACATTTACAGAATTGATTTTCGTCCTTTAGATTTTATTTTATATTTCATTAATCTATGTATTGAGTGCAACTTAATCGTTTTCTATTAATTACTCAGTATATACTGAAATTCGCTGATAGAAGCTTGTCATACTTCAAAACTAAGTTGTTTTTTTTTTCTCTCAAATAAATTGAATTAAATTATCTTTGTTTTCTTGTTGGATCTTTAATCCTATGTTACGAAATTCATATTACTCTGGTTAGTTTTGATATTTTGTTGAATGTAATACTTTTTCTAAACAACACCTTGTCCAACTGGGCCACTTGTTCTTTATGGCAGTTTTTCAATTTTAAAATCTCTCTCTCTCTCTAGGTTCGACAAACAGCCTTTTGAACGATTTCATACGTTGTATGTTATTTAAAATTCCTATCTTAAAAATTACTTAAAAATAAAAATTCTGCAGTGAATTCAATAGATTTGATTTTTTTATGTAGCATTGAATCTAGTATTAGATTCTGACATTTGTGTTAATCAAATTCATTAGCGATGCTAATACGTTTCAAGTACAATTATCTTATACGAAAAATTGTGTCTCCAAACTCCAGCAGTAGACCCTTTAACTTGCATGTTGACATATTTCCCTTATTGCTACAATTCAGTAAATTTCTTATAAAATAAAATAAAAAAATTTAAATTATAGAAAACTACCAAAACTATACACATACTAGTGATTTTTATTTTAAATTGTTGAAAGGATGTAATGAATATATAATTTTGTAGATCCGTTTCAGAAGTTATCGTATTCGTTAGTGATTTCATAAATCTGTAGTTTCAAAGACTTACCAAATATTACCCAAAAATTGTTTGGTTAGAATAAAAACGAACTAAATCGTGTAGAAATATTAAAGAGCAGATGTTTTTATTTAGAAATATTTAAAAAATATTGAGGATTATTACGCGATATTAAAAAAGATGTTTTGTTAGATATTGTAGAAGTTCTTAGTTCTTAGCAAAATAATAAAAACTTAAAATCTTGACCATCGTTTTATAATTACGAATTTAAATTTTTGTTTTGTTAATCAGTATCAACGGTTTTAAATTTATTAAAGAAAAAAAATAACACAATTCTTGGAAACTTTGAATAAAATTATTTCATTATTTGTACGGTTAAGTAAATATTTTTGAATTATTATTTAAGTGCTTTATAGCATTATTGCCTGTTTCAAAAAAAGAATACAAGCAATAAAGTTTTTTGGGAAAAAAAGAAAACATTTCACACATAAATAGAATGCCAAAAATTATGAAAACACACAGAAAAACTAAATGACTTCAATTAATATTAGGCCATGACATGTAATTTATATATCCAAAATACATGCATACAAATAAAGAAACACACACGATATACTATATGAATATGTATATGTAATTAGATTTCTTATACAAAGTATAAATGTAGGATTATTTATTATAAAATAATAATTTAGAATGCAATTTCAAATTAAAAATTAAACGCGTGTTAAAATAAAAATTATAGAAACTTGAAAGAAAAAAAAAAGGTTTTTACATAAACTTTGTATTATCATAACCAATATCCATTTCATATACTATATAAAATTCAATAATCGCACACTCATGCATAAATTCATTATTACATTAATACATACAGTCATACATACATACATATGGTAGTGCACTTGCAATGGCAAAAATGTTTGTTATAACAATTGATAATAAAAATAAAAAATAAAAACAATTTAAAGATTTTCTTACATTGTATTGAAACAAAAATATTGTAGAAATAAGAAAATATGAATAAGAAAAAAATTATTGATCTAAATCAAGCTTCTCAAAGAAGTTGAAATTCCAATTATTTAAAAATTAAATAAGGACCAATTCGCTCATAATTACAATATATCTATTTATAATTAATTAATATAACACTTATAACAAATTTAAAAATAATCAATAATACTTTATCATTTATAATATTGACATTTAATACAATTTTGTATGACAAAAAAAACAAAAATAAAATTAGTCAGTTATAGAAGAATTTTAATGATAATGATTCAAATATAAACGAAGCAATTCACTTAAAATCTATATCTTTGTTTATATTGCATATACATATATGTCTTTTAGTTTTAAATTTATTAATTGCGATAGTATGACTAAAAGTCTTTCAGAATTTTTCACGTTTTTATTATCTTAAATTATTTATTTAACGATTCAATTACGTTTGTATTTCGGTTTTTGTTATTTTTTTATATTATTTTTTTCTTCTTTTATCGTTAAATTTAAATTGTTAGTCTACAAACATACTTAATGCTATTATATATGAATATATGTTTAAAAATACTAAAAAAAAACTTTTTCATAATGAACAAATAGTATTCGACCAGTAAATAAAAAAAAATAAAATGAAAATTTTTACAAAATTAATAATAATAATTTTTTATTACTTTAAATCTACTAGATATACATATATTTAAACAAAAACTAAAAAAACTGATTAAAAAAATAACGCTAGACAGCCTTAGAAATTTGTATTACAAAATAAAATAAAATGAATAGAATAAAATAATATTGTAATCACAATACATAAACCTAATAACATATTATTTTTACTAAAAAAAAACAGAATATCATTTAAACAATAAATAATAAAAACAAACACAAAAGATATCCTGATTTTTATTTATTTTGTCACATTTTTGTTTAAACAGATTTTTGTATTTATTTTTTGGTTCATATTGTATACATATATAGAGTATTCTCTTTCTGAATGTTGAAATAAAAAGACAATGAAGCAAACCCACAATATCCCATTCTTCCTTTATTCCAGTACCAATCTTGTTAATCGCCAATATAGAAAAAACATAATTTGGTTTCCTTGAATAAAATTTTAAAATATTCTTTTTGTTTAAACCTAAAAAAAATCTTCTTAATATTTTTGTAATATACATACGTACAAATAAAAAGATAAACCAAATACCACTCTTGGAGAAAATTATTTTTAAATCGTATGCTTGCAAGCAATTTTGATGATATTCAGACGATTGCAAACTTGTGTGAAAACAGTTTTTGTGATTCAATTTTTGAGTTTAATATCACTGTTTTAATTTTAATAAATTTGTTTAAAAACGGTAATATTATTTTTAGTGTTTACTACTGGTTTGATATACACTAAGCGCCATAAGTGAGTCAACACTTTTGTCCTTAAGTATAAAACAGTTTTGTTCTTAAGTAGAAAAAGAGTTCCTTTGTCATGAATTGTTGTTTTTGTTTTAACATTTTATAAGTAATAAATAAACGTTCTTATTTTTGGAAATTTATTCCACTATTCTCATTTACTTTTATCGCTATCCTAAGAAATTGAATTGGCGAAATTGAATTCGAAACAGCCTTTTGTTTAAATCATTTTATATTTATTCAAAGAGTGTCAGTCGAGAACTGTAGAACGTCACGCCTATACATTTGCTATATGGAATGATAGACATCAGCTTCTATTTTTGATGCAGCATATGTGATTTTTACATATGAAGCATTTTTTTCAATGATATTCTTGTATCCAACTAATGACACCTTTTTTTGAAATATATATTAGCTTAAACCGAAAAGGAACCTCTAGCAATGCTTAATGTTAGAAAGTTTAATTCACCCGGAGAGAAAACTGTTTATGCAGTGGTGGCCTTATAATTAGAAACGATGTATCTGGAACAGAGTTCTCTGGGTGACGAATCCAAGTTTAATTTTGTCCCAGTCTGATGGAAGAACGTATGCAAGACGTCCTCCAAACAAACCCTTTGATCCCATGTACACAGTGAAAATTATAAAACAAATTAACAAACATACATGTTGCTAAGTCGTTTCTAATTATAAGGCCACCACTGTATATTTCCTTAAGCAAAAGACTGATTCATTTTTAACCTTCATCTCATCTTTGCGTGAATAATCACACAAAATGATTTTCACCTACAACTTTTAGAAAAAGTTCACTTTTCTTTATACTTGATTTGAGAACAAAAAATGCATTAATGTATTCAAAAATATATTTTAACAATGAGATATTTACAAAGTCACGTTTGTTAACCTTGCGTGTTATTTTACACACATATATAAAAACTCAACGTATTCTAAACAATGCGTAAAAACATGCCAAGAACTGAATCTTTCTTGCTATATGTAATAATTCACTAACGGAAATGCCTAGTCGCTGAATTGTGCAGTCCACCTCTTGGCTCTACAGTGAATATCGGGAAAGCGAGTCACAATCATTTATTCCTCCAAAAAGATCAAAGAGTGTTCCACCGAAAATCGAAGGAAAAGCTAGATGTCACATTTGTTACAGTACGAACTCAAAAACTAAAAACACATACATACATATCCATCTAACAATATGCTCATATCCGCATACTCATATCCGCAATGTTTATATAAAATGTATGGAAAACAAAATTATTTGTGATGTTATGACAAATTTATAATATAAATTATATAGTTTGCTTTTTTATGAATTCATCACCCACATTCCCTGTTATTAAAGCATACAGGATGAAGACGTCTTCATTCTCTACCTTCTCTTCCATAGTTTGATTGACAAAGCAATGAATGTGAATGCTTTTCAATCATCTAGGATGTGACAGAAAATCCCAACCATGAATTCAATCCAGGATTGAGGTCTCTTGTAGGTATCTCAGGGCGCTTCGTAGATGGATTATTTTTTTTATAGGGTACTGAATCGTCCTAGTTTCACAAAATCGAAAATCATGCTAAAAGAAAAATGTTGTTTCTTTCGTTATGTCGAAATACTCGTATTTTGGCTTGATGGACACTGAATCAGCCATTAGCTAATCCTCCTTTCCATATCATTATTGTAGAATAGGCTATCTTTTCCGTCGACTTAAAATCAGAATGAACTCTGCAGTTTTGTACTTAATTTATTCCAAGAAAGAATTTTTGAAATTATTTTTTATTTGTAATTCTTCTAATTTTGTTTTATGTGAATAAATTGCTTTCTTTCTTTCAATTATAAATGAATGTAATATACCTAGTTTTTTATCTCCTTCAAATAAGCAAGACAGAAATTGTTTTCATATTGTCACTAGTTAGTTGTTTAAAACCTCTACTTTTTTAAAAGCGTCTAGTTTTTGGTAAAATATTTATCACATGTTAAGTGCATAATTTTGAAAGAACGAAATTAAAACAATTTTAAAAAATTCCGTAGGCTCAATTTGGAAGCTATTGAAATTTGTCTATTAATTATAAAAGTTTCAATTAATCAAGTCTATTGTTGCCGCGACTCCTTAACTGATTTATCCGTATGTAATCTTAATTTGTAAATTATTTCATATATATTTTCTAATAAAAATATTATAAACATTTTAACGTTTTCGCTAAATACGAACGTTAATATGAAATCAAATGTATTACGAATAATTTGATACGATTAATTCTCTTATTTTCAGAATATCTATGGAGACAGCTGGACTGCCAATTCCCGGTTATCATTATATTGCTCCCAATACAATTGTTAAGACGCCTATCCATTAAAAAACAAAAGTACAGCTAACCAACATACACAAATATTATTTGCAAGAAAAACAAATTATGGAATGCAGGCAAATTTACAGATGCATTAGCAAGGAAAACACAGTAATAATTTAAATGGAACTGTAAAAGCAATATTAAATTAATTTTTAAATTTTAATGGTATAAGACAAGTTAAAGTTTATCACCAAAAACAAAAGAAACAAAAAACAAAAACAAAAACATACAAACAAACAAAAATAACATAAACATTTAAACGGATCATTTATAGAAATATTAATTATATTTTTTTTTAATTTATATTTAATTTTTTTCTTATATATTAATACAATTTTTAATGGATCATTATTTACAAAAACAATAACCATTTTTCTTGGTACCGAGAATGCAAATGTGTTTGCCTTTTTTAAATGCAAAACATGTAAACTCGGGCCGAACCCGTAAGAGAAAACAGCAATTAATTTGTAAGTGTAGTCAAACAAAAAAAAAAAAAAACAAAACAAAACAAAAAGAATATATCAGCTTAAATTTAACAAAAATGCAATAAATGTTTTAGAGTTTTAATGACAAAAAAAAACAAAAACAAAGAAAAAAATTAAACAAAAATTAAAACTAATACAGAAAGAAACTGTAAAAATAGTTTACTTTGACACAAATTTTAAATCACATAAATTAAATATAAAGAAACAGTTAAATAGAAAAAAAGTTATACAACATTTTGAGATGTGTGGATTAATTCGTTTTGTTTGAATGATGAAATTAAACGAAAATCAATAAAACTCTATTGAAAATGAATTTAAAAGAAATACATAGTATATAATAAACTATTTTTTATTTCAAATTTGAAATACTATAAAGGAACAAACAAACGCCTTAATATATTTTTTGTTTATCGACGGTGTGAATGGACAAAATATAGTCGTCTTTAAGTATTAATTTCAATTTAATATATATTTTTTTTTATTATATACTTATGACTAATTTTCTTCTGAACCCCTAACTGCATAATATAATTATGTATTTCTCACATTAGATTCATGCATACACATGTTTTAAGTTGTTTATCTTTTTTTTCATTATCAGAAAGAGTGTTTTCTAGTATAAGTATGTATCAATAAATTGTTTTTTTTTTTATTCTTAATTTTTAATTGTTGTAATTTTGTAGGCAAGTTTAGTAACAAAATTTTATAAAAAAAAATTATGTTTATTTTTTTCTAGCAAAATTTTATAATTAAACCAAAACTAAATTGTTAAACCAAAGTCTGAATTAAAACTAAATTTATATATTGAAAATTGTTATGAGAACACTCTATTTATACTTTACTTTATCATTATATCATATTTTAAAACACTTTTTAAAAAGTTCAAGATGTAGCCGAATATATTGATTAGTTTTAGTTTGATTTCATATCATTTGATATTATAATACGTTATGCATATTTACACATAACAATATCTACATAAATGTTTCACATACATATTAAATATTTAAGAAAAAAATAAAACAAAAAATAAAAAGACCTTATCAAGAATAAAAAACAAAAACAAACATAATAAATATAACAAATACATATACATACATATAAAAAAAATCAAAAGCCCAAAGAGCTTATGCGAAGATAAAAGACTTTCTTATTACCATACATACATACATACATAACAAAATAATTAACAATAAAAGATGTTTAATCAAATCAGTTACACATAACTAAAACAAAGCAAATGTCTACAATATAACATGATAACAAATTATTTACAACATACAAAATACAAAAATATCAAATTAAACTGATTATATTATGAAACATTTGTCAGTTCTATAGGAAAATGTTTACAACAATACACACACACACACACACATAACTTCTTATTCTAAAAGTTTAATGTATTTCAATTGAAAATGAAAATATGAAATCTAAGTTTATCTGAAACGGAATTATGGCTTTCTGAAATGTTTGCCAAATCCTTTTAAGGTTATGTGAGTTGTGTGTTTATATTTATTTAAGACATCAATACACTTAAAACATCACATAAAGAATTTAATTTTAAGAATGTTAAACAATGTTTTACTTTTGATTTTAGAGTTTTTTTTCTGATTAGTTTTATTTGTTTAGTTTTTATATTTATTATATATTTTATAATTAATTATTCAAATTTTAATTTTTATTTCTATATTAAAAAATTTAAGAAATGTTTAAAATAAAAAGGCGTTTAATTATTTAACAAGAAAATTACATTTTTTTCCTTTCTTTATTTCTGTCTCTTAATTTTTATTTATTTTTTTATTTTTTATTTCGCTCTTCTAAATAAAGACACATATTTATATATAGACATTTAATATATTTTTTGCAATCCAACAAATCTGAGTATATACATATAACAAGAAATATAAACGTATATATATGAACATTTTAAAACAACCACATATCCTTAAACATATTAAATGAAAAACAAAAATAACAAATAAATGATTTTATTGAACCAGCAAAAAACAAAAACAAAAAACACATATCTATGCCAAACAACAAAAGAATTAAGAAAAAAAACCAACAAATGCAAACCAATATTATTATATACATACGTATGTATTTATCATTAATAATAAAAATAACACACACACACAATAAAAAGACAAATTGAGAATTTACTAGCATATACGATATATGTATACCTACACGAATATAACCACAAAATGTTTTTAAAATTCGTAAATTGTTCTAATAACTGTATACAGCAAAGAAAAACACGTTATTTATAATTTTTTTCTTTAACTGCACTTATTTGTTAAAATTACTTAACGTCACATTATTAAATAATAAATAATGCAATTATTCATTTATAATACTTTTTGTTTCTTTTTCTCAAAATAATTGTAGATCATATTGTAGAAATTAACAAACAAAAAACAGTTGAATATTGGTATAAATTAACAAAAATGAAGAAAAATAAATTAACAAAAGGAATTGATTCACATTAAATTACATTTATAATTAAAAACACTTAAAATTTAAATAAAAAAACACTTTAAAATTTGATAAATGTTTAAATTACAGAAAAAGTAAAAATAAAACAACAACAAAAACAAATATACTTATAAGTGCTTTATTAAATGTTTTCCTTTGATATCTATGTATATTACATTTACAAAATTTGTTAAGATACGACACGTTCATATGTGATTTGATCATATGTGATGTGATCATTCTGATCTTTAATTAGAATTAATTTTATTTAACAAAAATTTTTATGTTATTTTTTTTCATATGACTTAAAAGAGAGAAAATTGGTAATGCCTATTTAAAAGGGTTTTTCTTGACCTTCTCTCCTGGTATTCATACTTTTGTTAAGAATGATTATTAATTCGACTAACAGTAATTTTATTTTTATATTGGCATTATTGTTCATATTATTCAAACGTATGTTTGTAAATGATCAGTCAAAAATTTCAATTGGATTAAATTATTTTTCTAATTTTTTTTTTATATTTACAAAAATATAATTTTAACAATTTAAATAAAATAAAAAAAACTTATGAAAACATATTTAATAAAACAAAAAACAAGAATACAGGTATTAAAAATAATGAACAAATACAAAATGAAAAATAACAATAAAAAAAAATTAAAAACTTCTCTACGCTGGCGCCTTCGTGCATCCATCTTATTAATGTAAGTGAAAAAAGAGGAAAAAAACACAAATTATAATGATATTAAATAAAAAATATTTATATATATATATATATAATATATAGTATATACATATACATATATATATGTATATTTATTAAAATTTATTTTATTAATTATTATTGTTTTATTGATCACGCATTCGTATGAGTGTTGTGGCATATAAGAAAAATTCTTTTTATTAAAATAAACTAGCAATGTGAAGGATCAAATATTTAAAAACAAAATAAGCAAAAGTATATATTAAAGAAAATAAAACAAAAATTTTATGAAAGAAAAGAAATATTTATTAGTTATAGTTAAATCTCTATCTGATAAAAAAATAAATAAATGAAGACAAAATAAATCAAAGGCGAAAGTATTTAGTGATGATTTTTAAGCAAATATTTCGCTTTTGATAGAAAATTCAAAACAATCATTTTGAACAAAACAAAAACATAGAAATAATTAAGAAAAATAATTATAAATGACATGTTATGTATTTAAAATATTTAGCTAAATTTTAATTTTTTTTTAGAATAAGAATAGATATTTATTTAAGAATGTATGAATATTTATTGCATAAACAGTGAAAATGAAATAATATAAATTTAAAAATAAACCCATAAACTAATGAATTTCAGAACATTATTCTTAAGGACAACAAAAAAAAAACAAATCTCATATGAAATCATTTTTTTAATGGCCAAGAATACAATTTTCACTCATTGTATTCATTTATATAAGTATTAACATATACTATATATATATTATTTTTTTTTCTTTGTTATTGAACAATTTATAAAAATAATAATTTATGGAATACTATTGCTAATTAGAAAAAGTATATTGGAGATCACTAATTAGGCCAACAGTGCACGTGTAAAAAAATATCAAATAAAAACTAAAAGAAAAATAAAAATTGTAGAAAAAAGGGATAATATTGTAATATTTTTTTAGCAACAGTTTTTTATTAAAGTTCAAATTAAAATATACATACATATTTATGTAAAATGCAATTTAAAACTAAAAGTATGTATTGTCTTAAGAAATCCTTTAGTATTAAGCTTCAAAAATCATACAAATAACAAATACAAGCAAAAAGAAAAAATGATACAGATGAAAATTAAACAGAAATTAACTTAACAAACTTGTACATTGCAAATGGAAATATACGTGTAAAAAAAGCAATTGTAAATGGTGCCTTAATTACGGAGTTACTTTTCAAACAAAATTTTCAATTCAATATCTTAAAGAAACGATAACAATTTAATAAATTTTCAATGCGTTCATTTCAATTCCAATTAAATTCCAAACCATCAAACACTCTGGCTCTAATGAACAAATAACGATCCAACAAATAATTGTCATGAACTCTCACTCTCTCTCTCTCTCTGTCGTTTGCTGTCTTAAACTGTTTTAAAAATTCGCAGATAATTTTCTCCAATGGCAGAATTTTTGTCTTTATAAACATTTGTCTTCCTCATTCCGAAGATCACACACTTTTTTCCAATTATCCCTTTTTACTACTAAAAAAAATAATAATAATGTTGGACATGTTTTTGTAAAGAATTTTTTATTTTATTTGCAAAAAGAAGTATTCCGCAATAGTCAAGATTCATAAAAAAAGTAGAACATGAAAAAGTATTGGTCTTTTTAAAATAATGCCGTTCACAATGGAACATACATATGTAGTTGCACTTAAAAACACACAAAAGTATAAATTATTACACCATCAAATGCAAAATGAATGTATTATTATTATTTTTATTTTCTTTTATTTTATATTTTATTTATTTTAAACCATCTGGAATGACTTGAATAGTAAAATCTTTGACACATATAAGGTTTACATATTATAAGTACACTGTCGGACAAAATAAAGTGCGGTTTGAAAAAATTTTTTGTTTTTTGATTAAAGCATATGTTTATTGCTTTCAAATGTTTATAAATTATAGTTTCATTTTTAATTCGGTTAATATTTTATCTAAAAACTATCTTAACATTGAATTCTTTATTTATATTTTCTATTTATAATAGAAACTATATGGTACATAAGCAATTTCAAGTGACAAAATAAAGTAACACTTCACTAGAAAATATTACAAATAATTAAATAACTTCAAAATTTAGTACGAAGTTGCTCCTCCTTTGTTATTTATGACTTCTCTTAATATTTTCGGCATACTTAGCGCAAGGTTCTTCAAAGTACTTGTAGGAATTGCCATCTATTCTTATTATTCAAAAATATTTACATAGTTTTTCCAGTCATTTTGGAATCAATTTTAACGAGTCTGAAGAGGAAAACCATCCCCACACCATGTGACTGCCTCCACCATAAATATTTACATAAATAAATATTTACTTAAATATGTCTGAATCATTTTGGAACAAAATTATTTGAACAGACGAGTCAAAATATGAACTAAAAAATTGTAAAACTCGGAAAAGAGTGTGCTGTGAACCAACACAAAGGCTTAAATTGAAAAACCTTATCCATACTGGAAAACATGGTGGAGGCAGCCTCATGGTGTGGGAATGTTTTTCCTCTTCAGGAGTAGGTAGACTCGTTAAAATTGATTCCAAAATAACTGGAGAGCACTATGTAAATATTTTGGAAGAAAATCTTTACAGCAGTTAAGAGGAAGTGGGCTTGGGGGAGTTTATCTTTCGACAAGACAACGACCTCAATCACACGAGTAAGGTCGCTAAAACATATTTTGAAGAAAATAATGTTCAAAAATTTGAATGGCTTGCTCAAAGCCCAGATTTAAACCTCATAAAGCACTTTTGTTCTATCTCAGATGACAAAAACCCGATGGAGTCCATAAAAAATATTCAAACATTTTGGGAAAAACTGCTAAGTGAATGGAGGGCAATTCCTACAAGTACTTTGAAGAGCCTCGCGCTAAGTATGCCGAAAATATTAAGAGAAGTCATAAATAACAAACGAGGAGCATCTTCGTACTAAATTTTGAAGTTATTTAATTATTTATAATATTTTCTAGTGAAGTGTTACTTTATATTGTCACTTGAAATTGCTTATGTGTCATATAGTTTCTATTATAAATAGAAAATATAAATAAAGAATTCAATGTTAAGATACTTTTTAGATAAAATATTAACCGAATTAAAAATGAAACTATAATTTATAAACATTTGAAAGCAATAAACATATGCTTTAATCAAAAAACAAAAAATATTTCAAACCGCACGTTATCTTGTCCGACAGTGTATATTTACATGTACTAATTGACAATTCATTTATTCTTTGTTTGTTATGAATTTATTACAAAATATATATGAAAGTAAGAACATTTTCCTCTCATTTCCTTAATTAGATTCATTAAAGAAGAAAATATAAAAATAGAATGGATATCAAGAACGTTGTTAATTTTTATATTCCCATGATTGTCTTCTTCTTGTATTTTTTCGTTGTGCTTATTTTTAATTGATTCAATAAGATTCATTTACAGTAAAAAAAAAAAACATTTTTTATTGAACGAACTCCACGTTTATTTAATCGAATGTATCAATCCCCTTAAGTATGCTATATAAATATTGTTAAAACAGAAGCCAAATAATCAATTGATTCTGTTCATAAGGTATTTGTGCCTTCTAAATACGCTTTAAATATGAGCGTTGCGGGATTTTCTCTCATCAAAATGAATTTATTAATTTTTTTCGGTTTTAAAATGTTTTTAAGCCTTAAACACCCTGCATACATTTATAAGAAATACATTAAAAATATACGACAATTTGGTAAAGATTTGTTATAAATAAGATATTTTAGATATTCTTATTTTAAAAATCCATTAACATAGAAAATACATACATACATACATACATATGTATATGAAAAATCATATACTGATAAACTTATATATGTACTTTTAAAAGTTATTTGAGTTTATTGAGATTTTACAATAAAAAAAAATTTAAAAAAAAAACAAACAATTCCAATGCGAATACAGATTTCAATGAAGCAACTCTAAGAAATTTATTTAATTTCAAAAACTTAATAAATTTCGGTAATTACTCTTATATTCAAGTCTATATTTTATTATACGTATATTCGCATATTAATTGTTTTTTGTAATAGTTGAAAAAATATATACATATGTACATGCATAATACATACATTTATACATGAAGTTTTGCAGAAACCACAAATTTCAGAGTGAAATGTTTTATTGAACTTTGTTGGCAACAAATCATAAAAGTTAAATAATAAAAATCTTAAAAAAAATCATAACCAAACAAATAAATTAAGAAGAACATTTTTGATTACACGGTTTCTAATAATAAAAAAATAAGTAATAAATAAATAAATAAAATACAATTACAAATAGTTATAAACAAAGATAGATATAGAATTTAACTACATATTTATTTACAACAAAAATTAAAAGAGAATTAAATAATTAATAAAAACAAAGAGAAAAAACAAAACCAATATAATAAATAACAAATTTAATAAAGTGGTTAAGAAGACAATATTCTTTAAAAATTGGTATTAAAATAACATTAATTATGTATTCAAGTTTAATGGTATAATAAACAAACAAACAAAAAATGAAGTAAAGAAAATTAATGTAATAATTTAGATGAGTTTAGCGAAAATGTGTAAAAAAAATTCTTACAATTAAAAACAATCCAAAAAATTTAATATAAAAGAAAAATGATTGAAAAAGTTTTAAATAAGAACTTTCAGAGGTTTTCATTTAAAACAACACATTTTTAAATATTGATACATTTATAATAAAACGAAATTAAAACAAAAACAATTTATTAAATAAAAATAACTGAACAATCGGGATCAACTTGTATTATATATTTAAAATATATATAAATATCAGAATTAAAATTCTCATTAAATAAGGTATTAAAAAACAAACAATTATCAATAATGTTAAAAATTAAATTTATTAATAAATCAATTCCAAATAATTGTCAAATTTTATTGTATTTATATATACGATATGATGAAAAAAATCACAATTATATATTTTACTGTGCCAAAAACAAAGCGTAATAATAAATATAGAACATGTAAATTTTTTTTTCATTTTACTTTTCAAACCAAATTAAAATACTTAAAAATTCATTCAATCAATATAATATAATTTAGTGTCAAATCAACATCTTTCTCGAATAATTAATTCGAAATGTACGTTTTATATTTTAGAAATAAATGTTTTAAAGATTCTATGTGTAAAGTAGAAAATAGTAGATTATTTTTACAAAACAATTTTTTGCACTCAATCAAAACCATGTTTTTTATCACAGTTAATTAAATAGAAAAAGAAAAATGTTAATGAAAATCAATTTATAGGATCAAAAATTAATGCTTCACGACTTAAAAATGATTATGGTAATAATTAGTAGTGATTGTTATTGCATTGAATGGCGATTTTTGTATAATAAGTTGTCATTCTTTGAGTTGGAAACAAAAAAGAAAACGATTATTTTATCCGCTGCTGCTCATTCAGCAACGCAAGAGTTTTATACGAGTGTTAGTATTAAATATAGAAACTACAATAGTGCTTCAACAGAGGAGCATTTGATTTGAATACACATACCTGAAATAATAGGTTGGATTTAAAAATTAAATTAAATTTACAACTTCATTGATAGGTTAGGTTAAAATGAGAATGAAGTTAAAAACTTTCATTATTTCGTGCGTAATGGACATAATTTTAATATAAGTTTTTACTTTCTCTGTAGGACAGACGGCTTCAACTAAAGTGAAGTTTTTAATATTGCGGCTATATCGCAATACAATACACAAATTACTTACAAAAAATTTATAATTTTAGTTTGATGTCCTCCGAACTTCTTTAACTTAATCACCCCTATTCTGCGTTTCTATTATGTCTCCGCATTCTAGCTTACGATTGATTGGAGAGAAAAACAAAACGAGATTAGTATGTTCGAAACTACGTTTTTTGCTGTGGAACTTATGAAAAAGGAACACAAATAATTTTGCATTTTTAAAAAAAAAATTTATTAAAAAAATAATTAAGATAAAAAAGAATAAAGATATTATAACATTATTAATAAAATTAACACTTCTAAAAAATTTCCAGTAAGTACAGAAGAGTCAGAGTAGAGCATATGTATGTATACATATGTGGTACTTGCGGCCAAACTATCCCAGTGAAAAGAATCTTCTATCGCAGTATATCTATAAGACGTGTTTATATTTTATTTTATATTTATTTTAATTATATATGTATAAGACGACATTGAGTCGATAGCAGCCACTTTCCAGTTGGAAAACAACGTGCTAGAAATTGGAGAAGCGAAAATGGAATTACGGCTTATCCCAGTAACACTTTTTATCAGTCTTGTCAAATTTTTTACTGCTTAACCGAACGAATTGGAGTAAAACATACTGATTGATTGGCTCTATCTCCAGTTTTGGAATTATTATCACTTTTTTTCGAGACAAAGCTTTTTTGAGTTGCAATAAATAAATGAGATATTCACTTCAAAGTACAAAGTAAAATTTAAACGAATAAAATATACTTAATGCTTATGTATATGTATATACTCGTATGTATAGTACAATATTCAAATCATTTATTTTTATTCTTGTTAATTTTTTTATTCTTGTTTATGCTGAAGTTTTTGTAAATTTATTACTTTTTTATCTAAAAAACAAAATAGAAAATCGTATCTACGATCGTAAAGCAGAATAAATCGAAAAATATTGAGCGGAATCAAAACGCAGATAACCAAAATTGCCAAATAAAGAAATTTCCAATTTGAATCGAAATGCAGAATAGGGGTGATACCAGTATTCATTTACTTTGAATTGCATGGATAAAAACGCAATTTAAATACTCACGAACTAATATTAGAAAGTGAAATTTTATAGAAACGGAACATAGACCTATAAATTGATTTTATTTCTTTTGATCACATACACATATACACAAATAACAAACTTATGGGAACAACACATTGGCAATTCGAATTTTTTTTATTGAGAATTGATTATTAGTACTTAAATTGTAAACATACAAACATAATAAAAAGTGAATATAATGAAATATTAAAAAACAATAAGAATTTAAAACAATTTCTACATTTCAAATAAATATAAAAATTATTTAGAATTTTGATTAGTTTATATTTAAATATAGAATATAATAATAATAATAAAAAAAATAACAAAATAATGTATCTGCAATGAGCTTAAAATAAAAGAAAAATAAATATTAAAAACACATATTTATTAGTTACGTTTATATAACATAAATTAGTTAAAAATATTTACAATAATATCCAGTAAGTAAGGCAAAATAATAATATAATATTTAAAAAAGTAATATTGTCTTTTGTTATTATTTTAAGAGACTGGTTTTATGTAACTCATCAAAAAAAATTTGTCTTATTTTTTATTATTCAAAAACACTGTCACACATACATACATACATACATACATACATAATTTTATGGATACATTTATTTCTTATTATTTTATGTTTTTTTATTACGAATTATTTGTTGCAGTAATATAAAATATATATTTACTGCATTTTTATATTCATTTATGTAGTAAAATTGTGCCAAATAAAATATATATATATATACATATATAATACGTGATGGTTTGATCAAAGTATAAGAAATATTACCTACAAACACACTTATGTTTATTTATATAAATAAATACATAAATATATTTATTATCATTAATAATACTATTTAATAACTAAAAGCAATATTTGTATTTGAGACAATTTTTGGAGAATTTTTACAAACACCCTTTCTCATAAATATTCATAATTACATACATTTATTATATTATACATATATTATTATATTTCTTATATAATATAGATTTTATTTCGTTAAAACAATATATATACATATAAATAATGAATATATAAATATTAATTTTAAGTAGACAACAATTATTGTGTATTTGCTAAAAAAAATTTTGTTAATGTTAATTTTATATAATGAATGAAACAAAAAAATATGAAAATGCAAAATTTTGTTTAAGAATTTGAGACTGAGTTAATTTATTTCGAAAATGTTTTCTTTTTTATATTTATTTGGTTTCACTTATTACTTATGAATTCTAATTTCGTGAAATAAAGTTGTATAAACTAAGGAATAAAAATAATAATGCGTTAAAAAATAGTTGGAAAAGTATATTATCCACCATATCACCACCACTTACTTATTCATATGAACACAACATTTACACACATACAGTTATACACATACAGTTATACACACATAAGTAGTAATGCAAAAAAAGGAGTTGTAGCCGAATCATAAAATTATAATAAATTTATTCTATGTAGTATGACAATATAATAATAGTAACAATTAAATACATATTATCACTATTTTATATTAAATAATTTCAATTTAGTTTACATTACAATATTAGCCCATTCTTATTTAAGTTTTTCTTTCTTTTTTTATTCTTACTAACATTATCTCAAATAGAAATAAAAAATAAAATAAAATAAATTAAAGAAAAAAAAATTAAAAATTAATCACTTACAACAGCATATAACCATATGATATGTATGTGTATGTATGTATTTGATAATACGAATTTTACAAATCTAAATAATGTCACTTATCATACATACACATAATCATAAATAATAATAATATACAAATATACACCTACTTACATACATACATACATGCAAACAAGTTCATTAACTTTGATAATAATTATACAAAAAAAAAATGTACATGCATACAAGCTATTAACAAATCGTTCACGTTCATATTCCCTACATACAAATAAAGCAAAAACATTGAATCACATATATACAAAATTTACATAAAATCCATACATACATACAACGTACATACATACATACATATTCGTACATTAATGGTATTCAAATTATGCAAAATGATAAATGATTAAAAAGAAAAACATAATAATAATGAAAAATAAAAACAACAACAACAACATGCAAAAGAAAAGTAAAACAAAAAAAATTATATAATTATTAATTATAGGAATTTTATGTAACGTTCAATTTGTTGGATTCAAAATAATAAAAAAAAGAAAATTTGTGGTTTTATTATAACATAAAAAGAAAAAAAAACCAACAATCAAGTTTCAGTTCTTTTAAAAGCAATCGATTAGACACGCACAAAAAGAAGTAAGTAACCCCCATGTTTTCATTATAATTGAATATGCAGTGCTGTTCAATAAAATAGATTCACCATGATCTAACATCACAACCAAATGTGCAATTAATTATAGTGACGCTTAAAATTTTTGGAATGTAACGGAATTATATTCATAAGAGGTCAGTAAACAAAGTGCAGTTATTTTATTACATATACACATATGGCCAAAAAAATAGGTGTGAACTACATAGTAAACCATATCGGTTTACTTTCGGTTTTATTTATACGTCATAGTTTAGTCAATTATTTTTATTAAATTAATTTATTTTACGTTAAAGTTAAAAGAAAGGGAAAATAACAGTAAATTATGTTTAAAATAAAGTGAATTCAAAAAAAGACCAGCTTTTGATGTGGACACCAATCTTTATGAGCCATGGCAAAATTTTTCCTCTTCTTTAAATTGTTTGTTCTAAGCAGAGGGACTTTGCTAGCTGTGACTAGTGATGACACTGTATTTTCAATTTCTCTAGCAATCGCCTTAGATGACTTAAAAGGGTCCCGTTTGGATAGTGTGACTATGCGTTTGTCTGTAGTTAATGAAGTTTTTCTATGTCTACCTTGTGTTTCAACGTTATTTTTTTCTTTTTACAAAATTCTCAGACCGATTTAAAGCATCTGCAATGAATTTCTAGGTTTTACCTTGCTCGCAAAGTTTAAGAACGAGGATCCTTTCTTCATTACTGCAATGGCGCCCACGACCCATCTTAAAAATTAATTACATCTGTCTTATATAATGTTTAATTTATTATTAATTAATATTTTTCACTTACTTTCTTCCTTTTTTTCTAATTTTTTGACAATAAATCAAATTTTAACTAAATTACAAATCACACACCTATTATTTTGTCCAAGTAAAATTCGCATTTAAAGGGAAAATGTCAAACTATTTATCTGAGACTAGCTTATTTTTAGTGGAATTCCAGTGTTTTTCTTTCTGCAACAATAATACCAGACTATTTATTTAGTAATTTTAGCATGGTTGTAATTTTTGCATTTTTTAATAAGTTGAAAGAAAAAATTTTAACACCTAATTTTTTGGCCATATATGTACACTCAGGTCTCGTTTTATGCGATAGATGTGTTCCAAAAAAAAAATCCCATAAATTGAATTCACATAAAACGATACTCTAGCTTCATATAAAAATTAATGATTCGTTCCAAAATCCTGAAAATAATATAATTGAAAAATCAACGCAAAATCGCAAATAAAAATCAACAAAAGTATATTTATTTCATTTTCTTAAACAATAAAAACAAAAACTTCTAAAAAAATAAAGTATTAATTCATTATTTACAGAAAAAAAAACAAAATGATCCAAAAAATAATAAATAAATAATAAACTGGTCCATAATTTTCAATGTACGATCAATCTTTCTGCATCGTTTTAGAATTGGTTCGACGTCACTTTTATCATTACATACCTATCGGGTAGTGCATACGTATATATGTATGTAGGGAACTAGATCAACGAATTTTTAGAAAGTTTAAGGGCCATTATTACAACTTGCCGTTAACAAAGGGGAGGATTTTAACGGGCAGATAAATTGTTTTTCGTTATTATAAGTACCCAATAAGATAGAAGTGATGTTTAAGCTAAAGGGAGGATCATCCTACCTTTAACATTTAAAGGTCGCTTTATGTTTGAACTTGCCATATTATACTTTATTTTCATTATGGCAACTTAAAATTTAAACAAAATGAGCATATACAACAAAAAACGAGCTTATAAGTTGCCTATGCAACTCATGTTATCCGGGAAACAGATCAGTCAATCCGCGTTGAATCTTCAGTGCTCTTTCGGTATCTGGGTCCATAACAAGAATAACAGTTTGTAAATCATTAACTTTGTTGATGATATCACCAATTTGTTTTGAATTGAATTTTACAATGCTTTCTTCAGAATCACTCTCTTCACTATCCACTTTTTTCTCATTGTCGGTGACTAAACTAATGACGTCGATATAATCTGATGGTTCGTCAGCTAACAGTCCTTCTACATCATCCTGCCTCAGGGTGTCATATCCATCTACTCCAATTTGATGAGCTAAATCAATTATTGCACTGGTCAAGTACTTCTAGCAACACAATTTGGCCCGGCATTCATTTAATGTTTGCGGTCGCAGTTTAGAGATTGCTGATGCTGCCAGAATAATACAATCTAAAATTGTAAATTTTTCCAAACTTCATGTAATGTAAGCGATTCAAATTCCAGTTTGTTTAAAATGAATTGATAGGTGCTTTTTATGTAATATTTCTTAAAACTGGAAATTATGCCTTGATCTAATGGCTGAAGAATGCTAGTTGTTTGGGAGAAAAAAATTTGGCTCTTATGTTTGGATGGTGCAAACTTGGCTTAATTTAAAAATGATGCAAAAGTTAAAAAGTATCATAACATTTTAAAATCTTTAAAATATCAAAAAAAAAAGAATTTTTATATAAAATCGCATAAATTCGAATTCGCATAAAAAAAATCTGCATAAAACGAGACCCGAGTGTACTCCTTTATACAAGAGATTTAGATATAGTAAACTTTTCGGAGAGCAGATGAATCTATTCTATCAATACGTACAGCATATATATAAATTTTCATATTTCATTCAAAAAATATCTTCACATTTATTCTATGTTTCGATTACGCATCTAGTTACGTACTGATCGAAAATTGACATTCCAACTTACGATTGAATTAAAAGAGAACATAGAGAAGAAGAACATAGAAGAGAACAAAAGTTGAACATATGAAAAGGAAACCGAAAAATAGAAATGGAATGGTCGGTTACAAAATCACAATTGTGGGCCTTTGTAGCAATTTTATTTGCTAGAGGAGCATATGAAGCAAAAAATTTGAAGTGTTCATATTTGTAGTCTGCGAAGTGGGATATAGAGATAAATTTATAGACATACTGCTACGTTTCGATAAAAAAAAAATTAACGCAGTGAAAGACTGAAGACAGACAAATTTGCCTTGATCTCAAAAATATGGGAAAAGTTACAAAACTGATCGATGAGCAATTATCCCCTACTAAAGCTAGATGCCGATGTACGCAGGACATGCCGAATAAGCCATTTTGGCTGGCATCCGATATTAGAAGGAAATATCTTGTAAACAGTTTTCAGTACTTGGGCAAGGATGAAACCCTTGAGTAAATTTTTAGTAAGAAAGCTTGCTGAGCCATATTTAGGCATATTTTCAGCATTTTACTTGTCAAAAAGTTACTTCTAAAGACAACTACTATGGTTGGCACTATACGTGCAAACCGAAAAGAATTACATAAAATTGCGAAAGCCAAGAAAGATAAAATGACACAGTTTTTTACAAAACTGTATAGATCTGATAATTTATAAAAGCAAACCTAATAAAAAAGTTTTACTAGTATGTACAAAACATACAAATAAAACAATTGAAAAAAAATAAAAAAATTGTTCCAGAAACAGTAACCTATTATAATAGCACCAAGTATGGCGTTGATCTACTTGACCAAATGCCCCGAAAATAAGGCGTTAAAGCAAGTTCACGCAGATGGCCTCTACTAGTTTTTTACATTTTAGATTTATTAACTATCAATGCTATCCAGCAGTTAAAGAAGTGTCAGAACATGACTAAGTGGTACTTGCGACCAAATTATTGGATCATGTTGCGCTGTAGGTGATATTTTTTAGTTTTATTCATCATTATTAGATGCGATCTTATTTTATGCGTATTTTTTCGCAGAAGGTCTATAAAAATCATACGATACGAAGATACGTGCTATAGTCTCGAGAGGCAAGTTTACTTACTTTACTTAATTGGCCATAACAACCCGATTAACGGATTTCGGCCTGCCGCAACACATCCTTCCAGGCGCCTCTGCTTCTTGCGCGCCTACGCCAGTTGGTCACACCAATCGATGACAGGGCTCCCTCGATTTGGTCCTTCCAACGGATACAAGGTCGTCCTCTTCGCCGACTTCCGCAGATCCCCGCATCAAATACCCGTCTCGCTGGAGCATCCTCCTCCATTCGAACGACATGGCCGAGCCAGCGCAGCCGCTGGATATTAATACGCTGTACAACGTCCATGTCGTTGAGGAGCTCATACAGCTCACTATTGTATCGAATGCGGAAATCATCGCCAACACGTACTGAACCGAAGATCTTACGCAGTACTTTTCTCTCGAACACTCTCAAGGCTGCTGCATCAGTACTTAATAGGGTCCATGCCTCTGCGCCATAAAGAAGCACGGGTAGGATGAGCGTCTTGTATAGTGTTAGCTTCGTCGTACGAGAGAGGTCTCTGCTACTCAATTGCCTATTGAGACCATAGTAGCACCTGTTGGCAAGAGTGATCCTGCGCTTGATCTCCAGACTGACATCATTTGTGGTGGTAACGGCGGAGCCAAGATAAATAAATTCCTTGACTGTTTCAAAAGTATAGTTATCGGCCGTAATCTGAGAATCAATACGCCGCACGTCTCTACTTGTCGATAACATATACTTTGTTTTGCCCTCCTTTACTGCCAAACCCATCTTAGTAGACTCGCGTTCAATAGCAGTAAAAGCAGCAGTAACATCTCGCTTCGTACGCCCTATTATGTCAATATCGTCAGCGTACGCAAGCAACTGGACACTTTTTTGAAATATAGTGCCACTACGATGCACTCCTGCCTTTTGCAGAACACTCTCCATGACGAAGTTGAAGAGGTCGCATGATAAGGGGTCGCCTTGTCTGAAACCTCGCACGGTATCTAAAGGCTCGGAGAGGTCCATTCCTACCTTGACGGAGCTACAGGAATTGCTCAACGTCATTCTGCATAGCCTTATCAGCTTCGCAGGTATACCGAGCTCAGACATTGCGGCAAAAACACGATCCCTTATGGGGCTATCAAAGGCAGCCTTATAGTCGACAAAAAGATGGTGTGTGTCGACTTGTTTCTCGTGGGTCTTTTCCAGGATTTGGCGTAGTGTGAAGATCTGGTCGATGGTGGACTTACCAGGTCTGAAGCCGCACTGATAAGGTCCAATCAGTGTTTTGACGAGTGGCTTCAGTCGTTCACACAATACGCCTGTAAGAACCTTATATGCGATAGGGAGAAGGCTTATACCCCTATAGTTGGCGCATATAGTAGGGTCTCCCTTTTTCAGGACAGGACAGAGGACACTGAGGTTCCAATCGTTGGGCATACTTTCCTCTAGCCATATTTTGTAAATAAGCTGGTGCATGCGCCCTACCAACTCATTACATCCGGTCTTAAACAATTCAGCGGGGAGGCCATCAGGACCTGCCGCTTTATTGTTTTTAAGTCGCGTAATCGCGACTTTGACCTCTTCATAGCTAGGCGGCGGAATCTCCACGCCGTCATCATCGATCGGGTTCGGAACATCATCTCTAAAGGCGGTATTGGTGTCGTCATCGCCTTGTAGCAGAGTAGAGAAGTGTTTCCTCCATAACCTCAGTACTCCCTGCGGATCTGTTACTAAGTTTCCATTTTCGTCCTTGCAGGAAGACGCTCCGGGTTTATAACCCTCGGTTAGACGCTTAACCTTTTGATAGAATTTTCGAGCGTCATTCCTACATCTATACATCTCGACTTCCTCACGCTCACGCCTTTCCTGCTCCCTCTTCTTGCGTCTGAAAAGGCGTCTCTCATCCCTTCTCTTCTCTCTATAGTTCTCGACAATGGCTCGCGTAGCGGCAGACTGCAACGTTTTCTTGTATGCGGCGTTTTTCGCTGCAGTTGCCTCGCGACACTCCTCATCGTACCATTGATTTCGTTGGGGTGGGCGTTCGAAACCAAGGACTGTTTCCGCAGTAGTGCGCAGGGAGTGGGAGACGTTGGCCCACAGTCCGCCAATGTCGTTGAGATTAGATGGGGGACGACGGAGCTTATCCGAGAGTTGAGCGGAGAACGCCTCAGATGTCCTTTGTGATCGCAGCTTCTTAACGTCCAGCTTTCGCAATGCACTAGAGTGCGCAGACCTCGAAGCGCTAATGCGCAATCGAAACTTGGCTGCGACAAGGTAGTGGTCCGAGTCGATGTTTGGACCTCTGAATGTGCGCACATCTAGTACACTGGATACGTGCCTTCCGTCTATCACAATATGATCGATCTGGTTGGATGTTGATCGATCAGGGGACATCCATGTGGCCTTGTGAATGTCGAGATGTTGAAACTTAGTGCTACATACTACCATGTTACGCGCCGCGGCGAAATCGATCAGCCTCATACCATTGGAGGTAGTGTTCGAGTGGAGGCTGAACTGTCCGACAGTGGGGCCAAAGATACCTTCCCGCCCGACCTTCGCATTGAAATCTCCGAGGACGATTTTGGCGTCATGGGTCGGGCACTTATCATATACGTCCTCGAGTTTAGCGTAGAAGGCATCCTTAACCACATCGTCCTTTTCTTCCGTCGGGGCGTGAGCACAAATTAGGCTGATGTAGTATTTTGCCCTGATGCGGATTGTGGCTATTCTTTCGTTCACAGGCGTGAACCCAGAGACAAGGTGTCGAAGTCTCTTATTAACCACAAAACCGCATCCGAATTCGTGCTTATCAACATGGCAGCTGTAATACACATCGAAAGATGCCAGCCTTTTGCATCCTTGCCCTATCCATCGCATTTCCTGTATGGCAGTGATGTCCGTCTTACATTTCTTGAGGGCATCCGCCAGCTGGGCGGAAGCGCCTACCCTATAAAGGGTGCGGACGTACCATGTGGCTATTCTTAAATCGTTGTCCTTTGAACGTTTGCCGTGGTCGTCAACTTTAGAGGGGATCTTTTTTAGGTTTGTTGTTCCGGTTTTCATTGGATCATATTTTTACGTGGTGGGTTCCAAGCCCTACGCACAACCCAAATTTAACGTCCAGGGGATTGGACATTCGCTGCACGCATTAGTTAACATCTAGCGGGTGCTAGAATGCCATCCAGGAGGGGCCGCGAGGAGGCTGCGTGTCAACTTGAATACAGCAAGACAAGGATCGTCCTGGTGGTCGCCAAGTTGACCACAATCAGAAACTTTACCTTGTTTGCATGCATTCCATCCCTCCCGAGAGGCAAGTTTGGAGAAGCGAATATTAAGAAAAAGCATATTACAGTAGTACTTTTTAACAAGCTTGTCAAATCGAAAACAATTACTATCCTATTCTTTAACGTCTTTGTCACAGCTTAACCGGGTTGTTGTTACTTTACGACTTTTTTCGGAAAAAAATAGAAGATGGAACAGACCATAATGTTCCACTGACTCCATCTATAGTGTCAAAATTAAATTTTTTCCGACATAACACAGCCAAATTTACTTCTCACTTTACTTTGACTTTTGATTTATTGCGGATTTTAATATTCTTCTTATTATACCAAAAATGACAAAATCATTTATAAAACATTTTATTTATTACATTAAATAACTTATTACCTTAAAAAAAATCGAAAAAATAGAACGGAATTTAACGCAGAGCACAAAAATTCCCAAACAAAAAAAATCTCGATTCGAATCGAAACGTGGAGTAGGAGTGATCACTTTATATCAACCTTCCTTTAAATATCAGCAAAAACAATCGAGGTCTTTAAATAAAGGGTTGCAATAAAAGCAATGTATTAATACGGCCCCTATTGCCGTTCTCAACTCAACTCAGTTTGGTCGTCTGCCAGTCATCCCAATTTTCACTCAAACAAATTATTTTTTGATATTGTG
This sequence comes from Sarcophaga subvicina, assembly GCA_936449025.2. Classification (NCBI taxonomy): domain Eukaryota; kingdom Metazoa; phylum Arthropoda; class Insecta; order Diptera; family Sarcophagidae; genus Sarcophaga; species Sarcophaga subvicina. The sequence continues at coordinate 29,067,754 of OW388083.2, forward strand.
GCACTCAACGTTTTTTAGTAGTAATTGTTGTTAACATGAAATTGAACAACACCATGAAATTTATTTAGAAATAGAAGAACAGAAAACGCAAAAATAAGTTAAAATAGTTCTTGTAGAAATAAAAGTAAATTAAAAATGGATTTAAGTGTGGATTTATTTTACGAAAATGATAATATGACATCACAATCCCTAAAATCAAATATTGAGGGTACGAAAATTTGAACGAGTATCCGAAATAGTATAGTGCGTTCTTTTCAGTCATAACAAAACTATTTTATTTATTTGTAATTCAATAGAATTCAGTCTTTGTTGTTTATTAATTTAATGTACTTTTAGGTTGATAAGTAATAAAATACTAAATAAAAAATAAATAAAAAAACATTACTCCTTGTGGTCAAAATATGTAAATATTTCATGATTTTTGTACTTCCATACCAATTTCATTTTCCAATTTCTCAATTGAAATTCTTTCGCACTCCACCGTAAGATTGTCAAGTTCAGTAGCTTCATTAACTTGCCTTTCATATAAGGCAAGTTTCTGTTGTTTAATTTGTAAAAGCTGTTTGTTTATTTCATAGTTTTTATAAGTATTTCTCTCCAAATCCTTAATGTTTTTTAAAAGTTTAACTTGTGTCTCGCATTGCTTTCTCAAAAGTTCTAGTTCTAAATCTTAAGGATTTATTTTTTTTCTTAGCTGGGGTGTTTGATATCTCAGGCGCATTTGTAATGACTTGTTCCATGTCGGGATTTTGAGGAGATGCAGAAACGCGACTGGTTGTCCGAGCGATATTTTCAATGCCGAAAGTGTGTCCAGATGGAGCTACTTGGTCATTTAGTGATAACAGCTGGGGTACGCAATCCTCAAGGATGGTAAGGGGAATTTCTTGTGAAGGACCACCGCTTGTTGCTTGATTGTTTTTTATTATTATTAGCAAGTTTTTTTTAATACTTGCTTTGTAGTGAATCCAAACCTATACGGAGTAAAAATTCTAATATTTATTTTTTATTTTATTTTTATTTGATTTATAATGATCTACATAGCACAACAAGATACTAAATCTTATAAGTGACAGTGCTATGTTTACAATCAATAAGGTATAAAAAATTAACATTAATTAAATATAAAAAATTAGAGAAAGTTAATTTATGTATATAAATATTAAATTAAATTAATAAGGTAAAGTATAAAAAAATAATAATAATAATAATAACAATAATAAGAATAATAATAATAATTATAATAATAATAATAACAATAATAATGATGACCTAAAAAATAAAATCACAAAATTTACAAATATGAGATTAAAATTTTAATTATGAAAATAATTTAAATAACTCCTTTTTGAACGCGTTTGCATTGCCCAGATTTTGGATGTTATTTGGTAAGGAATTCCAAAGACTAATAGTGTGTATAAAGAACTGTCGCTGAGACAGAAGAGTCCTGAATCGTTGCTGTATAATCCCCACACCCCGGTGGGATCTGGCAAACTTAATTTTACAATATAAATACTTCGGCTGTTTCGTGCAAATTATTTTATGAAGTAGGAGGAGGCATCTAATTTTCAGGAGATTATCAAATTTGATACCAAGAATCAGGTGAGCTAAATGAGAAATGTGATCCCGACGTCCCTTAAGGAAAACATACCTGGCTATGTTATTGTACGCCAGGTTAAGTTTCTGGTTGTCATCATAACTGCAATTTGCGTATATCTCACATCCATATAAAAGTACCGGAATCAAGTACGTTTTAGCAAGTTGCATGCGAATGACAAAAGGAGTTGAATCTATGACAGCCCACAAATTTCGAAGCATGCCATAAATTCTGCCAACAATGACACTTATATGGGTAGACCACGATAATTTGTCATTAAAGACAATACCCAGATTAGTAGCCGACCTGACAAATTCAATTTTATTTCCCCTGATACTCAATTCTGGTATGACAAATGATCCGTTTGTTCTCGAAAGTGTAATACATTTAGACTTAGAAGGATTGATCCATAGTCCATTGGCCGAGGCCCATCCGTCAATCCTTGCTAAGTCACGATTAATGTAGTCCAAACAAGAATAAATATTCTCCCTTGGAGTATATGTGTAAAGCTGCACATCGTCAGCATACATGTGAACATTACAATTAACCAAAACATCAGGTAGATCATTTATATACATGCAAAACAGCAAAGGTCCAAGTATAGACCCCTGGGGAACACCTCTACTAATGGTAAGTGGATCCGAAACATTGCCATTGAAATGAACCTTCTGAAATCTGTTCGTCAAATAAGAATAAATTAGATTACAGGCAGTTTCGGAGAAATAAAACAGTTTTCGGAGCTTTTTCAATAGAACCGCATGATCGACTGTATCAAAAGCCTTAGAGTAATCAAGCAGAACCAAGAACGCCACACTATTCCCATCAAGTTCCGACCTAAGTTCCTCAACTACATTTACCAGAGCGGTAGTACAACTCCTACCTTTCATGAAGCCCGACTGATTAACCGTTAAGAAATTGTGGCCCCTCAGATATTCATCGATTTGTCTGGCCATGATGTTCTCCAATACCTTAGATAAAAAAGGAAGGATTGCAATTGGCCTGAACTCACAATTAGTTTTGGGAATGGGAAGGATTTTAGCCAGTTTCCAACTTTCAGGAAAAGAAGACTTAGTCAGAACTGTATTGAACAAGTAAGTATAGTAAGGCAAAAGTTTAGGAGTCAGAGCCTTCAAGAATAAAGGATGCAAATCATCAGAACCAACTGCATTCGATTTTACCGCTGAAATACATTGCAAAACCTCAAACTGATTTACGCAACGAAAGCTAAAGGAATACTGTGGTGGAACACAACAGAGGTCATCATACAAGTCACCGTTAGACCTTGGGACCCTAGAATTTACGAACTGGTCATTAAGCTTGTCCACATCCACATCAATATCGGCCTTTGGACATTTTCGGCCTATTCCTATTTCACGAATTACATTCCATTTAGACTTGTTGTCCATAGTATTGGAAAACTTTCCGCCAAAATACAATCTTTTTGCAGTTATTATGCTCCTGGTAACTTCCATCCGTGTGAATCTATGTAAAGCTTTCAAATCATCCGTCCTAAACCTCTTCCATCTCCTGTAAGCACTATCCCTCCTCTCAATGAGAGCTTTTATTTCCGCATTAAACCAGGGATGTTGTTTAGGTTTGATGTGCTTGGTTTTGACAGGAACGCACCTGTCATAGAGCAAACGCACTCTGTCCTGAATAAACGATAATTGGTCATTCGCATTACCCAGTATGTATACCTGGTCCCAAGATACGCTATCCAGTTCAATATTCAGAGTTGCATAATCAATGTTTCCAAAATCACGATACGTAATATATTTGTCCACGGGACGAGTTACGGACAAATTATAATTAAGGAAGAGAAGGTCATGGTTGGAGAAGCAGGAAGCAGAAATTTGGTCATATAACAATACCCTGTCAATGTGATTCACAAATATAAGGTCTATCAAGCTACTGGATGTTGAATGGAAATGTGTAGGTGTTGACACATTTACAGGACTGAGGTGAAGTGAGAGCATTGGTCCAATAAGAGGATTATCAAGTAGAAGGTTATTGTTAAAGTCACCTACAATAACTATGTCGTCATATCGAATGGTAATATCCTCAAGAGTTGAAATAAAAGGATCAAAATTTAAACTAGAATTCGGTCTATATACACAACCAAGAAGAAGTTTCGGACCATCGCCTGTTGATATTTCCAGAAACAAATATTCAATCTCGCTCCCAATGTGATTTAATAATTTTTCCTTTCAAAGTATACCATTACGAACATAAATCGCAACTCCACCACCCCTGGCCCTGGTCGCATTACCATTAACCAAGATTCTCCTATCTGATCGGAAAAGTTTAAAGCCCTGTAAATTAAAAACTGTATCCTGAACATCCAAGGGTAACCAAGTCTCAGAGACGCAAATAACGTCAATACCTGCTGCCACAAATAAGTACCTAAATTCATCAATCTTATTATTTAAGCTCTGAGCGTTTATGTGGACAATGTTGAGACCTGCCCTTTGTTTCGCAAGGACTCTAATCATGTTAATAAATGTATATTTACAATATTTTAGATGCTATATACTTACACGTTGCCATTCGGAGGTGTTTCTTGTAGGTGGACCCAAGCTATTCAATTCTGTAGAAAATCCTTCCCACGTTTCCTTGCACCGATTTTTGGTCATCCCAAATTTTTGCTTTCCTTTAGAAATTTCTGGATTATTTTCATTCAACTTCACAAGTCGCACAAATTGGGCTTTGGTTGTTATTTGAAATTTCCTGCGTATTAAATATTTAATTATTTATTTTAAGCAGATAAAACTTATTTCTATTATTCTATTATTTTTAAAAAGAAAATGTATTTAGTGAACTCTATAACTGACAGAGACTCAACTACTAATAAGCAGTTGTCTTTATTTAACGTTTTTGTCAACCAAACTCAAACAAAGTGGTGAACCGCAATGCCATAAAACACAACTAAAAAATCAACCGCTCAACCGCATTTAAGTTGAGAATGGCAATACCGATTTCTGAAAGACTAAAAAATTTGTTAACCGCAAAAGGGGCAAATATTTCTTATGATAATTTTTTATAATTTCAGCACATCTGCGAGGCATGTATTCAATAAGTTTACTAATTATGGATTCTGGGATACATTGCATTCAGATTGTAGGTTTTGATCTGCGCAGGTTTTTCTTCAATATTTTAAAGAGCTTAATCAATGGTTTGAACCCCATTCTCTCCATGAACTCTTTAATCAAATCTCTTGTGTCTATCATGTTGAAACATCCACTCAATATATGTAATCATTTTAGTTTCTAAAATATTTTTAACACAGTCAACCTATTATGTTAATAAATTGTGGAAGACTACAAAATTTAATGAAAAGCAAGTATACACCATAACATTACCTTCACAGTATTTAAAATGCTCTTTTATTTAATGAAGTTATTAAAAACGAATTTTGATTCATCTCTAAACAGTTTTCGGTTTCTGTACGAACCAATCTCAGCGTATTATTGCAAAACTATGTAAGTCTTAACAAAACAAGCACATAATATTTTATAATGTTAATGGTACATAAAGAACCTTTGTGCTAATCGAAATAAATAACTATAATTAACACATACGTACATTTGATCAGTCAAACTTGGTGTGTAGCCATCAGAAATCTGCAATGAATTGTTTTTTCGCTACTCATAAGCACTCATGAAATTTTGAATATCAGTGAATCAACAATATTGAAATTTAACTACTCTGATTCGTTCGTACTAGACGTGTGCACAAGACATCTTGCTAGCTTACCCTTCACTAAATGCAATACTGAATTGTTCTCTTTTTTGTTGGTCTTGATTATACGAATACACTGAAATGTGTATTTCTCTTTTATTCAAAGTATACAACAGCACTCATTTATCTGTGAAGTAATGGATATATGCTTTGTGTTGTAAGAGCATATTTCACTACTGAAACTAAATTTTCAGTATTGTCAAATGCATTTCAGTAGTGTCAACGTTGAAAAATATGCGTACATAAGTGTTTCTATACATTCTTTGCTTCTGCCATGAACTCTTCCAACAACAATATCTCTTCAAATTGCTATGTTAATATTCGTTGATGTTCGTGTCCTATGTGTGTAAAAAGCTGAAGATGTTCGGCCCCCGGGGCTATTGGTGCCGACGTCTGCTATTGAATAAATGCTCTTTCTTTATTCTGAAAAAAAAAAAGAAAAAAAACATTTTCTGCACGTTGTGACACTATGAAGTGTACAATATTTTTCATACAACTCTCTTTTGTATTGTTGTACAATGGTTTATGAGTACAGTTGTTTTTTTGTTCTCTATCTATGCTTCACTCTTATTTATATTTGCAGCTACAGTAAATATTCGCTCATGAGAAAAATACAGTACTGTACAATTTTTAATGTCTTGTGCACACCTTTAGTTCGTACTCACTACAACGTTGATTTATAAATATGAGTACAACGTTGAGATCAAACTCTTATCATTCGAAATATGTTTGATGCATAAGCTGACTCATTCAGATCCTTTAACTTTAGAAAAAATACTCGAGTCACTCGAATCAGAGGTCAGCAATGAGTATTCAAAACGATGAGTAGATTCGAATCATACTTATAATTTCTGATACTTATACGCATTCATACTTATTTTTATGGAATACTCATACTACTTATATTCAAAGTTTGAAATACTCATGGTACTCGTACTTAACAATACGCATGATGTTATCGATTTCGACTCTCCATGACTCATCGTATACACGAATCACAAAATAAGTATCATTCGCACACGAACACTACATACTCATAAGAGGGTTGCGTGTTTGCTCTGCTTGCTGCTCTTTTTCTTTTTTGTTTATGTGTCTTTCTTCTTTCTTTGTAAATGCAACAACAACTAAGACTGTAAATTTTGGCGAATGATTCGAATCACTCGAATCATTTATAAGTATTTTTCTAAATTTATGAATCAGAATGAGTAGGCGTATGAATCAAACATAGTTCGAATGTTATAAGTTTGATGTCAACGTTGTACTCATACTCATTTCAACCTGTACTTATAAATCAATGTTGTACTGAGTACGAATGAATCGGTGTAGTTGGATTTCAATACTGTTGACTCACTCATACTCAAAATTGCATGAGTACTTATGAGTAGCGAAAAAGCGATTCATTGCTGATCTCTGACTCGAATCATTCATCAAAATTTACAGTCATAGTTGTTGTTGCATTTACAAAAAAAAAAAAAAGACAAGGGCAACAAGCAAAGCAAACACACAACCTTCTAGTGAGTATTGTAGTGCTCGTGCGCGAGTCATACTTATGTTGTGATTATGTTGTGATGTTGTGATTCTATTGAAAAAGCTCCGAAAACTGTTTTATTTCTCCGAAACTGCCTGTAATCTAATTTATTCTTATTTGACGAACAAATTTCAGAAGGTTCATTTCAATGGCAATATTTCGGATCCACTTAATATTAGTAGAGGTGTTCCCCAGGGGTCAATACTTGGGCCTCTGCTGTTTTGCATGTATATAAATGATCTACCTGATGTTTTGGTTAATCGTGACTTAGCAAAGATTGACGGATGGGCCTCGGCAAATGGACTATGCATCAATCCTTCTAAGTCTAAATGTATTATACTTTCGAGAACAAACGGATCATTTGTCATACCTGAATTCAGTATCAGGGGAAATAAAATTGAATTTGTCAGGTCGGCTACTAATCTGGGTATTGTCTTTAATGACAAATTATCGTGGTCTACCCATATAAGTGTCATTGTTGGCAGCATTTATTTCATGCTTCGAAATTTGTGGGCTGTCATAGATTCAACTCCTTTTGTCATTCGAATGCAACTTGCTAAAACGTACTTAATTCCGGTACTTTTATATGGATGTAAGATATTCGCAAATTGCAGTTATGATGACAACCAGAAACTTAGCCTAACGTACAATAACATAGCCAGATATGTTTTCTGTAAGGGGCGTCGAGATCATATTTCTCATTTAGTTTACCAGATTCTTGGTATCAAATTAGATGCCTCCTTCTACTTCATGAAATAATTTACTCGAAACAGCCGAAATATTTATATTGTAGAATTAAGTTTGCTAGATCCCACCGGGGTGTGGGGATTATACAGCAACGATTCAGGACTCTTCTGTCTCAGCGACAGTTTTTTATACACACCATTAGTCTTTGGAATTCCCTACCAATAACATCCAAAATCTGGGCAATGCAAACGCGTTCAAAAAGGAGTTATTCAAATTATTTTCATAATTAACACTAGATTTACGGATGTTGATTATCTACCTATTTTTACTGAAGTGAGCCAATTTGACTCATACAAGAAAATTGATTTTTTTTCCGAAGAAAATAGTTCCAAATCAATTGAAATGAAATGTTTATTATCAAAAAATTCATGAAAAGAATTTTTTACATACATTTCTATTACATTTAGTAAAATAGTTTGAAGATCTGTTTCTTTTGCATGATTGTTGAACTTAACAATTCTTCCGTGCGTCAGTAGCATGGATTTCTGTCATTGGGATGGAAGTGTCCTCGACTTCTTCTCTATATTTACGTCTTAGCTCTTCAGCCAAATAGAAAATAAAATCTTTTCGTGAAATATCGTCTCTTTATACAGAATACAAGCATGGATAGCTGCTAAAACTAAAATGTTGTAGAAAATTTGTAGAAGCCATCTGCGTGAACTTGCTTTAACGCTATATTTTCGGGCCATTTGGTACATGATTTGATATATGCCATCATACCTTCGTCAATTATCAAATTGAATACGCTACTTGGCGAACCAAGCATAATATACCTTTTAGCATAGGCAGTTGGACCAGAAACGTCTTTGATTATGGTATAAATCGGTGATCTGCCTACGTTTCTGCCTTCGTTCAATGTTTCCCATAAAGTGCCATCAGCAGCTTTTTCGGCTAAAATTTCTTTATCAGAAGATATATCGATAGCGTCTAAATCATTTTCGGTTTCAGAATCAGAAAAAAGCCTGGCTTTTTTTTGTTAGAAACTATATAACAAAGACCTTCATCTTCACTGCTTGAAGATTCAATATTATTGACTTCCTCTTCGAATTCAATTTCGTTATGCCGTTGGTCTGCATCAGTTGTATCCGATTCATTATCTGATTGGTCTTTCTTTATTTTTAGTTTTTTTCAACAATTTTTCTGATTTTTTTTAAATGAGCGGCTCACACGCGATGCATAAATCGATTGATGACAGAAGTGGGTAATAATGTATCGAAAACAAGTAACAATCAGAGAAACAGCCCAGGCTGTTAAACTGTTAAATCATTCTATGAGTCAAATTGGCTCACAACCGTGAAAATAGGTATACCACATTCGATAATACGAAATGAAGGGGTGTATGGGGAAGAGGAATGAACGTTTACGCATCTTTCATTACTTAACTAAAAACCAACGTATGATTTTAAAAAGTATTATTAAAGTTTTCTATATATATAATGATCAAATTTTTAATGAGTCAAATTGGCTCAGTCCGTAAATCTAGTGTTAAAATTTTAACCTCATATTTGTAAATTTTGTGATTTTATTTTTTAGGTCATCATTATTATTATTATACTTTTCTTTATAATTAAATTTAATATTTATGTAGATATATTAATTTTGTTTTTTTTACTAATTTTTTATATTTAATTAATGCTAATTTTTTATATCTTATTGATTATAAACATAGCACTGTGTCACTTATGAGATTTAGTATCTTGTTGTGCTATGTAGATCATAATAAATCAAATAAATAAAATAAATAAGTAAAAAATAAAAAAAATGTTGAGTCATGGAGAATCGAAATCAACAAAATCATACGTGTTGTTAAGTATGAATATGATGAGTAATTAAAACTTTGAATATGAGTAGTATGAGTATAATATTAAAAGAAGTGTGAATGCGTGTAAGTATCAGAAATTATGAGTTTGATTCGATTCTACTCATCTTTTTGAATAATCATTGCTGATCTCTGGTAGCCATGCAGCTTTAGAGACCTATATGAATGTTACTGTTAGTCGTCCGGCCACATATCCAGTGATGGACCAAACTCACCTTTTTTGTTATGAGTATGAAGACTGTCAAAATACTTTTGGTTTTAATTACCTGCTTTGCATAAATGATATTTTTACGTTTTTACTCTTTTTAAAAACGTTTAAAATATAAGTTCGCGAACAAAATAAAAACAAATATGTGCTTAGTTTCAATTAAACTCTTTATTGTTCGTGCTACTTTTGTATGCCACCGTTTACAACTTGATGAATCCAGCAATAATTTGCTTTATTCGTTATTCTTCTTTACAATTCTGTTCGCGTACACACTAACAAATGATCGGTAGATCTTTACAACGACGATCTTCAAACCACCACTGTTTTCTTCACACACAACGCGTCTTCTCACAAGACTGACTGAATTCTTATTACTCGTTGTCTGCTTTGTTTTGCCTTTTTATGTGCCCACGTAGTCGGTCTGATGAAGGTTCTTGAAGTCAAACGTTTGGAGTTTTGTCTTCTCGAGAACTCTATCGCAACTTCATTGTTGCTTGTGTATTTTGTTCAAATTGCTTGTTGTTGTTCTCGCTTATTTGTCTATCCCCTTTTCTTTTGTACTGATGTTGTTGGTTTACTTGTAACAAGTTCGTTGTATTTGTTTGTGTAGCTTTTGCTCATTTTAATGTTAAACGATGTACACCGTTTCCATTTTCGTAACAATATATTCTCTTCTTGTTCTCAACAGCTATGCAATGTAGTTTGAAGATACAATTTTGATGTGTAGCTTTGCTAACCAAACACATGCAAATTTAATCAGCGTCGCCGTGTGCCATAATATACATATGTACATACATAAATACAGTTACTGTCAAAATAATAGCATCACTATAATGATAGACTTTCGTTATTCAATTCTATTGCTATGCTTCTATATTTTATTCCATAACTTTACAGTCCGATTATTAGAAGTATACTCTCTTAGTAAGAGGCTGTGAAAATAATAGCACCAATATTATTAATTAAGAAGAAAAAGTCAGAAACTTAACAAACATTTTTCTAAAACAAATTTAAATGGTAACTGGCTATTCGCGTACATATTATTCACAATAAATTTTATTTTTCTAGTGTTAGAAATGGGTCGTGCTAACACAGTACAGGTGAAAAACGAAAATTTATTGTAAAACTTTTTTCAGAGGGAAAAACGTACGACGAAGTTAGAAATATTATATTGTAATTTGACTACTCAGATTCATTCGTACTCATTACAACGTTGATTTACAGTACAGCTTGCAATGAGTATGCGTACTTAGTTGATTCATAAGCCTACTCATTTAGATTTATTACTTTAGAAAAATACTTATAAATGATTCGAGTGACTCGAATCGAGCGTTTTTCAATTTCTACTTAAAGAAGAATTTTATATTTTATTTAATTTTATTTAAAATAAACCCAGACATAATTTAAGGACTGAAATAGAAACAATTAATATGGAAACTATAGTTGTGTATATCTATGTATATAGAAATGAATGTTTGTTTGTATGTAATTAATATAATCGTAAACTGTGCATTTGATCATGTTATGATCTTTAACAAAGTAGTTGCGCATGAGCCGACAAAGGTTCCTAAGTTTGTATGACCAATTTCCGATAGGTGGCGCCACTGAAAATTACTAAAAATGATTTAAATCGTAAAATGTGCATTTGATCATGATATGAACTTTAGCAAAGTTGTTGTGCATAAAAATTTTTTAAAAATGCTGTTGGGTTCAATTGAGATTCTAATAAATTTGAACTCATTTGTCGACCTACACCTCAAGAAGCATTGAGACTGGAAAATCTGCGAGTACAAGCCGCTGAGACCCGTTCGCATGAATTCCTTGAACAACGACAAGTGAGATTAGAATGCGTCCTACTCAGGCCCGTCCATCTGAATCATCTGGACAACGGGAAACAAAATCAATAAAAGAATTCAAAATTAATTGGACATTTGTGTAATATCTTTCCTTCAAATTTATTTTAGTTGGAGGCGCAGCAATACGCGCAGGGTACAGCTAGTATTGAATAAATATTAAACCAAATGTTTCATATGTTGGTATATTGAAGTTAAAATATAACTTTAATTTAAAAAATTATATTTGTTTTATATATATTGTATATGTTTTACTTCTTACAACAGAGTTAAAACTCTTCAAGGAATATTCTTTAATTGAACATTCATATACATTGGCAACTAATAGATAGATTTTTGCTGATTAATAAATTCACTAATTATGATGTAAATTAGGGGGTCGTACAGACAAATGCTTCTTGACCGCCTTAAAAAAATATCAATCATAGCACTATGCACCACATGTTTTGGTCAATATGTATGTAAAAAAATACTTAGCCACTGATATAACACATATCACTTATGTAAAAAATTCATTCATGTATGTAAGCAGGTATAAACACAAGTATTTTGTTTAATAGATTCAATCAATGTATATATATTAATTACACTATGCGACAAAATATTTTTATTGAAATGATTCAGCTAATGACAGTGTAATTTGTGAGTTTTGTTGAGCAGAACTCAAAAATATTTTTTTATTTTTCTTGAACCGTCCAAACTTGTTTTATTTGCAAAAACTTTTTTTGGCCCACAAAAGTGTACATCAGGCCCACAAAAGTTAACAAATTTCAGAAATTTTTTTAACCAAGATCGTCTTAAAATCGAGGAAAGTTGTCAGACAATTACAAAGATTTTCAACGAAAACGGATTAGTTAAGAAATTTTTGAAATTTGTTATCCGTATGTAGACTTTTGTGGCTGAGTGTACATATACATATATATTATTTGACTTAATATGCTACGAGTTTTGATAAGGTAAACTTGGCAAATGCTAATTTTATTCATATTTTTTCAAGTTTGTCCGTTCAGAGTAGCAAACTTTAATTAAAAAATATGAAATAAGCGATGACATTCTGAAAGTGCAATATCTTGTGAAGAGAGTGATACTTCGTTTGATCAAATCGGACAAAAATTACAGTAGTTATTCCTTAGAGTCGTGTTATATTTTTTTAAATTAAGTTTTAGTTCAAAAATTTTCAGAATTTTTGATGGATCTTGATTGTTTATCGGAAAATGTGTCAATTTAACGTTCGAACGACCACCAGAAGTTAGTCACTATTTGCGCAAAGAATAATAATAATATTTGCAAAAAACGCAAATATTAGCTGACTTCTGGTAATGGTGCAACAGGATCCATCAAAACTTTTAAACATTTTTGAACTGAAAGTTCTGTTATAAAAGAAAGACTATTTAAATAATAACTACGGCAAATTTTGTCCGATTTGAAGCGAAGTGTCAATCTCTTCACAAGATAATACAATTTCAGAATGTCATCACTTATTTTATATTTTTTAATTAAATTTTGAAATTAAGGATAGCTAAACTTGAAAAAATGGGTAACAAAAATCATATTTTCCAAGTTTACCCTATCAAAACTCATACTATGTAAGTTTGAACCATAGGTTTATTTATATCGTTTTAAAGGCTCATATGTCCCCTTTTCGAAAATAGGTTAAGAAATATTTGGGTAATCAATAATTTGTGTGAAAAGATCAGAAAAACAGTTTTTGTTAAATAAAACAAGTTTGGAGGGTTCAAGAAATAAAAAAAAATATTTTTAAGTTCTGCTCAACAAAACTCACAACATACACTATGTCATTCGTTGAGTGTATTGAGTATCGAGTGTATTGAGTATCGAGTGTATTGAGTGTATTTTGACTTTCGCACTGTGTTGTGGTTATATTATTTAATAATTACATACAATATTAATTCATAAGTAATTTACATATGTCTGGCTTAAAAAATTAGATTTTAACCAACGGCAAAGACTGACAATTGAAATCATTATAAATTTTATCCAAATGCATTGTAATTATAAAAATAGTTTAACATCATAGTTTTGGGAAATCTTTTCAGAATTGTCGTGTTCATACCACATTAAAATATTATCATATTTTTCCTGTAGTTTCAAGTTTAGGATTTAAATGTTTCATTAAAATCTGTAAGTGTAAAATAAAATTCATGTCGATATTATTATGAAAAGAAATTTTTAAAGTGTACGTATGAACTACATTTGTGTCATTTCTATAGCGCGTAGTATTTTAATTAATGCTTTAGGAACTTGTTAATTTTTTATTTATTTGCACTGTAGCATAGTTGAATAACGTCCATACTACGTACGCTTTTTATGATTTGATTGTATATAATATTAGTATCTCAAGCGATATAGGATTTTGTGGCAAAAAATTGATTTATTTCCATTTTTTCAAATTTGAATTTAATTGACATTAAACCTTCAACTAGAATGTACCAGTGAGTGGCGTATAAAAAACACTCATTTTTAAATGAACTTTGAATCTACGAAGCCACTTAAATTTGTACAGTTTAGCGACAGTTGCCGAATAATTTGTTCACTATACATATTCTTTTTACTACGAAAATTCCGTACCTTTAATTTTTGTTTAAATGAAGAAGTTAAAGTATACATAACAAGTGATAAGAAATATAATAAGAAAAGCGAAAATTATGTAGTATTTGTCGGGTACCTTTAAGTCGATTTAAACCGATGACAAAAACATTTTCGATTAGTTGCTGTGAAATTAGTTTCATGATAAGATTGAAAACAAATAAGGGAACACCACGTTTTCTACATTATCATCCGATGTTAAAAATGTTGTTACACACGGCAAGTGTTATGTCTGTATAAATTTGATACACACTTTCATCTTATCTCCTTATATATAAAAATGAATGTAAAAAAAATTTGTTTGTGTGTTTGTTTGTTTGTTTGAAGTCTATAGACGGCTAAACGGCTGGACCGATTTTCTTTAACAGTACCTTCCTGTATGTCTGGAAGGATCTATAGGCTACTTTTCATTTTAAAATTTCAAATAGGCGAGGTGTCACACACACATACCCAATAAGTATTTAATGTCGCATATCTCATAAACTGCAAAATCTAGATTCCTCAAATTTTGTATGGACGACTTTGACGTATATACATATATATGAACAAAATGGGCGGATTGGCTATAGTGGGCGCGTCACCTCTCATAGTCTACATATATAAAAATGAATGTTTGTTTGTATGTACCTTATAGAATCGTACACTATGTATTTGATCATGTTATGATCTTTAGCAAAGTTGTTGCGCATGAGCCGGGGAAGGTTTCTAAGTTGGTATGACTAATTTCCGGCAGGTGGTGCCACCGAAAATTACTCAAAATGACAAGCAATTGGTCGACCTACGTCTCAAACACGGAAGAAAAGAGCATTACAGGCCTCAGAATTAGACGAGCAACGAGCATTTAGACTGGAAAATCTTCGAGTATATGCCGCTGAGACCCGTTCACTTGAACCACTTGAACATCGAGAAGTGAGATTAGAAACTGATCGAATGCGTACTACTTAGGCCCGTTCATCTGAATCATCAGGACAACGGGAAACAAAATCAATAAAATGATTCAAAATTAATTGGACATTTGTGTAATGTCTTTCCTTCAAATTTATTTTAGTTGGAGGCGCAGCAATACGCGCGGGGTACAGCTAGTAATATTATATGATTAAAAAAAAGAAATCAAAGTCTTCATACGATTAATTTCATGGTAGTTATTAAGTAATTTAATCAAATACAAATAATCATAATTACGCACAGTTAACACAAGCCTTATAGCCATTAATATTATATGTTTACATAGCAAAACATTTACTGTATCAACGTACTATAAAGCATTTCTTAATTAATTTATAAATACAGATATTAAAATATACACCTGTTCACATTAAGAATTTGCAAATATTCGAGTTGTTTATTTAGAACGAATGCAGTTCAAGGCAATACAGACTTCCCTTTAGGATTAGGGTAAAATTGATTGCTTTTAGTTTGTCTTTTTAAATATTTTATAATAACATTAAATTCTGTATAAATTATAGATTTCTTTTGCTAAATTAGGTTCGAGAATTTTTAACCTTACTATTCTGTACCTAAAAGATAAATATGGATCCTTTCAATGGGGATTTATTGTCTCCTGTTGAAATTTTAACAAGCATTGTAATTCAGTTTCACCTCAGAAATCCACGAATTTGATCATGGAGATCGATTTATTGTTTCTAAATTTTATGAAATTACTAGGCAGAAGGATATTGGATATTTGAAATTATGTTGATAAAATCACGACCCATATCTACATATATCGACGACCTTTAAAGTTTTACAGTTTAAAGTCGATTCCGAACGACAGATTTTTTTAAGAAACTTTTCATGGCAATTTTATTTACTCTCAGAGATTTTGCCAAAAATCTGCTGAAAGGAAGTCACCGAAGAAATATTTCTTTTTTATATTTTAGTATTGATGTCTGGCTTTACGTCTAATAAGCCAACACACTACCTACTAGACTACGGTCAGATTACGGCGACTTCCATTATCTAAGCCACAAAAAGGATGCAAAGTATGAAATTATTGTGGAATTTCTGCATTAAAATTTTTTGAGAAAATAATCGCCTATTAGGACGATATCATCATCATCTTCATTCCATCAAATTTTTACTAACGGTCAATCATAATATTTTGGCGGTTGTCTAGCGTTTGTCATAGAATATTTCGATTCTTGATTAAAATAAATGTACATTAGACTGGTCGTTGAAAATATTTTTCTTAATTCGATATGTATCCACAGCGGGGCCAAAGTCTCTAATTTTAAGGAAAACAGGATTTTAATTCTATTTTTGTTGCCTTTTATTGGATGTAGGGCCGTTATTACAACTTAACTAAAGAGAGGATTTTAACGGGCAGATAAATTGTTTTTCATTATCATAAGTGAACTATAAGGTAGAAGTGAGCGCTAAGCTAAATGCAAGATCTTCCTGCCGGTAACTTTTAAAGTTAAGATTATGTTTCAACTTGCCATATTATATATTATTTTCAATACGGCAACTTCAAATATAAACAAAGTGAGCAAATACAACAAAAAAGAAGCCCGTCGTTGCCACTGCGTTTAAATAAAACTTGTATATCTGTAAGTTGTTATAACAAAAATAAGTTAAAGGCAACTTTACAGTTCCCTTTAGCTAAAGTTACCTTTAACTAAACCCAAGTTTAACGGCAAGTTGTAATAATGGCCCTTAATTGGATAAAATGTAATTTTAATTATAATAATTAATTATAATAGTTATTTCTCTCAACTTAAATTATCAAATCAAATATTTAAGTCTGCTTTTACAACAGACAGGTTTTTTTTGCAAAGTTCTACACTTACACAGTAAAATTAATTAGCAAATAATTTTTGATGAATTAAGCATAAAGATTGCTGATGAGTCAGAAGCCGATGATTTTGAAGTAAGTTATGCAATGGAAAGCCAAATCATTTATACAAAATGTCTTCGAAAATATGAAAAAATCAGACTCAAATTCGTGGACATTAACAAATGCAACCCTCCGACTAGCCATGGTATGAATTTTGCTGCAACTGCTGCCGCGATTCTTAATTAAGTCCAAAAGGTTTCCGCTATTTGTACATCCAGAAATTTGAAGGATCTGAATTTATTGCAGGTAATTTAAATAGAAAATTTAAATTTAGTTTAAGGCTGATGCGTTTTAAAGATTCAGTGGGTACTATTTGACTCGTCGAACTACTATTAAATATGTCAAAAATTCTAAAATTCGTCTTCTCTACTACAAATATCTGCTCGATGTTTCTCAAGACATGATCTAATATTTTTGTACTTCAACTTTTCATTTTCATTACTTAAGGAAAATATAGAGACTTCCATAACATAAAGTATAATTTATTGTATGATAACTACTTATATGCAAATAAACTGGGAAAGTATCTATCACATGACTTCTGTAGATAACCAGCTATCATTTACTAATAACAATATTCTTCAGCGCTTTGATGAAACCGTTCCCTTAATTGCAAAAAGAGTGACCACTAAGAGCAAACATTGGTTCTCTATCCACATCAGAATCGCTATAAAGGAAAGAGCTCTTTCTTACTCGAGATGGAGGGCTTTAGGACTGTGAAATTAAATATTGCTTTTAGTGCTGCTAGGAACAAATTCTATAATTTAATAATTGAGTCAACGCTAAGTGCTTAGTAATGCAAACACAGAAGGCTATTCATGACATTGCTATTGGCAGTTACTCATCTGCTACCCCAGATGAACTGAATAAACTATTTACATATGTATCTGTAGGTCCATCAAATAACTCACTTTCTCAATTCCCTAGCAATAACGTTAATAATAGTTTGGTGCCGTGGTCTAGTATGTAGTGTGTTGGCTTATTAGACTTGAGGCCTCGGTTCAAATCCCAGGTCAGGCATCCCCAATAAACGAAACAAAAAAAATATTTTTTCGGCGACTTCATCTCAGCAAATTTGTGGCAAATACTCTGAGAGCAAATAAAATTGTCATGAAAAGTTGCTAAAAAATCTGTCGTTCGGAGTCGACTCTAAACTGTAGGTCCCACCACTCATGTATAAAAATTAATGCACACAACATAAGTGGTGTGACAAAGTAGGTCGTAATCCTGACTAAAGGGTTGTTAGGACCAATTATGTTTGTGCTGTGTAACAAACATTTATGTTGAACGGCCTTATCATGCCATAAAATCCAATGCCGTAGGATAATATAATATACATCATTAGTTTTTAAAGATAATTTTGCGACTCCTACAGCCTTACTTAAACCACTTTTAGCAATTCGGAAGCTACAATGCTTCTTAGTTACCTTTCAAAAAGTGTTTGATATACTCAAATGAGTAAAATTATACACGAAAATAAGTTGTGTTTTGAAAAATAATCTGGATTTCGACTAAACCACAGTTGAGTTACTTCTTGAGACGCAAACTCGATGCCAGTAAACTAAATTTTCTCATTCGATACAGTCAACCATAATTTTAAAGGCAGATAAATTGTTTTTCATTACTAATTATAAGTGGATAATAGGGTAGAAGTAGGCGTTAAGCTAAAGGGAGGATCATCCTACCTTTAGCTTTTAAAGTTCACTTTATGTTTGAACTTACCATATTATTACTACTTTCAATATCGCAACTTCAAATAGAAACAAAATGAGTAAATACAATAAAAAAAAGCCCGTCGTTGTCAAAGCGTTTACAAAAAAACTGGTTTAATTGAGCCATGTTATCGACATTGCTCCGGCAGTGCCATATTTTTGAAAAAGTTATCTTTATTTTATCTGTAGGTTGTAATAACGAAAAGAAATTAAAGGTGACTTTAAAGTTCACTTTAGCTAAAGTTACCCAACTTAACGGGAAGTTCTAATAATGGGCCTAAGCGTCTATTAATTCATAAAAGTTCTTTTATACCTGACTTCTTGTACCAAGTTAAAATCAATAATGCTAAGATTGAGCTAATTCTGTAACCTGGGCGTAATTTTTAACAACAATCTGACCTGGTCTAATCATGTGCAAGCTTCAGTTGAACAGACATTTTTAAAATTACGAACTTTATGAATGACCAAATTATATATGCCAGTAAAAATAAGAACCTTACTTCCAAGACGTAAGGCTGTGAACTTTTTGTGATTCGATAAACGGAGCAAATCTTAATATACTATTTAATAAAATTACCAGATATTTTTATGATCTGAAAAGGTATGATCACATATGGCCGTACACTAAATTAAGTCTTGGAGTATCTTTTGACAATTTCTTGGAAAGCAGAGTTCTTATTACTTTACATAAAATCATATATACAGGGATACCCAAATATTTATTTGATCGAATTTAATTTGCAAGGTCTTCCAGCATCATAGCTTAGTGCTACACGTCTTTGGCACTTAATTTCACACACACTACAATTAAATAGCAACGCAATGCATTTCAGAAAACTTTTGTTTAACTTATTTTCATAATAACTAATTCCCTTTAATTTCTTATTAATTTGTAAACTTGAAATATTAGATAATTTACTTTCTTGGTTTTTTTTCGATTTATTTTTTTCTCTTTAATTGATTTAAATTCAAATTAAATATCTTTTAAGTTTCCTATTTATGTTTTTTTTCTTCATAAGTTATGATAATATATTTTTATTTGGCAAATTATTATTTTATTGTAGAAAGAAAGTTACAACATTTAAATATTCCTACACAATAATTGTAAGACTTGTCTTGTTGTGCAGGAAACCAAGCAATGTATCAATTAGATTTGTGGGTCACACAAAAGAGGAGCAGTAAATGTACCTAACCGCACTATGGGGATCCCCCGGGTGTGAGACCCTCACCCACTAAATCTCCCCCTCCTCTTTTGGACTTTTTGTGCCCACTCCGGAACTACTGCAGTTTTACTTCGAAGTGGAGTCCCTCTGGCCATTTGGCCCCTTTATATCAATATCCGCGTCAGGATTGCATAACAAAATCTGAGAAGGTGTTTAGACATTTATTCCAATTCTCTCATCCAAGTCAAGTTTCTTAGGAAGTCGCCGAAGAAATACTTTTTTGTATTTTGTCTTGATGTCTGGCCTGGGGTTCGAACCCTGGCTTTACGTCTAATAAGCCAACACACTACCTAGTTATCCGTGTCCGGATAACAGTTGTGTTAAATAGTAATTAACCTTACCAAATTTCCTCTCAATCCATCGGGTAATATCTGGGAGAAGTTTTGCCGTCCATCTACCACTTGTTTCAGTCTTCCATTTCTCTTGCCAGTGTTGTATGGTTTGCTTTCTAGTGTCGTCGACATTTACTTTCTCTCCGTGCACGTTTTTAATCTCCCACACCCTCTACCGCTGCTTGCCTGTAGACCTATAGGTATTACAAAACTGATTACCAGTACTGCTGACTTAGATACAGCCCTATATGCCGATGCCACCCTAAGTGCAGCGGTTCATTATAGCGATGATAAAATTTTTATTCTACAATCGGCCTTTAATACTTCTGCCCAGATCTCACTGCCATAAAGCAGAATAAAGTCCGTAATTGCTATCATCAATCACACAGAGATAAACCTTACATTTTGCTAATAATGAAATCGTCAATTTTACATCATTTCTCTTTCAAAAAACTTCTTATTGAAAATGGCTTAATTTAACAAAAGGCGATGACAAATTAAAAATTTAAACGATATATTTAGATATTATAGTAAAAACTCTTTCAATAACGGTGAAAATAACTGCAAAAATCTGTTTACTACCGCTAGTGCTACATTACTTCGAAGAGAACAATTTAAATTAAATTTAATTTAGTATATCGGCCAAAATGTCTGAAGGGGTTAATATAAATTTAAAAAATTCAATTGTTAGGCATTAGAAAAAAAATTAAAAGTAATAAAAAACAACAATTTAATCACAAAGCGGAATAAATTATTGTATACATACAGATGTATATCTATTTACATATAAATCATTACAGAAATTAACGTTGATAGTAAATGCTATAAGCCATTATTCATTTACTTTTAAATATAAGTTGTTTGTTTCATTTGGGAATACCCTTTTCGTTAGAAAAATATGAGAAAAAATGTTAAAAAATTCTCTTTAAGAACAAACTACTGTCGTTGCAAAATAAAATTTTGTAATTAAAATAGTTTTGCCAATGGAACACCGAACGTATTTCATCCTACATTACAATGTGTTTTAATTTTTAGTGTTTATATCAGTGTTGAAAAATTCAGTACTTTTGTAACTACTTTTAAATTTTAAAAATACCACGGTACCCCCGCGACGCTTTCAGTACTTTTTTATTATTACATATTTTATGTCTTGCGCTTTTCAACTATTAATGGGTTGGCAACATGCTAAAGGAAGAATTACTTTTTAGCCCCTGTTAGCCAAACGTCCTCGGCACGTGCGTTCGTTTTTGGAATACGCAAAGCAATAAGAACGCTTGGCGAACCGTAATATAACTTCGGTAAAATTCAATTTGCTCCTCATATGCTAAAAACGAACGTATGTTGCATTACGATCAGTCGACGTTTGACAAAACATTTTGTTACGTTCCGAATCAGCTGATTTTATTTTGTATGTGAGAGTAAATAAATTTGCCATGAATAAGTTTCTCAAAAATCTGTCGTTCGGAGTCAACTTTAAACTGTAGGTCCCACCACTCATGTATAAAATTAACACACACAACATATGTAAGTGGTGTGAAAATCTAAGAAATAATCCTGATTGAAGGATTGTAATGTATGTATTTTTTACAAAAGTACCATTTGACGCAAAAAAGTACTCTCTCAGTTAAAGTTCAGTACCATTTCAAAATTTTAATTTTGCAATACTGGTTTATATGAAAGTTAACATTTAAATAATACACATTTCAAACCACACTAAAATTTATTCGTTGCATTTCTTACTTACTTGTCGTTCTATGTTTTCTACATCAGAGAATCAGAGATCTTTGGAAACATAACCTTTTTTTGTTGTTAATATTATTTCATTATTTATGGATGTACATATTAATATTTATGTTCAACTAGCGGTACCATGCGCGCGTTCCTGCACCACCAACTAAAATAAATTTGAAGGAAAGACATTACACAAATATCCAATTAATTTTGAATCATTTTATTGATTTTGTTTCCCGTCGTCCAGATGATTCAGACGAATGAGCCTGAGTAGTAAGCATTCGATCAGTTTCTAATCTCACTTCTCGTTGTTCGTGATTCAAGCGAACGGGTCTCAGGGGCATGTACTCGAAGATTTTCCATTCTCAATGCTCGTTGCTCGTCTGATTCTGAGGCTCGTAATGCTATTTTCTTCCGTGCTTGAGGTGTAGGTCGACCAATTGCTTGTCGCTTTGGAGGCATGATTGCACGGGAACGACGTGAAAATGCGTTTAAATTTATTAGAATCTCACAATGTGCCCAATCCAATTGAACCGGATGTTCAGACATGGATATAAATGTTAATATTGACGGTAATCACCAATTCGTTGAGGGAAATAAGAAGCGGCAAAAAGTAGCATTCCAGAATTGATAAATTCGATGTTAAAAATTTTGTAGAAGAAATTTAAGCATATATTTTTGTGGTACCTAAGTATATACCATATTTCTCTTCCACACAACGTAAACGTATATGTCTGTACATATATTAAAAGAAGGAAAATCAAAACGAAGTCTTGCCTTTTGAAATATTTTGACTTAATTTTAGACCGTAAATATTTATAGGTACTATATATTTTTAAAAATTAAAGTCTTTAAATATCAGACATACAAACAACAGCATCTTTTAAGAATTTTTCAGAATTAAAAGGTTTCAAATTTGTGATTGACATTTTACGGGAATGATTTGTACCAAATGTTATTAAAATCATAAATGATGAATCCTAAAATGTCTGGTATTTGTCCGATCAACACATGATCAAATGCATAGTTTACGATTCAATTCATTTTGAATAATTTTCAGTAGCGCCATCTATCGGAAATTGGTCATACCAATTTAGAAACCTTCGTCGGCTCATGCGCAAAAACTTTGCTAAAGATAATAACATGATCAAATGCATAGTTTACTATTCTATAAAGGACATACTGACAAACATTCATTTTTGTATAGAATATAGAGAGAGCAGCGGAAATTCTCTCGAGACCTATCCTGGGTCAACGAGGAGTCCCGCTCCATCGCTCGGCTCACCTGGCCCTTGATGGATAGTAGGCGTACGAACCAGTTGCTTGGACTTGGTCGTAACATCATCTCGACCACAGTGACCATCCTTACGGGTCATTGTGTTATGGGCAGAACCGCGGAAAGGATGCGGCTACCATTCAACGACTTCTGCCGCGGGTGCAAATCTGCTAAGGAAGAAGAGACTGTGATCCACTTCTTCTGTCGGTGTCCGCCACTTGCTAGGTGCAGGAATAGATTATTTGGCTCTCCGTTTCTTGTCAGCTTGACGGAGCTATCATCTATTGACATCAAGGATATAGCTTCGTTCAACAAATTTTCTGGCTGGTTTTCCAGCGTGGGGTAGTCGTGCTTCTGATGAGCAGCCCTTGTGCTGACCAACTTCTTTCTCCTCCCTGGCCTTGTGGAACTTGGTCAGCACAGGGACTGCGTTCATCCGTGGCATCACAACTGGCCGCTATGCGCGCTCAAGTGAGCTTTGTGACATGATCAAAGCTACCACTACGACCTAACCTAACCTAGAGAGAGCAAATAATATAGCTTAAGTTAATAACATTCAATGCTGACTGTCAGTGCTCTAACTTGATATTATCCCTGCATTTTTATAAAATTTGATAGCAGCGGCAAACAGTGTTAATATGTATGGCAATACAATTTAAAAATTAGATTTTTTTAGATCAACTGCCCAAAATATGAGAAATTTTTGAATTATGTATTTGTTATTTATTCACAGTTATTTTTGAGCATTAGCTAGAGCATATACATACATACACACATAATAGGTCATTGCAACTCTTCAGTCAGGATTACGACCTAGTTTCTCACACCAGTTATGTTGTGTGTGTTAGTTTTATGCATGAGTGACGGGACCTACAGTTTAAAGTCGACAGATTTTTGAGAAACTTTTAATGGCAATTTTTATTTACTCTTGTATTTTGTTTTGATGTCTGGCCTGGGGCTCGAACTCTGGCTTTACGTCTAATAAGCCAACACGCTACCTACTAGACTACGGCGACTTCGAGAACATATAATAAATGTAAAATTTTAAAGTGTTCTAAATTGTTAATAATTTATATTAACACTTACAGCCTTTAATTATATTCTAAAATCTATTTTGTTTTTGAATTGTACTCTTACTTCTTAAATTTTGATTTTCAAATTTGAATTAGGGATTCACAGTTTATTGCCACATCTACCATAGAGTTCTATAAATTATGGTAGTTTCAGTTCACTCTTTATTAATTTTCAGACATGTTTTCAAGAAAATTTAAAATAAAACCGAAATATATTTTTCATCCTGGGTGCCCTGGTAGTCTAGTGGGTAGTGTGCTAGACTATTAGCGTGAGGGTCATAGGTTCGATTCGCAAGAGACTCTGGTCTGTGACACTACACCGAGCATATGGTCAAAGTTACTCCGCTCGTATATAATTAGAACATAATTTGTAATTCTACTGTAATTAATAAATAAATAAAATAAATATTTTACATCCCAACACATGATTACGACGATAACTCTACATATTTAGACATTATCAACGAGTATTGATGGAGTTCTAAAGCTCATTGAATTATCTTCAGTCACTTTTAAATATCAGGTTTTGTTCCACAAAATGTACACTTATCGGATAGTGTTTTAGTTTCATTTTTAGTTTTATTAAAAACGAGTACTAATTGTGTTGTCATAAATACCGTGATATGGAAGTGAAATCTGTACTAATAATAATCATACTTAATTAACCATACCAACAACGAACGTTTTTCACATCAACGCCATTTATACTTGGACATTATCAGTTAGTCGATCAGACTAAGTTCATTCATATTAGCGGAGTGTTTTTTTTAATTTCAAATCGATCAGTTGTTATAAAGAAGCCGGCGGATAATGAACTCTCCATTAAACTGAAATTAAATTAGTTTCTAACGCGACAAATAAAATACTAAATGTGAGAGTAAAACAGCTTTGTACATATGTTTGAAATATTAGATCAGTTAAAGCCCTTCTAATTATTAATTTAAATGAAAAATTATAGATAATAAAGTGTAATTGTGTCGTGTTTATTTATAATAAATTATAATAATGGAAAATCCAATAATAAATACTATTTCTGCTAATGTTAATTTAAACATGCCAAATAGTGATATTGTACCTGATTATGACAATGATAAGAATGAAACAACTTTGGATTCTATTCTTATACGCATCGGTCAATTTGGAAAATTTCAAATACTTATTTTTTTACTTATTTGCATACCTATGATGTTCAATGCAATATTTTCGGTGACGTATGTTTTTACGGCCAGTACAGTAACCTATAGGTAACAAACAACTTTGCTTAAAGCCTTCACTTTATCTACTCATCCAACTGATCTGAATCAAAACAACTTCTTAATACAATAGATGTAAAATTAACGAATGCGATGCAGCAGACAGTCGTTACGATGAACCCTGGACTATGTTTACAATACCCAAGAAGACTAATAGTTTGGATCAGTGTAATCGTTATGTAGGCAAATTGCAAGAAAATTCAACAACAACAATATCAACCCCCTATACAAGTAATAACCATAATGAGGATAATAATGAAAGAGGCGTTTATAGTGAGACCTGTAATGCTGATAATTTTTATAATAATCGAATTGAAACCTGTAGCAGCGACAATTTAATATTTCGCGATAACGAAATCACAATTTCAAATGACGTGAGTATTGAATACATAATGTCTACCATTTGTCTAAGAAAAAATTTTGTTGATTTAACTTTTAGCGATAGCGATCTATAGTGATTATTAATTAGATTAAAAACATAATTAGTTGAAATATATTTATTGCTAAATCCTGTAAAAGCAAATAATAATTGTAGCGTTATTTATCATAAATTCAATTTGATTTAGACAAATTAAATAGATTTTTTACATATGAAACAATGTTATTAATATATTACACGGTTGGACAGTGCAAATACACCCGAGTAACTACATAGTATAAGTTATTCACTAGGTAGTGTAGAACTCAAAAGTACTTTTTTATTTTTCTCGAAGCCTCCAAATTTTTTTATTTGACAAAAGCGGTTTTTTTTTGATATTTTCACACAAAATTATTGATTACCCAAATATGTTTGACAAAACAGTCATGTTATATTTTTTATATATGTCATCTTATCAAATAAACTTTTATTGCAAAAATACTCAAAATTTTTTAATGGTTCTTGATTGTTTATCTAAGAATTTGTCCTTTGAACGTTTGAACACTTAAGATCCATCAAAAAATTTTAATTTAAAGATCATTTGATGAGACAACATATATAAAAATATGACTAAGCTGTTATACTCTTTAAATCATAACAACGGTAATTTTTGTCCAATTTGATCAAACAAAGTGCCAATCTCTTAACTATATAAAGCAAGAATGGCCAAACTTGAAAAAATAAGAGAAAAATAATATTTTCCAAGTTTACCCCATCAAAACTCATAACACATAAGCTTGAACAAAATGTTTATGTATACCGTTTTAAAGGCTTATCTCTCCCCTTTCTAAAACAAACTTTGGATTTTTAAAATAGGTTCAAATATATTTGGAAAATCAATAATTTTGTGTGAAAAGTTAAAAAACCGTTTCTGTCATATAAAACAGGTTTGGAGGGTTCGGGAAAAATAAAAATGTTATTTTTGAGTTCTACTTAACTAACTGAACAACTTAGACTAGGCAGTTACTCGGGTGTATTTAATTTTTTGTATTTTGTCGCATAGTGTTATTAATGAATAGTCACAGAAAAGAGTCTACATACAATCCCGCCAATTTTTTGGTATTTTTCTAATAATTTCTAGGTTATATTTTTTAATATTCGTTTTTGTATTCAAACGTTTTTAATTGCAACTGCCTTAAACAACGCTATAACACCTTTTTCAATTTCATAAGAATACAGCGATGTACGTAGACTTTTTTCTATATATATACTATGTATATAATATATATACAGTGCTTGACAAAACAATGGAAACTTTTTCAAAAATGTACTTAATCGGACGAAAATTTAACATGTTTTTTAAAAATCGGCAAAACATTTGTGGAGTTTATTAATATGCACTGTTATTAACGTTTCTGTATATTAAAATTATGTATAAAAATGAATTATATAATTCAAAAATTAAAAAAGTTTCCAAAGTTTCCAATGTTTTGTCAACATCAAATATGTGAATAGAATTATTTTTTTTTTAATTACTGAATTATAGTCTTTTTATATATTTTTTAAAATACAGAAATATTAATAACAGTGCATATTAATAAAAGGCATTAATATTTTGCCGATTTCTTAAAAAGATTTTTAAATTTTCGTCCGATTGTAACACATAAATAAATTTTTGAAAAAGTTCCATTGTTTTGTCATGCACTGTATATAAATAAATTTATATAGTATACATTTTTTCATATCTATATATCTTCGTCGTAAATCCAAAAGTACGTATCATCAAAAAAATCAAAATCGAGTTTTTGATTGAATATGATTCGTAAAGTTATCTAACATATCCCTACTAATTTTTAGATTTTTGCGACCAAAAATAACGTTTTTATATCAATAATTCAACGTTTTTTCTTCTCTTGTAAAATTAGAAAAAGTGATGTTACGTACTATTGGATTTTCGACGACGATATATAGATATCTGTGTACATATGTTATACAGTCTGTGTATGAATACTTTTTCCCACAGATTTTTATCAAATCGATTGTTTGAAGGACAAAACGGATATGAAAAAATATAACATAGAACTTATCCCGAAAAATAAATAAAAATTTGCGGTAAAAAAATCTGAATATACCGGTAGTATGTAGACTTTTTTCTTCGACTGTATCTATATTATATATGTATATAAATGTATTTATTATTAATTAGAATATAATTACAAATTGTACCATAATTATTGCAAGCTGACTAACATAGACCTCGGTGTTGTGTAATAGACCAAAATCTTTAATGGGAATCGAACCAACGACCCATTGCCAATAGTCTAGGACACTTCCCACGGCACCCATATATATATGTATTTATTATATATACATATATATATTTATTACATATATATTATATATACAGTGCTTGAATGGAAATTTTTTCAAAAATTTATTTATGCGTTGTAATCAGACGAAATTTTAAAAATTTTTCCAAAATATTTATGCAGTTTAATGCTAGGCGCTGTCATTAACATTTATGTGCACCCATACCTCGCTTTGCGTCGTTTCGGTTTGCGTTTCGCTGCTGACAAAACAATGGAAAGTTTGTCAAAACTTCATTAATTTGTTCTAATCGAACGAAAATTTAAAAATCGTCTTAAGAAATTGGTAAAATATTTATGCAGGTTAGTCATACGCACTGTTATTAACATTTATGCATTTCAAAATTTTTAAAAAATCTTTAAAATTCCGAAACTTCTGAAAAAAAATTAAAATTATGCAATATTTCGGTGTTGACAAAACAATTTGAGATTATTTGAGGCTGACAAATTCAGAATCAAGTTATGAGTAAATCGTCTCACATGGCTGCCAGATAATATACAATATATTGGACAAAGTAACTCAGAGGTAATGTTTCTCATCAATAGAAGTGTAATTCAATATTTAAAAAATGTAATTATAAGTGTAATTGTGTCATAAATAATGAAGAAATTAGTTTCGCGTTTACACAGGGATCAACTTTGCATCTTTTTCTTTTAAAATATGGCTTAATGATATTTAATTACATGCGACCTGAGTAACTTGACCACATGCTCGGTATAGTATCACTGACCAGAGTCTCTGGTGGGAATCGAACCCACGACCCTCTCGCTAATAGTCCAGCACACTACCCACTAGACTACCAGTGCACCCAAATTTAATGAATATTTATTTATATATTATAGAAAACGCTCTTTTAATAACGATTAGCGCTACATTACTTCGAAGAGATATTTAAACGTTCAATATATTTGGTAAATGTTTGAAAGTGTTAAAAATGGTAAATATCGTTAGTCTAATTCGCAAATGTGTTAAGTCCCTTTTTTTAAATTTTACAGGAGATACAAAAAACATTGTAGTTTTTCAGTTTTTAAAATTTGTAAACTTTTTAAACGTAATTATTTTTACAAAATAGCTCTCTTTAAAAGACCTTGAATAAGTTTGATTTAATTTTCTATATTAATTTTATTAAAAAAACAGAAACTTAAGACTAGCTCAGTTCATTTCTATTAAAAAGATAAAAAAATTATGGACCTGAAGTTTCGCACGGTAATATAGGCTGCTTACTTCCGATTTTGGTGTCAATAATAGACTCAAGGTCGACAGTGTAGACTTATGTTTCATTGTCATTGCCTTTCATCTTTTCACGCCTAGCTTCTTCTTTCGCTTTTTGGTGAAGGTTAAGTTTCTTGAAATAAATTTTCTGCTGAAAAACGTACTCATAATTGGCATTGGTCTTTTTTCGGAGAAAATAGAGTAAGATTTTTTGCTTCAAATGTATCATAGAAAGATGTAAGAGAAAGTGAATTTGTGTTTTTTCCAACACACCAGTCGTTAACATAAAAGTGGTACAATTGCAATTTAGAACGCCATTCTGTTTGTAGATATTTTTTTGTAGTGACAGCACGACAGTAGTGTGATAATGGGTTTCTAAGCGAAGTCTCTTTCTACGAGTTCTCGTTCTGGGATGAAATTCGAAAGAATCGTCAGAGTCCGTATTAAAGCCATATGGAACTAGTCCCACAACACCCTCGTCTGCTTCAAATCCATAGTTTAATCCATACCAATTTCTTAAAAATACATACTAAATTTATTTTAAATTACATTATATATTATTTATGTTTGTTTAATCAATAAATTTGTGCGTAAAGTCCAAGAAAACAGTCTTTGTCAAATAAAAAAGTTTGGAGGGTTCATGAAATATAAAGAAATATTTTTGAGTTCTACTCAACAAAACTCACAACTTACGCTATGTCATTAGCTGGATGTATTTAATTTTTTTTATTTTGTCGCATAGTGTAATTTGAAGCGTTTGATCAAAATAAAACGTTAAAATTTATTCAAATTTTTTATTTAAGAGTTCATAGGGATGCCGTATATAGATTGAGAGTATGGTCGCAAATAATAAAAATAAAAATTATGATAGCTAAAATAGAATAGAATAGTATCACCTTCTTACCAAAAAAAACGTGAGCTAAAATTTCTTTAAGGACATGTGTTTGTTAGTCATGGCCTAAATATGAAGTGATATTAAATTCAGAGTCCTACGTATTCTGGTTTTACATGTTTTTAACCAAGCTTGTTTGCAAAAAAAAAATCATTTAAAAAAATTAAAAATTACGGAATTTATGAACAAAAATGTACAATGTTGCCTATAGGCAACATCGGGCATGAAAGGGTTAATGAAGAAGACATACTTTTTTAAGCCCTATGCATCCTTTAATGGGCGAAAAGGAGTAAAATGGATTGTTAGAATTGTTTTTCTCCAATTTGAAATTATTATTCTTGTTTTTCTATATTTTTCTATATATTGTCTTCAAAACATTTTCAATTTACTAATCAAAAAAAGGACAAATATTGTAGTAATAATAATAGCATATTAACATTAATAGATAAAATATATTTGTATAATATGTGGTATATTTTATTTTCCACAGTTCAACATATTTTGCTCAGATGAATGGAAGCTCTCATTAGTTGGAACTCTCAATAACATTGGTCAATTTGTTGGAATTCCCATTGGAGGTTTTATTTCAGACAGGTTAGTAGTCACTTTATTTAAAATATATTAATTACACAGAATGTAAAATGTTATTATTGCGGCACTAAAATCATATTTACACTATGTGAACAGATTTATGTGTATTCATCTCTTTTCGCCACAGATTTGAAGACTATTTTAAATGGAAAATGTTTTTTGCAGGTGGCATGACATAATATCCATGGACATTATGTCACCCTAAAAAGTAACATTATGTCCACAGTTGATAGTGTCAGAATGTCCATATATTTTAGTTCCTTTAAAAAAATATATAAACACATTAGTATTTAATTTTTTATTGAAAAATATTTAATTTATCTTTAACAATATGCCTGCAGTAATAACAAAGTGATGGCGAATTATTGGTCTTTGATTTTTCTTCCAAAGTCTTTAAGCAGCTAATGACCTCCAAAATTTTTAGTAACTTTCCATACTTTTGAATTTTTGATAAGTTTAGAATTGAACCCTTCTAAAGCACTTGTTGTCCTTATGTCCTCATCAAGGACAGAAAATCCAGACAGAGTTATCTGAGAAAACAATACGATTAAGAGAATATTTTGATTTAATTGAAATATTACACGAAAATCGGCGCCCATTTTTTATTGAATAATATCTAATTTTTTCAAATCGTTTCTTTTAAAACTCAGCATGTGATAAATGTTTGTCCAGCTTTTGTGAAATAAATGTAAAATGATTCAAATAAATCGCAGAGGTTTAAAAGAAAAAATTTAAAAAAAATAAATGTTTTTCAATAA
The DNA here is from genome assembly GCA_936449025.2 of Sarcophaga subvicina. Classification (NCBI taxonomy): domain Eukaryota; kingdom Metazoa; phylum Arthropoda; class Insecta; order Diptera; family Sarcophagidae; genus Sarcophaga; species Sarcophaga subvicina. The sequence continues at coordinate 29,099,462 of OW388083.2, forward strand.
AAAATCTAAACTCAGCAGCTAACACAACTGTCACATTACATTCTTTGAAATAACAAGAATTAGAAAAAAATTTGGCGAAATAATTGTTTTTTGTCGGTTAGATATAAAAGTTTTGAATTTTTCCGAAAACCATTATAAATTCATATTTATATTTTAAACTTTCCATTTTAGCTTCTTTAACATTTTCACTTTGTAAATCTTTAATTTTGACATTTCTGAACTTCACAAAATTCCGATAATAACTAAGAATCATAGCAATGTTATTATTTTTACTTTAAATTTACAACGGTAAATTAACTCGAAGTAAAATTAAAATATAAATACCTAGAATGGATTTTTGAATATTACGGACATTATGTCACTCCAAAAATGACAATGTCCATGGACTTTACGACACATTATACATGGGCATTATGACCCAACGCGAAGTGACAGAATGTCTATTGACATAAGGTCCCTAAAAAGTGACATTTGGACATTATGTCACTTTTTTGACATTTGGACATTATGTCCATGGACATTATGTCACTTTTTAGGGTCATAATGCCCATGTATGTGTCGTAAAGTCCATGAACATTATGTCATGCCACCGTTTCTGCATATATCGAGATAAGCTAAGATAAGCAATGTCATCAGTAAAATAGTACAGCTCCTACTTATTGTCATATTTGAAGTGTGTACTGAATAGAAAAAAGTCCCAAAAGTAGACCGACTGAAACTGTTGATGAGATTTCACTAAATCATATTTATTAATAAACTATCGAATAAAATGCTCTCATATTATTTGAACTAATACGTCAGTTTGTTTAAATTGATTTGTGTTTCCTTCCTTCGTTGCGCATGAAATGGCGATGGTATTCGTTTGGTGAACGTAGAAGTTAACTTTGTCATTAGAATGGTGTTTCGTAAAAATAGGTTAAATTTAAAAGAACATTTAAGCTTCTTATTCATATTTAAAAATTTAGCCAATCAATACATATATATTCGTCCTCCTATTTATAATAGGTGCTGCAATATCATAAGGATTTTAAATCGTACGAATAAATAGTGGGCGAGTAGACCAAAGACAAGTCTAGTGCAGAATGAACCTGTAGCTCCAAATTCAATAACATTTCCGATTTGCTGAACATTCTAATACTAACAAATTAGTTATAGATTTGCCCTCAAAACCCATTCTAGAGTTTGTATAAAACAGCTCTACACCTAAAGGAATAGTTTACTATTGCTTAAAGGCATCCGGAAAGTTAAAAGACAGAGCTAAACTATTCTGTTTACTATACTATTAACCTCCGAACAAGCGGTTAACTCCAAATCTAGTAAGGAAAATAATAAGCTTGGAGGTAGGAATTAAATAGCGTGGAGGTATTTTTCAATCAATGAAATCGGGTATCTGTATTAAATTATTAAAACTATGGACTATTACCTCTCTAAAAATATTTTGGAAACTATTGCTGAAATGCCTGTTTTATGAAATTTTCAGCGCGAAAATAATCTGAAGCATACATCGAAGCATGTTTAGTTTCGAATTTAGTATATTATATATAACCTGGTAATATGATCAAATATTTGTTAAGATATGTGGGAAAATAAAGAATTTTTATTTTTAGTCTAGTAGGCAGTGTGTTGGCTTACTAGACGTAAGGCCATGGTTCAAATCCCAGGTCAGACATCCAAACGAAATATGAAAAAATATTTCTTCGTCGACTTCCTCTCAGCAGATTTCTGGCAAAAACTCTGAGAGTAAATAAAATTGCCATGAAAAGTTTCTCAAAAATCGGGCGTTTGGAGTCGACTTTAAACTGTAGGTCCCGTCATTCATGTATAAAACTAACACACATAACATGAGTGGTGTGAGAGGCTAGGCCGTAATCCTGACTGAAGGGTTGTAATGGCCGCCATTTCCAACTTGATAAATCCAACAATAATTTACTTTATTCGTTATTCTTCTATTCGCGTACACACTAACAAATGTTCGGTAGATCTTTACAACGACGATCTTCAAAACACGACTACTTTCTTCACACGCAACGCGTCTTCACACAAGACTGACTGAATTCTTACTACTCATTGCCTGCTTCGTCTTGCCTTTTTATATGCCCACGTAATCAATCTGATGAATGTTCTTGAAGTCGAATGTTCGTGTGTTCGCCTCTTCGAGAATTCTATCGCGACTTAATTGTTGCTTGTGTATTTTGTACACATTGCTTGTTGTTGCGTTCTCGCTTACTTGTTTTACATTTTCTTTTCTTTCATACTGATGTTGTTGGTTTGCTTGTAACAAGTTCGTTTAATTAGTTAGCGTAGCTTTTGTTTATCGTTGTAATGTTAAACAATGATACACCGTTTCCGTTTTCGTAACAATATGTTCATATACCAACAAGTGAGAATTTCAAGCTACGTTATTACTCAAAGATTGGTTTTTGTTGTTGACATAACCAGAACAGACTAAAGTCTTTAGCGGAAATCGACCTAGGCGACCAAAAAACAAACCCAAGAAGAAAGCTGAGGAAGTTGAAGAAAATTCTTTATTACAGCCCAAAACAAAAAAAATAAGATTATATGATAGCAAATGACTTCATACATAATAATAAATACATACATTACTACTACAATACTAAATAACATTAAATTAAAAATATATGTTAAACAAATGTGCATTTTATTTACAGATATGGTCGTGTCTTTGCTCTGGCTTTAGGCGGATTTATTGCAGCTATTTTAGGTATAATCCGTTCTTTTGCTACATCCTACACATTTTTTGTTATATTCGAATTTTTGGATAGCATGGCCTCTAGTCCTCTTTATTCCATTTGCTTTATTGTTGGCATAGAACTTGTGGGCCCAAAGAGACGTGTCATAGCCTGTAGTTTAATTACAATATTTTATGCCATTGGCGAAATGTTATTGGCAATATTTGCTAAATATTTTCCTAACTGGAGGATATTGCTGCGTATAATGTATGCACCTGCCATATGCTTATTTCTGTACTTTTGGATATTGCCGGAAAGTGTTAGATGGCTGCTGAGCCAAAAAAGAGAAGAAGAAGCAAAGAATATTTTAAGAAAAGCAGCTAAAGTTAATAAGCGTAAGCTATCTGAACACTCTCTTGATAAATTAGTTTTGGCGAATCGTGAAAAATTAGAAAATGATTCGGAAGGGAAATTTCCAATCAAAAAGGCATTTTCCACATTATTTTGGCGTATAACAAACTGTTCATTTTGCTGGATTGTGAATGTTCTGGTATATTATGGACTCAGTTTAAATGCTGTTCTGCTAGACGGCAATAAATACAATAATTTCATATTTATTGCTTTAGTAGAAATTCCTGGATTTCTCCTACCACTTGTAATCATGGATCGCTTTGGGCGAAGATACTCCCTTTTTGGTTGCATGTTTATCAGCGGTCTGTGCTGTTTGTCTACCATATTTATGCCATCAGGTAATTAATTTAACTTTCATATTAACAAATTTCTTATTTACTCATAATATCCATTCGTTCGTTATGTTTTAGATTCTTATTATTTGCAATTATCTCTGTTCTTAATTGGTAAATTAACAATTACGGCAAGTTTTCAAGTGTTATATTTCTTTACATCTGAGATTTTCCCCACAAACTTACGAAACAGTTTGTTATCATTTTGCTCTATGATGGGAAGATTTGGTTCAATGGTTGCGCCACAGACTCCGCTTTTGGTGAGTCGTAAAATTTGTTACAACACCAATTATAGATAAATTAAAATCTTATTTAATATTTTTTTAGGCAAAATACTATGAAAATGCACCAGCAATTCTATTTGCTGCAACAGCTATTACCAGTGCATTCTTGTCGTTATTGTTTCCCGAGACTACCAACATAATTTTACCCACTACCATGAAAGAAGCAGACAATATTGGCGCTTCAAAAGAAAAAGAATCCAATAAAAATACTACCAGTATTCCCTAATAGTTAATGATGAATTATTACAATTATAATTATAGATTATATTTTAAAATATGTATATTATATGAGCATTATTAAAAATAAAAATTTTATATTATGATAGAAATAAAAATAAAATTACATTAAAAGCACATTAGAAGATATGATTAGCTTTTAAGTTCATCAGATGAAATTTATTTTCCCAGATTTTCTTTTTACACGATAGACGTTTTTCATTTCATTTTATGCAAAAATTAGTCCTTAACTCCTTTCAAAAAGCGATACATTTAGGATCATTTACATATAGGATCTATGTGGGGGTGAGCGGGGAAGCAATAAAATAAAATATTTCACGAGAAGTGGGGTAAATAAAAACAAAGATAATTAGTTTAAAATAATCAAATATTATTTATTTGTACCGAAACGTACCTTTCGGGTTGGGGATTAATCGGATAGTAAGTAGTCTCTTTTCATTTATGTATATTCTTAACAATTCACAATAATTAAAACGTAAGTACAGGGGTGGTTTGTACACTTAAACTAAACTTAAAAGTAGGGTGGCCAGCGTGATCAATATATGTATATCGACTAGGCTGGCTCTTTCAATTAAAAGTCAGAATTCTTCCAGTCTTACCTTCCGTTTTTCGGTTAGGTGCATCAAAATTTATCAAATTTAGAGGAAACCATAAAATTTAACTTTCTTGCCTCATAATTCAAAGTTATTAATTTTATGAAAAATTCCTTTTTGACAATGGTTAAGAGTGTAATGCCACGCCGAGCTTGCGCTCTCCCCCGCAATTTAAACCACAGCCACCACGTTGCTTCTACAAGGGGGCCTCACCGTTGTCGGGCAGAAACATGTCTGTAGGGCTGTATATTTGTTGCAGTAATATGGATGCGTTATTGGGCACCATAATTACAGAAGTAAACGAAAACCAAGCTTATATTATCTGTAGTCTAAAGCAATAACAGCCAAGTCAAAATGATACCTCCGAGAAAAATCACTGCTTGAATAAATGTTTTTATTACTAACTTTTTTAAAAACATGGTTAGAGAAATGCGGATTTCACGTAAGTGAAGATTTTACAAGTTGATTTAAGTTTTCTGAGACTGTTTCTGCCTGGGATCACAGATATATGGTTACTATAAAGATACATATATACTTGTCGCAAATCATTTTCTTATTGTTTAATCAATTTAAATTCTTTCCGGAGGGAAATATCTTCATAGTATAGATGACTTTCGCCATCCATCTCATACGCTGAACTGGTCCTCTGGTTACTATCCATAAAACAATAAAGTTAGGTCTAACAATTCTCTGTAATCATCTCTTCCTAGTTTTGTTTCTAGCATAGACTGAGCAAAATTTATAACACGACTGATGGATTCATTAACGTAGGATTTTGTTCTTTCGTCATCTAGTTTAAATGAAAATTTATTTAAAATTAGATTTGGTCAGGCTTTTTTACCTGAAACACGCTTCTCAAAATTATTTTGTGCATTTGTAAAAAGTGTTCCATAATAGCACACGATTTATACGAGCAGTGCTACCTGCTTTTGTATAAAAAGCAAAGCATTTATGTTATCTTTAATGCCCCATTCCTGAATAGCATGAACAACTGATGTCTGTTCTCTTCCGTTCCACTTTCGAAAGCAAGAATTTTTAGCAATTTCTATATATATAATAATTGGCAACCTATCCTCTTTTTCGCTTACAGTTAAAGCTGGTAATAGTTTGTGGTCCTAACGCAAGCACATAACATTAAAAGTACTAAATTCCAAGTCTATTCTTTTCAACATAGGGCTGCCCGAATAGAATTTTTATTATTATGTAATCAAGAACTGCAATGATATCTTGTGCAGCTGCGTTCACTTATGTACATATTTAGATATTGTAAAAATGTTGTTGGTGGAATTAAACCACCTCGAGCTTCGGATGAAACAGTTCATTTCCCTGTAACGGGCGCTTTCAATAACGAAATCATGCTTATAGCCGAGTTTGATTGACAGATCAGGCTAAAGAGTGAAGTACGGGTATGCAAATTGTCGGTTGTTGAATGTGATGCGCTTCTGATATTTGGAACTGATATGTGTGAAAATTTTGGTGTCTGAGATCAACCCTTTAATAAAATTTGATGTCAGATTATACAGATTACAGTTAACTCTAATACGTTACACGAAATTAGAAATAAATTTGCAGATATTTTCCAAGACGCTCCAGCAAAGCGTACTCAAATGAAAGTACAAATACATCTAAAAGACGATGCTAAATCCTTTTGAGAGCCAAAAGAGCAGTGGCAAATGCAATCCTTGCATTAATAGAAGACGAAATTAACCGGTTATAGTCATTACGAATAATTACTCCCGTAGATTTCTCAGACTGGTCAGCACCCACTGTTGCTAATTAAAAATGATATTGCGGGGATTATTCAAGTGGATTAAATGGTATCTTAGAGCCTCACAAATATCAACTTCACTGCCCAGAATACTTGTATGTAAAAGCGACTAACAGTTATTTATATACTCATATTAGTCTTTCTGATGCTTATTTACAAACAGAAGTCACAGCAGAATCCGCCAAGATTCCTTCTTACAACTAACATGCATTAGGGTTTGTCTACTTTCCATCGTTTAGCTCACGGCGTTAAAAGTGCTCCAGGTGCTTTTCAAAAAATCATGGATACAATGCTTGCGGGTGTTGATGATATAATTATTGGTGGTACTACAGTTGTGGGAAATCGGAGCAGTCTCCACTTGGTTGAGATTTTGTCCTCATTGCACCCTGTTAAATTTGGAAAGGACAATAGTAATGGTTCTAATGGAATATGTGAATTGCTAAGAACTTTTTTTGGAGTAATTATTTCTAAATTTTTTAATTAGTCTGTCCAAATTAAAAACGTTTTAAAAATTGCGTTGAGCTCTATATAAAATAGTTGAATATTTTTCTTAATTTTATATTTTTTTGATTTTGTTATAGAACAACTTGATTCTAAAAATAGGTCAACTTTATGGCCAATAAGAATATCTTCAATATTCAGGTAATTTGCTTCATTAATATGTTTATATTTTGTAAAGAATTTAAACTTTTAAAATAGTTGCTTTTACAAAAGTTACTTAAAATGAGTTTAAGCTATGTTTCAAATTGTCTATATAAATATGGGAGACGTATGTACTTCTTCAGATTGAAATTCTTTATTCAACCCATTAACAATGTTCAAAATATACGATGAAAATAAAAAATATACCTTTAAACTGGGATTGGCCATTAACTTGCCCAATTCGCAAGCTCTTATACCACTCACTTTGAAGTAAACTGATATAAAATAAAGTTGTAAAGCAGACCATTGCTCAATTATGCGATTAATAACATTTTCCAACGGCAGCCAACGAGTAACAGAAATGCCTAAAATTTTGTGTGATTGTACACTACAGTAGTCTTGAAACTCTTTATGCGTTTTGAACTATGCGCGAAGAAATTATAGATGTTCCGGCAAAGAGTTTCAATTTGTATTGGAGGCTTTGTAGAAGCGTATGTTGCTATATGCTTAATGTAAAATAAATCAATCGAATTTTTAAATTTCAATTGCACACCACTGTTGTCCAATAATGTTTTGTAACGGAATGTCATGTTTGGTGAAAAAAATCTTTAATCGTATCGTACAACGTCTGGGCACCGAAGTTAAAAACCTCTATAAGGCTTAAAAATATATCGCAAATCATTTTGGAAACTATATCCATATACCGAACCACCAAAAGAAGCGACTTCTGTTTAGATATATCAGTGGTTTCGTCCACAATCAAAGAAAATTTTAATTTTCTTAATTCTGATAATATTTCATCCATAGCTTTTTTCCTAAAGTTTGTTGAACAAATATGATGACAGGCTTTTGATCCACCACACTTTACACCTTTAGCCTATGTTGGAATTAGGACAACACTCTACCAGTAATCTGGGTGGTATATTAAAAACATAACAAGTGTTAGTTCTGCTTGATGAATTGCCACGATAAAGTTTCTCATAAATCTGACCAATGACCAATTTGTATGTATGGAAGGTGTTTCTTTTACAAAAGTACTATTTGATGCAAAAACTACTTTTTCAGTTATAATTAGTACCATTTCAAAATATCAGTTTTGCAACACTGGTGTGAGTGAGTTTTTTTTAGAATATTTTTCCTTCCTGGCAACACTGAGAAAATTCGTTTTGTTCGTTCAAAATAATAAACTTTTTTAACTATAATTCGCGCTTTCTTTTTCCGTTTCCGGTTTATATAAGTAAACAATTAAGCCCTCCTGTTTTAAGGAATTTTGTGGGTGCGTGCGGGGATGTTTTTTCTTGTTGGGTGTGTGTGTGTGTGTATGTAGCTTGCTGCTGGTTTTCTGTGTGGGGGGTGTGAGAGAGGGAAGGAGAAAATAAGCAAGGGAAAAGAGTCTAGTTTGTGTTCTTCCGCTCTTCGTTGTTGTTGTACGACATACGGAGAGGGGAAGGAGCTTTTTTAGTTTTTTTAAGTGTGATGAATTTTGCTGCTGTGGTGAGTTTTTACAAAGCGTGGTGAATTTATCCGGTGTGGTGAACAAAACCGAAACTCACCAAAATGCCGCTATTCAAAATGGTACTGTATTACCATAAACAAGTGTACTATATATTGTGAATTGTGTGGTGCGTGTATAGAATAAGTAATTTTCACCTCTGTTAGCGGAGGTATTCACCGACATACCTGGTTATCGTTATGTACTGCATTACCAACGACAAGATTTGCGTTTGGATTAATAGGCCGTTTACACTACAGCGAAATCTAGTACTTATGAGATTTCGAGCCAAATCTAGTTGATTTAAACTAGATTTCCCATACAAAACAAAATCTACTTATTTAGTAGATTTCGGCAAAATGTACTCAAAACCTAGCAAAAATAGAAATGCAAATATGTGTTTTGCCAAAAAGTACATAAAAATACAACGCTGCGCATAAAAAAAATGACATTTCAATTTAAAAACAAAACAAATAAGTGTGGAAATATTTTTAAAAATTTCCAGTAATATTGTGTATGTAAGACATTTTCAATTAAATGTCAAAACAATTATTCCAGAAGGGCTTTTATAAGTAACTCAAAGGATATGATAACTATGAGCACATACTCAGTTTATATATAGTTGTAGCTTGTAGTTTTCTTAGTTCAATGTTCATTATAATTATTATTATTAAATAAAAATATACGTTGTCCTTTTAAATTTTTAAGGATACTAGAAAACTAAGATATTTTTCCTGCAATTCAACATTATTATTATTTTAGTTTCATTTATAAAATTTGATGGTAAATATTCTTCTGAAAGATTTTGACAAACTTCTTTACAAAATTCTTGTAGCATAAGGCATACAGAAGGTTTGAATACTCCAAACATGTGAGCTATTGAAGCATATTCAGAAGAAGACTTAAGACAATAAAGGGCTATAAGCAATACGTTTTTGAAGTGGTATACATTTTCTAAATGTTGTATCAGTTTTGTTCATGGATGTTAGCTTTAAGCATAACAACTGAAAACTTTGGCGGCTCATTCTAAAATTTTCGATGAACATATCACATGACATATTAGGAACATCTTCCTCCCAGAATGACCCATTACGAACCTGTACTAAAGTGCGGATTAATGTTTATATATTATTACCTATATATATACTTATGTATATATATATCCATTCCATTCTACTATTTAACAATTGTGTGTAGTAATACATTTGCATTATTTTTTGAAATCTTATATTCAACAATGCTGACGTTTTTTTTTCGCAACATTATTTCTGTTTGAATCTTTCTTATTTGGTCTTGATGAAAACAATACAAAGGGCCATTTTTTGAATGCAAGTTTAAAATCGAGATTAAGTTAATCTCCAGTTAAACTCGGTTTTCAGTTTTCGAATTTACTTAATCTTGAGTTTAACATTACGGTTAAGCAGTTAATCTCAAGTTTAAACCACCAACGTTGGTGGTTTAAACTCGAGATTAACTATGAAAAGTAGTTGACAAATTTTATTTTAAAAAAAGCTTTTAAGTGAGGGGAAGCCGAATAAGACAAATATTTAAGTAACTATGAATTATATAAAACACAAATTGACAACAGACAGTCTTAATTTGTTTATTATTTTAAGAAAATAATTTTTTTACATAAAGATCAACAGTATTCAGCTTTTGATTGTTTGTTTTTGCTATATACAAAAGCAAATTGTTGTGAACCACTTTCCAAAAAGTAGTAAACACAACAAAGTAAACGAAAAAAATGTTGATCTCCAGTTAAATTCCCATTCAAAAAATGAAAACTCAGTTAACTGAAGATTAACTTTAACTGGAGATTAACTTAATCTCGAGTTTAACTCGCATTCAAAAAATAGCCCTAAATGTCATATATTTTTCATTTTTATTTGGTATTAAACTAAATTTGGAAATATTATTTTCTTTTAAATTTCAGTCAGCTGTTTTTGTTATTAAAATGAAATCTTGCTACTGTCAAATAAATCCAGTGTAAACGATGTAGATTTAGAGCAAGATTTGAAATTTAATCTACTAGATTTCGCTGTAGTGTAAATGGCCTATAAGGATAATTAATCTCGATTAGTGAAAGTTCACTCAACGAACGAGTAAGGTAGTGTTGCCATTGTGTCATTATATTTAAAATTCTAAAAAATTTAAATTAGAAATCTTCAATATTGCAACACTTATTTTCTAAAGTTCTATACTGCCGTCAACACCCAATATTCAATTAAATTAATTTCGTTGACCTTAAAAATGATTTATATGTATACATATGTATATTAATATATAGCCTTTTATAGTTAGTTAATAAAATGTTAAATATATTTGTTTAGGAAGACAAGACTTAAGATATTTATTTAATGTCATTTGATATCAATTCGAAATATATACATACATAATATCAATAAAAAAAACATAAACATTTTTGATTTGAAGTTTGTACTTGTTAGCAGATATCTATATTTCTTTTACGCTTATGAATTATACTGAGTAAAAAACTCTGTTATCGGTTTAAGTTTTGAGTTACTTTGACGAGATGTTGTATTCACTGAAGAATTTAAACTTTTTCGTGACGACTCTGATGTTTGTTTTTTCACCACACTTACTGTATGTACTTCTAATTGATTCAGTTGCCTTTGTAAATCTTTGGCTACATGAAAGTCGTTGTGTTCCAAAATTTCTTCAAATTTTATAGGAATTTTACACAAATCGCATATTTTTATAGATGTATTATTACTTTCAACATCTTGATTGATATTCATAGTAAATAATGCTGACTCTGTAGAAGATTGAACTTTAGGTTTTAAAAATTTTGTTATATTAGCATTGAATGATTTTTTTACAGTTGTATTTGAGCCTTTTTTCGATTTCTTATTATTTTGACTACTTTGGGGTGATTTCGCTGAATTAATTTTTGTTCGAACTTCATTCCTAAATTCGTTACGTTGTTGCTGACTAAGTTCTTGTGCTAAATGGAGATCATTATGTGTTTGTATTGAATTTGGTTCATTAAAAACTTTATCTCCGCATTTAGGACAATTTATAAATTGTAGATACTCTGGACGAAGTTCCGGTGTTGCAAACTCTGCATACTGGTGTCGATAATCTGTTTGTACATCATTACTTTCAATTTCCGAAAATTTACGCTTTGGATTTCCAACTTGAGCATTAGACTGCAAAAATGTATATGATGTTGATGCATTGCTAGTGTTCGTTGTTGTATTCTGACTTTTAGATGAAATATCGTTCACGAGTTTCTTCGGTGTATTGCTTACAATTTCTCCGCTATGCGAACTATATTCAACAAATTCAATTTGATTACTTTTTAGATCACATATTAAATCAGATAGTTCATCATCACAATCTCCGATATTAGGTTCTAAATATAATTTCTTATCCGAACTAGTAGTAGTAGTTCCCGACAGAGCATCATTGTTAATAATTGGGGCAACTTCTTTATTTCGAATTTTGCTAGAACTTCGAAGATCATTTTCAAAATTTACTAAATCGTCCTCAATAAAGACTTTATGTTGGTTGGAATTATCGCTGTTACAAAGCTGTGCATGATCATCATCTTTATAATTTAAACACTCTTTGAAGTCTATATCAACTTCAGAAGTATTTTCTGTATGATTGTTAACATTATTATTTCTATTGTCATCTAAACATCCAGATGTTTTGTTATTTTGTGTTTCTTTGTTTAGAACATTAAAAAAGAAACTTTTTACACTTGGAATATTTTTTTCTTTGGATATATGTTTTAAAGTATTTGGAGGTGTTGTTTTTCTAGAGTCTTGCTCAAATTCTATATTATTTAGTTCATCTGTAATTGAAACTGCGTTATGTGATTGTTGTTTTTCAGCATTGTTCTTGGACTTTTGCATTTTAGATGCTTGCTGCGCAAACATTTCCTGTATGTTATTTTGTGAATTCGAAATAGTTTCAAATTTACCAACACTTATTCCTAAAAGCTTTATTGGATTATTAAGAACACTTTCGCTACCTGCACGAAAGAATTGTTTGGTATTAGCTTTTATAATTTCCAAACTTATATCGGCTAGAGCTTCAACGTCATAATTTTGCAAAGGTGCAGATCGTGAACTTGATATTTCTTCCTTATCAAATTCTTGAATATAATTGACAACCATTTGCTTAGCTCGTCTATTATTTTCAATCATATCTTTTTCCAATCTTTCATTTATTTCATTTGCAAGTTCTTTCAGCCAGTGTTTAAGGGTTTTCAATCCTGATATGTTATTTCGACCGGGGAACTTTTTGCAACAGCCAATACTTTTTGAATAAAAACGAGGTGTAACAGCTTCGAGATCAATACCACGACATATATTATAAAGCCACGTGCTGGAATTCGTAAAATAAGTGAAACGAATAAAGATGTTGATATTAAATGATATATTTCACTTTAAAGTACAGTTACAAAATGTAAAGGTTATGTAAATAATTAAATGTCAAAATCTGGTGCACACAATGAAAACTATAAGCCAAATATTAATATTGGCAATTGCTTACTAAAATTTGAAAGCATTTTATTATAATAAGGAGTCGCCGCAGTCTAGTAGGTAGTGTGTTGGCTTATTAGACGTAAAGCCAGGGTTCGAACCCCAGGCCAGACATCAAGACAAAATACAAAAAGTATTTCTTCGGCGCCTTCCTCTCATTAGATTTCTGGCAAAAAAAATCTGAGAGTAAATAAAATTGCCATGAAAAAGATTCTCAAAAATCTGTCGTTCGTAGTCGACTTTAAACTGTAGGTCCCACCACTCATGTATAAAATTAACACACACAACATAAGTGGTGTGAGAAACTAGGACGTTGTACAATGGGTCAATTCGACCTCCGGGTACTGTACTTGTCTTAATTGACAAGTACACGTCCTCTAACCTAACCTAACCTTATTATAATAAGCTTAGAGGTAAACATAAACTGCGTTTAGAGTTTTGTAATTTCTAACTTTCAAGTTACATACAATAGCTTATTTTAAATAATAAATATAGTTTTTTGTCAAAGGAGGCATTAGTTTTTAACAGGGACTGAATGAAGCCTTATAAAAATGCGTTCAGGTTCTATATATTTCGGATTAAACAAAATAAAAAATTCTGGTTAAGGTTCGGTTCAAGGCAAATTCATCGTACGTCAAAGTACTCATTGTGCCAACTTTACCCAATGATATTTTATTTTATCAGTTGAAAAAGTTAACGAATTCTATGATTCTTATATCCTTCTAGGATATCAATGGGCTTTTAATAATACCACCTCTTCTATTAAAGACTGTACTTCCACAAATAGGTCAAAATAGTATAGGGACTCTTGTGGTGAGTACAGATTTCACACCAGAGAATCATTGTTGACTGGATAACAACAGCAGCGTGAAATACTCGGGAAATCTCAAGTGAAATATTTCATTTCTTCTTGGATTTTTGTTTGAATTTTCCTTACAAACAGGCGTTCATCTGAAATCATTCGACTTGCAGAAACGGGGTCTGAGTTCTAAACTATATCTAACTCAAACGAAAGCAATTGCATAAGAGAACTACTCAATTACACAAACACGGATTAAAGGTCTGTTTCAGTAAGACGAACACATTCAGATGAATGTATGGTTGCACGGAAAGCACAACAAAATTTAAGTCTTTTTTCATAAAAACAGACGGTCGTCTGAAATAATTCCTCTTACAGAAACAGAGTATAAATAAATTTTAATCCTTGTCTATGTTTGACTAGCGATTTCAGGCGATCGAAAATGTGTATTAACTTTAAAATATTTTAGTAGTTGAGTACTTTTCATATAATTATTTCTAAAAAATTGGCGACTCCTGTACTGAAAAATTTTTATAAAAATGACTCAAAAATATTTGAATAAGGCGGTTTTCATATATATTTTCGGTCGTCTGAAAACGGTTCCAGTAAATTTGTAATTAATTAATTTAAATTTTCCGTTCGAGAAATATTTTAATGTAACTGATAATAATTTGGCACACTACTTCCACGATTTGGCGATAAGCAGTTGATAATAATTATACGTTGGGTAGCATTTTTAAAACTTCTTCACATCGTGATGCGTGTAATGCATTGACTATATTAAATTACAAAAAATTGTACTCTCCTTTTTTAAATTTGTCTTCAGTACACTGTGGATAATGACTTTATACAGCAGGTCTGAGTGCTATTCTAAATCCAAAATAAATGGTTTACCCACGCTTTTTCAGAGAAATATATGGCTTATTCCATGTTTATTTTTGTCGGTTTTACCAGATTTAATTTTTGCATATTAGGTTAATATATTATTTTAGCTCTTACAGACTGCAACTTAAAATAATAAATTATACAAGTATACTTACCCATTTTTATCATCGAATTTTCTTTGTAACTCCGCTTCAGTAAATTTCAATAATTCGCCTATGTAGCGAATATTTAAACGCTCACATACTTCTTCCCCGAATTTTGCGCCAAGACCCTTTATTTTACCTAACGGCAAAGTTTCAAATAAAGCTGCTATTTCAAAAAGAGGCAAAATTGTTTGCTTATTCGGTTTATTTATGCCACATGCTAATTTAGCCAATATTTTATTATGGGCAATACCAGCTGAACACTCATACGAAGTTTCCAATTTTACTGCATTACGTATCTCGCTAGCAATTGAAGCTCCTATTAGTAGGCGAATATTACTTTGACGCACTGCTGGAATATCGTTTTCATGAAAAATGCGATGCAATTCATCATTATCTACAGCGGGATTACTAATAAAAGTAGAAGTTATTTTTGTTACAAATTCTCCAATGGTTGGAAAGCCAACAGCGTAAGTATTCCCCAGTTCTTTGGGTTGTAAAATAAAAGCACCCTTCAATATAAATATAGAGGCATAGTATATGTATTATAAACTCTATTTTCTAATTCATTCTAATCTAATTCAAATTTCAGACTCACTTCGTTCATTTTTTGTAGACGTTTATTGACCGCATCCGTTATATCGAGATATGCCTCATCAACCGATGCCCTTTCCAAAAGTGGAGTAAAACGTTTCAAAACAGTTGCAACCTCCTTACCAGCTTCTCGATATTTTGTCAAATCGGCTTTCTCGCGAACATTGGGGACTTTAACTAACAGAATATCTGGACATTGTTCCTTCGCCTCGTCACCTCTCATATGGCGCGTAACTCCTTTTGCCCGTGCGGCATAATTGACTGCAATGATGCTGATTACGTACAAGGTACGATTGAAACTATTCTGTTATTGTGACATATTTGACCTATATTTACCCGCCACCTTTCCAAGCGTTGTATTGAACAACAGCTAGAGGTTTTCCTTTTAAAGATGGGTCCAACTTTTCTATAAAAAAATACAATAAATTCTAGAAAATATTAAAGCAAGTTTTTACAATCCACCTTCTACTTGGCAATAGAAACAGTCCATATCCACTAAAAGTATAACTCTATCATATTTATTTGCCATTGGAATAAAGTTCCTAGTCGAGGAGCTGTTGCTAGCCATAATTCATCACTTTACCAAAACAAAACAAATGAAGGCGCAAAACTATTATTTTTGTTGCAATCATTCACAATAATTTTCAATCACTTTCAAAAAACTCTTGTCCAGAGCTCGTGTATAAAACACAACGGCTATTATTTTGGTAATATTTTGTAGAGCTACACAGAGAGGAATTTTTAAGGACTTATTTTCCATTATTGTTCAAATTATCCATACTAAAATTATTATTAAGGTAAAAATTAAATAATTATTTGTTTTTTGTATATCTTTATTAATAAAAAATTAGTTAAGGGAAATTTAAACAGTCAGACAAGTCATACTACATGTCAAGTTCTTGTGTAAACTCAATATGTAATGAAAGCGTACGACGTCGAGAAATTTGGATGTTTGGAAATTAGGCAGTCGTACGACTGTTTTTGTTTTTTTTAATTTTTCAAAAACCGTGACACTCCATTTCATTCATTTTACTTTGTTTTGATATTTTACTAATCGTGTAAAAATCGTAAAACTTATCTTATTTTTAAAATACGGATGGACTTCTGTAATACTTTCACTCCGCCGTACTTACGTAAACTCCTATCGTGTAAATTGGCATTTTGGCTATTTACGCTCTTTTGTCGGTTCACCAGATGTCGAATACTTTCATTCAGTCGTGGTTTACTACGACGCTTTTTTGTTGTAATTGTATTCATTGTACCCAACAACATTGTAAACAACGGAGTAATTACCGGCAGCTATCAGCGTTGCCTCAATCGCTTTCTCACACTCCCACAAGGGAAGAATGGGTTGCTGAAGCTGTCATCGGTAACGATAATAAAACATTATTCACCAAAGGCTTAAGAATGGAATATGGAATTGAATCTGGGGTCTGGCGCTGAACGGGTCATGCAAATTACCTAGCCAAGCCAGAGTATTTCAGTCGGAGATTTTTGCTAGTGAACTGTCTACACACACGGTTAAAACCGCGGACCTAATACTGCGCTATTGGCAGTTTTGTTGACAAACTCGGTTGCCCCACCAGGGTTATTGCAAAAGCCGCCTTAATATAGGGAAACAAAATCAATTGGGCGAGTGTCCTGCACTTCAGAACATACAGCCATCATCGATTCTTGGGTGACAGAAGGCATGGTGGCGAACGTACAACAAATGGAACTAGCCGGTTTCATATGTTGTTCAAAAACATCATCTGACATGACAAGCTTACCTCAAACTGGGTGACGCAATGGGCTATATGAGCCACCGAGTGAGCTTGCCTGTGAATCCCGACGAAATCTACTACAATTTTTTGTCGACCACGATGCTTTAGTGCAGAGAAACACGCAGCAACTCACTGCGTATGACCAAAAAGAGCGGTGGATCATGGCGTCAATGCTACCCTTACACATCTTAACCGACTACACGACAAATTTAGGTAGTAAAAAATATGTTAAAAAATTGACTTAAAGTACATGACGTTTGGATTTAGCAACGCCAGCTTATAACGTATAAACGAGGTACTACGAGAATTAAATTTCGTTTTTCCATATATCGACGGTATCTGTGTTGCCTCAAGTTCGGTTGAACAAAACTGTCTATCTTGTTCAAGTTTTTCATCGCCTACCCAATAATTATCGTGGATTAATCTTTCAAAGTACAAATTTGGAAAAATAGAAATCTAGTTATTGAGCCATTTAATTAATGCTGAAGGTATTCGCCTGTTGCCAGAGAATATTGATTGAACTTAAAAGATTTATCACGATGGAAAACTTTTATAAAAAATTCGAACCTTATACTGTTTCATACCGGAAGCAGCACTATTTTTAGTCGACTCATCATCGGTAATTACAAAAACGATCGCAGGCTCTTAATATGGATTCCCGTCACCGACGCTTTCGATATATAATGCCTATCTTTTATAAAATAATTTTCTGTTTTTTTTAATAAAATTGTATTTAAACGTGTATAATTGTAACAAAAATATGGTAAATCGAAAAACAAAACGAATTAAAAACCATGTACATACGTATGTAGTTTTTTTTATTCACTGCTGATCATGAATATTATGAAGAACCTGCTCTATATAAGTGTGTATCGTTGCTTTTTATTCTATACCGAGGAATAGGTATCGATACTGACACCGTAACAAGTGCAAGAATCGATAATCTAGTGGTATTGTTTCCTGCCTAGTTAGAAGTATTTTTGGAACTTGTCCACTGCGTAGTAAAGTCTTTTTTACTTTTATAAAATATTTTTGTTTTCTGTTTATATTGGAATTTTGAAAATTTTTTTATTTCACATTTAATCCACCCATTATAAAACGCAGATAATGGAGAACATATTTCGAGTTTCCATCCCTCATTAGTGTTTTGGAGTCCTAACAATTTTGAAGCATCATGTTTCGCTATGTAATATTTTAATAGCGAATCTAGTCGTTTCATTTAAACTATTATCACGAAAAATCTACTGTCTTCTCTAAAATTTGTTGCGATTTATTGTTAGATAACCTGATCTAGTCTCCAAAACAAAAAATGGGTTTTTAGAAATTAGAGAAAGAGAAATAATCTTTACTTTTCGTGGATTTCTTCTGCATTTTCTTGCTTAAACAATGTTTCTCTGTATTACTTACACTTTACATATCATCAGTATGCATATCAACTATTAATTCGATTCGAATTAGTAAATTCAATCGTCAATGTGTGCAGCCCAAGGCGAATTCATTATAAGGTGAGAGTATTATTACAATAAGTACAACAATACAAAAACAACAGGGATTTTTTGTTGTTGAGAAGAAGTAATGTTGTCAAAAACAGCTGACTTAAGAATGACGATGGGAAGAAAAATGTTAAAAGATTTTATAAAAATTGTTAAAGAATGACGATGGGAAGAAAAATGTTGATTAAAGAATGACGATGGGAAGAAAAATGTTAAAAAAAATTGTTAAAGAATGACGATGGGAAGAAAAACGAAATTGATTATCAAAACAAAATACACAAAAACCAAAAATTTTTTGACATTGTTAACTCCTATCAGCTGGTCTTTCGCTCTCACCTTATAATGAATTCGCCTTGGTGCAGCCCATATACATTGAGATTTTCTATACAACACAATTGATAAACAATTTGTTGTTGTTCACATTTTTCAACCAACTGTTCATTCGACTTTTAACATACAAAATTAGTTCGAAAGCGTTTGCATTAATGATCTAATATTTTTATTTATAATAAATTTATTTTTCACTTTAACTCATTTTTGTTTTAATGCACTTTGCCTGCCAGTCCTCGAACGTTACAATTTGCTTTACAACTTGATAAAATTGTACAACCAATCGTATTATATTTCTTATTAACTAAAATTTTTTCCAAGCAATCATTTTTACCAAAGTTAACAACACTTTTTTATCATTCACAATAATTAGGGAAGTTGAGGTATTGTGAGGTACGAATGTTGACTCAAAGAATAACAAAAGTTGTCAACAATAAAGAACCACTAAACAAAACAAAAGAGAAGATACATATTATTTTCAGAAAGTATTTAATAGAACATAAGTGGAGCCGTAAATTTAAATTCTTGGAAAATGTTTTTAAGCGAAATTATTAAAATGTTTAATAAATTCTTTAATGCTAATAATTAATAGAAAATCATGAACTACATAAGAGAAAATAATTTTTTTGCAAAAAATTCTGTGGATAAATAAAAAAGTATTAAATACTTTAGAAAATTAGCAATTAGTTTGAAAGGTAAAGTTTAATTTAAGATAGAATTTAAAAAATTTAAAAAAAAATTAAACAAAAAAAACATTTTTCGTAATTGTTTAAATTAATAAAATAAGAGCGGAATCATTCCGATGGTGGAACTATTGATTTTTTCAGTGTTATGCAGTGCAATTTCATGTTGAAGAAACAAAAATTTTTCTTATTGTAATCGAAAATAAAAATATAAATTTTAAAGAGTTTCTGTAGCTTAAGTAATACCTATAAGTTAATAGTTTAAACTTAAATTCTTCAAAAATTTATTACATATAGTATGTATGTTTGTACTATACTAAGCTATATTTAGAGGGACGCACCCATATTGCATCATTTGTTGCCCATTACCAAAAATAATTATAAACTTCATAATTCAGTAGTTTTCGTTTTGCTATTTTTCTTTTCCGGCTTTTGTTAACGTACAGTAACACCCTTTAATATTCGGCTTTTTGTTTCGAATTGTTTAAATTCTTATTGGAAAAAAATCGAAAAAGGAATATATCAAGTCCTATTTAAAATGCACATAAAAACCGAAAATTATTCAGACACACTGTACATATTAACTCCAGAATTTTCACATTTAACTCTTGTCAAAATTTAAGTATAAAAATATGAATGCCTACTTAATAATATTTTTGTAGATCTTACATACATACATATGCACGTAAATGTCACTTAGAATTGAGCATTCGACTGTGTAAACACTTTGTAAATGTAAGCATATTATAAATTTGTTTTCGACTAAAAGAGCATGTTAAACAGTGATTAATTATTTACATCTATACAGGTCACAGTCAAAAGATAGGAATGAGAAAAAAAAGGGGCTAGTGGCAACATTGACTTGACACAGTTCATTTCTGTTAAACGCACACAAGTTTGCATATGTTTCTTTCCTTTTTACTTGGTTCATAACTAAAACGGCTCATTTCTAAAAAAATAAAAATAAAAAAATGATTAAGTTTAGTTTCAAACCAGCGAAGGAGTAGAAAATATTATTTTGAAGTGCATGGCATGCTTTAAAATATTAAGAACTAATTTTCGTAATAAAAAACGTTTAACTAAAATATAAGATTTTCGAATTGTGTTTGAAACAAAAATAAAAAAAATTGAATATATTCAAATAATAAAAAATTATGCCTTAATACTTCATGTATTTCTTTAATGATCTGAAACATTCGCTTTGTTCGTGAGAAATATGGATAATGGGTGGTAAAAGAAGTATCCTGTGAAGTAATGCTCTTATAATTAGCACATCCATCAACCAAATAGTTTGTGTTGACTATTTTATTCTCAAAAGGCACATGATAATATCTTCTCAGAGAGATGAAAACAGGTAAACTATATTACATAGTTTCGTATTAATTCCATTACATTTCGTGTTTTCCTAGAAAAAACATATATTTTATGTTAAACTGGATAAAAATAATTTTCTTTTTACCTCAGTTTCGCAAAATTATAATAAATATGCAGAATAATGAGGAATAGACATTTCTGAAATCGCAAGTAGCAGCGGTCGACACCTAAACATTTTACAATAACACCGTCGTATCAAAAACATCACAAAACGACTGCGGCCGTTAGAAGAAAGCCCCGAACAACACAAAATATTAATTTCAACAAAAATCTTCCGTTATAGGCTAAAGGCTACGAATTTATATAGCGCAAAACAAACCTATCATATCAAAAAATAATCTTGCGACTTGCCTCTCTTTCGCTAAAGAATAAAGTAACGAGCTAACATTATTCAGGAGAAGGACTTTTAGGAGTGGTGAATCTAAATTCAATCGATTTTACTCTAATTGAAAGAAATGTCAGATGACAAAAGAAAATAGTGAGTTAGCGGTGGTCAGTTAATTTTGGTTTAAAAACAATGAAATTTTGCTTTAGTTTGTGTTTTCAATACATTTATAAAATGTTTTAAACTTATTTTATATAGAATTAAAGAATTCAGAGAATGTAACTCTTAAGGCGTTGTCGTTATTATTATCCAAAATATGGAACTTTAAATATTGTATATGAATTGATAGTGATTAGAGTAGTAGCAAAAACATACTTAACGTCTACTTTACTGTACGGGTGTGAACGGTTTGCCAGTTGCGAGATCATTAGCAGAAGAAAACTAAATGCAACTATGTGATAATATAATTCGTTATGGGAATTCCTAACATTTATGCATAAAATAATATACACATATCAACCTTATGATCTTTTTGGGCGACTGATTTTTTCTACTCTTAATAGAGGTAAAAGATTACGATAAGATTATTAGTAACGAAAAGAAGTTAAAGGTGACTTTAAAGTTCGCTTTAGCTAAAGTTACCTATAACTAAACCTAACTTTAACGGCAAGTTGTAATAATGGTCCTAAATGTCTTAAATTACGAATCCATTCTATATACACATAGCCACAGAAGTATACATACGGATAAAAAATTTCAGAAATTTTTTTAACTAATCCGTTTTCGTTGAAAATCTTTGTAATTGTCTGACATCTTTCTTCGATTTTAAGACGGTCTTTTGCTTTGGTTCAGAAATTTGTGAAATTTGTAAATCGGATGCATACCTTTGTGGACATGTGCAGGGCCACAATTCAGTTAAATTTCAGAAATTTTTAAACCAATGCAAAAGACCGCCTTAACATCAAGAAAACTATAAAGATTTTCAACGAAAACGGATTAGTTAAAAAATTTCGGCAATTTTTTAACCGTACATATAATTTAGTAACTGTGTGTAAATATTTTATATGTATTTAGACTGAGTTCCATACTGCAATATGAAACTTAATGTCTTGTCTATGGGACATACAATAAAAAAACAATTAAGAATAAAAAAGGTTGTGGCCGCACTCCACCTTTTCAAAATTAAAGTTATGTTAATTTAAATATCTTTACTTAAGTATAGTCAAGTTATTATTAGAACATCCAGGGATACGGAATCGTTCAGAAATGTAGAAGGATATACATTGTATACCATAAACTTAGATAACTTAATGCCTTTCATTGTATTAAAGATCAAGCTGCAGGAGTGGGACAAAGATACAGTATGAAGAATTACTAAAGTACTCAGAGGCAATCTTCATAAAGAAAACTATGAGTTTTTTAAATCTGAATAAGGGCAACTTCAGTACATAAATGAGTACTCATAAAGTACTAAGGGGCACTGTACCTTGCAATTAAACTGTATTGTCGTGGTGGAAAATGATGAATGGAGGGCGTGTGGTGAAGAAGTCAAAACAATACAACACTTTTTATGTTATTGCCTTGCAATGGGCTGCAACAACATAGATTTTATATTACCAGATATTGTTTTTCATTGAGTTAGTAAGTAGTAAAAGTTTGTTAACTCATTACGGAACAATTTTAACCATAGTTTCAAAAATTAAAAGAAGAGTAGACTAACTCTAAGTTCTTCTGCTATCGTCCTGTATTGACCAAGATTAGCAAAGGTTGTTACGTAGAACGATTTGATAAACTATAGAATTTAATATTATACATATATGTATATACTTATATATATGTACAGTTATTCAAAAAACTGATCATTTGTTTATAACAACAAAACTACTTTTGGGATTTAGCTCGCAGAGCATTCTTTTTTGTTGTTGTTTTGTTTTATTTTAAATAAGAGCCATGGGGGTGGGGGGGGGGGGGTTAACCTATGAAACCGTTACCTTTTGATATTCAAATAAATTCAATAGAAGTCGCCGTGGTGTAGTAGGTAGTGTGTTGGCTTACTATTCGTAAAGCCCGGGTTCGTATCCCAGGTCAGACATCAAAAATGAAATATGAAAAATAAAAATATTTCTTCGGCGACTTCCTCTCAGCAGATTTCTGGCAAAAACTCTGAGAGTAAAAATAAACTGCCATTAAAAAGTTTCTCAAAATTCTGTCGTTCGGAGTCGACGTTAAACTGTAGGTCCCGCCACTCACGTATAAAATTAACGCACACAACATGAGTGGTGTGAGAAGCTAGGCCGTAATCCTGACTGAAGGGTTGTAATGGCCAATTATGTATATGTATTATGTATAAATTCAAAAAGTGCATGTGGTCAGATTTTGGTGTTTGCTTAAAACATTAAATTTCTTAAATTACCTACATTAATATTTTGTATATTCACTGTTTGTAATTATAACAGCCTCAATTCTTCATGGATTCTATCTCTGTCCAAGTTAGAACAGCATGTTCCAACATTTCATTTAAATATGTAAGAAGATCCCACTACACTTCCCTACAAATATGTGTACAGTGAACTCGCGGAAACGTGAATATTCAGAAACGTGAACAAAAGTTAAAACGTGAACTTAAATATTTAAGGATTTTTTTATATGAACCCTTGTCATCCATACAAGAAATGAATGACCGAAACTAACGCATACAAGATTCACTTACTAATATGTACATACAAAACATTTTATAGTACTTTTCAGCTGTAGAGTTGCATTACCAACAATACATCATTAGAGAGGGTAAAATGACCGGCCTTTGGATACATCATTAGTGACTGTAAAATGACCGGCCTTTGGATACATCATTAGTGACGGTAAAATGACCGGTCTTTTAATTATCAGACTTAATGGCGTCAAATATATTTTTGACAATATCTTTCAGAAGAAAAAAAATTCACTTCTAACAAATTTTAAAGTGAAAGTTTTAAGTGAAAGTTTTAAGTGTTATAAATTAAAGGATAAAGTGAAGGAGGAGTACGTCAACTATGTCAGTGCAAAAAACGTGACGGCAACTGAATTCGGTTGTGAGCCACCTCTTGACGAAGTCGACTGTTTTATATATTTATATGAAATTTTTATTCAGATATCAAAGTGTTAACTGTTAACAGTATTTAATTATGTATTAAAATTTTATTTAATGAAAGTAAATTGCTTATAAAAAAATTAAGTTTTTAATTAAAAATCTATGAATCAATTTGGTAATCAACTGTGACCCAAATACATGTCAATTGTGACCTTTTTTCAACACTTTTGATGTGTCAATTTTGACTGATATGTGAATCAAGTTTAACTCGACAACTGTGACCGATAATAAGTACTATTTATATTATCTGTATAAAACAGCGAAAGGGTGAGCAGGTTAGATATATGTTTTACAGTCGAAAGAATTCATACGTTAGAAAGAGAAGCAAAATCACAAATCAAATGTTTACATCAAGTTTTTCACATTGCCCTTAATAACTTGATGGGAACTTGTGATGTATTTACACATCACAAATGACGGTCAAATGACTATCGTCATTGTTCTGGTAGAGATGTTATTTACGATATTGATGATTAGGTTTAAACATTGTGGGAATCCCCGCATAAAATAACAAATACTTTGTTTCATAAATTATACTCAATATGGTCGTGTAGTGTAAGGATTTTGATAAACTTTTGTGTAAATGGTTTCTTTTAATGCAACATTTATCGTTTTTCTCTTAGTTTTTTTATTTGCTTTTCTTATTCTTTTCAAAGTTGCTTGATATCTAGATTTTATTCCTGTAAATTGTATGGATTGTTCTAGTTTTTTCTCTTGTATCTGTTAGTTAATAAATTTTAATTTACTTAATTTTCATAGAATTTTTGAGGCGGTCATTTACATTTGTATCTATTGTTATTATTTTTTTAATTTGTTATACTAAATTGAAGATTTTTGTTTAAGTAAAATTACTCGTTTTAAAAAATATCTGTTTTAGTTTTTACTAATAAGATATTTATTAACCAACATATTCCTGAATCAATTTTCGTAGGTTAAATTTCAAAAAAATTATAACAATTATTTATAAAAAACATTTGATTATACAGTGAACTCGCGAAAACGTGAACACTCGAAAGTGTGAACGTCTCAGAAACGAGAACAAATTTATTTTTCCACAGAGTATTCTAAAACGTGAACAAAATCTGAAAGCTTTGAAACGGAAACACTTTTTTGTTTGTTTTTTAATCTGTTTTTCACTGTTTAAATGCGTCGGAAACACACAAAATTAACTGGTAGTTGGAAAATCTAAAAATTTACGAAATTCAAAAACTTTACTTGTCCAGTGAATTACAAATTCTCGAAATCAACATGGATGACAGTAAAATTTTTTATGACTGATTTCATCAATGTTTTATTAAAGAGATAGATTTCAACAGACAAATTTAAAAAAACTTTGTTATAATTTTTGGCTTTAGTTCTAAACTAAAAAGTGGCTACCGGCAAAAGCCCTTCTGTTAATAGACAATGCCCCTTCACATACGGCTGAATCCCAATTAATTTCTGATGACGGATTCATTTGTGCAATGTTTTTCGCACCTAACGTCACATCGTTAATTCAGCTTATGGACCAGATTTTTCTAAAATAACAAAACTGTATTATAGAAACCGTCTCTTGGCATTAGTGGCTGGAAAACAAACAGAATTGTTAGATTCTATTAAGATGTTAACTATAAAAGACGCAATTAATCCGTTGGGCTCAGCATAGAATAGAATTTCGCAACAAGTTTTAAACAATTGGAAAAGTATTTTAAATTTAGTTTCAGACAAAGATTACACCGATGATAATATTCCCTTAAGTATTTTAATAAATAAGACAAAAGTAGGAAGTATTGAAATTCAGGATGATAACGACGATGATGGCGATTCGTTTATATTCCAGCCAGAAATTACAGTTAAACCCAAGGAAGCTGTAGAAGCTTTTGATAAGGCTTTAATATGGGCTGAAAATAGGATGGTAGACCAAGGTAACATTAGAGTGCCGTGAAACCTTAAAGAAAAAGCTCTGTTAAAGTTGGCTAAATAAAAAACTTCCCCAAAAAATGACTGATTTTTTCCATTAAATAAAGATTTAACTTAATTATCCAACGGAAGAAATGTTCCTATTAGTTTTAGTTAATTTTTTGTTGTATTTGTTAATTAACACGAACTTTTTGTATCCTTTATTTTATATTTTTTTTTATATTTATCGAATGCAAAGTGAGTTATATACATAAGTATATTTAATTTAAATTTTTGTTATTCAAAATTAATTTAAAGTAGTGTTTAGCATTTTTACTTATTAAAATATAATTTTTCATATTAAATAGGATCTTTTTTGTTTTAAATTTGGGTACTCGATAACGTGAACAAACTCGAAAATGTTAACTGCCTTGGTACAAATTAGTTCACGTTATCGCGGGTTCACTGTATAACATTTTTGACTTCGAAATGATATCAAATAATTAACAAATTTGGATAATTTCTAAAGTAGTATAAAATGAAGAAGATATAATAAAAAAAAACCAATCGGAAAGCTGAAATTAGTTCACATTTTTGCAAGTCCACTGTTATAGGATAGAGGAGTGCCGACGTAGAGCGACGCCAAAGTTGTCGTCAGAACGAAGAAGGCTAGGAAATGTTTAAGAAAAGTAAGAAACAAAGCGAATTCATATAAGGTGGTGTTGCCATTTTTTTTACACACTACCCACTAGACTACCAGGGCACCCTTCTTAATTATAAATTAATAAAATATATAAAAAACATTAATTACTTTTACATATTATTGCTTAAAATTTATGAAATTGCTAAAATATATTGATGTACCCAGATTTTTGCTGTCCACTGTATGTATATTTATATATATATATGTATGCAAATATGTACATACATATATATGTATGTGTATATATAGATATCTGAAAGCTGGCCCTTGCATTGTACAACTATATTTATATATTGCTTCCGTGGACGTCACACATTGTTCTTTCAATTAGTGTAACATCGATTGAATTTAGATTCACCACTCCTAAAAACGTATTTCACGAATATTGTTAGTGATTGCTTTATATTTTAGCGAAAAAGAGAAGAGCCGCAATATCATTTTTTGTTTTGCGCTACATAGCCTTAAGATGGTTGCCTTTAGTCGGCGACGGATGATTTTTGTTAAAATTTATATTTTGTGTTGCTCATGGCTTGAGAAGCTATGCCGTAATCCTGACTGAAGGGTTGTAATGGCCAATTATGTATGGGCTTTTTTTCTAATGGCCGCAGTTGTTTTGCGATGTTTTTGATACGACATTATTATTATAGTTAAAAAGAAAGATTTTTTTATTCAGTTTAACATAAAATATATGTATTTTCTATGAATACATATAAATTTAATGGAATTAATACGAAACTATGTAATCTAGTTTAATTTTTTTCGCCTCACTGAGAAAA
This sequence comes from Sarcophaga subvicina, assembly GCA_936449025.2. NCBI lineage: Eukaryota > Metazoa > Arthropoda > Insecta > Diptera > Sarcophagidae > Sarcophaga > Sarcophaga subvicina. The sequence goes on from OW388083.2 coordinate 29,127,301, forward strand.
TAAGAACAAAATACATGGTGTGCTAATTACATGTCCCGAGATTTTTTTGATTCATTAGTCATTAACATTCAACATCGTATTTTCCAATACATCTTTGTAGTGGAATCTGGTCATATGGTCGGTAATTCGATGTATCGTATTTACACCACACCACGAGAAACAACCGCAGACCATAATATTGCCGCCCCGTGCTTGACCGTCTTCTTTGTAAAGCGAGCATTCCGGGCACAGTCGTTTCCAAATAAATAAAATAAATTTTAAATATTTTAAATTTTTTATACTTTTATTACATTTTACATAGTAAAATATTGTGTTATTTTAGTTTGTTTATGAATGTTTTGAATACAATTATCAATATTTTTTTCCACGGATGCTAAGCTATTGAATGTACGTAGTGGTGTAGAATCCTGTGCTTCCAAAAATGTTTGCAGTTTTCTGATAATTATTTTTGCTAATTTAGCTGTTACAATATTTTCGATTTTTTTCAGTTTCCTCTTCATCCTGCTCTCCATTATCTTGTAGTTTCGTGACACTACTAATAATGTCATCATCGGTAAGGGACCCAGTAGAAGCAATATTGTCATCAAAATTCACAAAATCATCAAACTGTTCTGTTAAATTAAAATGGTTTTTGAGAATAAGCCATTCATGGCTGTCTTGAATGAAACATTTTCAGTAATTAAAATATCAGGGCGCTCGACAAAGCCACAAGTCGCAAAACAATTAAAAATTGTTGATTTTTGAACACTTTTCCATGCCTTGTGAGCCATTCTTATTCCTTGTAAAACATTTATAGAGTTTTTGCGCCCCTCTTCCAGATCGTTGATTAAAATTTTGACCACCTCTGCGATAAAATTGCTTAAAATTCCTTATCATTCCCAGATCCAGAGGTTGTAGTTTCGATGCAGCGTTTGGTGGCAAAAATTGAAACTTAATGGATTTAAGTGATGGAACATTTTTATGTGCCTTGCAGTTATCGACAAACAATAAGATTTTACGATTGGCTTTAGTCATATCGTTGTCAAATTTTTTTAAGTAATCCAGCCATATATCGCTTGTCATACCAGCTTTTTTATTAGAAGAATAGTCAACTGGTAAACTTTTTACGTTTTTAAAACATCTTGGATTAAACGATTTTCCGATTACAAGTAATTTTCTCTTTTCAGAGCCTGTAATGTTAACAGTAAATAGAATAGATAGTCTTTCTTTACTGTGTTTTCCACCGTGACATTTCTCGGATTTGAACGCCATTGTTCGATCTGGAGCGCATTTAAAAAAATAATCCAGTTTCGTCTACATTAAAAATATTGTGCGGTACATATTCTGCTAACAAACTTGGTAGCAATTGTTTCCAATCAGAACAAACTTTATCACATACACTGGCACTTTCTCCACTGACATCAATTATAGAAAGCTTTTCACCTATAGAAATTGATTTACGCTTTAATGAACTCATTTTGACAAGAATCAAAACAAAACTGACTAGTTTTGTGAAGTAGTACGTATGTGTTCACTCTTAAAAAATTTTTGGTAACGGGACTGCTTAAAATTTTATTTTGCTTTACTATGACTCCGTTATATAAAGGCTTTTGAATCAGTATTTCGCTATACAGAGACTTTGCAATAGCACTTGCAAACGCATTTAGACTTTGTTGTTTTTGAAACGGGACTAACATTACTCAAAATTTAATTTTTTTTATTCTCATTTCGTTATATAGAAGCTTTTGAAAGAATTCTTCGCTATATAGCGGCTTTGCATAGCCGGGACTGATTTAGCTTTATTATTAATTCGTTGTATAAAGGCTTTGGTACGAATGATTCGAAATATAGAGGTTTTATGGCTCAGTATTTCTACGTTATAGCTATAGAGCATTTTTGTATGAAAAACTTTGCAGTAAAGAGGTTTTTTCAAGGGACTCAGACAGTAATTCGTTATATTGAGTTTTTCGTTATAACAAGGTCCCTTATATCGAAGTTTTACTATATATATTCTGTTACGAATGAAGATAAACAACGGTAAAATAACTAGTCTCTGCAAAAGAACTAGAGTAGACTGCGAAAATATTAAAGAATTGAGAAATGTATTTATTATTTTGACCAATTACTAAAATCACACCTGAACAAAACAAACTCACAATGAAAACAAAGTGGAAGCCACAGTTTTGTTTTTTACTTTTAAAGGCATTACCATATTAAAGTTATTTAAATAAAAAATAATTGCCATGTTTACTTTCCGCTAAAGTAACTAAAATTAAAAATAAACCAAAAATAAGCAGGTGTACTTATTTTTTCGACAATATGTGTATATATGTATCGTAAAATATCGTTAGACTATTAGTAGATCATTAACTTTAAAAGAAGTAGACACAAGAATTTCACAATTGTTTTTAAAATTTCAATAATTAATTTCTGTCTTCTTTGTACGTTGATCAACAATTAGACACTGACAATGTTAAAAATGTGAGATTGCTCAAAAAATAAAAATAATGAAACAGGATTAAAATAGGAAAATTACAGGCAGTAACAAATGCTACCAAAAGTTCGTGGAAAAGAAAATTTGTAAGAAATAAAGAATCTATTTGTCCCACAGTGACATACAATTAAAGCAATTTAAATAAAACATTTTAAAGTTATTTTTCTAATTTTGTAATTTTTGTTGTTTTAATCACGGTTATAAATAATTGAAAACTAAAATCGTATTAATTCGTATTAATATCAACTGCATATTTATATGAAACATTAAACGACTTTGACCCAAGGAAAAATTAACCAAATGCGGAAAAACAATTTTATTCAAACGCATCTTCAAATTGCGATAACATTCGGCGAAACCAATCAATAAATGCAGAAGAATTGGGTAAAAGGAAAGAACATTAAATATTTTATTTTATTGCCTGTGACGTACACAGTATGTATTTCAACAAAAGCTTACCTTTTATATCAAGTAAATCTTAACTGGGAGTAGGCTTAGCATATTATTATTTCGTGATTTCGTTTTTTTTGTGAAAATGAAAGACAGTTTCGTATAATAAACAAATACTTTATTAAATTATATATTGGCCGTTCTGGTCCAACACCCTTTGCCATCTTTCTGCTAATTGCACAATTCCAAGCTCATAAATTTTTTTTAAAAAACCGTCTAAAAAATTTTGGAGTGACCGGAACAAATAATAATCCGATGGTGCCAGGTCTGAAAATATGGTGGATGTGGCATTGTATCCCATTCAACTTGTGTGAGGTTTCGCGTTGTCTTGGTGAAACACTACACCTTTCCTGTTGATTAGTTCTGGCCTTTTCTGTTCAAGTGCATCATTCAGTTTGTCACAGTAGTGTTTGTGACAGTAGACTTCCGATTTAATCGTTGCGTTATCCTGTAAAAGCTCAAAAAAACGATTCCTTTAAAATCCCACCAAACCTTTTTTCCTTTTTTTTGGTGAATATCGGCTTTGGAAATGGTTTGAGCCGGTTCATCTTTTTTGCTCCATGACCTCTTGCGTTTGACATCGTTGTATACAACCCATTTTTCGTTTCGTGATAATGCGGTTCAAAAACGGATCATTTTCGTGAAGTGAATCGCAGACGTCAATGCGGCGACACAGATTTCTCTCTGCGAGAGCATGGGGAATCCATACATCGAGCTTCGCGGATGATCCCAGGCCTTTCAAGTGGTCATAAACTGTTGAATTTGATAAATTTAACCTCAATCCGATCTCACGTGTTGTTATTCGCCAGTTCGCATCAACTAATGCCCTTACCGCGTCTCTATCAGCTTCAACCGGCCTTCCCGAACGTGGTGCGTCTTGAACATTAAAATTGCCAGTTCTGGCACTGGCGTACTGTCCACACCGTCTCCATACACATCGGCTAATTTCTTTCTGGCTTGAACAGCATTTTTACCCTTTCTGTAGTAAAGCAGTAAGATATGTCGAAAATGCTGGTTATCTCTCCCCATATTTAAAAGGGCACCAAAAAACCACTGCGCAGAATTATGTAATTGGAATTTTCACACACAAGCCTTGCTATATGAGCTCACAAAGCATATAAAAATTAATGAAGTTGGGTGCAAAAAAATAGTATTAAATCCTCTGTTGGGAAAAAACGAAATTACTTTCCGAACACCCCGATATTTTTGATTGATTTTATTGCCTCCTATTATTCTTTTCAATTCAGTTACGTGCATTAAAATATAGTTCAAACATATGTAATTTTTTTTTATCTGACTCCTTTTAATTTTTGTGTTAAATTAAATTAATGTCGACTGTATAAATTCATCCTTAAAAGATATTCAGAAGCATATTTTAATGTTTTCGAACTAATTTTTCCTATTTAACATTAATAGAAGCATAACTACATACATACATTATTGGTCATTACAACCCTTCAGTCAGGATTACGACCTAGTTTCTCACACCACTTATGTTGTGTGTGTTAATTTTATAAATGAGTGGCGGGACCTACAGTTTAAAGTCGACTCCGAACGACAGATTTTTGAGAAACTTTTCATGGCAATTTTATTTACTCTCAGAGTTTTTGCCAGAAATCTGCTGAGAGGAAGTCGCCGAAAAAATACTTTTTTGTATTTTATTTTGATGTCTGGCCTGGGGCTCGAACCCTGGCTTTTCGTCTAATAAGCCAACACACTACCTACTAGACCACGGCGACTTCATAAGCATAAGAAGAATAACTAGTATTATAATATTGGGTTTTCCTGTAAATTTTAATTCTTAAATTTCGGGTTGTTAACAGATTGTATTATGACGAGACATTAAATCAATTAAAGAAATTAAAAATTAGTACTATATGTACGAATATATATGTATGTATATACTTATATGTGTATCCACGACAATATACTAAAGTTCACTAAATAATTAATTCTAATTATAAAAAGGCGTTGAAAAAGTTTAAGCATTAAAAACAAATATCCATCCACTGTAAAAATATGGAAAGCGAAACATTTATATTAACTGCTTGCTTAGTAGCAAACGCATATACATACATACATGGTTAATTTCGAATTTTTAGTCTTATTATAATGGTCAACATAGAAAGAACTAAATGAATGCTTTAATTAAGTGCGCGGGTGTATGGAAAAAAATAAAATATAGAATGACGTTAACTTTACTTAAAAGGGCGTTGTTTAATGGTGTCTTAAGCAGAACAAACATCAAATAATTTAAAATTATTTACTTCTGTTTTTGTATTTTTGCAGAAATTATAAATAAAAATGGTTAAAATACTGCAGGCCTATAATTTCGCTAAGCAAAGTACTTTTGCATTGAATGGTGAAATATTAGCAGCAACACTAATTGATTCGAATCGCATTGCAATTAGCAGCGCAGAACAATTTATTGAAATTCATGATATCGTCGACAGACACCGATTTGCAGAAGATAATAAGCAAGTCGATTGCGGTGGATTAAATGATGTTGCTACTTCATCAGATGATGCTGCAACAAGTACATCAGCCGTGAATAATGATGAGAAAATTCCAAATAAATATACACTCCCCACCGTTGGTGAAGTGGTCAATTTAATATATTGTGAAGCTGGTTTGCTACTTTTATTTGATTTGATTTTTGAAAATTTTAATTGAAAAATTACATTTTTAGGTAAATATTTGGTTACTTTGGAGAAGGAGTCTGTTGGCAGTCCAGTGAACACGAATTCCTCTAGTATTAGTTGCACTAGTAGCAGTAATAACATTATCGTTTATTCAGAGGATGATACGAAAATGTTTGTTCGTATATATGCGAATTTCTTAAAATTTCCAGAATTAAAATTAGCCGATTTACCAATTACTATACGCATTGCTTCGATGACAACACCAAAAGCACAACTGATTAAAAGTATTGACGTAATTGAATTGCCTTTACGTAGTCCTCCAGATTTAATACAGTGCTGTCAGGTAAGAAATTTCTTTTTTTTTATTCATTTTTGTATTCATATATATACAACAGATATAGAGATGTAAAAAATAAGATCATCAATGTGATACTTTGAGATTTGATAGGAAACTAATTGAAAGAAGAAAATTATTGATTAGTAACTCCACATATTCTCAGCTTATACAGTGGTGGCCACGAATTCAAGACACGACATTTTACTTATAAATACATTTGTGATAATTTTTACATCTTATCAAAAATATTTTAGGTCCATGATATTTTTCTTAAGATTGTAGTAATATTAGGAAGAAAAACTAATAATATTTTGCTACCTATATTTAGTTAAGAATTTTTATTTACATATTATATAGATCAAGACAAAATGCTAGTCGGGATTTGATATTTTTTTGACACAAGTGGTTTACGATGGGCAATACACCCACGCAAGTTTTTCTCATTTAGACATCTTCTTATTGCCCTAGACGACATATCGATACCAAAATCCAATAAAATTGTATTCTTTATTTTACTTGAGCTCGTGAAAGGATTATTAGCAGCTACTTTATGGTGTGGTTTTTCGGGCTCTAGGTTGCTGTTTGACATTTTTGATGGTACCATGTTGCTCGATGTGTTCCAGCGCGTTGTAAATTTTGCATCTAGAACATTTAAGCAGCTTGGATATCTCCATTTTTATTTTTCCATCAAATTTTAATTGTTGGATCAGTTTTCGCTCGGCATCGGTATTCCAAGTACCTCTGACCATTTATAATTAAATATTTCTATGTATTCCAACATAAAATAAAATAAAACATTCGTTGCTCAACGTTTAGCTTCAAAAAACACCGAAAAATCACTTAAAAACCAGATATTTCTGAAATGTCTTAAATTCGTGGCCAATTTGAAATAAACTTTTTTACAATAATATGATCAAAAAGCAACAAAATGTAAAAAGAAACAAAATAAAATAATGGTACTTTTTCTTAGTATTACAGGGTACATAGAAGAATAAAGAATATCAATTTTGATATTACAGGATTGTAAATATTATCACAACTAAATCAGTCATATGACGTGTCTTAAATTCGTGGCCACCACTGTATATCACAAGAACCAATTTCATTGCGGTTTTATGCAGTTTTTTAAACAAAATTTTTTTCATTGAATTAATTAAAACAAAAATACACCCCTTGAAAAAAAGAACATCCCATTTCCTCTTCCATATAGTTATAAATAAATAATAATATAATATACACCTGCACTAATTGAAGTTCTACTCTCCAATAAAGTGGTTAATATTTTGTAGAGCATATAAAATATCAAGTGAAAATGTCCACAACAATGTTTAACATATCAAAGCTGGATGATACGAACAGGGTTTGTATTGCTTGCTTGAAATTAGCAAAAGCACCTAAATTTCTGCTATGCTTAAAGTTTTTCAGCAATTGTACCCAAAGCGAAAGCAAACAGCAAAGTTGAAGAAATAGAAACAAACTCATTAGCTGTAGTGTTACAGTGAAATGTTTTCTGCTAACGCAGTCAGTCACAGCGATTAATATCAAACGATAACTACTGCTTGCAGCGTTTCAGCTCTTGTGGTTTCTCTTGTGCTTTTGCTGTACTTATTTGCTGTGCTCTTTTACTTTGTAAAAAACTGCGTAAAGGTTTTATAATGTATAGAAAAAATGTATATAATATATAGAAATATATATATATATATATATATATATATATAAATATAAGGGTGGCCCTTAAAGTTTGATGAATATTGGCAAAAAAATGATATTGTCAAAGTTTCATATCAATCGGTTGGGGTTAAGACGTGCCGCAAGACCGATGAAATTTAGGGGAAACCCTAAAATTTAAGTTTCATGACTAATAACTTGTTCTCATCCGTGAACAGGACATTTTCCCAAAAGTGAATGTCCTTATTTTCATATTTTTTCGCGTAATTTATGCGTTTTGCTTTATTTACCTCGGAAATATAGGGTTTTTTTCTGGGATGTCTGCCATGAAACCCGGATTTATGCAATATACGTCGTATTGTACTTCCACTTACAGGTTTTTCCAACTCTTCACTAATCTCTTTGGCCATCTGCACTGCGCTAGAACCAGGAATTTTTTTACTGTGGCAACAATCTTCCTTTCTTCCCTTTCATTTAATATTCTTGGCCGACCCGTTCGATTAAAATTTACTATTCTTTTAAAGTTTTTATATTTATCGACGATTTTTTTAACTGAAGTGTGATGCCTTCCAACAATTCTCGCAATTTCACGATAAGATTTTCCTTTTTCCCTTAGTTCTACAATAATTTTTCGAGTTTCAGTTGAAATTTCAGTTCTCATCTTTTTAAAACTTTTTGTACTTCTTGTCAGATTATTACACAGCAAGTGATGAGTACTAATGAACTTAAAGAATGTTTAAATTGTATTTTCTTACAAAAAAAAATTGAAGAAAACTAGCAGTAAATTTAACGGTTTTAGCAAAAAATGTAATGAGAGGAATGGTGTATAATCACTTTTGCTGCGAAATATTTTGAGTTTTTTGTTTTAAACCAGTAAAAAAAAATGTTTTTTTTTTTATTTTTATTTTGTGGTAGAGTTGGTTATGAAGGAAGCTTTAAATTTTCATCGTAAAAATTATTGTTGTGCTACAAGTATATTTTTTATAATAGAAAATTTAAATTTATAGTGTGTGTTGACTCACTTATGGCGCTCAGTGTATATATATATATATATACATATATGTATATGTATAATGTAATGTTACTTATAAGCTGCAACACTAAGGTGTTTGGTAATGTATTGAGCAAAAACCTGCAAAAGGTTAACCATAAAAGTCTTTCGAAACTTTTAGGTTTAATTACGTAATAATTATATTTAAATAAAAAAATAGATTTATAAACCGTATGAAATTAGTTTTCATGTTTTTTAAGCATGTGAAGGGAATGCGCTTTTAGAGCCCGCAAAGTCTATACTGTGGACTTGTTCAGCATGCCAAAATATTAACATAGATTTTTATAAATTGTTTAGAAGCTATAAGCTGATTATGACAGCTCCCGTAATAGGAAAGAAAAATTAAATAAATTGTTAAAAGTTCCTTCTTTGAGCAATTCATCTGTGCCTATTGTTACTAATTCCGTTGCGGTCAGTGAGTTTGGTTCTACGCCATCTACGTCATCAAATTCAGTTTCTTCTCATCCATTAAACATTCCAGCAAATGATATTGGCATTGGAACAAATGCCCAAGTACTTCAGAAACCTCTTCAAGCTGTTCCACCTAAGAAAACTGTATTTATTTCTCGATTAGATAGCGTTACTTATTCGAATGATTTTGATCATTATATGAAATCTAAATTTGAGACCTAAAGCGGGCATTTGGATACAAAAATTAAAATTCTCTGAGCCCAGATTAATTTCGTCATTTAAAATTTTGATCACTGGTGATGACTACAACTTAACAATAAGTTGTCTAAACTTTTGGCCTGAAAGCACTTACGTTACACTTGCGTTTTGAGAAAAAAAACTAGAAACAACTGTGAGATGAATATTGCTCGTTTGCCACTAGGAAAAATACCCACTACAAAAAACTAATAACCTGTAATGATTGTTTAAATATTGTATACCAAAATGTACGTGGCTTAAATACTAAATTATCTGACCGCATGGTTACTAATTATGACCTTACACATGATGTTATTGCCTGACTTTAATGAAGCAGTAAACAATAAAGTTAACGGTGTGACGAGTGATTCCGCAGATGGACTTAAAATAGAACTCGGAGCTCTCTATCAGGACCAAAACTAAAATACATTTTAAGCTTCTTCAAGTACAACAAAATATCACTTTCGTTAAAAATAGGATAAGATATTATCTGACTCGATAAAAATGTATAAGGATACTTATTTATGTCACTGTAAACAGCATCAGAATAAGTACTGGCGAAGAAATCAGCAAACATATTACATACATATATTTCTTCGGCGACTTCCTCAGCAGATTCTGGCTAAAACTCTGAGAGTAAATAAAATTGCCATCAAAAGTTTCTCAAACATTTTTCGTTCGGAGTCGACTTTAAACTATAGGTCCCACCACTCATGTATAAAATTAACAAACACAACATGAGTGGTGTGAGAAACTAGGCCGTAATCCTTCCTGAAGGGTTGTAATGACCAATTATGTATATTTATCAATAACTTTCTCGTCAAATTTCTAAATGTCACATTGGTGTTCTCATTATTTTTCACATAACAACCAAATTTTTTTCTTTGTTAGTTCGAAACTATGACATTCAAGCAACTCCAAACTTGTTATTCTAATTTCACAATTTACTTGTTGATATTCTAATTTAACAAGTAAATTATAGGCTTAAACATCTTTTAAATATTATAATTAGTTCAATAGTTTCGTGTGGCCATTTAATTATATATTGCAGAAATAATAATTTTACAAATAATTAGGTCTACTTACTCTCCGAAAAAAAATGGTTTTAATAAACATTAGATGAAATTATGTGTGAATGTATATGGTTAGGACAAATGGATTTTCAAACAAAAAATGTTAAATTACGATGTTAAAAACATTAAAATGAGGAAATTCCTTATGAATGCTTAGCCAAAATTATTTTAAAAAATTAAACTTTCTTTACAATTGAATAAAAATTATTAATATTTTTTCTTTATTTCTAAGTACAGAATAATAGAATAACACATACTTTAAATTTTCTCCTACATACATAATTGGTCATTACAACCCTTCAGTCAGGATTATGGACCTAGTTTCTCACACCACTTATATTGTGTGTGTTAATTTTATACATGAGTGGTGGGACGTACAGTTTAAAGTCGACTCCGAACGACAGATTTTTGAGAAACTTCTCATGGCAATTTTATTTGCTTTCCGAGTTTTTGCCAGAAATCTGCTGGGAGGAAGTCACCGAAGAGATTTTTTTTTATCTTTTCGTTTTGATGTCTGACCTGGGGTTTGAACCGTGGCCTTACGTCTAATAAGCCAACACACTACCTACTAGACTACGGCGACTTTTTTTGGTGATCTAATACTATATTTTATGGTTTTGTAAAGATTTTCTATCGAATTAAATACGGAGATTCTAATACGTTCACGGAATTATCAAGAAACCAGTTTTTGACTACACCCGAAGTGTGTTTCGAACCATAGTCCTGGCGAAATTGGAATTACAAGGCATTTCCTTCATTTATTTCAGTCTATTGATTCCACACCTTGCCATGAAAAGCATCCCCGAACTATACCATTACCTCCACAACATGCTTTTTTTGTATAACGGAAACATAATCTTTTAGTTTTAGGTCTCTATCTATCTATCAATTCCAATCAAATGAGTCTTAGGTTCGTACGACAACGCCATGTTTCACTATCTCTTCAGATGTATATTTGCAAATAGCACTCGAGTTTGTCAGTGTTCTTTTGTTAAAATGGTTTTCAAAAACCAACAAAAATGTTATGTAGAGAAGTACATATTACTAATTTTTATTCACGCTAACAAATTGAAAGAATAAAAAAAATTATTAATATTGTTTTGGGAAATATATATCATTTTGATTTGGTTATACGTATTTATCTATTTCAGACGTCTGGAAATATCATCGTTAGCAGTAAAGAACGTATATATTTATATGAATATACCCAATGCGTTCATGAGAGTACTCAACCTAGATTTAAATACATAGATTTTCTGCCTTTCAAGTTTTTCGTCAATCTGAATTTTGTGCCGCTGAAACTAAATTTGGCTGAAAATGTAATTGCGTGTATGAATAACCGATACTGTGTAGCATTTCGGGTTGTGGATGTATTAGCGAGCAATGTATGTACAACTGGAGACGTAGGCTTTCCAAACTCAATGATACAAGGCTGCAGCGCTGAAGAAAATGTAGACATTGAAGTAGAAGATGCAGTATCAAATTCGGAATCAAGTGTGGCAAGTAAGACAAGTGCTGGGCCTACAACTCATAGCCATAATAGTTTTGAAACAGATTCCTTACAAAGCACAGCGAGTGAACGCCCTTTAAATGGCTTTCCAGGTAGAACTCCAATTGATTTTAATGTCGCTCGCATGGTAAACTCAGCCTGCGGTCGAGATTTTGAAGTAGAATTAAAGTCCCAATGGGATCAAAGTGATTCTGATGCGGGTATTAATGCGGCGACCGGTAAATGTAATATAACGTGTGACACTCAAGATATAATTATTATGCCAGCCAAAGCAAATGAAATAAAAATTAAATTAGTCAATGAAGCAAAAGCAATGAATGTTCAGGTAAATAAACACTAGTTGTTATATGTATGTATGTATACAATGCATATTTTTATTGAAGACTTTATCGGGCTTTGTTTAATTTTTCATAGCGCATATCATCAAATGGTAAAATAATATCAGCGTACAATGAAGAAAATATGGTGCAATACGATATTCGTAGATTATTACAAATCTGTATGAAATCCTCTGAAGCTGGTGGTGGTCGAGTTGTAGATATATTACGCTGCATGGACTTGAAAGCTATTTATCAGCGTAACGAGAATGACAGCGATGATATTGATGACCCTGAATATGATATGGGAAATCAGCAAGTCCCAGGCGTGATAACAACATCAAAACATGTTAATCGACGAACTTTAAAATCCAGTAAACATCAAAGTTGTATTGGTTTTGCTTTATTAGTCGCAAGTAGTGTTGATGGTTATTTATATCAGTTTTGTGCTCAAGGTAAGAAATATTCTGTATATACTTGGCAAATTATTACATTGCATTGTTTCTCTATATAAAGGAAAATGGTATAATGAAAATGAAAAGCCAATTGCTATCTATTCGTTCACTGCTCCTGTTCTGCAAGTTCACATTAATGATTATGTTATTTATGCGGTAACTACTGATTCAGTTGAAACTCATACTTCGAGAATTGGTCATAAGCTATTCAATAATCGATTTGAATATCCGTCAATAGCGCAACTTTTCCCCGAAGAGTCAAGTCCTGATGTAAATGCTCCAATTGCAGTGATCGGCCTTTGTTCATTTATACACGTGCAGTATGTTTGTGTCAATCGAAATAATGTTGTCCTGATAAGTAACGGTGCAGTAAATTGTTTAAGTGCGTCAGTTTCAAATGATTGCAATAATACGGCATTAAAAAGACGTAGTACAGGTGAAGGAAAGCGTAATATTGCAGCCCGTTTGATTGCTGAAGCCAAAGCTAAGCATAATATGTTGCGCAGCAGTTATTCTAATCAACAATCTGTTAATAATGAATGGACTCTGTACAATCTCGAGATTCCATTAGTAGAACAAGTAGTGGATGATTTGGAGTCAATGGCTGAGACTTATCGCTCCGCTAGTAGTAGCAATTTTTATGATCTAATGGAGGAAGCCCATGTCATGTTAAGGATGAGTACATCTCTGCAATTTAACAAATTAACTGAAGAAAGAGAAGCGAATTTGCGATTAAAATTCATGGCTAATTGTCGAAAATTGGCTGATTTTTCAATAAGATCTAAAAAGAAGGAAATATATATGCAGGCATCAGGATTTTACAAAATGTGTAACCTGCAATTATCGGAAATATATGAAAACTACGTAAATAATTTTCCCTATGTGGACGAAGAAAAAAGTCAGGATATGCAAAAGCTTCCAACGCCTGAGAATGACAGTTCTACTATTGCAGATAATCTTCATGGTTTAATTTATACAGTGAAATTGTTTTTAATGAATTTAGGAATGGATCGCTTAAAGGCTTCCTTCTTAAATCAGTTGGTAAAACCATTCTTCACTCCAAGCCGTGTAATAAAACAAGGTTTTACCCAAGTTTCCCTTTCATTAGAATTTCTTAATTTGTTTATTAAATATTCGCCAGAATACATTCCACAGGTTATGTTAGAATCTCCTGTTGTTGCTGATACTATAAGTGGTGAAATTATAAATTACTTAAAATTTTTGGATAATTTGTGAGTTTTAATTATTTTAATTTATTAAGTATAGAAATTATCGAATGTTTTATTACCTATTCGTACCATAGAAAACCTGATGATAATCTCTTACTTGCTGTTACCGCCAGTAGAATGTCAAATTACATTTTATCTCAAGAAGTTGTAACTCGCACTAATCGTCACAATTTAGCTGTTGCACTAATAAAATATAAAAATGTTCTGTTCGATGATACAACGGTTTTATTTCAAAAACAAAAGCGTACAAAAACGGACGAATATCCAAATAGTTCATCCAAAACTACTCCATCACCTCATGCTAAACAACACAAACGTAAATCAACGCAACATAATCACCAGGGTGCTCTAATTACTAACGCGCAAACCGCAGGTCAGGAAGTTGTTTCATTTTCGGATTTCACAGAAACGATTCTATTAGCAACAGAGAAAACGGAATTAATAGAGGCAATAAGTGATGTTTTCATACATGCACTATGTGTTGAACACAGTATTACTTTGGAGACGATTTTGCAGTTATTTTTAAACTATATTGCATCTCATATTGGACAAAAGGGTTACCAAACTTCCCAAAAAGTATTTGTTAACATTTTGCAGGTGAGTAAAATAATAATATTAGATACCTATCTCTTTCAATTACCAATAACTGCTTAATGGAATTACTTCAAATGTTAATATTTTGTTCCACAAAACATAAGACACAAAATTAGGTGCATAGGCAAATGTTAAGTAATAAAAAAAATTTAAGCGCAACATTTTAAGAACATTTCAAGATTAATTATGAAATAATACTGAACGTATTATACAATACATAAAAAATATAAATTTGGAAAAATGCGCTTAAATTTATTAGAATCTCACAATGTACCCAATCTAATTGAACCGGATGTTCAGACATGGATAGAAATGTTAATATTGACAGTGATCACCAATTCGTTTAGGGAAATAAGAAGTGGCAAAAAGTAGCATTCCAGAATTGTTAAAATCGATGTTAAAAATTTTGTAGAAGAAATTTAAGCATATATTTTTGTGGTACCTATTTACCTTATATCTCTTCCACACAACGTAAACTTATATCTACATATGTACAAGTATATTAAAAGAAGGAAAATCAAAACGATGTCTTGTCTTTTGAAATATTTTAATTTAATTTTAGACCGTAAATATTTGTATTTTATATATTTTTAAAAATTAAATGTCTTTAAATATCAGATATACAAACAACAGCATTTTTTAAGAATTTTTCAGAATTAAAAGGTTTCAAATTTGTGATTAACATTTTACAGGAATTTTATACCAAATGTTATTAAAATCATAAATGATGAATCCTAAAATGTCTTGTATTTGTCCGATCAACACATGATCAAATGCATAGTTTACGATTCAATTCATTTTGAATAATTTTCAGTGGCGCCATCTATCGGCAATTAATCGCACGAACTTAGAAACCTTCGTCAACTCATGCGCAACAACTTTGCTAAAGATCATATCATGATCAAATGCACTGTTTACGATTTAATTCATTTTGAGTAATTTTCATTGACGCCACCTGTCGGAAATTGGTCATACCAACTTAAAAACCTTCGTCTTGTTGTCTGATACCTTTTGTTCCTTTTGTATCTTAAGGAATTTAATTAACTCATCTTCAGGAAAGTTCATAACTTTTCTCGAAAAATACTTTCTTGAAATGGTTGCTTTTAAACATCGTATGAGCACTGAATCACTAACTAAGAAAAAGCATTTGACATTTGTTGTTCAAATTCGCAGTGCGAGCGTAAAGTAAACATAATAAATTGTAACAGGTGAAAGTAATACGCTTTTTCTATCCTCGAAGTTAGCTAACTCAAGCATTTTGAGTTTGTCTAACACTAAATGTGTTTCCACATGCGAAGTTAACTAACCAACAGCTTCTTGAAATTGTCATTAATCGTTTTAAAGTGAAACAACAATTTTAATGACTTGAAACGAAAAAGTTTTTAAATCATAATTTAAAAAAAATTATTTTAGCAACTAATCATTATTATTATCAGCAAAAACGAATATGTACTTTTGTTCTTCAAATCGATAAAATAATTTTAATTTTTAATTTATATTATTAATTAAATTATTGAAATTCGTCATATACAATTTTCATTTGTTGAAAAAAAGCTTGAAAGATGTTTGAATCTTGAATCGTCCAATTAATTTTTGTACTAACATCAACTTATTTTTGGGTTAGATAATGGGCAAACAAAACGAGTTATAGCTGTAACTGTAAAGTTATCTAACACTCGTTTAGCTTCGAGTATAGAAAATGGGCATAATTTGCTAAAATCTTCTTAGTGAATCAAACAATCGTTATTTCAAACGACAAAAATTGTCCACTTCTTTTTTGCGAATGTCAAAGTTTTTAAGTCGTATAAAAACGTCGTTCGGAGTCGACTTTAAACTGTAGGTCCCACCACTCATGTATAAAACTAGGTCGTAATCCTTACTGAAGGGTTGTAATGACCAATCATGTATGTATTAAAACGGTAAAACTCATCAATAATTTTGTAATTTTTGTTATTTTAGGTATACTATTATGAATTATTTGACGTTAATATATTGAATAGTAATCAGGATGTTCCTACAACTAATACTCTCCCACAAATCGATGAAGAATTTGATGAGGGTTTCTCTAAAGAAAACAGCGAAAGAGACAGTGAATCCATTGCTAATTCTATTGATGAAACGAATTCAGCAGCTAGCTCTTCAATTGATGAGAGAAGAGCATCTGGTCATTGCAATCGTATTGTTTATGATCAGTTACAAGAACAACAGTCTCCGTTTAAACGCAGTTCAAACGCATCACTTTTAAATATAGGTGAACAACGCATTACAAATGAGAATGAAATCAATAATAAAGGCTTAAAAATATTATTACGTATGTATGTGGGGCGCTTAAAAGCCTTAACTGATTTAATAACTGACCTACAATCGGCAGATGTTGAACAAGAATCATTAAATAAAGAATTTCATGGCTTACGAGTGGAATGTATATCATATATGATTCGTCACTTGCAAGAGTTGCGCATGCAGCAACATCATGATAATCAGTCTGGCACACTTCATTATAATCAGCCCTATCACGGGAAAATAGAACCGTTAGATGTGAAAAATGATGGACAAAAGACAATATTTGTACCATTAATTCCTGATTATAAGTTAAATGGCGAAAAATTTGAGCAACATTTAAAATTATATATTCGACCTATACCCTCTCTCTTAGATCGTCCACAATTTTTAAATCGTTTACCGCCATTTAAACGCGGTGACTTTAGTTATCCAAATAAAGAAGATGGAGAAAATGAAGTTCATTTCGTTGGCTGGCATAATGAACTTTTAACTTTAACTTTAAAAATTCAGGTAGAATCATTAAATTAAATATACAATAAACATACATATTCATATGCATTTTACATTTTAATTATAGTCTTTACTAGCTTCACCTAAAATCTATCAAGAAATTATCGAAGAGTTTATTGCATTTGTGCAAAAGACACCGGATCTCATAGGTATCGATAGTTTTATAGTAATTGTATTACCCAAGCAGTTGTCCATAAATTACATGTTAAACTTTAGTCCTGAACATTTATGGCAGTACGGAAAGGTAAGTTTAAAAAATTGGAAAATTTTGTTAAAACAAAATTAACTTATTTTGCAATTTTGAAGTCCAATAACTTTACAACAAAACAATGGGAAGCTCTACTAAAGAGAATTATTGACAAGCAAGAACTTTTGCCAAATTGGAAAACGTATATTGCAGGTGATTACATTGCAAAGTAATTTTAAATTTTAATTTATTATGATAAATTTGTTTTTGTTTTTAGAAATCCTTAATAACCTAGTAGTAGACTTGAACTTTGAACAACTATTGCAATGCTTCCCTGATGATGTTCTTCATAAGCGCAATATAGAGCTTTGGGCTAAAGAATTTAATACAGAGTGTATAACCGCAATTGATGCAGATATTGGTGGTTTAATATTCGAACAGGAGCAGGTTGAAAATAAAAATCCACTAACACAGGATATTAGACGCGATCACTTACCAATGGACAATGTTGATGAAGATAATGTGTTTGAAGTAATATTACGTAAAGCCGTGTCAAAGCAACGTAGCATTGCACTACGCGCAATGATTGAATCAACTGGCAAGCAACTATTCGATGCCACTAATAATCCTATGTATAATCTTTAAAGAAATTGGATTCCAAATTGAAATATTTAATCACTTATAATAAATGTTTGAATTAGATAGAAAACATTTTAGTAGTCGTTTCCGATGGTAAAAAATTTTTGAAGTATTCAGATCGTATATTTGTTAGTTATGTCTTGTGACGAATTATTAACGTTGTTTATCTATTTATCAATATTTCATATTAGTGTGTAATTTTTCAAATCCTATGTAGTATTTTTAACAATCGCTATTGCACAAATTTTAAAAATAATTTCATTAAGTTAAATAATGTATGCAATTATTGTAATATGTCATCCCTTTTTTTATCAGTCATTTATTTATTATATACATATTTATTTATTACTATTTATTATTATTATTTCAAAGAGAGGAATATTTATCGATACTCATTTTCAATTCACAAATTAACTTCATGTGATTATTTAATGCATAAGAAATTTCAATAATTTATTAATTCACATAAATCTTTAATTTTTTTTCAATAAAGTGATATTTCTATTAAACATTTAACAAGTCAAACATATTTCAATTGTTAAAAAAAATGAAATTTTAAACTTTATTACACAAAATTTCAGAAGTTATGAGAAAAGATTCATTTTCCCGTAGTTTAGTTCGATTAAATATACTTGTCAATTAAGACAAGTACAGCATCCGGAGGTCGAATTGACCCATTGTACAACGTCCTAGTTTCTCAAACCACTTATGTTGTGTGTGTCAATTTTATACATGGGTGGTGGGACCTACAGTTTAAAGTCGACTCCGAACGGCAGATTTTTGAGAAACTTTTTCATGGCAATTTTATTTTCCTCAGGCGTTTTGAAGTCAATGTAACAAGCGCGCGTTGTTGCGCCACCAGCTAAAAGGAAAGACATTGCAAATATGCACAAATATCAAATTAATTTTAAATCATTTTATTGATTTTCTTTCCCTTTGTCCAGATGATTCAGACGAACGGGTCTGAGTAGTACGCATTCGATCAGTTTCTAATCTCACTTCTCGTCTTCGTGTAGTCGAAGATTTTCCAGTCTCAATGTTCGTTGCTCGTCTGATTCTGAGGCTCGTAATGCTCTTTTCTTCCGTGCTTGAGGTGTAGGTCGACCAATTGCTTGTCGCTTTGGAGGCATGATTGCAAGGGGTCGATGTGAAAAATGCGTTTAAATTTATTAGAATCTCACAATGTGCCCAATCCAATTGAACCGGATGTTCAGACATGGATAGAAATGTTAATATTGACGGTAATCACCAATTCGTTTAGGGAAATAAGAAGTGGCAAAAAGTAGCATTTCAGAGTACCACACAACGTAAACGTATGTATATCTATGTATGTATATTAAAAGAAGGAAAATAAAAAGGATGTCTTGTATGTATTTTGAAATATTTTAATTTAATTTTAGATCGTAGGTTAGGTTAGAGGACGTGCACTTGTCAATTCAGACAAGTACAGTACCCGGAGATCGAATTGACCCATTCAACGCCCTAGCTTCTCACACCACTTATGTTGTGTGTGTTAATTTTATACATGAGTGGTGGGACCTACAGTTTAAGTCGACTCCGAATGACAGATTTTTATTTATTGAGAAACTTTTCATGGCAATTTTTATTTACTCTCAGAGTTTTTGCCAGAAATCTACTGAGAGGAAGTAGCCGAAAAAATACTTTTTGTATTTTGTCTTTGATGCCTGGCCTGGGGCTCGAACCCAGGCTTTTGCGTCTAATAAGCCAACACACTACCTACTAGACTACGGTGACTTCAAAGATCGTAAATATTTATACTATATATTTTTAAAAATTGAATGTCTTTAAATGTCTGAGGTACAAGCAACAGCATTTTTAAAACATTTTCCAGAATTAAAAGCTTTCAAATTTGTGATTGACATTTTACGGGAATGAGTTGTACCAAATGTAATTGAAATTATAAATGATGAATCCTAAAATGTCTGGTATTTGTCCGATCAACACATGATCAAATGGATAGTCATTTTGAATACTTTTCAGTGGCGCCATTTATCGGAAATTAATCGCACCAACTTAGAAACCTTCGTCGGCTCATGGGCAACAACTTTGCTAAAGATCATAACATGATCAAATGTTTACATAGTTTACTATTCTATAAAGGACATATTGGCAAACATTCATTTTTGTTAGATATAGATGTATGTATGTATTATTATTCTTTATACTCTTCCTCATTTTCATAACTTTTTAGTTCTTTGTACCTTTATTTACATATATGTATGTACGAATATATTGTTTATTTTTATTTTTTATATCGATTTCTTTACATTCTTAGGTAATAACATGTTCTTTCGTTCATTTCTATTTGTACACTATGTAATATACATATTTTACCACTTTTACTTCTAAAATTAATATCTTGTTGTGCTATGATTAATAATATATAAACAAATAAATAAACTAAAATTATAATTAAACAATGAAACGTTAGTTGCTGTGCTGTTGCATGTTCCCATTTCCAAAATGTGTTTGAATGTGTAGGTAGGTAGAGGTGGCTGTCGAGTTGAATGAACTCACTTAGGCCACTAGGGCCCATTGTCATGCCACAGTTTTCCTTTATCTCCTAGTCCCGCAACCACTTGGAGCTTCTGATGAAACGACTAAGATTGCCAATATCAATGCGTGACAGTTTCTCAAGATCGTTTACATTGTAGGTACCAAGATATCTTCTTCTTCTATGAAATAGACCATAGCACGTTCCCAGTAGGTGCAGAACAGTCTCCTTATCTCTGCAGCTTCTGGCGAAAACATCAGCTCGGTTTCCAAGACCGATGCGCCTCGCATGCGTGCTCGTAATGCAGTGACCGCAGCAACTATACTGAGCGTGCTCTTTTGAAGTTTAAGCAGACTTGTCGTGTGCTCTTCATCTAGCCTTGGTAAGATTTTCTGCGTCGTTCTGCTTAATCAATTATAATCTTGCAAGTTTCGAGAGCATTCTATGGTTGTGCCACGCTTATTCAATTCATTCGCTTTACAGTTCCCTGATGTCCATATGATATGGATATCATATCTTTCTGCGATCTCATTAAGATATCCGCTAACCTTCCTTAGAACAAATTGCATCCTATCCCTAATAGTATCGACAAATCTGATCATTCATCACCAGATTCCATAAGAAAGGGGGGAGTACATCACCTTGTAGAGCTCACTGAGCTCCCTAGCGTCAGACAGAGTATTCTTTCATGTAGTTTAGATATCCAGTTTATCAAAGTGTTCTGTACACCCAATCTTATTAGTGTGCCGGATATAGCGCTTAGCTCCACATCGTTGATATCCAAGAAGGTGTGCCATCGAACAGGTTAGGCTATGTAGGGCAGTTTTGACAGACATACTATTATTATATGCGTGCTATCCCCTGAATAGGAGATTTTAAACTGAAACTAACGAAAGAGTACTCTTCTATTGCAGTGATGTATTAAACTAGTAACAGTTTTGTATCTTAAGAAAGTCACACATGCTAGTGACGTACAATTTAATGGTAATCGATAAACAAAATAAAATAAGGTTTAATTATATATAAAATATCCCTACAAGAACAGTGACAGTCATTTGATTGGTCATTTGACTGTCACTACTGATGGAAATATCCATCATCGCGTAGAACAAAGTTTCTATCAGTTTCTTAAGGCAAATGGACAAAACTGATGGAAACATTTGTGTACATGTGATTTTTCATCTCCCTTGCACGTATGAATTCTATCGACTTTAAAACATATATCTGAGCTGCTCACTCTTTTGTTTACCAATCAAGGATGATAGAAATGTAAGTCAGGGTTGATCAATCATACTTGATGTATATATCCATCACTGTGGACTAGTCATACTTGATGAATATAACCGTCAAATCTGACCGGTATAACTTTTATATAAAACTCGATTTTTATGTTATTTTTATTATAAATGTATTTGTTTTTATTTTAATTTATTATATATACTATTTTTTAAATATTTTTTTGCTTCAGCCTGTGGTGGCTCCTTTCAACGGCTTTTCTGACACTTTTTTCAAAGTCTAAGGACCCTTGCAGATTGAAAACTTCTGAAATATGTAGAAGATATATATATATATATATATATATACAGTACATATGTTGATACATAAATAATGTCTTTTTCATAATTTATATATAAAAGTATGGACATACCTCGTATAACTTTTTGAAATAGCGAAAGCTTAGCAAGCGCTTGTTTACCCCACCTTCCTTCCCAATTATATTTGTCCAGCAGGTCATCAGTAAACACTGCACGAACGACACTGCTGACATCCTCAGATGTGTCTTTCAATTTATGAAAGTATGTAATCTGTAAAGAAATATCATTATTAAATATTTTAAAAAAGAAACAATTTGACTTTATTACCATTGCTTGGCAAAACTCTGGAGATTCTAACTTCTCCTCTACCTCTCCCACCGCTTCGATAGATTTCAGTGGAAGCATGCTGGCTACTTCGTCCAGATGCTTGTCCATGCTTTTCACCAGTCATGCGACACACTGAATTTTCGACCTTTTTAATGGCTACCTTGCATTCCATCAACACCTTGGACTGGGCCAAGGCTTCGGGCTTTGACAAAATCTGTTAAAATATTTGTTCTTTAAATAGTAATAAAAGAAGGCTAATAATACTTACGCTTGTCTCTAGTTTCTCCAATTTATTGGCAATCTCTTCCTGGTTGGAGACTATTGGGCACTGACCATTGCTCAATATGCTTTGGTTTTGCATAATAGTTGTTTGCTTAAACGAAATAAGAAAATAATAATATTAGATTTCGGAACATGCATATCGATGGCTTAATATAAAAAAGGCCTAACTCAATTTTTTCAAAATAAGGTCTTTTGTTTATTCTGGTAGACAAATGTCAGATACACAAAAAAATAAAAAAATTTTAAATGAGAGATTAAATGTGTCGCTGTTTCTTATTAAAAATTGTATTAACATTTTTGTTGTATCTAAAATTTTTTTTATTTA
Source organism: Sarcophaga subvicina (assembly GCA_936449025.2). Classification (NCBI taxonomy): domain Eukaryota; kingdom Metazoa; phylum Arthropoda; class Insecta; order Diptera; family Sarcophagidae; genus Sarcophaga; species Sarcophaga subvicina. The sequence goes on from OW388083.2 coordinate 29,150,351, forward strand.
AAATAAATCATAATTGCATACTTACAGTTTCTTCAATCTTATCGAGGCGAGATGAAATATTTTTTAATATTTCCATAATGTCTTAAATAAAAAAAAAGAAATATTAATTTAATCCAATGATAATAAGAAAAATTAACTTTACCTTCATTTTTTGCGGCTGCTGTTGACGTTGATGGTAGGTCGTCAGTGCGATTTAAGGCATATGATGTCCTCGGTAGGATTGACTGGTTTGCTAAATAGTTAAATTTATTAAGATTTCATATGTAAATATTTGTACATTGTTTTTTACTTACCAATCATTTCTTGGGTATATTCTTCCCCAACACCCTCAAATATATTTTGGGAATCCGTGTAATTATAAAAAATGGGTACATTATTATTTAATAATGCCGAAAAAATTAGTGAGATAATTCGTGAAAAAGGTGGTGAAGAAGTGGAATAAGAAGAAACTTACTATCGTAGGGTATGCAAAAATATTTAAAATCTATATCTCCCCTTTAAATTACAAAAGTTTCAGTACTTAAATTACTACCAACGACTATCCCTAGATCACTGAATGACTTAAACGGTTCATCGAAATAGTTCTCAGTCTTTAGGAAAACTTTGCATACAAATTCGTCTACATTTACAACATTAACTACTTTAATTGGTCCTAATTCTTTGCTAAAACAAAAACTATCTTTCTCCTTCTTATGGTTAATATTAAAACTTCCTAATTTTGAAACCAAGTTCAAATCCGAATTAAGTCCCTGCCTTTCTTCTAGCCTAAGAAATATCTGCTGCAAAATTCCGTTTGGTTTCTTAACAAGACCTTTAATATACTGCATATAATTTTCGAATTTGTATGCTGAAAAAGAATCTAAGGGTCCGAATTGTTTAGCACAATCTGCTAAATGTAGTAAACCATGAATGTTGAAACTAACTAATTCATCACCATATAATCTACCGAAAAAATTTACGAAATCTTCTAATACACTTTGGGAAATATCTGCCTCTCTAACATGCGACATTTCACTAGACAAAAGCCTTATAGCACAATGTAATAATAGAAAATGATAATATTGATCACTACTAACACAATCTTTCAAAATATAAATACCTGTGTATAGTAAAAACTGCCTAAATTCAGTGGATTTCCAATTACTAATTTCATCTAAACTCCTAGGTGTACGGCAAAATTCTGATGGAACATACTGACCTATAAAACCAATCTTCTCATTCATACCTGTTGCATTCCTCTTATTGACTAAAAGCTTAAGCAATTTCTTCGTGACTCCTAAATCTACTAAATGCATACCGTCTAACGGAAATTGAGAAACCATTTCATAACCTGATTCTTCTAATATACTTCGCTTTTCCCTAAACTCTTCTGTATGGTGAAAAGGACTACATCTAAATTCAAATGTCATATCTGTTCTTGGAATGCCAACTTCTTTCGAAAAACAAACTCTTCTCTCCTTATATAACCCTTCCTGACAACATTTGGAACAACCATTTTTGCTATTGTGGGACACTACACCTGTAACAAAAGCCCTAGCTGGAGAATCACAAATAAACAAGCGAACATCAAATTTAAACAACTTTTCGCTATGGTCTACCTTTAAACCTTGTTCTCTAAGCAACTTTACTTCTGTACAGAAATCTGTCATAAAGCTATCCAAATTCTGTGGCATCTTAAAACCTGAAAAACAACCAATCATGAAAGGATTAACGCTATAAAAGCCTACAATTTTTCCTAAAATGGGCCACAAAATTCTATTTGAACTCTTGAAAAGTTTAAGACCGTCAACGCCTACATCAATCAAAATTTCATCTTTACCACATAAATATTCAAAAGAATCTGAAACAAAAAATTTCTGAATACCTAAATATAAAAATTCACCATTTTCTATTGTTGAAATTTGAATATTTTCCCTACTTGTACTAAAAAGAGTTTTTGCCGACAATGGCAAATCTTCCACTCCTACCCTATTTAGCGTATGCAATAAATCCTCCACAGCAGCCTGAGAAATTTTATTCCTAACAGCCCACGATTTAATCTCCTCACACTTGCCTTTAATACCCGAATTTCCCTGAAAATTAGAATTGTTTCCTATAATTTCAGATGGCTCTGGCTCTGAATCAATCCCTAAAAATTTCGTCTCAGAATCTTCACTATCAATTTCTCCTACAATAGCGGATAAACTACAACCTGGCTCAGAATCTACATTACCAATTTCTTCTACAATTGCGGATACACTACAGCCTGGCTTAGAATCTAAACTATCTATTCCCACAAAATCATCACAACCAATTCTTTCACAAATTTTCTTCACTTGTTCAATTTTTATTTTTTCACTTTTCATTGAGTTCTTTGCATTATTTTCAATAAAACTTTTATATTTTTTACATTGGACTCAAATGTCCTTTTTTCAATGCTAAGGCGTTTTTGCAATTGCCTTTTTTCATATTTAAATTTGTTTAAAATAAAATAAATAATAATTAAAAAAATTTATTTTATCTTTATTTTTTTTAAATTTTTTTAAGCGCGTTTTCTTTCTTATTTTTTTTCTTATTTTTTAAGCTTTCTTGTTTTTAAGCCTTTTATTGCTTTCTCAAATCTATTTCTTGTTTTTTTAATTTTTAAATTTAATTCTCCACTTTAATCGTGCACTTTAGTTGAATTTTTGCTTAGATTTAAAATTTTCACTTTTGTACGACGCTTTTGCAGAAATAATTATCAAAATGTAGTTGTTTCACTCTTGCATATGTACTAGGGATGCCAACCGTTATCGATTTTTCGGGACAATTCGGGATCGAAAAATCCCGAAATAACCCGGGATTTCCCGAAAAAAAAAACAGAAATAAAAAGTAACAAATATAAAAACAATGCATCTATGTCCCCATACATACATATACGTATAGACACATTAGTGAAGAAACAAATACCTACCCTTTAAGAACACTATTTAGTGTCCAAAATATATATTAATTATATTAATTGTTTTAAGTAATTTTTTAAAAAGATCAAAGACTAATATTTCTTGCCTTAATTTTGATGCAAACAGAAACATCTTTCGCTGAAAAACATTTTTCGCAATCTACACTTGTGGGCAAAATGGTTTCAAGATAGCTATATACAGAATATAACTATTCACCTCTAACACCTCGTGATTCAATCAAATCTATTTCTTTAGAAATTTGATTATCTAAACCATCAGCTGTATTAACAGATTTTATTGGACTTCGAGGGCAACGTTTAACTTTTTAACAATGGAAGTCGAGTTCTTATTCAGTTCGATGTCGAGTGATACATATAGAATATTTACTTAATTGTTGCATGATACACTTGAAAAACTACATGAATGTTATTTAATGTAACATTAAATAAAAAAACAATGCCGTAGACTAAATTTTTTTCTTACTTATAAAATTTATATGTATGAATTTACAATCCCGAAAATTCCCGGGACAAGTTTTAAAAAATCCCGGGATTCGGGATTTGGGAATCCCGAAAATCCCGGGATTTTGTGATTCGGGATTTCCCGATTGGCATCCTCTACCAGTTTAAAAATTTTTCCAACAATGGCGACAACAGTAATTTATAACGGCATAAAATGCAACTCTCTACCACACAGTGACGGTCATTATTGATGCAAACATTAATAACATTTTTTTTCCAAACAATTCTATAAAAAATGCAAATGTGTTGTAGTAATAATAATTTTTCATGTGTTAGTTTCAGTCATTCATTTCTTGTAGGGATGCTACGCTACAATCGTTAAGTGCCAGTTACCCGAACGTAACGTAACGTCCAGTACGTTCTCTTTTTAGCATATGGACAACGTCCTCTCTCGTTAGCAAAACGGAATGATTTGTATCAGTGTTGCAAAATTGAAATTATGAAATGGTACTGAACTATAACAGAAAGAGTACATTTTTACAGTAAATGGTACTTTTGTTAAAAAAATTTATTTATAAAAATTAAATGAACAAGAAATAGTTTATTAGAATTCATGTTTTTAAAGTTATTTAATATTTATAATAAAGTTATTTTATATACATAAAAACTCTGTTATACATAAACATAAGGTATATTTATAGCTTTCATTGTTCTAAACAAAATTATTTAATATTTATGTATGTACTAGCTGTATCCTGCGCGTGTTGCTGCGCCACCAACTAAAATTAATTTGAAGGAAAGACATTACACAAATGTCCAATTGATTTTGAATCATTTTATTGATTTTGTTTCCCGTTGTCCTGATGATTCAGATGAACGCGCCTGAGTAGTACGCATTCGATCAGTTTCTAATCTCATATCTCGTTGTTCAAGTGGTTTAAGCGAACGGGTCTCAGCGTCATATAGTCGAAGATTTTCCAGTCTCAATGCTCGTCTGATTCTGAGGCTCGTAATGCTCTTTTCTTCCGTGCTTGAGGTGTTGGTCAACCAATTGTTTGTCATTCATTTTGAATAATTTTCGGTAACGCCATCCATCGGAAATTAATCGCACCAACTTTCGTCGACTCATGCGCCACAACTTTGTTAAAGAATGCATAGTTTACGATTTAATTCATTTTGAGTAATTTTCAGTGGCGTCACCTATCGGAAATTGGTCACACCAACTTAGAAACCTTCCCCGGCTCATGCGCAACAACTTTGCTAAAGATCATAACATGATCAAATTCATAGTTTTCGATTCTATAAGGTACATACAAACATTCACTTTTTAAAATAAAAAGTAGCCTATATCTCCTTCCAGACATACTGTGAAAATTTCAAGAAAATCAGACTTCAAATAAACACACATTCATTTTTATATATAAGATTTCATATTTTAATTAATAAAAAAAAACAGAACTCAGTTCTGCCTTCGGGTGTAAAGTATTTGTATTACAAATTAAAGCTTTCAATTCATTTCATTTAAATAAAGAAATTTACATTATGTGATCATTTGTTAATGTAACAAAATAAAAAAAAATATAAATTAGAACTTAGTTCTTATTTAAGTTTAGAAGTATTTGTAATAAAAAGTACAACTTTCAATTCATTTTTTAAGACAAATCAAATTTACTTTATTATAATTAAAACAGCAACTATCATTTCATTATAAATCTTTAGCTTTAATCAAACTTGAAACAGCTTCAACATGTAAATGGTTTCTTTCTTTGTTTTTTACTTTTATAAATATTTTCATAAAAATTTTCCTCATTAGGAAATAAAGTTAATAACAATGGCATTAAGCTATTGGTTGTACAAGAAATAAGATTATATTTAAAATTTTTAATATATAATATTTATTTTCAAAACAAAACTTTTAAATAAGAAGATGTTGCTGTTTCTTTGAATTTATAAACGATTTTTTACCAACTTTTTTTGTTTCTTCAAATATGTAAAATTTTGTTCCACAAAAAACGTCATTTATAGGTAAATGATTTTCATTTAAATTTTCCAGCGACATATCATCCAAAGTAGTCTTTTTAATAAAATTTCTTGCCACTTGTAGGAACAAAAATTCCATTCTGGAAGGGGAAATGATGTTTGAGTTGTACCAAAAAAAGTACAATTGTACTAATTTTGCCAACACTGTTGTGTTCTGTTCGTTTGTGTTCTGTTTAGTTTTTATTTTTAGTCGCAGTTTTTGTTCATATTCATCACATGAGATGAATTTTAGCTTGGCATGAAATGTATACGTATACACAGCTTTGTATGTATTAGTGTTTTGCATTGATTTCATTTTTAAAAATGTGCATGTTTAGTTCTCTGCTGGCAATGTGGGGTTGTAGCTGGCTGAAACTTTACGTCACCGAAAAACCATTATCTTCACCTCTCTTGCCTATAAACAAATTTTTAATTTTGTGCATCCCCGAGTTAAATTGTAACTTGAAATTTCATTAAGCATTTTATCGCACTTCAGTTTAGTATCCGAGAGAAATTTCATCAAGCAGCTTTGTGCTAAGTGTTCTGTGGTGGTTCTTAAAATGAATAATAAAAAAAATCATATGAAAAAAGTGGCTGCTAATAATAAGACACTGAAAATAACATATCACGAGGATACAAGCGAGAATAGGAGTGTATATGTTTATTTTACTGGTTCTACTTTGTCCGAATTATTGGACGTTGTAGAAAAATATTATGATGGGCATCGTGACGCTTTTGATTTGTATTGGTTTGGTAAGTTATCACTATGTACATATATTGTAGAATTATAAAATAACAAAATATCTGGAAGTTAAAATGAATGCTTTTATCTTACAAAACCATGGAAATACTTTTTAAAAAGAGAAAAAAAAATTTTTTTGTTCCAAATTGTTAAAGTTTGCCAATAGTTTATTAGAAACAAAAAGTGTGTGTTTACAATGAAATACTTTGCAAATATAGAATTTAATATAAATACATTTTGTATAATACAAATTCTCGTTTTCCAGATGATGATAAAGATAAAGAAAGCAAAGTTATTATAAACCACGACGACGGTGTAAAAATTTTTATGGAACTTACATCAAGAATGAAGACTCGTCACTTACATGTCCGGCCATCAGAAACGTATGACTACTATGTCTATGATTATTAGTATAAATAATATGAATAAAATAACCTTAGTCAACTTAAATGAAAATATTAACAGTTTGGGAGTTTTACTTTCCTCTCCTATTATGAGAATAAAAATTTTCCAATTAAATTTTCTATTCTTTTGAGTTTTTACGAACGCAAGAACTTTTAGCTGAACGATAAGTTAAAAGTTAAGTTAAGTAAAGATAAGTTAAAAATGTATAAAGTATTAAAAAATAAGAAAGAAGAGCTTAAACTTTACGAGACAGATTTCAAATGCAGAAAGGAATATAGAAGAAAACTTTTAAAACTTAGAATAGAGGAAATATAAATTGTAAAACGACGAATTGAATTGGATGAACCAAAAAATGGAATACAACGCTAAAACAACTGAAGTTTTTATGTTTACTTTATTTTAAAAAGATAATTAACAAATGTGAACAAGGCGAATTCATATAAGGTGGTGTTGTCAGCCCAGGTGATAGCCTTTTTAAGTACGTGAGATTGTCAAATGTTTTGTTTACGTACAGTGAGCAAAAAAAAACTTGAAAATACAAACATTTTGAACAAAAAATTATCTATAAAAAGAAATTTATTGTCCTTGACTTAAAAAAGCTTAAAAACTATATTCTGATTATAAACATTTCTCTATTGGTTATTTATAAAGAAAATAATCATCGAAAATATATAAAGTTTTATATATTTATAGAAGTATATATTTTATTATTAATTCATTCAGATTAATTTTACCTGAACAAGTCCATCACATGGACATTAGCGACGACATAAAGCTTGTAGATCAGGGGACGCAAACGGAGTAAGTTGTCTTAAATATATAATTTAATACTTTGCGTAGTTTTTTAGAATACAATTCCTAACTCCGTCTCAACTGTTGGATCATACATACCACCTGCCACTATCAAACACTTACCGTCACCTGACTCCGCCCTCCAAAACTCTTTTAGAGCAAGAAACGCAGACAAGGTAAGTTAAGAATTTTTTTGATATATATTAAATTGTATGTATATATATATACATTTATGAATACATACATATGTATACAATGCAAAGTGTAATTAACAAGCAAGTATTTTCTTTCATACGTTCTTTTCTACTACGGTACTCTAATAAAATCAAAGTATTAGAGTCACAAATAAAGACTACAGTGCGGAGGAGAGGAGAATATTTACAGAAGGCCAAGTCAGAAAACTGATGACATCAGACAATACATTGGCAATGGACAGATATTTCCAATGCATTGTGCCTGCATGCTTCAGGAGCGAGGGCCTATAACCGTCTGTACGTAAAAGGCATTCCATTAACACATGTGTTCCATTTCTAGCTTTAGCTTTGGTGTTGAAAAGTGCGGGTAGAGGAAGGCATTATCGAATCATCAGTAGACTTCATGAGGCACATCACCAATTTATCCGATATTGAAAAGGTATGATTTGATTGATAAAATGAAAGTAGTGACGACTTTCGAATACGATACCAACCTGGACAAAGTGAGGAAGCCAAGTAACTACGTTTAGGTGGTTATTGCACGTGGCTTGAAGAAGTCATGGACCCGTCCAACCGTAAGTTGTTGGAGGACATAGAAGTTTCCCCAGGTAAGTGACATATACGCAATAGGTTTACAACACACTACACAACCACTACACTTAACATATTTTTCTAATTCCTCCAATGACGACTATTAATAGCTTGACAAGGAAGGATATAAGTATCTAGAAATCTGGTAAATGAAAAAAATAATTAAAAAATCTAATACTTAAAGCATTTCAACTAACACTAAATCATGTCTATTTCACATTCTATATATCTACATATATATTTAACTATACTTTTAATTTTTTATTTTTAGAAAAGCCTTGACTCCCAACTCCGGTCAATGAAATAGATAAAGTATTTACGTTTTTGATGCTCCCCATCTTTTAAAACTAATACGAAATCATTTCATTGACACCGGCTTGTACAATTGGAAATTATTGACTGCAGCCACAATTTCAGAAGTATTGAAGTAAACTTTAAGAAGTGATACTTCAATTGTATTTAAGTTAAGCATAGAAAATATATCCGTGAAAAGCGCCGATAATATTTTATTTTTAATTCTTTTAACTTCATTTTAATTACAGGAAGGCCTGGGTTCGCCCTATCCCGAAGTATTGATGTACAGAGATGATACAAATCGGTATGGAAAAATTTCCTTGACTATACACCTAATTCTGTTTTTACACGGTAGATTGGTTCCAGAAAAAACCGTGTAAAAAAGACACTGATCGTATGCAAAAATAGGTGATTGGTTCCTAATCTCTAAAACCTATTAAAATTAGTGAAAAACAAGGATTTTTTAAGAAGTTTTGTATTTGACATTTTCTTTTAGGGATTCATAAAATATTTAACAAAATTAAAAATATAAATAACTAAATAAATTTAAAATATTTTTGGCTTGCCTTTTATCTTAATGCGTTAAATTTAATGTAACGATAGAAAAACAAATTTGCCAATAAAAAATTTCTTTACCAAACACAAAATATTAACACATTTCAATTGCTCTAACTTTTGTGGTTGTATGCACAAAAAGGAAATTCCCCTAAATTTGTGATATGAACATACTTTGCAAAAATTAAATTTGACAAAAAAAATTAAGCACAAAAATTTTTAAATCGTGCTAAATGGAATAAAATCGTGTAACAAAAATTAAAAATATTTTATTTTCAAACCGTGTTATATCAAAACCGTGTAAAAACAGAATTAGGTGTACATACATACATACATAATTGGTCATTACAACCCTTCAGTCAGGATTACGACTAGTTTCTCACACCACTTATGTTGTGTGTGTTAATTTTATCCATGAGTGGTGGGACCTACAGTTTAAAGTCGACTCCGAACGACAGATTTTTGAGAAACTTTTCATGGCAATTTTATTTACTCTCAGAGTTTTTGCCAGAAATCTGCTGAGAGGAAGTCGCCGAAGAAATACTTTTTGTATTTATTTTGATGTCTGGCCTGGGGCTCGAACCCTGGCTTTTCGTCTAATAGCCAACACACTACCTACTAAACCACGGCGACTTCCTTGACTATATGTTTAGACAATATCTATCAGTTTTAAATATCACCAGCGTCTACAAAATACATATTAATATTAACTAGGACAACATCAAAAATTAAATTCTTGCAAACGTATAATTATATTATTTTTTTTATAACTATTTGGAAAAGAAAATGAGATGCCCTTATTCTTTTTCACACAATAAATTTCTGTTTTAATTTTAGTTTAATAAATATTCTAAATTAAAAAAAAAACTATTTTGTAAAACCGCAATGACATCTGTTTTGAGCTACATTAACGTAATTTTGTTTTCATGTTTTCATCTAAGACAAAACTCTTGTATTACAATGCTTTGAGGCGTTGTCTTGAACGACCACAAAATTATCTTTCAAATTCTTATTTAAGCAGATTGACCCAAATTAATTACAATTTTTTTATAAAATCTGTTTTATTCATATTTCCCGCAATACATACAAGGTTGCCTACTCCGTTAACATGCATTTAACCCCAAACCATTACATTGCATTTTTAGGACTTCTCTCGTGTGCAAGCAATAATTTGCATCAGAAATAACCATTCAAAAATTTAATTGATCAAAATACTATATTTTCTTTTTAATTTTTCATGTAAACAAATCATGTACATACATACATACATACAGTCAAACTCGGTTATAACGAACTCCGTGGGACCAGAGAAAATAGTTCGTTATAGGCAAAGTTCGTAATAAACGGAGAAGAAAATATAAAATACAAATAAATTTTTTCATTTATTAAAAACAAGAAATATTTTTTTTTATTAAAAACCAAAAATATGTACTTCAGTGAAAAATTGAATAAAATAGTATTAAAAAACAAAATAAAACTAAATAACAAAAATAACTTCAAAAAACTATAGTTAACTATAAACATTTATGTATATTTACATATAAAAGTCTGTTATTTTTCTTTTTATAGCAGCATTGATAATTTCTGTTGATATACATTTTTCCAAGGCATATAAATGGTCATTTGCTTCTTCTACATAAGGCTTTGATTGAACATATTTTTTTATTTTTTGCAAAAAAATATGCACATTTTCAATTTAAGGTATTTGATCCTCTATTTCCATCTCATCATCTTCATCGCTCAAATTATCATTAGGTGGAGGCTTTACAATTTCCACAATTTCACTATCAGAAAGGGGCGCCGACGTTAAAGTATTTTCATCTATATTTATATATTCTTCCAAAGACAGCGCTTCTACATTTGTTTGTTCCACAGTGTTGATAATGCCATTTCATTCACAACGCTTCTAAAACATTAACATCTAATTTTTGTTTCATTTCAATTGCTGTAAGATATTTTGTTAAAATTATTTTCCTATAGTGATGCTTCAGATTTTTAATAATGCCTTGATCGCATGGCTGCAATACACTTGTAGTATTCGGCGGCAAAAATATGAGTTCAATATTTTCTAAGTTTACAGATGGATGTGCAGTGCAGTTATCAAGAATTAAAGCAATTTTTTATTTTGTTTTTGAAAATACTGATCCATATTCTTTAACCAGTTCAAAAATAATTCTGATGTCATCCAAGCGTTTTTGTTTGCTTCATATTGCAAAAGAAGTTCATAAACATTTTTAAAACATCGCGGCTTTTTAAATTTTCCGATCACAAATAATGGAAGTTTGTCGGAGCCATCTGCGTTACATCCAACTAAAACGGTTAGCCTCTCTTTTTAATTTTTTGAACCAAAGCATTTATCTCCTTTAAATGCTAGTGTTTTATCGGGCAAACACCTATAAAATAAGCCAAATTCATCACAATTATAAATTTGACGTATTGCGTATTTTCTCAAAAGGGGAGCTAGTATTTTGTTTGTCCAATTTGCTGTGACTTCTGGTTCGACACTATTAGACTCTCCACATATTTTTTTGAAAACAATTTAATTTCTAGTTTTAAAGCGGTCTAACCAGCCATTTGTTGCCGTAAACTTTATGTTAAGATCTTTTGCTAATTTGTTGGCTTTCTCCATCATTAAACTTCCACAAACGGGTGTATTTTCGGCAGGTACCTGTTGAAACCATATCAACAAAGCCCGCTCCACCGCTTCATATTTTGAACTTCGTATTTTTTTTGTTGTCGACTTTTGATTTTTTTATAAAAATTTTCAATTTTTGTCCTGTTTTTTAAAATTGTTGAAAGTGTTGATTTTGCTATATTATATTCTATGCATATGTCTTTATTTGATTTCCGTTTCTCATCTATTTCACTTAATATTTTAATTTCTTGAAGCACAGACAGCTATTTTTTCTTATTTTTAGACATTTTCAAATTATTTAGCAACTGACGTTTTAATTCTTTTTATCTATCAGCTGATTAAAGATGTTAAGTTTCAATTTAATGCTGCCGTATTAAATAAAAATAAAGCCTTGCCACACTTCAAAGTTATTTCTGAGGGTTCGTTATAAATGTATGAAATTTAATTATTGCGACCATTTAAAAGTAGTTCTTTTTAACCGAGAATTCGTTATAAACGAGTTCGTAATAAACGATGTTTTTTGTATGAAAATTGTTATTAAAACGTTGGGACTTGAAAATATGTGCGTAATAACCAAGAATTCGTTATAACCGAGTTCGTTATAAATGAGTTTGACTGTATATTTTATTTTCTGGGGATGTATGTATGTATGTTCAGTTTCTTCTTAAGTGTTAGCTGTTTAGTCTCTGGGAGTTAATTTTTTGTTTTATAAATAAACTTATTTATTGATACTTTAAAAAATGTCATACATTTTTTAATTTTCTTTAAAATATTCGAAAAATATTTGTATGTATGTGAAGCTTGTTTCTTCCCAGCTAGCATTTGGAAGATTGGTTTTAGAAAAATCACCTTGCTGAGTCTATTTAGAGTACTTTTGGTGATAAAAGTCAAATAATATAAATATGTATATCGTTTTAAAGCAGTGATGCTCAAAATCCGAATTTCCTATCACATGTGATAGGCAAAGAAAATTCTGCTGACGCTGCGTTGACACACCTACACTATAAGCTTACTTGTGTGGTTTCTTATAATGATCGTGTGTTTGTTGCTTTGTTTATTGTTTTGTGTTGAACTCAGAGAACAAAATCAATTCAGTTGATGTCTAGCACTTGATGAAGCAAGATCTCGCTACGCATCTTTTTTGAATGATTTTTTGTTTTTTTTTTTCAAATACACGCAGCAAAATGTTTGATGAAAATTGGGAATATGATTTCTTTTTTATAGAGAATATGGATGGTAATGCACAATGTATTGTGTGTTATCGCTCTTTATGTCGTAATTCTTTTTTTATAAAAAGACATTACGCGGCTAGCCATGGATTTTTCGACAACATTAAAGGGAATGATAGGACTTTAAAATTATTGCAATTAAAAGCAGAATTTTCTTTAATATTCATGGTTGACGAAATGGACGTACTAAATTACAATAATTTACCACATAATAACGATAAATTGTCGTTGCCTTTTAAAAAGGCATCATATACAGTTGCTTGGCTTTAGCAAAGCTGTGCCGTCCAATCGATGATGGAAATTCATCAATACATACATCAATATATTCATCAATACATACATAAATACATCAATATATTCATCAATGCATACATACATACACACATAAATATATTCATCAATAAATACATACACACATACATCAATATATTCATCAATACATACATACATACACACATACATCAGTATATTCATCAATACATACATACATACACACATACATCAATATATTCATCAATACATACATACATACATACACACATACATACATAAATAAGTTCATTATGTAATAATATGCATTAATATAATAATAATAATAAATAATATTTTTTTATTTTCCCAGTGTACGCTTCTCAAAAATTACGTAGAATTTTGTTCTCCGCTGCTTTACCAACACAACCAAAACTATGATAGTATGTGTTTGAGCACCACTGTTTTAAAGGCCTATCCCTCTCCTTTCTAATAAGGTTTAAATTTTGGACATCGGTTCAGAAATGTTTGTGTAATCAATAAAATTGTGCGCGAAGTCCAAAAAACCGTTTTTGTCAAATAAAACAAGTTTGGAGGGTTCGAGGAAAATAAAAAAAGTATTTTTGAGTTCTATTCAACCTAGTGAATAACTTAAACTATGTAGTTACTCGGGTGTATTTTCACTGTCGCACCGTGTAATTAATTAATTTACTTTTTTCCGTAATATTTTTAATTTTGTTGCTTAAAAATCTAATTATAAATACTGGTCTTATAGTTTTTTGACGTTTGGAATACAAAATACACAATAGAACATAGCATTGAGCGTTTACTAACAAAAGTGTATTCAATACAACATACACGAATCAAAGTTGTGTGAATTGGCCAAATATCAGTTTTTATCTTTACCCAGAAGATCTTATTTACAGTGCAAAATGTGTACGTTCCTCAATCGGAAAGCGTTTGAATTTAATCATGGACTTGCGTAATGAAATAGTTTCTTTAAAAAATAAAGTTATGGATTTAAAAAAGAAGTAAAGGAGATGAAGGAAGGAAATAACCGCAAATTTTTTTAAAATAACAGAAGAAGTTGTTGCAGTAATACAGGAAGCTCGGAAGCAACATGGTGAAATCTTAATAGACGAACTTAATGAGACCCAAAAACTTTCGTTTAATGATATAAATGATTTAAATAACTTTGATTCCTTAGTACAGGAGAATGAGGAAAAACTCAAAAAATTTTTATTTTTTAATATAAATATAAATATTTAAAAAGAAAATATTTTGTTTCATATATTTGTCATCTTAAATATAAAATCACAGATAAAGACTTGAATGTTATTCTGCAAAAGCATTTTGTGCATGCTAAAGATAGAGTGACAAAAAGAAAACGTAAATAGTTCGTATTTAACTCGAAGCTTTAAGAACAAATGCAAATTTTAAAGTACAAAAACTTATTTCCATAAAAGGTTTTTATTGAATTTTTAATTTTAAGAACTATTTTTAACGAAACAAAAATATTTTTTTAAATAAACTTTGATATCTGTTGAACTTACATCACATATAAACTTAATATTCTTTCTTTGATACTTAACGTTCATACGAACGTGATTTTTGAAATCGCGGCAGTGTAAACGTAGGACTCAGAAAACCGACTAAAAACCTTTGAGGAGAATAAAACACATTTTGAAATACGACTAATAAATGACTCAAATTATAATCATAAATGACGTAAAAACGAGTCCATATTAATACAAACATGACAGATAAATGACAATAAAAGGACTTCTAAACATAATGATAAATTACTCATAAAAGACTGGTATGCGATTAAATTATGACTGAAATACGACTCGAAAAAGAATCATAAACGAAGGTAAATAAGACTAATAAATGGTCAGAAAGCGATTCGAAAATGATCATAAAACTACTAGAAAAAGGGTCGAAAATTACTCTAAACTAATATAGACAATGACTCATAAAAGGCTTTTTAAGAAGATTCGCGGGTAGTCACTCTTTTCGCCCGACACAAGTATCTTTTGTGATCAGAAAATGAGCGTATATTCTAGCTTTTTAATCGCGAACAAAAATCAAAAAAGATTCGTTTTGATTAAAAATTTCCAAAAATGCTGGCTGGGTTAATGTGTACATTTTTAATATGGTACATACAGTGTACAGCATAAGTCTACATACTTTATGTATTGTATTTGTAAAAAATGTTAGGAGTTTAAAGACAAGATTTTTTGTTTTTTTTTATTTACTTGCAATTTATAATAAAACAAAAACATTATTTATGCATTCAACCCAACAAATGAAGAATAAGGAAAACTTTCTGAAAACTTACTGATGGCTCAAAGATAAGTGGCAGGGTGGGCTTTTGTATTTTTATTAAATGTTCTAATGTAAAACTTTCTTATAGGCTACCTGACCACTGCAGGGTTTTCCAAGCAGAGATCATGGCTATGAAAAATATTCCAAAGGTAATTGTCATATGTGTACCGGTACATAGGAATATCGTTGAAAATTGCATTGCTAATGAGCTGAGCAGGGCCGGTACGGAGGTTGCAGCTTCCGACATGTATAGCAATATTGCTATACTCCACTGGACACGGATGGACAGGAAAGACTTTATATCACATAGCCATCCATCGTCTAATGACGATTTTAATGGGTCACTGTTCTCTTAGCAAGCATGCAGAGGAGAGGTAAGACACTGTCTTTTAACACATGTATCAGTGCCCTGGTATTGCCATAGAGACTGAGGTTTTTAAGCTTCCATTTTCTGACATCCTTGACCAAGCCCGCTAATATAAAGTTGCTGCAATAGCAAAAGTGATACCTCTTTCTTTCAGGAAAACCTTATCTAACCTAACCCTTTTTGAAAATAAACATTCTTTTTAAACGCTCACACAAAGTTGCCTAATAATATACTTATTTTCTTTTAGATCGATCACAAAATAACAGAAAGAAAAAGAAAGTAGTAATTTCTTAGAATTAATTGAGGGAGTAAATTCAACGAGGCAATTTCGTTTCATGCGAGGTTCAAAAGAATCAAAATATTTTTTTTATATTGCATTGATATTGGTTTAGACGAGAGTCATTGAATTCAAATCTCAACTCCGATATCTTGAGTATTTCTTTTGGCGAGCTCTGCTGAGCATCTTCTCTTCTGAAATCTGTCTGAAAATAAGCAGACATTTCCTCTTTATAAACCAATTCATCAATAATAATTTATTTTTTTATTTATTAATTATGATACAACTACAAATGTTATCTAATTATTACGAGTTGAGTAACTTAGACCATGTGCTCGATGTAGTGTAACAGACCAGAGCCTCTGGTGGGAATCGAACTCACGACCCTCATACTCATAGTCTAGCACACTACGCACTACACTGGGGCGCCCCCATCAACAATAATAGTTGCTGCTGTTTCACTTAGCTTAAGTCTCATGTGTTCAACAGTATCCTTTCGCGAAGTTCAATGACCCGTCAAGTCTCTTTTTTGACGAGGGAAAAAGAGTATATGAAGTGACCACAAAGTTGACGAACAAAAAAATTTTGTGTGCATTTTATTGTCTTTGCTTTTTCGAAATAAGGTGTGTATTATCACTAAAGTAAAAGAACGAGTTAGGGAGTTAGCAACTATTTTCATGTTGTAATATACTTTGCTGACATTCAGATACGCGTACTTAATTTTGTTTGACACTGTATTTATGTAAATATATAAACATCATATATATATATATACATATATAAGTAACAAATAAGACTTTACATAAAACATTTCTTACAAAAGTTAATTTAATTATATTTTATTTTTATTTACAATGGGATTTTTGAAATCATACAAAAGCAAAGAACAACAACGAATTAAATCATCTAATCGGAGACATCCAAAAATTCTTATGTGCATATAAAATAAATATTTATAAGTTCTTAACTCGGATAAGAAACTGGAGATTAATTTAGATTAAAAAACATTGAGAAGTTTAGTTTTGTTAGTTTTTGACTCAGCCACTCGGGTGCGTTTGAAGTACAATTTCAATGGGAGAAACAAAACCATTCGTACTACTCAGAAATTATAAAGATATTTCTGTTTTAAATTAAATAAACTTAGAGAATAAAATAACTTTATCAGGGCAACAATAAACGATGTATTAAGTACTGTGGAAATTATCGATTAAAAGAACAAAACAGTAGCAACAAAATAAAGTAAATATTATTATCGCTAGCAGGTTTGTTTACGAAACTGTGAAATGAAATAATAAAAGAAAGCACAAAAATTATAAAAACAAAAAAAACCATTTTTTGAGAACAACGAACAAATAAACAATTGGTGTCTCTCTCTTTGTTTGCTGCTCAGTCGTATTAAATTCTCTCGCTGTAAAAATGCAACTTTAATACATATACATACTTATACAATAATACAACACGTTGTTAAGTTGATTCGTTTAGTCAATCTTGAGAATCCACGCAAACATGAGTGGTGACAACAGAGTTCCGGGTATACTAAAATCAAGTACTAGAGAAATATTTGATGAATATCATAATCGGGGGCAAGATAATTATTTGGATATAATATTGGTGCGAATCGGTGAATTCGGGCGATATCAAATTTTTAATTACATTCTACTTTGTATGCCAATGATATTTAATGCGTTTCAGTCCATATCTTACGTTTTTACCGCCAGTCCCGTTGTTTACAGGTATGTTAACAATCTTTATATAAATATATACTATATAATATATATGTCTATATTAACTTAATGTACATATATAAATGTATATAACTATAATGTATTTGACAAACTTTTTCGTTCAGTGTAATTGTTTTAAACGAATAGCGAAGCTGATCGTGCTTTAATATTTAAGTGCTTCTGTGCGCAGTAAATAACTTTTGCATATTTGCTTTAAAAATGAAGTTATCGACAAAGAAATTAAAGTGGAAAAATTTTTTAAATTTGTATTCTCTTGGTGGTTGACGGTTTTTAGTGTTGCCCTTTAAAAAAAACGAAACAGTGGTGGACGATATTCGTGGAAGTTTTTGTTATTATTATCGATACACCATCATACAGTTAAAAACTTAATACTTACATTCGACTTAAAGTCAATCTCTGAATTATTATGTCATCTACTGTCATGACTATTTTTTAGTCTGTATGCAGCGTTGCCATTTGCATAGTTTTCCCTTTTTTTCAAGTTTTTTCGAAAAATTCAAAATTTCAATAAATTCAACAATGAGACGAATTATTTACATAAATTTTTAAATAAAATATTCTGTATTTTTATTAGTCCCGGGAAGAAGTAGCAAAGAAACACCAATAGAGGGCACTGGTCTCCGGTTTTTCATTTAAAAATTTTGATACTTTTGTAGAAAACAAATTTTTCCCAGAAAAAAAGTTAAAAAAAAATTACTGGCAACGCTGTCTGTTTATGAAAATTCACTGTGTTCGCTGGAACCGGCATATCTTTCAATAATTGAAAAAAGAAATATTTCACCCCATTTGATCTCCTTACTGTTTACACCACTTATATCCTTCCGGAAATGGAATACAACTCTCATGTATGGGCCGGTGTCATAAAGTGTATTTAGGGGATTCCAGGCGTGCATGAAAGGGCGAAGATGCTTATTAAGTCCTGTAAGGCATCCAACTCAATTGATTAATTAAAACGCTATCGCCATGTTTTCGGAAATCGTGGTCGATTGGTCATTACCGACATAATTCGTTCTTTAGCTACAATACCTTTAGGTAGAACTCTCTTTCTGCAGATGTCCTTCCTATCACTTATAGAATAGAAATAGATTCAAATATCATATTCACATTTCCTTCTTTCCTGCCTCCCATAACCTATTTTAATAATTTTATTGTACTGTATAAATGGTGCATACCCTTAGTGAAAAAAATATCGAAATACAATCTGCCATACATAATCAACCCATAAACAATAACAACTCGTTTTGTAAAGACATAGCACACAAGCACAGATTTCTTTGGTATACTCGTGGCAATGAGAATTTGTTTTGTAACGATGCTGAATGAATCCAATGATAAGAAATTGGATTTATTCATCAGACTATTCACAAGCAGTCCGGGGATAGTAACCGGTTATCTGATCGTACATTGTTGGCTCAAAAAAATATTTATTTTAGAAAAAAGATCGCTTACAGTATTTCAGCGTAAGAAGATTTGTGGCATGTGGCAATGTTAAAAATTATAATTAGGATTTGAATTTTACTGTCAAAATTCGGGCTGTGTGAGAAATGTGTTTCTATCGAGAATTATTTTCAGCGATGAAGCTCTTTTTTGGCTCAAACAAACAGGTATTTTAATACTATTAAGGAATGATTTTTTAGGCATATTGAAGAGATATGTAATCTTAATCGGGTACAGGGGCAAACCGGTCACAATTTCAGCCCTGGAAAACAAGATTACAGCTACTATTGGTAAGATATCATCCAAAATTCTTTAAAACGTACATTAAAATTGGAGATCGGGGATTGGTTAGCGTAGCCAAAGGCAAAATTTACAGGAAATAATCTTTAAAAACTAAATGGCAGGCATTTATTTTCAGAATATCTAAATTCATAAAAAAAAAAAAATAAAAAATAAATACCGAACGGTTTTTATGGGTATTGCTATTGGGTTTTCTAACATGGACTTTGGAACTTTGAGAGTTAATAACGGTTATCTTGTCTCTGTCAAATTAGTTGTCATTTTTTGAGTTTGCTTTGCCAAAGCATGAAGCACCATAGATAACGAACTGTGTTTACTAAAAGGGCAGTCTAGTAGTTGGCAACACACCCTAATTTTCATCGTAAAATCATCTTCAACGATGAGGCTCTTTTCTGAATGAATATGTCCGTGGATAAACAAAATTATGGAATTTTTGACGATACCAATCCGAATGAGAATTACGAGTGTCCAATACATCCGGAAGAATGCTAACGACGCCATCGTTCCATATTTCATATTTGAAAATGGCTTTGGCTAGGACATCACTGTTAAGGGTGAGCGCTATAGTCAATTCGATGATCTGGAAACCAACTGCATACAGTTTCAACAGGACAACGTTATGTGCCATGTAACTCATGCTGTGTTAGATATTCTGAGCGAGTGATTTGTGGGCATGACCATAACACGTGGAGGCGATGTGAACTAGCCACAGAGATTGTGCGATTTGATCCCGTTAGACTTTTTCTTGTAGAGTTTCCTTAAGTCGCAGGCGTTTGCGAATAAGCTAGAAACAACAGCGGTCTTCAAACCCAACATAGTTCATGCCATCAGTCAAATTCAGCCTGATTTATTTGCCAGAATCATAAAAAATTTGACATTTCGAAGAAAACATGGCGGAAGTTTAAATGTTGTTATATTTCACATATAATGTCATCAATAGTTCCATCACACGAATAAATAATATTTCGATGATTTATGATCATATATTAATTTATGCATTGTAGTTAGTGCTAAGAGAACTTCAGCACCTAAATAAATATCGCTCGCATGTTTGAGAAATGCGGAATATTCAATATCAATTTTTTTCAATTTTGTAAAACATATACAAAAATTTTTCTGCATTATAACGAGAAAACTGCAAAACTGCTCAATGCTTACAAAAACTGCAAAATTTTGATAAATCTGCACATTATTTTATGTTTATTACATGTCCGAGCGCCATATTCACAATAGATCAATCACCGTTATAGCGAAGCGATCGCGCTTAAACAATTAAAAGGTCGTGGTGAATAATGTTAATGTATCGTATAAATCTGTTTTCTCACACAATAACAGCCTAAGTTAAAAATGATGCTTCGAGAAAAATCACTTTTTTCTAAAAAAAAAAATTGAGAAAGTACATTTCTGACATAGTTTTTGGCTCAAACAAACAGGTATTTTAATACTATTAAGGAATGATTTTTTAGGCATATTGAAGAGATATGTAATCTTAATCGGGTACAGGGGCAAACCGGTCACAATTTCAGCCCTGGAAAACAAGATTACAGCTACTATTGGTAAGATATCATCCAAAATTCTTTAAAACGTACATTAAAATTGGAGATCGGGGATTGGTTAGCGTAGCCAAAGGCAAAATTTACAGGAAATAATCTTTAAAAACTAAATGGCAGGCATTTATTTTCAGAATATCTAAATTCATAAAAAAAAAAAAAATAAAAAATAAATACCGAACGGTTTTTATGGGTATTGCTATTGGGTTTTCTAACATGGACTTTGGAACTTTGAGAGTTAATAACGGTTATCTTGTCTCTGTCAAATTAGTTGTCATTTTTTGAGTTTGCTTTGCCAAAGCATGAAGCACCATAGATAACGAACTGTGTTTACTAAAAGGGCAGTCTAGTAGTTGGCAACACACCCTAATTTTCATCGTAAAATCATCTTCAACGATGAGGCTCTTTTCTGAATGAATATGTCCGTGGATAAACAAAATTATGGAATTTTTGACGATACCAATCCGAATGAGAATTACGAGTGTCCAATACATCCGGAAGAATGCTAACGACGCCATCGTTCCATATTTCATATTTGAAAATGGCTTTGGCTAGGACATCACTGTTAAGGGTGAGCGCTATAGTCAATTCGATGATCTGGAAACCAACTGCATACAGTTTCAACAGGACAACGTTATGTGCCATGTAACTCATGCTGTGTTAGATATTCTGAGCGAGTGATTTGTGGGCATGACCATAACACGTGGAGGCGATGTGAACTAGCCACAGAGATTGTGCGATTTGATCCCGTTAGACTTTTTCTTGTAGAGTTTCCTTAAGTCGCAGGCGTTTGCGAATAAGCTAGAAACAACAGCGGTCTTCAAACCCAACATAGTTCATGCCATCAGTCAAATTCAGCCTGATTTATTTGCCAGAATCATAAAAAATTTGACATTTCGAAGAAAACATGGCGGAAGTTTAAATGTTGTTATATTTCACATATAATGTCATCAATAGTTCCATCACACGAATAAATAATATTTCGATGATTTATGATCATATATTAATTTATGCATTGTAGTTAGTGCTAAGAGAACTTCAGCACCTAAATAAATATCGCTCGCATGTTTGAGAAATGCGGAATATTCAATATCAATTTTTTTCAATTTTGTAAAACATATACAAAAATTTTTCTGCATTATAACGAGAAAACTGCAAAACTGCTCAATGCTTACAAAAACTGCAAAATTTTGATAAATCTGCACATTATTTTATGTTTATTACATGTCCGAGCGCCATATTCACAATAGATCAATCACCGTTATAGCGAAGCGATCGCGCTTAAACAATTAAAAGGTCGTGGTGAATAATGTTAATGTATCGTATAAATCTGTTTTCTCACACAATAACAGCCTAAGTTAAAAATGATGCTTCGAGAAAAATCACTTTTTTCTAAAAAAAAAAATTGAGAAAGTACATTTCTGACATAGTTTTTGGCTCAAACAAACAGGTATTTTAATACTATTAAGGAATGATTTTTTAGGCATATTGAAGAGATATGTAATCTTAATCGGGTACAGGGGCAAACCGGTCACAATTTCAGCCCTGGAAAACAAGATTACAGCTACTATTGGTAAGATATCATCCAAAATTCTTTAAAACGTACATTAAAATTGGAGATCGGGGATTGGTTAGCGTAGCCAAAGGCAAAATTTACAGGAAATAATCTTTAAAAACTAAATGGCAGGCATTTATTTTCAGAATATCTAAATTCATAAAAAAAAAAAAAATAAAAAATAAATACCGAACGGTTTTTATGGGTATTGCTATTGGGTTTTCTAACATGGACTTTGGAACTTTGAGAGTTAATAACGGTTATCTTGTCTCTGTCAAATTAGTTGTCATTTTTTGAGTTTGCTTTGCCAAAGCATGAAGCACCATAGATAACGAACTGTGTTTACTAAAAGGGCAGTCTAGTAGTTGGCAACACACCCTAATTTTCATCGTAAAATCATCTTCAACGATGAGGCTCTTTTCTGAATGAATATGTCCGTGGATAAACAAAATTATGGAATTTTTGACGATACCAATCCGAATGAGAATTACGAGTGTCCAATACATCCGGAAGAATGCTAACGACGCCATCGTTCCATATTTCATATTTGAAAATGGCTTTGGCTAGGACATCACTGTTAAGGGTGAGCGCTATAGTCAATTCGATGATCTGGAAACCAACTGCATACAGTTTCAACAGGACAACGTTATGTGCCATGTAACTCATGCTGTGTTAGATATTCTGAGCGAGTGATTTGTGGGCATGACCATAACACGTGGAGGCGATGTGAACTAGCCACAGAGATTGTGCGATTTGATCCCGTTAGACTTTTTCTTGTAGAGTTTCCTTAAGTCGCAGGCGTTTGCGAATAAGCTAGAAACAACAGCGGTCTTCAAACCCAACATAGTTCATGCCATCAGTCAAATTCAGCCTGATTTATTTGCCAGAATCATAAAAAATTTGACATTTCGAAGAAAACATGGCGGAAGTTTAAATGTTGTTATATTTCACATATAATGTCATCAATAGTTCCATCACACGAATAAATAATATTTCGATGATTTATGATCATATATTAATTTATGCATTGTAGTTAGTGCTAAGAGAACTTCAGCACCTAAATAAATATCGCTCGCATGTTTGAGAAATGCGGAATATTCAATATCAATTTTTTTCAATTTTGTAAAACATATACAAAAATTTTTCTGCATTATAACGAGAAAACTGCAAAACTGCTCAATGCTTACAAAAACTGCAAAATTTTGATAAATCTGCACATTATTTTATGTTTATTACATGTCCGAGCGCCATATTCACAATAGATCAATCACCGTTATAGCGAAGCGATCGCGCTTAAACAATTAAAAGGTCGTGGTGAATAATGTTAATGTATCGTATAAATCTGTTTTCTCACACAATAACAGCCTAAGTTAAAAATGATGCTTCGAGAAAAATCACTTTTTTCTAAAAAAAAAAATTGAGAAAGTACATTTCTGACATAGTTTTCTAACTTGTAAATAAACCCACAAAAACTATAAAATTTAATTTTTTTCTTAACCTGATTCTTAATATGAATAGATGTATTTATGTGGGAGGTCCTGCAAAAGTGTGATTGTTGCTTACATTTTCTTTTAAGATTACCAATAAAATAAAATAAGGAAAAGTAAATAGTTTTTGTGAAGTGCGATTAATATTTAAATATCCGCTAATGCAGACAATTATAAAATTAATTTCTATCTTTAAACTTTCTACAACAAATAATTACATGAAATAAAATAATTCTACAGTAAACAATAACAATTTTGTAATTATCAAATTTAATAACGCATAGCAACAAATAACAACTCTAAGTCCAATAGTTAAAAATATGAAGACAAATATTTAATCCAACGGACAATTACAGGTCTCCCTCGTATAACGCGGTACTTCTACAACGCGAAATTGAAAATGGCAATGGTTTTTATTTTTGCCTTACACAGTTTGTCATGCATTTCTGGGAATTATAATTTTGGGTATTACCCGTTTTTGCTTTCAAAAACATAAATGATGTATTAAAAAATATAATTACAGTTAGAATTCTCGTGAAGATGACTTGTTTAATTAGCGAATTAATTTGTCTTGTTATAATTAAAAATCCAAAAGTTGAATACTATTTTATTGTTTTATTGTGAATATTATTTTATTGTTCAATTATCAACAAAAAAAGCTTTATAAGAAAATTATCTTTCGTTAATAATTTACGAATACAATTTACAATTAATTCTTCCCATTTATATTTCTTAAAAATTATTTTAGGCATGAATAGCAAATCTGTAACTCACAAAAAGATACGTTAAAGCGAAAACTTATTGCCTTAGATGATAAAATAAAGATTTTAGATAGATTGAGCAGTGGTGACAAAGCAGGATTAATAGCAAAAACTCTTGGTTTAAACGAATCCATAATACGCACCATTAAACAGAATGAAAGTAAAATAAGAAATTCTGGAACTGCTGGGTCATCAATAAGCGCAAAACGAACTTATTGTATCCACAAAATTGTAAATAACAGCAATCGAACAACATACAGACAACTTAGTAACAAAATAATTTTTTTACATTTTGTTTTCTTTCGCAATATATCCTTTACACAAATTAAAGAGCACAGTATCTTTAACCTGCAGTCTTAGTGTTTTTTTTAAACTACATAGTAACATTGTGCAATATAAAAACAAAAGTAAACAAATTACGAATAACTAGCTGATTGCACTAATTTAATTACCGGTTTAATAAGTACTGCCAAGTTTATCACAAGTAACGTCAGGTAACTTAGATTTAATTTCACTTAATTATTTTTAATGTACAATCTAAGGAAGGACAAGAAAATAAATAAATATTCGGAAGTTATAATATCAACCTCAGGTGGATTGCCGAACACACCTGTCAACAAACGTATTGCAGACATTTAAAAAAATGAGTTTGATTCACCTTTCAAACTACTAAATTGTGCGGACAAAAAGTTTGTCAAATTCGCGGAACAGATCTTGGATACTATAGATCTAAAATTTAAAGAAGACATCGTAAAAGATCTGCTCGAAAAATACAATATCCTCGAGAATAAACCGCTTGAAATAAATGAGAGGGTGACTCTTGAAATAAATGAGAGGGTAACTCTCGAAAATAGATCAGTTGAAATTGAAAGTATGCGCGTGTAAACAAGGGACCTGAAAACAAAATAGCGGCAACAAGAGAACTATCCGTCTATTCGAACTAGTCATCCGAGCTCCGGATTAATGAAATTGCTTTTGCTCAAGAGTAAAATCTACCGGACATTTTTCAAAAAAATATGTAACGTAATAGGCATACACATACCTAACTTAAAATCAATCTACCGCTTGGGGAACCACAATAATAAACATAACGAGAATTCGAAAGATGCAGTTATAATAGTGAAACTATGTTCTGCTTACGATAGAAACTTATTTTTTACATCGTTGGCTAACTACAGAAAACTGCACAAAGGTTTTACTTACGGCCTCAGGAACAGTGAACGTAAAATTTTACACACAAAATAATAAATATTGTGACGGCAAATAATTTTAGCATTTGATGATTTTGCTATTGGGGTGAATAAAAACTTGTTGGCGAAAAACCTTTTGTCGCAAGAAATTTTCCAACAATATTTTTTTACCGCAACAACATGAAAGTATTTGAAGTTTTTTAACAGCAAAATTATTTGTTGCAAATGGAATAACTTTTGTCGTTAAAGGTTTTCTCCTGAAATAACGGTACATTGAAAGTTGCTGTTGACGTAAATGATTTGCAATTGCAGGAAGTAACAATTTTTGTTGCCATAAAATATTTATTTTTTTAATCAAATAATATTACCGTTGTCATAAAAAATGTGCATTTGGCAACTCTAATGATTGGTACTTCATTATCATTGCGATCAGTATTAAGTAGTTTGTCGGTGTGAAACAAGTGAAAGGTGAACTTTTAGTTTTAAAATAATTAAAATAAAAATTAGTGTTTCAAATAAATAAACAACAATGTCGGAAGACATTTTTCAGGAAACAGTTTGTACGGTGGATTTATCCAATGAAGTGGTTGCATTGCTTTCAACAATGAATCTTTCAATAGAAACAATTTCTACATTCATAGAATGCGGCATCAACCAAGTCGATATTTTGAAAATAATGTATTCAAAAGACATCGACGAAGTATTTTCAAAATTAGGAAGGGGGTTTATGGGAGAAAAAAAGATTTTTCGCCATGAATTGCAAAAGTGGCGGAATCAAAATAAGGTACTTATGAACTTTTTGCACGCTTGTAACAAAAGTTACTATACATAAACTATGTATATTTAAAATCTTTAAGCACTTTTATTTTCTTTATTTCTTTTATTTACTACATGCGGTTATAACTCCTCCACGTATCAACAAGTTAGCGAAACCATCTATAGCTGATGCACAAAAGGATATGATTGGCCATTTAATAAATATAAACAATTTGATCCAGTGGGAAGACGATGCCTGATCCCTTGCTGCGAAAGAAAGCAGCCTAAAATACTAGTGCTTGGTGAAGCGTTGGATAAGTTAAGCGAATTTTACATACTTTTTAGTGGCGTACGATATAAGGTCGAAACCTTACTTCGCGTTGTCGATTTGATAATTAAAATATGTTTCGTCATGGATTTAGAATATTCCAAAAAGAGCAAATATGTATGGTTATTTTTATTTAAAATTTAAAATAAATATTCTGAAACTAAAAATAATGTTTTCATTTATATTATATATCTACCAATATTTGAATTTGCGACAAAAGTATATTGAACTGTTGAGGCAACAATTTGTGCAGTTGCGACAACAGCAACTGCACCGTTGTGGCAACAAATATGACATTTAATGCAACATTTTTAACTTTACCTCTACAATGAATTTACACTTCTAGACAACAGAAACATACTTGGTGGTACAAATGCGAAATGTTGTTGGGCACAATCCGAACGTAAATTCTATTTGAATCAAAATCAAATTTTCTTGGCATTACAGCCATTTTTTGTATGTACGTAAACGAGAACTTGACGCCGAACAACTTTAGAATCCTACGTGCTGCAACTCATCTAAAAGAGAAAAAACGTTTGTTTTCTGCATTTACTATAGGGGTATATATTAGAAAACACATGAACGGAGACGTAATTCAAATTGATGACATTGATAGCCTGAACAAATTATTTCCTGGGCATAAAACTTAACTGTTTAAGCTGTTTCCTGATAACAAACCTGATGATGTTCAACTTTAATTTAATTGTTATTCCCTTCCTTATTCGTATGTATAACTCCTTTTTCTTAAGCTTAGCTATTTACATAGTTTTTGATTGCATTGCCAAAACTTGAGTACAATTTGATGAAATCTAATAGAGCATATTCCAGAGACTGTGTCTACAACATGATTAGAGTTTTAGCTAAACAAAGAGCTGGTCTCAACATTGTTCATATAAATGCACATGCCGCGTCTATGGCATGGGAGAAACCGAAGCATCTATGCAGGACAGTGGAAGGTTCTCTGTATGTAGCAGAGTAGCAAAATTAAATTTTGAAAAGGTACTGAACTATAATTGAAAGAGTACTTTTTTGCATTAAATGATACTTTTGCAAAATATACACGTAGAATACGATAACATATAGAATTTAAATTGACTTAAGTCGACTTAGGCTGTTATGGCTTGGAACAAAAGCTGTATATAAATAGTTAATTCCAGACCATTACAGTCAAATGATTAAATTTAATTAAACTTTATTAAGCTTGGGATTTATTGGGCCAACGAGAAACTGCACTATGATATAGATTTGGCCAAAAAATCATCTTTTCGGACCAAGCTCATTTTCATTCTGATGGATACGGTAATAAGAAAAATTGCCATATTTGGGACTCAGAAAACCCACATGTGGTCTCACTGTAGATAATGTACACTTTACCTGTTTGGTACGGCTTTCTTTGAAAATAAGGATTGCGCAAACATTACGGTCAATGGAGATACCTATTTCGAAATGAAACCTTATAAATAGAAGCATTTTATTGATTTCTTTGGAACAGGCACTCACAATTGTGAAAAATTTTATGTTATATATTCATGAAATTTGGTTTAAAAAAAATTAAATATAAGACGAAATAAATCTAGTAAAATAAAATCTGAGAAAGTGCCTCAAAAGTAAATGATTTTAAAAATTCTATATTTTAAAATAATTCTGAATTAATTTAATCAAATAAATTATATTGAATATTATTGTTATTATTTTAGGTGCAATATTACACAATGTGACAGTTCAACTAGTCTGTATTGGGAAGATTGGATTAACTTTACTATTCCGTATAAGGATAGGAACTATGATAAATGTAATCAATATGTATTTGAAAAAAATGGTATATTTGATCTTTTCACACAAAATTATTGATTGCCGAAATATTTTTAATCTATTTTCAAAATCCAAAGTTTTTTGAAAAGGGGAGAAATGAGCCTTTAAAATGGTGTACATCAACAACATACCTATGTACATGTTATGGAAAATATGATTTTTTCTCATTTTTTTCCAGTTTAGCTATTCTTAATTGCAAAATTTAATTAAAAAATATAAGCTAAGTGATGACATTCTGAAAGTGCATTATTTTGTGAACACTTCGTTTGATCAAATCGGACAAAAATTACAGTAGTTATTATTTAAATAGTATAACAGTCGTGTTATATTTTTTATATATATCATCTTATCAAATGAACTTTCAGTTCAAAAATTTTCAGAATATTTGATGCATCTTGATACTTTAACGCAAAATGTGTCAATTTCACATCTGGGTAACTAGCGGAAGTAGGCTCATATATGTATGTGTTTTTTGCAAATATTTTTATTTCGCTTTGCGAAAACATTGGCCAACTTCTAGTGGTCGCTCAAACGTGATATTGACACATTTTCCAATAAACAATCAAGATCCATCGAAACTTGAAATTTTTTTAACTAAAATATATATGTATGAAAAATATAACTCGACTGTTGGACTTTTTAAATAATAACTACGGTAATTTTTGTCCGATTTGATCAAACGAAGTATCAATATCTTCACAAGATAATGCGCTTTAAGAATGTCATCAGTTATATCATATTTTTAAATTAAAGTTTGCTACTATGAACGGTCAAACTTGAAAAAATATGAAAAAAATCGCATTTGTCACGTATACCTCATCAAACCTCACAACATATTTAGTCAAATAATATATACATACATGTATATTGTTTTAAAGGCCCATCCCTCCCCTTTCTAAATTTTGGTTCAGAAATGTTTGTGTAATTAATAAATTTGTGCGTAAAGTAAAAAAAAAAATATTTTTGAGTTCTACTGAACAAAACTCGCACACAACGCTATGTCATTAGCTGGGTGTATTTAATTTTTTTTATTTTGTCGCATAGTGTTATTTGTATGCTATGTGTATTGGGTATTTGAAATATTTTAATTAAATGTATTACTTACTCTCTTAGTTTGAATTTTTCTGTTCCGACGAATGGAAGCTTAGTATGGCAGGTACTATTAATAATGTAGGACAGTTCATTGGTATTCCATTAGGTGGCCTACTTGCCGATCGGTACATATTTTAATTTATTTGTGATCTAATGAAGAATATCTGAATAAATGTCTCTTTTATTTTAGATTTGGTAGGCGCACAATGCTTGCAGTTGCAGGACTCTTAAGTTCAATAATGGGCATTATTCGATCTTTTTCTACAAATTATTACATGTTTCTGACATTTGAACTACTCGATATGGTTGTTGGCAGTACATTGTTTCCAACAGCTTTTCTGTTAGCCATAGAATTGGTTGGACCAAAACGACGAGTTGCTGCCGCTACTATTATAACAATATTCTATTCTTTAGGAGAGGCATTATTGGGTATTTTAGCAGAACAATTTCAAAATTGGAGGGTACTTCTTAGAGTACTGTATATACCAGCTGCATTGCATATACTTTTATTAGTGCTTTTACCCGAAAGTGTACGCTGGCTTTTAAGTCAACGCAGAGAGGATCAAGCAATCGCTATACTTAAAAAGGCGGCTAAGGTTAATCATAAAGTTTTGCCCGAGAGTGTCCTAGAAAATTTGCTGGAATCAAACAAAATAAATTTGGAAGACGCAAATGAAAGTAATTACCCAATCTGGTTAGCCATGAAAACATTTTTTCTACGAATTTCTAACTGTTCGCTCTGTTGGTTCACACATACCCTGATAGCGTTGGGTTTAAGTTTAAACTCTGTTAATTTAGGTGGTAATAAGTACAACAACTTCATGTGGAATGGTTTGGTTCAAGTGCCTGGTCTTATACTTCCACTTTTTATAATGAATTCAATTGGACGTCGTTTCTCTTTGTGTGGTTCAATGCTAGTGTGTGCCCTCTGTATGACAGCAACAATATTTTTTGGAAAAGGTAAAACGTGTTAAACAAATAAATAAAAAACTTTACCAATTAATTAATTAATTATTATCTATTTTTAGATGGTCATACAATAGAACTTGTATTATTTTTAATTGGAAAATTTGCAATAACCTGTAGTTTTCAAATTTTGTATTTTTTTACATCCGAAATATTTCCAACAAATGTGCGAAACAGTCTGTTATCACTGTGTTCAATGGTTGGACGAATTGGTTCAATGTTAGCACCGCAGACTCCATTGTTGGTAAATTGAATGCATATCCTTATGTAGATATCTCTATACTGTAATGAAAAATATATTTCAGGCAAATTATTATGAATATGCTCCTCAAATTGTTTTTGCTGGATTTGCTTTGGTAAGTGGATGTTTGACGTTGTTATTTCCAGAAACTGCTAACAAATCTCTACCGACCACAATGGAGGATGCTTGTAATTTAAATAATGATACTAATAATAAGCAAAATCGTAATGTTCGTCCTTAAGAGAACTCAAATTGAATGTATTTTAAAATGACAATTCATAAATGATCATCAAGAATGGCACACGTACTTACCTCTTACTAGTCACGAATGAAGAAAAGCAATCAAATGACACTGACATTTTGTAAAATCCCTCATACCTTTTATAGTAAATATAAATATATTTGTGATATAAAAAGCAATTGTTGTCGTTGTTTTAATTCCTTAATTGTTTTAAAAATTAAAAATAATTATTTTTATTTTCAATATTTTCTAACTAACATTATCAGGAAATTGTGTTATCTTTATCTCTAATCCTCTAATCGATAATTATTTGTGAAAGTAATAAAACATAAACTTTTTAGTTCAATATAAAATGATATGGAATCTACCTATCTACACACTATCAGTAGCTGCCAAATCGAGTGAGAATCTAAAAACTATAATTGGTGGATAATGTATGGCTAGCCAATTTTAAAGTTGATCTGCACAGAAATATTCTTTATGGACGACAGGTGACTGGGACACGTTTATCCCAATCAGGAGAAACCAAATTTAATTGTCTGTAGTCGGATGGCAAGGAATGGTATTGCCAAAAACCAGGGCATAAAATTCGGAAACAAAATATGTCAGATCAACTTTACAGTTGCACAACGGCTAAGGGAGTTGATGGCTGCTCAATCCCATATAAACCTTTTAAGCATTAACTAACCTGCCACTGCTGAAAAATTCAGATTGTAGACAGCGAATATGTTTGCGAACATGATAAGTACTAATTGTACCGATAAACTTAAAAATTGCTCTTGATAAGCGTCAGAAAATTCTTGATCGGCTGTTCCAGTATACTGATGTTACAATTTTTTGAGAAACTTTACCGTGGTAATTTTATTTCCTCTCAGAGTTTTTGCCAGAAATCTGCTGAGAGGCAGTCGCCGAAATATTCATTCATTTTCGTTTTGAATGAGATGTCTGCAATTGGGTTTGAATCGTGTGCTCACGTATAGTAAGCCAGCACATACCTATATATTTGTTTATAATTAATACACATACAGTACAAAAACAGCTGATTCGGAACGTAGCAAAACGTAAAAGCCCCGTTTAGTCACGTCGATGGAACGTAATGTAACATATGTTCGTATTTTAGAAACGAACGGACGTTCCGTGGACGTTTGGCTAACCGGGGCTAAAGCCAAATTATACTTTAGCATTGCGTTGAGCGTGTTGCTAATGCATTAATAGTTGAAAATCGTAGAGGGGGTTCTGCGGTATTTTTGAAATAAAAAAAGTACAAAAGTACTGAATTTTTCAACACTGTACGGAAGGAAATTATGGGATGTTGTTGAACGAAAACCGCGCAGTAAGAGTACTGCGTTATAGAAGGGCTGTCGAAGTTTCAGTTCCGCGTTATGTGTGAAACCACGTTATATGAAAACCGCGTTCTCAGAGTAGCGCGTTATAGGAGGGTTGTCGCAATTTCAGCCCTGCGTTATATGGAAACCGCGTTCTGAGAGTACCGCATTATAGGAGGGTTGACTGTACTTTATATAAACCTATGAGGCTCATGTCAGTAGTTAACGTTACTATTTTATATTTCGTTGTCTAACAGTTAAAAGTATTTAATTATTTTCAAATTTTTATTTACTGAATTTTCAAATTGTACGCAAAATAAGTCATGAAATTTGTTTGCGACATGTTAGGAATTCATTTTGTTACATTGATTTGATCACTAAAGTAAGCCTCATAGGCTCATGTCAGTAAGATTAGGGTTAAAGGAAGCTATACAAAATACTGAGCCTGAACTGTCATAAAATGTATTAAATAAATTTATTATTTAATATTTTTCGATAACGGTAATTATTACATTATGTCGAATTGTAGTTGTAAGCAAAAGTTCAATAAGCTGGATATCCATTACCAGGCTTAATGATGTAAAATATAATTAATATATAATCGAAAGCGGATTCATACTGTGAACGTCAAATGAAAGTATTTGAAAAATGTACATTATATTAAATATTAAACTGAAATACAAAAAATTATGTTCTGTAATTTATAGTTACTTTTTTTTTGTTATTATTGAATCTTTCCTAAATAAATTTACAATAGTTTTCAAATCTTAAAGCTAGTTTTAAAGGTTAATAGTTAGCATCAGCGTGTTCACTATATATTGTATTCAAATCTTATAATAATACTACATTAAAAGTTAGGGTCAGTGCAGCCGTCGAGCTAGGCTCAATGTGTCACTTCGTTTTAACCTCTGACGGCCATCGAATTGAAGCAGGTCCCTTGCCAATGCGTTGGGGTGAATCGTTAGTTTACCGACGTATTTTATGGCGAATTTTTTAATTTCTTCCTGAATTGTAGGAATGTTGAGATCTCTATGGATATTGTCATTACGAATATACCATGGAGCGCAGACAATTTGTCGTAAAAACTTGGACTGTCTTCTTTGTAATTTCAAAACGTTAGACGCGCAAGCACTGCCCCAAAGCTGAATGCCGTAGGTCCATTTTGGCTTTATAATGTATTTGTATAAAAGAACCTTGTATTCAAGGTCTAGTGTTGAATTAGGACCAATAATCCAGTGCATTTGAGCGAATTTCAGCTTAATGACCGCTAATTTGGCCTCGATGTGACGGGACCACGTTAGACGCCGGTCTAAGTGGACTCCCAGGTATTTGAAGTGATTTTCAACAGGGACATCAATATTATTTATTTTTATTTGTGGGCAGTCTTGTCTTCTGAGTGTGAAGTTTACATGAGCACACTTGGATGGATTCACCTTTATTCTCCACTTTTCAAACCATTTTTCCAAATCGTATATGTGCGACTGCAGTTGTGTTGAAGCTACCTTCGGGTCCTTGTTGACGCTTATAAATGCGGTGTCGTCTGCATATGTTGATGTGTATGTGTTAGGATTTGTGGGCATGTCTGATATATAAATTAAATATAGAATAGGGCCTAGTATGCTTCCCTGGGGGACACCTGCAGAGATCTTTTTTGTTGTAGAGAATTCGTCCTTCAATTTCACCTTAAAAGTTCTATCAGTTAAATAGCTTTTAAGAAGTTTGTGTGTATTCTCGGGGAGCAATCGTGTTATTTTGCTGAGTAGACCATCATGCCAAACCTTATCGAATGCTTGTGAGATGTCGATAAAAAGAGCTGAACAATATTGTTTCTCTTCAAATGCCGATCTAATTATAGTGACGATCCTATGAACCTGCTCAATGGTACCGTTATTAGCTCGAAATACAAACTGATGTTCGGGGATAATTTGCCGTTCGTCAAGGAACGTGGCTAAGCTTTGGAGAAGAATTTTTTCGAACACTTTTGATAATATTGATAGCAAGCTAATAGGTCTATATGATGTGATTTGACTAGCATCTTTTCCCGGCTTGGGAATCATAACAATTGTAGATATCTTCCAAGATAGTGGAAAATAGCCAATTCTTAGTATTGCGTTAAATATGAATAGTACAATTCTTATAGCAATAGTGGGTAGGTTGATTAATATTGAGCCCGTAATACCATCGGGACCTGCCAATTTTTTTACGTCAATGTTTTTAAAAGCGTGAGAAAGCCTGAGTTTTATAGGTGCGTTAATAGTGGTACTTATGTTTGGTGGGCAGATATGAGCATTAATGTCGTGTGGTGTGAAGACATTCTCCAGGTGGTTTGCAAAAGCATTAACTTTTTCGCCAAGTGTGGTTCTCCAATCTTAGTGGTGATTCTAGAGTTATAGGACATCTCATATGCCTCACCGCTCTCCAGAGACTATAATTTGTGTTTTTTGTTGGGTCCAGATTCTGGAGGTAACTAGCAAGTCTAGATTTTTGTGTATGCATCAGGTTAATCCGCAGTAGGGCAATGCATCTGTTCACGCTTCGCAAGCGTTGCCACTCGCTGCCGAAACCATGGTTTCAGTGAGATAATTTACAGCTGACTGAATGTTTTCAGCGTTTCTCACTTACTTGAAGTACAAATAATTATAAAAACAATAGCTGGCCAACTTAGAAAATTATTCACTTTTTAAAAAAATGTACAACTTTTAAGCGCAAAACAAAGCAAACAGAAATTTTAAATTATTTAACATTTTGTTTGCCGTCCTTTTGATTTCATAGCGGCTTCAAGTCTCCTGGCATTGAATTCATAAATTTTATGATTAATTCTGTTGTTATTTTATTTTATTCTATTGTGTTAGGTTCTCCTTGCCCGAACGTTTTCTTTCTTCGACTAATTTATCAAGGTATTCCTTCATGTGCTTAATTGGGTTCAAGTCTGCCGATTGTGGCAGGTGATCCAATATTTTTGGGGTTCTATAAAACGACCACTGCTTCAAAATTTTGAAGGTGTGTTGAGTTCGTATCGGAAGCTGCATGAAATTCTTTCAACAACGTCAGGATAACATTGGAGGTTTAACCATCAATGATGTGATCAGGATTTTTGGACGACCGTGTTTAGTTGAAAAGCCCGGAAAAGATGGCCTGTTCATTGACGGCACCGAATTTATGTAGCGACACAACCCATTTTCAGTTATCTCCGAGCTCAATCTGAAGAAGTTACGTTCAAAGTCAGTTGAAAAGTTCTTATTGAACTGCTAGGATTATTCTTTTAATTTTTAATGCTATTTTTCGGCTTAAGTGTTACCCTCAAAAGTGGAGGATTGCACTGATTAAAGTGGTACAAAAACTTTGGAAGGATTATACGAAGGCATAATCATATAGGCTTTGCGTAAATTCATTAAACGTGAGATGGTGTATTCCGGACCTACAGGTCAGTGAAAATAATAAGAAAGCATTCGTGAATAATTGTTCTCCCTTATTTGTTAATATCTCTTTAGCTTTCGACGAATTTTGGTAAGAACGTCTAATACTTAAACTGAACCTGAGCTTTCCTATTAACAGGAAAGTTATTGTACATAAAAGGCGGGTTTGGTGTTAAGGAATTTCACTTAGTGAGTGCTGCCCAATCGAATGCAGTCAGTGTCGGGTATTATTTAGCGGACCCATTCAAAATGTAATTTTTACTTGAATATGCCAATAAATAGGCATACGTACGAAGCATCGCAGTAACTGTAAGATAACATTTTCCCACTGAAAAGTTATTCAACCTATAGAGGACAAAGGCGGATAAATAAAAATGTGTTAACGTGACATTAACAATCGTATATAAATGTTTTGGCATACACCTTGAGCACATTTGGAAGGATATTTCTGTGTATCAAATATCTTTTAAAATATAGCAATAATCAATTCGGTTCCTTTCGAAGATTTTTTCATGTACTTTTAAGGAATACTTTATTATTGTTTTTTTTTTTTGTAACATAATCCATTATGAATGAAATGAAATGAAACACTCATAATTATAAGATCAATTTATTTTTTTTCGTTATAAAGAAGAAAAAATAAATATTCTAACAAACTATTTTGTTAATTTGCTTACGTTTACTTAAAAATAAACTAAATGCGCTATTTTTCTTACTACTAATCAAGTTGTATGTAGTATTTTCTTCAATATTCCCCGATATACTACAGTTACATTACAGTTTGCAGTGAATGTAGATTATCAGATTGGACGTTTTCGGTGAAAACCCACTAAGATAGCATTTCTCATATATCTGCAATTCTTTTAAAATCTGGTTAACATATATCAATAATCTACAGCAATTGCCTTTTTTGTTATACCTCTATTTATACCCTTTGCATAAACAATAACAATTACTAGACTTCAAATCACGATTAGTCTCTTCAAGCATACCGCGTCTTCACACAAGACTGACTGCACTTCACTAACTCAGTCGCCTGTTTTGCCTTGCCTTTTCGAAATCTCTATAAATGTAAACATCGTTGTTTACATTTATTATTGTAGTGTTTGTGTATTTTTGTTTAATTGTTTACCATTTTTTTATGCTATTATGTGTTTGTTGTTATATTAGTATTAGTTATATAGCAGCACGACAATTTGTAAACAGGTTTGTTTACTGCATTGTTTTGTTTTTGTAGCTTTTGTGTATAATTTTAATGTAAAGCGATGTACATAAAAGCAAAACACCAGTATGTAGATTTTCCATTTTCGTAACAATATTTTGGTTTTGTTGGAGATCTCTGACCTGAGGTTTGAACCGTGGCCTCATGTCTAAAAAGCCTATACACTTCCTGCTAGACTACAAGGATTTTGGTTTCCTGCACAATAACTAAAAAAGTTTAGGTTCAATTGATTTTGTTTACCTTTATGAAGGCTTAAAAAATAATAAATATTTTCAATATAAAATGGTTGTGAATTAAAAGAGTGTAACACATATTATATTTCATTTCTCTTAGCGCTTCTGAAAAAAATAAAAATATATCCGATACGCGTGTGCTTTAGTCCTTGACTAAGTGACTGAATGGAAGAAGCTAATCCATTGCCAATGTGGATTGATTGAAACCTCGTTGCTTATCGAGAAGATACAAAATCTAAAATCATTCACCATTGGTAACCATTAACGAAGCTGCAACGTTAACACAAAGGAAGGGAAGAAAATATAACTTCAAAGATATCTTGGAGACGAATCTTATTAAACGATACTACGAAATCCTTTAACGAGTTACGTCTCAGAGGGCGCATACAGAATATATATAATAATGGAAAACGTGTAATTAATGGACAATCTAAAACTTATCTGTAAAAAAGTGAACGAATCACTGTCAAAAGCAGAAGAAATAAAATTATTAAAGTGCAAACTGGTGTACCTCAAGGCATCTTATTCTCTTCCCTCAGCTGTTTTGCGTTCTATGGTAGTGGTGCTGACGACGTTAAAATATTTAACTTTTAAGGATTTTAATGGATTTGATCTACTTCGTGCTGACTTTTGCAGTTTTCATAAATGGTGCAAATTGAATTTGTTGGAATGAAATATTAAAAAGTGTAAACACATGACATTTTTTAGATACTCAAAGATTGGTACCTTCTATTGCATTGAGAATGCTGTTTTGGATAAAGTTAAAACTATTTTGGACCTTGGTAAACTCTTGGATCACAGTCTCAACTTTCGGAATAGCATATCTATGATGGTGAATAAAGCTTATGGTATACTCGGATATTTCATATAAAACGCTGGTCTAAGGAATTTGTTGATCCTTATTTAACAAAATTGTTATTTATATCTCTCGTGCGACCTATTCTGGATTATGGTTCTATTATATGGGACCCTTGTTATGCAGTTCATATAAATAGCATTGAGTCAGTGTAAAAACAATTTTTTAATTTTCTGTTTACAAGGTCTTGGTTGGAACTCCTATGAATTACTGCCGTATCGGAGTAGACTAACTAGCTGAATAAACTGCCTACTCTTAAAAGTCGTCTTTCTATTCTGGGTTTAATACGAGGCGATGTTAATTCAGATTACCTGCTCAGTCGATTTAAATTCAATGTTCCTGTGCGACCTACACGTAATTTTGAACTGTTATCACTAAAATACTACAAATCAGACTATGTTAATAATGATTACTATAGACGAGCCTGTAAAACCTTTAATGAATGTTATCAAGGAATTGACTTCTCGGAGAGTAAAGACGTATTAAAAAACCCTAACCATATTTTTAAATTGATAAGCAAAGTTTTGTTTTTGATCATTTGTATAAAACTGTTGTATATGTAGTTAGTCAGTAAGGATAAATAATCTATTGACATTAAATAAATAAAAAAATAACAGACTATAAACAGAGAAAGAACTAAAAATTGGATCCATACATTAACCCATTTCGCTCCGCTGTTCGATTTTTCGAACAGTAAAAATCTTCTTTTTTTAAAAAAATTAGTTTTTGGTATTAAGTCTCAACTTTAGGAAAATAAAAAAGAATCCGCCCGTAAAATATCCCCCTCCCCCCTATTGCTAGGGATAACTTTCTGCAACCCATATTGTTAAATACTTTTTAAATTAATTTTTAAAAATAATAAACAAAATAAAATTAAAAAAATAATTATGAGAAATTACTGCCAATATACATATGTAACCGTTTTATAAAATATAAAAAATATGATTTACATGCACATGCGTGTCTTCACATATGTGTAAACTTGTTATTTTCGATATTTCGAACGCTGGCGCTTATCCTATAGTTACTGACTGACGATCAAAATTCTTTGAATTAAATGTAACACGCATTATATTATTATTATATTTTTCTTTTATCGTGTGGTTTAACATTTAATAATAAATTTTTTAAAGAAAGGGTGAATATTTCATATATTATGTACAATTTACCAGTGAATTTCGTGCTATTTGTGTTTTTTTATTTGTGCTATAGATTTGTGTTTTCGATAGGTAAGTATGAGTACACGTAAAAAGATTTTGACTATGAAGGTCGAGTCGATGAATGTTCGGATGAAGAGACAATCAATGATGATGAAATAGCCTTAAACGTAGATCCAAATCCAATGAACGAGGTTGCCGGTTTTGTTGAAATTGAAACTGAAAGGAATGCAATTGAAGACAGTGGATATCCTGAATTTGAAGATGAAATACGACCTTCAACATCGAAATGGACAAAAAGAAACCAAAACAAATACAATTTTGACATTGTTCAAAACTGAGCAACCATTCTCCATTGCAATTGTTTCAACTATTTTACGATGATGAAGTCTTTGACCATATTATTCAAGAAACAAATATATATGCGGGACAAAATAATACGGAGTTTTATTTGGATGAGGTGATGCTTAAACGGTTTATTGGTATATTATTATTATCAGGATATCACACTCTGTCATCTGTTCCTGATTAATGGCCTTCAAAGCCATCATTGGGGATCCCCATGGTAAAACAGATCATGACTCGATCAACTTTTATGCATATAATATCAAATGTACATTTGGCTAACAATAATGATTTATACAATGCTGATAAAATGGCTAAGGTCTGTATAACAATAACAAATATTGAAACATATCGTAAGATATTCACTATATTGTTCAATTTATTTATATTCGTATTTTTTTAGCTACGTCCCACTACGTGGCATTTTGCCTGAAAACCTGGCCAAAATTAATAGAAGTGTTTTATGAGCTAATGGCTGGAATTTTTTGATAGTGCTAGTGATAATTAGGCCCAAGGATGAACCCAACTGATTTTGGTTCAAATCGGTCCGTGATTTCGCCTAGCTCCCATACAAATTCCCCTCGAAATTTCACTTATTTACACATAATTATGGTAATTATGCAACGATCATGATAAAATTTAACATGGATCAGTTCTGTGTACTAAGAAATCATGGTGTAAAGTTTGGTGAAAATCAGATCACATTTGACCCTAGTCCCCATATAAAGTCCCCTTTAGAAATTCACGTTTACGCTTATAAATGGCTTAAAAACATCGGTATCGTGATGAAATTCGGTATGAACGTGTATTTTGTAAATCTAAATAATATTAAAAAAATTTTGTTATGGTCGGTCCATAATTGCCCCTTGGTCCAAAATAGGGCCCCTTAAGAAAAAATGTTTATAATTGGCTTAAAAATTTTATTACCTCGATGATATTCGACATGAAAATGTTTAATATGAATGTGAATCATTTATGATCACATTTTACTATGATCGGATCATAAGTGCCCCTATGTACCACATACGGTCCATTAAGAAAATCATGAACGTGACTATATTTTATTGATGTACCCAGCTGACTAATAAATACTTTGCATTTGTCAAGTTTAGATCTTTTCAGTAATAATTAAAAATTTTCATAGTCCCATAGAGTTACTTTGAAATCATTTCATCCCATTTTTCATTGTCCTGCTTCCGCTATGAAGAGACTGAAATTCTTAATCTTACATATTCAGTCATCCTCCACGGAACCCTCCAATATGAAGATCCGCGGGTTGGATATTAGTTGTGATATCAGAATACACCAAAGCTCTGGCCGAAGAGGGACTGCCCGCCATGGAAGGTCTATCTGCTAACCCAACCTAAACGCTTTAATCTTTTACAATTTGAAAATCTGCTTAACACGCATATTTTCAGTTATAAATAATTTAATTTATGAAGTCTTGACATGAATTTCATATACATATATTGTCTTTGTTTATTTAATATTGATTTTGGTTAATAATATAATATAATAATAAAATAATAAAAAAGAAAATTCATTCGAAGGAGTCGCTTATAATTCGCTATTTTCAAAGGCATGATTATTGTAGCCTTGAATTGGATTTCTATTAAAGTCAGTATTGCGAGTAGTTTGTTTGGTGAGACGACGTTTTGCAACAAAACGTGTCTCATTTAACATCATAAGAGATTTCCTGCTCATGGAAATATGTTTCACATTTATTTCATCTAAAAAAAAAATACACAAAAACCCAAAAGACATTAGTTGGTCTTTTGTGTTTATAAAGTTATTGGAAGGCAAAACTTACCGTCACCCAAAAATCGTCTTTCGAAATTACGAGGCAAATCACTGTAGTCGTAATGGCTTTTATTACGATTTTCGTGCAGTTTAAAAATTGTTTGACGGCGCACCATATGCTGTTCCAACTCATCGTTTTGTTCGTTTAGGTTACCATCATTTGCGTTGTCATCTTCATCATCATCATCAAGTCTTTTTGGTCTTTGGAGTTGGCGCGCAATATGCACCGCATTACCACGTATTTCTTGAGCTGCATCCTCTTCCGTTATCTATAATGGAATTAAGCAGAGTGAAAAATGCATCAGTTTAATAACAGTGCGTAATAAAATCAAATCACATAATTATTGTTTACATTTTCGATGAATCCTATCCAAATAAATTTCTTCTAAAGATAAGTTTAAATACATTTACGTCTAACAAAACTGTTTTACACAGTTCTATGCTATGATTATATGATCCTAGCTCTTGCTGTATACATAAAATATTTGTTTATTCTTTATCATATAGAATCCAATAATTAAAAATGCATTTATTTTTAATCAGTTAATTGTAAATGATGATATTAAAGGCCCTAACTGACTATCCTTAAAAGCTGTGTAATTACGTCAAAAGAAATCTGATGGATTTCTGTCCTACTTAAAGAAAATCGTAATAAAATGTGTGATTCGCTGCCACACTGTTTTTAATGTAAATTTACTAACGGGTGATTTTTTGGCTATTATCCTTTTGGCAACACTGGTTTAAACAGCTCACGCACGTTTCGTGTTTTGTTTCACTGTCAAACATCTTCAGTTTGGTCTCTAATTTAACCATGAATCGTCTTACAAACGAACAACGCTTGCAAATCATTGAATTTTATTATCAAAATGCGTGCTCTGTTAAGAAAGTTCATCGCGCGCTTCTTCCATTTTATGGTCAGTTTAATCGACCCACTGAAGCGGCTATTCGGGCTATTGTGACTAAATTTCGCACCAAATTTACATTGTTGGACATTAAACCACCAACACGCTTATGTAGAGTGCGAACTGAAGAAAATATCGCAGCTGTATCGGCCAGTGTTAATGATGACCATCAATTATCGATTCATCGCCGTTCGCAGCAATTGGGCCTCTGTTACTCAACCTTTCAAAATACAGCTGGTGCAAGAATTGAAGCCGAACCACCTACCGCAACGCAGATTTTTTGGTGAATGGGCTCTTGAAAAGTTGGCCGAAGATCCTCTTCTTTATCGAAAAATTGTGTTCAGCGACGAAGCTGATTAGTCAAAAAGATAATAGCTCAAAAATCACCCTTTATTTACATTTTCGTTACAGCTAAATTACATATTTAAGTGTTCAAGATTTCTCTTTTTCAGCTTAAAAATAGATTTTATAATTACAAAATTTTTATATACATACATATATACAACATTTTTGGAGGAGAAAATTTGACAAAAAACCTATGTATATGATTTTTACTTAAGACTACTTATACTGCTTAACTACTTACTAGATAAAAACCTAAGATGATGCTAGTTCATTAATATGAACGAAATCAGAATCTCGATATCTAAAATAAAATTCTGAGTAAGCCTCTCAATCTTGTCTGAAACTAATTCCATGCCTGCAATATCATGAAAAAGGCGTGGTGTAGAAAAAAACCAAGGTAGATTGTGTATAAGTTTCAACAACCTGTGTTGAGCTATTTGTAGTTTTTTAATATGACAAGATGCGCTAGTAGACCAAACGGGGGCTGCATAGAACATTACAGCATGGAAAATGGACTTTAAAATTAGTTTTTTATTGGCAATGTTAAGACTAGATTTGCGATTTATAAAAGGGTATAGCATACGTGTTAATATGTTAACTTTATTTAATACGTAAGATATATGACCTTTAAACTTCATTTTCGGATCGAGCATAATACCAATATATTTTACGTTCTGTTGCCAATAAAATATTGGTCTGTGGTATATAACAATCTTTCCGTTTCCTTGTAAAATATATCGCCTGTGTTTTTTTCACAATTTA
Source organism: Sarcophaga subvicina (assembly GCA_936449025.2). Taxonomy (NCBI): domain Eukaryota; kingdom Metazoa; phylum Arthropoda; class Insecta; order Diptera; family Sarcophagidae; genus Sarcophaga; species Sarcophaga subvicina. The sequence continues at coordinate 29,194,234 of OW388083.2, forward strand.
ACATAATTTTCCATTTGTTGAAATAATACCAGTTATGATACCAGTTAATGCTCTATGTAGATTAGATATTATATCAACAGCCAAAGCTAAGTATTGCTGTGTCATCCGCGAATGTTGACAACGTACATTAGTCTAATTGGGGAAAGTCAGAAGTATATAAATTATAAAGTACAGGGGACGAACATTACCCCTGGGGACAACCTGCCTTAATTAAATGGAGCTCTGAACGGTGTGAGCCAATGTGATCTCAATTAGCAATTTTTTTTATACATAATTATTATTATTATTTTATGATATTTTTGCAAAAAAAATTATGAAATCGGACAAAACTGCCAAAAAATCTGTCACACACTTTCACTTTCTAGTACTAACATACTTTTTTAACACACATCTAATTTTTAGAGGTCGATCCACTAACGGCCATTATTACAGCTTGCCGTTAAACTTAGGTTTAGCTAAAGGTACCTTTAGTTAAGTAACTTACAGTTCCCTTTAACTTATTTTCGTTATTACAACTTACAGAGAAAATAAAGTCAACTTTTTGTGAAATATGGCAGTGGCGGAGCAATGTCGATAACAGTGCTTAAATTAAACAAGTTTTATTTAAACGCAGTGGCAACGACTGGGCATCTTTTTTTGTTGTATTAGCTCACTTTGTTTATATTTGAAGTTACCATATTGAAAATAATATATATGTATGGCAAGCTCAAACATAAACTTAACTTTAAAAGTTAAAGGTAGGATGATCCTCCCTTTAGCTTAACGCTCACTTTTGCCTTATTGTCCACTTATAATAATGAAAAACAATTTATCTGCCTAAAATCCTCTCTTTAGTTAACGGCAAGTTGTAACAATGGCCCTAAATCTGTCACGGCCTTAAATAATGGCTTGACTGATTGTACAAAACATGTTTCTTCAAAATCTGGCTTTTATCGCGCACTGTATTTTTTGTTACTAGAGTTCTGCTATTTAATTTTTTTTTTGCATATAAATACGTACATTAGAGGTATTGCCTGTAACAACGAGATTTATATTTAAAAAAATTTGCCACTTAAAATTTTAACTTGATTGGATTTATGTATGTACCACATATTGTGAACGTTTACAAGTTGTATATGGCTTATGCTGAGGCTTTAAAGTCAGATAAAAAAAGTTTTCTAAAAAGTGACCTCCCTAATAAACAGCACGTAGTGGCACTAAGCTTTAATAAAAGTTCACACTATTTGAAAAGCAAATAGAATGGGTATTTACTCGTTCACTGGTTCTATCGTAGTCAAATCTATACTAAGTTCTCAAAAGAAAAAGAGGAGAAAAGAAAAAGTGCATTTTTATGTTATAACAGGTGATGATGAAAATAAACTTTACTTCAGGCATATAAAACAAAAAAAAAAAAACAAACTTTAATTTAATTTGAGGTGTTGCCTCAAACTTATAATACTTTCTTCTTGCACACAATCTGCACATAATATCATAAAGCAGTGCAGCATATCAGAGCTCTTCCAATTTGTTTGTTGTACGGGCCGCACAGAAATATAATATTTGAAATCTTTTACAAATTTCTTTTGTTGTTATGTTTTCAGCTTAGATATTAAAAAATTCCAACAAATGGGCCATAATTTTTAGTATTTGGAACTTGCTGCAAAACTAATACATTCGAAGAAAAAAGAAATTATGCTTGTGCGGAAGACTATAACAATTGGGCAATTCACACAAGCCCTTGAATCGTTGTATGGCGTGTATTGTTGGACGAATATACAACAGCGTATGCTTGTTGTTGATAATTTTCATATAAAAATCCGATACACTTATACACATTTCTTTTCATATGTTTTTAAAAGTTGTATTGGTCTCGTGTTATCAGTTTATGTAAATGCCAGTAATCAAGAAAAATACAAAATACAAAATATTTTCTATGCAACTTGAGTCAACAATTAACATTTCAAAATTATATTTTCCGCGCAGATAATTATTTAATTTACTTTTTTCAACAATATTTTTATTTTGCTGCTTGAAAATCAAATTATGAATACTGGTCTTCTTCTTCTTATCATGTTTTGACGTTTGGCATACAAAAAAAACAATATAACATAACATTGAGCGTTCACAACCAAAAAGTGTATTCAATACAACATACACGATACAAAGTCGTGTGAATTGCCCAAATATTGTTCTAATCTTCAAATTGGGTCAATTTTTAATAGCCTATATGTATACACATTTGCATAAATATGTACATACATACATACATACATAATTATCATTATTACTATCATTACAACAATTTAGTCAGCATTACGACCTAGCTTCTCCAACCATTTATGTTGTCTGTGTTAATTTTTATACATAAGTGATGGGACCTACAGTTTAAAGTTGACTCTGAACGACAGATTTTTGAGAAACTTTACATGGCAATTTTATTTACTCTCAGAGCTTGTGCCAGAAATCTGCTGAGAGGAAGTCGCCGAAGAAATATTTCGTCATATTTCGTTTAGTTGGAGATGGCTTACCTGGGGTTTGAACCGTTTAATAAGTCAACACACTACGGCGACTTCATATGCATACATAGATAGCACATGTAAAAAAAAATAGTGTTATGCTTTATAAAGCGTGAGGGTTTTGGTTCGATTCCGACCACAGGTTCTGGTCTGTTACACTACATCGAGCATATGGTCTATGTTTAGGTTTAGGTCGGAGTAGTAGCTCTGATATCAAAAAGCATACTTGAGCACGCATAGCGGCCCGTTGTGACGCCACAGGTCAACGCAGTCTCTGTACTGACTAAATTGTACCAAAACCAGGGAAGAGGAAGAAGTTGGTCAAGCACGACTACCCTATGCTGGAAAACGAGCAGAAAGTTTGATAAACGAAGCTATAACCTTGACATCAATAGATGATAGCTCCGTCATGCTGACAAGAAATGGAATGCCAAATAACCTATATCTGCACCTCGCAAGAGATGGGCACTGACAATGAAAGTGGATAACAGTCTCCTCTTCCTCAGCGAATCCGTACCCACAGCAGATGTCGTTAAATGGGAGCCGCATCCTTTCCGCGTGTCTACCCATAACACAATGACCTGTAAGCATGGCCACTGTGATTGAGGTGATGCCACGACTAAGTCCAAGTAACTGGTTGGTACGCCTTCTATCCATCAAGCGCCAGGTGAGCCTAGCGGTGGAGTAAGACTCCTCATTGACCCAGGATAGGTTGGCGTCTCGAAACAATTTCCGCGCAATGGCCAACTTGACCGAGGCAAGTGGCATACCCAAGTCGATTGAAGAGGATTCCGGAAGGAGTGCAGTTTCCCGGAATGTTACTGTGTCCAGACTAGTGAGACACTGAAGCGCCCAGAAAGAAAGTCGTGACAGCGGCGACATTCCCTAACGATCTTGGAATTATTCGCAACACTTGCCAGAGATCTTATGGCGGCCTGACTGTCAGAGAAGATTGAGACGCGGGTGAAAGGAGCATCGTTGACGAGGATCCATTGAGGGGCCCGGTAAATGGCCATCACCTCCGCCTGAAACACGCTACTGTAATCCGGCAGTCGTAGAGAAATGTTTAGGTCCAGTTTCCCAGAGTATGGTCTATGTTACTCAGCTCGAAGTAATTAAATATGTATAATTTGTAATTGTATTATAATTAAGAAATAAAGAACTAAAAAACATCAGATGCATTTGGTTCACTCATGCAGTTAATTTTTCTACGAAATTCATTGAAATTCACGAAATTCTTCATTGAAATTCAATTTTGTTATTTTTGTTTGCAATTGTTTTTGAGTAAATCCAAAATTTTTTGGCAATCAGGTAAAAGTTCAAAAATTTGAAATATTATTTAGATTTATACAGTACAAAGGCGTTATCTTGAGCAACAAAGAATCTTTGAAAAAGCAGAAGAATATATCGGAGACTATATCACTATTGAAATCGCCGTTGTCTAGTAGGTAGTGTGTTGGCTTATTAGACCTAAGGCCGCGGTTTAAGCCCCAGGTCAGACATCAAAACGAAATATGAAAAAATATTTCTTCGGTGACTTCCTCTCAGCAGATTTCTGGCAAAAACTCTTACTCTCAGAAAATTGCCATGAAAAGTTTCTCAAAAATCTGTCGTTCGGAGTCGACTTTAAACTGTAGGTCCCGCCACTCATGTATAAAATTAACATACACAACATGAGTAATCTTGACTGAAAGGTTATTATGGCCAATTATGTATGTATGTATATAAGTTTATTATTTTTGCGTATTAGAAAGTATCGACTTTCGAATTTTGGCTAACTTTTAGTCAAATATATCAACCAGAAATTGGTTAATTAAACGTCAACACCACTCTTTTCTATCGTGACTAAAATCAAACAATCATAAAAGAATATAAAATTTAAAAAGTTTTATAAAAATATGTTTTTACGGAGATTTTTTTCACTTGTTTGCTTTCCAACAAAAATTAAATATCTCTTCTTTTGATAAGTTTGTAAGTTTGTATTCACTGCAGTAATATACATATGTATGTATGTATGTATATATATTTGTCCCCACCTCCAAAAACTTAGTCTGTATGTTTTCCAAGTTTTCATATTTGATAGGAGACACAACAGTTCATATTAATATTGAAAAAAAAAGAAAAAAAACTTTGGAAACAGAAAATTAAAAATATGATTTTAAAACGAAGTTTTTTGTAGGGGTAGCCTTCTAATTATTGTGAGGAAAATAATTAAGAATTAATATTGTAACTGTTTTTGAAGTTTAATTACAAAAGTTTTAATCTTCAGAATAATTGTATGGGAAAATCTGTATTTTAACCCATTAAAATCGAACATAAAATATGTCGTTCGTCATTGTGCACATAAGGTTGCATATACCTGCTTCTAAACTAATTTAACTTTTTTTGTTTGTGAGAAAATAAGGAAACTATTTCTAAAGATTTTCTTACCGTACTTGATGCTCTGAACCAATCCAATTTTGTTGTAGCTAACAACTGTGAAATGGTTGCAAAACGATGAAAGAACATTGCAATGAACTGGATTATGAGAATTAGACCAAAGAAGAGAACAAAGCATAGACCGATTGGGTCAAGCTCCTTGTAACGACGATAAATATATATTTGTGAGTTTGTGTCGTCGTATGTTATAAAGTCAACAGGGTCAATAGGCCACTCCAAGTGTAAATAATCCTTTTTCAATTGTAGCAGAAAAACAATAAGAACGAAAATTGAATTTATCATTACAAAAGCAAATGCAAACATGTTGCGTAATTCTCTCAGACTGTCGGCTATTTCAGCCTTCTTCTCTTTTGTATGAAACATTGGCTTCAAATACAATTTAATTAAGTCCTTCCAGAAACGTTTTTCTCTCAACGATATCTCACCCAACTCAGAATCAACAAGTAGGGGATCATTAATCCAACCCGGTATGTAATGCTGTTCTTCGTTCTCATCCTCCTCACCAACCCCTTCATCTTCCTAGAAAAAAAAAAATAAATCGTTGTAGGTATGTATTTCGTCATATGTATACAGATTATGCCAGTATTTACTTATGTATGTATGTATGTACATATTTTTGCATGAGGATATTTATGTGATTAAATTTCAATGTGAACGAAAGAGTTTTTACTCCGTCTAAAGTCTGTGAAAATGAACTTACAATGGGTGTTGATTACATTATAATTTAGCCTTATGTGAGTATTTTTCTAATTACCTTCTTTGGTGCAACTTCCCGCGTTCCCCAGGATACGTCATTCATATTGAAAACAGAGTAGATTAACAACAACATATACATTGAGGGAATGGTGATGTAGTAAATGAAGCCACATATGAGAGCACCAATTTCTTGAGGGTGTACAATGCCTGTAAATAAAATATTCATGTACAGTGCCTAATATAAGTTAAATATATCAATATTATTTTTTAAATATTAGCTATTTAAGTGGAATATTAAAGAGGAATTTATGTTCTAAATAGTATTTGTTCCAAGATATGGTATATATGAGAGCGGTATCTCAACCAAAAACATTTTGGGAGCATAATCTCATTTTCCCAAGAATATTTCGTAGTTGCAATATCCAGTTTGTAGTTAAAAGTTTTCAGCTTTCAACAATAGGTACTCATTGTTAGCAAATCTTTCCTCAACAAACCATTTTAAAAAAAATTGGATCATGACCTTGCCTGTTGATGCAACTGTCTTCGTTGTCTTTGTATAAAAATATCCCAAAAGTTTGAAGTGGTGGTTAGGCATTGATGGAAAAACTCGGCTTTATTATTATTATTGTAAAACATCGCCAATTACTTTATTATAACATCTTTAAGATGCAGTTTTCGTTTACCATATTGTGACTTTTATCCTAATATGCGATGCACGTATACATACGTAATTGGTCTTTACAACCCTTCAGTCAGGATTATGAACCTAGTTGCTCACACCACTTATGTTGTGTGTGTTAATTTTATACATGAGTGGTGGCACCTATAGTTTAAAGTCGACTCCGAACGACAGATTTTTGTTTGGCAATTTTATTTACTCTCAGAGTTTTTGCTAGAAATCTGCTGAAAGGAAGAATTATTTTTTTATATTTTCGTTTTGATATCTGACCTGGGGTTTGAACCGTGGCCTTACGTCTAATAAGACAACACACTATCTACTAGACTACGGCAATGCACGTATAGCACTTTTAAAATGTCTGCCATTTTAGCATTCACACGCACCTTAAGCCGATCATCCAACTGCAACTGCTGTAGCACTATAGCTCAGGCGCTTTGTATAAATAGGTAAGATTGAGCTGGTAAAATTATCATAATATTTCCATAAGTGTCTAAAACGACACTTGGAAATTATAGTGAGTAAGGCCTTCGCGTAATTAAAACTTTTTCTTAGTAAGAGACTTACAGCACCGTGCAAAATAATAGCAGTGAAGAGTTTTCAGTTAGACATTGCCTATTATTGTAAAAATTATTAAAGAATTGTTTGAAGAATTGAATTATTTTGTAAATTCATTATTTAGTATGATGCGTATTTTTTTTTGTACATTTTCACAAAATTTGAAAATGGAAAATTTAAAACTTTTAGGAAAATAAGATTGCTAAAAAATAGTAGTTTTTTTAGAATTTCAAATATTTAGGGGAAAAAAATAAAAACTATTGTTTAAAATTAATATTTTGTGGAATATCCTCTATTCTTAATTACTGCATTGCATCGAACACGGAGTTAACAAATTTTTGGCATTTTTCATTTTCTACCGGAATAACTCGCCACGATAATTCCACCACATTCCATAATTCCTGCTCGTTTTTCGGTTTTGCTGTAAAAACTGCTTCCTTGATATCGGTCCACAAATTTTCAATGGGATTAAGATCCGGTGACTGAGCATGCCAATCCATAACATTAATGCCATTGTTAGTAAGCCACGATTCAGCTGCTATTCTTGTGTGTTTCGGATCGTTATCATTTTGGAAAACCCATTTTAATGGCATATTCCAATCGGTGTATGGTTTCATGTTTCCATGTTTTTCTTTATCCAAAATAAAGGACAAGTGCCGTAATAGGAAAAACAATCCATACATTTATTTTAGCACCTCCATGTTTTATAGTAGTTAAAACATTGCGTGGTTCAAATGCTGTGTTAGGCTTACGTCATTTAAATTGAGGCCAGTCATAATGCTCTCGGGCAAATTTTAGTCTTTTTAAAACATGTCGTTTTTTCAAAAGCGGGGCTTTACGGGGATTATTATTAAGTATCCTTCTTATCGTACAAGGATGAACATCAAATTGGCTAATTTTGCTCTTTCTTCCCCGTGTTTCTGTTTTGTATGACCAGTTTTTGGCATTAGATATCATTTTAGGTGAACAACCAACAAGATCTTGAATAAATTTTTAAATTTTTCCTTACAAAGGTAGCTTCTTTATAAGTTCTGGTTTTTCTATAGTACAGTGTTTGCTTCTGCCCATATTTTTATATTATTATTGTTGCAGATTTACTTTAACACAAAAATACTTTTTACCAAAAAAAAGTTTAATTTATAAAACTATACAATTATTTTTTAATCTTTTTACTTGCACTGCTTTTATTTTGCAAACAAAAAACGAAGTAGAACAGAATATAATGGTATTTTTTAACGGTTGGTTTTTTGGTACAATATTTTAGTACTTTAGGGTCACCACTTAGTAAGCAATTAATTGAAGTAAAAATAAAATTTAAAGAAGGATTCATTGGAACAGTATAACATATTTTTTTTAAATTGAACACCCAACTATTATTTTGCACGGTGCTGTATATTGTATATAATTAGACAAAGGGGATTATAATACATCGGATATTTAATACAGATTCTAAAACAGGTTGTTATACCTTAAATTTATTCATTATATACATCTCAATAAATAATTTTGATAATAAAATCAGAAGAGTATTGAAATACTTTTACTTAGAAATTCAAGACCAAAGAACAGCACAGAGTTCTTGTTTTAGTAAAAAGGGGTTCCGAAACAGTTCGGGAATTAAAAAAGAATTACTTCAGATAGCATAAATATCACGTATGAATTCGCAAGGCGTGTCTACAGCTGTTATTACTGAAAATAGACTTACATGCAATAAAGTTATTGTCATAATAATTTGCAATTATTTTCTGTATTATAATATAAGTTTTTCTATTAGATAAGTTCTTATGTACATACCTGCTATAAAGATTTGCAGAAAAACAAGTAGAAAAAATAACGATGCCGGAGCCAAGGGTCCATCATCAATCATTTGAATAATAATGCCAATTAGGACTGCCATCATAACTAAACAGTACAAGGAACTGATTACGAAAGCCAAAAGTAACTAAAAAATTAAAAAATGTCAAAAAAATTTCGAAATTAGCATTTGTTGTTTCAAAATTGCTTACCTGAAAATTTTGTTTCAAATATATGCACGAGAGTATAAAAGCCAATAAAGGAATAAAATTCCATAGAAAAGCTGTCCAAATGTTAATGCTGAAAACGGTCACTAACGCTCCAACCATCATTAGGAAAATAGTTCCAGGACCGAGGATAGTGCCAACCATCAACATTGCTTGGTAGATAATGTAAGGCATTGATATGGAACTATTATTCTTAACTACCATATCGGCATCAGAAAGCAAATCAAAAATATTGGCAATGGTGGACGGAACCCAACGGCGACGTTGATTGTAGAATTCATTAAATATCTCCGGCGAATGTGTGTATGCATCTGAAGCTGCCGAATACTCGACTCGCAATCCCTGTTTAAGAATAAGAGTACAAAGCCAACGGTCTTCTCCCTGATCGTACTGTACATAATGCATTGGTTCCTGAGAAACCGTTGTATACTTTTTCATCACACTGTTCTCCATTAACGCACTACCGCGAAACAAACTAAAACAGCCAGGACTACATAACACACAACCAATAACGTGTTCAGTTGCTTTTTGCAGCCAATGACCAATGGCGTATTCAAATATTTGATACCATACCATTGGCCCCCTACCAACGGGATGAATACGACCACAAGCAGCCCCCAACTCATCGATGGCTTTCATTCTATCGATTAACAGTTGAACGGCCTGTGGCTGAAAGTCAATATCGCCATCAAGGGCTAATAGGAATGTGTTCTCTGCTATCAATGCTTTACGCTTGGCCGACACTGTTTCTAATTCCATTATACGAAAGCCCAACAAATAATACATGTACATAACTTGCGACCAGCGCTTCTTGTGACGAATTTTATCTTTGTTTTTGAGATGAGCAATCATCTTTGAGCGACCAGGCAAGGTCCACATAAGGCGGCCGCCATATGGCGTTTCAATTTTTACGGGTGACTTGATTTTTATATTCACTCCATACACCTCAAATGCAGCTTTCTCAATGCTGGTGATTAATATTTTCACATATTCATTCAAAGGAGGATTCTTTGGATTCTCAACATATTTTCCATCCAGTATAAAGGCATCATCAAAGAAAATGTTGGCTAAAAAACAAAAACAAAAAGAAAATTATTCTTCTATGCAGAATTGTAAAAAGTAAAGTGTAACTGCAAAGTATTCGTTCGCATAAAAAACTTCTCAAACCATGGCACACACCATTCAGTTTTAGTGTTTAACTTTTGCTTGGGTGGATGTGACTTTGTCCTGCACAATTTTCATACTTCCATGGAATATGAGAGTCGCTAAATAAAAGTTTCTGCGTGTCGATGCAAATGTTACTTTAAAAGATAAAAAAGAGTTGATTTTCAAAAATTTTGGCATGTGAACAGAATCTAATTGGATTATCCGTTTTAAATTTGGCTATCAAATATTCCAATTTGAATCGCTACTTGTGTACTGAATCCTTGTAATAAGTTTAGTACACTTTTCATGCTTTCCGAATCGTCCAAGAGAGAATATTTAAACATTTTAAAAGCCAAATTAAAGTCGCCGTAATCTAGTTGGCTTACTAGACGTAAGGCCACGGTCCAAACCCCAGGTCAGACATCAAAACGAAATATGAAAAAATATTTCTTCGTCGACTTCCTCTCAGCAGATTTCTGGCAAAAACTTTGAGAGTAAATAAAATCGCCATGAAAAGTTTCTCAAATATCTATCGTTCGGAGTTGCTTAAACTGTGGATCCCGCCACTCATGTATAAAATTAACACATACAGTATGAGTGGTGTGAGAGACTAGGTCGTAATCCTAACTAAAGGGTTGTAATGACCAATTATGTATGTAAGTAAGTTGTGATATTACATCAAATTGTACATCAAATGTAGTATGTGTGAATGGGATAGTCGTGCCAGCGATTATTATGATCGGAGTAATAATTCTACCAAAATGAATATTGTAAATCGGTTCAAAAATGTTTGAATAATTTGAGTGAAAAGTTAGTTTTTTTAGGTTAGGTTAGGTTAGATTAGAGGACGTGTAGTTGTCAAATAAGACAAGTACAGTACCCGGAGGTCAAAATGACCCATTGTACAACGTCCTTAAAGAGGGAAGGATAATAGTGGGAATAGGATAAAAAGGAGAGGATGTAGGAAAGGGGAGAATGGGAAGCAGAGGAATTACACAGACCAGACACAACAAAAAGGGAGAGCGCGATTACAATGATGAAGCCCTAGCACCTCTCAACCAGCCCAAGCCACTAATGGATCTGTGGAGAGCCTTGATGTCGGCTCTCGACACAGAATTCGAACTCTCAAAGAAGGCCCTGCCAAGGGTCCTCAACCTAGCAAGGGCTGGGCAGTTACAGAGGAGGTGTTCGATAGTCTCCAACTCCTCCTCAACGCAACACGCCTGCAATAGTCCGGCTGGGATCTGTTCCAGATCTCCGTCAGTGACCTAATCTGGCAGTGCCCAGTGATAAAACCGACAACCTGTTCTCCTTCTGTCCACAGCAGGCCATAGACATCTAGAGACAAAACAACCCGATTCGCTCCCCCAACACCTCTGCTCTTCCTCCCTGACTCATCCATTGATGAGGCCGTATAGGTGACAGACTGGTGGGTCAGGACCAATTATCAAATCGCCCCTAGAAAGTGAACCTAACCTAGCGAGGACATCCGCCGTTTCATTGCCCAGTATTCCGCTATGACCCGGAACCCAGCATAGACGGATACGGTTCAGTCCAAAAGTCCTCAACGACTTCTTGCACTCGCGAACGAGCCCTGATTTGCACCAGACCGACGCAATGGCCGTAAGGGCAGCCTGACTGTCAACGAAGATCATGTAAGATTCCGAATCCGAAGCTGGGCCACCAGCTATGGCCCCAGTAGCTTTTAAGATTGCGAAAATTTCCGCATGAAAAACGCTGCAGTCATCAGTCAACCTGGAGTCGAGTTCAAGACCGAGTTCCCTACAGAAAACCCCAGCACCTGTACATCCACCTAACTTAGATCCATCTGTGCAGATGGATATACCTCTCTGCCCCTGGAGTACCCCACCATTCCATTGTGCCCTTTCCGGTATAAGTATCCTTAAACCAGGCAGGAACATAGTCTCAGGCACAATATAATCGGTGGCTTTTTCCGAAAGTCCATACCTCCCGTCAGGAAAGACGACATTCAAAACTCTGGAGTGACCTACCGAGGTCTGTTTCCATCAGCCCGATTCCCTCAGACGTATGACACTACATGCTGCACACCGCTTGACATACAAATCAAGTGGAATCAGGCAGAGCATAGCGTCAAGAGCAGCCTGAGGGCAACTCTTCCTCACTCCAGTGATACTGAAGGGGGCAATCCGCTGAACCTTATCTAAGATTTCCCGTTGAAAACTCTTATCTAAGGCACAATACCAAACAAAGCAGCCATAAGTAATAACCGGTCTAACAATCGCCAGATATATTCAGCGAATGGCCCTAGCCAGAAGACCCCAGTTCTTACCTATGGAGTTAGTACACTGGTATAAGCATTCTGTACGTTCTTCATTCTTTGCTCGGTGTTTCGTTTCCAGTTCAGCTTGCTGTCCAGAACAACACCCAAGTACTTGACCTTAGAAGACAACGGAAGTTCCCTACCAGCTAACCTCGGCAACCTGAAGGTTTCAATTTTGTACCTACGCGAGAACAAAACGAGGTCTTCTTATTCGGATTTATACCCAGACCACAGTTCGTAGCCCAAGAGGATAAAATTCCAAGAGAAGACTCCATCAGATCCCCCAGCGTCGGCAAAAATTTTCCACCCACCAGAATAGCCACATCGTCGGCATATGCCACAATCCTAAAGCCCCTACTTTCCAGAAGCCTCAGACCAACATTAGCAACCGAGAGCCACAAGAGAGAGGATAGGACACCCCCTTGCGGTGTACCCCTGGTCGCACGCTTGACATTGGCCAACTTCTCGTGGTTACTCAAACGTAAAATTGACACATTTTCGAACAAACAATTAAGATTCATTAAAAGTTCTGAAAATTTGTAAACTGAAAGTTCATTTGAAAAAAAAAGTGTATATGAAAACTATAACACGAATGTTATAGTCTTTAAATAATTTTCTTTTTTTTTTTTTTTTTTCATTTATTTTTTTTTTATTGAATCTTCATTAATAATGAACTAACAATAATTATTCAAATCTTAAAACTACAAAGAAAATCTTAAAACTAAATGAAAATCTTAAAACCAAAACAAAAATTATATATTTATTTAGCCATTGCCAAATAAAATAAAGTATTCAAAAATAATAATTCAATAATAATAATAATAATAATAATAAATAAAATATTCAAAATAAAATTCAATAATAATAATAATAAATAAAAAATTCAAAAAGAAAGTATCATGTCCCTCATCTTCGGCCGAGCGTAAGAGTATCCTTTCTCTTCAAACGAATATGGCCAGCGTGACGTAAAATACCACGGACTAACGGGTTTATGTGGCCATCTAGGTTATCTAAATACTTTTCAGCACATCTTGTAATTTCCATTTTAACCAGCGGGACGTCCAGATCTTTGTGAATATTTGAGTTTTTGATATACCAAGGGGCGGCAGTGATCATTCGTAAAATTTTATTTTGGCGCCTCTGAATTTTCTCCACGTTTGAAGCTGAGGCAGTACCCCATAGCTGTATACCATAACACCAAATGGGTTTTAATATTGATTTGTATATAAGGAGTTTACAATCTAATTTAAGTGATGAATTTCGACCAATTAACCAATTTATTTGAGCAGTTTTCATATTTATTTGTGCCAGTTTTGACTCAATATGCAATTTCCACGTTAAACGACGATCAAGGTGCATACCCAAGTACTTTACATGAGTGCTTTGTGGTATTGTCTGATTATTAATGCATATAGCAGGGCAGGTCTCTCTTCGCAATGTAAAGGTTACGTGGGAGCATTTTTGTTCGTTAACCTTTATCCTCCATTTCTTCAACCATTCTTCCAGTAGGGATACTTGTTCCTGTAAGAACTGCGATGCAATCTGTGGGTTCATATGAACGCTTAAAAATGCAGTGTCGTCAGCAAATGTGGAAGTATGTATGTTTTCACTTATCGGCATGTCAGCTGTAAATATCAGGTATAAAACAGGACCTAGTATGCTACCCTGAGGAACACCGGAGTTAATTTTTTGAGGGGGACTTAAAAAATTACCTTGTTTAATTACAAATTTTCTATCACTTAAATAGCTCTTCAATATTTCATATATATTTTCAGGGAATATTTGCTTCAATTTGAGTACAAGACCTTCATGCCACACCTTATCGAAAGCTTGAGAGACATCAATGAAGAGTGCAGAACAATACTTTTTTTCCTCGAATGCATTTCTTATTACATTGACGAGTCTATGGGTTTGCTGAATGGTACTATGTTTTCTCCTAAACCCAAATTGGTGATTAGGGATACAACCGCATTCATTCAACAAAGGTGCTAGCTTACATATCAGTACCTTCTCAAATAATTTAGATAGGTTAGGCAAGAGACTTATCGGTCTATATGCATCAACCTTGGTATGATCCTTACCTGGCTTCGGTATCATGGTAATGAGTGAAATTTTCCATTGTGTAGGGTAATATCTTAGTCGAATAACAGCATTCATAATGAATAAAATAACTTTTACTGCTATGCTAGGTAAATTCAATAGCATTTTGTTGGTTATTTTGTCAATCCCTGGGGCTTTCCTCGGGTTAAGATTTTTAATGGCATTCACAATATCATGAAGCTTAAACCTAATGGGTCTGGGAGCCTTCGCAACAACAATTGGTAAATTAATTATTTCGGTAGACTTGTTAGGGGTGAAAACAGTTTTCAGGTGATTCACAAATAGCCTACCTTTTTCTGCATCACTTCTTGCCCAGTTACCATTTGAGTCCCGTAAAGGTGGTTTATTAATAATTGGCCTTTTCAGATTCCTGGTTGCACGCCATAATGAATAATTTGTTTGTGGAGTCGAGTCCAGATTTTCCAAATAATTTTTAAAGGATAGAAGCCTTTGTGATTCAAGTACCTTTTGAAGTCGTTTTGTGCACTCATTTAGTTTTCTTTTAAGTTGAGGTGATCTCTGTAGTTGCCACTCTCTACGGAGTCTTCTTTTTTCTAGCACAAGATTTTCGATATCAGCGGAATAAATTCTGTTGTACCTAATTCGTTTTGGGACCTTAACAGCGCTTTGGGTGGCTAACGTAAGGGTTTTTTCAAAATCATATACTGCCTGGTTCAAATCGTCGATAGTCCTTAGAGGAATATTTTCTGAACAGTGAGAGCTTATGTATTTCTTATATTTTAGCCAATTCACTGTAGTCTCTTTTTCCATTAAATAGCCAGACGGGGACACGTGATTATTCCATAGTGTTATGATTGTAGGCGTATGATCCGAAGACAGATCCAGTGAGGCTTCTACCTCATATACTTCCCTAGAGATGTTCTTAACTACTGCGAAGTCGATTAAATCTGGAATTTTTTGTCTATCCGTTGGCCAATAGGTAGGCTGCCCTGAAGAAATAACATCCAGTTTCAATTTAGAAATTGTGTCGAACAGTTTTCGGCCTTTTGGAGAAGTAAGTCGAGAGCCCCAATAGGAGTGCTTTGCATTATAATCACCGGCTGCAATAAAACGAGGGCCTAGTGATCGAAAGAAATGTTCATATTGACTCTCAGTGATCGAGTATCTAGGTGGACAATATAATGACGTGATAACAAGGTTTTGCTGGAAATCTTCAAGACAAATACTAGCAGCCTGAAGGTATTCTTCACAAAAATCACTCATTTGGTAATGTTTTATTCGAGCCCTTATTAAGACTGCGGAGCCTCCACATGACCTATCACGGGGATCCTTTGTGTCGTAAAATAAATAACCGTTCATTTTAAATAAGCTTCTTGATGTCAGATGAGTTTCCGAAATAAGCATGATGTCAATTTTGTTGCTAATAAGGAAGTGTTCAATTTCATTTTTATGCTGGCGAATACCGTTTGCGTTCCAGAAACAAAGCCTTAGGTAATTCACGGCTTATTAAGTACCGCTTGTAACAGCATTGACTGCATTTTTAACATCTCCTGCATCATGTTGCTTAAAGTATTTGTAAAGTTATTTACCGATTGAGCTAGTGCCTCGATAGTAGTTTCAAGCCGACTCAGGTTGGGAGCATTAGGAGTCTGGTTGTTTGTTGGCTGTGAATTTGGTGCTGAGTTAGATTTCAAAACACTGGCGTACGAGATGTTATTTGACCCTTTGTTGACTATTGGTGTATAATTATGTGTTTCTAATCTTTGTGTCTGCGTAGGTGGAATTATACTCCTTTGGGCCATCGAGTTCTTTACCATATAATAAACGGGGCAACCCCTGTAATTGGCAGTGTGATTCCCACCACAGTTACTACATTTTCTTAAACTAGTATCGCTTTTAGGCCTGGAACATTTAGCGGTACTATGTAATTCCCCACAAATTACGCACACTGGAGGTAACTTACAGTAAGATCTAGTATGTCCGTATTCCTGACAATTTTGGCATTGCACTGGTCCTGACCGCTTATAT
The DNA here is from genome assembly GCA_936449025.2 of Sarcophaga subvicina. Taxonomy (NCBI): domain Eukaryota; kingdom Metazoa; phylum Arthropoda; class Insecta; order Diptera; family Sarcophagidae; genus Sarcophaga; species Sarcophaga subvicina. The sequence goes on from OW388083.2 coordinate 29,210,656, forward strand.
GGTTCTTCTACTACAATTCTTCTATGCAACAGGTACTTAATATTATAGATTGGATGAACTTCATTTTTCTTTAATTTAATATCGTTCGGCTCTAGTTCAACGCGAAATATTGGCTGAGGCACCCTCTCACGATTCCTAATGTTTACAACTGACTTGATCTTGAATCCATTATGTTGTAAACTACATTTTATTTCTTCGGGTTCAACGCTGGGATCTATACCCTTAAGTACAACCTGGAGCCCCTTACCACTTTTTAATTGATAGGTGTAAAAATTTTTTTTAACCTTTTCAAATTCTGAAATTAATTTCCGGAAATTATCTTCAGTATTTACCTGGATCTTAGTTTCAAATATAGTTCCTCGTTTAACGGAGGCCACATAAAAAGAGTTTTCACCAATTAATGTTGTAATCAGTTTAATTAATGCAGTGGAGGTTTGTTCCCTTAAGTAGACTGGAGGAGGTTTTGGCGATTTGTTGGTTTTAATTTCCTCTTGAGAACCATCATCTAATGCTGCGAAGCGATTCTGCGACTTTGGTGCGTTATCCTTGTCATTTTTATTTATTTTCGGCACTGGTGCAACCTTTGATGAATTGGGACTTCTTCCCCGCTTCAAAACCGTAATATATCGATCGATGCCCATCTGAGTTTTCATTTTATCAATAGGCATTTCTTCTGCTGCTATATTTGCTGGCACTACTGTTTTATTTATTTTATTATTCTCGCTTATTGTGTTTATATCTTTTTTATTATCACTTGCTGTCTCATCAGCAACATTTACTCTTGTTTTTGTTCTCTCTTCTTCAATGTTTTTCATTAACAACGGTGAGCATGAGCGAGTTCGATTGAGTGGTTTTGTAGATAAATATAAGGAGTCATCAGCTCTCTTGTTTACATTTTGACCTACGTCTCCCGCACTCATAAAACTAAGATAAGCATTTCTACCATTATCACTGAGTCTTCGCTCTTTTATTGTTGTAGAGAAACTCATAAGAGTTTCCTACTTGTTTTATTGTATTTTCTTTTTTCTTTTCCGTTTATGTTAAAAAAAGTTTAAAATTAACTGTCAATACTCAATTAAAAATGCAAAAAAACTTGGCAGCACTTTTAGAAGCAGTATTGAAAACAAAACAGCTGATATGTCCTAATTTGTTTAGTTTGTTTATATTTTGTTGTCTATTGTTTTGTATGGTGTAATGTTGTTGTGTATTTATAAGATAAGCAAGGTCACCGAAGTGTAGCTTACTTTTTTTATTTTGGTGTTTATTTATCTCCCAAGAAGGTCTTGTTACTAGGTTGGATATTTTTGTTGTTTTTTTTTACAGTTTTTTTTTTAATTTTCTTTTATTTGAAATATTCTTTTTGTAATAATAATTTCTTGTTGGATGTAAAACTTGTTGGTGTATTTTAACTGTTCAACCTTAGGTAGATTTTTAGTATCATTTAAAATTTAAGAATTATAATTGTTGTTGTACACTGTAAGTTGCTTTACTCTTTTGTATTTTTGAGATTGTTTTTTGATATTTTTATTTTTCTTTTTAGATTGTTGTTTGTTATTTTTTTTTTTCTTTTTGTTGTTTTGTTTTTTGATTTTGTTTAATAACGTTGGAATTAATTAGATGTTATTAAAAATTCACAACATTAATTCGAAAATCAAGGAAACAAAATAAATATTAAATCTATTAAAAAGACCTATTAAATTCACAATTTATCGGAGCACAATTTGAACACGTCCGTTCAGCACAAGATGAGTTCATGACATAACTACGATAATTTTTGTTCCACTTTATCAAACGAAGTTTCAATCACTTCACAAGATAATGCACTTTAAGAATGTCGTCACTCATTTCATATTTTTTAATTAAAGTTTGCTACTATGAATGGACAAACTTGAAAAATTTACATTTGCCAAGTTTACCTGATCAAACCTCATAGAATATTAAGTCGAGTAATATATGTATATACGTACACCGTTTTAAAGGCCCATCTTTCCTCTTTCTATGAAAGTTTAAATTTATGACATTGGTTCAGAAATGTTTGTGTAATCAATAAATTTGTGCGTAAAGTCCAAAATAACAGTTTTTGTCAAATAAAACAAGTTAGGAGGTTCAAGAAATCTAAATAAAATATTGTTGAGTTATACTTAATAAAACTCACAACCTACACTAAGTCATTAGCTGGGTGTATTTTATTTTTTTACTTTGTCGCATAGTGTAATTTATGGTGACCTTAAATGGTGATCTTTCGATTTAGTGTGTATCAAACATTGTCGATGAAATTCCTCTGAATTTTTAAAAATATTATTTATACATATAATTATAGCCTGGGTTCACACACATCAAGTCTGCTTCATAAAATTGTGTTCAATTCTGTTTTGAACTTGCTTTTATGTTCACAAACAAAATGCTTTTTTCGTATATTTTGAACTTCGTAGAGAATACTATGAATAAAAACATAAGATTTGAGAAGTCAAATTTGACTTGTGTAAATGCGAACATACGGTATTTGTAGCAGTTCCTTGCTATTTTTTTTTTTTTTTTGATAAATACAAGCACTAGAGATGATGTTTGCTTTAACGACGATGGTACGTAAGCACAACGGAATTCATTTTTTATTTTATTACGTTAAAATTTATGATATAAATTTTTCAAGACAACGTATTAAACGACAAGAATTGAAAAAAATAATACCGCTATTTTAAATAAGTCAGGGATGGAACATTTGATATTTTTTTGAAATAATTTCACTTTATAAATCTAATTGTTAATTGAAAATTCATTTAATTTGAAGGAATTCCTACGATGATAGATTAAAGGTATGGGAAGACTTGGCACAAAAATCTTAAATTTAATGAAATGTTTACCACGGAAGATTAAAGACGTTTTATTTAAAATATAATTCTGTGGCATTAAATAATAACAGCTTAAGTTGACATAAGTTGTTTTCCAATTTATTGCATATTCTTATTCTCTTCTTCAAGATCTATCACTCAGCTAAATTTCATGTATAAGATGTCATTATTAATAAAACTGTACGCATTTATATTTTAACTTAAGCCTTGTAGTAATTAAAAATTTTAGACAAAACCCTTAATATCTGGAAACACGAAATCTCGACTTAAGCTGTTATTTTTTAATGCCACATAATTGTTTATTTGGTTTTTATGCGATTGTTTACGATACGACTGTCCCATTCCTGGCATTTTTTATTTGCTGTACAGCTACGAACATACATATAATCGCCCCCATTTAATCTATAATTCCCACCGAACATTTTCTTTTTAAAGCGGTGTGAATTCACGCACTCAAGTACAAATTGAATCCAAAATGATTCGAATATATAATTATAATATATAACACAATAATAATAATATATAATTACACAATTACAAAAAAAAAAAAAAAAAAATGAAATACAACCAGCTAATGACATAGTATAGTTTGTTAGTTTTCTTGCGTAGAACTCAAAAATCTTTTTTTTATATTTCTTGAACTCTCCAAACTTGTTTTATTTGTCCAAACCTGCTTTTTAGACTTTACGCACAAATTTATTGATTACACAAATATTTCTGAACTGATGTCCAAAAATTAAAACTTATTACAAAGAAGAGGGATGGGCCCTCTTCTTTGACTTAATTGCTATGGGGTTTGATGAGTTAAACTTGGCAACTGCGAATTTTTATCATGTTTTTACAAGTTTGACAATTCATAGCAGCAAACTTTAATTAAAAAATATGAAACAAGTGGTGACATTCTGAAAGTGCATTCTCTTGTGAGGGGTTTGACACTTCGTTTGATAAAATCGAACAAAAATTATCGTAGCTATTATTTAAAGAGTCTAACAGTCGAGTTTTATTTTTTATATACATATATATTTCAAATGAAGTTTTAGTTCAAACATTTTCAGAATTTTTTATGGATCATGATTGTTTATCGGAAAATGTGTAAATTTCACGTTTGAACGACCGCCAGAAATTGGCCAATGTATGCGCAAAGAGAAATAAAAATATTTGAAGAAACAAATGTGAAATTGACACACTTTGCGATAAACAATCTGGATCCATCAAAAATTTTGAAAATTTTTAAACTGAAAGTTTATTTGAAAAGATGACGTATATAAAAAATATAATACGACTGTTATACTATTTATATAATATCAATGTCAATTTTTTTCCGATTTGATCAAACGAAGTGTCGATCTCTTCACAAGATTATGCACTTTCAATATGTCATCACATTATTATGTATTTTTTAATTAAATTTTGCAATTAAGAATAGCTAAACTTGAAAAAATGAGAAAAAAATCATATTTTCCAAGTTTACATGATCAAAACTCATAACATGTACGCTTGAACCATATGTGTATGTACAGACGTGTTCGAAATAATAAGAACATCCAAAGCGAAACAAAAGATCGTTTTAAAAAAATTTTTGAGAAGGATTTGAAAATATGGCTTTTTATTATTTTTATTGTAGACATCTATAGCTTTTAAAAAATACTTAAAGTTATGTTCTAACTCATCTAGTTTTTTTTGTACTGCCAAAAATGTTGACCTAAGTCGAAAATCAGGTGTTCGAAAAAATAAGAACAAATCATATTGGTCCCACTTACATTCCTCACATGTGAAAAAAAGTCTAAAGTTTTGTTACAAATATAATTGTTGAGATGCCTTTGATCATTTTTTGTGCAGAATATTGACTTATTTTGGTGAAAAATTCTTCTAAAGTGGGAAGAAGCAAGCATTGCTCTATCGAACAACGTAAGATAATAAAAAAATTGCTCAGCGAAGGGAAACTGTGTGCTTTCATAAGGGAACAGCTTGGAATTTCCAACGTAGCAATAACAAATGCTAGGAACTGGGCATCGAAGATCGAAAGTGGCGGTAGGCGCAGGAAAACTAACAAAAGGCAGGATAATGCGTTCACACGGATCGTTAAAAAGCACCCCTCTATAACGTCTTTACAGATTAGAAACGAATTAAACCTCCCAATTGTTACATCGATGATAAGAAAACGTTTTATTGCAGTCAATTTGAAAGCATGAAGTCCTAGAAAAGTACCATTGTTGAAAAAAATACATCTAAAGAACAGACTTCTGTTTGCCAAAAAGTTTATCGATGAACCTGACATTGTTTGGCGTAATATCTTATGGACGGATGAAACAAAAGTAGTCCAATTCTACCACGGCAAAGATAAATAGTACGTTAGACGCCCTCCTAATCAAAAATTCAACGAAAAGTACACTATCAAAACTATAAATCATGGCGGTTTCAAGCTCATGCTATGGTGGTGCTTTGGGTAGAACAGCGTTGGATCTCTAGTTCAAATCGTTAGGAGGATGGATACCACATATTACGTTCTAAATATTTTTGAAGCCGTAATGTTGCCTTCTGCTGAAGAGGAAATGCCTTTGCGATGGGTCTTTCAGCAAGACAACGACCCGAAGCATACCTTATAGAAAGCAAAGCGTTGGTTCCAGGACAATAATATCCACGTTATGGATTGGCGGGCACAATCGCCGGACCTAAATCCTATTGAACATCTTTGGATTGATGTAAAGAAAGGTGTTAGAAATGCAAGGCTCAAAAATATCGAGAAACTTTGACTTGTAGCGAAGAATACATGGGAAAATATTCTACTCCACAGATGTCACACTGCGATAGCTTCTATGAGGTCCAGATGTGCCGAAGTAATCATTAGTCGTGGAGGGGCTACTTCATATTAACTACTTACAAACAAATAATACTAATCTGTAAATTTAATAAACGTTAAAACTGAAATTATTACCAATTTTCCAATTTGTTCTTATTTTTTCGAACACCTGATTTTCGACTTAGTTCAACATTATTGACAGTACAAAAAAACTAGATGAGTTAAAACATAACTTTAAGTATTTTTAAAAAGCTAAAGATGTCTACAATAAAAATAATAAAAAGCCATATTTTCAAATCTTTCACAAAAATTTTTTTAAAATGATCTTTTGTTTCGCTTTGGATGTTCTTATTATTTCGAACACGTCTGTATATCATTTTAAAGGCTAATCTCTCCCCTTTCGAAAAAACTTTGGATTTTGAAAGTAAGTTAAAGAATATTTGGGTGAACAAAAATTTTGTGTGAAAAGATCAAAAATACTGTTTTTGTCAAATAAAACAAGTTTGGAGGGTACAAGAAATACAAAAAAAATATTTTTGAGTTCTACTTAATAAAACTCACAACCCACACTATGTCATTAGCTGGGTGTATTTTGACTGTCGCACCGTGTTAATAATACAAATCGAGAAATTTTGGAGACCTTAGCAAAGTTCTAAAGAGTTGCCTAAAAATTCTCAATGGATTGAAAAGGTATACGCAATGGATTTACAAATTTTTTAATCTTTTTCATTTGTGGCAAATGAAGTAAAAATGCTAAGTATAAAAAAGATGTATTTAGTAAAACAAAAACTTCTTCCTAAAATAATCATTTAATAACAATTGCTTGTCAATATTTTTTTTAACATCGATGACATCGTAACATCGATATTTAAAGTAAGTGTCAGATAACTTTTATTATCTAAATTGTCTGACATTACGAAATTCGTAAGAAATTGTTCACTGATCCCATTCGTACGTACTGCGAACATTTAACTGTATTCATACATAACATGAGTCTTTTGTTCAGATTAAATGTGAAAGTAAAAACAAGAGTGGAATTTAAAACAAAATAAATGAATAAAATTCTTTGAAATAAAATCCGATTTGTAGCAAAAAAAAAAGAAAACAGAAAAAAATCGCTATAAAATAACATTCCATTCTTTGAACCACAAATATCCGCATACATCCGCATGCACACAGAAATTTGGTATTCCAAAGAAACCGAAAACTCAAGCTACATACAATGAAAATTTCGATTATTTACAATGACAAAAATATCTGTATCTCAAGGATAATACATTTTCAATTGTAACTATTAATGCATACGAACTTTAGGTGGATGTTAAAGTGGGTACAGTTGAATTGTTTCAAGGATAGTCAATGAGTAGTCTGAACAAAAAAACCCTCCTTATGTTTCTTCAGCTACAGTGGACAGATAGTATACTGAATTTAACTCAAGATTTAAAACTTTTATCCCATAAGCTTAAATAATTTATTGCTCATTTCAGGAATTTATATGATGAAGGAAATTAAGTAAAAATGTAGAAAATTCAAGTTGAACAAAAAAAAAAAAAAACATTTTTAAACTCTATTAAAATTCTATTGCTTTTTAAAGAGACTGTGTTCGTTCAATAACTTTTTTCAATATTTTACATTGTTACTCTTCGTTTCGTTACCTTTCCTTTCCTTAGCTGTATATGTATGTACCTGTTCATTAATAATAAAAAAACAAAAATAAATTAAACTTAATGGCACTTACTTTCCAGTTCATAGTATTCGTCGTCTGGCTTTCCACCATTTATATGTATTTTAGCCATTCGCCTTGCGCATTGATCCTCATCGAGGCGTACAATTGATTTTAAAAATTCCATCATTTCCTCTTGAGTTTCATGCCACATTGTCGCACATATAATAAGCTGAGGAATTTTATCTGTTTCCAATATATCAGTGATGACAGCATCTACTTTGTCCATGTCTTTCGTTCCTTTCTGTAACGGTATAGAATGCATTAAATTGAATACATATTCTTTTTATTGCTGCATATTGGGCATGCACATCGGATTTTTTGACTTAAATTATCATAAAAACTCAAATGATTTTCTTCTTCCTGTATACATTTTAACAAAAATCTACAATATTGCCCAGGATGCAGTATAACGCAAACCTACAATAAGAAACATTTTCTTGGGCGGATAATGTACGCATGCATAAGTATGTACAGTATCTGTGCAAAATTAATGCATTTTTATTGTATTTTAATTAAAGAAAGTTTAAGTTACAAAGCGATTTAAAATATTGAAAGGACCGCGTATTATAGGAAATTTAAATTTTTTTTTGGTTTTTAGGAAAATTACACTATGCGATAAAATAAAAAAATTTAATACTCAAAAATATTTTTTTATATTTCTCGAACCCTCCAAACCTGTTGTATTTGACAAGAACTGTATTTTTGATCTTTTCACACAAAATTATTGATTGCCCAAATATTTTTCAACCTATTTTCAAAATCCAAAGTTTTTGAAAGAGGGGACAGATGAGCCTTTAAAATGGTATACATAAACATATAAATCAAACTTACATGTGAACCATGCGTTTTAATCGGGTAAACTTGGAAAATATGATTTTTTTTCTCGTTTACATACATACATACATAATTGGTTATTACAATCCTTCAGTCAGGATTACGACCTAGTTTCTCACACCACTTATGTTGTGTGTGTTAATTTTATACATGAGTGGTGGGACCTACAGTTTAAAGTCGACCCTGAATGAACAGTTTTTGCCAGAAATCTGCTGAAAGGAAGTCGCCGAAAAATACTTCTTGTATTTTTGCTTTGATGGGATTTGAAACCTGGCTTTTAGTCTAATAAGCCAACACACTACCTACTAGACTACGGCGACTTGTTACTTTTTTCTTGTTTAGTTTTTCTTAATTGCATAATTTAATTAAAAAAATAAAATAAGTTTTATCAAATCGGACAAAAATTACCGTAGTTACATATTATTTAAATGTCATCTGATCAAATGAACTTTCAGTTAAAAATTTTCAAGTTTTGATGGATCTTGATTGTTTATCGCGTGTGTTTTTTGCAAATATTATTATTGCTCTTTGCGCAAACATTGGCCAACTTCTGGTGGTCGCTCAAACGTGAAAGAAATCAAGATCCATCAAAACTATTGAAAAGTTTTGAACTAAAAGTTCATTTGATAAAATATATATATATATATATATATATATATATATATATATATATATATATATATGAAAAATATAATTCGACTGTTAGACTCTTTAAATAATAACTACCGTAATTTTTGTCCGATTTGATCAAATGAAGTATCAATCTCTTCAGAAGATAATGCACTTTCAGATTTTTAAATTTTAATTTATTTCATATTTTTTAATTAAAGTTTGCTACTATGAAAGGACAAACTTGAAAAATATGAAAAATTATCGCATTTGTCAAGTTTACCTTATCAAAACTCATAGCATATTAAGTCAAATAATATAAATATGTATATCGTTTTAAAGGCCCATTACTCTCCTTTCTAATAAGGTTTAAATTTTGGACATTGGTTCAGAAATGTTTGTGTAATCAATAAATTTCTGGTTAAAGTCGAAAATAACAGTTTTTGCAAATAAAACAAGTTTGGAGGGTTCAAGAAATATAAAAAAAAATATTTTTGAGTTCTATTCAACAAAACTCACAACTTACACCATGTCATTAGCTGGGTGTATTTATTTTTTTTTATTTTGTCGCATATGTTATTAGTTTTTCAAACATAGCTTCCTTAAATAATTATTCAATGCGAAATAATTAAACAAATAAGAAAGATGCCGTATGTTTAATCCAATTAAATAATTTTGCGTGCTGTTCTGGAATAATTTCATTTTCGTACGAGAACTACAGCTACAGTACTACAATTCAATTTGGATTTAAAATGTTACCAAAAACTTTTCCCTGTTTAAGATTGTTCTGCCAAACTTTGGGTACTGCCATAAGGTGTTATATATACTTATAGGGTTATAGGTATTTCCATTAAATTTTTCTCAGAGCTTTGACATCTAGAAACGGAATGGTTTTCACATATAAAGCATTTTTCAATATAAAAGAAGTAAATTATTTTTAGAAGGTAGTAAATATACCCGAATCATATGCTGATGGAGTATTGTATAAACAGTGATTACTTCTTTTAATCCATAAAAGTAAATAAATTCAATTCTAACTAATCTGCCTATACACAACTGGACAGAAAAATAGCTGCGATTTTTTTCTCTTAAATGTACAAAAATATGTATCAACATACATACATAATTGGTCATTACAAGACTTTAGTCAGGATTACGACCTAGTTTCTCACACGTTAAAATTCACATGTGTGTGCGTTAATTTTAATGAGTGGTGGGACCTACGGTTTAAAGTCGACTCCGAACGACAGATTTTTGAGAAACTTTTAATAGCAATTTTATTAACTCTCAGAGTTTTTACCAGAAACCAAGGCCTCACGCCTAATAAGCCAACACACTACCTACTAGACAACGGCGACTTCATCAATATGTATTAAGATGCTTTTAAAGTCCCAACACTATGTACTTTAAATATTGCAATATTGTTTAAAATTCAAAAAGGGGAATACCGCTATAAAAAGCCTAATTCTTACACCAACATAATTTGTTTGCTACAATTTAGTTCCATACCGGCATGGTCTTTAAAATAGGCGTGAATTCTCTAAAGTTCTTAAATTTAGATTTTTTGATAAAATATAAAAAGAAAAGTAAGTTATAAATAAATTTAGAATAAATTCGTAATAAAAAATAACAATAAAACTATTAAGTGGGCCGCGGACAACATTGCAGGGTATAGAAGAACAGAGACTTGTGTGGAAGCTTCGAGAGCAAGGAAAAACTTATAAATTTATTGCTACATCGTTAGAGTAATCTCAGAACTTTAAAACTAATGCTCTAAAGATAGAAAAGATATTGAAAAACTTGGGGCAATAAAAAACATCCAAAAGCACTGTATTCGTATAGTCACTTTAGCAAAACGAGATCCATTAATGACATCGAATAAGATTGCAAACATGGAGGGGGAAATGTTATGATATGAAGCTGTTTTTCCTGGGAAGGTGTAGGCCCAATACACCTCATTGAAAACACCATGGACTGATTTCTCTACAAAGATTTGTTGTTTCATGCTTCCATATGTTGAGGAAAATATGCCACTCGTTTGGAAGTTTCAGCAGAACAATGATCCAAAGCACTCGTTGCAGTTGGTAAAGAAATGGTTCCGAGAACATAAGGTTGACGTTGTTGATTGGCCAAGTCAGAGTCTTGACCTCAACCCAATAGACAATCTTTGGGGGGAGCTAAAGCAAAGTGTTTTTAAGCTTCATTGCAGAAATAAGATAAAAGTGTCAAATATTAATAAAAGATAATAGTACAATACACCAGTTGATAATTGTCGCAAATTAATTTCATCTATGTCTAGATGAATAGAAGCTGTTCTCATGAATAATAATGGAGGATATACCGGAGGATATATTGCCTTATATGATATTTGCTTGAAAGACTGAGTTATATTATTAAAATTCGAAATTTTTAATACGCACCTACATATATAAAAACCAAATTTCTTAATTTCCTATATTCACAATATGAATTAATTTTTTTTATTGGCGATCAATTTGGAGACATCCATTTTAAGCTTTTAATAATTTGCTTCTATACAACTGAGAGAACGAAAGCCTCAAATTATTCCCTCAACGTAGACCTTCTAACTGTATATGGTATACCTTCTCTTGTAGTTTCAATGATTTGAAGTTTCTTAACTTTTGTAAGTTATTCAACCTCGAAAAGACTCAATTAGTGTAATGGCACACAATTAAGGGATGTGAAGACCAACCATTTCACCATAGACGTAAGGCTACTGTTCAAACCGCAGGTCAGACATCAAAACGAAAATATGAAAAAAAAATATTTCTTCGGCGACTTTCTCTCAGCAGATTTCTGGCAAATACTCTGAGAGTAAATAAAATTGCCATGAAAAATATCTCAAAAATCTATCGTCGACTTTAAACTGTAGGTCCCGCCACTCATGTTTAAAATTAACACACACAACATGAGTGGTGTGAGAAGCTAGGCCGTGATCCTGGAAGGGTTGTAATGGCCAATTATGTATGTATGTATTAATTTATAAAATAATATGCATTAGTAAATAAAAGTACAAAAATATTAAATATCTCACAATGCCTGTGTCAAAAATATTCGCACCTATTTTTCTGTCCAGGTGTGTATATACATGTGTGTACTTCCTAACCATTAGAAGTTCGTATCATATATAAAATGTTTAGAACTCTGTTTTCAAAATTCTGTTAAAAAATTATTTTTGACGATATTTTTTTGAAACTTCCTGTTCAATATCTTGCATCAATAAGACTATAAAATGCATCACTGAATTTCAGATTATATAATAATTTCCTTTATATACAACTATCCTTTCAAAAATCCCTTCAATAAGGTCTTTTTAAATTGACCAAAAAAAGTTCGTACCTTGTGGAAAGTTCCGTTATTTTTTCTAGTGCTTTCTCCCAAAACAATTGTGTAAGTCAAAAGGCAGGTGTGGTTAATTTTAGTAATAAAAAATATTTGAAGCAATAAAATAAAAAAAATGTCGCGAGGTAAAGCCGTATGAAAAGAAATTAGAGAACTTGTTGGCGCTAAGTGGAAAAGTGGAAGAAGTTATGGAGAAATTTAATTTCAAATGCATTTGGCGAAGTCTACCGTCCAATATATTACTCAAATTTTTAATATAAATAATTCTGTAATCCCCAATTACAAAAATTGTGGACGAGTGTCCAAGATAACTCCTCGAAAATTACGTTCATTGGGAATATCATTAAAAAAGGCGAAGTACTGTCAGAAAATTAGCAAATGAGTGGTCATTAGTAATTGGAAAACCAATTGGACGAGAGACAAGAAAAAATTTGAAAAAGCTTGACTACGGTTTTTACAAGGTAGGTTACATATGCAAACCGAAAATTGATATTTTCATAAAAATGTTTCATATGCCAGCCAAAAGCAAAACAATTGCTAACAAAAGTACAAAAACAAAAAAGATAGTTATGGGCAAAAGCGCGGCAATCATGGACCCAAAGACAGTGGGACTCATTTTTAGTGATGGATCAAGATTTGAACTGTGTGTAGGTGATACTGGCACGAAAGTAATACGAACAAAAAACGAGGCGTTTCATAGGGATTGCCTTAAACGCACAGTCAAATTCCCATGCTCGCTGGGAATTATATGGAAAAAATGTGCTTTATACAAAATACCGTTAATGCTGCACGGTATATTAATATTCTGGAGGAAAATTTAATAACTTCCATACCCAATATCACAACTTTCGATGAATATACATCTTCCAACAAGATGGAGCTCCAGCTCATACAGCAAAAGAAATTGCTCTCAGATAACAATATTAATGTCCTAGATTGGCCATCATCTATCCCAGACCTAAATCCGATTGAAAGTGAATGGGCTATAATGAAAAGGCGGTTAAGAAATTAACCCCAAACAACTGTTGGCGGATTTTAAGGAAAAAATTAGTGAAATATGGAATATTTAAAATATTTACTTTTAAGTACCTGAATTCTTATTTATTTTTTTTAACATGAATGAATTTGAAAATAATCTTTTTGGTTAGTTTTAAAACATAATAAAATTATCTTTAAAATAAACGTTGTTTGATTCAATTTGGACAATTTTTGTGGCAGTTGGAGCGATTTAAAACTCAAATTTTGATATTTCAATAAGTGGTACGAACCTTTAATGGTTTCGTGCTTCGTAATCATTAGACTATTGATTATTATATTTACGCAAAGATTTTTAAATCTAAAACGATGAAATTATACTAAATTGTTTTAAATTTTTGAAATAATTTAAAATTGGATCAATTGTTTCTTAACAATTTAAGAAAATTTCTTCAAAAGCCATGCATGCTTACAACAGTTTTCTGAAATGAATTCAAGATTTTTCGCTGCCATATTTTTACTTTACCATATTCCATAATGAGATATGTACCAGAAATCAGCAATGAATCGTTTTTGCGCTACTCATAAGTACTCATGAAATTTTGAGTATGAGTGAGTCAACAGTATTGAAATTAATTCGTACTCAATACAACATTGATTTATAAGTACAGGTTGCAATGACGAAGTTGACATAAAACTCATAACATTCGAAATATGTTTGATTCATACGCCTACTCATTCAGATTAATAGATTTAGAAAAAGACTTATAATCGAATCATTCATCAAAAAAGTTGTTGCATTTACAAAAAAAGAAGAAAGAAAAAGACAGACAGCAAGCAAAGCAAACACAAACCTTCTAGTGAGTATTGTAGTGTTCGTACGCGAGTCATACTTATTTTGTGATTCTTGTAAATGTGAGTAAAGGAGAGTCGAAATCAACAACATTATGCGTATTGTTAAGTATGAGTACGATGAGTACTTCAAACTTTGAATATGAGTATGAATGCGTATAAGTATCACAAGTTAAAAGTATGATTCGAATCTACTCATCTTTTTGAATACTCATTGCTGATCTCTGATACGTACTAAATGTATATATAGAAACAGGAATTTTATTTAAACTCATTTTTAATATGTCCATATTTTGTTAGAAAATACTCTTTTTTAATTAAAAAATTAAAAAAGAAAATATTTTTAAAATAATAAATAAAAAATTTTTTATATTTATTGTATTTTAAAAATAATAATATAGATCTTTTATAATTACTTAAGAATACGTTTTATTAATAATTGAAATAATTATATCAATTGAAGAAATCATTTTCAGTTAATTTTTGTGTAAAATTTTGTATAATTTATGAAAATTCTTACCTTAATAGACAAGTACTCCTCATTCCAGTCTACAATGCGTCTATTTAATGTAATGCACTGTTCAACCAGAAAGCCACAATACCACGGACAAACGAATAGCTTCTCAGTGGGTAAATTCTTGTCATTCTTTGGATACCATATATGATTCGTAATCCATATTTGTGAGAGCCACCACAATAGCCAGATCCAGAGGTGGTCTTTCGCAACCACATTTAAAAAGCCCCATGCATCGCTGCCAAATAATGTTGAAGCCTTAAAACACAGGTAGTTTGGTATATAACCATTAAACGAGCACACATCTATTTCACGTAACCATATTAAAGTCACTGTAGCAGCTACAGTTAATGGCGTAGCCAAAGTAAGTGGTAGAGCGAAGCTGAATTCTTGAATTTTGATTTTGCATGCAAATTTGCCAAAAATGTAACACGAATACGATGAAACCACTTGTACGAGCATAATATAAATGACCGCATTTGGGTTTGATTTAATCACAAACTGTTCTGCTTTTGTTGTTACTAATGATCCTGATGATGGCATAGCCTGAAATAACAATAAAACGAGATGAATAAAAGGGAATTTAAAAATTTATGAACAAGCATTTAAACGTTTGAATGAAATCGATTTTAAATACTTTAGCTCTTGTAGTTTATGAAGAACTTTTAATTTGTTCTTTACACAATATTTTAAAAATATACAGAAAATAGAATAAAGTAGAAAAATTCAAAATTTTTTGACGATGTATATTGCAGTATGGTTTTTAAGGTAAAAATCGAACATGTCAGCTTGATTTTATTTTTTTTCTAAAAATTTTTCTAAAATTTGCTGAAGAATATTATGGAAATAATTTTACTTTTCAGCAAGACAACGCTCCTATACATGAAGCCAAAAGGACCAAAGCATTTTTTGAAGAAAATGATATAACTGTTTTGGACTGGCCACCACTACTTAGTACCGATCTAAATCCTGTTGAAAACCTCTGGGGAATTTTAAGTGACGAAATATACAAGAGTGGGATGACTTATAACTCCTTAGAAGAGCTAAAAGAAGCTTTAATAGAAAAATGGGTCGAAATTCCCCAAGATGAGTTACAAAAATTAATAAACTCTATACCACTTCGGTTAAATGAAGTAATTAAAAATCGAAGAGGACACACGCATTATTAAAATTTATGTCTTATTTGAATATATTTAATTAGCTTTAGGTTTTGAATTTTTTCTTATTTTGTACCATATAAATATTTCCTTTAAGAATTTGAGTTAGCTAATGGGTGATTTTTTAAGAGCTATAGGAAATTTTTTCAAAAAAAAAACATAAAATTCAGAAAAATTCATGAAATCTCTATTTGAATCGATAGTACGGTCCATATAATTTAATGTTTGAAGATTATTTCATGCAAATGTCGACCGCGACTGCGCCTCAAATGGTCCATCCGTTTAGTCCAATTTTGGCATACTTTTTCCAACATTTCGGCCGGTATCTCACGAATAAATGCTTCAATGTTGTCTTCCAATGCGTGAATTGAAGCGGGCTTGTCTTTATAGGCATGAGCTTTAACATAGCCACAAAAAATAGTCTAAAGGCGTTAAATCTCACGATCTAGGCGGCCAATTGACCGGGCCCGAACGTGAAATAAAATGTTCACCGAACTCGCCTCTCAATAAGTCCATTGTTACGCGTGCTGTGTGTCATGTGGCACCGTCTTGTTGAAACCATATGTCATGTAATCAAGCTCTTGCATTTTGGGCAAAAAAAAAAAGTAGGATATCATCTCACGGTAGCGATCACCATTCACAGTTACGTTACGATTCGCAGCATCTTTGAAGAAGTACGGTCCAATGATGCCACCAGCCCATAAACCGCACCAAACTGTGACTTTTTCTGGATGCATTGGTAGCTTTTGCAATGCTTCTGGCTGATCTTTCACTCAAAAATCTACAATTCTGATTATTTACGTATCCATTGAGCCAAAAATGAGCTTCGTCACTGAACACAATTTTTCGATAAAGAAGTGGATCTTCGGCCAACTTTCCAAGAGCCCATTCACCAAAAATTCTGCGTTGCGGTAGGTCGTTCGGCTTCAATTCTTGCACCAGCTGTATTTTGAAAGGCTTCACACATAAATCCTTCCGCAAAATTTTCCACGTTGTTGAGTAACAGAAGCCCAATTGCTGCGAACAGCGACGAATCGATAATTGATGGTCATCATTAACACTGGCCGATACAGCTTCGATATTTTCTTCAGTTCGCACTCTACGTAAGCGTGTTGGTGGTTTAATGTCCAACAATGTAAATTTGGTGCGAAATTTAGTCACAATAGCCCGAATAGCCGCTTCAGTGGGTCGATTAAACTGACCATAAAATGGAAAAAGCGCGCGATGAACTTTCTTAACAGAGCACGCATTTTTATAATAAAATTCAATGATTTGCAAGCGTTGTTCGTTTGTAAGACGATTCATAGTTAAATTATAGACCAAACTGAAGATGTTTGACAGTGAAACAAAACACGAAACGTGCGTGAGCTGTTTAAACCAGTATTGCCAAAAAGATAATAGCTAAATATTTAATAAAAATAAACAAATTCTGAACATTTTTTACTTTAATTTTTTGTTTCTCTTTGCTAAATATAAAATATATATAACTTATAAATTAGCTTTAAATTCAAAGAGATTTTTAGAAAAAAATATGTACCATATATTTTCTTCATTGGCTGTATTATGCGACCGAATTTATGTCATTTTAATAAAATTTATTATTTCGTTTTAGGGTGCCCTGATAGTATAGTGGGTAGTGTGCTAGACTATTAGCGTGAGGGTCGTTGGTTCGATTCCCACCAGAGACTCTGGTCTGTGACATTCCACCTAGCATATTGTCAAAGTTACTCAGCTCGTACATAATTAAAATATAATTTGTAATTGTATTGTAATTTAATAAATAAATATTTCCTTTTAACTTAAAAACGCACAATATCCTAAAGAAATCATCATATTTACATTAAATTTAATACCTATGTTCTGATCAGGGACTTCCATTTATGCCAAAAAGTGTTCTTGTGTTGACGTTTGGGTAAAACGGAACGTTCATGGTTGAATTATATCTCTTTACCTTTACGTTTTTGTTTCCAATAGTTTGCAAAATCATAGAATCAGTTGTTTTTTAAAAATAAAAAAAAAACACAGAACTTTTTTGCTAACGATTAAAAGCAATAATAGAAGCATTTGAAATATCCTTTTACCTGAAGTCGAAGAAAAAATTAAGAAATGAACTGAAGAAAAATTTTTCGACTTTAACTGTAGAGCTATGTGTTTTGTAACTTTTGAACAATTGTTTGTGTAGGAATTTTCTGTATTATGAACTAAAATTCTAAGCATTTGTTTTTCTGATTAAAGTAAAAGAATAATTGAGAAAATCAAAAAAAGAGTATTGTTTTAAAAGCCTGCATTAAGTGATGAAAATGAATGAAATTAAAGCATTGAATTACTTCCATTTAATTACATGGTGCGACAGTCGAAATACACCCAGCTAATGACATAATGTATGTTGTGAGTTTTGTTGAGTAGAACTCAAAAATATTTTTTTTATATTTCTTGAACCCTCCAAACTTGTTTTTTTTTTGACAAAAACGGTATTTTTGATCTTTTCACTCAATATTATTGATTACCTAAAAATTTTTTAACCAATTTTCAAAATCCAAGTTTTTTTGAAAAGGGAACAGATGAACCTTTAAAATGGTGTACATAAACATATGGTTTAAACTCACATGTTATGAGTTTTGATCGGGTAAACTTGGAAAATACAATTCATTTCTTATTTTTTCAAGTTTAGCCATTCTTAATTGCAAAATTTAATTAAAAAATATAAAATAAGTGATGACATTCTGAAAATGCATTATCTTGTGAAGAGATTGGCATTTCGTTTGATCAAATAGGACAAAAATTACCGTAGTTATTATTCAAATAGTATAGCAGTCGTGCTATATTTTTATATTATCGATTTGATCATTTATCTGGTAACTATGGTGGTGGGACCTACAGTTTAAAGTCGATTCCGAACGACAAATTTCTGAGGCACTTTTCATGGCAATTTTTATTTACTTTCAGAGTTTTTGTCAGAAATCTGCTGAGAAGAAGCCGCCGAAGAAATAATTTCTCAAATTTCGTTTTGATGTCTGGCCTGGGGTTTGAACCGCTGCCTTACGTCTAATAAGCCAACACACTACCTACTAGACTACGGCGACTTCATTGTTCGAGAAGTTAATTTTCTAGTTTTCGGCAACTCCTCAGTTAATTGATAAAAACTGTTCATAAATAATTTCAAGGGAACCAATTTGACCTGTATTTTCGGTTAAATGGAAAAACTAAATTAAAGTTTTCTCAAAAATAGGCTGATTTCATATCCCAAATTTGAACGTTTTGTGAATTTTCATTCAAACGACTGCTTTTGGAGAAATTTGCAAAGAAAAGAAACACGGCTCTATGTCTGGAAACAGTTGTTACCAATTTTCTCAAAAATAGCTCCAACAAAGAAATTAAGTGAACTAGTGCACCATGTAAATCTGTCGTCTGGGTCGAATGCTGTCATTTTCTTGAATGTTGTTATTGGCCATTTCAGTTGTAATGTGGAAGAAAGTATACTCTACGAACCAGTCAAAACCAAGGTGATTACCTCGTGATATACTTGGCAATGAGACGGCGGATGCTCTCACTAGGTTAGGTTCGCTTTCAGAGGGCGATTTAATAGTCGGTCCCGATCCCCCAGTCTGCCACCTCTACGGCCTCATTTGTTGGGTTGTTATGTTCCTAGGTGTCTATGGCTCGCTATAGACAGTGTAAGAACAAGTTGGCTGCTGGGCTTGGATAAGGTCAGTTTAAGGTTAATTATCGGGTTTATTACAGGGCACTGCGAGATTAGCTCGGTAACAAGGATCTGGAACTGATCCCAGCCGGACTATTGCAGGGTATGTTGCGATGAGGAGCAGTTGGAGACTATCGATCACCTCTTCTGTAACTGCCCAGCCCTTAATAGGCTGAGGTTGAGGACACTTGGCAGGGGCTTCTTCGAGGGTTTGAATTTTCTTTCGGGAGACATCAAGGCTTGAGCTGGTCGAGGAGTGCTAGGGATTCATTAGTGTTGTCGCGCTCTCCCTTGTGTGTTTGTTTAGTCCGTGTAACTCCTCCGCTTCCTATTCTCTCTTTCCTACTTCCTCTACTTTTTCCTATCCCCTCCACTATCCATCCATCTTAAGGGTGTTTTTCAATTTGACTTCCGGGTAATATACTTGTCTCATTTGACAAGTACACAGTCCTCTAACCTAAATCTTGTTGCAACAGCGATAATTTTCATTTTCTTTGCATAAAGTGCTTTAATCTGACTCATCGCAACATGTACTGATATTATGTATATTTTTCATGAAGTAATAAAATTATGTTTGTATGTTATCCAGTTAATTCATTCCTTTGACGCTGTAACCAAGTCGAATGTCGGCCACCGGAGACCCCACGTCCGTCAACGTGTTAATACTTCATATAATAACTCACCTAGTACACGCACGTTCTACAAATAGGCAGTTTTTGTTTCGTAATTCATTCGTTTTCTCTTATTTTAATTCGAGGCAGCATTGTTTGGTTTCTAAATACTAAAATAATTAACGGTTAACCACTAACCAATGGTGTGTTACCATTCAGGCACGGCTCTCTGGACCGCACCAATCATAATATTTTTACAGCACTATCTTAGGGATGTTTAACTTGTTCATTATCACTAACCAGAAATACAGTAGCGAGAAAAAAATTCAACTTTATGTCATATGATATTCATTCGAGACTCGAAACTTATAACGGTATTCAATTCCACTCCACTTTTGTCTTTTTTTATTCGTTGATTTTTAATTTTTTTTAAAAACGTCAGTAAGCGTTGTTTGCTTCTCTTTCTACTTTTTTTCAGACTCATAAAAAAGTGAACAAATTTAGCGAGAGAAAAAAATGCAACACAATGTGTTAAACGTAAAAGTTGGTCAATTAGAGTAAATAAAATAAAATTTTAATGAAAAATGAAATAAAATGAAACAGCTGTCAGAATATAACAAATTTGCCATTATAAGGGCTTTCGAAGAAGGCAAATCAATAAATTAAGTTGCTCATCAATTTAATATCAACAAAGCAACGGTTTGTCGGATTTCATCGCAAAAATATCAAACAAATAACTTGGAAAGAAAGCTAGGAAGTGGTCGACCTCGTATATCTACTGCTTGATAAGACCGTCAAATGGTAAAAATAGTAAAAGTTGACCCTCGGAAAACGGCAGTAGATGTTAGTAATTATTCAAACGAGCAATTAGGGGTTTCTATTGGCATCCACACAGCCAGAAACCGATTAAGAGAGGCAAATTTATTAGACCAGCCAAGAAGCCACTAAAGTTAATAAGAAAAAAAAAAACGGCTTGACGTTGCTAGACGGTGTCTGCATTGGTCAAAAGAGCAATGGGCCAAAGATTTGTGGAACGACGAACCAAATTTTAACTTATTTGGCTCTGATGGGTTAAATTACATTCGTCGGCCCCCAAAACAAAGATATTCACCCAAATATTAATTGCCAGCTGTCATTCTGAAAATAAAACAAGACACGGTGTTGAATATAATATGGCATTCAGTTGTATTTTTATCTCTTAAATATTTAGAAATAGAAATAATATCGGGATACCATAAATACTAAAGTTTAATTAATTTGTTTTTAAATTATGCCATTCTAAAAAATGTTTACATCATTAGTATTTTTTTTTTGGCAACAGTTTTCATCAAAAACAAGGATGCACTGAAGTCAGATAATTTTTTGTTCAATTTACTAAATTCAACTCTTAACGTATTTTTTCCATGTTTCTTTTGTTGGTTTCTCGTTCATATTGATTCATTTTATTTATTCCATTTGTACGATTCACGGTTTGTCGTACATATTGATTCACTTTATTTACCCTATTTGTACGAAATAAGTATTGAATGAATGAATGTATGCACGATTCTGTGATTCTCTGTGAATTTTTTTTAGTGGTCTGTATCTTACTTACCCTTTTAACTAAAATTTCATGCGGTTTCCATGCTTCAGTAAACATTAAAAAATAATCATTTAGGGGCTCACCATGAAAGCTGAATGCAATTAAAGCAAATACGACCATTTTTATTGGCGATAAATACAAATACGTATGGTATCGAGACTTTGTTCGTCGTACCATTTTTATCAAGTTGGCTGAAAATAAAAAGATTCCAATTGAGTAGAAAATCAAACAAACGTAAGAATAAAATAAACACATGAAGTGAGAAATCGGTGGCGAAATTTAATTGAAAATCCCGATTGAATAAAGTTAATGCATAGGGTGTGGTCGAATTTTTTTAAATTTTAATTTTCTGTTAAGAAAAATTCTTAAAATTTAATATTTATAATTGAGATAATTTACAGCTAAATTAAAAAGAAAATGAATTAATTTATTATAAATATTAATTTAAATGAATTAAAAATTATCATTCTGTCATTGCTGTAGTTGAAAAATGATAGTTGATAATGCGATATCGTTTTAGACGTTTTTATTGTATTTTGTGTTAATACAAACCAATACTCGAATACGAATTGATATAATTCTCCCACCAACGGAACGATATCAGCATCAATGGAATTATCAATATTTGTACATGCAATGAATCATCGATGGCTGGCCACAATACGAATGCAGTCGTTTGTGCAATTAATGCTAAAATACTTATGGTATAGACAGCAATAGATTTCCAATGTTTGCGAGTTCCCAATAAAATATCTGAAATTGCGTTATAGAAAAACTGTTTAATTAGAGCGAATAAAACGTTTAATATCTTTAAGGGTAAAGCAACAAACAACAATTAAAACGAAATAAATTTTATATTATTTTCCTGAATAAAACGAAAAATATATTCAAATCTACAAAAATTTTATTAAAAATAAAGATTTTTCTTTAAATTAACGAAATAAGTTTTATATATAAAATGTATTTAATTAGAACCTGTTGATTTGAATAAAATTTTGTTAAAAATAAAAATTAACTAAAATTTAACTAAAATTAAATAAATCTACTATAACAAAAATAACAAAAAATTAGTTATTTTTTGAACATATTGAATAATTTTTTTTTTGGTAATTTAAATATAATTTAGTAGAATTGAAGAAAATTCGTTAAATTTACTAAATTTCGTCAATTTAACTCCTTTATTATAGTAAAACTGAAGAAAAAATTACACTATGCGACAAAATACAAATAATTGAATACAACCGACTAACTACCAAGTCTAAGTTATTCAGTTAGTTGAGTAGAACCCAAAAATATTCTCCAACCCTCCAAACTTGTTTTATTTGACAAAAACGGAATTTTTGATCTTTTCACACAAAATTATTGATTACCCAAATATCAAATCAAAACCCAAGGTTTTTTGAAACGGGAAGAGATGAGCCTTTAAAATGGTATACATAAACGTATGGTTCAAACTTACATGTTATTAGTTTTGATCGGGTAAACTCGGAAAATATAATTATTTTTCTGTTTTTCGAGTTAAGCTATTTTTAATTACAAAATTTAATTAAAAAAGGTAAAATAAGTGATGACATTCTGAAAGTGCATTATTTTGTGAAGAAATTGACACATCGTTTGATCAAATCGGATAAAAATTAGCGTAGTTATTATACAAATAGTATAGCAGTCGTCTTTGTCAGTCAATTGCATAACGCCCCCTCTCTGCTGTGATGGCAGCTCGGAAATTTTTCGTCGTTACGCATATCGTGAAAATCGGGGCCATCCAAATTAAATATTTTTCATCAGATAAAATTACGCCAATCGTTATCGCTTAATTGTCTTTGAACATCCCATGTCATATGATCTTTGGCAAACTGAAGGCGCTGTTGTTGACGGATTGCATTTAATGGAGGTTTTTCTTTAGTTTTCGGAGTTGTAAATGTTCACTGCTTAAAATATCGCGACGAACTGTTGATTTACTTGCTTTAACTCCTGCTAAATGCTTACTTTTAGATGTAGAATGGGCTGAATTTGAGGCAATTCGAAGACTTTTTCGCTTGTTCTGTGGTGTTAGAGCTGTCTAAGTACCTTTTTTGTAATTTTTATTATATTTTTCACTATGTTTTATGTAAATCATTACCACATTACGACTTCGTCCGATTTTTCTATCGATTTCGCGATAAGAACAGCTTTTAGAATGGTAAAAATCAATTTTTACCATTTTAGACGAATTTAAAGAGCTCTTTCTTCCCATATTGATTTAGCTAACTGCAGTCAAAAACTGTAGTTTTAATTTTATTTGGTTTTTATAAAGCTTTATTACAATCGCCTACTAATTTAAGTTAAAAATGCACGTGCTTCTATTCTGTTGAACCAAAAAATAAATGAAAAATTTACAAAGACTACAAAGAAAGTGGAAAAATACCATTATAATTCATTTTTATACTATTTTTTATGTTTAAATTATCATTTACAATACCAACTAGTTTTCTGCAAAACTAAATTTTTTATTCTATCTTTATTTGCAATTTATAGGGTGTGTTGGTTCTATCCTGATGAACCGCAGTGTATGTCATCTTATCAAATGAACTTTCAGTTAAAAAATTTTCAAAAGTTTTGATGGATCTTGAGTGTTTATCGCAAAATGTGTTAATTTCAGTATCAGAAGTCGGCTAATATTTATGTTTTTTGCAAATATTATTTCTCTCTCCTTTCTAATAAAGTTTATGAAAGAAATGTTTGTGTAATCAATAAATTTGTGAGTAAAGTCCAAAAAATATAAAAAAAATATTTTTGAGTTCTACTCAACAAAACTCACAACTTACACTATGTCATTAGCTGGGTGTATTTCAATTTCTTTTTATTTTGTCGCGTAGTGCAATTAGCGATTTCTATGTAAAACCTGATACGATTCTGTTAAAAAATTTCGGATTTGGTGTATTCCGAACTGAATAATTTGTATAAGTGAACTGTATCCATTTTAATTAGTTATGTATATTACCGTCAGTATTCTGTATTATAATTAGTAGTAATAAAATACTTACTGAGTAAAGCAGGTACAAAGCAAACACTGCTGCACAAAATCAACACTCGTATCGAATCCATTTGGGGAAAAACATAAAACGTTAAAATTCCCAAACCAACTACATGAAGCAATTCAAATGTCACCACCTGGAAATTTAAAGATACATTCATTTAATTCAATTTGCCATGTGTTTAAAAAAATAAAACTTTTTACATTTTGTATACATATGTAGTGTATTAAAGGGTTAAATGAACTAAAATAAAAAAAAACTAAGCAACTTCCTACATTACTGTAATTATCCCAAAATGAATGTATAGAATAAAAGAACAAAAAAATATCTATCACTTTGTATTCTGAAGTCAATCAAGTTACGTGTGTTTTAATACTTATGAATTTTGTGGAATACAGACGTGACAATTTGGCGACGAGAAAACAAATATATAAAGTTATGTAAAAATTTAAGTTCTTTTTAGTAAGGAATGGCGCTAAATGATCATGGTGGCTTCACCACCAAATTGGAGTGACCAAATCAATGTTCCGTGTTTTGATCCTGAAAGGAATAAATGGGCCGTTTTCGAAAAGCAATTGTTCCAGTTTTTTATTGAGAATGGCGTAACCGATAGCATTAGAAAAAAGCCATCGCAGGATGCTTATACGTTACTGGAGAATTTGCTGAGTCCAGCTCAAATTGATGCTAGCAATACAACTTTCGAAGCCGCGATGAAATCTCATTTCAAACCACCATCATTGGCACTTGCAGAACGATTTAAATTTTATAATGCTACCAAGACACCAACCAATTCAGTTAATGATTGGGCTGTTTGAGTGAGAGCGTTGGCTACTAATTGCGAGTTTGGTGAACTCTGGAGACGGCGATACGTGATAAATTCGTAATGGGGCTGGAAAAGGGTCCAAGCCGGGATAAAATATTTTTAGAAGCAACCGTACTTGCTTGACGCTTCAACGTGTAATTGAAATCGCAAATGTTGCAGCGTATATTCAAGAGCAGCATGTCGTAAGTGAGGTTAAAAACGAACCTTTGAACTACATACTTTAATAAAAAGCAACGTGGAAAGGGAACAGAGGCTGAGCAGCCAACGTAAGCAGCAAAATGACAGAGCAGAGCACCAATAACAACAGTTAAAGTTTGTGGGTATGCGAACCACAAAGCACAAAATTGTAAGTTTAAGAACTACAAATGCAATAAATGCAAGCAGCGGAGTCATCTAAAGAAAATGAGTATTGTTCAACAAATAATGCTGGCAAATTGTGACCAAACTGCAATAGAACTTAAAAATAAGCTTATGTAAACAGTGAATATTAAGTTTTTCCAATGTCACTTACATTAATATTGATAGAATTTTAATACGCAAACAGTTTTCAACAATGCTTGAGAAACAATTATTACACACAACTTTTTATAAAGTGTGCTAACGACAAGGACATTGAGAAATTCTTGGAGTTTGAAAAACTATTGCTAGAAAACGGAGAGAGCTTTGCTTCTTTTGTAAGTTTAACTTTTATTCTATGTACGCTACATATGAAAACTATTCTTTAATTTTTTCTTTATCGCATTTTTCAGGAAAACGAACTGACAGCTGTTGCAAAGGCACCAAATTTTATAAAAAAAGAAATTGTTAGAGAAAAATAGTAACTGACGAATTAGGAGAACAACTATGCTGGAAAAGTAGTGATACCAAAAAAATTGTGCGAAATCTGAGCTCAACAAAAGCAATTCGAAGTAAGTCAAATAAAATATGTAACTAAAACAAAATAATAACAAATCTCCAAATTTAATAGATGCAGCTATATAAGTTGGTATTACAGAGGACCAATTTATTAAGGACACGCGAACGTTCTTCCAGTTTGTAAAAAATCGTATAAAACTACGCTTAAACTATAAATACATTAAATATTGGAAGACTCTTCGTTATACAAATAAACTGAAGAATAAATAAACCAAAATTTGTTTAAACTGAATATTATATTTGAGAAACCTATTCTACAATTAAGTAGAAAAGCTTATAAAAATATTGAGATCGTAAGCTTTTTAATACAAAATTTAATAAAAGATTATTCCCGCAAGGTTATTCTACAATTATTTGAAAAAGCTTACAAAAATATTTAGATAGTAAGCTTTTCTTTATAGAAGTTAATAAAATATTTTTTAGTAAGTTTATTCTACAATTGCAAAAATAAAGTTTAAAATAATTTTACACATGTAATATTTTCACGAGGGTTCCGTTTTGATTTTTCTACAATTGTTACGATAACCTTTTTCAACATTATCTACAATATTTTTCAAGCTTAAGGCTTGCAGTAAGTAAACTTTTTAAAATATTTTTCTCAAGCTTTTTGGTATCTGGGAAATTATTGTGATAGTGAGGTTAGTTTATATGCTATAAGTAGTTGTAAAGGTGAGCCAATTAAAGTAAAAGTTTTTATACATGATCAACCTTTTTTTATGGAATTAGATACAGGTTCTGAAAATGATGTCATTTCAGAAAAGATATATAAAGGCTTTTTCTTTAATTACCAACTGTATGAGCAAACAACTTTGTTAAAGGCTTATAATGGTGCCACAATCCATCACCTCGGTAAATGTAATATAAATGTGCGTTTTAAGAATATAATTAAAATGATTCCGTTTTTGGTTATTAAGTCTGGTGGTCCGCCGCTTCTTGGTCGAAATTTTTTAAATTCTTTCGATATGAAACTAACCAATTTAAACTATACTGCACAGCATCCAACTGGCCCAGACATATGTAGATACGATTTTAGAAAAATATAAAGATCTTTCTGATGGTTTACTAGGTTTATTTAAGAACTATAAAGCTACATTGCGTGTAAAAGAGGATTCATGTCCCAAGTTTTTTAGACCGAGACCACTCCCATACGCGATGAGAGATACGGTAGAAAAAGAGATCGAAAAATTAGTTTCGCTTAATGTTTTGAAACCCGTAGATCATAGCGTGTGGGGTACTCCCACAGTGCCGCATTTGCGGAGATTTTAAGGTAGCTTTAAATCCACAATTAAATATAAAAAGGTATCCTCTTCCCCGCATTAAGGAAATGTTTGCAAAGCTTCAAGGTGGTCAAGAATTTACAAAGTTAGATTTAAGCACAGCTTATTAACAGATAGAATTGGATGAAGCTTCCCCTAAGTTTACTACTATTCCAACTTCAAAAGGTTTATTTTAGTATACTCGTTTAATTTATGGATTGGCTTCGGCCCCAGCCATTTTTCAAAAATGTGTTTCTGTGCTGTTTAATGCTCGTTTTAAATTATCTAGACTAAAATGTGAATTTTTGTGTAAACAAATAAAATACTTAGGACATGTTATAGATAAAAAAGGATTACATATGGATTCTCAGAAAGTTAAGGAGATAAATGATTTAAGGCAACCAACAAACGTAAGGGAACTTCAGACCCTGTTGGGAATGATTAATTTTTATAGACGGTTTCTACCAGATATGTTCACAGTGTGCGGTCCATTATATAAATTGTTGAGATAATTACAAATTTGTTTGGTCTCAAGATTGTTCTCGTAGATTGGAAAAAATAAAGAAGGCTCTAGCATCAGAACTTTGTTTAGCTCATTTTAATCAACACTTGACTAACTAAATTAACGGTGGATGCTAGTCCTATAGGAGTAGGGGCGATTTTATCACAAGTAGATGAGAAGGGTACAGAAAAGCCAATTGAGTTTGCTTCTCGATCATTAAGTGAGACAGAACGTAAATACGCTCAAGTTGATCGAGAAGCACTTTCTATTCAATTTGGTGTGACTAAATTTCATCAATATCTTTTTGGCAGAAAATTCACTTTGGTGACAGATAATAAACCACTAAAGTATATTTTTTGTCCTAAGAAGGGTATTCCGGTTATGACATCAAACCGTGTACAACGCATTTAGTTAACACTGACGGGCTATCAGTTTGATGTGGAAAGTGTACCTTCAAAAGATAATGTAGCGGATTATCTCTCACGAAAACCAAATGTTTCATATACTACTTAATTTTGAGGCTATTAAAGAAGAGACAGGAAAAGCTGCTTTATTGCAAAAGGCTAAAACATTTATAGTTGACGGTTGGCCAAAAACATGTGAAGACACAGAATTTGCGCAGAAAATGACTGTTCGTTTTGGGGATACCGTATAATAGTTCCTGCTATTTGCATATTTCCCATATGGGTATAATTAAAATGAAAGCCACGAGTGCTGTTAGTGGCCAAAGAAACAAGAACTCAAGGCGAATTCATATAATAGGTGGGAGTATCTAAACAGCTGATATCATTTCGATTGTCAAAATTTTGTTGTTTTTTGTGTATTTTGTTTCGATAATCAATTTCGTTTTTTCTTATTGTGTCAGAAGTTTGTATATTTCTCTTCTTTTTCTTTTAACATTTTTCTTCCCATCGGCATTCTTTAATCAACATTTTTCTTCCCATGGTTATGCTTTAATCATTTTTATAAAAATTTTTAACATTTTTCTTCCCATCGTCATTCTTCAGTCAGCTGTTTCTGACAATCGAAAGAGATTTTACAAAAACAAAATGCCTGTTGTTTTTGCATTGTTGTACTTGTTATAGAGATAAGGTCACCTACTATGAATTCGCCTTGCAAAAACTTATTACATGGAAAAGGTCGGATGAGGTATGGTCACGCATTCATATAAATTTTTTGAGCCATTTTTAAATCGTTGGTGTTTTATAATCGTTGATAGCACAAGTAAGTGAGTTGCATGCAAACAATTTGTCTTTGGGCTCATTTTGAAGAGCAAAGATCAATTGTCAATTTCTGACAACAGCGATGGCTCTAGCATGTCAGTGTTTAGCTCTATAATGTTTCAAAAATGGCCAAAAACGATATTTTTAGGGGTTTCAACCCCCTTTTTCTCGAAAACTGATGGAAAATTTTGGAAACCAGATTCGTGTTCAGCGCACAAAATGCCTTCGGAAACACCTGGAGCAATCTTATTTGCAAAACCCATGCAGGGTTAATATTAGTGAAGTTAGCACGTGCTGTTAATATTTTTCGTAGTTTTGTGGACTTAGCGTTTTTGCAAACCACAAAATTACAACAACTTTAAACTACATAATGACATTTTTTGTTGTTGTAAAATATGTATTTGGTATAGTGTTATCATTTTGCATCAAAATCTCAATTTTGGAAAAAAGTGGACTTAGCGTCTTTGCGAATTATACTAACGATTTACGTAACGCACCATTATCAGAATTTAACAACGTTTTAACCCTTTCATGCCCGAATTTTTTTAGCCAGAGCTAAAATTTTTTAAGGATATGTGTTTGTTAGTCATTGACCTAAATATGAAGTAATATTAAATTCAGAGTCGTACATATTCTGGTTTTACACGTTTTTAACCAAGCTTGTTTGCAAAAAAAATCTTTTAAAAAAATTAAAAATTACGGAAATTATAAACAAAAATGTACAATGTTGCCTATAGGCAACATCGGGCATGAAAGGGTTAAATAGATTTTTATTAGATTACCGTAATACGATTCACGGGACTACAGGTGATTCCCCAGCTAATATAAATATTCAATAGGTGAAAATTGAGAGACTAGATCTTCTAAATGAAAAACGAAATGTCAAAATAAAATTGCTATTAGTAATCATGTAGAATAACAACAAGCAAATCAGAAGAAGTATTATAATGGATCGAAGAAAAGTACATTTGATATTAATGACACTGTTATGGTGAAAGATTATACTAAGCCAGAGAAAGTTTCATGGATGCAAGCAAAAATAGTAAAACGTGTTGGTCGATAATCTTACATTGTTAAAACTTCTAATAGCGCTGTTTGGAAAAGGCACGCAAATCAAATAACTTTATGTTTTAAGGAATTGGACGATACTAAAAATTCAAGTGTGTTAACAGATCCTTTGCAAAAATTAAATATTCGAGAAAAAGTTGAAAATAATAACTTAATTGAAATTAACACAATAATGTTAACGAGGATGATAATTTGATTGAAAATAACGCACAAACAGACGTAAACAAAGAATCTGTTCCACGCTCTGAAAGATATAATTTAAGACCTAAAAATAAGAACTAAGGGGTTGAAATACATTAAGTAGGGGGTATTGTAGTGTATTAAAGGGTTAAATGAACTAAAATAAAAAAAAACTAAGTAACTTCCTACATTAATTAATTATCCCAAAATGAATGTACAGAATAAAATGAGAAATAAAATATCTATCACTTTGTATTCTAAAGTCAATCAAGTTACCTGTGTTTTAATACTTATGAATTTTGTGGAATAAAGACGTGACAGTATATAAAAGTAGTCGAAAGCGAATGCAATATGAATATGTTCTCGTATGTATATGATTTCTGTTGACATTCGCAAAGCCTTTACATTATGAAAGGAATTGTGGTGTTCATGTCTACTGAAATGAAGGCATGTCCATGCAATAAATTCAATTATGATTCAGTAAACTTGTATTTGTATTCAACAGTAGTTCGTAGATAGTTGTTATTATGCAGTTTTCGCCTGTTGCATGACAAAATTTTGATACATTGGTGCTTTCTAATCCGATAATTGAAAATACAAAACTTCAATAATATTGGTAAATCATTTGTTAGTTTCCAAGGTTTTGGTTTTTTAATTTAATTTTTGTTTTTGTATATTACGTTGTTACTTATAAGACACTGAACCCATTTTGTTAAATAATTGTTTAGATTGCTTAAAGGTCTTGCCTAAATATTCTAGCAAGAGATGATATTCTCAGTGTAGTACAATTATCTGTCATATAATTGCTAGAAATGATAACTTATTAAAAAGTTTATTGATACTTTGCCAATTAACTCTCAACTAGTTGCAGTATTCTGTATTCGCATTAAACATCTTCACTATTACGCGTAAATGAATACAGGAAATTGTTACCCGTGGCTGAATCCAGAGAGCAGGTCGGACGATGAAGCAATTCTTGGCTGTAATCTAGTATTTGAAATCAAACGAAATTGACATGACTTAACATGACTCTACTTGTTCGATATAATTTATACAAAAGGCAACTTTTAGCATCGAATTTACTCAAATAGACTTCCTATGGCATATGAATGTATCCTGATTGCGTTGACTGCACTCATTCGCACTGATATTTTTACTCAGAACTTTGTTAACCAAAATGTAGGATATAATAACGTCGATTCGATTTAAATGCGATGCATTTCGACGAGTTTTGTAGAAAATCTAAATATTTTCTTCCAAATTGTTTTATATTTCTAAAGACTTTTGGTGCCCTGTATCCGACCTCAGAATTGGATAATCTATAAGTGCAATAACATGGCGAATGTTTCGTTGCAAGTTATTTTTTTTTTTGGAAATCTTGATGCAGCATCAGACAGTGCTAATCATACCCTTGAAAACCTGTTTTTGATTTTTGCGAAGTATATTATGTATATTTTTTTTTTATTTTTTTGATGGGTGCCCTGGTTGTCTAGTGAGTAGTGTGCTTTTTATTAGCTTGAGGATCGTGGGTTCGATTCCTACCATTATTTTATTACTCTGCTCGTATATAATTATAATTCAAATATAATAAAATTAAAATATAATATGTAATTGTATTGTAACTAATAAATTAATAAAAAAAATTTTGATATCATTGAATGAAAATTAGTAATTTAGCGTTTCTGTTTCTGTATTTTGATATGACTTTTTGGAATCTCTACCACTCTAATTGTAACGTGTATGGCTCCAACTTCAAAGTTGGTTTACGATTTTCTAGTCAAACATAAAGTCAAAATAATTTTTTAAACTGTGTGAAATAATAAGTAATAAAACAGAATGAAACTTGCGTACTGTCATTAGCAACACTTTGAACTCTGTTTCCAGTATATACCTGTGTATGTGCACTAGTGGCACAAGCCACAACAACCGGCTTAGGGCCATTATTAAAAATTTCCGTTAAAATTGGGTTTAGTTAAAGGTAACTTTAGCTAAAGTGAACTTTAAAGTCTTCTTTAACTTATTTCCGTTATTACAACGTACAGATAAAATAAAGTTAACATTTTCAAAAATATGGCAGTGCCGAAGCAATGTCGATAACACTGCTCAATTAAAAAAGTTTTTTTTTTTAAACGCAGTGGCAACGACGGGATTCTTTTTTGTTGTATTTGCTCATTTTATTTATATTTGAAGTTGATACATTGATAATAATACATAATATGGCAAGTTCAAACATAAACTTAACATTAAGTTATTATATTATTGTCCATTTATAATAATGAAAAACGATTTATCTGCCCGTTAAAATCCTCCCTTTAGTTAACGGCAAGTTGTAATAATGCCACTTAATATTTTAACATTTCCATTGCAATTTTGTGATAAAAACCTGAGAATTTAAACCAGCTAACTGTTTCAAATCTTTAAGGTCCTATTAATTTATTTAAAAATAATAATTGAAAAACATTTTTAAGTTCGAAGAAAATAAAAGAAAAATAAAAATAAAATAAAGTTTAGGTGGCAAAAACTAAAGGAACACATTTAAATTTTTTTATATTCTTACATCTCTTAACAATTAATGGAATATCCTATATTTTGCAAACCAGCAGCTCATCCATGAGGCATTGGAGCTATTAATTTATTAATTTCGCTCTCTGAAATGTTTTTTATTCTGGAGGAAAAAATTTTCTTTGTAATCACGTTTTGTTTTCTATGCATGTTGTCCTACAGGTTCTCTGTAGGGTTGAGGACGGTTGATTGATATTCAACATACCCAAATCAGTTATTCGCCGTGTTATTAAAAAATTTCTTATCAATTAGTTCAGTTGAAACTATTCACAGTAATGGAACATATCGTAAAATGCCAGTTCACTAGGAATAGAGACAAAAAATATTCTTTTGCTTCAACGCAAAATATTGACCAGAAATTAGATTTAAATACAGCAGGAAGAAAAGTGAAGGATAGGGCATTAAGGACATAACTACACTCCAGTAAAGTAGCAAAATCATAACAATCGTAAAGCGAGATCAGAATTTGCGAAGACGCATCTACACTGGGGTGTAGAGGGTGGATATTTAAATTTAACTTGAAATAATAACTAAAGAAATATTGTAGAGGAAATGTTAAGCTTGCTGGTGGGAATGCAATGGTGCGAGAGTGTTTCTCACTCAATGGAATCTGTATTAAAATAGTAAAACTATGAAGCTCTACCTCTCAAAAATATTTTTAAAACTGTTATGCCAAATTAAATGCCTACATCACAAACCTTCAGTCAAGATTATGGACCTAGTTTCTCACATCACTTATGCTGTGTACGTTAATTTTTATGCATGAGTGGCGGGACCTACAGTTTAAAGTCGACTCCGAACGACAGATTTTTGAGAAACTTTTTATGGCATTTTATTTGCTCTCAGAGTTTTTGCCAGAAATCTGTTGAGAGGAAATCACCGAAGAAATATTTTTTCATATTTTCGTTTTGATGTCTTGGGGTTGAGCCCTGGCCTCTAATAAGCCAACACACTAACTGCTAGACTACGGCGACAATATGAAATGCCTCCTTTGAGAATTTTTCGACACGATAATAATCCAAAGCATATTATATACGTATTACATTATATACAATTTATTAATACATTTGAATGGCCAGCCTAGTTGTCCGTCCTAAGTCCAACAGAGAATCTATGTGACTGTGGATGGATAAAAATCAAACAAAACCTTTTTCCGAATTAAAAGTAGCATGCGAAAATATTTCAAAAGCGAAATTGATAACTTAATGATAACTCCAATGCCTGGCAGATGAATTTACAAAATATAGGATATTCCATTAATTGTTAAGATGTCTAAGAAAATAAAAAAAGAAATTGAATGATTTGCTTTCGTCGTTGCCATTTACATTTGAAACATTTTAATTTTTTCTTTTTTGAACTAAAGAGATTTTTTAATAATTATTTTTAATAAATTAATAGGACCTTAAAGATTCGAAGTAGCCAATTTTTAAACTTCTCAGATTCGTTTTTCACAAGATTGCCATGGAAATGTTAAAATATTAAGTCAGTTGCTTTAGTTTGTGCTAGTAGTGCATGTCTGTTATTTCGGCAATAAAAAATGTTGTTGTTGAAAATTGTCGCGTTATTAATTTTAACGTTTGAGCTAAGTTTATAGAAGCCCTGATAAAAAGCAATATTAATTCCATATTTTAAGGCTGGATTTATATTCATACAGCTATGGTTCTGTGAGCACTATTGATATACAATGATTCAATTAAAAATACAGTGAGTGAAAGCAAACACCTCACATTATTCGAAAAACGTTTGGCTTATATTCATAACATTGTAACATTGTTTTTCATATGTTACTATAATTACACTATGCGACAAAATAAAAAAATTAAATACACCCAGCTAATAACATGGTGTAAGTTGTGAGTTTTGATGAGTAGACCTTAAAAATATTTTTTTTATACTTCTTGAGTTTTCCAAACATGTTTTATTTGACAAAAACTGTTTTTTGGACTTTATGCACAAATTTATTGATTACGCAAAAATTTCTGAACCGATGTCCAAAATTTAAACCTTATTCGAAAGGAGAGGGATGGGCCTTTAAAACGATATGTATGTTATTTGACTTAATAAGTTATGAGTTTTGATGATGTAAACTTGACAAATGAGAATTTTTTTCATATTTTTTCAAGCTTGTCCGTTCATAGTAGCAAACTTTAATTAAGAAATATGGAATAAGTGATGACATTCTAAAAGTGCATTATCTTGTGAAGAGATTGATACTTCGTTTGATCAAATCGGACAAAAATTACGGTAGTTATTATTTAAAGAGTCTAACAGTCGATTTACATTTTTCATATATATAATTTTTTTCAAATGAACTTTCAGTTAAAAAATTTTCATAATTTTTGACGGATCTTGATTGTTTATTGCAAAATGTGGCAATTTCACGTTTGAACGACCAGAAGTTGGCCAATGTTTGCGCAAAGAGAAATAATAATATTTGCAAAAACACAAATATTAGCCGATATCTGGTAGTCGTGCAAACGTGAAATTGACACATTTTGCGATAATCAATCAAGATCCATAAAAACTTTTGACAATTTTTGAACTGGGAGTGCATTTGATAAGATGACATATATAAAAAATATAACATGACTGTTATAGTATTTAAATAATAACTACTGTAATTTTTGTCTGATTTGATCAAACGAAGTGTCAATCTCTCACAAGATAATATAATTTCAGAATGTCATCAATTATTTTATATTTTTTAATTAAATTTTGCAATTAAGAATTGCTAACTTGTAAAAATGAGAAAAAATCATATATTCCAAGTTCACCCGATAAAAACTCATAACATTCTAGTTTGAAGTATATGTTTATTTTAAAGCCTCATCTGCCGCCTTTTCAAAAAACTTTGAATTTTGAAAATAGATTAAAAAATATTTGGGTAATCAATAATTTTGTGCGAAAAGATCAAAAATATCGTTTTTATCAAATAAAACAAGTTTGGAGGGTTCGAGAAATATTAAAAAAATATTTTTGAGTTCTACTCAACAAAACTCACAACCTACACTATGTCGTTAGCTGGGTGTATTTTAGCTTTAACATCGTGTTATTAATAAAATTTTAATTTTTATCAAATAAAATGGAATGTCCATTTGATGCTCACTGTACGTATGGAATAGGTAACCAACCTAATGCAATATTTATAAATGTTATCTATGGTTCGTAAAAGTTACATTTACTATCTTTATCAATCTAGGCGTAAATTTGATAAACATACATAAGTATACGGGAACATCACAAACGGGCGGAAAAACTTTTCTTGGGTGGTATTAATCATAAATATATATAAATTGTTTGTAATCTGATATTAACATAAATGTGTGCATATATGTACATATATGTGTGAGTATGAAGATAGATTTTAAAATCTATCTCCCCAGACGAAAACCAAGTCAGTTAACAGAGCTCTGTTATTTCAGGTTCTAAAATCCGCTAAATGTAATTTTGTGGGAAAACAGGACTGAGCATTTTTCGAGACTTTAGAATCATATTTTAAAATCGGAAAATTTCATAATCTACTATAAAAACTCCCACTGTTAAGGGTTCTGGCGATTGATTTAGTTAAAGGGGCGTAACATGCTTTAAAAACAATTTACTTTGTCCGCCCACTCAGTCCTGATTTATCCCTATATTGATTTATTTATCAGATTACATTAGATTTCGGAAATGTGTGATTATCTGTTTATTGTAGGTCTTATTACGCAATATTTTGTAACAGTGATTAACTGTAGGAGTTATTTGATCAACTTTTGCTTTTTTTTCTTATTTTACGCGGGATTTTAAATATTTCTTTCTGTTTTTCTTTCCCAGTCTTAAATAAACTATTTGACAGAGTTCTGTTAGTAACATAACAGAGCTAGCTCTGTTAACTGACTTGGTTTGCGTCTGGGGCAATATATTTGAAAATCTATCTTCACACACATTGAATATATTATACTTTACAAATTTTTCATCTTCCCAAATTTTTTATTTAAATTTTTGCAACACTTAAATACAATAATTTATTGGAAAAGAATAAATCTCGTGTATATGAATGTGAAATGCATATGGTACATATGTTATGAATTTTTACCAAGAGTTTTTATTCACATACCAATAATACTTCTGGCCACGTAGGCGATTTGACATCCTTGAATATACAAATACGTAATGAACGAAAAAACGTAAAAGCTTCCGGCGCAGCAAAGGCAAATATTAAGGCCCAAATCCAAGCGATTTGTTCATTGGTCGGCAACTGTGCGTAATAGTCAGATTTCGTATCTAATTTGGAGAATTGAAAAAAAAAAATATTTCAAGTGAAATTTATATTGTGTATGCATTTGTGTATTTATTTTCATTACAAACCAATAATATTGCAAAATTTTACGGTGGTGTTTGATTTAACATGGGCAACCATGAACGTATATGAGACTTTAGACAAAATTGCTGCAATCAACATAATAGTAAATACAAACAAGTATGTAAAGGCTTTGAAGAGTTTCAAAATTACACTCAACTTGGTCCAGTTAGCAGCTGAACCAGTTGCTCGTTTTGATGGTGGATCTTGAAAAGAATCCCATAGTGGTGGCTTCTCTTTAGTTTTACTAGAAGTATATTGTTTAAGAGCCATTAAATTCGTATTCATTTTGAATATCAAAAGATGACAAAGAAATTACCGTTTTACATTAAAGTTGTCATCATCTGCATCACATTCGGAATTCATAATTGTTTATATTCTACAGATTGTGGTTATTAATATAAAAAATATTGTAAATTTATTGTCTTTATATTTTAAGAAGTGTTCGCGCATTGATGATTAATAAAATACTGAAAACGATTGATAATGATAAAAGACATTCGAATGTTATCGACAGCATGATATTTATCAGACAATTAATTGTAAGATAAAAAAATAATTGTCTCTCAGTCAATACAACACATATGAGATAAAGGAAAAAAAATTTAAAAAAATGTTTTAGATGAGAAACTCATCTACGTTGATTCAAAGCAATTAAATGCGTTTTAATAGTGGAACAAGATAGATTTCAAATTCCAAATACATTACTGCATATTCTATATGAAATATAAATTTGATAATGAAGTCTATTTAAAATATAACATACAAACATAATTGGTCATTACAACCCTTTAGTCAGGACTATGGACCTAGTTTCTCACCGCAATTATGTTGTGTGTGTTAATTTTATACATGAGAGGCGGGACCTACAGTTTAAGGTCGTTTTCGAACGACAGATTTTTGAGAAACTTTTCACGGCAATTTTATTTACTCTCAGAGGTTTTTCCAGAAATCTGCTCAGAGGAAGTCACCGAAGAAATATTTTTTTTGATATTTCGTTTTGATGTCTGACCTGGTGTTTGAACCGTGGTCTTGTGTCTATAGCTTCCAGATAATGAGGCACCAAATCGTCAA
The DNA here is from genome assembly GCA_936449025.2 of Sarcophaga subvicina. Lineage (NCBI taxonomy): Eukaryota > Metazoa > Arthropoda > Insecta > Diptera > Sarcophagidae > Sarcophaga > Sarcophaga subvicina. Next base: position 29,249,184 of record OW388083.2, read on the forward strand.
ATATTTGAGAAAAAATCGTCAATATCGTAAAAGAAAATCGTCAAAAAGTCGTCAGAAAAAATAAATAAATAAATTAAAAGGTTTTAAAAACCAAAATTATTTCTATTGTAGTTAAACACATGAAGTCAATATACATATCGATGGCTTAATATGAAAAAGGCCTAACTCAATTTTTTTCAAAATAAGGTTTTTTGTTTATTCTGGTAGACAAATGTTAGATGCACAAAAAAATTAAAAATTTTTTAAATGAGAGATTAAATGTGTTGCTGTTTCTTATTAAAAATTGTATTAAAATTTTTGTTGTATCCAAAATTTTACGAATTTTATTAAGTTTTTTCCTTCTCCTGTAAAGTAACCAAAAATCGAGTTAGGCCTTTTTCATATTAAGCCATCGATATGTATGTACATATCCGAGTTTAAAAATAAAACATTTAAAAAAAATTTCTAGAAATTAAAAGCTGTTCAGTTTTTTTTTTATTTCTGAGTATTTGGAACGAGTGTTGAGCCTAATGTTTATTTAAAAATATTATTAATTTAAACGCAAATGTGCAAAAAATATACTTACTTCAAAATCACTCCAATACTTTTTCCATTTTGGACCGTCTGTTTGGGTACCACCAAGAGCGTTAAGACTCACCGATTCTTATATTCTTCCACTTTTCTTCTCTATGCCTAGCACCATCCGCAGTTACAAATCTGTAAATATGTACATATGCATCTTTTTAGAAAATTATTTTAATTAATTTTTTAAATTATTACTTATCGTTGGCAATGTCCAGATTTTCCTCCAAATAATTGATTAAATATTCTTTTTGGTTTTCGCTTCCGCGCTAGCCTCTTGATATTTTCTCCATTTTTGCATCAAATGAAAGTGTAAAAATATTTCATAAATGAAACCTTTTTGACACTTCTTTACACTGTTACAGAGAACAAGAATCATACTACTGTGAAATTGTGAAAACAATTTGTTTCATTCCAATTGTGCTTTTCATATGAAAACATTTGAATTTATTTATAATTTTTTTTTACTAAACCAGAAGGCCGACGAAAATCCTCTACCAATCCCTCCACGTGGGTGTCGGCTGGTAATGGTGGTTGCCCGATGGGGTGTCCACCAGCCAAGGGGGGAGTCCATACTCATTTGATTGTAGGTCGAATGAATTATGGCTCTCACCATAGGATAGAGGTATGGGCTGGACTAAGGTGTTATACGACCCGTGCCGATAGTCAGCCTGGCTGGGGGCCCATCAAAAAATATCCCAGTCGTTAACGGAGTATCCTGGATACCGGGCGACCTCCAGGATTAACTAGCCTTACCTGGGCACAGCGGATCCCTGCTCAGGTGGACCTTCCCCTTATCCGCAACTCGTGGGACCAAAAATGAATAATAAAAATAAATTAAAGGAAAATCAGGAAACCGCCTCCACTAGTGAGGACGAGAACGGAACTCGTAAAAATCCGCGTACGGGTGTTAAGCCGACGCCCGTCTCCACAGAAGAGGGAAAAGACTTGGTTGATGCTAAAGCAGACCAAGAACCTAGTACCTCAAAAAATAATAGTACACAACAAGCCAAAAGCGTCGGCCTTTCCAGAAGCAAGGTTGCTCCAAAAGCCGGACCTTCGTCCAGCAAGAGTGGCCTTGGTAATGTAAAGGTTGACACGGCTCAGAAAATGAAAGAATCGAAGCAGAGGTACAGGGAGCGATTGAGCGCAAAGCGGGTTCTAGACAGGATCTCCAAGATCCCAATAGATAACCGCACGCAGCGCGAAGCACAATCACTGGCCTGGGCCAAGGAAAAGCTCGAAGAACTAGACAAGACGTCGACCATGGAGGTGGCTGTCAAAAGACAGCGATCTTCTGATGGAGACGCTCCAGGCGCTAAAAAATCACGCAGCTCGCATCGCACCAACACCTTATACAGTGAGGTGCTAAAAGACAGTATAGAAATGGCGGTTGTAGATCGCTCAGATCCAGACGGCAGTATTACACCGTCGAACTGGAGACTTGTAGCAGACGCCCTTGCAGACGTCTTCCTAGAAGTAATGGAGGAGAATCCGGGACCAGTTCCAGTCTACCAAATGTGTGGCTGGCACCAAGGACACGTGAAGCTAGTAACGTGTGCCGATAAGAGAGCCCTGGATCTCTTCTCCATCGCCATAATGAGGGTAGGTGAAATCTGGAAGGGCGCCAAACTAGAAGTAGTGCCCAAGGATGCCATACCTAGCAGACCCCGAACACGCTCTTGGATACCTTTAACTCCAAAGGAGCCAGAAAAAGTGCTAAAAATAATAAAAATGTGCAATCCAAAGTTACCAACACACAATTGGAAAATTGCAAAGTTGGAGGAGCGCCATGGATCTCGCTGTGCGACTATCATAATCAATCAGGAATCCCTGGAGCACCTGGCAAAATCCAATGGTGTGGTGGCCTTTGGATTTGAACATATTATACTAAAAGTATATAAAAAGGATAATCGCCCCATGGAGTCGAGTGACAACGCCCCTCAGGGGGACAAGCCACAAGACGAACACATGGGCGCATCAGTCAATGAAGAAAAGGAGGAGGATAACCTTACAGCATCCTCAACGCAGATTCATACCCGGTCCAGAGTTAGCTCTCTCTCTTCCACTGGCTCGGATATAGCATCTGCCTTTGATATGCTGTTAAGGGAATCTGATCTCCTGGACGAGGCTGATCAAGAAGATTATGGCCTAGACATTACGATGGTGGAGAAGAGAGAGGATGAAATCCAAATCCAAATAAATCTCCATCACTCTAAGGCAGCATCGGCTGCACTACTTCTCCGGCTGGCGAACAGAGGAGAAGACATAGCCCTGATCCAAGAACCATGGTCCATAGCCAATAAGGTTTGTGGATTAGGGCACAAAAATTATAGGCTGGTCCATGCCAAATGTGTAGGTAGACCCAGATCCTGTATACTCATTAAGAACAATTTAATGGCATATTTGCTTCCTAATTTCAGCAATGAAGACCTAACCACACTAACGGCGGAGATCAATGGTAAGCAACATTGGATCTCCTCTTGTTACATGCCGCATGACCTAAGCAGTCACCCACCACCAGATCCAGTGAAGAGACTGGTTACAGAGGCAAAGCGCTCAAATGTTGGCCTGCTGATTGGCTGTGATGCCAACTCTCATCACACTATATGGGGCAGCACGAACGTCAACGAACGGGGTGAGTCTCTTTTTGATTTTATTATATCTAATAACCTATTAGTTTGTAACACGGGTAATAAGCCCACATTTATAACGAAAAACAGAAGGGAGGTTTTGGACATAACCCTTACCTCCGGCAATATTTATGATAGTGTCAGAGATTGGAGAGTCTCGGAGGAACACTCCTTTTCTGATCATAGGTTTATTGAATTTTCCCTTGGTAGGGAGAACAATACTGTAAGGGCGATTAGAAATCCTAGAAATACGAATTGGGATCTTTATGATCGCCTTGTCAGGCTGGGCTTGGACCCACTCACGAGCTGTAGTATAGATAGTATTTCTGGACTTGAGGCTACAGTGGCTGAATTCACAAAGGTCATAGTAGGGGCTTTTGAAAAAGCATGTCCGAAAAGGGTCAACAGGGGTGGAAAAAAACCACCCTGGTGGGACCGGGATCTGGACATGCTCAGAAAGGAGTCAAGACGACTCTTCAATGTGGCGAGAAAGTCCGGTAATGCGGATCAGTGGAGGGACTATAAAGTGTCCCTTGGAAAATACAAGAGAGTTCTAAGACGGGCTAAGAGGGACTCGTGGAGAAATTTCTGTAGCAACATGGAAACTATCAACGAAACTTCTAGGCTAAGGAGAATTCTCTCGACAACATCCTTTATACCCAGTGTACTGCAAAGGGAGGATGGCTCATGGACCAACTCTGAGAAGGAAACTTTGGATCTTCTTGTGGACACCCACTTTCCACCGGGACAAGGTTCGGATGTGCGAACAACCGTCTCGGGGAGTGAATCACAGTGGGAATACTGCTCGATCATGTCTGCGGACGCGATAAAATGGGCGATAGACGGATTTAGACCGTTTAAATCTCCGGGACCGGACGGAATATATCCGGCACTCTTGCAACGTCTGGAAAGGAAACACATCAGAATGCTTGAGGCGATGTTTGTCGCCAGTATTCGGATGGGCCATATACCGTCGGAATGGTGTAAAGTGGGGGTAGTCTTCATACCGAAGGCTGGAAGAAACTCTCATACTACACCCAAGGACTTCAGACCCATAAGTCTATCCTCCTTCTTACTGAAGACTATGGAGAGACTCGTGGATGTGAATCTGCGTCAGACCTTGGATGGAAATCTCCTTTCCGGGGGACAACACGCATACATTAAGGGGAGGTCTGTTGAGACTGCCCTACATAGCCTGGTGTGCAGGATAGAGAAATCGCTTGCACAGAGGGAATACACTCTGGCTACTTTCCTTGACATCGAAGGAGCCTTCAATAATGTGGAACTTTGCGCTATAACCAGGGCGCTGGATAGTCTGGGTGTACGATCCACTATAGTGAACTGGATAACTAAGCTACTTTGTGGGAGAACAATCTACCCCACACTTGGGAGCTCACAGACAACCAGGGCTATAGGGAGGGGAACTCCACAGGGCGGAGTACTCTCTCCTCTTTTGTGGAATCTGGTGATGAATGAGCTACTAGTGATACTAGAACAAAATGGATGTGAGGCAATTGCCTATGCGGATGACATTGTTCTTGTTATCTCCGGAAGATTTGTCGACACTATCAGAGATAGGATGCAACTGGCTCTGAGAAGGGTCTGCGTGTGGGCATCTGAACGTGGTTTGGGTGTTAACCCGGTGAAAACGGAAATAGTACTCTTCACAAGAAGGTACAAGCCACCGACATTTCGTCCATTGAAACTTAACGGGACGGAACTGAAACTCAAACAGGAGGCACACTTTCTAGGACTTATTCTGGATAGGAAGCTGTCTTGGAAATCGAATATCATTAACAGAACTAAAAAGGCTTCCATTGCCCTGTATGCTTGTAACAGAGTGTTGGGGAGAAAATGGGGCCTAGGACCTAGGATGACACACTGGATCTACACAGCGGTGGTCAGACCTATCTTAACCTATGGATGCCTAGTTTGGTGGGAATCCCTTGAAATTAAAACTAACTTGAAACTAATACAGCGACTGCAGAGATCTGCCTGTATTATCATTAGTGGTGCCTTGCGCACTACACCTACGTCGGCACTGGAGATAATTTTGGGCCTCTTTCCGCTTGACCTTTTCTGTAGGGGAGTGGCTGCTAAAATAAGTAAACGTCTCTGGGCGACTGGACAGTGGCATGACTCGGGCATAGGCCACGCAAGAATCCTGAGGGAAGTTGGAGCTGTCGGGTGCAGTGACTACATGACACCGAGGTACGACTTCACGAAGAGATTCAGGACATCGGTTCCGGATAACGGAGCCTGGAAGGGTGGTGTGACCCACGTGTTTAGAGACTCCGTACAAATCTACACCGATGGCTCTAAGCTGAACGGAGCGGTTGGCAGTGGAATTTTTTCGGAATCAGTTGGAATAGCTCAGTCTATAAGACTACCAGACCACTGCAGTGTCTTTCAAGCGGAGGTGGTGGCCATACAGGCTGCGGCGAGTATTATTGGGGATGGAAGGGTCTCCAAGCGGAACGTTACCATACTTTCTGATAGCCAGGCGGCTATCAGGGCTTTGAGTTCTAACGTGATGAACTCCAAGACGGTGTACGGCTGTCGCAGATATCTCGACGAGATAGCGGAACGATATGACATCCATATCGTATGGGTACCGGGACACAGTGGTATTCCGGGCAACTGTAGAGCTGATGAACTTGCCAGGCGGGGCACGACCATCGAGCTCACCGCTGAGTTCTCGAATCTAGGCATACCAATGAGGACCTGCAAGCTCATAATTGATAATGCGATCGTCGATTCCGTCAACGACAGGTGGGCGGCCTCGGACACGGGTAGAACGGCTCGTAAAATCTGGCCAAGGCTGGATGAGGGGCGCACAAAGAGTCTACTTAAACTCCAAAGAGGCGCGCTCAGTGTAGTTGTCGGTGTCATTACGGGGCATTGCATTATGGGTACGCATGCGAGGCGCATTGGACTTGGACACCTTGCCAACGACTTCTGTAGAAGCTGCAGAGATGAGGAAGAAGAGGAGACTGTCTCTCACCTGCTGGGTACATGCCCGGCTCTATGTCAAAGGAGAAGGAAGTACTTGGGTACTTACTACATGGATGATCTGGAGGAACTGTCAGAGATTGACATTGGCAGCCTAAATCGCTTCATCAGGAGCTCCGAATGGTTTCGAGACTAGGGGATAATGGATGACTGTGGTAGCACAATGGGCCCAATGCGGCCTAAGTGTGTCCATCAACAAGAAAAATTTTTTCTTGGATGGGCAGCCACCTCTACCTACCTACCTACCTACTAAACCAGAATCAGAAACTCTATGAAAATATGAAAAAAACTTTTCATTTCACCGTTTCACAGAACCAGAATCGACCCCCTGGTGTCGTTCATCTTCATTTATTATTTTTTTTTTCAAAAAATGGAGAAATTTTATATAATTTTCAGGAAAAAATTGTTTAAGGATTAAACAATCTATCCCAGTGATAGTGTTGTTTATTGACACATAAGCGCAGCAATAGTAGTGAATCATCTTAATCTATGGGTGGTGTAAATATTAAGGAGTCAAAAGCTCTTGACATTCTGAGAATGATAATTCAGTGTAATGTTGGCTTTAACCGACACATTTTTCAGTTCCTTCAGTTTCTTAAGATCTTATGATCTTACTATTTACACCATTTGTAACCGACCGAGACTAGAATACAACTCTCATGTATGGGCCAATGCCTCAACGTCTATTTCGAGCTTTTTCGATCGTGTACAGGAGAGGCCGTAGTAGCTCGTTAATGGCGGTAGTGTATCCAAATCCATTGAATCATTGGAGCATCGTTGTATGTGATTTGTGTTTCACTGTTCTATCGCTTCGACAAAAGGATTTTGCTCGAAAGAAGTAAGGGGACTGTTTCCAAAAATCTTATATTCCTACGCAACGCTAGTCTTTATCGGCCACCACTTCCGTATGTGTTCAATTGGCCAGTGGATCGCACACTGTATTACATTAAAATACGTTTTTTAGTCGGACTATTCGTATGTGGATCTCATTTCCTGCAGAGACCTCTCCTGTTACTTATGGTATAAATATATACAAGCCTAGTGTCCATAAACACTGTTCTCTCTTTCCTTCTTCACATAACATATTTTCATAGTTTCAAAAACAATGTCATCGATCCCCTGAGTGTTGGTTGTACGAAACAAAATAAGGGCGCTTGCCTTTGTTCTTCCGATGGTAATATTAGAAGCTATGCTCGGATTTTTAAATTTGTCTGCAACGACAAGTGATAAATTATTCTCAACTACGAGGTTATTTAGGAGTTGTAATTTGTTGGCTTTTAAGGGGTTAAAAGGAATAAAATACCGAAAAAAAAGTTACTTAAAAATATAATAATTTACTCCTTGCTTTTACCAACATAAATTTCCAATAGTAACAATTGCAAAGTATATACAAAGCTTAAAGTGGCTTTTAATGTACTAAAATAGAGAACATGATGTAAATTTTTAATTTCCAAAAATCGTCAAAATAAGGACGTTATCGTTAAATCGTCAATGTGATATTTTTGAAGCTCAAAATCGTAAAATCTGGTAGCTATGCTTGCGTTCAATAAGCCAACGCACTACCTCCAATACTACGGCGACTTTAAGTAAATACGAATTGAAAATTTTCAGCGTTGCAAAATAAACCTAAAGTGGTGACAAAATTTTGCTGAAATAAATTGTAATAAATCAAATGGAATAATGTCTTTTAACTTAATTTTAATTTTCTGTGTCAAATTTCTTCTTTCTATATTAAAATTAGTGTAATTTTAACTGATATTATATCTAAAAAACAAAGTTTGAAACACAAATTTAAATTTTCGTCCGATATTATTAACCATATAAAAATAGTATATCCATTCGCCGTATAAAGTTTGTATGAATATCTATCTATCTTTATTTACATACTTACTTTATTGGATATTACAACACTTTAGGCAGGCCTTCGGCCACCAGTTATTTTGTGTGCTTCAACTTTATCGACTTGCGGCGGGCAATACTATTTAATGTCAACTCCAAACGACAAAAATATTTTCTCAATTGTTCATGGAAACTATTATGTAAATATCTAAGCTTTAGCTTGAGACTGGTAAGAGAAGGTCGTCAAGAGTAATGATTCTGTCATATTTCTTTTTCAACATGTTGACGATGAGATTTCAACTCACTGCCTCCTAGACTACGGCAGCCGTATATATTTAGATACTAGAATTTTATTCGATATTCGTTATATAAAACTTTTCACCATAGGAATTATATCTATCTCATCGAATAAATCAATTTTCCAGAAATTATGAGAAATAAAATTTTGTCACAGTATAAACAATTTATTTATCTTAAATGTGCTCAACTATTAGGGTGAGTGTTGGGGGTTCGATTCCCACCAGAGACTCTGGTCTGTCGAAATTTCTCAGCTCGTAAGTAATTAAATATATAATTTGTAATTGTACTGTGATTAATAAATAAATAAAAATCATATTTATCTTAATGGTGTTTATTATTTATTTATTTTATTTATTTATTTTTTCTAAACAATACAACAAGAATAAATCTTATATTATGGTATTGCTAAGCAATTGTTACTAACATTAATTTTGAATCATTTATTTTAACTAAATTAACAAAAAAATTAATTTTTATGAAATGAAGCTTGTTTCCTCTATTTGATCTAGAAAAAATTAATCTCTCATATAAATAAGGTGGCTGTCGATTAAACTTATATTAATTTGTGTAGAAACAGCAGAGTCCGATAATTCATTAAATTGTCAAATGTGACATTATAAATTAGTCGGGCGAAATGCGATATTCTCCTATTTATACTAATGCCAAAAAAATATGTCGTGCTATAGTATTGTAAGTTATATTCAGTCTTCGTCTACTAACTGGATTGCAACTAGCAAACAGCTAACATATACATAAAAGAGTCGGTAGTAAATATGTCGACGCTAATAGCATTCGAATATTAGCTGGTGTAAAATACTGTGACATCCAGAGATTTCGAAGCATAGCAAAGTTTGTCCAGAATTCATTTTAACGTGAGCCGATCAATTTAGTTCTTTATTCAGAGTTACGCCAAAATTTTTAGCTGTTCTAACAAAACCTATATTTGATCTATTAATTTGAATTGGTGGTTGATACGCGATCAAATTTTCAGGTGCTCCTATCAGTAACGCCATTGATTTGTTGGTGTTTATACTTAGACTAAATCCTGATTCATCAAACGGATGCAGTTGGGGGCATTACTAGCACTACAACATGTGTATAGCTGCACGTCATCAGCATACATGTTTACGTGGTAATGTTTTACTTGCAACGGTAGGTCATTAGATAAATCGAGTACAACAGTGGGTCAAGTATAAAGTCCTGTGGCACACCTCTTGGCATTGAATAGCTTCTGGATATAACCGAATGCAGTCGAGGAAAAATTGCATGCACAGTGGACAGCAAAAGTCTTTCCTGAATTTTAGCCAAAAATTTGTATAAAAATTTATAGTTTAAATATTTATTTTATTAATTTATTTCTGTTTTATTATAAAACAAACAATTTTATAATGTTTTTCATAAAACAAGAGAAAAATAAGGAAAGGTTTCACATGACTCTTTAGATTTAACCAAGGAGAACCCTGAGTCAATTTAAAATTCAAAGGCCTAATATATGAAAATGCTATCCCTTGTATTTAGTAGAATATCCCTTAAGGCCACGCACTCCCTTTAAACCATTTGGAATTAAATGTACAAGTTTTGTTTAGTGATTTCTGGTGGCAATTTTAGTAAGTTTTTGGGTTGACTTTTGTTTAAGATTTAGCGATTACGTAACCGTTCTTCCAAATGATGTCCTAAATAAATGAAGTCATATCGAGACTTTGTGCAAGAGTGTTAAGCCTGTGTTGAAGTCGCCGTAGTCTAGTAGGTAGTGTGTTGGCTTATTAGACGTAAAGCCAGGGTTCGAGCCCCAGGCCACACATCAAAACAAGAATACAAAAAGTATTTCTTCGGCGAATTCCTCTCAGCAGATTTCTGGCAAAAACTCTGAGAGTAAATAAAAATTGCAGTGAAAAGTTTCTCAAAAATCTGTTGTTCGGAATCGACTTTAAACTGTAGGTCCCGCCACTCTTGTATAAAATTAACCCACACAACATGAGTGGTGTGAGAAGCTAGGCCGTAATCCTGACTGAAGGGTTGTAATGGCCAATTATGTATGTATGTATGTGTTAAGCCTCTGGGAACTTTTTTGCCAAAATATATTGCCGTACTAAGATTTTTCCTGTCCACTTTATATTTCAGTTTAAGTTTTAAGATAGAATTATGGCCAGTGTCAAATGCCTTAAGCTGGAGGTCCACACCACGCGTTTTCGCGTCAAAGCGTTGCGAGCATTTCATACCTTCTTCGCATTCTACGCTTCAAGTTACATGCAACGCTTTTTACGCGCCAATGTTTGTTTTGATTTAAACAAATTAAAACAAAACAACCTGTCAAAATCAGCTGCTTCGTACGCGCGCCGCTTGTGATGCTTACATAAGTAGAAAGTAGATTTACTTTTCGCGTTCTATGCGTCACGGCATCCTGCGCTTTTGTGCGTGTAACTTGCACCAAGTAAATATATTAATTCTACTTTTTTGACAGCCGCGTAGAATGCGAAAACGCGTAGAACGCGTGGTGTGGACCTCCAGCTTTAGAATGATCCAGTAGCACAAGAAATGACATAGTGTGACGTTTATCAATCTGTCACCTAATTTTCTCGGTTACATCAACCAACGCACTAAGACTGCTGTGTTGTGGTCTAAATCCGGATTACATTTGTCAATAACGAGTTAGTATATAGTAACTACTAATTTGTAAATAAACTAATTTTTCAAAGACCTTCGATAAGTAAGGCAATATAGCAATCGGCCGAAAACTTTTATCTTGGATTAAAATTGGTACGAATTAAACATGTTTCCATACAGATGGGTTATGCGGATGTGGTGACAATTGTATTGAAGAAATGAATGAAATAATGATCTGATTATATGTAAGTATTGTTATTGAAATCAAACCGACATTTTAACTTTATATTTTTCTAAATCTGTTATAAAAACTTTTATATTGAATTACGAGTATGTGTCAAATTCTAAATCACAACACATTACATTTTCCTTAAGAAGACAAGACTGCCCAAGTGTGGCTATATATGGAGAACAAATTACCAAAGAAGATACTGTCAAATATCTTGGCATGTATCTTGATAGAAGACTTACTTGGAAACCACACATTAAAGCTAAACATGCTCAGTTGAAAATAAAAACTCGAAAACTGTGCTGGCTTCTAGGACCAAAGTCAGAATTAAATTTAAGCAATGAACTCAGAGTGTACAAAGCCTTTTTGAAATCGGTTTGGACATTTGGAATAATGTTATGGGGAACCGCAAGTAACTCGAACATTGATATTCTGGAAAGATATCAATCAAAAACACTAAGACTGATAACAGCAGCACCATGGTTTGTTTCAAACAAATGTATAAGACGGGACTTGAATTTGCTTTCAGTAGGAGAAGAAATAAAAAGGTTAAGTGAAAAATATCATACGAATCCTCTGGCCGTTATGCTTTTAGATGAAAGTAATGAAACTCGTAGACTAAAGCGAACACACGTATTACCCAGCCAGCATTTTTGAAAATTTTTAATCAAATTCGAATTCCAGCCAGCATTTTTGAAAATTTTTAATCAAATTCGAGTCTTGTTTGATTCTTCTGCGCGTTTAAAAAGCTACAATATGCGCTCATTTTCTGATCACAAAAGATAATTGTGTCGTGCGAAAAAAGTGACTACGAGCGACTCTTCTTAAAAAGTCATTTATGTGTCATTTTCTATATTAGTTTAGAGTAATGTTCTAACCTTTTTTTAGAAGCTTTATTATCATTTTCGAATCTGATCATTTATTAGTCTTATTTACCTTTGTTTGTGATTCTTTTTCGAGTCGTGTTTCAGTCATAGTTTAATCGCATACGAGTCTTTTATGAGTAATTTATCATTATGTTTAGGAGTCCTTTTATTGTCATTTATCAGTCATGTTTGTATTAATATGGACTCCTTTTTACGTCATTTATGATTATAATTTGAGTCATTTATTAGTCGTATTGTAAAATGTGTTTTACTCTCTTCAAGTGTTTTTAGTCAGTTTTCTGAGTCCTACGTTTACACTGCCGCGATTTTAAAAATCAAGTTCGTATGAACATCAAGTAACAAAGAAAGAATATTAAGTTTATATTCGTGATGTATGTACATCAGACATCAAAGTTTATTTAAAAAAATATTTTTTTCGTTAAAAAACAAAAAAAAATCCATTTAAAACAAAGTTGTACTTTATGAAGCCATCTTTTACATAAATGAAAATTTATACAGATAGGATGTAAAAAAGCAGTGTTTAACCATCTACCTGCTCAAAATACGTAATTATAATCACTTTTCAAACACCTGCTTGATCTTTTTTTGATTAAGCGTTTTTCAATCTTCAGTATAAGTAGAATATAATAATAAATAACAGAAATAATAGTCACATTTTAAAAGTCTGGATGATTAATTTCCGATTGCTAACAATTTTTTATTGTATTTTAAATCGAACTCATTTTACACATTAACGCGAATCATTTGTGAGTCCTTTTTTTTAACGTTTAGCTGACTAATAAGTTTTTGATCGCCAAAATTACTCTAAAAAGACTCAGTAAGGTGATTTTTTTTAAAAGCAATCTTCCAAATGCTAGCTGGGTAGACTTGCCTTTTAAAAACTAATTTTTTTGGTATATACATATGTATGTAAAATGTAAATATATTTATGTAAATGCGAATGTATATATAGTTTTAAATAATTTTATAGTAAATTGTATACAGGCTATGCAGTTCATTGGAACTACATTGCTTCTGTAACTTTATGTAATTAAATTTGATTATTGTCTTAATGTAGATAGATTGCAAATAAAAAGAAAAAAAAATTATTTAGTAAAGTGAACACTCGAAAGTGTGAACGTCTCAGAAACGTGAACAAATTTATTTTTCCACAGAGTATTCTAAAACGTGAATAAAATCTGAAAGCTCTAAACCGTAAGCACTTTTTTATTTCTTGTTTTTTTTTTAATCTGTTTTTCACTGTTTAAATGCGTAGGGACTCACAAACTTAATTTACCGGTAATTGGAAAATCTAAAAATGCTCCAAGTCAGCATGGATGACATGTAACATTTTTTATGACTGGTTTCATCAATGTTTTGTTAAAGAGATAGATTTCAACTAACAACTTTAAAACTGAACACTTTGTTATAATTTTTGGCTTTGGGTTATTGAGTTCTTGACTAAAAAAGTGCTACCGGCAAAAGCCCTTCTGTTAATAGACAAAGCCCCTTCACATCCGGCTGAATCCCAATTGATTTCTGACGACGGATTTATTTGTGCAATGTTTTTGCCACCTAACATGAGATCGTTAATTCAGCCCATGAACCAGATGGTTCTCAAATAACAAAACTATATTATAGAAACAGTCTCTTGGCATTATTGGCTGGAAAACAAACAAAATTGTTAGATTCTATTAAGATGTTAACTATAAAAGAGCTCAGCATAGTGTAGAATTTCGCAACAAATTTTAAACAATTGGAAAAGTATTTTAAATTTAGTTTCGGACAAAGATTACCCCGACTATAATATTCCCTTAGGTGTTTTAAGAGAGAGATAAGTAGGAAGTATTGAAATTCAGGATGATACCGACGATGATGGTGATTCGTTTATATTCCAGAAATTACAGTTAAATCCAAGGAAGCTGTAGAAGCTTTTGATAAGGCTTTAATATGTGCTGAAAACGAGATGGTAGACCAAAGTGGCATTAGAATGCTGAGAAACCTTGAAGAAAAAACTCTGTTAAAGATGGACTAACAAAAAATTTTCCCAAAAAAATTACTGATTTTTTCCTCTAAACTTTATTTAACTTAATTATCCAAGGGAAGAAATGTTCCTATTAGGTTTAGTTTATTTTTTGTTGTTTTTGTTAATTACCACGAAATTTTTGTATCCCTTATATTATTATTTTTTTTGGTATTTATCGAATGCAAAGTGAGTTATATACATAAGTATATTTCATTTAAATTTTTGGTTATTAAAAATTAATTTAAAATAGTGTTTAGCATTTTTACTTATTAAAATATCATTTTTCATATAAAATAGGGTAATTTTTTGTTCTAAATTTGGGTACTCGGTAACGTGAACAAACTCGATAATGTGAACTGCCTTGGTAAAAATTAGTTCCCTTATCGCGAGTTCACTGTTTTTAAATTTATTATTTATAAAATTTGCACATAAGTTGGCTTGCACATAAACAGTCTTTATTATACAGTAATTATATATTCTTGCGATGTGTACTGACGATTAAAAAATTAAATCTAAAAGATTAATTGGATTGTGATGACCTACATATTTACATATGTATGTATATAAAGTTTTTAATTTTTGTTGGGAAAGCCTCAAGATATGTGACTCATTATCGTGTTGGCGTACATTATTTTTTATTATTTGGACTGCTTTTTGTTCGGCTTTAATTACGACAAGTTCCTATAAGCTGATAACTGTTTCTTAAAAATATAATTATAATTATTTTTATATATTGAATCAAAAGATTGGACAGCCAAAAGAAGAGACGATTTTGTTACCGTCTCTCTACATCTCTTATCTTTTATCACAGCAAACTTGTTAAAACAGTCAAATATTTGCCACTAGCCACTAGTCTTTACATAATCTATAGAGATAAAAATATACACGAAGCAAATCTAAGTTTATTGCATTCGGAATAAGATACCACACAAACAAGTTTGTAAGTCGTATATCTTCTTATCTTTTATCGTTTTGTATTTCATCGTAACCAAGGCAAATTCATTCTATCAGGTGAATACAATAAATACAACAATGCAAAAAGAACAGGCATTTTGTTTTTGTTAAAAAACAATCATCTTGTCAAAAATATTAACCCTCAGACCTCCATAGGAAATAAATTAAAGCAATTAAAAAATAAATAAATACTATATATTGAACATTTTTTGCAGTCGCCGTAGTCTAGTAGGTAGTGTGTTGGCGTATTAGACGTAATAGCCAGGGTTTGAGCCCCAGCCATCAAGATCAAAAAATATTTCATGGGCGACTTCCTCTCAGTAGATTTCTGGCAAAAACTCTGAGAGTAAATAAAATTGCCATGAAAAACTTTCTCAAAAATCTGTCGTTCGGAGTCGACTTTAAACTGTAGGTCCCACCACTCATGTTTAAAATTAACACACACAACATAAGTGGTGTGAGAAACTAGGACGTTGTACAAAGGGTCAATTCGACCTCCGGATACTTGTCTTAATTGACAAGTACACGTCCTCTAACTTAACCTAACCATATATTGAAAATTCTTAATATTTTTATGTCATGCTAAATTAATTACGCAATAATTACGTAAAGAACATGTTTTTATAGGGTCATTGAGAAAAATGACAGCTGCAAACGTTATTTCTTATTTGTCATAGTTTAGGCACCTAGTTGGAGAGATCGAATTCTTTTTTTTTGGTCATTCATCACTCTCGTCTAAATAAGTATAAACATAGTAAATCTAGGTTGTTGCTTAAAAAATATATGTATTTAGTGATAAAGGCTTAAATATTGTTCATCGTCTTTCAAAAATTGTAATATAATTGGATTTAAAATAGTTATCCAGAAGAATTTCTAGAGTGAGTATCGTTAATGATACATGCGGTACATATGAGGGTTTATGACTAGTAAAGGGTCCGCCAAATAACTTTTTTTTTAAAGTGCTTTAAAAAAATATTTTCTCAAATTTCTCTTTTTATTTGAAAGTACAATCCTTCCGGTTAATGAAGGAAAATAATTTTATTCAAATGGCTACCTTGGCTGGCCATGCAGTAGCCTACACGATCAGGCCAATTTTTAAGCACATTATCGATTGTGTGCAGCTGTATTTCACCAATGGCTTCACGGCGTAACACTTATCTTTGACGGCACCCCACAAATAATAGTCCAACGGTGTCAAATCGCAGTTCCGAGATGGCCAAACAACATCAGCTCTGCGTCTGGTAATGCGATATTCAAAAACAGGGTGCATAATATCGAGTGTAGCTTCGGCTGTGTGGCACGTAGCGCCGTCCTGTTGAAACCAAATGTTGCCAATATCCTCCTCTTCAATTTTTGTGAACAAAAATTCGTTCAACATGGCCCGATAACGATCGCCATTGACTGTAACGGCCACTCCTTGCTCATTTTCGAAGAAAAAATGGCCCAATTATGCCTCTGGACCAAAATCCGCACCAAACAGTGACTCGTTTTGAGTGCGTCGGCTTTTCAATGTATGCGTGCGGGTTTCCTGTGCCCCAAATGCGGCAATTTTGCTTGTTTACATACCCGCCAAGATCAAAATGAGCTTCATCTGAAAAGATGATTT
This sequence comes from Sarcophaga subvicina, assembly GCA_936449025.2. Classification (NCBI taxonomy): domain Eukaryota; kingdom Metazoa; phylum Arthropoda; class Insecta; order Diptera; family Sarcophagidae; genus Sarcophaga; species Sarcophaga subvicina. The sequence goes on from OW388083.2 coordinate 29,265,814, forward strand.
TTTTTTTTTGCCAAAATCGGCATCTTCTGTAAGCCGATCACAGGCCCACTTAGCGAACGAAAACGCATTGGATGGTCAATTGGCTTCAACTCCTGAACCAATTGGAGTTTGTATGGCGTCATATCAAGGTCTTTATGCAAAATTCGTCTCAATGATGTCTCCGAAATGTTCTCAACAATTGAGAACGACGGTGAATTGATGTTGATGGCGCTTCACGCACACTTTCTGCCACAGCAGCAATATTCTCGGGTGTACGCACTGTTTTTGGCTTTTTACGCTTTGGTTTATCGATGAGGATGCCAGTTTCTTTTACTTTTTTCACAAGATAATGAACATACGGAGCTGACAGTGCTTCTCTTCCAAAATCCGTACGCAATTTTCGCACACATTCTGCAACATTACCATGATTTTCAGAGTAATGTCGCAATATTTTTCAGCGTTGTTCAAGCGTATACACAACCAAATTCGTTCAGCGGAAGGACAAAACTAATTATCTGTCAAATCAGACATGAGCTAAGTGTTACCATTCACGAAATAAGCACTGGTTGAAAAAAAAAAAACGTTAGACGGCGTACCCGATATAAATATGAAATTGATTATCGAAACAAAATACACAAAATCGAAAATTTTTTTGACAACAACGATACTCAACAGATGGTAACTTAAGGCCACCTGATATATGTATTCGCCTTGATCGTACCCTTCAAAAACCCTCTAGAAAAACTGTTCAATCAGATCACAGATCAAATAAATTTGTAACCAACAATCAGATACTTTATTTTTGATATCTGCCATATACTTACATATACATATGTATATGTATATCTATAGATTTATTATATAAATAAATCAACTTCTTTTTTTTAAAGAAAATATTATTTATTTATTTATTTTTTTTATTTTTATTGCTCAGACTTGTAAGATTAAAGGTTATTTGCCTTGATTGATAAGAATGACGTTATATTAATAATAGAATAATAAACATATGTACATACATTTGAAGTATTGAAAATTATTTTTTTTTTGTTATTTCTTAAAGATTTTTGTTTGTAAATAAATCTTGTTTTGTAATCGAATTATTTTAAAAATTTATATAAATATAAAAACGTTAGTATAAATTCATAGTTCGTTAGGATAAATCGTGAAAAAATATTATTTCCAAACGTATATACAGTAGCTAGAAAAAAATGCAAATCTATGTCATATGATATTCATTCGAAACTCGAAACTTATAACGGAATCCAACTCGACTCCACTTTTGTTTTTTTATTCGTTGATTTTTAAATTTTATTAAAAAGCATCAGTAAGCGTTGTTTATTTCTCTTTCTGCTTAATTTTTTTAGATTTATAAAAAAGTTTACAAACTTAGCGAGAAAAAAATGCAACACAATGTCTTAAATGTAAAAGTAGGTCAACTAGAATAATTAAAATTAAAGTTTAATGAAAAATTTGCAAATTGTGAAATTTAAACTAGAAACAGCTGTCAGCAGATAGCAAATTTGCCATTATAAGGGCTTTGGAAGAAGGCAAATCAATAAATGAAGTTGCTCATCAATTTAATATCAACAAATCAACGGTTTGTCGGATTTCATCGCAATATCGTCAAACAAATAACTTGAAAAGAAAGCCAGGAAGTGGTCGACCTCGTAAATCTACTGCCCGCCACGACCGTCAAATGGTAAAAATAGTAAAGGTTGACCCTCCGAAAACGGCAGTAGATGTTAGTAATTATGCAAACGAGCAATTAGGGGTTTCTATTGGCATCCACACAGCCATAAACCGATTAAGAGAGACAAATTTATTAGCTAGAAGAATAGACAAGAAGCCACTTATAAGTAAGGTTAATATAAAAAATCGGCTTGACTTTGCAAGACGGTATCTGCATTGGTCAAAAGAGCAGGGGGCCAAAGTTTTGTGTAGCGACGAATCAAAGTTTAACTTATTTGGCTCTGATGGGTTAAATTACAATCGTCGGCCCCCAAAACAAAGACATTCAGCCAAATATCAGTTGCCAGTTGCCATTCTGTAAATAAGACAAGATACGGTGTTGAATATAATATGGCATCAAGTTGCATTTTTTTTCTCGCTGCTGTATTTTTAAGGTTTACACACTTATGAATGTATAATCATAAATTTTAATTGAAATGAATACAAATCAAAAAATTATGAACAATAATAATTGCACGAATTTCATAAATGATCAAGGTTAATAACGAATCAAAACAAAAATGTTGTTATTTTATTCGTTTATGGGAGCGGGGATGGCGAACCTTTATTGATGTCCATGCAACAAAGACGCACAAATTCCTTTCTAAATTTCAATCGAAATGTTAGCATGGTGAAACTATACGTCAGTATAATTAAATAAACAAATAAAATCAATTCTTCTTTAAACAATTTTTTATTAATGAATGTTTTACAAAAAGTTATATGCTTGAAACAAAATTCACACTGAAAACAATTGTTTTTATAATGATATTTATATAAAGATTTAATATCGGATTCATACCTAGTTAACCGTTTGACTGCTAAGCGATTCTTGTGAGAACGTTCGAAAACTGCGGGAGATATTTTTACACTGAAATTTCAGTTCAAAATTTTTTCAGAATTTTTGAGCTAAAAGTTCATTTGAAAAATATGTATATAAAAAATAAATACCGTAATTTTTGTCCGATTTGATCAAACGAAGTGTCAATCTCTTCATATTTTTTAATTAAAGTTTGCTACTATGAGCGGACGAACATGAAAAATATGAAAAAAATTCGCATTTGTCAAGTTTACCTCATCAAACCTCATAGCATAATACTTGGTAGTCGTCCAAATGTGAAATTGACACATTTTGCGGTAGTAATCAAGGTCCATCAAAAATTTAAAAAATTTTTGAACTGAATGTTCATTTGATAAGATGAAACATAAAAATATAACACGACTGTTATATTATTTAAATAGTAACTACGCTAATTTTTGTCCGAAGTATGAATCCCTTCACAAGATAATGTTCTTTCAGAATGTCAACACTTATTTCATATTTTAAAATTAAATTTTGCAATTAAGAGTAGCTAAACTTGAAAAAATTAGAAACAAATCATATTTTTCAATTTCGCCCTATCAAAACTCATAACATGTAAGTTTGAAATATATGTTTATGTATACCATTTTAAAGGCTTATCTCTTTCCTTTTCAAAAAACTTTGGATTTTGAAAAAAGATTAAAAAACATTTGGGTAATCAATAATTTTGTGTGAAAAGATCAAAAATACCGTTTTTGTTAAATAAACAAGTTTGGAGAGTTCGAGAAATAAAAAAATTTTTTTTGTGTTCTACTCAACTAACTGAACAACTTAGATCGGATGTAGTGAAAATAGTCGCACCGTGTAATCTTAATTCATTTCTATAACATATAAAAAAAATTTTGTTTTTGTGTGTGTCATTGGTTCTCCATCTCCTTATTAGAGCATAAGATACCAGACATCTAATTTTTAGAATCTGACTTTCAATCCATCATTCTGTTTCTATTTGTAAATTTCTTTGATATTACAAAACTGTAGCATATGTTCACTATTTACTTTCAGCTGATTCATTTTTAAATTTATAATCGCCAAATATTAGTTGAATTGAAACTAAATTTTTCTAATAACATTACGAAACTCTTGGAAAATTATATAATCGAACGAAAGTTTGTAGCTTATGAAGGTAACTTTTCGAGTACTCATATCCGGTGTGCCACAGAATACTATATTGGGTCCAGTTTTGTATTTCATTTGTCTACATTGACCATTATTATTGCATGCGGATAAGAGCGTCCACTAAGCCCCTTGACATTTTAAGTTGGATAAATCGTTAAATCTAGGAAAAATAAAAACTGATGAATGAAAATTATTATGTTGAAGATTAGACGGAATACGACTAGAATAAAATTTAAGATATAAAATTTAACAAATGCATCAAGTGTACCCAAGGAAGTTAGAATATACATACTTAGGCCCTTTAAGTCCCATTGTGATAGTACAGTTATCATTTTCTGCTAATGTCCGTTACTGACAAATCATACAAATTGTCTAAATTGTATTCGCCAAGGTGCCATTCATCCGATGTAGTGCTGGACAAGTACCCAATGGGTGAAAGATAGTTTCTTTCTACTCCTCATCTCTACAGCACCTGCAGAAGTCATTTGACATATGAACAAGAATGTGCCTCGCATGAATAACCGTAATGCATTTTCTAGTAATAAGTCCAATAACCATACTAAGCGAACTCCTTTAGAGTTTTTAGCCAAATTAATATGACGTTTTGAGTTAATTAATTTCCAATTAAGCTCACACCATATGAGTGAAGTACAACATATTTCAAACGCATAAACTTCTGCCGCTAAAGGAACCATCAGGTGAAGTCCATGACTTCAATTCAATTGCAGCCATTTTGCAGCCACATTTAATAAATTGATTGAATCAATTAACATTCTACATTGCCTCAAGCGACTCTTAGCAATCGATGTGCTGAAAATATCCGAAATGCCAACGGCATCTGCCAAGATAAAAATAAGATTGAATACTTTCTTCCAGAAAAATATTTCAAATTTATCCTACACATTATATATATATGATTGCAAGAAACCTCGAGGTTGTCCATGAGAAGGATCGGCTATTCAAATTAAGTTAATACTTAAGTATGATTTGTGATACTTAACAACAAACATCTGCACTGAAAACTTTTAATAAAGATTTCCTCGGTTTACTTGTCTCAGAAATCTTCGATTACAGAGGCCGAATACCGAAACATCTATAAATGTATGGTCCTGCAGAACCCTTTTGGGAATCCTGACTTTTGAATAAGTTTGGTCGTCGTTTCTAGTGGACAACCAATTATGGATATTCAAACGAATATTGATTTTCAAAAACGTGCATAAATATTGGAGTCAAACGGAAGTTTAATTGGATTTATCCTGAAGACACTTGCCTTCTACATTCACGATTTTAAATACTCCTGATATTGAAATATCCACCACAAATATTAGGTTCAGTAATTGTATTTATTGGGTAATATTACTCACATACATCATAATTACAACATTACAACCCTTCAGTCAGGATTATGGACCTAGTTTGTCACATCACTTATGTTGTGTGTGTTAATTTTATACATGGGTGGTGGGACCTACAGTTTAAAGTCGACTCCGAACGACAGATTTTTGAGAAACTTTTCATAGCAATTTTATTTTACTCTCAGAGTTTTTCCCAGAAATTAATTGAGAGCAAGTCGCCGACGAAATGTTTTGTCATATTTCGTTTTGTTGGCGATATCTGACCTAGGGTTTGAACCCTGGCCTTACGCCTAATAAGAGAACACACTACCTACTAGACTACGGCGAATTCAATATTACTTATTGTGCGGAAAATATATGTGTGTTTGGGGTTGATGTGAATGTTTTCTAATCTTCGTGAAAATATCAAGAAGGCCGCTGTAACACAGTTTACACATAGACGTGAAAAGGTCGAATTTCTAAAAAATAAGAGATACCTAAGAAGTACCCAAGAAGACCGCATTCCGTTAGGAATTCACATTTATTTCAATTAAATATTAAGTGATTCGTATATCTGAATACAAGAGCTAAAAACATTAATTCCGTTTAGATTTTCTGAGGAATGGAACTGTTTGTTATAAAAAATGCTAAAACGTTATTCTTAAGAAGAAAGCCGTAGTTTTTACATATGAGCCTTAGCTGCTCATGTCATTAAAATTTGATACATTTTTATGTCAGTAAGATTAGGGTTAAAAGGTCTTAATTCTATATTAGAAAAATCACCGCTAAATGTGTTTTGAGAACGAGAGTTCAAGAAAACTATTACTATGTCAAAGTTTTTTGAAAATCTAGTAATATTTATGCAGGCGTAAATCGGCCTATCAATTGGTCACAGGAGGAAACAGAATACTATTGAAAAATACCACAAATTAGTGCAAACAGTAAGAATATGTAGCTTTCGAGAAAAAAGTTTGCTCTTTCCTATTTGTAGAGGTTTCACAAAAAAAGTCAATAATATTTTCCAACTAGTGGAGCACTACCTATCAACCAAACCAAACTATCACGAATTAACGAAGTCATTGAATGTCAAACACATGAATCATTTAAAATCCTGAGGCTATGTTTCTGCCTGGTTTAAGGGTGCTTATACCGGAGAGGGCACAATTGAATGATGGGGTATTCTAGGGCCAGAGAGGTATACCCATCTTCGCAGATGGGTCGAAGTTAGGTAGAGGTACAGGTGCAGGGGTTTTCTGTAGGGAACTCAGTCTTGAACTTCACTTCAGGTTAAAGGATGACTGTAGCGTGTTTCAGGCGGAGATTTTCGCAATCTTGAAGGCTATTGAGGCCATAGCTGGTGGGCCCGCTACGGATTCGGGATCTTACATGATCTTCGTTGACAGTCAGGCTGCCATAAGGGCCATTTTGTCGGTTTGTTGCAAATCACGGCTCGTTCCCTAGTGCAAAAAGTCGTTGAGGACTTTCGGACTAGACCGAATCCGTCTATGCTGGGTTCCGGGCCATAGCGGAATACTCTGTAATGAGATGGAGGATGCTCTCGCTGGTTGGTTTGATCCCCCAATCTGCCATCGCTTATCAATGGATGGGTCAGAGGCGTTGGGGGAATTGATCGAGTTGTTATGTTTCTATGTGTCTATGGCCTGCTATAGATAGTGTAAGAACAGGTTGGCTGCAGGGCTTAGATAAGGCCAGTTTAAGGTTAGTTATTGGGTCTATCACTGGGCACTGCGATATTAGGTCGCTGACAGGGATCTGCAACAGATCCCAGCCGGATTATTGCAGGATATGTTGCGATGAGGAGGAGTTGAAGACTATCAGGTACCTCATCTGTAACTGCCCAGCCCTTAGTAGGTTGAGGTTGAAGATCTTTGGCAAGGGCTTCTTTGGGAGTTTGAATTCTGTGTCGAGAGCCGGCGTCAAGGCTCTCCATAGATTCATTATTAGCTTGAGCTGGTTGAGAAGTGCTAGGGCTTCATTAGTGTAGTCGCGCTCTCCCTTGTGTGTTTGTTGGTCTACGTAATTCCTTCGCTTCCTATTCTCCCTTTCCTAATTCCTCTCCTTTTTCCTATACCCTCTATTATACTCTCATCTTAAAGACGTTTTGTACAATGGGTCACCTTGACCTCCGGGTACTGTACTTGTCTCATTTGTCAAGTACACGTCCTCTAACCTAACCTACATCTTCGATATCTTCGCGTAGGAGCCGATGGAAATCTATTTTAAATTTTTCATTTGCCAGTATACTTATTTTTTTATTTATTTATTTACTCGATTAATAATAAATATTTTGTACCTGCTGTAAAAAAAATTCTTAAAGAATATGCTGTTGAAGTAGGTATATTACTTACAATAACTGAACATATATTATTAATTGATAATAAGCCCTTCGTCTGTCTGTCTGTCTGCCTGTCAAGATTGTTTGCCCGAGAAAATGGACAAAAACAATAGTTGAAAATAAAAGAGATTACCAACAACACAAGAAAATAGAAACAACGAAATAATCACTTGCATTTCACATGTACATACATATGTATGTATGTATACTATCAGTGTTTATATTTATTTATTACGAAAAACAATAAAATTCTTAAAAACACAAATACATATTAACTAATACGTTTATATGTATGTGTATATGTACATAACTTATTACATTCTTATGAACTTTGAAAAATTCGTTATCAGTGAAATGATGAGCTCCATACAGTTTGCCGTATTGACTGGAATAGCACATCAGTTTGAAGCGATGTATTAAACCGCTCAGTTCAAATCGGTGTAAAGTAAAGTGAAAGAAAAATATTCTTACGAAAATAAAATAAAATAAAATAAAATATAAAAAATCCTTTCCGAAAGGGCAGTTTAGTTGTAATTGTCTCTTAAGTGCTTGTCTTCAATACGAAATTGTTTTTTTAAGTTCATTCAATCGTATCTAGTTCTTAACAATAAAAAAAGAAAAAAAACTGATATTAAATTACGTTTGACAAAATGAATGTAATCTTGAGAAAAAGTTTACAAATATCGAATGCGATAAAAACAACTTACGCCACAAATATTTGGAGGGCAGCCAGTATACATCCACCAAGACAGCCTGTAAGAAAAGCTTTATATGTAATAGTTACAACAAAATCCAAAAAAAAACTTACTTGCACTACATTAGGTTTTATAAAACCAACACAATATATACTTGTATACTAGCACACAGATTTGTTTTATTTCATATCATATGGATGTAAAAGGAATTTTAGTGTTTTTTCAAAGAGACCTTTAAAAAATGTTTTAAGATGATTTACAAAAAACCGGGAAGACCTTCACTTTAGGCAAATGAAGAAACTTCTGAAACTTGAGTTTTGATTTTTATATGTCCAGTATTTGTAAAGTCCAGTAGTGGCAAGCCTGTTAATTTTTGAATTCATTAAACTGAAACAAGATTTTCATAGATTTTTCAAGCATTAAAATTACAATTTTTATTCAATTTTAATGCATTCCCAGAGTGGGTTAAACATATTTCAACATTCCTTTGAGGCACCCTGTAGATTTTATTACAGTAAACTCACATAAATCTGAACTAATTTCTGCAAAGAGTATTCATGTCTTCGATTTTGTTCACGTTTCCGATTGGTGTCTGATAAGCAAAGCAAAACAAAGAGGTGATAAGTTTTATGCGGGTGATTTCCAAAATTTTTAAACTTAAACTTTTAATAACATGATAGAAGTAAATATAAATAAAAAATTCCTTTAAAATTTAAATTCATTCATTACAACCCTTCAGTCAGAATTACGGCCTAGCTTCTCACACCACTCATGTTATGTGTGTTAATTTTATTCATGAGCGGCGGAACCTAAAGTTTAAAGTCGATTCCGAATGACAGATTTTTGAGAAACTTTTCGTGGCAGTTTCACTTACTCTCAGATTTGTTGCCAGAAATTTGATGAGAGGAAGTCACCGAAGAAATATTTTTTCATATTTTCATTTTGATGTCTGACCTGGGGTTTGAACCCGGGCCTTACGTCTAATAAGCCAACACACTACCTACTAGACTACGATGACTGTTCACGTTTTAGAATAGTCAATGTAACAAAAAAGTGTTCATGTTTCTGGAGTGTTAACGTTTCTGGTTATTCTCTCGAGTTCACCGTATTATCAATATATCTGTTTCATTATGTGAATGAATTTTTTTCTTTAATAATACGGTGCGACAGTCAAAATACACCCAGCTAATGACATAGTGTAGGTTGTGAGTTTTGTTGAATAGAACTCAAAAATAATTTTCTTATATTTCTCAAACCCTCCAAATTTGCTTTATTTGACAAACACGGCATTTTCGATTTTTTCACACAAAATTATTGATTGCCCAAATATTTTTTAATCTATTTTCCAAATCCAAAGTTTTTTGAAAAGAGATCAGATGAGCCTTTAAAATGGTATATATAAACATATGTTTCAAAATTATATGTTATAAGATTTGATCGGGTAAACTTGGAAAATATGATTTTTTTTCTCATTTTACAAGTTTAGCTATTCTTAATTGCTGAATTTAATTAAAAAATATAAAATAAGTGATGATATTAACTTCATTATATTGTGAAGAGATTGCCACCTCGTTTAATCAAATCCGACAAAAATTACCGTAGTTGTTATCATCATTTATTTCATATTTTTTAATTACATTTTGCTACTATGAACGGACAAACTTGAAAAAATATGAAAAAATTCGTATTTGTTTACCTCATAGCATATTAAGTCAAATAATATATATATATGTATATCATTTTAAAAGCCCATCCCTCTCCTTTCTAATAAGGTTTAAATTTTGGACATCGGTTCAGAAATGTTTGTATAATCAATAATTTTGTGCGTACAGTCAAAAAAAAAACAGTTTTTGTCAAATAAAACAAGTTTCGAGATTTTAAGAAATTTAAAAAGAATTTTTGTGTTCTACTCAACATAATCACAACTTACACTATGTCATTAGCTTGGTGTATTTCATTTTTTATTTTGTCGCGTAGTGTAATCACAAAAATTCTATTCATAAAAAAATATAATTATCGTCTCAAGGTGATTACAATAATTGAATTAATAAAATTAATTTTAAAACTGTACAAAATATATTCGTATATAAATTGTACCGTTTTAATATTTTGAAATATTTAAATGCGTCTGCCTAACAGCAATAGAGCTAATCGATTTACAATATTCTACGATATCGTTAAAATGTTAACTTGTTTTTCTTTAAGAAGGTTCATGAAAATAGCAACGTATTTTTAATTTGTGCTATGAGTTTTTCACGAATTAATGAAATGGCTCCAATAAAATTTCCATAGTTTTTTTTTTATTTACATAAACTTATCACAATTGTCTACGATTTTTTTAAACCCACATTTAAAGTTATTTTATAAAATTTACAAAAAGTTTAAAATTGTTATCTTTTTTAACGCATTCGCTGCCAACAACGTGTTCTCTCGTAGTAGCAAACCTTACTCAACAGTCCAACTACGAGATAACTCGTAGCAAGAACTTTGCGATTGTATTGAACTTAATTTCGAAATGGCTTATTGAATTAACTTTATTATTTGATTTCAAGGTATTATTATATGATAAGATACGAGTTATCTCGTAGTTGGCATATTTTATATAAGTAGGCCAAACTACGAGATATCTCGTATTACCTAAAAATGCCTAAATTTATATTAACACCTGAAGTTAGCTTTATGAAAACGACCTTGACAGTAAATGCGTTAAATGCTGAAATTTGCCAAAATATTTAATAATAGTTTAAGAAATACAGTTTGCTGTTATATGCATTATTTCTTAGCTTTCTTTTCAAATTTCTTTGAGTCCATTTATGGAAAATATTCTAATCATTTAAAAAGAAAACAGTTATCGAGTTCGTTTTTCAAGAAATCTTTTAATCATTTACAGAAGGAAATACGTTTCACCAGAAAAACAAAAGAAAATAAGAACAAAATAAGAATTCAATAAATGAAGAAAATAAATTGTAAAAGTGATAGATTACACTATGCGACAAAATAAAAAAATAAATTACATCTAGCTAATGACATAGTTAGTGTAAGTTGTGAGTTTAGTCGAATAGTTGTTGTTTTATTTGAAAAAAAAAATATTTTTTTGGACTTTACGCACAAATTTATCGGTTACACAAACATTCCTGAACCAATGTCTAAAACTTAAACCTTATTAGAAAGGAGAGGGAGGGGTACTCTAAAACCATATCCATATATATATTATTTGACTTACGCAAACTTTAATTAAAAATATGGTATAATTGATAACATTCTGAAAGCGTATAATCTTGTGAAAAGCTTGACTCTTCGTTTGATCAAATCGGCCAAAAATTAGCTTAGTTATTATTTAAGGAGTCTAACAGTCGAGTTATAATTTTCATATATATATTTTTTCAAATGATTTTTTTAAATGAAAATTTTCAGAATTTTTGATGGATCTTGATTGTTTAGCGGAAAATGTGTCAATTTCATGTTTGAGTGACGACCAGATGTTGGCCAATGTTTGCGCAAAGAGAAGTAATAATATTTGCAAAAAAAAAAAAAACACATATATTAGCAGACTTCTGAGTCGTGCAAACGTGAAATTGACACATTTTGCGATAAGCAATCAAGATCCATAAAAACTTTTCAAAATTTTGAAAGTTCATTTATCAAGTATCAATATGGCAGTTATTGAAAAAAACCGTGTTATTTCAAATTCGCGTAAAAAAACCGTGTAAAAACAGGTTTGGGTGTATTCAAATAATAACAACGGTAATTTTTGTGCGATTTGATCAAACGAAGTGTCAATCTCTTCACAACATAATACACTTACAGGAAGTCATGACTTATTTTATCTGTTTTTAATTAAATTTTGTAATTATTTATTTGTAATATTTTATTATCCAAGTTTACCCTATCAAAACTCATAACATGTAAGTTTGACCGATATGTTTATATACACCGTTTTAAAGGCTCATCCGTCGTCTTTTCAAAAAACTTTGAGTTTTGAAAATAGATGGAAAATGTTTGGCTAATCAATAATTTTGTGTGTAATGATCAAATATACCGGTTTTGTGAAATAAAACAAGTTTGGAGGGTTCGAGAAATATAAAAAAAATTATTTTTGAGTTCTATTCAACAAAACCCACAATCTACACTATGTCATTATCTGGATGTATTTTGACTGTCGCGCCATGTTATGGATATGGGGTACGTGAGGGAAAACGACATCAGAACGAATAAATAGTGTGGTACGTTTATTTTTTTCAGAAATTGTTTAATCATTTACAGGAATGAAAGAAAATTATTTTACCAACCAAATACATAAATACGTAAATAATAAAACATCAATCAATAAGGAGAATAAATAATGTAATAGAGATAGATTATTATCTTTCGGGTACGTGAGAGCAAATGACCTCGTAAATAAATAGATTTTAAATTAAAGATGGTTTGGCTTGCTTGCTACTTATGCAATATAATAATGACGTTTATAATACGAAACGAATATTTTTTTTAATCGTTTCTTCAATTCTTTTATATTGATAGTGTATTATTTTTGCATAAATATATGTACGTTTGACTCGCAAATAATTCTTAAGCTTGTTTAAATTCTTCACAATTGTCAATAAATTCATTTTGATATCACTGGATTTCATGCGCATAGCATTATTCGCTGTTAATATTTTCTGGGAGCAGGCGGTATTGTTTCGACTGAATCATCCAATACGGTATCGGTGACTGGTCTATATTTAATGGTTATCTTTCCACATTCATCAATCCATACAAGCAAATGTTTTCGCCAATGTTGATCTAAGGATTTCTTTTTTTGACCTTTCAGATCTTTGCTGTAGTCATATTCATCAATCCGTTCCTTAAAATCCTCTCGGGAATGGGCTCCTCTAGATTCTTTTCGGTGTTCCATTGAATTTACGGTAGCTACTGCGTTAGTCAAAAGATTTTTCAATTCCAGTGTTTCCATTAGATCGGTATTCCAGATCATGTTCTCGTCGACAACTTTAATATTAGGGAACTCCTTATATAAATCCAGTATAATTTTGCAGCCTTCTTGAAGAAGTTTGCCTTCCCGAAATACTGCAGCATGTTTGGTCATAGTTTTTTGCATTCTAGTACGAATTGTGTTTGGCATTACATTGCCCTTACCATGACGTAGCTTGTCCAAGTTGGCAATAGTATCTTCGCCCGTTGATTGCTTTAGAGGTGGTAAGGGTTCTCCAGGCCTACTAGTCTCTGCAATAGCGTCGGCGCATGCTTTACCGAAAACAAGTAAATCCAACAGTGAATTGGCACCTAGTCGATTAGCTCCGTGCACAGAGGAACATGAACACTCTCCACATGCATATAGTCCGGGTACAATAAAATCTTTACCTTTGTTGTCAAGGGTAATTACTTGGCCTTTAAAATTCGTGGGAATACCACCCATATGATAGTGGACGGTTGGTAATACTGGCACTGGATCTTTAAAAACATCCACATTAGCAAATATTTTTGCTGTTACAACAATGCCTGGCAATCGCTTAAGTACGACATCTTTGGGCAAATGATGTAACTGTAAGTGAACATGATCCTTCTCAGGTCCACAACCATTACCATTAAGAATCTCCACCGTCATGGCTCGTGCAACTACATCACGTGATGCAAGATCCTTTGCTTTAGGAGCATATCGTTCCATGAAACGTTCACCCTTGCTATTGAGGAAAAATCCACCTTCACCACGCACACCCTCGGTAATAAGACAACCTGCTCCATATATGCCAGTAGGATGAAATTGCACAAACTCCATATCTTGGAGCGGTAAACCTCGCCGTGCTACCATTGCTGTTCCGTCACCAGTACACGTATGACCATCTGTAGTTGAAAAATATGTACGTCCACTGCCACCAGTAGCTAAAACTGTATTGGGTGCCCGGAAACGGTATATAAGACCATTTTCCAAATTCCACGCAATCACTCCACAACATTTGCAGTCTTCAAACAACAAATCCAATACAAAACATTCATTGAAACAATGACAATCATACGAGAGTAATTTTCCATAGAGAGTATGTATCATGGCGTGGCCAGTTCTGTCACTAACGGCGCAAGCTCTGTGTGCCAAACCGCCCTTGCCACGTTTAAGCGTCTGACCACCAAAGGCACGTTGATAAATCTTACCGTCGGCTGTGCGGGAAAAAGGCATTCCCCAATTTTCCAGTTCGTAAATCGTTCGAGGAGCCTCTCGACACATGTAATGTATAGCGTCTTGATCTCCCAGCCAATCAGATCCTTTAACCGTATCATAAAAATGATCACGCCAATCGTCCTCCTCCATATTACCTAAAGCGGCATTTATGCCACCCTGAGCAGCTACCGTATGTGACCGCGTTGGAAACAGTTTTGTTATGAGAGCAGTCTTAAAGCCGTGTTGTACTAAACCCAGTGCTGCTCTTAGGCCTGCACCTCCAGCACCAACGACGAGAGCATCAAAACTATAATCAATCATGGGATAGTTCTTCCACAGATCAACTTTTTTGCCCTCCTCTTTGTTACTTCTTTGGCAGTTGGATTTAAAGGCATATCGCAGACTGTAGTGATACTGATTAAAGAACCTCTTAAATTGTTTATTATGTAAACGCTGAACGAGAAATTGTATTGGCCGTTGTGCCGAAACCAACATTTTAAATTAAGTTTCCTTTCCAATATAAAAAGAAAAAATTCTGACAACTGAATTCTATTTTTTTTTATAATTTGTTTTATTAAAAATCAATCGTATGACTTTATATTGACACACAAAACCAATAAGACGGAATGGAAAATGTTTTCTTTTTTTTGTGATAAAGAGAAATTCTTTTGTATTTTGTGTTTGGTTCTGTCTATCCTCTGGTGGGACTTTGTTATACTTTAAATGCTATTAAAAAAAAATTCAAACGAAAGAATATTGATTGCATGCAACTCGTTTAATCTTCGAATGTTAAATGATTTTTTTTCGCAAATTCTTAAACATTTAATGACTGTCACATTAAAGTTTTATTCTACTAAAGTTGTAATAAATTTGTATACTCGGATAACATACATACAGGAATAACAATACATTTTTCCATCTGAATGTTGTTTACTACTAAAGAAATGTGTCTCTTGTTGGTATTCATAGAAACGATTTTATGACATTTAGAGACTACATCATCTGTGAGCCATTGAACAGATTGATGCTACAGTTGACAGAGTCGCTAAGCTAAAGAGGTTTGTATATTTATGTATATGCATCAGTGGATACTAGTGAACGAATTGAATGACTTTAACAAATATTTAAGATAGTTTTTAGTTCGAAATATTGCGAAAATCTATAGTTATAAAATTTGAGGGAAACACTTATCAAGTACGTTACTTTAGGCTTGGAAGAGAATAAAGCAGTTGTTGCGGAAGCTAAGCAGACAACGCACATTGGGGTTAGGATGCCTAAAATAGGAATTAAATCATGGGAGCTTTCCTGGTTGCTTATTTTAACTTTTTTTGCTTTATTTCGCTTTAAGAAGATAGATCCATAATAAAAAAATCGTGACCTGAAATGCATAAGGGCCTAACAACCAACAAATTACAAATGGAGTTTTTGATTGATTCTGATGTACTGCTTCAAAATATATGTTCTGATAAAATTTTATAATACTACTCTCAAAGATTAACACTAAACCTACCAGAGCGGTCAAATGACCGCTTTTGAGACTAATCAGAATTGTTAATTTCCAGGTTTTTACTTTTCTTGAACTTACTTCACGACTTTTTCTATAATATATAGCTGTTTAAATTTTTCAATATATATTTCTTTTCTTCTTTCGTTTTTCCTGATAATATTTACTCTACCGTTGTCTCCCCTGAGCGGTCTTTTTACCGCTAGAATATATATGAAATTTTATGAAGTTATCTGCATTGAAATCTCAAAATCTCTCTCTCCTTCTCACAAAAACCGTAGTTTTCCAAGAAAAAGTCATCCGATTGTGTTCTAGGAAAACGCCATGTGCTTACAGTTAGTCTTATGCTGGGCACATAGCGACTGCTGGTAAATCTCGAGGTGAGGCAAAATAGCGATCATTCAAATTAGATTACTGCCTCTGTACGCGGCATTACAAATGTTTGCGACGTGGGTAGTTATATTTGTAATAATAAAATAGGCTACAAACTTTATGTAATAAACAAATAAAAATAGTAAGTGCTGATTTCTGCATTTTATTGTTGGTGAATTATTCAAATCCAAATGCAAAAAATTAGCTCTAAAATGTCAATGCAAAAGAAATTGCTGGAAGAAATAAATAATATAAGCGAACTAATCTTTGAAGTAGATGAAGAAGAAAATTCTGGGAGTAAGGATAGTATATATGATCTATTAGACACTGCTACTGAGCTATTCGACACGGATCATGAGGAAGAGAACATTGTGAGCATGCATAGGGGACGAAACTTCAGTTGATGGAACTGTTTTGCAAAAAATTCACCAAGGTTTTATACCTCGTACAATTTTCAAAGAAATATCAGGGCCAACCGGATATGCGACACGCAACATTATGAAGGGCAATGTAAGGAGTGCATTTTCGTTGATATTTGACCAGGGAATTATGAATCATATAAAAATGTGCACAGAATCAGAAGCACGTTGAATTTTAGGATCCGAATGGAGTATAACTTTAGAAGAGTTAGATGCTGTCATTGCAATTTTATATGCACGTGGTGCATATGAAACAAGAAACTTGTACGTTTCATATTTATGGAATAAGCAATGGGGGGAATGAAGGAGCATATAATTTTTCAGTTTCGAGCCTTCTTTCTAAAAATGTACTCCTAAAGCCCGAAAAATAATTTTTTTTAATTATTATATGATAATTATTTTGTGTTTATTGTTTATGCTAAATTCTGTATTAATTACAATCAACTGAAAAGACTATAATGTTTATTTCAAAAGCGGTCATTTGACCGCCATCGGTAGAATAGGTATATGTAATATGTCGGTAGGCTTAGTGTTAACTACCAACCAGATACAATTAGAATTGAACATAGAAATGTTAATACAAATTAGAATAAATCATTTTGAGTATTAAACAAGTTTTCATTTCATTTGGGATTTCCCTCTCCTGTAAAATTTTGAAAAGTCTTGTTACGCCCTTCTGCATTTTGGGTGACGATATGTTACTAGAATTTTTTTGAAACTCCTTTTTTACAAAATAAGTTATCATACTTACTAGATGTATAAATGCTGCTTTATTTGCTAAAATATAATAAATATTAAAACAGCAATATGTATTTGTTACCTATTATGTTATTACATTGATTGATTGTGTGATTTTTATAAGAATCACTATCTTCATTGCTGACATTTACTAAATCATCATCTCGATTTTAATCAAATATCAGTACACGCTTTGCCTCTATAGGCAAATTATAAGAGGATTTTCCTTTAATTTTCTCATATTTGATATGACAGGATCCGAAGTAATTAAAAATCTTTTAAAAATATCTTCATTAGATTTTACTCATGAGCTTCTCCGAGAATAATTCTAAAATATGATCCACAAAATAAATGCAAACATCCACAGCATTGTGTTGTTTTTCATTAAAAATATGTAATTAATTGATAAAAATTATATATGTAGGTGCACAAATATATTTTCATTTTTTTAATCAGGTGCAAGAAAGTGCAAACAATTGTTTCTATTATTTCACAAGGTTTAACTTTGCTCACCACTATTTTTCCATATATGCTACAAAATTTGTAAATTTATAGACGTTCCCAAAAATTTTTTTTAAAACTAACAAAACTATATAAACTTAAAAAACAACGAAGCAAATATAATCTCAATCACCTATTGTTGTAGGTTCCATTCTTTTTTTAATATTTTTACTTAAAAACTTGCCGAAAACTAATTTTGAAAACACTGAAAATTTAGTTTTTTCATGAAAAATTAAAAATATCAAAAAACTCAAACTTCAAAAAGACGTAGTAATGTAACGGTACTTTCTAGAGACACATTTTTTAAGATTCAGTGATTCAGAACTTTGTGTACTTTTAGCTCATATAAGAAAATATTTTTTACTCAAGAATTTCAAGAATTTTCCAATTAATTCCCATTTTAGGCATCAAAAACCCCAATGTGCGACGTAATGATTAGCGTAGCAAGAAAAATTGCGGACAGAATAGTGACGCTCTCTTATAAATACACATATGTACGTGCATAATTGGCCATTACAACTCTCCAGTCAGGATTACTTCTACGGTTTAAAGTCGACTGCGAACGACAGATTTTTGAGAAACTTTTCATGGCAATTTTATTTACTCTCAGAGGAATTCGCCGAAGAAATATTTTTTCATATTTCATTTTGATGACCTGGTGTCTGAACTGTGGCCTTACGTCTAATAAGCCAACACACTACCTACTAGACTACGGCGACATTTGATATAGATTAATATGAACAACAAGAAAAACTTTAAAAGATAATGCTGACAGAGTTCAATAATTCAAATTTTACACTTCAGTTTCTAGTGCAGCGTGTACTACAACTATGTAACCTGTTGACATCAATTTTTTAAAGCGCCGAACATAATAACCGCTGTGGTACAACCTGACGAGTAGCACTGCAAGTTGTAAAAAATTGACAAAGGCTATTCAAATCGATATCAACAGAATACTGTTGCAGAAGCTGAAGCGCAAAATTAAAATTTTTGAAATTTGTCAGTCGACAAATATAAATTGCTTTATATTCAATATTAAATATGTAAAACATAAAATTTAATGTTGCTCGAGAGAAATATGTTATTGAATATGCATTTATTGTTTTATATTATAAAATGCATTTTGTTAGACAATTCGCATATAATTCTTGCATTATGCTGAAAGTTTTTGAAAAAGTTGCGTGGCAATATCATAAGAGAGCTTCATTATTTTGTTCGCATTTTTTTTTGTTACGTTACTCATTATGTCGTAAAATCAGCTTCTTCTGCAATTATTTTATACTGTGCCCAACTTAACTTTTGACAATTAGCTGCGCTTAGGTTGTGCGACAGCGACTATTCTGTTCTCCAGTTTAATAATATTACGATATATTTATTTTATAAAATGCATAAGTAATAGAGGAATAGAATGTGACATCTAGTAAATGTAATGCTATAAACACAATAAAAGCAACGCAGCAATCTCACAAAAATTGAATACAAGGGAAATTATTGAAATACTTATTTTAAAGGCAACTTGACAATAAGCAAAATTGCTGTGTTTGCTACGCTACGTAACCCAGAAACAAGACCAAAGGTTTCTATTTTTATCGCGAATTTTTGGATGCCATTTTAGATTAATTATGGCTTTCTGTCTTAAATTAAAAGTCGAATATTATATTTCAAGACTTAAATGCTTTCTCTGAAATAACTATATATGTAATAATAATATAATAACCTATAACAGCAATATACGACAAAATAAAAAAACTGAAATACTTTTTTTGGACTTTACGCTCAAATTTATTGATTACACAAACATTTCTGAACCAATGCCCAAAATTTAAACCTTATTAGAAAGCAGAGATGGACCTATAAAACGATATACATACATATATATATTATTTGACTTAATATGCTATGAGGTTTGATGAGGTAAACTTGACAGATGCGGACATTTTTTTTCGAGTTTGTCCGTTTAATTAAAAGATATGAATTAGGTGATCTTTTCACACAAAATTATTAATTACCCAAATAGATTTTAACCAATGCTTAAAATTCAAAGTTTTTTGAAAAGGGATCAGACGAGCCTTTAAAATGGTATACATATACATATGGTTCAAACATGTTATGAGTTTTGATCGGGTAAACTTGGAAAATTTAATTATAAAATATAAAGTAAATGATAACATTCTGAAAGTGCATTATCTTGTGAAGAGATTGTCACTTCGTTTGATCAAATCGGACAAAAATTAATCCTTTTCAAAAAACTTTGGATTTGAATATAGGTTAAAAAATATTTGGATAATCAATAATATTGTGTGAAAAGATTAAAAATCCTGTTTTTATAAAATGGACAACAGGTTTGGAGGGTTCGAGAAATATAAAAAAAATATTTTTGAGTTTTACTCAACAAAACCGACAACCTACACTATGTCATTAGCTGGGTGTATTCTGTATTTCGCACCGTGTAATCGATATTGGTGTTCACATTCAGTCTCTCTACAGGTTTATTACGAAATACTGGAATCTCTCTGTAATCCTGTGTTAAAGCGCTTACCGTAGAAAATGGTCCAAAAAGACCTTTAGGTTAGGTCAGGTAAGATTACGGACCATCTTAAACGAAAATTCTCACTTATGCAAGCATTTAGGCCTATTGTGGTGCCACAATCAATCAACAATTGCTGCAATAGCAAGAGAGCTCGGTCAAAGATGTCAGAAAATAAGTGGTTTATTTTGGATAAGAGCAAGATACTGACACAAATCTACGACGTCCATATATTCATCATAATCCAAAATTTGCATCGATTGTGTAGGATTGTCTACATAGGGGCAAAATCGATATCGTGATTTAGTGTAACAATTTGCTTAAATACGTTTAAAAGAGGTACACATATTATTTTTGGAAATTAGTTAATATGAGTTAACATGGGTTAATATTGTGTATATTTAGTTAGATTATCTGTTAATTTTTTAAATATTTTTAAGCAGCAATAAGATCTCATTTTATAAATGGGCTAATAAAACGCACAACAGAAATTTAGAAGTACTACTGGTTTCAGTTTAATCATAACATTTCCTGTGCTCATAATCACTGATTTCTAAATATAAAAATATTAACATGTACTCGTATGTCTATAATTTTCAGAAGAATTTTAAAACATCATATACATATCGATGGCTTAATATGGAAAAGGCCTAACTAAATTTTTTTCAAAATTAGGTTTTTTGTTTATTCTGGTAGACAAATGTCAGATGCACAAAAAACTTAAATTTTTTTAAATAAGTGATTAAATGTGTTGCTGTTTCTTATTAAAAATTGTATTAAAATTTTTGTTGTATCTAAAATTTTACGAATTTTATTAAGTTTTTTCCTTCTCCTGTAAAGTAACCAAAAATCGAGTTAGGCCTTTTCCATATTAAGCCATCGATATATACATACTTATGCAGATAAAATAAAGTACATACATACACAGAAACGATTTTACATTTCAACGCAATTTCTTATGCGGGTTTCAATTAAAGTTTATTTTCTCTACGGAACTAAGAAATATTTTTGTTTGCATTTTATGGCTTTGTAAAGAAAATCAATTTCCTTTGCAAATTTTTAATCTTTCTTCCCAAGGTTTTCCTTTTTCACTTAAAACAGTTCTATTGTTCTTTGAAAATATTTTTTTTTGTTTGCAGAACATCATAATAATAAATTGTAACAACAGAATGTACGTTTAGAGAAACTTTAATTTTCGAAACTTCGAAGAAATTTTAAAATGGCATAAAACAATATGATGATCGTTGTAACTTAAGCCAGATTTTCTCAAATTTTTTTTATAAATACTTTTCTTGACATTATTTTCACTGCAATTATCAGAGTTTATCAAGATTAAACAACATATGCCAACTGATATGAATATGGATATTTAAAAGTAAAGCTAGCAGTTCCTTATCCTGTGTTGATTTACAAATAAATTGATAAAATATAATTGTATGTAATGCAAAAAACTAAAATGCATTTGATTACAATTTTTTTTCTACTATTTTTAAATTTGTAAGCAAAAAATTATCAAAATTTATCTAATTTAACATTTTAATTAATGCAGAGCTAAAAATATGAAACTTTAAGTTTTGTGCTTCATTTGTTTATGACATATTTTATAATATACACTTAATTTGCGATAGATAGTACTTTGAAAATTCGCGTAAAAATATTCGCATAAAAGCGTCAAGATTGTCCATATTAAATGAGGAAATTGCTTCCACTGATAAATAAATCAAATTCATGTTGTATATACATTAGGGTTAGACTTAGCGATATGGAATATTTTGGTGAATATTGGTAAAAAATGATATTGTCAAAGTTTCAAATATTAATTTAACAAAAAAAATGTTGTAAGAGGAACATGTTTGTTGTAAAGTTTTAAACTTTTTTTACCTTGACAACTTTTTTCTTAATCCTATATGTAACAAAATAAATCCTATGTATTTCTATGCTAATTTATAGCCCCTAACAACACTCTGTATATGCTTACTTCAACACACAAATTTGACGGTTATTATATAATTAATAAAAATTCTATTCGAGCAGCCCGAAAAAATGCAAAAAAACTTCAACATTAGTACTTTTAATGTTATGTGCTTACATTGCTATGCAAACTATTACCAGCGTTAACTGAAGGTGAAAATGTGGATAGGATTCCAATTATTATACCTTGCGGGCACACTGAAAAGTTCCTGCTTTGGAAAGTGGAACTGGAAGAGAACAGGCATCAGCTGTGTGTAATACCATTCAAGAATGTGGTCTTCAAGACAACATAAATGCTTTTGTTTGTGATACAACAGCAGTAAACACTAGTCGTATAAGTGGAACGCGTACTACTATGTAGAATCATATACACGAAATAATTTTGAGAATCGTGTTTGAAGCAAAAATTAATAAAAACTGCGGTCTCAATGTCGTCCTTGTCCAAAGATTTAAAAAAGTCTAGCCAAAATTAAATTTAAACAAATTTCGATTTGGAGTAGACGACGAAAGAACAAAATCTCAATCTCAATCCCTATGCTCAAAACAAAACTACTAAGAGATGGCTACACGTGTTAGCGCTTGATTGGAAAATGTGTCAATTTCATGAGTGACCACCAGAAGATCCATCAAAAATTCTGAAAATTTTTGAACTAAAATTTCATTTGAAGAAATATGTATATACATACATACATACATGAAAAATATAACTCGAATGTTAGACTCTTTAAATAATAACGACGGTAATTTTTGTCCGATTTGATCAAACGAAGTGTCATTCTCTTCACAAGTAAAATGCACTTTCAGAATGTCATCACTTATTTCATATTTTTTAATTAAAGTTTGCTACTATGAAGGGACAAAGTAGAAAAAATATGAAAAAAATTCGAATTTGTTACGATTACCTCATCAAACCTCATAGCATATTAAGGTATATATTGTTTTAAAGGCCCATTCCTCTCCTTTTTAATTAGGTTTACATTTCGGACGTCGGTTCAGAAGTGTTTGTGTAATCAATAAATTTGTACGTAAAGTTCAAAAAACAGTTTTTGCCAAATAAAACAAGTTTGGAGGGTTCAAGAAATAGAAAAAAATATTTTTGAGTTCTGCAAAACTCGCAACTTACACTCATTAGCTGGGTGTGTTGCATTTTTTGTATTTTGTCGCATAGTGTAATTTTTTACAGAGAATCCTGCAAGTTGTACAGTAGTACAATGGGTAGTACAATTGATCAATTCGACCTCCGGGTACTGTACTTGTCTTAATTGACAAGTACACGTCCTCTAACCTGTCCTGAAAGAAATGAACTCTTTGAATATTCTTTGCCTATTAAATGTGATTAATGACGAAGCGGAAAGGATTATAATTTTATTCTTACGAGAAATGAGCAGGAGAAACAGTATATTTTACAAATTGTGCAAGATTATAGACAAAGGTATTCTGGTTGTTTAAAAAGTGAATTAATTAACGCTCTTTAAATCCTGAAGTTTAAACCTCAAATTTATAAGATTTTCTATATTTTGTTTAAATATATTTTTGTTTTATCAAAATGTAAGAATTAAAAATATATTTTAATAACATGCAAGTTTACAAAATCTTGGATTATGACTAGTTTATTTAATTCTTTCCAATTTACTTTCTCAACCTGGGAATAAGAAAAATGTAAAAAATGTTTAAAACTTTACAGCAAACATCTACCTCTTACAACATTTTTTAATAAAATTCATATTTTTGAAATGAAACATAAATTTTATGGCTTCCCCTAAATTTCATTGGTCTTGCGGCACATCTTAACCCAAAACGATTGATCTGAAACTTTGACAATATAATTTTTTTTAATCAACATTTACCACACTGGGGGGGGGGGGGATGAGTCTGGAAATCTGAAATTTTAGAGGCCACTTTAATATACATATATACATATTTATTTTATTCGAACAAAAAACTATAGAAAAAACTGTTCATTTACATACAGTGGCTCCATCGCATAATCGGACAAGCATTAGTCTGATATGTAGGTGCTTAAAACTTAAAAAGAAAATATTAAATATATGTTTTTTTTTGCTTTTATTTACACTCTACATTATCTATCTACATTATTTATCTACATCTTTTCCACTGCTGTTTTTTAAAGATATTTTTAGTCCTTAGGCATTGCGAATGATTTTGCTTCTTATCAGGACAATGATCCCAAGCACACTTCGTGTGTGGAAAAGCTTTGGTTGATTCATAATTGCCTCAAACTTATAGAAACCCCTCCACAGAGCCCAGATCTCAACGTAATTGAACATCTTTGGGAAGAATTAGATAGAAGAGTATACCAACAACAATTTAAAACTTTGAATCAGCTTAAGGCGGTTTTACTGGATGCGTGGAGCTCCATAGAACCTTAGGTATGCTACAATTTGGTAAAAATCAATTTCAAAACGTTTACCAGGTTGTTCTTGAGAACAAAGGATATGCCACAAAGTATTAATTGTTCTCTTTCGTCATTTTTAGCAATGGTGCTCTTCTTTGTCCGATTATGCGTTGAGCGCAAAAAATTGAGAAATTTTCTTTTTCTTTATAATATTATCGTTATCATGAAAAATGATGTTATTTTTCTTATTAATCTGAAAGGCTATAATGTAGAGTGTAAATAAAAGCAAGAAAAAACATATATTTAATATTTTCTTTTTAAGTTTTAAGCACATACATATCAGACTAATGCTTGTCCGATTATGCGATGGAGACACTGTATATAGAAGTAATCACAAAAATTACAAAACTTAAAATCATTTTTTAATCAGTATCACTTTCTGATAATTCAATTCGTTTACGAAAAACATTACTTTCATCACTAGAAATATATGCATATCTTGATCTGTAATGGTTCAGTGATTTTAGTTACAAATTCCGATATTAATCGTTGTATTCCAATTTTTTTAAGACTGTTTCCTTTTAGTTTGTTTCGTAGCGTATAATCTTAATTATAAACAGTTGGCCTATGTATATAACTTTTAACGAAATTTATTTAAAATAAACAATAAAAATTCCCGGTTTAGTTTGTGTTGTTTTTGTCCCACACTTTTTATAGTGTTGCCAACTACATGTTTAATTTAAAATGCTCCAAAACCAGTGTAAAGAATATTTTCTAGTAAAAACACTTTTTAAAGCCAGAATTTAGGCCCATTATGATAACACAATCTATTCTATCCGGGAAAAAAAAAACATTTCCTGGTGAAAACCAACCCGACACCAAAAAAATCCAGCCATGCAACTAGCATTGCGCTACTTTCAAAATTGCTACAAAACACTGCATCAGTCAGGCAGTCTATAAGAAAGTTTACTATCAGAACCATTAGTAAACATATCACATCCCACTAGACATCACTGACCTTTGAACCATCAGTACAAACCTCAAGAGATCTATTGGGAACCTTGGGATTTCAAACCAAAAGTACCTGATTGGAATTCTAATATCGAATGTTCTGTTCAGAAAGTTATAAGGAATCATGTGTCGGATATCTTTATATCTCCCAGAAAAGTGGCACGTCCATAGTCCATGTTGGGCCAGGACTTAATTCCGTTGAGTCTTACTGGCCCTCTCTTAACAGGAAGTCAGAGGAGAGTCAATATTCGATTGGAACAGATCGCACTGATGACCAGAACAGCTGACTACCTGCGTACTCTGCATACTAGTCGACAGTGGCATTATTGTTTGCACGTCGCACTATGTGGCATTTTGCCTGAAAATCTGGCCAAAATTAATAGAAGTGTTTTATGAGTTAATGGCTGGAATTTTTTGATAGTGTTAGTGATAATTAGGCCCAAGAATGAACCCAACTGATTTTGGTTCAAATCGGTCCGTGATTTCGCCTAGCCCCCATACAAATTCCCCTGGAAATTGCACTTATTTACACATAATTATGGTAATTATGCAACAATTATGATAAAATTTAGCATGGAGCAGTTCTGTGTACTAAGAAAACATGATGTAAAGTTTGATGAAAATCGGATCACATTTGACCCTAGTCCCCATATAAAGTCCCCTTTAGAAATTTACGTTTGCGCTTATAAATGGCTTAAAAATATCGGTATCGTGATGAAATTCGGTATGAACGTGTATTTTGTAAATCTAAATCATATTACCAAATTTTGTTATGGTCGGTCCATAATTGCCTCTTGGTCCAAAATAGGGCTCCTTAAGAAAATATGTATATTTAGCAATTATAATTGGCTTAAACATTTTATTACCTCGATGAAATTCGACATGACATGTTTAATATGAATGTGAATCATTTATGATCACATTTTATTATGATCGGATCATAAGTGCTCCTATGCACCACATACGGTCCATTAAGAAATTCAAACATACATCTCATATTGTTATAATAGTCGATATACATACATATGTAATTAAGTTTTCAAAGTTTTATGATAATTAATATTTATTCATAATATTTATTTTACATTATTTAATACTTAAGTTAAAAATACTTAAAAAGTGAAACTAAATACAATCGTTAAAATCGTTATCATTTTCATCATCAATGTCCGGAAGGAGTAATTTAATAATATCTGAATTCCTTCGCAATTTTTGTGTACTGCAGCTTATAAAAGGGTCACTGCTTAAAAGTAACCTATTCAGGAAATCTCGATTGGTATCGCTTCTACTGAATTTCCTCGCATAATTCGTACGCCATATGGCTTTATTGCCTATGGCTTTATTACACTACGTCTAATTTTTTTAATTTTTCAAAAAAAGTAAAATTTTCAAAAAATTGCCTAAAAAAATGCGCAAATTTGCGCAAACTTTTCTTTTTGTTCCTGAATGTAGAGAGTTCATATTTTCTTGTGGTATATAACATAAATCGACTAAAAACTACTTTCACCTTTAAAATCCTTATCTTTTTTAGGAAGGGTAAAGAAATGTGAAATTTTTATTATTTTTTAAATTTTGAACGAATATTTTTAACATTAATATATGCGATATATATATATATATATATAAAACTGAAAGTAGCAGTTGCTCATACCTTTCAAATAAAAAAAATCAACATAAAACCTCTATTCGTTTAGCCACAAAAAAATATCATATAAACCTATTAAAATTTCAAAAAAACACCAAAAACGCATTTAATTCTCTTCACTTTCCTGACTTTGACATCGTGTCTAATCTACAAATCTCAACTGAAAGTCGTGAAAATTCACTATATAATGCAGAATTTTGTTGTCTATCGAATTGAATACTCAGTTTCTTAAATTTCTTTAAATTCATTTTTGCCTTTTTGGCCAGCTTTTCAGGGTAAATGCCACATAGTGCGTCGTCCACCTGACATGTATACCATAAAGCAAGGCTGACAACACCACGGCCCGATTGAGCCAGTATGTAATGGTTGGTGTAAGCCTTCAGATCTTACCTACGGGCTTTTTGCATGTGTAAAGCGCTATTGTTGCTATCTTAGCTCTCTAAAAAATGTTATCCTTTGATGAGAGCTTGGGATCAAAAATTACCCCTAGATATTTTATCCTCTTGGATAAGGAATTTTGACCTTATGGAGCATTAAGTTAAAAATAGCTATATTATGTCGTCTGGCAAAAAGCACCAATTCCGTTTAACGAGGATTGACATAAGTGATGAGCACCATTCAATTATCAGTCTAAATGAGAGAATATGTGGATATAATGCCATAATGACCAGATCATCTACATAACGATAAATCTTAAAACGTCATCGCTTGAGCTCTCCCGACAAGTCCTGTACAACAATATTTCATAGCAAAGATGGTAGAACATCACCTTGAGTTAATGAGACTCACCTAGAGAGGGATTAGTAATCCTTTTTTTGTTAAAAATTCTGTAACGAATTTCGCAACATGCTCACTAATATTGTTGTAAATGCACTCCAGGTCAATGAAAGCTGCCAGTGAGTAAAGTTTGCACGCCAGAGCTTTCTCAATGTTAACAATAAAGGGATCTGCCCTTAGTTTAAGCATTCTGAGCACTACTGCCTACATTTCGAGTGTTTTGAGATAGAATGAGGTTAGATATTTGCAATGGATATCGATGATCTCCCAGATTTAGAGATAAAACCGACCTTCGTCTCTCTCCACCTAGCAGGTGGAGATCAGCAAGGGGATCACCATATCATAGGTTTGCATATATAACGTCGTTTGTATCCGGTTATTCTTATTGTCATTATTACTTCCAGAATTCATGTGATATCTACGTGGGTAGGTCGACTAGGTTATAACCCCCTTTAACTTGTCAAAAACTATTCATAGAGATGGCCCGGTATCGATGAAGCTTCGCGACTAGACGATTGCTGAAGAGGACACTAGACCGATTGTTGTCTTGACTCGCTTTACAGGAATATATATGGGTCCTAAGAATGAATCACATCCCCCCATATGGAATAACTCTAGTGGTTATGATTCTAAGGAGATATACTCTACCACGTTACCTTAAATGAATATTAAAACAGATGGAATTTTGTCTCTTCATTACTTATGTTATGCTAAACAATAATAACATAGATAACATAATTGGTCATTACAACCCTTTAGTCAGGATTACGACCTAGTTTCTCACACCACCTATGTTGTGTGTGTTAATTTTATACATGCGTGAGTTAGTTTTTATACATGCGTGGGTTTAACCCTTATACAGTTTAACGTCGACTCTGAACGACAGATTTTTGAGAATCTTTTTTTTAGCAATTTTATTTACTCTCAGAGCTTTTGCCAGAAATCTGCTGAGAGGAAGTCGACGAAGAAATACTGTTTCATATTTCGTTTAGTCGGATTTGTCTTACCTGGGGTTTCAACCGATGCCTCACGTCTTATAAGCCAACACACTACCTACTAGACTACGGCGACTTCAAACAATAAGTACTAACGTCTTAAATCTTAAAAAAACACGTATATGTACATATATGTCATATGGAGATGAGGTAAAAGTGTCCCTCTTTCTGAAATGAATGTGGATACGGTAGTCCTTAGTATAGTGTACTAGTACAGAAGTCAGTTACGCTTTAAATTAATAATAAAATATAAATGCTACTAAAAGCGCATTTCTAGTCAATGACGTACTTGACAATCATATTTAATAGTATTTGAAAAATACTTGATATTGATAAGAAAATCTACGTATTAAAGAATTAATTGGTGCAGGTAATGTCATTTCAGTTCGTTCATTAATAAAAATATTATTGGAATATTTTATAATAACAGCTAATGCTAGTTGTAAGCTTTATGGAGTAGAACTTAAAAATATTTTTTTTATATTTCTCGAACCTTCCGAACTTCTTTTATTTGACAAAAATGGTATTTTTAATTTTTTTTTAAATATGAAAATAATTTGCATTTGCAAAGTTTAGGTACCTTTAGCTAAAAGGAGCTATAAAGTTACCTTTAACTTATTTTCGTTATTACAACCTACAGATAAAATTTTTACAAAAATATGGCAGTGCCAGAGCAATGTCGATAAAACTGCTCAATTAAACAAGTTTTTTTTAAACGTAGTGGCAACGACGACCTTTTTTTGTTATGTTTGCTCCAAGGCGAATTCATAGAAGTTGTTATTATGTTATATTGTTATGTTATTAGCCCAGCTGATTGCTTTTTTAAGTACACGATATTGTCAAATATTTTGTTTGCGTACAGTGAGCAAAAAAATTTACACTTACTACCTCGAAATAACTTTTGAACAAAAAATTATCTATGAAAAGAAATTAAATTTATTGTCCTTAAGATTAAAAAAAAACTTAAAAACTACGTTCCGATTATAAACATATAAACATTTCTCTTTTGGTTACGTAACTAGAAAATAATTGTCGAAATTAAAAAATTCCCACATTTTTAGGCAAAAAATTTGTGATTTTTTGACTATTGGGACTGAATTTTCTAGAAAATCATCTTAAACAAAATCCTGTGGATTAATTTATTTGTTAGTGTTCTGGCACAATTTTTGTTGTAGAATCCGCTTTTATGCTTCCCAGTATCGCTCTGAAGGTCGTCATACATTAGTGCTAGCGCGAATCAGCCCGTATTTAAATTTTTATTTTTTTAAATTTGTTTTTTAAATTTTTATTTTATAAACAAAAAGAAACTAAAGATAAATAATGACACAAAATAACAACTTAAGCCCACTTCACACGGTAATACTTTACGTACGTAAAGTCTAATGAAAAAGTAAAATGAAATTCCATCCGTATGACAAAAAGAGAATAAAAGTCGTATGATTTATATTTTTTACGTTTACATGATCGGTATAAGACAATAACAAAGTAAAATGAAAACAGCTGTTACACTTTTTTCTATGTGTTTACATAAAAATACATCCCTGATCTAATGCGACTTGCTTGTTTTTTGAATCATTTCAAAAAATGAGGAGAGCCATACGACTGTCAAACTTTTTATCCGTATTTTCTCTCAATGTGTGATGGTTTCATTACATAGTACGTTTAGACGATCATATCCGTACTCTTCTACACAAAATTTTGACAGATCATATTACTTGTGGGATCGTGTAAAGTAGGCTTTAATGTCATTATATGGATTCGCATTTGTCATATCTGGCTTACGGCGAAATTCATTTGACATAACCCGTCACCCAAAAACAACAGAAAATACATGTTGTTTTTGTTAAAAAAACACTGCGAATTGTTGCCATCACCTATTTGAGTTCGCCCTGGCCCTGGTTTGCTCTTTTTGTTTATATCTGAAGTTGCCATATTGAAATTAATATGTATGTATGGCAAGTTCAGACATAATCTTAACTTAAAAAGCTACAGGTAAGATGATCCCCTCCTTAGCTTAACTCTCACTTCCACCATATTGACCACTTATAATAATGAAAAACAACTCATCTGCCCGTTAAAATTCAACCTTTAGTTAACGGCAAGTTGTAATAATGGCCCTTAGAGTTTTTGCCAGAAATCTGCTGAGAGAAAGTCGACGAATAATTTTTTTTTCGTATTACGTTTTATTGGAAATGTCTGACCTGGGGTTTGAACCAAGGTCTCATATTTAATAAGCCAACACATTACCTACTAGACTACGGCGACAAGTTCTATATAGCCTGTCATAACCTAAAATTTAAATTAGAGAATCCGAGATATACTTCAAATTCTCTGTCTCGGGACAAAGCCAGAAAATAATTATGCCCACGTTTCCTTGTTTTTGCAATTACCAAGGTTTCGTGCTTATTATTTTACGGTTGGGGCATACTACGAAATAACAGTCCGTAATGTGATAGCTATTTCCAAAATAAATCATATCTTTAAGTTACTTCTGAATGACTAACAGATATTATTTCCGTTGTTATTATTATGTTTAAGATATATGACTGATTTGACCGTAACGCTCGATTCTAGTATTTATTTAGACCAGAGTGGCGAATTACCAAAAAAAAAGTAAAAAAATTCGGTCTCCCCAACTAGGTGTCTAAACTATGACAAATAAGAAATAACGTTTGCAGACACCATTTTTCTTGATGGCCATATAAAAGCATGTTCTTTACGTAAAGTGAAAATGTTATTGACTGCATGAAATATTTTTTTTTTTTAATTTATAGGTGCTACACTATTGTGTAATTTAGCATGACATAAAAATCATAAGAATTTTCAATATTTTAATTAGTTTTTCTTTGAATTGCTTTTATTAATTTCCTATGGAGGTTTGAGGGTTAATTTTTTGACAAGATGATTACTCTTTAACAAAAACAAAATCCCTGTTGTTTTTGAATTGTTGTATTTATTACATATTATACAATTTTTCTTTAAGTATTTTTTTCGTGTGTGAAAATTGCTTCAAAATTGTGATTTAAAAAGGGAGATCTTAGCAGAATTTACTGCTAATATCTTGATGTTTTTTTTTTATATTTTGATAACTTTTTTATTGTTGATTTTAATTGTTTATTAATCGTTCGTTTAATGCAATTGTCGTTACTGCAAGATAAGCACGAAAATAAATTCATCTGCTGAACTTCGGATCACAGACATGAACGCATTTGCTTTTCTATGGTAGAATATTTTTTATATTTTATATTGAATTTTCATATTTTATTTTATTTTGATATGCGCTTCTAAAAAATAAATGCTCAAGGTAGATAGAAAAATAAAACGAAGTGTTTCAAATTTCCAAAAAAAAAATTAAATAAACAATAATACTGAAAATAAAACTTAAATTTTTATTTGTAAACAACGATTCAAAACATTAAAAAGAAATAATAATATTGGACACGGTATCTATAATTGATTGTTAGATACTATTATACTAATAAAATTTATTATTGCACTTAGAGAGATACTTCTACTGCATTCTGAGTGCAAAGACAACTTTATAAGTTCAAATATTGAATCATTTTGTTTTTCCCGCTGTTTATTTAATTATGGAGACATAAGAACATTTTGTTAAACAATTCACTAATTGTTAATTTTTTAGCAAAATTGTCCTTAAACAATATAAATTCCTTTCCAGAGAATAAAAAACTTTCTGTTTTCAAATGTGTTAAAATTTTATTTGTTAAAATTTTAATAGTGTTGTCCAAAAATTTATGGCCCCCCTAAGGATTAAAAGTAAATACACATAGAATAGAGTAAGAAAAGAAAATTACATGAATTTATACTATTTAATTTGTATCCAATAGTCGCCGTAGTCTAGTAGGTAGTGTGTAGACTTATTAAACGTGAGGCCACGGTCCAGACCCTATGTCAGACAACTCGACCAAAACGAAATATAAAAAAATATTTCATTGTCGCCTTCCTCTCAGCAGATTTCTTACAAAAACGCTGAGAATAAGTAAAAAAATCACATGAGAAGTTTCTGAAAAATCTCTGTCGTTTAGGGTTGACTTTAAACTGTAAACATGTGTAAAGTTACCACACCCACACAATATAAGTGGCGTGAGAAGTTACATCGTAATCCTGACTGCAGGTTGTAATGTCCAATTATGTGTATGTATGTAATTTGTACTCAAGAGTTAATAATTTATACAGCAGAACTGAATTAAAGTAATAATTAACTTTTAATTTAAATCATTAACACTTTTATAATTGTGTCTCTTTTGAGGTAGAACCACTGTGTACTCTTAATTTGTATATTCATATAATTTTGAGTTCTAAAATCTTGTTCTATAGTTAATTTTTATAGAAACTCAATTTAATTCAAAAATTCTATTGAAATTAAATTCAAAATTAGCCGACACATACTTTATCTTTGTGGTTTTTAGAAATTAAAACCTTTTATCTTTCCTATTTATTTTTGGAATTGGTTTATTGCTTTTTAAAAACCATTTATTGGATTTACTTTAATTCAAATAGAAACTCACTTTCTTCCTGTAATATTAATAACACTATGCGACAAAATAAAAAATTGAAATACACCCAGCTAATGACATAGTGCAAGTTGTGAGGTTTGTTGAGTAAAACTCAAAATATTTCTTTATATTTCTTGAATCCTCCAAACTTGTTTTGTTTGACAAAAACTGTTTTCTTGGACTTTACGCATAAATTTATTGATTACACAAACATTTCTGAACCGATGTCCAAAATTTAAACCTTGTTAGAAAGGAGAGGTATGGGCCTTTAAAACGATTTTATTTGACTTAATATCATATGAAGTTTAATGAGGTAATCTTGAAAAATGCATTTTTTTTTGTTATTTTTTCAAGTTTATGCGTTCATATTAGCAATGAATTAAGTGAAGACATTCTGAAAGTGCACTAAGTGTGATCAAATGAACTATTAGAATGCCTAAACTTGAAAAAATAAGAAAAATAATTTTTTCCAGGTTTACTTGATTGAAACTCATAACATTTAACCAAATGTTTATGTATACCGTTCTAAAGACTCATCTCTCCCCTTTCTAAAAAACTTGGGATTTTTAAAAAATAGGCTTAAACATATTTGGGTAATTAATAATTTTGTGTGAAAAGATCAAAAACCCCGTTTTTGTCAAATAAAACAGGTTTGAAGGGTTCGAGAAAAATAAAAAAAAGTAATTTTGGGTTCTACTCAACTAATTTAAAAACTAAGACTAGGTAATTACCCGGGTGTATTTAATTTTTTGTATTTTGTCGCATAGTGTAATTAATCAATATATTACAGAGTATGGTATATGAAATTTCCAAGGCAATTGCTGATTGAATTTTGATGTCTTACAGAGTTATATGATTTCGAGAAAAATGCGAACGTTAAGTGAACTATTTTTTTTCATTCCCTTTGATTCTCCAGAAATTTAAATAGAAGAAAATGAAACGCACTATGTCCGTTCAAGAAGAATAATTCTCTTAAATATTTTCATGTTTTTTGGAATTACTTTTTAAACTTTTTCTTTTGAAAAGGGGAATGAATTTGTAGAGAGAAATATATTTTAAGGTGAATGGTTTAAATTTTGTTTAGTTTCTCTTGTTTCTAGACAACTTAAAATAAATTAATTTTTATGTCGCTCTTGGTTCTGACAGAACTTTAATGTTTTTTCTTTTGCGAAATTCAGAAAACAATAACTTTAATTTCTTGCTTAAGGCAAGTTTTCCGAAAGTGATTTTTATGAAAATTATGTGCTGTACGAATAATGTTCTTTCATGTACGATATATTTTTTTAATTTACTTTTCTCTTGTTACCTGACACCATAAAAGAATTTAATTTTTTGCGACTGTTGGAATATAATTTTGAAAACAATTTTAATTTCTCTTTTAGCACATTATAATATTATAACTTTCTATTATATTTTTGAGAATTTCGAAATAAATCCTTTTAATTAATTACTTTAATCTTTACGTTACAAAATGTTTAAAAAAAACTATTATAAAAATCAACAGTATATATATATATATATATGTTCCTCTTACTCCTCTAGGGAGCATAGGGCCAACAGTATTGCAATTCAACTACTCTGATTCATTCGTACTCACTACAACATTGATTTATAAGTACAGGTACAGATTCTATACTTATTAATCTGAATGAGTAGGCGTATGTATCAAACATATTTAGAATGTCATGAGTTTGATATCAACGTTGTACTCATACTCATTATATATCATCTATACTATAGAAAGATACTTATAATACTCATAAATAATTCGAGTGATTCGAATCATTCTTCAAAATGTACAGTCTTAGTTGTTGTTGAATTTACAAAAAAACAAGAAATAAAAAGACAAACAAACAACCTTCTAGTGAGTATTGTAGTGTTCGTACCCGAATCTTACTTATTTTGTGATTCTTGTAAATGTTGAGTAACGGAGAGTCGAAATCAACAGCATCATACATGTTGTTAAGTATGAATATGATGAGTACATCAAACTTTGAATATGAGTAGAGGTTCCATGATATTAAAATAAGTATGAATGCGTATAAGTATCAGAATCTACTCATCTTTTAGAATATTCATTGCTGATCTCTGCTGGTAACCCAGAAACATTTCTCACGCAGCATGAAATTTGAAGACAAAAAAAATATGACTGATTTTTGACAAAACAGATATATGTAACACAGGGTGTGTATGACGGAGGAAGTGTAACTATAATTGCCACAAAAAAAAAAAAGAAAAGAGAAAGGTTATCTTTAAAATGTAAATTAAACGAAAAAAAAATACGAAGAGAGAGGGAAAAAAGAATTTAAAACTTTATCGTATTCTTCTTTAGCAGGATTTTCAACATAAACTCATTAAGTTATACATACAATTACAAAATTTTAAGGAATTGTATTGTTTTGATAAAATTACGTCCTTGGGAAACCTTGTATTAAATTTCTTTTGGAAACACAAAGCACTCATCTTATGTATTATAATTCCTGGAATTGTTAACAAATACGTTTTATTTCCTTTAAGAAAATTTTTGGCTTTTTTATTACTTTTTATTGTTTTTATACTTTTTAGATTACACCGCCTGAAAAACGGTCAAGTCTTGAACGAAAACAACCCACATTCAGTGAAAGAAGTCAACTGAAATATGCTCGGCGTCTAGTTGTGAAGTTGGGTAGTGCTGTCATCACTCGGGAAGATAACCATGGCCTTGCTCTTGGTCGTCTGGCATCCATTGTTGAGCAGGTAAGAAACAGTTATCGCTTTTGCGCTTCATCCAATTATTTATTTAACAGATTAAAAATAATTATAAGTAAATAACTATGTATGTACATAAATATGTATGTATAGTGGAGATCATAAATCTTGGTACATTAATTTATGTAAACACTTTTATGACTTGTAAGCAAAAATTTTTTAAAATATTTAATGTGTTTAATATTTATTACACTATGTTTATATATTTAATATTGCATGTCAATTTGCAAGGGTCTCATTCAAGACTCTCATGCCAATTTATATACACCTAACGCTTGGTATACGCTCGCCTTTATGAATACCATCTTACTCTCCAAAGAAGTGTGTATCTTGTAAACTTCTTTAGCTACTTAAAGTTCATTCCTCTCAGATGAGTTACGCCTAGTATGGGGTCAGCCCCAAAATATTGGGATCTAGATCTTATGAAATCTGGATAATGATATAGAAAGTGGGCCAACGTTTTCACCGTATGCCCTGCATTCCTCATTTGCCACTACGTCAATGCGTACATTTAAAGCGGAGTGTCCCGTGAGTACGCTTATTACCAGTGGGGCTACCAGTATCAACCACTGCATAGCAAAGATCGTCGAGGTATTGCTTTCTAGCCCCTTTTACGCAAGATGGCCTACTACACACCTGTAGCAACCTATTCCGCGTCTATTTTATTGGGTTGCTCGGAAAATAATTTCGTTTTTTTGGTGGAAATGAAAGACAGTTTTCATATAATATCAATCAAGTGCTCATAAACTGTTGAATTTGATAAATTTAACCTCATTCCGATCTCACGTGTTGTTATTCGCCGGTTCGCATCAACTAATGCCTTTTTGCGTCTTTATCAGCTTCAACAGGCCTTCCCGAACGTGGTGCACACACCACTAGGTGCACGCAAAACTAGGTCCATAATCCTAACTGAAGGGTTGTAACGACCAATTATGTATGTGTACCTTCATAAAAAGTTTGTATACACCTAAATTTTGTAAATTAAATTGTGAATATTGTTTTATTTAAATTGCCAAAAGAGGATACATTCAATTGAGTAATACATAATTTTTCCGTATTTCCAACGGTTTAAAAATCTGTTTGAAACCTATAATTTTATTTAAAATAAGCTGATTAAAATCGATGCCAATTATTTTATATGATTTATATTCATAATATATGAAAACAAAAACAAACAAAAAACAACTTTTAAACTTGGTAGGAATTTTTGCATTATTAAGTTGTATTAATCAGCTTATACCAACCGAGGCAATATCTCTACATTCGACTAAAATACTTAATTTAAATCCATAATAAATAAAAACTTTTAAAGTAAAAACTTTAAGATAAGATTAGTGTTAGAATCGAGCGTTCGATTGCCATCAGAGTCTCTGTCTGGTCTGTTAGATTACAACGAGGATAAGGTCGAAGTTGCTCAGCTAATTATTATTTGAATTTTATTATTATTAATAAATAAACAAATATAATAGATTATATTGAAGTCGCCGTGGTCTAGCAGGTAGTGTGTTGGCTTATTAGACCAAAAGCCAGGGTTCGAGCCCCATCAAAATAAAATACAAAAAGTATTTCTTCGGCGGCTTCCTCTCAGCAGATTTCTGGCAAAAACTCTGAGAGTAAATAAAATTGACATGAAAAGTTTCTCAAAAATTTGTCGTTCAGAGTCGACTTTTAACTGTAGGCCCCGCCAATCATGTATAAAATTAACACACAACATAAGTGGTGTGAGAAACCAGGTCGTAATCCTGACTGAAGGGTTGTAATGACTAATTATGTATGTAATAGATTATATATGATACTTTATTAGAAAAACTGAAATGATTACTCGGTGCGACAGTCAACATACATCCAGCTAATGACATAGTGTAGGTTGTGAGTTTTGTTGAGTAGAACTCAAAAATATTTTTTTTATATTTCTTGTACCCTCCAAACTTGTTTTTTTTTTTGACAAAAATGGTATTTTTGATTTTTTCACACAAAATTATTGATTATCCAAATATTTTTTAACCTATTTTCAAAGTCCAAAGTTCTATGAAAAAGTTAGAGATGAGCCTTTAAAATGGTATACATATATGGTTCAAACTTACATGTTATGAGTTTTGATCAGATAAACTTGGAAAATATCATTTTTTTTAAATAAAGTTTAGCTATTCTTAATTGCAAAATTTAATTAAAAAATGTAAAATAAGTGATGACATTCTTGTGAAGAGATTGACGCTTCCTTTGATAAAATTGGACAAAAATTATCGTAGTTATTATTTAAATAGTATAACAGTTGTGGTACATTTTTTTATATATGTAATCTTATCAAATGAACTTTCAATTCAAAAATTCTCAAACGTTTTGATGGATCTTCATTGTTTATCGAAAAAGGTGTCAATTTCTCGTTTGCACGACTACCAGAACATGGTATAAGAAATATAGAAGGTAGTTTCATTCTCTCTTTATTTTTTAAAATTCACTATCTGACATGCTTAAGGATTTAGACGTTTTCGTTAAAATAATGCTACCATATTAATTTTAAATTTCCCCCATTTTCAATTTTTTTTAAAATTAAGGAAATTCTTTAAATACTAGTCCAAATTACGTGTTAAACTTGTTGGACTTAACTAATATAAATTTAGATATAAAAATTGTTAAAAGGTCTTATCTTGGACGAACATTTTTTCGTACATAAATATACAAAATTATATATTACACATTTTTCATAAATAATTTATTGAGAATATAAAACAAAATTACAAATATGGCAACGCTACATGTATAGTTTATGAGAAAATAAAACTTCAAAAAACCTTATTTTATGAAAAAAAATTTGATTGAAACTACCTTCCATATTTCTTATACCATGCTACCAGAAGTCGTCTAAAATTTGTATTTTCATTTGTTCATTTGAAAAATTATATATGTATATGTGAAAAATATAACTCGACTGTTAGACTCTTTATATAATAACTGTGGTAATTTTTGCCCAATTTTATCAAACGAAGTGTCAAACTCTGCACAAGATAATACACTTTGAGAATGTCATCACTTATTTCATATCTTTTAATTAAAGTTTTCTACTATGAGTTAACAAACTTGAAAAAATACGAAAAAATTCGCATTTGTCAAATTTACCTCATCAAACCTCACGGCATATTAAATCAAATAACATATGCATGTATGTTGTTTTAAATTAAATTTTGGACATTGGTTCCGAAATGTTTGTGTAATCAATAAATTTGTCAAAAAAAAAAAAAAACATTTTCTGTCAAATAAAACAAGTTTAGAGGGTTCAAGAAATATAAAAAAATATTTTTGAGTTCTACTCAACAAAAGATCAAAAATTAATTAGTTAGTCTGTAATATTAGTTTCATATTGTTATTATAAATAAGAAAGGATAGCGAAACACACAGGGTTTTATGTAAGAGTAAATAAACGTACATACATACATATGTATGTAAATATATATTCTAGAATGTACAATATATAATGACGTTAAAATCATGTTGTTGTTAGAATTATAATTTAAGTTTTAGTTACTTTAATCGAGTATATATTCATAATAATATCTATATTCACTATGTGTGTTAGTAAATATTGTTTAATTATGGTAAAAAAATTCTTTTTACAGGTGGCAGAATGTCATTTGGAAGGACGTGAAGTAATGATGGTTACCAGTGGTGCAGTAGCTTTTGGTAAACAGAAGCTGGCACAGGAGCTGCTGATGTCGTTATCGATGAGGGAGACACTCTCACCTAAGGACCATTCAAAAGCGGTAATGGAAAGCTTATAAACAAATTAATGAAGTTTACATCCTTCTTTTCACTTACGAGTACATGCATGTTCTCACGTATCATGACACCTTGTTTACAAACATACTAACATATTGTTGATAGATAGACAAATAAATCAATTTTAATATTCATAGGAAGATGGATTTGTGTTGGATCCAAGAGCAGCAGCTGCTGTCGGACAATCTGGTCTTATGTCACTTTATGATGCCATGTTCGCACAGTATGGTGTAAAGATAGCACAGGTAATGAAACATTGCATAAAACACTGACGAACAATGATAAAAAAAAAACACACACAAAAGAAAATAAAAAGTGTTGAAAATTGTTTGTCAACGTTGTCTTGTTATTGACGCTTGTATGCCAATTATTGTGTTTTTTATTTTTTGTTTTCTCTCTTTTTTTATATTCTAGGTTCTGGTTACGAAACCGGACTTTTACAATGAAGAGACACGCAATAATTTGTTTTGTACTCTATCCGAATTAATTAGCCTTAACATTGTACCAATTATAAACACTAACGATGCAGTCTCCCCACCAATGTTCATTGTTGATGATGATCTTCCAGCGGGTTCGAAAAAAGTAAGATTTTGCAACATGTTAATTAAAGAGAAAGTACTCAGCGTTAATGATGCAGCATGTTCAAAAAGTTCTGGTTAAGTTATTTTAGCTTTAAAAAATCTGTACATAATGAGAAACAAAATAAGGTGGCTGCAAAATGATTAACAATGTTATGAAAATAATAATTTTTTATTACAATACAT
Organism: Sarcophaga subvicina; assembly: GCA_936449025.2. Lineage (NCBI taxonomy): Eukaryota > Metazoa > Arthropoda > Insecta > Diptera > Sarcophagidae > Sarcophaga > Sarcophaga subvicina. Next base: position 29,306,657 of record OW388083.2, read on the forward strand.
AAATATAATGAGGAAAATTGCAGTAGAATTTGTACATTTCAAGTACAGTTTACTTTACTTAACTTATGTACCATCCTTCTAAATTTGTTGAATATCCTTTAATAAGTATTTTTGTTTGTAACTTTAAGGGAATTGCCATAAAAGATAATGACAGTTTGTCTGCTATGTTGGCAGCAGAAGTGCAAGCGGATTTGCTCATCTTGATGTCGGATGTTGATGGTATTTACAACAAACCACCGTGGGAAGATGGTGCAAAATTAATGCACACTTATACATCCAATGATAGCCGTCTCATCGAGTTCGGAAAGAAATCTAAGGTAAGCACACGTACACATAATCGTAAAACTTTAACTGTTGTATCGTTGACATTAACCATTGCAAGAACATGCTTGAAAATAATCGTATATTTCACAAACTGCTTTTTTTCTTCTTTAAGCTCTCTTATCCTTCTTAACACAATTCAAGTTTGTAAAACCCAAAGTAATTTTTAAAGTATCAAATTCGTTAAATTGAGTTTCCAGTTTAAAAGTAATACAAATAAAACCACATTTAGTTTCTCTATAAAGTGCATTGAAACATTTCTTAATTAAAAAAAATTTAAACGCTCAAATAGATTTAAAACCAACGTAAACCAGTGTCATAATCATGAAGAAAAAGTTTCAGTCTCAGTTAACAAAAAAGAATTCCAATGAAATCCAATTAAATTAAAAAAAAACTTATTAATGATGGTTCACTGTTTTATCGCTGCTTTACAAAGAAAAAAGGTAGTTGTCTCCTAAAATCGGATATTTTTACGCAATATGCATTTATTACGTAGAGCACATCTGTTAGTTATCGATTGTCGAGTGGATTGCTCAATTCATTATTGATGGAACTTGTTCTTTAGTTGAGCAAGGCGTATTCCTTCATAAAGAGATTCGCATTTAATATATTCAAACACTGCCCCTCTTTCCTCTTTTTTATAACTTATTTTCCTAGCTCCAACATAATGCACTACATGAGTAATTCAATGTAATTTGTAAATAGTATTGCCAAGTTGTTAGTATTTTTCCAAGTTCTCTTGAGATGTAAAAAGGTCTTCATTAAATTTTTTTTCTAACAAAGCCAGTTCTTTGGATAAATTTAAATTTTTGAAATAATAAACATGAAATATTCACATCTATCTATATACATACATATGGGCAATTTCGTGTCAAGTGACCCAATTTTTTAAATCTCCCTGCGAAATCATACGAAATCACGAATTCACAAGACTTCAAATCATTCAAAACTGACCATTGCTGTTTGACTAAAAAGTCATGGGTTCTCAAATTTAGCAAACCTTTGCATATTTCCTCCACAAAATCATCCACATTTAGGTAGTACGTTTTTATGCCAAGTATTGAATTTTTAATAGATATCCCACTCGCATCCCATTAAGCGATTATAAAGGCCTTAAAGAAAATTTTATAAACTTTCTTTTGAGCAAAAAAGCAAAAAAATAATTTAAAAAAAATTTTCTCCGGCGACTTCCTCTCAGCAGATTTCTGGCAAAAACTCTGAGAGTAAATAAAATGCCATGAAAAGTTTCTCAAAAATCTGTCGTTCAGAATCGACATTAAGCTGTAGGTCCATCCACTTGTGTGTAAAATTAACACACACTGCATAAGTGGTGTGAGAAACTAGGTCGAACTAGGTGACAAAAAGGTTGTAATGAAAAGTTATGTATGTATCTATGTTTGTCTTCAGTGTCATTTTTCTCAGTATTTGGTACATATAAACGGTTAAGCATTTGTCAGTAGTCAGCGCACTTCAGATTCGAAGCCATAAATTTATTTTTTTGGTTAATGACTAATAATAATTATAAACAACGGTCACTGTTGTCAATCTCATATTTATAACATACATTGGTGGTCTTATAATTAGCACACCCATCTTTACGATCCTTTTCCAATAACAAAGATGACATATTTTTTCAAAATTTATTTCAGGACACTTAAATATTCTGTAGGGCATACTTAAGTAATGTATAAAGTAAAGGGAACTTCAATAAAAGAATTTAACAATAAATTACAAAAAATTCCGTGGTCACTTAATTAGCACATTTCCATTATTTCATTTTAATATTTTGTGGAGTTACTTCTTCTCTTCGATTACGAATTATAAACGCCCAGGAAGACTATCAAAAAGTCTTTGAAATCTTGCATATTGTACAGATTAATAGAAAATATATTTTTTTTTCTAAGAAAACATGTAAATATAATGATATTTATACGAAAACCTGTAATGTAGTTTAATTGTTTTCATCTCAACAAGAAAATTATAGCAAAATACATGGCATGCTGGTTATCTGTCCCTAAAGGTAATTTTAATAGTTAATATTTATTCACTAGGTTTTATTAATTACAGGCAGGAAGTTATTTTGAGAATAATTATAACACCACGACTGTATAAGCAACATATGATGTTTATGGATATTTAAAGAAATTAAATTTTATATAAATATTCGTTTTATTCCTTGTTCAGATAAATTTCATTTTCCAAGATACACAGCGCCATTATATTCATGGTTTATTTAAAAGTTCACTTGATGTATAGCTTACTACATCCATAATAATTTAGACGATGTGAAAAAAACTGGAAGTTTTTTGCAATATGCATTATTTAAGCGCTTTTTTTTTCAATGTGCAGATATGTGGCTCGTTTCGAAAGTGGCTATAAATTTTTATTTTAACTTTTCAAACCAATAGAGAGAGATATTAAATTGATATTTCTTTACTGTTCTTTGCAATTTTACAGATGTGGAAAGTGCATATAATTCTCTCTCGGAGTGATTAATGACGTTTGCTTTATGTAATAATATATGTACTTATAATACTTGCATTATGTAATAATCAGACAAAAACCAAATGCAGCATTAGTCCTTGAATTTATGGCAAATTGATACCTAAAAAGGCACTAAGAAATTGGAAAGAAAAGCATAAAAAGCTTTTTTTGTGTTTTAAAATGTAGTTTTTTTTCTAATTCTTCGCTATGATCAAAATTATTGCAATACACTTTTAGGTGAAATTTTATATTTTCAAACATCAGGTTTTTATGTCGCTTTCTTAAAAGGTTTTTATATAAAGAAAAATGGTGGAGCAAATTTAAAATTTCAGCTGATGATAATCTTTTAACATTTTCATCTTTTGGTACGATGCCTAACTTCAGACTTTCAATTATTTCGAAAAATTGCTGATATCCCGCATGTCTTTATAATACAGAATTTAATTTGTTCACATACTTTTTTCCCTGGAGCTGCAGTAACCCTTCGTTGACCATTAAACTGTATTAAGTAATTAATTGGTCACTACCATTCAGTTAGGATTACGACCTAGCTTCTCACACCACTTATGTTATATGTGTTAATTTTATTCATAAGTGGGGGACCTACAGTTTAAAGTCGACTACGAACGACAGATTTTTGAGAATCTTTTTCATGGCAATTTTTGATTTACATTCAAAGTTTTCGCCAGAAATCTGTTCTCAGGAAGTCGCCGAAGAAATATTTTTTCATATTTCGTCTTATTGGCGATGTTTGGCCTGGGGTTTGAACCGTGACCTTACATCTAATATGGCAACACCAATATCTACGGCGTATTAATGCTTTCAGATATTGATAGTTCCATGCAGTTTTGCAGCTTTTTTAAGGGAATCCTAAAATCTGCGAAATAATTTTAATAAAAACGAATCGGCCTCTTCACTATTTAGCTTTAAAACACCTAATTTTATTTCTTCTATATGTTCTGCATAATTCATTGCCGCCTCCAATCATGTACACCAAGCGTTTGTCATGGAGCTGTTCATAACATACATACATATATAATTACAACCGTTCAGTCCGGATTACGGCGTAGTTTTTTACACCACTTATGTTGTGTGCGTTACTTATTATTTTTTATGTATTTTGTTTCGATAATCAATTTCGTATTTATGTTAGTCATAAACCCTCATATGTGCCGCATGTATCTTTAATGATACCCACTCTAGAAATTCTTCAGGATTACTATTTTAAAGCAAATTGTATTAAAATTTTTCCAAGATCATTAACAATATTTAAGCCCTTAACACTAAATACATATATCTTTTAACCTACAACTTAGATTTACTATATTTATACTTATTTAGACGAGATCAATTAATTACAAAAAAAAAAAAAAAGAATTCGGTCTCTTCAACTAGGTGCCTAAATTATGACAAATAAGAAATAAAGCTTGCAGCTGAAATTTTTTTCGATGACCATATAAAAACTTTACGTAAAGTGGAAATGTTATTGACTGCATGAAATAATATTTTTTTACTTTATAAGTGGTGCTCTATTGCGTAATTTAGCATGACATAAAACTCATAAGAATTTTCAATATATAAGTTTTATTTAGTTTTTTTTAAATTGCTTTTATTAATTTCCTATGGAGGTTAGAGGGTTAATTTTTTGACAAGATGATTACTCTTTAACAAGAACAAATGCCTGTTGCATTGTCGTATTTATTGTAGAGATACGGTCAACTGATAGAATAAATTCGCCTTGGTAGCAGTCAATCTACGTAAGAGCTATTATTTTGCTAAGAGCAAGTGTGAGCAAGAATTGATTTTGCACTCTAATTACAGATAGTAATATTTCCTTAAAAAAATTATTTCTTACACTTGATATAAGTTTATTGACGTGTTTAAAATTCAATAGAATGAAATCTGCAATTCGATCTACGCCACGCGCAAATTATGTCAAGTAAAGGAGTTTCGGATACATTGACATTGAAGAGGCATATAGCACTTTGTCATATTTTATTCCTACATACATACATATTTAATTATAAAAAAATAACACTGAATTACAATACAATTACAATTTACCATCAAGCCATAATATCTGCAAAGAAATGCTACAATGGAAATGACATTTGCATTCTCCAGCACATTCAATAATTAAGAATTCCAAAAATTGGCAATGTACCTTTTTTCGCTGAAATCCACGTCTATTTGTACTTAGCTATTGCCCGCATAAGCCATAGGGTTTCTTTGTACATTTATGCGTAAACATGTTTCGGTGGAAATCAGTTTTTGAATATTCCTCCAAAATAATGTTTAAAAATAGTACAACGAATTTTTTTATTAGTGTATCCGAACCGAGCAAAGCTTTACAAAGACCTTTATGAAATGTTGTGCTAGTTGTCTTAGCTGGGTATTCTGTGATCAGTTTTTGCGGTCGGCATCCTTCTTTAGAAGCTGCCCTTTGATATTTTCCATGTTGTTGAACATTGTATCTTTAGAACTGTTATTTTGCAGCAAAAGTTAAAAATGGCATTTTGTTCGTCTTTGATAATAATATGTAATACTTCCTTGATGTACTAATAACACGGTGCGACAGTCAAAACACACCCAACTAATTGCATAGTATAGATTGTGAGTTTTGTTGAGTCGAACTCAAAAATAATTTTTTACATTTCTAGAACCCTGCAGACTTGTTTTATTTGACAAAAACGCTTTTTTAATCTTTACACACAAAATTCCTGATCACCCAAATATTTTTTAACATATTTCTAAAATCCAAAGGTTTTTAAGAAGGGGAAAGATGAGCGTCTAAAACGACATACATAAACATATGCTTCAAACTTACATGTTATGGGTTTTGATGGGGTAAACTTAGAAAATGTGATTTTCTTCTCATTTTTTCAAGTTTGTCCAATTATAGTAGCAAACTTTAATTACAAAATATAAAATAAGTGATGACATCCTTAAAGTGCATTCTCTTGTGAAGAGTTTGACTCTTTGATTGATAAAATGGGACAAAACTTATCCTAGTTATTATATAAATAGTATAACAGTCGCCGTAGTCTAGTAAATAGTGTGTTGGCTTATTAGATGTAAAGCCAGGGTTCGAGCCCCAAGCAAGACATCAAACCAAAATACAAAAAGAATTTCTTCGGCGACTACCTCTCAGCAGATTTCTGGCAAAAACACTGATAGAAAATAAAATTGCCATGAAATTGCTCATGTATAAAATTACACACATAACAAAGTGGTGTTAGAAAGTCAGATCGTAATCCTGACTGAAGGGTTGTAATGGCCAATTATGTATTTAACAGTCGTGTAATACTTTTTATATATGTCATCTGATCAAATGAACTTTTAGATTAAAATTTTTTTAAATTTTTGATGGATCCTGATTGTTTACCGCAAATTCACGTTTGGGCGACTACCAGAAGTCGTCTAATATTTGTGTTATTTTTTAAAAATTATAATATTACGCTTTGCGCAAACATTTCCCAATTTCTGGTGGTCGCTCAAACATGAAATTGACACATTTAAAAAAAATCAAGATCCGTTAAAAATTCTGAAAATTCATCTGAAAAAAATTATATATGAAAAATATAACAAAACTGTTATACTCTGAAAATAATAACTACGATATTTTTGTTCGATTTTATCAAACGAAGTGTCAAACTCTTCGCAAGAGAATGCACTTTCAGAATGTCATCACTTATTTTATGTTTTTTAATTAAAGTTTGCTACAATGAATGGACAAACTTGAAAAAATATAAGAAATAGAAAAAATAAGAAATATTCATCAAGCCTCATAGAATATTAAGTTCAATAATGTTTGTATGCATACCGTCCTAAACGCCCATTCCTCCCTTTTATAGGAAAATTTAAATTTTGTATATTGGTTCAGAAATGTTTGTGTAATCAATAAATTTGTGGCTAAAGTCCAAAAAAAACAGTTTATGTCAAATAAAACGAGTTTGGAGGGTTCGAGAAATATAAGAAAACTATAAAAATGTCATTAATTGGGTGTATTTAATTTTTTTATTTTGTCGCATAGAGTAACGTAGTATGTACAAGAAGCTAGAAGAATATTTTTTTATTTTTAAAGAACTTATAAATTTTGCCTTAAAATTTTTGTAAAAATTTATCTATGAATTAATGAATTCAATTTCCTTCCTCTCTTTTTTTCTTTTCACAATAAAAGAAATTTTCAATTGCCCCGTCTTATGGTTGCGTTCACCCATTTATTATTTTTGCTTGCTTTTTACTTTGTTGTATAGGTTGGCACTGGTGGTATGGACTCAAAAGTCAAAGCAGCTACATGGGCTTTGGATCGTGGTGTCAGTGTAGTAATTTGTAATGGCATGCAAGAAAAAGCTATTAAAACTATAATTGGTGGCAGAAAAGTTGGAACATTCTTTACTGAATCAACTGAGGGCTTCACCACACCTGTCGAAGAACTTGCGGAAAATGGTAAGTGCACATTTTACGTTTTAAATTGTTTGTTTTTAAAATGAATGAAATGTTGTTGTTGAGATGAAAGTCAGATGCATAAATACAATACTGGATGAAGAAGAGAATAAACTTTTATAACTTTTATGTAGGACGTGCATATGTACGTAATAGAAAATGGGTGAAAAAAAAAACACTTGACCACTAGTTTTCTTTGTCTTTTTTGCCACTAAAGCTTAATAGTCATTAAAGATCTGTATTAACAATGTATATAATATTGTATAAAGTATTTTTTATTTTTTAATTTAAAATTTAATAGTTTTTTGTCTTCTGAATTTAACGTCGATGTAATTTGTATGTAAATTAATATTTACCACATATTCCGTTTCCTATGAATAAAACTAGGGTTCCCATTTCCATTCCTTATTCAGCTTTATTTTTATTTTATTTAATTTTATTGAAATTCTATTTATTTATTATGTTCTTCCAGTGTTTATTCTCATAACGTTTTCACACTGAGTGGTTTTAAATCAAAAGTTGATTTTAACGTTAAAACCATAAATAAAACCTGGTTTTACCATACAAAACTATTGTGTTAAAACTATCTTAAAACCTTTTTGAATTGGTTTTAAGTAGGTTTTATAAAATACAACCTTGTTTTCGATATACTAAATCAGAGCTACCAACATTGAAATGTTGAAACAGCCGAGAAAAAACAAAATAAAAACAAAACATGTAAAAATACAGAAAGCCGGTTGTTTGTTTTATATAAAACTACTTGATTTCCAAGCATATCTTTATTTTTTATAAATAAAGTATATTTTAAAGTATTCTTTTATAATATTTAGAATAATTTTTAATATATTCTTTATTTCTTAATTTTTCTTAAACTAAAACAGTTGTTGCACAGTTGTAAATGTCATGAATGTTACAACCAGATTTAAGAAAACTTATAGTTTGAACGCAAAATCAGCTGATTGTGGTTTCAATGTTAAAAGCAGGGCTGTTTTCCAAAATGCATTAATACAAATTTTGTATACGGTTCTACTACTGTATATAAACTATGTTGATATGCAAAGTAACCAAACAATGCATTAACTATAAATCCGATGACTGATTGCTTTTTGACTGCGTTCAAAATACACATTGACGACGTTTTGAAGTAGAATACATTGTATATATTTTGTACAGCGGCATTATGAAACACGATACTTTGTTCAAACACAAAGCAACTAACATTTTGGGAAGGCAGCCCGGGTTTTAACTCTAGGTGTGAAAACACTACTAGGGCCATTATTACAAATTGCCGTTAAACTTGGGTTTAGTTAAAGGTACCTTTAGATAAAGGGAACTGTAAAGTTACCTTTAACTCATTTTCGTTATTACAACTTACAGATAAAATAAAGTTAACTGTTTCAAAAATATGTGCAGTTCCGGAGCAATGTCGATAAAACTGCTCAATTAAAAAATGTTTTTTACCGCAGTGGCAACGACGGGTCTTTTTTTGTTGTATATGCTCATTTTGTTTAAATTTGAAGTTGCCATATTGAAAATAATATGTAATATGACAAGTTCAAACATAAACTTAACTTTCAAAGTTACCGGCAGGATTCAAAAAAGAAAAAAGTTTCTAAAAGGGTTCTAGAAATATAAAAAAAATAGTTTTGAGTTCTAATCAACAAAACTCATAACCTACACTATGTCATTAGTTGGGCGTATTTTGACATCCAAATCGGAAGACATCGATTTTAAAAATTGGGTCGGGGAAGGTTTCCAATTTCCGACAGGTGGCGGCACTGAAAATTACTTAAAATTAATTAAATCCTAAACCGTGCATTTGATCATGTTATGATCTTTAGAAAAGTTGTTGCGCATGAGTCGACGGAGGTTGGTGCGATTAATTTCCGATGGATGGCGTTATTGAAAATTATTCAAAATGAATGACAAGCAATTGGTCGGCCTTCACCTCAATAACAGAAGAAGAGCATTACAAGCCTCAGAATCAAACGAACATTGAGACTGGAAAATCTTTGAGTTTGTGCCGCTGAGACCCGTTCTCTTGAACAACGAGGAGTGAGATTAGAAACTGATCGAATGCGTACTACTCAGGCCCGTTCATCTGAATCATCAGGACAACGGGAAACAAAATCAATAAAATGATTCAAAATTAATTGAAAATTTGTGTAATGTCTTTCTTTTAAATTTATTTTAGTTGGTGGCGCAGCAACACGCGCAGGGTTCAGCTAGTATAATATAAATATAAATTTAAAAAATAGTTTAGTGAGTACATCGTTGGCTTATTAAACAAAAGCTGCCGAATTCGAACCTCAGCTTTGACATCTTGAAAACAGAGAGAGAGAGAGAGAGGAGTCTTTTGGCAAAACCTCTATGCCACGAAAAACCTTTTCAATATGTCATTTGAATTTGACTTTAAAGTGCAAGTCCTGCTACTGAATTGTGTGAGAAGCAAGGCCATAATCCAGGCTAAAAACGTTGTATGTAGTTTCTATTTATATATACATACTACGTACTTCGCATCATACTAAAATTTTATATTTACAGCAATTTATATTTATTAGAATTTTTATATTTATATTTCAGTCTTGTGTTCTATTAACTTTTGTTGTTTGTTTTTTTTTTTTTTTTGTTTTGTAGCACGCGTTGGTAGCCGTCAATTGCAAGGGTTATCACCAGAGCAAAGAGCCAGTGCTGTTAACACATTAGCTGATTTATTGTTAAGCCGGGAGAAATTTATATTGGAGGCAAATGCAAAGGATTTGGCAGAAGCACAACGTAACGGCTTGGCCAAACCATTATTGTCACGCTTGTCCCTAAACACAGGAAAATTGAGAAATTTGTCAGTTGGCTTAAAACAAATTGCCGATTCAAGTCATAACGTGAGTAAAAAAGTTTACAAAAAAGAAAAAAACTTCTTACGCAAAGCGTAGCGATTTTAGTTTTGAAATTTTTGCTTTATTGAAGGATATTTGAGTTGAAAACGTGTACGAGTAAACAGAAGAAAAAATTCATCTTTTTTAAGGACACAAAGTAGTTTACAAGGCATTTCATGGAAGCCAATAAAATGTTACAAATGAATTCACAATTCTATAGAAAATCTACAATTTAATTTCTATTTTATTCTGTTACAAAAACCTCATTATGTTTATTTTACGATAAATATGTAAAAAAATCAAAAACAAAAATTTTTTTGTAAGGAAGCATATTTTGCAATTTGATGGGACAACATAAAAAACGAAGTAAACACGTTTTCTCTAACAATAAAAAGTATGTCTGACTTAAATACATATAACACTGGTAAAATAAAACTTACCCAACATCATCAGAAAATTGTTGTGCTTCTTCAAAAAAACAACAATAAAAAAATATCGAACTAAGAAGTATAGATAAAGAAACACGAGAAAGTAGAAGATGTAAATTGATCTGTCGTACATAACGTCAACGACAAAAAAATTCATTGTACAATAAGAAGTACTGTTCCTGTCAAACATATTGATGGTCAGCTAATAACCAACGTTGAGGAACAAATTAAATTCTACAAGGAACACTTTGTATGTGAATTAAACGTGCAATGAGGAGGAATTGACGTATCACACACTAGCAACATTGTTTTCAATTTTTAATATACTTTTAAATCAAATGACTTATGATTTAAAAAATAAAATGGTCTCTGGTGAAAAAGTGCAAAATTAAATGGTTAAACAAATTAAAAGTCAAAGTAATAGAACCGAATTAATCCTAATATATTCCAAATAGTCAGCAACTCCATTTATTTTATTATTAATTAATATGATATGATTCCAAGAGAGATAATTTAAGCAAATTATGTACATACAAATGCAAGTCAAAACAGAAATGATAAAATAGGCAAAAATGGTTGAACTGAATTGAAGTATTTAGTTAGGTTTTGTTTAAAGAAGGCTTAACACAGTAGCTACGCTAAGAATAGGTTACCCTTTCGTGATGCTAACACTAAAAGGGATTAAAATTCCAAAAAATTATAAATATGGGTACCCTGGTAGTCTAGTGGGTAGTGTGATGGACTATTAGCGTGAGGGTCGTGGATTCGATTCCCATCAGAGACTCTGGTCTGTGACACTACACCGAGCATACGGTCAAGTTACTAAGCTCGTGTAGAAGATAAATTCGGATTTAATAGTCAAAGACGCAAACCCATATTTTTAGCTGCGGCACATTTTACGTTAACAGAGCAAAATTTTACTTTAACATAGCATAACTGTTTAACAGTATCAATCTGAAAAAGTCAATTTATTTATGAGCTATAGGATAGGATATATGTATGTATATTAGATTAAAGAGAGCCATTCTATGTCCAAACGGAGGTACCAGGTCTATTTATATACATACATAACATAATTGGTCATTACAACCCTTCAGTTAAGATTACGACCTATGTAGCTTCTGACACCACTTATGCTGTGTGTGTTAATTTTATTATCGAGTGGCGGGACCTACAGTTTAATATCGACTCCGAACGACAGATTTTTGTGAAACTTTACATAGCAAATTTTATTTACTCTCAGAGTTTTTGCCAGAAAATTGCTGAGAGAAGGTCGCCGAAGAAATATTTTTTCATATTTCTTTTTGCAAGAGATGTCTGGCCTAGAATTTGAACTGTGGCCTCACGTCTAATAAGCCAACTCTAGGTTGTGAGAATACGGCGGCTTCGGTCTATTTATATAACATCGATAAAATAGTTTTATGTAAGTCCTCAGACACCATCCAATTCATGACACCAACTCGAACGAAGACTGAGAGGCGTCATTACTATTTATGATAATATTTTACCTAAATAGAGCATGCATTATAATTTTTTTCCTAGGTGTGATATTAGTCCGGTATCTAACAGATGGTGGACACTTAAATCCTGCATTCTGAACACTATAGCGTTTCTGGCAAAATCTTAGACAAAATTATATAGTAAGCAAAGTCGATGTATTACAATTTTTATTGAACTACTTTCGGGTAGTTGGATTTATCACTATTAAAGATGATTTGGCAAAGGCGTGAAGTATTGAAAGTCTAATTGTTAACATTCCGAAATTCTTTCAGTCTCCGACTTCATTTGATATTGCTGTCAATAGGAATTGACATTGGTCTCCTTCTTTAGTATTTCATCATTACCATGACTTAGTTCTTTCACTGTTTTAGTTTTCGTCAACCTTATTTACGACGTGTATAAACAATTTAAACGGATTTTTTTTCAAATAACTTCTTTTTTAATATCTCCAACACCTGTTTAAATCTAAAGCGGTTTATTAGTTACTCTACGTGACCAAATTTTTTTAATAATCCTTTATTAAATAAGGAAAAGCAAAATTTATTTTATATGACTTTTTCAACAAACAAAGTGTTGCATTCGTAAATAAGCACAAATAAAATACATGACAAAATGATTTTTTAAAGCCTACATATCTTATCGAATTCCATTATTATAACTTTGCCGTTACAATTGATGTTAATTTTAATGACCAGATAAATTGTTTTTCATTATCATAACTGGACAATAAGGTAGAAGTGAGAGTTAAGCTAAAGGGAGGATCATCCTACCTTTAACCCTTTGGTTACCAGCGCCGGATTTAGCCGGCATACACAAAACGCCCCGTGTGTACCAGCGCCGGATTTAGACGGAATACACAAAATATTATTTTTATGTTTTGATTCCTGTTTTAAGACATATCACAGCCAAATAAATTAATAGCACTTATCCTAATTTAAATTTTTATTTAATATATCAGCCAAATCTTTAAATATATAACACTTAAATAGAAAATTCAAATATCAACTTGCTATCATGCAATCTGCACACTTCGTGGCGTGCTGCTAGGCGGAATGGGCTGCGGTAACCAAGAAGAGTTAACTTTTAAAGTTAAGTTTATGTTTGAACTTGCCATATTATGGGCCATTATTACAAATTGCGGTTAACTAAAGGGAGGATTTTAAGGGGCAGATAAATTGTTTTTCTTTATTATGAGTACCCAATAAGATAGAAGTGATCGTTAAGCTAAAGGGAAGATCATCCTACTGGTAAATTTTAAAGTTAAGTTTATGTCTGAACTTGTCATATTATATATTATTTACAATATGGCAACTTCAAATTTAAACAAAATGAGCATATACAACAAAAAATGAACCCGTCAGTTTTATCGACATTGATCCGGCATTGCCATATTTTTGAAAACAGTTAACATTATTTTATCTGTAAGTTGTAATAACTAAAATAAGTTAAAGGTAACTTTACAGTTCCCTTTAGCTAAAGGTACCTCTAACTAAACCCAAGTTTAACGGAAAGTTGTAATAATGGCCCTTACTGTTGCAGATTACAGCTGAACGATGCTATAAATCATATGTAGTCATTTGAAAGCTGTCAAACGAATACTGTTGTACATACATATGTATGTATGTAGCTGCTGAGTAGAATGTATGTAATAGTTGAACAAATAATGTAACAAATTGAAAATTAATAGATGAACGATGACAAATTATAATTGCAATTAATAGATGAAAATGCTACAATTTAAATTTCAATTTATTGAAATTGAAACAGCGGGAATAGGAAAAACTGAAATAGAACCAGAAAATCAATCCAAAATCTTATTAATTTATTGCCGTATTTTTTTTTTAGTACTATTTACATACGAATTATAAATAAAACATATCATTCAGATATAATATAAACTGAATACATATGTATAAACGCTTTGCATAAGAGTCTACATATGTCAAGGGTAATCATTTAAATTACAACGTCTTAAACCTAATCTTTTTGACATGAGCCTGTGAGGCTAATTTTGATTATCTAACATACCGCAACCAAATTTAATGACTTTTATTTTACATACCCTGGGAGAAAATTCACTAAAGAAAATGAGTACACGCTTTGCGTCGTTAAATTTTCGAAGTTACGGTGTTTTGGGTTCGAGTGTATAATTACAGAGTGCAACAGTGAAAATACACCCGAGTAACTACATAGTCTAAGTTGTTGAATTAGTTGAGTAGAACTCAAAAATACTTCTTTAATATTTCTCGGTAAAAAATTTAATTAAAAACTTTTTAAATGAATAATTTTATCAATATTGCTCCGGTACTGCCGTAAAAATTAAAAAAGTAACTTTATTTAATCTGAAGGTTGTAACAACGAAAAGAAGTTAAAGTTGACTTCAAAGTTAACTTTAACGAATCCCAACTTTAACAGCAAGTTGTAATAATGACCCTTACACTATCGTTTGCACATGTGTGAACTTCCATATTTTTGAGAAATGGCCGCTGATACCCTCTAGGAAGATTTAATTGTTTAATCTTAAAGTACAAAGTAGAGATGAGCGATATTTTCAAAACTGTGATTTAATCACGGTGATTGATAATTCACTGGTAACTACAGTGATTTATTTTGCCAAATAACAGTTACTAATAATGTCGATTTTTGAAAATTGTAAAATACTCAAATTTATTTCATTTTATTTTGAACGAGGCAGAACTACTATTAGATGATGTTGATTATTTACTTTTGTCTTTTATACATGAACTTTCTGTGAAACTTAATTGTCAAACTTCATATAAAAAAAAAAATTACATTAAAAATAATAACATTGATGACACCACTTTGATTTTGTTTAGTAGTCTTTTCGTAGTATGTATCTAGTTGTCTCTTTCTTACGACTTAATAAAATACGTTGTTGTCATTATTGTTTTCTTTTGGAATACTGTGATCATAATCACTGTTTTAAAGAACAGTGATTAACAAATCACGTTCACTGAGAACAACGTTCTTCAAAAATCACTGGATCGCTCATCTCTAGTACAAAGTTGGAAATAACGTTTAAAAGTGGAGAATATGGTTTCATTAAATATAATTTTGTCCTACCATACCTACAAGAATAATAAATGATGATTAGGAAATGAAATTCTTTTTGATAAACTGAACAGAATACCTTTAACTTCTTGTTATAATTATCTGCATAAAATTTAATTAAATTAATTTAACTTCATAGTTTATTACATACAATAATTTACATTCCAATAATTTCAGAATGTTGGCCGAGTATTAAGACGTACTCGTTTAGCACAAAATTTAGATTTAACTCAAGTGACGGTCCCTATTGGAGTTTTGCTTGTTATTTTTGAATCCCGACCAGATTCATTGCCACAAGTAGCCGCACTCGCTATGGCCTCTGCCAACGGTTTGCTGCTAAAGGGTGGCAAAGAGGCAGCCTATAGTAATAAGGCTCTTATGGAATTAGTAAAGGAAGCTCTTGCAACTGTTGGTGCTGAAAAGGCAGTATCTCTGGTATGCGGTTAAATTAAACTTTTATAAGAAAATCAATTAAATAAACTAAAATATGCTGCAGGTATCAACGCGAGAGGAAATTAGCGATTTATTGTCAATGGAGGACCATATTGATTTAATCATACCGCGTGGCTCATCTGATTTAGTTCGCCACATCCAACAGCAGTCAGTACACATTCCCGTTTTGGGTCATGCAGAGGGTGTCTGTCATGTTTTCATCGATAAAGATGCCGATATACAAAAAGCCTTAAAAATAGCTCGTGATGCTAAATGTGATTATCCTGCAGGTAGGTAACATTCGTAACAATTTTAATAAAATAAAATTGAAGTTGAAATATAAAAAAACAACACTTTTATCCTAAAGTTTCATATTTTATTGAGAGCCCTTATCCTGTATCAAATGTTTTTCATTTTCGGTTTCATTTTGGCGTTGAATTTATTTGTAACATCCATGAAGTCACTCTAATTAAACTTCATTCATTTATTAGAAATTTCTATTTAAACTAACAAACACTTCAAACAATTTCCACCACTCAAAATTAGAAAAGTTGGAAAACTTTTTAGTTAATTTGATTGCATACCATACATGATACAATTGGAACTTTTGTTTCAATTGGTAATTATACTATACTTACATATATTTTTATTACAACATTACACTATAGGCTACAATATGACTACATTTTCTATCCAAAATTATAAAGAATCACTGAATAAGGACGAAAATCGATATACGGGGGTTTTTGAGGTTGCTGGTTTTGAATACGAAGTAAAATTTTTCAAAAATCAAAATGGCGGATCTAATATGGCGGCCTAAATTTAACAATTTCTACAGAATTACAAGAAAATCAGTGTAGAGGAGTTTGTGAAGATGCTGATTTCGAAACTGAAGTAAAGTTTTCCAAAATTCAAAATGTGGGATCCAATATGGTGTCTTAATTTTCTAATTTCGAATCTGACCTAAAATTTTTCAAATTCAAAATGGCCGGCCCAATATGGCTACCTAAATTTCTTCAGATTTTCGTGAAAATCAGTATTTGGTGATTTTTAATGATGCTGATTTCGAATCTCAGATAAAAATTTGTGTGATAAACTAGGTCGTAATCCTGACTGAATGGTTGTAATGACCAATTATGTATGTATGATAAAAAATTTTATATACAAAATGAGGTATCTACATACATAATTGGCCATTACAATCCTTCAGTCAGGATTACGGCCTAGCTTCTCACACCACTCATGTTGTGTGTGTTAATTTTATACATGAGTGGCGGGACCTGCAGTTATAGTCGACTCCGAACGACAGATTTTTGAGAAGATTTTCATTTCAATTTTATTTACTCTCAGAGTTTTTGCCAGAAATCTGCTGAGAAGAAGTTGCCGAAGAAATATTTTTTCATATTTTCGTTTTCATGTCTAACCTGGGGTTTGAACCGTGGCCTTACGTCTAATAAGCCAACACATTATCTACTAGACTACGGCGACAAAATGGGGTATCTAATATTATATTATAAAATTTCTTCTGATTTCAGTGGGTAATTAAGTAGAAATTTTTGTAGAAAATATTTAAAAATTTTTTTGCTACAAAAATGATATTCCTCGAAAAAAAAGCAAAAAATCGCAAAATGAAATTGATAAAAATTAACTCAAAACTCTTCATTTAATAAGTCTTTAATTGCTCTAATGCGACCAAAACTCAATTTTCAGAAAAAAATTTAATTAAAGGTTATTTAGGGTGCCCTGGTAGGTAGTCCAGTGGGTAGTGTGCTAGACTATTAGCGTGCGGGTCGTGGGTTCGACACGTGGTATGACACTACACCGAGCATATGGTCAAGTTACTCCGCTCATACATAATTAGAATATAATTTATAATTGTATTGTAATTAATAATAAATAAAATAAAATAAAGGTTATTTATTTTGTTTATTTATTTATTCAAAAAAATACTACAAGAATATATCTTATATTGCTTAGCAATTGTTATTAACATTAATTTGGAATCATCTATTTTAAATAATTTAACAAATCTAATAAAAAAATTAATTTAAAAAGAAGAGAAACTTAAAATTTAAGAAAATAAAAGGAAAGGATAAAAGAAACATTATTATCACAATAATGTTAAAAGAAAAGAAAGAATATTACAGTTATAATAATACTAAGGGGTGAAAACAAAAAAAAACAAAAAAAAAACATTTACAAAGTTAGAGAAAATTATCTATGCAAAGTGCTTGAAAATGGCAGGTTTCAAGTGGGTTGCATATTAATGCATTTGAGGAGGAAGTTGGCTCCAGAGACGGATGGATTGAATGAAAAAGTGTTGCTGAGAGATGGCCTTGTTATATTTTGTAGAATTAATCTTGATTCCTCTATTTGACCTAGAAAATACTAAGCTCTAATAGAAATAAGGTGGCTGTCGATTATATATTATTGTCGATTATATATGCAGGAACAGCAGTCCGGCAATTCATTAAATTGTCAAATGTGACAGTATAAATTAGTCGGGTGAAATGCGATATGGTCCCATTTCACCTAATGCCAAAAATATATCGTGCTATAGCATCGTCTACTAATTGCATCGCAGCTAGCAAACAGCTCACATCCATACATAAGAGTCGGTAGTCTTCGCTAATAGCATTCGAATATTAATCGGTGTAAAATACTGTGACATCCAGAGATTTGGAAGCAATTATGAGATATCAGAATTATAAGCTTATTCGCTAAAAAATATTTTTTAATAAAATCTTTTTCTTAAACTATTAAGCACTTCCTATCACTTTTGTTTTCCATATTTAATTTAAATTTATGCTTGTATATGCACACAGTATATACTGCCTTTAAACTTTGCTTACAAACAATTGGGCAATTCACACAATCCCTTGTATCGTTGCATTCAGTGTACTGTTGGACGAATTTACAACAGTGTATGCTTGTTGTTGATAATTTTCATATAAAAATCCGATACACTTCAACACATTTTTTTCATATGTTTTTACATTTTGTACTGGTTTCGTGCTATCAGTTTATCTAAATGTCAGTAATCAAGAAGAAGAATAAAAATACAAAATATTTTCTATGTGAAATGAGTCAACAATTAACATTTCAAAATTATATTGTTCGCACTGAAAATTAATTAATTTCCTTTTTTCTTAACATTTTCCAGTTCGTTTGCTTGAAAATCAAATTCTAAATATCGGTATTATTTGGAATACGAACGTTCAGCATAGCACTGAACGTTCACAAACAAAAATTGTATTCAATACAACATACACGATACAAAGTCGTGTGAATTGGCCAAATGATTTTGAACACCCGCTAAACAACCGTCGTTAATTTTTTTACAAAAACAAAATATGGTATTATTAGCCTTGTATTGTTCTCTATCAAATAAAAAAAACAAAAAAGCATTCTTGAAAGTGAGAAAAATGATTTTTTTGCCACAAAAAAGGGTAAAATTACCCATAGTGCATTATATTGAAGTACATCTGTTTTTTTGTAATTTCCATAACGAAAATAGAAAAATTGTTAAAAATTGTATATAAGTATGTTAACTTGTTTATTCAAAATAAGAGAGTGCAAATGCTTAAAATCCACACGTATTACAATCAACACTTTTACCAAGAGAAGCCGTAGCGTTTGTGTGGATTTCGACATTTGTTTTTATTTTTCGTATTGAAAATCCAATACATAACTCCTTCTAAAAAACCCTTTTGTTGAGAGGATAACTAACACTATCACGTTTATATGCCATTTTCTGTTTTATTTATATGGTGTAGCACATATCTACATTCGTAATATGTATGTAACGAGAATTTTTTTAGTATAACGAAATATTGTTTATCAGAGATGTAGCCCTACAGCAGGGGATACCAAAATTTTTTTGGTTGTGTATTAGTGTGTAAGAGAGAGAAAATAAGTTAAGAGAATTTATTTATTTACAGCCATAGAAAAGTGTTAGTAATATACGCTATTTTGACAGTGACCAAAACGTACAATTGGACATAATTACCATGAAAATGATTTTAATAATTTTTAATGCAGAGTTGCAGATTAAAACATTGGAAAACTTTTAAATGTAATGTATGTATATAATTAGCATATTTTATTAAAAACGGTATTTAATATTAGGAAAATTTCATGTCAAACAAATTAATGCGATTGTCAAATATACTATAAGATACAGTTTTTGTACTTGGACCTTTTTATCACTGCTTCTAAATGTTGATGCAACGAAATTGAAACAAAATTTTGTAATAAAGTTTTTCTCTTCACATCGTAATCGCTGCTCCAAATTGAATACGGGCAAATATGTATGCCCAATAATGTTAAGATGTGGGGATTGTCTCGAATAACTTTTGACAAACATGAATAAGCCACATCATCGCATCGTGTAATATGTGATTTGCATCATTGTTTCCATAGAAAGCAAATGTGTTCAATTGAAGTTTTTGAACAAATCCATCTTAACCTAAAATTAGAAAAAACTTCCTGGATTTGGCTTAATAATGACTGAAGTTCTTACCATAAACATATATCAAACAACATAATCCCAAAAATACATTCATACATAATTGATCATTACACGACCATTTTGCCAGTTGCTAGATCTAAGCATAATGGGAAACACAGATTACAGAAGGAACTTAGATTGGACTAGGAAATAGTGCATGAAATTAAACAGTTCTATGTCAATACATGTCGACTTTACAAATAAATCATATTTATTTTATAGACAGCATACAGATACCGTAAACTAATGCAGTAAAATAATCTTGGTACGATACAGGATGTAAAACTGCGTTGGAACGAAGATTTTGAAATTATTATTGTCGAATTACTGGAAGAAGCTAATTAACAAATTACTGATGTGAAATCAAATATTGAAACCTATATGGACTTATGGTGTACAATCGTGGGGAGGCACAAGCGAGAAAAATATTAATATTATTCAACGTTTCCTAAACAAAGTACTCACATGCATAGTAAATGCACCATGGTACGATTTACATTACGATCTTACAGTTAAATACAGTTAGAGTTTGAAAACAATGCAACAAAGCACAACATCCGACTGAGATGTAGAGTTAATTTGCAAGTATCATATATTGTTTACCCTGTACGTTTGGAACGCAGAATTGAAAAAAGGAAACCATCCGAGTTAATTAGAAACTCTCTACTACATTGACGACTAAATAACATTATAATTAAATATAAAATACACCAATACCTCACTTTGCGTCGTGGTTACGTTCCAAAAAAACACGACGCAAATTGAAACGACATAAAGTGAATTATGATAAAGTGATTATGAATTATAGCACACCAAGTAAAGATCGAAGACATGTAGGTTTCAGGGTTACGAAAATACTACATTTTAAAAAGAAAATTAAACAAAGTAAACATTTAAAAAACAAAAATAATATACAATTTTATTACATACATGTAAAACACAACTTCAATGAAAATAAAATATTCATTTAATTTATAAAAAACAAAATAAAAATTAATCACTGTCCGATGAGTCCATAGTGCCTGTTGCCGTAAGTCGGCAACCAACCAAACCAATGTTTACTTTTTTATGTAAAATAAATTTCCTTGTATCAATTGAATTCTTAGCTACCGCCTGGAACGCTATAAAACTCCTTCCGCTGTCAGGAACGTTTTTTTTTTAAATCTCCATAGCTTCGTCAATCAAACACAACGCTTTGAAAATTTATTGGGAGGTTAAATTTTGTTCTTCGGAAATTTCTTCATTAGCAAATTGCAATTTCAGTTGCAATAGTTCTTCATTATACAATTCTTGGTTTTTTTTATAAAAAAAGAACCTTTCAAAAAATTAAAGGCTCGAGCCTAAGACAACGCAACAAAATATCTAACGACACACAGTGAAAATTAGTACTAATTCAGCAGTGACGCAAAACGAAACCGCGCAAAGCGAGGTATTGGTGTATATTAAAGTTTCATTTTCATTGCAGCCCTTCAGTCAAGATTAAGATCTAGTTTCTCACACCACCCATGTTATGTGTGTTAATTTTACTCATACTATAGGAATATAGGTTCCAGTTTAACGACGACTCCGAACGACCAATTTTTTGAGAAACATTTCTTTTACTCTCAGAGTTTTTTTAAATACTGTTGAGAGGAAGTAGTCGAAATTTTTTATATTTCGCTTTTTTTCGAGATGTCTGGGCTGAGGTTTGAACCAGAGCTTAACATCCAATGAGCCCTACTAGACTATGGCGTTAATTTAACTGTTTTAAATGAAATTACTTGTTAGTTGTAATACTAAATGGAATGTCAAATTTTATGTTCCATCAAACCCAATAATTACAATATGCGATAAATTAAAAAAATTAAATATACCCAGCTAATGACATAGTGTAGGTTGTGAATTTTGTTGAGTAGAACTCAAAATTATTTTTTTTATATTTCTTGGACCCTCCAAACTTGTTTTATTTGACATAAACTGTTTTTTTTATTTTACTCACACATTTATTGAATACACAAACATTTCTGAACCGATCTCCAAAATTAAAATCTCATTAGAAAGGAGAGGGATGGGCCTTTAAAACTATATACGTATGCGAATTTTTTCATATTTTTTCATATTTGTCCGTTCATAGTAACAAATTTTTGAAAAATATGAAATAAGTGATGAGGTTCTGAAAGTGCATTCTTGATTGACACTTCGTTTGATCAAATCAGACAAAAAATACCGTAGTTATTATTTAAAGAGTCTAACAGTAGCGGTGTATTTTTCTTGATTGTTTATCGGAAAATGTGTCAATTTCGCGTTTGAACGACCACCAGAAGTTGACCAATGTTTGTGCAAAGAGAAATAATAAACACATATTAACCGACTTCTGGTAGTCGTACAAACGTGAAATTGACACATTTTGATATAAACAATCAAGAGCCCTCAAAACTTCAGAAAATTTTTCAACTGAAAGTTCATTTGATAAGATGACATATCGACGCCTCCGTTCTATAAAATTCTAAGTCGAAAAAGTGTGTTTTTGGTTATAAGCTCTCAAAGGTTTCACGCGACATACGACTATATTTGTATTCTAAGTAGATTTTACCCTATAACTTCGGAACGGATCGGCGCATATTAACCAAATTTTGACAGTATTTAAGTTAGGGAACGTAGAATTTCAAAATGCAAGAACATTAAAAATGTTCTAAGTACACTTAGAGCGTTATATAATGGAGGCGTCGATATGTATATATATAAAAAATGTAACATGACTGTTATACTATTTAAATAATAAGTACGGTAATTTTTGTCCGATTTGATCAAACGAAGTGTCAATCTCTTCACAAGATAATGCATTTTCAGAATGTCATCACTTATTTTACATTTTTAATTAAATTTTGCTAGTAAGAATAGCTAAAATTGAGAAAAAATCATATTTTCCAAGTTTACCCAATCGAAACTGTTAACATGTAAGTTTGAATTATAATAAATACATAGAAATACACTCGTGGACACACAATTAAGTCACTTATGCAACATTTTTCATTTTTGTAAAAATTAAGAAGATTTAAGAAAAATGGAAACAAAAACAACTAATATTTGTTAATTCCATATGCTTAATAATTAATTAACAACAAAAACTTAAATAGTTCTTCATTATAAAAAATGTTTTGGTATGGAGTTGATATCAGACTTAAAATTTAAGTGGACACATAATTAAGTCATCTGAAAAAAAATATTGAAAATTTAATTTTATTGCTTTATTTTCCACCCAAACTATTTTGAACCTTTAATATTTTGTGGGATACCCTTTTTGGCGTATTATTTCAGTACATCTTGGTGGCATTGAGTTGATTAAATTGCGACACTGCTCAGGACTAAGGTTATTATATTCTGCCTGGATAAGCTGCCAAAGTGCTTTTTTGCTGCTAGGTTTTTTGGCCGCAACTGCTCGTTTTACGATCCCCCAAAGATTTTCAATAGGGTACAGATCGGGACTTTGAGCTGGTCAATCAAGAACCCTTATATTTTCCCCAGCAAACCAAGCTTTAACTACCCGAGATGTATGCTCCGGGTCGTTATCATGCTGAAATATCCACGCTAGTGGTAATTCGTCCTCATAATCTTTAGTCAAATTGTTCTGTAGGATGTCTTTATACATTTCCCCGGTCATTTTCCCAATTTTCTTACCAGGCGACCAACGCCGGATGAGGTAAAACAACCCCAAACCATTACTGACGAACCTCCAGGCTTTACAGTTTTTTTGATGTACTTTGGGTCTAATTGTGTATTGACAGGACGTCAAACATAGGGCCTGCCATCGTTTCTAAAGATATTAAACTCTTCTAATTTTTTCTAACGGTACTTAATATCTGTAAGAGTTCAAATCATTGAACAAATAACGCACAGTTATTTTTGCACTGAGAAAAAGATATTGCATGAATAACTTAATTGTATGTCCACAAGTGTATATACCATATATATACAAAGTCTCATCTGTCCCCTTTTCAAAAAACTTTGGATTTTGAAAATAGGATAAAAAATGTTTGAGCAATCAATTATTTTGTGTGAAAAGATCAAAAATACCGTTTCTGTCAAATAAAGGTTGGGTGTATTTTGACTGTTATTAATAACGTAGAATTTTTTGATTTTGCGAAAGCAATACAAACTGCAACAAAAAATGGTTATGCTAGAGAGGTTATGCTAGGTATATTTGACTCTATCTAAGCAATTGTTTAAGCTTATTCAAATTTTTTTTTTGGTACTGTTTAGTTTTGTACATGTATATTTTGTATTTTATATTTTACAGTGTAAATATATTGCTCATAATCTATAATTGTTATTTTATTTAATTTTTCTTAACTTTATTTTTACTACTAACGTTGTTTGAATTGATAATACTTATTGTCTTTTAGCCTGCAACGCTATGGAAACTCTGCTTATTCATGAGGATTTAATGAGCGGCGACATTTTCAGTGACGTATGTAATATGCTTAAGCAAGAAGGGGTTAAGATTTATTCCGGACCAAAACTTAATCAGAAACTGACATTCGGGCCACCAGCAGCCAAGAGCCTGAGGCACGAATATGGCTCTTTAGAATGTTGCATAGAAATTGTTAAAGACCTCGAGGACGCCATTAACCACATACATACATTTGGTAGCGGTCATACAGATGTTATCGTAACTGAGAACGGTAAGTAGACCATGTACAGAACATGATCGCTATTGGTTCTTATTACATTTAAGTAATACGGTGTTCAGAAATCGGATAAATGCGGAAATCGTAATAAACGCCATTATTGAGCTCAATGTTTCATATAAAGTTTCAATTAATTATTGTGCAATAAATAGGCAAATTGTTATAATATTGAGTAAAACGTAAAATGCAGCGCTGCCATAATTGTGTTTAGTGAGCATATTACAATTAACCGAACACTTTCTGTTAATATTTATCAACTCAAATGTCAGCAACGACAAAAAAACACAAAACAAAATAAAAACAATGTTGTTGAAACAGCCAGCTGTTTTGTTTACTAGCTGTCAAATGAGTGTTGAATAAGCACCTCAACTGCGTATATTATTATGCCTGAACACTTAAAATATTGTACTCAATTAACCGAATATTGACTCAATAAAAGTGCATATCTGAACATAGTATTAGTTTGACGCCTGACGCACCAATTCAATAAATTTTGGTAATCATATTACGATTTGCAATAATTTTAATTAATTTAAAAATTAATTATTTAAATTACTTTTATGTACTCAACATTCCCAAGCAGCATTAAAAACTACTTAATTTCGATAAAATCGTTTATATTGTTTTATATATGTCGAAATTAAAATACAACACAGGCATTTTAATACCGAATATATAATTTTTGCTTTTTTTGCATAAAAGTTTATTTACTTACATTGATTTATTACTTGACTTTGCATTATTTTGCATCAACAATACAATAATGAGTTTTGTTTAATGATGTGTTTCCTAACAGAATCCGCTGCGCAGCACTTTTTAAATTCTGTCGATAGTGCCTGTGTCTTCCATAATGCCAGTTCTCGTTTTGCTGATGGTTTTCGTTTTGGTTTGGGAGCTGAAGTTGGCATATCTACTGCACGAATACACGCTAGAGGACCCGTCGGTGTAGAAGGCCTTCTAACCACAAAATGGATATTGAGAGGAGAAAATCACACAGCCGCTGATTTTGCTGAAGGTGGCAATAGCGTATGGTTACACGAATCACTACCAGTTTAAAACACAAAATACATACAGCATGTATATATGTACACACATATAGTTTTTTAACTTTAAGTTTAAATTGAAATTTGTATATGTACTTTGTAAAATTGATTACAACATTCTTATGTTGCCAAACATTAAATATTGTATTAACAATGAATTTCTCACAGTAATTTATTTGCAATCTACAAATTCTCTTTCAATAATTTGTGTAAGTATTAATTTTAATTATTTTAAGAATTGACGTATATACATACATATGTACATATCATATACATGTATACATAGTTTGTAAATGTATTTTAAATAATATTTTGGAACAAAATACGCGAACAGTCAGAATATCATGTGGACTGAAAGCGTGCTCAAATTAATAAGCTTAAAAATTTACAAAAAAGACGTTAAGATGAGGGTTTCCTAGCTTTTATCTTCCAAACTCCTTCATAATATAAGAAAAGATTAGAAATAAACTGATAAGCCTTTAATGTTCTTAAATGATGATGCTCTTTCATTGGATCTTTTTAAATCAGTATTACTGCTACTTCCTGACATTGTTTAAGTACAGTGAAAACTCTACTATCGGACACCTCCCGTAAGTGATCACCTGTTTTAAACGGACAATTTTTCTAGTCCCTTTGTTTTACAAGAACTTTTAAAACAGATTACTCTGGCCGGAAGCGGACACTTTTTTTCATTAAATATCTCCAGTGGACGGACAAAATTCAAAAATGTTAACCGATAAAAAATATACATACCCCACAACAACATATTTATGTACGTACAATGTTCAGCGTTAGAAGTCGTGGACCAGAATGATCCACATAAAAATTCCAAATACTTGGCATTCGCTTATCGATTGGACATTCACAACAGCTTTTCAATGTTGGAGTGCATTTGCATTAGGAAATTACAAATAGTTGTTTCCAACCAGCTTCATTAAGATTTGTTGAATTTTTAATAACACGTCTACAATCTTCACACAATTTATCGATTTTTTCCTGATTGAATGTCTATTTATTGTTGGAATTTTAGCTGTTTTCCACAGATGCTGAACATCATAGAATTTGGAAAATCCATGTGACTTATTACCATTCTGTGCTCTCAAAAATAATAAATAATTAATAACGCAACTTTTAGTTGGCAGTTGAAGTTTATTCAATTCCAATGGATAAAACATGTTAAATGATTTTTTTTATTTCGTATTGTTTTTACTTAACCACACTTAAGACGATTGATCAAAAATATCAATTCACAATTTAAATTAAGCTGCATATTCTCAAAATATTATTGCACAAAAACAAATGAGAACAAAAAAAGTAACTGTAATTATTTCATTTATGAGTCCACATGTTTTTAAAGTAGATGTGGACTAATATCACTTTCAAAATTAACGGTACATTTAAAAAAAAAAACATTGACTTCTACATATTTCTAAGATTTTTTTGCGAAAAATAAAAAGAGATTTTTTGGCTTTAAATTGTACTAGTTATCATTGGTTTAATACAATTTCTTCATTACTTTAAAAACAAACAACAAAAAACAACATTAAAAAAATTATTATTATTATTATTATTACCGAACAACGAGAAAATTACATTATAGCAGGATGTATCGCGAATGTTTTGGTTCAAATTGAAATATTCGTTGTAACGGGTGATTTTTTAGTTATTATCTTTTGGGCAACACTGGTTTAAACAGCTCACGCACGTTTCATGTTGTGTTTCACTGTCAAACATCTTCAGTTTGGTCTATAATTTAACCATGAATCGTCTTACAAACGAACAACGCTTGCAAATCATTGAATTTTATTATCAAAATGCGTGCTCTGTTAAGAAAGTTCATCGCTCGCTTCTTCCATTTTATGGTCAGTTTAATCGACCCACTGAAGCGGCTATTCGGGCTATTGTGTCTAAATTTCGCACCAAATTACATTGTTGGACATTAAACCACCAACACGCTTACGTAGAGTGCGAACTGAAGAAAATATCGCAGCTGTATCGGCCAGTGTTAAGGATGACCATCAATTATCGATTTGTCGCCGTTCGCAGCAATTGGGCCTCTGCTACTCAACAACGTGGAAAATTTTGCAGAAGGATTTAGGTGTGAAGCCTTTCAAAATACAGCTGGTGCAAGAATTGAAGCTGA
The DNA here is from genome assembly GCA_936449025.2 of Sarcophaga subvicina. Taxonomy (NCBI): domain Eukaryota; kingdom Metazoa; phylum Arthropoda; class Insecta; order Diptera; family Sarcophagidae; genus Sarcophaga; species Sarcophaga subvicina. The sequence continues at coordinate 29,334,576 of OW388083.2, forward strand.
ACGACCTACCGCAACGCAGAATTTTTGGTGAATGGGCTCTTGGAAAGTTAGCCGAAGATCCACTTCTTTATCGAAAAATTGTGTTCAGCGACGAAGCTCATTTTTGGCTCAATGGATACGTAAATAAGCAGAATTGTCGATTTTGGAGTGAAGGTCAGCCAGAACCATTGCAAAAGCTACCAATGCATCTAGAAAAAGTCGCAGTTTGGTGCGGTTTATGGGCTGGTGGCATCATTGGACCATACTGCTTCAAAGATGCTGCGAATCGTAACGTAACAGTGAGTGGTGAGCGCTACCGTGAGATGATATACAACTTTTTTTTCCCAAAATGCTATGTTAAAGCTCATGTCTATACAGACAAGCCCGCCTCAATTGACGCATTGGAAGACACCATTGAGGCATTTATTCGTGAAATACCGGCTGAAATGTTGCAAAGAGTAAGCCAAAATTGGACTAAGCGGATGGCGTAGTCGCGGTCAACATTTGCATGAAATAATCTTCAAACATTAAATTATATGGACCGTACTATCGATTCAAATAAAGATTCCATGCATTTTTCTGAATTTTATGTATTTTATTTGAAATTTTTTCCTATAGCTCTTAAAAAATCACCCATTATAACAAAATAAAAGTATAAGAAGTTATACATCAATGGAAAGCTTATAAAATTAGCGTTATTTTGATGCCCATTACATATATGAATTGAGTTAACAGAGGTTGTCAGATAGAGCAGAAATTAGATTTAAAAAAAGTTTAATAAAAATTGAACTAGATTGAATTTTGAAAAACGGAAAAAACCATTTTGGTTAAATTATATGGTCTTTATAATCAAGAAATTTCAACAATTTAGTTAAGTAAATTCTATGAAAAAATTAAAAAAATAACAATTTTGTCCGAAATTTTCAAAATTTTTGATTTTTCAAAATTTGTTTTAAAATTTCTGATAACCTATTGAAAGCGTCTCTTAAAGACCTTTCATATGATACCAAATTTATATATAGTTTCTTTGGAAGAAATATGAAAATAATTCAAAAAACCTCAAAAACGACCTTTTAATCCTTTTATCCAGCTCACCAAATATTGACCCCAGGACAAAAATTTTGAGAAACGTAGTCTCAGAATGAATCAAACTTTCATTTTAGTCGGGAACATTTGCAACTTTTATTTTGGGGCGACCCTAATGTACATATATGTATATAAAATTGCATATATTGTATGTATCATTGGCAGATTTCTGTGTAGTGTTTTCTATATTTTTTGAATGTGCTCATTTGGGACAGTGTGTCGATTGCGTGAGGTGTTAGTTATTGAAGAATTTTTATTGTAGGATGGCTGAACGAAATTCTCTTACATTAAAAAAAAAGTTAAAATAATAAATGTGCAAGAACAAGAAAAACTTAAAGTGCGTGAATTGGAAAAAGGTAACAAAACATTTTGAAAAATGGGTGCTAATGGGAATGTTTTGTTCAAGATTTAATATTGGGAAAACTCAGATTGAAGGCATTTTGAAAAATAAGGAAGATCTTAAGGCCGTATTGCAATCTGGAGTTAACATATACTTAAGTTGTGCTCAAATTTGTCTACTCATTAGTCATAATAGCATACTTAATAGCTCAAAATCCTAACATTTTTATAGTGAACTATCCCGTGGACGGACACCTCCCGTTAACGGTCAAATCTGCTATGACGATCACTGTAATTCCTAACAGCATATTTAACCTTTAAACCATAAAAGTTCAATGGACAATTATTTTCTTCTATTTTATTTTACTTGTAATAAACAAAATAAATACATATTATAACATTAGACAATTCAGTTGCAAAACAATTTAGTAAATTACACACGGATAATGGAACAGAAAACATTTAAGAAATTTCTTAAAGAAAAAGTAATATAATGCTGTGCGTTAGTTGAAGAGTTTTCGTCAAAAGTGTATTGCTTTTTGGGTATTCTGTTTTAAAATACCCATAGTAATGTATTCTACATTAAATATATACATGACTACAGTCCACAACCTGTCCCAAATAGAATACAAGATCACCATCGCAGTTGTGATCAACTTAGGCTAGTTTCTATTTTTGTTAGCAACAATGAATGGGTTAGCCATTATTACGAAAATAGAAACGGTGTAACATCATTTAACAACATTTAAAAGCTATACAATCAAATACAACGAACTTGTTACTAGTAAACCAACAACATCAGTAGTAAGAATTTAATCAGTCTTGTGTGAAGACGCGTAGCGAGTGGAGAGAACAGACGTGGTTTGAAGATCGCCGTTGAAAAATTTATAAGCAAAGAAGAATAGCGAACAAGCAATTATTGTTTTATACGTCAAGTTGTATACAGTGGTACACAAAAAAAGTCCGAACAATAAAGAATTTAATTAAATTAAATACCAATTTTTTGTTTGCAATCAACGAACTCATATTTTAAACGTTTTTAAAAGGGTATTTTCAAATGTCAAGTTGATAATGGTTATTAAAAATATATATGAATTTTACATAAAACAATAGTAATTTAAACTAACATAGTTGGTTTTAAAGCTTTCAAAATTTAATTCTTAACGAAATTGAAGACTAACGAAGTCAGCAATTTCATTGAATAAACTAGATCACATTAAACACTTGCATGTACAGTGGCTCAAATGTATAATAGGACAATAGATATGAGATTATTCAAATGCTGATTTTTCCACTTCAATGGAAATATATCAAAATAAAAAAATTGGTTCGGATTTATAGATAATTAAATAATAACTACTGTAATTTTTGTCCGATTTGAAGTGTCAATCTCTTCACAACATAATGTACTTTCAGAATGTCATCACTTATTTCATATTTTTTAATAAAAGTTTGCTACTAAGAATGGATAAACTTGAAAAAATATTATATTAAATATAAGTTTACCTAATCAAACCTCATAGAATATTAAATCAATTAATATATATGCATACCGTTTTAAAGGCACATCCCACATCTTTCTAAGAAAGTTTAAATTTGTGATATTGGTACAGAAATGTTTGTGTAATTAATAAATTTGTGAGTAAAGTCCACAAAAAAAAACAGTTTTTGTCAAATAAAACATATTTAATGCATATCACATTTTTATGCCCAAATATTTTATGTACTGACAAATTGTTCAACAATGAAATACGAGTGTACCATAAATTTCAGAGATAATCAATTTTAATATATGCATTTTATTAAGAGTTAAAACTTACAAGCTGATTTGAACGAAAACTACAATACTGACAAACGTGGCAAGTTATTTTTGAGAATGTTTATTCTAAACACACAAATCTAAATCTCGATGAATCACTAGCTATGGCAGCAGAGTAAATTTCAAATCAATTGGACAAACATTTTTAGGGTCATTATTACAACTTTCCGTTAAACTTGGGTTTAGTTAAAAGTTCTTTTAGCTAAAGGGAACTGTAAAGTTACCTTTAACTTATTTTCGTTATTACAACTTACGGATAAAATAAAGTTAACTTTTTCAAAAATATGGCAGTGCCATAGCAATGTCGATAACACTGCACAATTATACAAGTTTTTTTTAAACGCAATGGCAACGACGGGCTTCTTTTATTGTTGTATTTGCTCACTTTGTTTATATTTGAAGTTGCCGTACTAAAAGTAATACATAATATGGCAAGTTCAAACGTAAGCTTAACTTCAAAAGTTACCTTAGTGACCACTTATAATAATGAAAAACAATTATCTGCCCGTTAAAATCCTCCCTTTAATTAACGGCAAGTTGTAATAATGGCCCTTAAAGAATTTATTTTAGACAATCGGTACAGACATTTTTATTGATAACGATACTATAAAATCTTGTAACTAACTTGGCACCAGGCATGTCCACTACTTCATTCGATTATAATCTAATACAGTTCAAATGAATATAAATAATTTATCTTTACAGCAATATTTGCTGACGAACAAAATATAAATTCTTTTTTATTGAAATGTTTTCATATTCATTCATACACAAATAATTGAAATTTACAAAAGTTTGCCATAACTCTGACGAAAATTTACAGAATGTTTTAACCCTAATCTTAGTGACAGAAAAATGTAAAAAATTTTGCTGACATGAGTCTCTAAGGCTCGAAAAATATTTAAGTATATTTTTTATAATAAACATTTGCATTCCTTACAAAACTTAATCGCAATTAATGTTGTTAACAGTTGTTTTCATTTAATTTTTAATCTAAATAAAAACAGATTTCCCCGACGTTAAGGTACGCGGCACAAAGAAATTAGCTTTTGCATATGAAAGGTTACTTTATGTATGAAAGATAAACATTTTTATAAATTGAAAATGCCTTACAATAATATGAAGTAAAAACTAAAAAAACATGAACTACTTTACATGAGTCTCTGAGGCCCACGTCAGTAGTTAACGTAACTATTTTATATTTCGGTCTCTAACAGATGGAAATATTTAATAATACTCCAATACCTCAGTTTGCGTTGTGGTTACATACATAATTGGTCATTACAATCCTTCAGTCAGGATTTCGATCTAGCTTCTGACACCACATGTTGTATGTGTTAATTTTATACAAGAGTGGTGGCACCTACAATTTAAAGTCGACGGATGTTTGAGAAACTTTTCATGACAATTTAATATACTCTCAGAGTTTTTGCCACAAATCTGCTGAGAGAAAGTCACCGCAGAAATATTTTTTCATATTTTCGTTTTGATGTCTGATTTGGGGTTTGAACCGAAGCCTTACGTCTAATAAGCCAACACACTACCTACTAGACTAGGGACACTTCGCGTTGTGGTTACTTAAAAAAAAAAAATCTCGACGAATATTGAAACGACGCAAAGTGAATTATGATTTTCTATAGCAAACCATGTAACGATCGAAGATAGGTTACCGGGTTACGAAAATACTACTTTCTAAAAAGAAAATTGACCGAAGTAAACATTTAACAAACAAAAATAATATAAAATTTTATTACATACGAGTACAAAAACACAAATTCAATTAAAACAAAATAAAAAATTCACTTAATTTATAACAGACTTATTGAAACTGAACTCTAAAATTGGTGAAAATAAAGTGAAAATAAAACTGTATTAAATGCTCTGATGACATGGCGCAATTAGAAACAAAAGTCGTGCTATCTTAAAAAAGAATTTTTTTTACAAATTGTAAAAAATAACACTATGCGTCTAAATACAAAAAATTAAATACATCCGTGCAACTACCCAGTCTAAGTTCTTCAGTTAGTTGAGTAGAACTCAAAAAGTCTTTTTTTATATTTCTCGAAGCCTCCAAACTTGTTATATTTAATAAAAACGGTTTTTTTCTTTTCATATGTTTGAACCTATTTTAAAAATCCAAAGTTTTTTAGAAAGAGGAGAGATTAGCTTTTCAAACGGCATACCTAAACATTTTATTCAAACTTATATGTTAGGAGTTTTGATGGGGCAAACTTGGAAAATATTATTTTTTTCTTATTTTATCAAGTTTTGTCATTCTTAATAGCAAAATTTAATTAAAAACTATAAAATAAGTGATGACATTCTTAAATTACATTCTTTTGTGAAGAAATTGACACTTCGTTTGATAAAATATGATAAAAATTGCAGTAGTTATTATATACAGAGTATAACAGCTGAGTCATTTTTTTATATATGCTGTCTTGTCAGATAAATTTTATGTTTAAAATTTTAAAATTTTTTGATGGATCTTCATTGTTTACCTATGAATTTGCTCTTTGCACGTTTGAACGACTACCCGAATTGTCTAATGTTTGCGTTTTTCGCAAATATGCACAAACATTAGCAAACTTCCTGTGGTTGGTCCAACGCAAAAAGGACACTTTTTTCAGTAAACACTCAAGATCTATCAAAAATTTTGGAATTTTTTTAGGTTAGGTTAGGTTAGAGGACATGTACTTGTCAATTAAGACAAGTACAGTACCCGGAGGTCGAATTGACCCATTATACAACGTCCTAGTTTCTCACACCACACTGTTGTGTGTGTTAATTTTATACATGAGTGGTGGGACCTACAGTTTAAAGTCGACTCCGAACTACAAATTTTTGAGAAACTTTTTTCATGGCAATTTTATTTACTCTAAGAATTTTTGCCAGAAATCTGGTGTGCGGAAGTCGCCGAAAAATACTTTTTGTATTTTGTCTTTGATATCTGGCCTGGGGCTCGAACCCTGGCTTTGCGTCTAATAAGCCAACACACTACCTACTAGACTACGGCAACTTCTATTTTTTTTACTTAAAATTCATTTGACAATACAGCATATTTAAGGTAGCATATATACACTTTAAGCATATTATCACTTGTTTTATAGTTTTTAATTACATTTTTTTCCGAGAAATATAAAAAAAGGATTTTTGAGTTCTACTCAACTAACTCAACAACTTAGACTATGCAGTTACTCGGGTGTATTTTCACTGTTACACCCTGTAATTATACACTCGAACCCAAAACAAGGTAACTTAGAAAATTTAACGACTTACAGTCGAAGTTAGTACTAATACAGCAGCGAAAAAATGCAAAACGAAACGACGCAAAGCGAGGTATTGGTTTACTCATTTTCTTTAGTGAATTTTCTCCCAGAGTATGTAAAATAAAAGTCATGAAATTTGGTTGCGGTATGTTAGATAATCAAAATTAGCCTCACAGGCTCATGTCAAAAAGATTAGGTTTAAGACGTTGTAATTTAAATGATTACCCTTGACATATGTAGACTTTTATGCAAAGCGTTCATACATATGTATTCAAATTATATTATATCTGAATGATGTGTTTTATTTATAATTCGTATGTAAATAGTAGTAAAAAATACAATACGGCAATAAATTAATAAGATTTTGGATTGATTTTCTGGTTCTATTTCAGTTTTTTCTATTCCCGCTGTTTCAATTTCAATAAATTGGAATTTAAATTGTAGCATTTTCATCTATTAATTGCAATTATAATTTGTCATCGTTCATCTATTAATTTTCAATTTGTTACATTACTTAGTACCACCATAAGTTGAAAATTTGTTCAACTATAACATACATTCTACTCAGCAGCTACATACATACATATGTATGTACAACAGTATTCGTTTGACAGCTTTCAAATCACTGCATATGATTTATAGCATCGTTCATCTGTAGTCTGCAACAGTAAGTGTAATATTCGTTACCAACTTTACCTATATTACTGGATTAAAAAATGCAATAGTATTACTATTATTTTCAGTTCAGGGTGAAGGTTCAGACTTGCAATCAAAATTTTTACGACTCTTAATTAGTAAGTACATATGTATAAAGTGCTAGTCACCCAAACGTAACGTAACGTACCGTAGCGAATGTTCTTTTTTAGCATATGGAGAGCAATGTAAACGCTTAATGAAACGTTCTCTCTCGTTAGCAAAACGGAACGATCTGTATAAAACAGAATTCTCTCACGTTTTTACGTGGCATTTGAACATGAGAGATGGGGCCATTGTATGCAGAGTTGCATCATGTTTATTTATACAAAACTTTTAAATTATTACATGTATATAATGAAATTTTTAATTTTTGATTAAAATAATAGCAAAAAAATTATTTCATAAGAAACAAATACTTATTGTTATGTTTCAATTGTGCACACAAAAACATTTTAACAAAATAAGTAAGTAATAAGTATGACGAAGTGATATCAATTCTCCTTTTTGATACTTTCATATATAAAGGGTCCGCCAAATAACTTTTCTTTTTTGAAAATGCTTTATAAAAACTACTGAATATTTTCTCAATTTTCTTTTTTTATTTGAAAGTACAATCCTTTCGGTTAATAATGGAGAATAATTTCATTCAAATGGCTGCCTCGGCTGGCCATGCAGTAGCCTACACGATCGGTCCAATTTTTAAGCACATTAACTTTGACGGCACCCCACAAATAATAGTCCACCGGTGTCAAATCGCAGCTCCGAGGTGGCCAAACGACATCAACTCTGCGGCTGATAATGCGATCTTCAAAAACAGGGCGCAAAACATCGAGTGTAGCTTCGGCTATGTGGCACGTAGCGCCGTCCTGTTGAAACCAAATGTTGCCAGTATCCTCCTCTTCAATTTTTGTGAACAGAAATTCGTTCAACATGGCCCGATAACGATCGCTATTGACTGTAACGACCACTCCTTGCTCATTTTCGAAGAAAAATGGCCCAATTATGCCTCTGAAGCAAAATCCGCACCAAACAGTGACTCGTTTTGGGTTTTCTGTGCCCCAAATGCGACAATTTTGCTTGTTTACATACCCGCCAAGATCAAACTGAGCTTCATAGTTATGTGTGTGAACACCCATAATGATCGTTGTAGTAATCATACATGTGTACATGTAAATTTTGATATGTTTGGTTCAACTGTACCATTTACTTTATTATTTTTCTCTGCTTAAATAACAGTTTTAATTGGTCATGCACAATCTTGTTTTTTTTGCGGTAACCGTAATTATTTATTCATGTTTCATGTAACTTTTAATATAAATACATATTTGGTACAACTGTACCATTTATTTGATATTATTCTTTTTCTATACCTTTTTAAATAAACATGATTGAGCATGTACAATCTTGCTTTCTTTTGTTATGATTTGACATAACAAACGTTAACGCATATGAAATAAATGTATGTACATACTTGCTTACTTTGCTACATGTAAAAAGAATGTAGGAAGAAAAAGCAAGAAGGCATAATAAATAAAATCAAACATGATCATGCATGCACGATCATGTTTGGTTTTGTTCGTTTACATTAAACTATATATAAACGGTAGCATAGAAAGCAAATGATGATTATTGATCTAGCGTTCGAACGAGAAGTATCAAATTAAGAATTATTTAAAGAGTAAAAATAAGAATTGTTGTTGCCCGTTAAAATTGTGTTTAATATTAAAATAAGAATTGTTGTAAATAAAATATTTCTTTAAATAAATAAAAATATAAATAAAATAAATTTGGTTTTACTTAAAAACTAAATATCATAACTCTTCATCTGAAAAGATGAGTTTTTTTTGCCAAAATTGTCATCTTCTGGTGTAGGCTACTGCATGGCCAGCCGAGGCAGCCATTTGAATGAAATTATTTTCCATTATTAACCGGAAGGATTGTACTTTCAAATAAAAAAAGGAATTTGAGAAAATATTCAGTAGTTTTTTTTTTTAAATTTTCAAAAAAAAAGTTATTTGGCGGACCCTTTATTAATCGTATGTATTAACCTCTTAAATTTGTATATAAAAAATGATTTTTCTTTAAATATTATTATAATTGTAATGCGTATAAAAACAATTTCAAACATAATAAATAAAAAATATGTATTTTGAGTGGCAATGTAACGCAAATGCCTTTTTTGGTACTTTCCTATTTATACAAAAATATTTTTAACCTTTAAAATTTTTAAATGCTTATTCTTATGATTCTAATGTACATAAAGAATTATAAGAGTATTTTTTTATTATTACTATCCTAGGTAGAGGCATTGTTTTGCAATTTAATAAAAAAAAACAAAAAAATCACTTTAAATAGAACAAAATTCAACTGTACTTACGTATATATAAATTCCATAAATATTGACTCAAGTTAAACCAAAAATGTAATATTCTATAATATTACAAGAATAAATATTTATAACATAAAACAAAATAAATAGTTGCTTACAATCAAACAGCTGTTTGCTATATCCAGAAACTATAGTCTGTCAGGGTAAAATTTTACTTCGCATTTCTACGCTATAAGAAGCAAATATAACTTCTTCTAATTAGGGCCCAATTGATACTTTTTGGATTATGCTTTACCTTAACAGCACTCATCTCTGTACTGCCTGACTTCGTGCAAATGTCTGTATACCAATTTCTTTGCATTGTGTTGTTTTCGTTTGTGTGTTGCTTTGTGTTCTGTTTCGTTTTTATTTACATTCTTCGTTGACAGCTGTCACGTTTTAAACGTTTCTATAACTACACCAACGTTTTTAATTCTACGTACGTTACGGTTTTACGTTCCTTACGCTTGAGTAACCACCCCTTAAGTGAATATATATTTCGTATGAATGCTTGAAAGAAAATGCTACTTCTATTTTCATACAAGAATATGTGTAGCAAATTTACACCCCAGTTGACACTTTTTGTTGTGCTTTTAATAAATCAAACAACTCAGTCCACAATCTTGTTTAACAGCACATGTTTTATCATCATGTCTGTATCTATTTGAGAACGTGTGTTATACCCGAAACTTTGTTGGGAACAGTTTTTAGAGTGTTCTTTCGTTCGCTCTGGTGCAAGAAACTAATATTAAAGGTATGTCTGTGTACTCCAAACAACGTTGTGGTTTCTACTTGCAAAAATATGTTCTGAAATTGTACAAGGTATTGGGGACCTTGATGACATCAATTCTTATAGATTTTTAAATTCCCATTAAGATTTTTTGTGTTTTCAACTTGTTACTTTGCTTCTTACTGTTGCATTAGTTTTCAAAAATTAAAACTGAATATGTGTGTGTGTAAAAATGCATCAACGTAAATGAATGTAAGCACATACATACATGCATACGTATAGTGTTACATAAAGTTCTCTACCTGGATAATTAAAAACTTAAAATTTTGATGAAAATTGTTTGAAGGGATTGTTTCCGAGGAGTTATCATTTAGGATTATAATTAAAATTAAAATAAAAGAGAATTTATAACATAAAAAATTTCAAAATGTAATTAAGAACTAAATCATAAAATAAAAAATCATGTCACATATCTAAGCATATACTCGTACATATGTACGCCATCAAAGTTAGTAGATTCATGTCACATTGTTACATAGCTAAAGCAAACTAAATAAAAATATTGTTACGAAAATGGAAACGGTGTAACATCGTTTAAAATTGAAATGAGCAAAAGCTACACAAACAAATACAACGAACTTGCTACAAGTTAACCAACAACATCAGTATAAAAGAAAAGGGGATAGACAAGTAAGCGAGAACGCAACAACAAGCAATGTGAATAAAGTACACAAACAACAATGAACGCGCGATAGAGTTCTCGAGAACGCGATACCCCGAACGTTAGACTTTAAGAACCTTCATCAGACTGATTACGTAGGCATATGAAAAGGCAAAACAAAGCAGGCAATGAATAGTAAGAATTCAGTCTGTCTTGTGTGAAGACGCGTTGCGTGTGAAGAGAACAGTCGTGGTTCGAAGATCTCCGTTGTCAAGATCTGCGCTGTAAACATAGAAAAATTTCGAACAAGCAATTATTGTCAAGCTGCAAACAGTGGCATATAAAAGTAGTGCGAAAAATACGTAATTTAATTGAAACTAAACATCTATTTATTCTTATTTTGTTTGCAATCAAAGAACTCATAATTGAAATGTTTTTAAACAGGTAAAAACGTAACAATATGAAAACAAGATAAACCGACAACAACGATATTTACATGTATTACAGTAAACCGGTATCTCACGAACAAATATTTAGGAAAAGCTCAAAAATGCAACTACACATAGGGCCATTATTACAGCTTGCCGGTAACTAAAGAAAGGATTTTAACGGGCAGATAAAATGTTTTTCATTATTTTTATTGGACAATAAGGTAGAAGTGAGCGTTAAACTGAAGGGAGGATCATCCTACCTTTAACTTTTAAAGTTAATTTTATATTTGAACTTGCCATATATATATTATTTTCAAAATGGCCACTTCAAATATAAACAAAATGTGCAAACATAAAGTTTGAAGAATGTCAAAATACTTTTGATTTTCGCTACCCAAGTTCCATAAATCATATGTTATTTTCTTCTTCACAACAACAATACAATGCAGTTGAAGGTTCAATTTTGATGTGTTGCTGTGCTAAGTACAACAAATATTACCAACACATGCTATATAAATTTGATCAGTTAAATTTGATACGTCGTCATGCGCCATAACAAAAAAAAAGAAGTCCGTCGTTGCCACAGCTTTAAAAAAAAAACTTGTGTAATTTGCCAAAAGTTATCGATATTGCTCCGGCACTGCCATATTTTTAAAAAAGTTAACTTTTTTATCAGTAAGTTGTAATAACAAAAAAGCTTAAAGCTGACTTTAAAGTGCACTTTATCTAAAATTACCTTTCACTAAACCCAACTTTAACGGCAAGTTGTAATAATGACCCTTAAAGACAAATCGCGCAGTTACCAAACGTAGAAATAAAAAATATAAATAAATAGAAGGAAGGATGATGCTGCCACAGTGTTGTGAATAGCGAGTGTTTACACGTGAGCCTGTAACCGAGAGCCATAGTGCAAGCACAGTTGTATTGAATACCGAGAAGTTTGATCTTTGTTAAAAAGGATCGTGTACAGAATGGATGTTATCAGTTAAATTCTTTACTATTTAAATGAATAAACGACAATCGATCAAAAGTAATTAATTTATTTTCTTTTAACTGCTATCTTAGAATCCACGATAAATAAAAGTTTTACGAAATCTAAAAATGTGACAATACCAATACAGTGATTTACATAATGAAGATAAGTAATATAATTTAACGATATTTTTTAGGAACAAGCGAATTTGCAAACTTTTGAGTGTTTCAAATTTAGAAATTGTTGAAATTTGCTAGATGTCAGTAGGTTTACACTACTTATATCAGCACAAACCGACTTTACAATATATTAATACTTTCCTGAAATTACCGATTCGAAAATGTAGATGAGTATTAAAAATATGGGATACATATGTAATACATACAGTATCGGCCATAACTAAAGCACCCCCTGTAAGATTTTTATATATTTTGGTTTTTCATAAGAACATGTCATTTTCGTATTTAAGTTTCCTATTATTTTTACGATATTATATGGTTATTGCCCAAATAAAGTATAATAAATTAATAATTTCATTTAAAATTTTATGATGAAAAGGACAAAACAAAAGCACCCCTTTATGATATGTTTTAAAACTTACCTACGCTACTGATTTCTTTAAATCCAAATTCACGGTACTTTTAAAAGAAAAAATTAAAAGAAGACGTGTGCATAATAATTGTTACAAATTAAATTGTAAAATATAATAATGGCAAGGAACAAGTATTCCAGCGAATTTAAAATTAAAATAATTGATGATTGGAAGTCTGGTCTATCACGGCATGAGCTTAGTAAAAAATATTCCATCAACCGTACAGTAATTTCCAGACTTATTTCATACTTGCTGCAATCATATCACCGGTACATTCCGAACCACGTCCGCGCAAAACACCAAGACATGAAGACTCCTTGATCAAAAGATCAATACAAAAAGATCCAACAACATCTGCTAAACAAATAAAAAATAGTTTAGCAGTGGAAGCCGGATTATTTAGTCGACGACCAGCAAAAAAGCCTTTTATATCAGCAAAGAACAATAAGGCTAACCCACCTTAATTGGATTGTCCAAAAATGGGAAACAGTTTTGTTTGCTGTCTGACGAATCTAAGTTCAATTTAAAAGATTCTGATGGTATAAGGCGAGTACGAAGACCAAAAGGTGAAAGACTAAACCCCAAGTATGGTCTGGGGCTGCTTGTCTGGCAAAGGAATTGGACCGATTTTTAAGATTGATGGAATAATGGATCGTTTAATATACCGTGCCATATTACATAATGTAATGCTGCCATATGCAGAGGAAGAGCTGCCAATACTGTGGAGGTTCCAATAGAATAACGATCCTAAGCACACCTCTAAAGTTTGCAAGGAATGTTTATTGAACAATAGGGTCAAAGTTCTCAAGTGGCCTGCTCAATCTCCTGATCTCAATCCTATTGAGAAGTTATGGGAGATCGTTAATATGAAAATTAATCGAGAAAATTGCCGAAATAAGTAAGATTTATTTCAATCTCCAAAAATAGCCTGGGAAGGAATTTCGCCTGAAGTTATCAACAATTTAATATTCTCTATGCCAAAAAGTTGTGCGAATGTTATTCAGAACAAAGGGTTTGCAACCAAATATTAATTTAAAAATATTTTCTTCTTGCCACCACGAAGGGGTGCTTTAGTTTTGTCCGTTTTTATTTCTTGTTCAATAACTCTTTATTAATCAAAACATGTTTTAAAATAACGAAAGTTAAAAATATTTTTGTTTTTGAATAACAAGTAAATAAAAAGTAAAATATAACTCAAAACAATGAAAAAGTTATGACCGAAACTGTATATATGAATGCATGTATGAAAAACGCATCTGAAGTATAGATTTTTAATGATTTATTAGAATTTAAATATCCTAAAATTGAAAATTTACTTAACCCCGGACGGTTACTCTTCATTTTTGGACATTAAGGTTACTCTTCGTTGAATAGACGAACACTTTAACCCTAATTGGTTACTGTTCGTCGAATCGACGAAGCTCATTACTCTTCATTAAAGCTTTATATAATTCTCTTATGTTTGACCAAATTTCACTCTTTTTATCAACAATCTTACGAGTAAACGTACCCTGGCCACCCATTTTTTAATCCTGGATGGTCATTTTTGTACAGTAAAGTTACTCTTCGTTAAATGGACGAACAAAGAAATTTTTCTCGTCCACTGACTGCAAGTTTTCATTCCCAAGTAACGGTGTTGAAAAAAAGAGCGAAATTTGGTCAGACGTAAAAGAGTTATATGATAAAGAGGAAATGAGCTTCGTCGATTCGACGAACAGTAATCGTCCAGGGTTAAATACTCTCAGATAAAATCTTAAGTTAATAACAGACTAGTAAATGCAGCACCAAACCTAAAAAACTTTGTTTTTATTATTTTCAGTAAAATATTTAATCTGAATACATTAATTAAATCAATCATTTAGAAATTTTATAAGGAAATTTTGTTTTTGATATAATGACTAAAGTTGTATCTTAAAGCAATCAGTACAGACATACATAACAACTATCTTTCAAAAATTCTTAATGGAATTTATTCTGCATTCACATTTTTAAATCCAATAATTCTAAGAGTAAATTACATCAGATTTTTTTCTTTCATACAATGAAATGAAATAAATTGTTTTTATGGGAAACGTTTTCAGGTAGCGTTGTCTTTTCTCTTTGCCATTTATTCATTATCATTATTGCTTGTTATTTTATTTCTTTAAAAACAAATGAAAATTATCTTAAGCTATCACACACTACTAAAAGGAATATACAATATACAGAATCAGAAAATTGTTTGAAGAAATTCACAATGTATGTAAAGTGTGAATAACCCAAGGGTTGTAATATTCAATCTCATTCTTTTTATATGTGTAGAATTGTTTTAATATTTTCGCAAACATTTATTTACATACATACATAACATAATTGGTCATTACAACCCTTCAGTCAGGATTACGACCTAGCTTCTGACACCACATGTTGTGTGTGTCAATTTTATACAAGAGTGGTGGCACCTACAATTTAAAGTCGACGGATGCTTGAGAAACTTTTACCATTTTGGTGCTTTTAGAGTATTTTTTGGTGTATTTTTGCATTTAGTACCCGTACATTTTTAACAAATACCCGATATAATAAAACGGGTATTTATAGTGCATTTTAAAAGTTCTCACAGTGCTTTTAGTGCTTTTTTATATAACTATAAAATTTTAGAATTTTTTTTGACACTGAATTTTTATAACGACCTTTTTGATGCCTTTTATGCAACTATTATATTATTTTAATTTCTTTTTGACATTGAATTTCTTAACCACTTACTTCTTTGCATTTAATACTTTTTATCCAACTATGTAGTTTTTTATAAACGTATTGATGTTTTTTTAAAAATATTTTTTACGTTTTCGGTGAATTAAAAAAGAAGACATTAAAGAATTGTGTGTACTAAAAAATATTTAACTTTTAAGAAGTATAAAATTGGAAGTTTTTAATTAGAAATATAAGTAATAACAAATATTTAAAAATGTTTACATATTCATAAACTTTTTTGGATTTATTTAGATGGATCGACAAAAGTATAGGAAAATTTGGGAGACTACTCTAGCATTTAAGAAGCCTGCAAAAGACCCTTCGAAGGTATTATGTATTTGCTGTCATTGTGAAATAAATGCGCGGTACAGCGATTTATTACGACATACAACAAATAAACATAAAAAGGCGAAAAATCGTTTGAACCGAGGGACCCATAGAAAATCAAAAAGCCCAAGCCCACTTATGTATGTATACATCAGTACACACATCTTTTTCTTGTATTGATCATTTGTCTGACATTTGTACCGACATATTTTCGGATTGTAAAGCTGTAAATTTTAAATTACACAGAACAAAGACCTCTCAAATTATAACAAATATTATAGCTCCTTTTTTATAAAAAATGTTATCGATGATATAAAATGTGCTCCATTCAGCCTAATATTAGACGAAGGAACTTATATATCAGTTGAGAAATTACTTGGTGTCGTCGTAAGGTATTTTAGCGTCTTTACATTTCTTGGTTTAATAGATTTACAAGGTAGTACTGCTGATGATATCCTATATGGCTTAGAGCGCTTAATAAATATCCTGGAACTTGATTTTAAAAATTTAGTAGCTATAGGTACAGATAATGCTGCGGTTATGACGGGGACCCACAATGGTTTGCACCGAAAAATTTAACAAAAATACAATCTCGAAAATTTGATCTTGGTCCGATGCCTATGTTACTCTATACAACCAGCTGTATGTGCGGCAACCGACAAAAGTTTTCCAAATAATTTGGAATTTCTTGTTAAAGAAACTCATAAATGGATTGCCATTCTCCTGTTAGACAAAAAGCATATGCCAAAATATATAAGTTATTAAACAGTGATGATATGAATCCACAAAAAATTCCAATGGTATCTAATACTAGGTGGTTATCTATAGAAAAGGCCGTAAAGGTAATATTAAAGATGTGGCTGGAACTAAAAACCCATTTTAACTTGTTAGAAGACAATTGTTTTGTATCCAATTTGCTTAAAAATATGTACAATGACAACAAAAATTTTATTTATTTGGTTTACTTGGGTTCAATTTTGGAAGAAGTTCAAAAGTGAATTTGGCATTCGAGTCAGCCAACGCGGATCACGTGAAACTATACAATGATCTATATTACTTATTGAAAAGTCTTGCAAACAGAATAATATTCCCGAATGAAAACTTTGATTATTTGAAAGGTAATTTAAGTGAGAACATTAATGAATTTTGTCATCTTGGATACATATTTGGAAAAACTTGCAAAGATAATAAAATAAGTGAAAATGATAAGCAAATTATAAAAAACAACATCATTGAATTTATAAAAATCATTGAATTAATAAAAAATCTTGTAATTGAGTTAAGACAAAAACTTCCAAAAATTTCAATTTGTTGCAAAATTGCGTGGAAAATATTTTTAACGCTAATAATAATAATGTTATAGATTTTAATACACAATTTATTAAAGAACCTAATGTAATAAATAAAATTGAAATATGTTTAAATAATCTTAAACTACATAAATAGAAAAATACACAAAAAAATGACGAGTTTTGGATTGAAGTTCACAACTTTAAAGATTCCTTGGGAGAAAACCCATTTATAGATCTCACTAATTTTGTCTTAAAATTGCTTTCGTTGCCTTATTCTAATGCTGAGGTAGAAAGGACTTTTAGTTTGATGAGTTTGTTTAAAACGAAAATAAGAAACCGATTGTCCTTAAATTCAGTAAATGCGCTGTTACACATTAAATAGGGTTTAAAAGTGAAAATGCATGTTGTAGCAGTATTCAACTACCACCACATGTTTATAATAATATTAATAGTAATGATACTTACAAGAAGTCTAAATATTTTATTAAAACTGTTTTGTGGCCCAATGATGGCATAGAAGAGGATATAGGTTTATTTGAAAATTAATGTACATACTAACATATTGTAAGCGATCTCAACAAAATTATTTGTTATTTATGTTTAATTGAATTGTTTAATTAAAATAATAAATAATAATTTGTTAATAAATAAATTTTTCTTTATATTAATAATAAATTTAGAATAAACTATATTTGTATTTTTTATTTTGTATTTTCGAATTCAGCTATTTTATGCCTATTATTTAAAATTATAGTCGGTGCTTTTTTACTCTTTTTTATTCTAATTTTTACCCTATTTTACCCGTTTTTGAACCGCTTACGGTGCTTTTATTCTTGAAGTAGTTGTCAACACTGTGTGTGTGTTAATTTTATACCTGAGTGGCGGGACCTACAGTTTAAAGTCGACTCCGAACGACAAATATTTTTTGAGAAATTTTTCGTGGCAATACCACAGAGTTTTTGCCAGAAATCTGCTGAGAGGAAGTCGTCGAAGAAATACTTTTTGTATTTCGTTTTGATGTCCGTCAAATAAGCTAACACACTACCTAGTAGACTACGGCGACTTCAAACATTTATTTAACCCCTTTAAGAAATCATTTAAGAATAGATGTCACCCTTTTGCCACATTGTTTCCATATGGATATATGACGCATTACAAACCCCAAAACTAAAAAGTATTTATTGTAACCAGTGGTATTGTGCTAATTTTTTTTTACCGGAAGGCGTTCCGGACTCCGGTTCACGGTTCGGAAAACAAGCTGGTTTTTGTTCCGGTTCGGGTTATGTTCAAACCCTTGTTTATAAAAATACATTTAAAAATTCGTCAAAAATTAGAAAAGAAATCAGCAATTCTTTTAAATTTTTTTTTTTGTCAAAACGTCACCCAATTCTCGTTATCAGAAATCATCTTTAGTTCCGGAACGCGTTCCTGCCCAAAAAGGAAGTACCGGAACGGCGTTCCGGAGCGTTCCGGCTCGATAAAACCACTGATTTTAACTCTCTTATGCTCTCTTTATCATTTAAAACAATTTTTGTTAGTTTTATTAGTTTTTCATTTATTAATTTTTTTCAAAAGCATTGTTTTATGGTAGAATGACTTCCAACGCGATAAACAACAAATCTAAATGGAATGTGATGAATGAAGTAGAAATTGGCCAAAACAAATTTTGCATCTAATCTTGATGTTGACGTAGGGGCCATTATTACAACTTGCCGTTAAAGTAGGGTTTAGTTAAACGTAACTTTAGCTAAAGGAAACTGTAAAGTTATCTTCAACTCATTTTCGTTATTACAACTTACAATAAAATAAACTTTTACGAAAATATGGCAGTGCAGGATCGTAATGATCGTTGTATACAAGTACAAGAAAAAATCAGATGGTATGTTTTAATTAATAAGATTCATAAGAAGTGAAACATTAAGCATTCTTCTGCGGCTGTTTAGTGTCGGCAAATTCATCTCAGCATTTCTGAATCGATTTCCAAAATTTTTAAACTTTGTTGAAAAGGGTAGATCGTTTAAGCGACTATTAGAAGTGGCCGAGTACATGAAGTCGTGGAGCACATCATACGGGTCGAATGATTCGACAGGAGGGCCGTATGTGGGATCGCACTTGCAGAGCACGTCATTCGGGTCGAATGATGTGTCAGAAGTGAACTAAAATAAATATAGTAAGCAGACTAAAAATATGAAACAAGATAAACGCCTTAAACTCTGAGAGTAAATAAAAATTGCTATGAAAAGTTTTTCAAAATTCTGTCGTTCGGAGTCGACTTTAAACTGTAGGTCCCACCACTCATGTATAAAATTAACACATACAACATGAGTGGTGTGAGAAGATAGGCCGTTATCCTGAGTGAAGAGTGGTAATGGCCAATTACGTAGAAAATATTTTGTATTTTTATTCTTCTTCTTGATTACTGGCATTTACATAAACTGATAGCACGAAACCAATACAACTTCCAAAAACATATAAATAAAATGTGTATAAGTGTATCGGACTTTTATATGAAAATTATCAACACAAGCATACACTGTTGTATAGTCGTCCAACAATACAATGAATACAACGGTACAAGGGCTTGTGTGAATTGCCCAATTGTCTCTCAAGAGTAATTTAGGGCCATTGAGCAATAACGCCTGGCACTATAAAACAGGCGTTTCCAACTCCATAGCTGTAGAGTGGGGAATACAAAATTCCCATTTAGATACAGTAAATTATACTTTTTGTTCTAGTTCCCTGTTATCACAAATTCCCTATAGGCGTATTATTATTTGTTTGTTTTTTGTTGTTCTTTCTCTGTTTTCCTTTCTAGAAATATTTATTTTGGCAATGTTTTGATTTTGTTCCGCTGCTCTCTTAATAAACATCCTAGCAGTTGAGTGCCAATGGCGTAACTAATTAACTCCACTTTTGTATGTTAAATCAAGTTAAAGGTCTTTGTATAACATGCCTCAGTTGAGCAATTAAACTTTATCGATGAACACAATATTAGGATGTTTAATACAAGGTAGAATACTTAATTTCTATTTTTTATTTTTATTTAAATATAAAAAGGAATTATAGAAACGACTTCCAAGTTCCTTCACTTTTGAACAATTTTTAAACAAGCTATGTTGTGTCTTTCTGGGATATTTATTTGTTATTTGCTTATTTTTCCAGTCACATTTTAACCATCATGATTGCTAAAGAATTAATTAATTTACGCTGAGGAGTACATTTAAGGGAAAAGTTAAATAAAACACCAACTGTTACATCAGTGTCATACTTTGTATTGTTGATAAAAACTTCAACGACGAGCCAACGTGATTCATGTATAAACTTGCGTAAGTTAGTTTTGCTTTGTATATCTTTGTATGAAACATTCTTATCTACCCTTTTAACCCATTAGTGTGTAAGGTTTCCAAGAAACCAGAACTTATTATAACTTCTAATATATTGTTACGTTTTTACCTTTTTAAAAACGTTTAGAATATGAGTTCGTTGATTGCAAACAAAATAAAAGCAAATATATGTTTAGTTTCAATTAAACTCTTTATTGTTCGCACTACTTTTGTGTGCCACCGTTTACAACTTGATAAATCCAACAATAATTTGCTTTATTCGTTATTCTTCTTTACACTTCTGTTCGCGTACACACCAACAAATGTTCGATAGATCTTTACAACGAAGATCTTCAAACCACAACTGTTCTCTACACACGCAACGCGTCTTCCCACAAGACTGATTGAATTCGTACTACTCGTTGCCTGCTTTGTTTTGCCTTTTTATATGCCCACGTAATCAGTCTGATGAATGTTCTTGAAGTCGAACGATCGTGGTTTCACCTTCTCGAGAACTCTGTCGCGACTTCATTGTTGTTTGTGTATTTTGTTCACGTTGCTTGTTGTTGCGTTCTCACTTACTTGTCTATCCCCTTTTCTTTCATACTGATGTTGTTGGTTTACTTATAAACAAGTTCGTTGTATTTGTTAGTGTAGCTTTTTTAATTTTAATGTTAAACGATGTACACCGTTTCCATTTTCGTAATAATATAAATATCCTAGTTGAAAAATGTAGTTATAAAACTGCATATTGAAGATTTTATGTCCATCGAAATTAGTTTCAAAGGCAACATGTCTGGGGTGCCATTTGTCAGAGAAGCTGTAGTATACCGATTCTTTTTCAGTTTGCCGAATGGAACGTAGTAAACATTTTTTTGTACGACTATCACTTACGTATTAGAGGAGAATATCAACTGCATGACAAAGAGAAGAAGTTTCATAGTTGTGAAGTAATTATATGCGAAAAATCTTTACACTTATTTTGATGTGTAACTATTTTAAAATCAATAAATATTGTGACGTGTGACCTTTCATAAATAAAAATAAATTTTTGTTCAGTTTTAATTAAATTCTTTATTGTTCGCACAATTCTGTGTGTCACTATATGCAACTTGATGTAAACAACAACAATTCGATTTGTTCGCTATTCTTCTTTACATTCTTCTGCTTAAACACTAACAATTGTTCGACAGCTCTTTATAATGGAGACCTTCAAACCACGATTATTATCTTTACACGCAACGTGTCACACAAGACGGACTTAATTTTTTCTGCTTCCGTTGCATGCTTTGCCTTTCCTTTTATATGGCGACGTAAACAGTCTGATGAATGATCTTGAGGTCGAATGTTCGTGGCTTCGCCTTCTCGAGATCTCAATAAATGTAAACATTGTTCCTTCATTCTTGTTTACTTTTTTATCCCTTTTTTATACTGATGTTGCTATATTTTTGTTTATTTGTTGGTCATGTAAACAAGTCCATTGTTTTTGTTCTTGTAGCTTTTGTTTATCACTTTAATGTTAAACGATGTAACACCATTTCCATTTTCGTAGTAATACCTTTTTGAGGTATTATTTTCTAACTTTTCAGAATTTTAATTAAGTATTCAATAAAAGTAATAAGAATAAAGTTCACATTCCCTTTTAAGAGACTTTACTCACCGATGGGTTAAAGTAATTGTCAATGAGATTGCAGAATCGCATTTGCTCATATGATGTCGAATGATAAAGACGATGGAAAAAATAAGGAGCCAAATTAATGTATGTACATATTTATCTTCAACGACATTATTCTAAAAGGTATGTTCACATTTGGCACATATTTCCACATACACTGGGTACAAAAAGTAAAAACCTTTAAACATTGCTTTGCCGAATTTTTCGAAAATATAAAAATGTCGTAATTAATTTAAGCAATTTTTTTAACTAAAATCACACTCTCTAGTATATTAATAGTAAGTCAGATTTACAATTATTGGTATCACTAAATTTACCGAATAAAAGTTCTTCGGCTTAGTAAAGTCATAAATAAGTAACGATATTCTAGAGTTAAATGTGTCTTTTGCATAATTTTCTTTTTAATACATGTTATTCAATTATTGTAAAAAAAGAGGTTTTAAATCTATTTTTTAATTATGAATCGAAAAGAAAATTAAATAAATCCAGCAGAGTGAATGATGATGATGAACTCAACTTTAAAAAAGCCTTTAGCGGCGACACTTTTGGAAAAATACTAAAGAAAAATGGTTACCATTGTCACGTAGGTCGAAGATATGCACACAGTTTCTTCCATAAAAGACAAAGGAGTATATAAACAAGCGTCCAGGGGTCTGAGATAAAATATATTTTTTTAATGACATCAAATATTGAAATATTTTACAGGTTCATGTTCAGGCATGAATTTTAATTGAGTCAATATTCGTTTAATTGACAAAATTATTTTAAGTGTTCAGGCATATGCAAATCAGCTTATTCAATAATCATAATAATCCGTGAGGGGAAAAATTACTCATTTAAGATTTTTTATCAGAACTTCTTGAATCTAACATTATAACACCGCTATTTGCCTTTACGACTTCTATTAAAAAATACATCGAATATATTTTTGAAGATTTACTCCCATCTTGCATTTTTTTACTGAGGAATTCTTGGGATTGCCTGGAATGATACGACATATTGAGGTATATTGTTAGTTTTCTGGTAGATGGATATTGACTCTACTCCAAGCGAGTATTATAGTAAAAATTTCAAGTGCTATTTTGTTAATGGAAATTCTTATTTCATTGTTTTGTTATAGTCCTTATCCCCAAAATTTCGAAACATTCAAAATATTTTAAATCATTAGAAATTTTAAATAATATATAGTAGCAAGAGAATGGAATAGGAACAGAAATACAAGAAGTATCGGTAGATTTAGTGTTTATAAAAATAAAATTACATACCTTCCACCTCACTCGCCATTTTTATTTGACATTTTTGATATTTGTATTTTGAAATATCAACAAAATTTGTTCGCATAAGTTGTAACGTTCTTACTGAACATACTTATGGCAGTGCTGCATTTTAAGTTTTACTCAATATTATAACAAATTGCGTATTTATTGCGCAATTATTAATTGAAACTATATGAAATATTGAGCTCAATAATGGCGTTTATTGCGATTTACGCAATAAAAGTGCATATCTGAATACCGTATAAGGAAGGCAAATAGGCCGAAAAAGGGGCTACTGCTCTCCATATAAAAAGCATTTGTCTTCCACTGTGCGGCATGTGTTGGTTTAGGGTGGAGGTAAATCTGTATTGCACTTCAATTTTTTGAAACAGTGATGGATGATAGGTGAAATTTAGATGTTTAAAAAAATATTATGGCAGAGTGTTTCAAACGATATGACTCTCCTATCAGCTTTAAAAAAATTAATTAGTTGAATTATTGTAAGTTCTAAATTCAAATTGAACGCTGACTTTTTCATATATTTTTTGTTTTTATTTTGTTGTTATTCCAGTAAATTTCGTTTTAATTTACGTTTTATGTATTTAAAGAGATTAATAGGTGTACAACAAATAAAATCTATTTGAATTTAAAAAATAAACATTTTTAGTGTTTATTTTCGAATTACTAAGCTAAGCTGATGTTCGTAAACTTTTTATGCCTAGTGTATATTGCTTATTCTGAATATTTTCCCTTAAGACTTCATAAGAGAATATTTTATGAAATTTTCAGCAATTATTCTTTGCTATATGATATTAACATATAAATTTAATTGCCAATTATATGACAACAGAACGATAACAAATATATTCAACATAATATTAAAAAACATCTGCATTCCTTCAGATGCGTTAAAGCCAGGCACATACGTACATAGAATGCGCCACATAATGAGTGCTTTAACTTACAACAATAACCAAAAAATTTGGAGAAAAAGTGAAACAAACTCTTTGATAACTTTAAACGTATCCGACGAACGTCTAAGATAACGAAAAGTATCACATGGAATAAAGAACATAACAAAGCCAGTTTGCACTGCTACTATTATAATTAATACGCTGGTAAATAAACCACTGAATATAAAACCAAGGTGCCCTGGTAGTCTAGTGGGTAGTGTGCTAGACTATTAGCGTGAGGGTCGTGGGTTCGATTCCCATCAGAGACTCTGGTCTGTGACACTACACCGAGCATATGGTCAAAGCTACTCAGCTCATATATAAGGAGAATATAATTTGTAATTGTATTATAATTAATAAATAAATAAAAGCGTGTTTTGAATTAGTCGATAGGCCAGATACAAGACCTAAAAAAGATGTTCCAGAGCGTTACGTGGAATAAACACATAAATATGGAGGAGAGAGCTTGATGACTTTGAATTATTTTGCTTTGTGACGTTTAGGAAGTCGACTTTAAACTGTAGATTCCGCCACTAATGTATAAAATTAACGCACACAACATAAGTGGTTTGAGAAGCTAGGTCGTAATCCTGACTGAAGGGTTGTAATGACCAATTACGTACGTACGTTTAGGAACACCGTCGTTTAAAATTGTAAAAGGAATTACAGTCTTCCCTGGGGGGTAACTCCGTAACTCGATTCGAAAAGTAAATGTAATCAAAAGGTGTTTTCGATACTCTGTAAATCGTTCGAAAATTTTCATGGAAAAACCAAAAATATACTTGGCAGTACTTTGTGATCACAAGTTTTAATTATAAAATATTTTTAATTTTAATTATAAAATTATCATAAACAAACTAAAAGTTAAAATTTCAAAAATATATTAAAAAAGTGTTAAAAAATGGTTTAAAAAAAATATATTAAAAAGTGTTATAATGGATTGTGTGGCCTTGTGGTTTGAGGATTCTGATCAGGTTATAGAGGAGAGAGTTAAAAGAAAGCTAGTAAGAGATACATCTGATTTTATGAATATTGATAATAAGAGGTAGGAAAAAAGCTTACTTTTTTCCAACCTTTAACAAGTCGCTGCGGTGGACCAAGTGAATCCAAAATGGTTCTTAGTTTTCGCCACAGGTTATTAGATTTCTTTCTTGCATCCGGCACTTTTAGATGTCCTTTAGCCAAATCTAGAGGTGTCACCATAAAGTTCACAATAGTTTCGCATTGTTTTTGGTTGGTATATAAAATTCTTTTGGACTCACTCCTTTGAGATTGTTTAAAAATTATTATTTTTTTTTTATTTTGCAATATATTAGTATTAATTTACTTACATTTTAAATTTATTATTAGTAGTCACCAACACATTTGCTAGCGAAGAATATTCGAATATTTATTACGCTTTTTATGCTGGTTTTCGTAATACAGAGTTGAGTTGTTTTTGTTCGTACGAAAAGAAAAAAAATGGTCACACTTTAGAAAATTTTACGTACTTTCGTACTACAGAGTACAATTTGTTCGAATACGTACATTTTGATTTTCGTATCGAGTTACGGAGTAACCCCCCTGGACATAATAATAATTCCCCGCTTAGTAGCAATAAAAATTATGCATTCTTGATTTTTGTTTGAAAATGTACTGAAACATTCGAAAAAAAAATTATACTTCATACTTTAAATTCACTTAAAAACAAATACATTAAAATGCTCTAAACTGTTTTTAATGGCAATAAAATTATTCAACGGCGTTAAAATTTGATACGTCAACACTTAAGCTGTGATTAGCCGAACATGGAGATCGTAAAAACGCTAAGTACGTTCCTTTGTGTACTTATGGGAGCGTTAATAGCGTGAATGCCAATATAGAATGTGCAAAAACTTTGCCTAATTTGTCAACAATAACATTATGACAGTACTTTAAACTTAATATTTTTGACTGAATTAAAAGCAACAAAAACACTTACATGCAATTACTCATCCTTAACAACTTGTAACTTTTTATTGGAGCGGAATTTTTTAACTATTTTTTGTTTTTATTCAGCTCAACTTATTCGCTGCTAATATCACGAGAATTTAGTTTCAGACCCTGGAAAATTCTTTTCGTTCTATTTCATTTAAAAATTTCTCTTTTTCTTAAGTTAAGAAAAAAAATTCTATACTCAATAAATTCTTTTCTTCATAACGGTTCAACACCAAATTAGTTTTATACAAACGTCTGCAGTCACTACTTTAAGTCAAAATGACAATAATGAGTGATAATACCAAATACCACGAACTTTTTGATATATGGCTTAAAACACCCGAAAATGAAAGGTTTGACCGTTCCGTAAACTATATTTGTGGAAAAATAAGCAGTAGTTCTATATCTCATATTGATTATGAGCAATTAAAAAGTTTTGTAAAAAATGTGTATATTAGATTTAAGCTAAGATGGAAAGCGGTAAGCCGAACGAAGCGTGATTTTATAAGTCGCTATGATGGCTGGTTGAGCACAAGCATTGACACTTCTCAATTTATTTATAAGAAACCAAAGGAAAATTTGGAAGCTGGAAGACCATTAAAGGCGTTCAATGAAAGTTCGCAAAAAACAAAGGCAAGAAAAACAAAACAAATCTTGAATTCAGTAAGTACTGAAGAGCTATATTTGGCAGCCGAAAAAAATGCGGTCAGCAGTTAAATGAGATTCTGCAAGTATAGTAAGTAAACTTTTTAATACATCACCTCAGAGAGGTACCAATATAAAAAACCAGAATTTCTAATGAAATTGTGAAAAGTTTGTCTCCACAAAAAGCACTTGCAATGATGATCGATACAAATTTATCGACAAACGCATATCGTTCAATAAGAAGTCATGTGCAACATTTTTAACCCAAATTACATACATGTTATGTTTTAGAAATATAGAAAAGAAAGAAAAAATAAATGTTAACGAAATTTATGCCGAAGTAAACTTGCAATCATTCCTTGATCATATTTCATCAATATTATGGTTAGCTCTGGAAGATGTTTTGTTTTTCATGTCAAGTTTTAATCAAGAATTGCACTTTTTAGTAAAGTTGGGCTGTGATGGTTCCACTCAGACTCAATATAAACAAACATTTTTTCAAGATAGCGATATGTCTTTATTCAGTATATCTTTCGTACCACATCAATTGTTTTGTAAATTGTTACTTCTACCTCTTTATTATTTATTTTAAATACTATTATGCATACTCACTGCTTTTTTTACATTTTGATTATCCAACGCGAATAATATCAGAAATAAATTTTTGTAGTTGTATGGGAGGTGGGCGTGGCAGTGGGTTTTTTGACAATGGTACATATTGGCCTAGTAACATCTTGTACCAAAATTCAAAAGTCTAGCATAATTTTTTTTCAAGATTTTTTCTGGGTATAAATCCCCATAAGACAGACCTCGTTTTGCTGTCGTAAGTACAAATTTGAAATCTTCAGGTTACCGAGGTTAGGTAGTAGGGGACTTCCGCTGTCTTCTGAGGTAAAGTACTTGGGTGTTGTCCTGGACAGCAAGCTGAACTGGAAAAGAAACACCGAGGAAAGAATGACGACGGGACTGGTAGAGTAGGAGCTCCATAAGTAAAAGGTGGGGTCTTCCGCCTAGGGCCATTCAATGGATATATCTGGCGATTGTTAGACCGGTTATTACATATGGTTGTGTTGTTTGGTGGAGTAGCTTGGATAAGAGTTTTAAACGGAGAATCTTGGACAAAGTTCAGCGGATTGGCTCCTTGAGTATCACTGGAAAGAGGAAGAGTTGTCCTCAGGCTGCTCTTGACACTATGATCTGCCTGGTTCCGCTTGATTTGTTTGTCAAGTAGTGTGTAGGGCAAAGAGCCGTATGTCTGAGGGAACACGTAATAAGTGTTGTCCACTCCAATACACCATCACAATGGGAATGACATTACGCAATCACTGTTCTGCCTTTCGGTATGAGCCTGCTTTAATTAATGCGAATGACAACACAAATGAATCGACAGAGAAGTTATAGGATTCACTACGTAGCTATGTAGGGAATATAGGGAATTAAATCTTTATAAAAAAAATATAAATTGACATACTTTGCTCTGTTTGAGGTCAAGTGGAGGTTACTATTGTTATTTAAAGGCAACTAGGTTAACTGAACAATAAAACTTTACATATGCAAGCAGCGTGATCTAATGCGATGTAACGTAAACTTGGTTACAAATTCACAAGGGGGGCTATGGCTATGCATGAAGAGTCTCAATTATGCGACTTATGAACAATAAAGCTACAGTGCGGTTACAGCCACCATTGGCCAGATCTAGACAGTACGTCAAATGCTAGAAAATACCCATGGAAACAAGTCGACGCAGATCATCTCTCATAAGGAATCGTATTTTCGTCCACATCGTCTGCAGTATACCTGCAAAGCAAAGTGACATTGAGCAACTACTGCAGCTCCGTCAAGGTTGGAATGAACATCTCCGAGCCTTATGATACAGTAAATGAGGGCAAAACGATGTATGTGTTCTCGAAAAGTAGGGGCATGCGACGTGTTAAATTGCAGATCACGGCCGATGACTTTACTTTCGATGTTGTCAGTTAATTTGTTTATCTTGGCTATGTCATCGCTAGCAAAGAAGATGTCAGTCTAGAGATTAAGCGTAGGATCACTCTTGCCAACAGGCCTTAATAGGGCATTGAGAAGCAGACTTCGCTCGTACGAAGACTCTTACTCTACTAATCGCGCATTCTCCCCGTGCTTCTTTGTGACGGAGAAACATGGACACAATTAGGCAACGATGCAGCAGCAAGATGTAAGAGTATTCGAGAGAAAAGTCCTACGTATGTTATTCGTTCCAGTGCGAGTTGGCGACAACAAGATATAAATCTTATAAGTTTAGAATCAATAAGATATAAAATACATATTTATATAAAAAATTAACATTAATTAAATATAAAAAAATAGGTAAAAATATAAAATTAATATAAATATAAAATTTAAATATAAAGAAAAATATAATATATAGGAATTTAAAAAACTAACAATACTATAGAAATAAATAAAAGATTTGAAAGATAATAAAATATAAAGATATAGAAATGTTACTACATATTTAGAAGAATCAGTTTAAAAAAATAGTGTAAAAAGTAGGAATAAAAAATGTAATATAGATACAAACCTAAAAATAATATCACAGAATTTGTAAATATGAAGTTGAAGGAAGCTAATGTCGTAAAACTTTTTATTAAGAGAACAATTTAAATAACTCCTTTTTGAACGCATTGGTTAGATTTTGAATATAATTTGGTAGTTAATTCCAAAGACTTGTGGTGTGCATAACAAACTGTCGCTGAAGAGTCCTGAATCGTTGATACCCCGGTAGGATCTTGCAAACTTAATTCGACAAAATAAATATTTCGGCTGTTTCGTGTAAATTATTTTATGAAGTAGAATAAGGCATTTAATTTTCAAGAGATTATCAAATTTTATACTAAGAATCTGGTAAGCTAAATGAGGAATGTGATAACGACGCCCTTTAACAAAGACATATCTAGCTATGTTATTAGCATTTAATAAGTTAAGTTTTCGGTTGTCATCACAATTGCAGTTTGCGAAGATTTCACCCCCATATAAAAGTACCGGAATTAAGTACGTTTTAGCTACTTGCATATGAATGACAAAAAGAGTTGAATCAATGGCAGTCCACAAGTTCCTAAGCATACTATAAATTCTACTAATAACGACACTTATGTGTTTAGACCACGATAAACTGCCATTAAATACAATACCAAGACTGGTAGCAGACTTGACAAAGTCAATTTTATTTCCACTGATGCTCAATTCAGGTATGACAAATGATCTGTTGGTCCTCGAAAGTATAATACATTTAGACTTAGAAAGATTCATACATAGTCCATTAGCTGAGGCCCAGCTGTCAATCCTAACAAACTCACGATTAATATAATCCAAACAAGAATTAATATTCTCCTTAGGAGTACTACTATAAAGCTGCACATCATCAGCATCCGTATGAACATTACAGTTAACCATCATTTATATACATACAAAACAACAGAGATCCCAGTATTGATCCCTGGGGAAGACCTCTACTAATATTAAGTGGATCTGAAATATTGCCATTAAAATTAACTTTTTGAAATCTGTTTATTAAATAGGAATAAATTAGATTACAGGCAGAATTAGAAATTTCACGCTCTTTATAGCCAAAACACATTTTTTTCATATTTCTTTGTAATGGGCAAAATAAAATATCAAAAAGTTCAAGTAAAATTATTTATGATTATTTTCTATTAATCTATGCATATAACTTCCACTGTACAATATTCGCACCATAAGGTCAATGACTGACTGCATGCTTAGCTTTTAATAAATTCTTATTGAATGAAGAAAGAAAAGATTTAACAATAGAGTTGTGTTTTGAATGTAAATATTTTGTTATTTAAGTATACTTTGAATTCTGTCAATAAAGTAGCAAATCGATATTATTGTTCTCTTAAGGAGAATGTATACAAATGGTAACCTAGCACCGCCAAATCCATAGTCTTGATGAACATTTTGCTGCTTTATATTTTAGTCGGAGAATTTCTAAAGAATAATTTTATTAAAATTCAACAGTCCTTGGTCTGCAATACAAATATATTGAAAACGTTTGAATTTATTAAAGCATTTGTTATTAAAATTTTTATTCAACTTCATTTCCCCGTGCGTTAATAACAATTGAAGTATAAAGAAAACAATTCTCAGAATACATATTCGATATTTTTTTGATTGAAAAAAAAAAATTTTCTTGAATTCAATCTAAGGTGCTGGAGATAGAAATAAAGGAGCAAATGCTTTTTTATTTAAGTTTTTGTTGTGAGCACATGAACATAAACATATCTTTGAAATGATTTTTTCGGCATATGAAATATAAAATGTACATGGAATTATACGAATTGTTAATTGAAGTCGCCGTGGTCTATTAGGCAGTGCGTTGGCTTATTAGACGTGAGGTCTCGTTAGGTCAGGCTAACTAAACGAAATATGAACAAATATTTCTTCGCCGACTTCATTTCAGCAGATTTCTGGCAAAAACTCTGAGTGAAAAAAATTGCCATGAAAAGTTTCTCAAAAATTTGTAGTTGGGAGTCGACTTTAAACTGTAGGTCCCATCACTCATGTATAAAAATTAACGCACACAACATACATAGGTCGTAATCCTGACTGAAGGGTTGTAATGACCAATTATGTTTTATATTATATGTTAATTGAATATTGAAGTTCATATCATCATTATGTCTTAAATTTCTATTTACAAAACTAAGGACTTTATTTAAGAAATTGCCCAATTGTTTCCCGGTTTAGGGCTTTTGCCGGATTGGTCTTTTGAAGCTAAATTTAGTCTACATACATATGTATGTATGTACATATGTATTTGAATTTTTAACATTAGGTTTCAGGATATTAGGAGCTTTTGGGATATTCTATGTTGTTACAAAATTGATAAACGTGAAGTGTTCAATTTTATAATTTTGTTAATTTTATTTAGGCGTTGTCCTTAGTTTTCTAGATAAAGTTTTCATAGCCCAATATAGATCATTTTATGGTACTCAAAAAAGAAATGTTGGCATAAAACTTATATTAACAAATCGACCACTTTTCCTAAATCACTGGGTTTATATTTTGGTTTCCTAAACCTTGGATACATAAAAAAATATTGTGAATAAATCTTTTTTGTGACTACATTTTTCTTTTTACCGATTTTTTAATATCTGATGTAAAATCACACTGAGCCAAAATAAAAAAATTACATACACCAAGCTAATGACGTAGTGTAGGTTGTGAGTAGAACTCTAAAATATTTTTTTTTATATTTCTCGAACCCTCCAAACTTGGACTTTACGCACATATTTATTGATTTCATAAACATTTCTGAACCAATTTTCAAAATTTAAACTTTATTAGAAAGCAGAGGGATGGACCTATATAACGATATACATACATATTTATATTATTTGACTTAATATGCTATCAGGTTTGATGAGGTAAACTTGACAAATGCGAATTTTTTTATATTTTTTCAAGTTTGTCCGTCCATAGTAGCAAACTTTAATTAAAAGATATGAAATAAGTGATGACATTCTGAAAGCGCATTATCTCGTGAAGAGATTGATATTACACTCGATCAAATCGGACAGTAGTTGTTATTTAAAGAGTCTGAGTTATATGAAAAAATGCGTAAGCGAATTTTCTCTATTAAATTTTCAATAAAATCATTTTCGGTATCTATTGAAACTTCTTTTGGTGACGATAACATGGTATGTACATAAACAGACAAAATTCAAATTTTTTTATCTGTCATACATATACTATAAACAGCTACTTTTTTTGATACCGTTTAATTCGCTGTTTGTCTAAAGAAATGATACTTGACGAAAAGTTTGTTAAGTTCACTAACGCTAAGCGTATTTGATGATGGTGTTTGGTGGATGAATAAACACTAACAGGAAAAAATAAGCGCTCAAATCGTACGGTGCAAAATATTACAAAAATAAATACACAGGGAAGTATAAGGATATGAACAAAGTAAAGATCAAGTTACAAGAACATCACTACATATGAAAAATCAGGAAGTCGTCAGACATAATATAAGGCAGTATAATTTGAGCACAGGACAACGTTGCCAGTATGTCATTGTATAAAAGATCGAGATTGTAATTAAAAGTGTGACGTTAAGCACAGAGGTATTGTACACTTATAATTTGATCTTTGTAAACAAGGATGATAAAATGTTTTGCTATTTAAATAAATAAAGGATTTATTTTATTCCCAAATAATAAATAAAAATTTTTTAAATTAAAAAATAATCAGATCTAAATAAACATTTTGGAAAACCAAAAAAAGTAATCATATATATTCGTAGAGCTGAGTCGAGTGAACCTTTTGTACATAATTGTGCTACAAAGGAGGCTTATGAACGCAAAATTTAAGCACAAAAAGTCTTTGTAAATCTGAGTTTGAAGTACAAAACCATGTTAAAACTCAAGTTTGACATTAATGAAGTTCCGGAAGCTTTCAAAATAAATGATTTTGTTTTTTTTTAAATTTTTAACAATAACATTATGTTGTGAGTCTTAATATAAAACATCTTAAGCTTGTAATAAATATTTAAATTGAAATTGAGCAATTCCATAATACAACTTGAATTGTTTTCAATTTTGTTTTTTTTTTTTGAACTTTTATTTCTTGCTACATGAGATAGATGTTTTCGTCAAACTATATTATTCGTTACGGTTAAGCTGATAAGAATGTTGCCCTGGGTTGAAACGTTCATAGCAAAAGACAGTCATAATGATGTTTGTCCATTAGTGTGGGTATTTCGTATCTGTGCTGGTTGTTTCTTTTCCTTCAGTATCTTTAGGAAATTGCTGTAGTTATTTCTCACGTATCCCAAAGTTAAATTTTTAACAAAACCACCAAATTATTCTTAGCATGTACTCTTACTTTAATTCAATTGTAAGAAAAAAAAATTCAATTTTACACTTTATGTTGTAGCACTCACTCACTGTCTGGTTGCTTTCATTTGTGGAAAAGAATTTGTTCAAACGTACGCCATAATTTATTTAAATCTTGTTTCGTTGTGATTTTATGTTGGACTCCATTAAATAATTGAATAAGAAAATAATTTAAATATTTAAAATCACCGCAAATACAAATGAAATTGTTCATTGGAATTTAGCAAACTGTTACGAAGAGTTGGACTCCTGGTCTAACTAACAATTAGACTTGCGCTGAATAATGAAATAAATTTTATTAATAATTATGTTGTTGCAATGAAATAAGTAGTCCTTTTAGGGCCATTTTTTAAGTGCTAGATAACGATTAAGTTAACCTTAATTATCGTAGTTGACAAATTTTGTTTAAGAAAAAATCTTTTAAGTGAGAGAAAACCGAATAAGACAAATATTTAAGTGATTATGAATTATATATAATACAAATTGACAATTGACAGTCTTAGGGCTATTATTACAACTTGCCGTTAACTAAAGGGAGGATTTTAACGGGCAGATAAATTGTTTGTCATTATTATAAGTGGACGATAAGGTAGAAGTGAACGTTAAGCTATAGTGAATGTTACCGCCACTGTCGCCCAATTGTGTATCGATAAGTCATTTATCGGTTACTTTGAGACGTCATATCTAAATGTCAAAAAATCATGACAAAAAAAAAATCATTTCCTTTTTCTTTCCTTCTACATTTTTCTAGAAATCAGTACGAAGTTGTGAAGGCAAAATTTATCTAAATTAAATTAAATTAAAATTTATGTGAATTAAAACATTTTTTCTTAATATTCTTGTGCTAGCTTTCACACCAAAAAAGTACGTAACTCTTTTATTCATAAAATATTGTAAATTACTTAAAATAATTTGTACTTTGTAGGAATTTTAACAAGCAAATAAAATTGAATTAATATCTAAAGAATTTTGGTTTTATTTGCTGTTCATAATCTAGTGGAAGCTTTGCACTCGGGCGAATTCCGGCAACAGTGAAGATTATGCTACTTTTAACTATTAAAGTTAAGTTTATGTTTGAACTTGCCATACATATATATTATTTTCAATATAGCAACTTCAAATATAAACAAAATGAGCGAATATAAAAAAAGAAGCTCGTCGCCACTGCGTTAAAAAAAAAACTTGTTTCATTTGAGCAGTGTTATCGACGTTGCTCTGCCAATGCCATGTTTTTGCAAAAGTTGACTTTATTTTATCTGTAAGTTGTAATAACGAAAATAAGTTAAAGGTAACTTTACAGTTCCCTTTAGCTAAACCCAAGTTTAAGGGTAATAATGGCCCTTAGTTTGTTATTTTTCAAAAATTTTTTTTAGGTAAAGATCAATAGTATTCAGCTGTTTTTGTTCTATACAAAAGCAAATTGTTGTGAAACACGTTGAAATGTTTGCTTATAAGTGTGACAGCAAATGTAAATTCAACTAACGTAATAGCCCATTTACACTACAGCGAAATCTAGTAGGTTAGATTTCAAATCTTGTTCAAAATCTGGATCGTTTACACTGGGTTTATTTGGCAGCAGCAAGATTTCATTTTAATAACAAAAACAGCTGACTGAAATTTAAAAGAAAATATTTCCAAATTTAGTTTAATACCAAATAAAAATGAAAAATATAGGACATTTAGTATCGTTTTCATCAAGACCAAATAAGATCCAATCAGAAATAATGTTGTTGCGAAAAAAAACGTCAGCATTTGTTGAATAGAAGATTTCAAAAAATAATGCAAATGTACTACACAGAATTGTTAAATAGCAGAATGGAATGGGTACATGTAAGCATATATGTACAATGTACATACATATATTGGTAATAATATATAAATATTAATCCGCACTTTAATACAGGTTCGTAATGGGTCATCCTGGGAGGAAGATGTTCCTAATATGTCATGTGATATGTTCATCGAAAATTTTAGAATGAGCCGCCAAACTTTTCAGTTGTTATGCTTAAAGCTAACATCCATGAACAAAACTGATACAACATTTGGAAAATGTTCAAAAACGTTTTACTATAGCCCTTTATTTTTTAAATAACAACAACGAAATATTTAATGAGACCTGACAATGTAAGAGTAAAACAACCAGAGATCAGCCGAATTGTGAAAACTTCACTTATGAATATAAACCTAAATCTGAAGAAATAAGAAACGCAATTGCGAACTTTTTAAGAAAAATAAATTTAATAAAAACAAAAAAGAAACACAAATTCAATATTTTTTGGCAGAGAAAAAACTAATTAATTAGAGATCAAAACAAAGTCCTGTAAAGCTTTGCTTTACTTGGTTAAAAGGGACTTCAAAATTTCATTTCTTTATTTTTCTATTATTATGAGGCTCTCCTGTGGTTCTAACATTTTTGCGTCGACCTCAGCACTCATTTCTAACTCTTTCCTTATAATATCATTGGACTCTTGAATTTTTTCCAGCATAATCATTTGAGTTTTTTTTTTCTTTGAAGGAGGGGCATCGAACGATTCATTTAATGAATTTTGTGATGAATCATTTACGGATTCCAATTCCACTTCTCCACAGCTACTTAATGTGTTGGGGGTGTCTACAAAAAGATTATGATCAAAAGAGGTGTAATAAAAAAATATTTTTGTGCGAAAGTAGTTTACCTATACTTTCATCCATAACTAACTCAATGGAGTTTGATTTGAACCCAAAATTAGGTTGATTCTCTCAAAGAATTGCCAACTTGATGGCGACCCACCTGAGGGCCCAACTTTACGCTTTTCATCCCTAAAAATAGTTTGCTTACATATGTATGTACATCCATAGATATTTATTTATCCTGTATTACCTGTATTTATATGTAAGATTGTGTATTTTAATTCTCACTTCCTCTGAATTAAAACCAAAGCCATTGCTCCTCATCCTAGTTGATATATCCTGATAGACATGGCTGTTTTTTCGGCACCCTCTAATATCATGAATATAGTCTCCACAAAGTGTTATTAGTAGAGACCCCTCCTCCGTTTTCCATTTTTTTTCTTTTTGTATGTCCGTTTTCTATAAATCAAGAGTAATATACATATGATATTATTAAGAAATATGCATTTCAAAAAAACAGATTACCTTTTATTACCAATTATTTCTGCCATTTTATTAAATTTATTTTATAATTTAAACAAAAATTTTTTCCGCACTTATCTTATTAGTTTTGTTTTAAACTTGAATGTAATTTTTTTCTGCGCAGCGTTGTATTTTTAAGTACCATTTGGCAAAACACATAGTTGCATTTCTATTTTACTAGGTTTTGCTGAAATCTACAAAATAAGTAGATATTGTTTTGTATGGGAAATCTAGTTAAAATCAACTATATTTGGCTCGAAATCTTATAAGTACTAGATTTCGCAGTAGTGTAAATGGGCTATAAGATTAAATTTAACTGGAGATTAACTTAAACTTGAATTTAATACCGCACTCAAAAAATGGCCCCTCTTAATTAAGATTATGTTAACAAACAGAAGTCGCAGTGGTCTAGTAGGTAGTGTGTTGGCTTATTAGACGAAAAGCGAGGGGTCGAGCCCCAGGCCAGACATCAAAATAAAATACAAAAAGTATTTCTTCGGCGACTTCCTATCAGCAGATTTCTGGCAAAAACACTGAGTAAATAAAATTGCCATGAAAAGTTTCTCAAAAATCTGTCATTCGGAGTCGACTTTAAACAGTAGGTCCCGCAACTCATGCAACGATGTCTTATTACTGCAGAGATCTTTTCTATTCGACGCTTCAGTACGAACTGAGATTTTGTATATTTCTTCTCTCGGTTATCGGATTTCTTTATTATCGTATCAAGTTTTCTACTTCATTGATCCATACCCTTGTAGCTTTGTACGCCTTATCCAGTATATCTACAATTTACTCAACGGATCAGAGAAGTGTACAGTCCGCCGTGAACGCACTTCGCACGTTCTTTTTCGACGTGTAAAGAGTTGATTTATTTATCATGCATCTTGGTAATTTTATTATATTATCGATTAGTTTTTTGTGCCATTTTAACAGAAAAATACAGGAGAACACGTGTTTCTTATAAAATTTTGGTGGAATAATTTCATTGTCCGTAATCGCTAACAAACTATCATGTCCCCTCAGAGGGGACAGCCGAGTGCAAAAGGTTAATATGAGATATTAATATGATTTAATAATAATTTATACTTATATTTTAAGCATTCAATGAATGTATAGCAATGTGGCGTAGAAAATTAAAGTGTGTTTCAAATTAAAATTTAATCTAAAGCTTTAATTTAGAAGCCTGAGAAATGAATATCACGCTTCCGTTGGCAATAGAATGTGATTGATGTAACTGAAAATGGGTGAGTAAGTAGTGACTGAATGTGATTACAGAAAGCACACCCACATATGTACATATCACCATGCAGGAATGTTGGTAGTTCATGGGTGTAAGTGTGTAATACTTCAAATGATTTTCAAACTATTGTGAGAAGGGAGAGGGAGGCATCGATTTCTATTTTCAAGTGCAATTCTTTCAACCCTGTTAAACATTTGCATTTTGTTCCTGTTTGGCAACTGTTCGATAAGAGTTAATGTCGCAATATGCATTATGTTTGCATGAAATAAAATTTCAATTAAAAATTGTGCCAAAGGAATAATGGATTCAATTATGATCGAATACCAATTAATATGTAATTAATAATGATGTAAAGAAATACAAATCAAAATTTTTTTAAATATCTTGCAAATTAATTCAACTTTTCAAAACATTTCTCCTTGCATATAAAAATAGTTTCTGTTATTTATATTCGGCAGTTTTGTTAAGTAAAATTTGAAAATTTATTTTATATTTTTTTGACAATTTATAAGTATGACTTGTTTTAAGGTACGGCCACATATGGCAGGAGTTTGACAAAAAACATAAAATATTCCTTTGTCGTAGTGTGACCACGAACTAATTTGTGGAGAACAAAAAAACCATTTATTTTGGCCAAATATTTCGTTCATTTATGGGAAAATATTGTTAAGCAAATCGAAGTTAACGGTGGTGTTGGCTCAGCCAGTGGAATAAATTCTGCACAGTAGGCTGTTCTTTGTTTTTCACCGTGCACCTGTGTCCGATCAAGTTACACGGTGGGAAACAAAATTGTAGTTAGCGGTATGCACCTGTGTCGGATCAGGTTGCAGCATGTGAAAATATTATTTCTGCTGGGTCAACATCTACAGCAAACATGTGGTGGTGCAACGCGATCGTGAGATGGGATGAGCATGCTTGGTTGAGGACAAACAGATCAGTCTGGGTTGTGCGGTCTGATTTAACGGTCAATCAAAGTTATTAAGTTGTGTTAAATAATTTATATTGAATAATGAATTGCAAAAAATAATTATTCGTGTCCGAATGTCTTTAACTAATTGTTAATAAGTTTAAGAATAATTATTTGTGCTAATAAATTAATTTCATTTAAAATAATTGTGTTTATCTTTATGTTATCGGTTCAGTTGGTCGAACCGACCTAATTTATTTTTTAATCAAACGGTTCAAGGTCCTTTAACTGGCGCCCGAGCAGGGACCCTAAATATCAAACGGCGGTGTCCTAAAAATAATAAAAAAGAAGTCCTGAGATTCCTACGGGACCCTCCAGGACCAGAAAGTGGTGGGTGCTGCGGACACAGCATTGATTTCATACAACGTGTTTGACGACGATTGGAATGAAATCAAAAAATTCTGTCCCTCCACTACGCCGATAAGAGAGACATTCAAACCTTGGAACATCAGTTAAACCAGCTTTCTCAAGGTTGTTCAAAAATGGACGAATTCTATGCTTCGGTGAATCATCAGTTATCACTAATCATTAATAAACTAAAGACCGAATCCTATAGTCAGGAAACTGTGAGGGCACTTATAGAGACGTATAGGAATAAAGCTTTGGATGTATTTGTGCGTGGTTTGAGTACAGATTTGTCGCGGATGATTATTATTCAGAAACCGAAAACCCTTCCAGAGGCATACTCCGCTTGCTTGGAGTTGCAAAATTTAACTATGAGAAATAACATCCTACATATTAAGGGTAATAATAGAATCACTGTTCCAACCTCGATCGGAACAGCAGATAGGCAATTTCCTCCTCGACCACCAAAGTCCTACCCAATACGTCAAAATAACTACTGGCAGCCTAGAAATTATAAACAAAATAGGCGAAGTGGTTATAAACCTCAAAATTTTCGTGAGGAGTTTTATGACTCTAAATCAGTGATGCTCAAAATCCAAATTTCCTATCACATGTGATAGGAAACGAAAATTCTGCTGACGCTGCGTTGATACAACTACAGTATAAGCTTACTTGTGTGGTTTCTTATAATGATCGTGTGTTTGTTGTTTTGTGCTGAACTCAGAGAACAAAATCAATTCAGTTGATGTTTAGCACTTGATGAAGCAAGATCTCGCTAAGCAACTTTTTTGAATGATTTTTGTTCTTTGCAAATACACGCAGCAAAATGTTTGATGAAAATTGGGAATATGATTTTTTTTTATACAGAATATGGATGGTAATGCACAATGTATTGTGTGTTATCGCACTTTATGTCGTAATCCTTTTTTTGATAAAAAGTCATTACGAGGCTAGCCATGCATACATACATATATACATACATCGATATATTCATCAATACATACACAAATACATCAATATATTCATCAATACATACATACATCATTATATTCATCAATACATATATACATACATACATACATACGTACCTATATATCTATACATACATACATAAGTTCATTATGTAATAACATACACGCAACACAATAAACCATTTTTTACTTTTATTTTATTTTCCCAGTGTACGATTCTCAAAAATTAAGTTGAATTTCGTTCTCCGCTGCTTTACCAACACAATCAAAACTATGATAGTATGTGTTTGAGCACCACTGCTCTAAATTGAGGCCACCAATTCCTCCTCGTTATCCTGTGACCAAAAGTGAACCAATGGATGTTGATAAAACGATTCAATCACGTCGAATTAATTATATCAACAATCCGAGATCTATGGTTAAAAGGAATCAACCCGAGGAATATATTTCAAACAAACAACCACGATTGTATCATATCGAAGCCCAGGAGGAAAATGCCAGTGGGGCACAAGATGACATTGCCCAGCCAGATATAGTTGATGAAGTAAATTTTATGGGGGTCAGTCGTCAAGGTTACCTTACATAGAATACAAGACTCCGAACAACAAAGTGTTGGAATTCCTGATTGACACAGGCTCAAACAAGAACTTCTGTAGTCCTCTTTTGTCTAAGGGTTCCACACCTTTAACCAAACCAATATTGGTTCGATCAGCGGGAGGAGATATCTTAATTAATGAAGAAGTGGAAGGTCAGTTCTTTAAGTTTGCAGGAATAGATCTACCAATATCTTTCTATATATTGCCTGGACTTAAAACTTTTGATGGTATAATTGGTGATGATATCCTTAAGCAACTAGGTGCTATAGTTGATCGTAGAGAAAATATCCTTATTTTGGAAAACAATATTCACATTCCTCTTAAAGAAAAAGTTTCTGTTGAAATAAACTATGTTATTGATGACGAATTCCCTGATGATATTAGGATTAGGTTAGATAAGCTAATAGATAAATATAAATCCTTGTTCGGACCATTAGATGGTAGTGAACTAGCATCAACGAATGTCCAGGCAGAAATTAGAACTAGTACGGAGGAACCGATTTACACAAAAAGTTATCTTTATCCAGTTTGCATGAGGGAAGAAGTAGAGAGGCAAATAGGAGAGCTGCTCTCAGAAGGAATTATACGACCTCCGAAAAGCCCATATAATTCTCCAATTTGGGTAGTGCCCAAGAAACCTAAACCCAGTGGTGAAAAACAATACAGAATGGTTGTTGATTTCAAGCGCCTGAATTATGTAACTATTTCAGATACTTATCCAATTCAAGATATTACATCGACTCTTGCCAGCTTAGGGAATGCCAAATATTTTACGACAATTGATCTCACATCAGGTTTCCATCAAATAGCCATGAATCCAAAAGATATTCCGAAAACGCCATTTTCGACGGCAAATGGTAAATTTGAATATTTAAGACTTCCTTCCTGATTCAGAGGGAATCAAACCAGACCCCACCAAAGTCAAATCTATTGAGAACCTGTTACCACCCACAAACCTGAAGGAATTAAAAAGTTTTTTGGGTATGACTTCATATTACAGGAGATTTATCCGAGACTATGCAAAAGTTGCGAAACCTTTCACAAAT
Source organism: Sarcophaga subvicina (assembly GCA_936449025.2). Taxonomy (NCBI): domain Eukaryota; kingdom Metazoa; phylum Arthropoda; class Insecta; order Diptera; family Sarcophagidae; genus Sarcophaga; species Sarcophaga subvicina. The sequence goes on from OW388083.2 coordinate 29,376,866, forward strand.
TTAACTAGGGGGGAATACGCTCAAGTGAAAGCTAGTCAGTCAAGGAAAGTTCCAATTACCTTAACCGATGAAGCTCTAAAAGCTTTCGAGGCATTAACATCATTATTAACGACAGCGGAGATTTTATCTTTTCCAAATTTCGAAAAGCCATTTAATTTGACGACAGATGCCTCTAATACGGCATTGGGTGCTGTACTGTCACAGGGTGGAATTGGAAAGGATAAGCCAATAGCTTATATTTCTCGCTCGCTCAACAAAACTGAAGAGGGGTATGCTACTAATGAAAAAGAGATGTTAGCCATCGTGTGGGCTTTGGATAATCTTAGAAATTATTTATATGGTGCTAGGAAGATCCGAATCTATACGGATCATCAACCCTTAACCTTTGCATTGGGCAATAGAAATTTTAACGCAAAATTAAAAAGGTGGGAGGCACGCATAGAGGAGTATAATCACGAATTGATTTATAGGCCTGGTAAATCAAATCACGTGGCTGACGCTCTCTCAAAACTAAAAACCATATCTAACCATTTATATTACTCTGCTACTGACACAGCTAGTGAAGGAATGCCTGTTGATTTGGAAAATACTATAACTGCCACCGAAGGCAATGGGAGTGATATGGGTGACACCTTAACTGCATCCGAGGGTCGAGAAGATGACGGACTTTCGTCAGGAGCAACAGTTCATAGTGCCGAACAGGACTCCTCTGACTTAATATCGCACGTAGAAGTTCCAATCAATTTCTTTAGGAATCAGATTATAATCGGAATCGGAATCGACATGGTAGCGGTTGAGGAACCACACCGTGGGTTTACTAGACACTTTGTATCAGCGAGAGAATGGAATGAAGATGCGCTTACTTCAATATTAAAAGAGAAACTTAGACCAAATATTCTAAATGGTATCAAGATACCCGAAAAACTGCTTGGCAGCTTACAAGCGATTTATATTGATCATTTTTCTAGATATAAGATTAGGATTACGCAAAAAATGGTAACGGATATTACATCGAAGGAACGTCAATTCCAGATAATTGAAACTGAACACAGACGAGCACATCGTAGGGCAAATAAAGAACAAATTTTAGAGCAATTCTATTTTCCACAAATGAATGCTTGCATTAAGAAATATGTCGCTAGCTGTGATGTTTGTAATCGATGTAAATATGACAGAAAGCCTCCACACATACATCACCAAAGATTCTTCATATGGATATTATGGAAATTCAGGGGCAAAAGTTCATTTCATGTATAGATAAGTTTACAAAATTCGCAAAACTATTTAGTATTAAGGATAGGTCGCTAATACAGGTGAGGAAGAAATTGATTAAAATTTTACATTATTTTACAGTGCCAAAAATACTGGCCACTGATAATGAAGGTAGTTTTTTAAGCCCGTTGGTAGAAACTTTTATTAAATCATTGGGAATTCAGTTATATCTTACGCCTTCACAACAAAGTGAGGTAAATGGGCAAGTTGAGAGATTACACTCAACAATAATCGAAATATATAGGTGTCTGAGGACAGAATATCCACATTTATCGGTAAAAGAATTAATTGAGATATGTGTCGACAGATACAATAATACCATACATTCGGTAACAAAGAAAAGACCCCGAGACTTGTTTTTTAATAAGTTTGGAGAGATAAGTTATGAAAAGCTATTGTCCACACAGAGGAAAGTAAATAGAGATCTTAGACACTTACTGAAGAGAAATATGACAATCCGAAATGCAAGATTGAATAAAAAAAGGCAAAGTCCGAGGAATTATAGGAAGGGTGACAGAATTTATGTTGCTATTAAAACTATTAAGGGAAAGAATAAGGCGCTGTATAAAAAGGAAATAGTTGAAAGAAATAATAGGGCAACAGTACTGACAAGGAGTGGAAGAAAGATTCACAAAGAGCATATTAAAAATCTAAAAGGGGCAAGCCCAAAAAAATTTTTTAAAACTTAACTAATTTCACTTCTACGTAAATGTTTCTTAAATTAAAAAATTTTTAAAATAAAAATAATAATTTGAATTTGTAGAATTAATTATTAAACAAATGAAAAGATTTATAATAGATAAGTATATCCCTTGAACAAATGGGCTCAAAATTTAAGCGGAAAGCATGTATTTATGCTGGGGTTCAACTCCCCATGGGTCCCATGAGAACTAAGGGAATACGGAAAAAATAAGGAATAATAATAAGAAAAAATAATAAGAGAAAAATATGAAAAAAAGAGGAAGAAATAATATTAAAAAATTTAAAAAAGGAATTATTTTTTAACAAAAATATGAAAAATTATAGATTAAATAAAAGTATATGCTATATATATATATAAAAAAGTGGCTCTGTCAGAATTTTACTAACCTTTACTATTTTACAAAAAATATGGCTTTGCCAGAATTTTAATAAATTTTAACACTTTACAGACAATATGATTTTCCTGTTAGCCGTACTTCTTATATCACACATGGGCATTCTCACCCCACACGCAGCACAAATTTTTCGTTATGATACTTCTATTGTAACACTAAGAGCTGGAAACGCGTGGACAATAAATGTAAATATGAAATTGATTCATGTTATTAATTTGGAGGACTACACCATAATTGCCAATAATGTAACAACGATAGTTCAAAAACATCTACCACCTAGTCAGAACAAGGATATCATCAACTACTATCTTGCACAGGTGCAAGAGAGACTGACTGAGCTTAAAGGTATAAGAAACAAAAAGAAAAGATCAATTGATTGGATTGGTTCTGCATGGAAGTGGGTAGCTGGGAACCCAGATGCCACCGACTGGAATGAAGTTTTGAAAACACAAAACGCCATAATCACAAATAACAATGAGCAATATAAAATCAATACGCAGCTTCTGAATGCGACAAACGAAGTTGTCCAGAGGACTAATGAACTTGTTTCTAGAATGAATGAAATTGGTAAGGGTAAAGAGGCCGAGAGAATTGGACAGGGAACGATAAATCAGGTGCTCGTTCTGAAAGACGCCATCGACGACATAGTAAGGGCGTGTCAAATGGCTAAGAGTGGGATCGTCAACACGAACCTTTTGGATAGAACCGAAATTGAAGAAATTATTACGGAAATGGAAACCTTACCATACTCTAATGCGATTGAAGCCATCGAGTATGGAGAACCTACAATCTACACTAATGGTTCTTTGTTGTTATATATTGTTTCCATCCCAAAGTTGAAAAAGGACTTTTATCATCGGCTTATGAGACCTGCAATCAAGTCTAATAAACAGATTGAATTGCAATTTAATGAAATCCTGATCAGTCAGAATGAAACTTTTGGAGTAAGGAGTCCCTGTCTATATATAAATAACATAACAGTATGTCGAAAATCCTCCCTTAGCCAGTTATCAGAAGAGAGCTGTGTACCGCGTCTGCTGAAAGGTGGAACTGCCAATTGTCAATATAGGACAGTAAAAGCGCAGATTGTCGAGATGATTACCTCCGATATGGTCTTCCTAACCAACTTCATAGGCGTCATTTCTACACGGGATCATAGTGAATTGCTGAACGGTACCTACCTGATACAGCTTTTTAATGAAACGATATTGCTTGGGAATGAAACATTCTCTAGTACATCCATACCCACAATCCAGCCATTACCTCCTGTTCTGACTAGTGTCACAAAGGAAAGATTACTGGTGGACATTGATCAGGTCCACAATATCAGCCTAAACAATATCGATAGAATCCACTATCTGAAACTAAGGTCAAATCTGTCTCTTGGAGGCCACATTGGTATAATAATTATGATGAGCGTTTGCTTGGGGATCGTCGTGGTGTAGTAGGTAGTGTGTTGGCTTACTATTCGTAAAGCCCGGGTTCGTATCCCAGGTCAGACATCAAAAATGAAATATGAAAAAAAAAATATTTCTTCGGCGACTTCCTCTCAGCAGATTTCTGGCAAAAACTCTGAGAGTAAAATAAACTGCCATGAAAAAGTTTCTCAAAAATTCTGTCGTTCGGAGTCGACGTTAAACTGTAGGTCCCGCCACTCACGTATAAAATTAACGCACACAACATGAGTGGTGTGAGAAGCTAGGCCGTAATCCTGACTGAAGGGCCAATTATGTATGTATGTTTGCTTGGGGATACTGTGGTATAAGATAACCAGACGTCTCAATCTGCGAGCACTAGAAGTCCCTCCAACAGTTGGTACCTCGCTTCAACCATCCATAATGGCCTGCGGGATGCAGACATTTGAGGAGGGAGGAGTTAACGGTGGTGTTGGCTCAGCCAGTGGAATAAATTCTGCACAGTAAGCTGTTCTTTGTTTTTCACCGTGCACCTGTGTCCGATCAAGTTACACGGTGGGAAACAAAATTATAGTTAGCGGTATGCACCTGTGTCGGATCAGGTTGCAGTATGTGAAAATATTATTTCTGCTGGGTCAACATCTACAGCAAACATGTGGTGGTGCAACGCGATCGTGAGATGGGATGAGCATGCTTGGTTGAGGACAAACGGATCAGTCTGGGTTGTGCGGTCTGATTTAACGGTCAATCAAAGTTATTAAGTTGTGTTAAATAATTTATATTGAATAAGGAATTGCAAAAAATAATTATTCGTGTCCGAATGTCTTTAACTAATTGTTAATAAGTTTAAAAATAATTATTTGTGCTAATAAATTAATTTCATTTAAAATAATTGTGTTTTTCTTTATGTTGTCGGTTCAGTTGGTCGAACCGACCTAATTTATTTTTTAATCAAACGGTTCAAGGTCCTTTAACTTCGAAACGACCTAACAACAAAAACAATAAACAAAAGCCACACGATACAAATACACACTAACACTAAGAATACAATGAACGTGTTGGTTATCTAAAGCTACACATACACATATGTACGACGAACCTGGTTGCGCCTGGTACCAACAACAACATGTATGTGATAAAAAGGCGAGATCACGAACCTTCCACTTCAAAAATGTACGTTAGACTGGTTGTGTCGGACTATAAAAAGGGTGGACAAAGCAGGCAGCAGTCAGTTATAATTGAGTCAGCCTTGTGTGAAGACGCGTTGCGGTTTGAACGTTCAATTTTTTATTGCTTGCAAAAAGGTTGAAAGCAGAGAAGATTTTAAATAAACCCTATTTGTTTTTACTTGGTTTGCAATTAACGAACTCATATTTAAACGTATTTAAAAAGGTAACAACGTAACAATATTTATTTGATCTTACATATTGACACGCTTGTACTTTATTAAAAAGGTTTAAAATATGAGTTCGTTGATTGCAAACAAAATAAAAACAAATACGTTTTTAGTTTCAATAAACTCTTTATTGCTTTTGTGTGCCATCGTTTACAACTTGACAAGTACAACACAGATCTTTTCAACGGCGATCTTCAAACCAAGACTGTTCTCTTCACATGCAACACGTCTTCACACAAGACTGACTGAATACTTACTACTAGTTGCATGCTTTGTCTTGCCTTTTTATATGCACACGTAAACAGTCTGATAAAGGTTCTTGAAGTCGAATATTCGTGTCTTCGTATTCTCGAGCTCTCTATTGCGAGTTCATTGTTGTTTGTGTATGTTGTTCACATTTCTTATTATTACGTTCTCACTTACTTGTCTATCCCCTTTTCTTTCATACTGATGTTGTTGGGTTACGTGTAACAATATTTTTTGTTATTTCAAGCAGAGGCAAAAAGCAGCTGTATAAAGCTGTGTTGTATACTAGCAAGACTGAATTACCGAAATCGTAAGAAAAAGTAATGAAATAAAATTTTAAATTAATAAGTTATTTGTTTTATGCAAGCCTTTTTATTCGCTGTAAATGTATTCATTATATGTGTATAAATATTTGTGTGCCTGCATATACAAACGTACATTCAAAGCCTGAAATTTGAATACAAAGGAGGCAATACGAAAAATGTATTGTATGATGAGTAAAGGCAAATATTGAAAAATACAATAATTTAATTAAATATAAGTACTATGAAGTCGCCGTGGTCAAGTAGGTAGTGTGTTGGCTTATTAGACGAAAAGCCAGTGTTCGAGCCCCAGGTCAGACATCAAAATAAAACACCAAAAGTATTTCTTCGGCGACTTCCTCTCAGCAGATTTCTGGCAAAAACTCTGAGAGTAAATAAAATTGCCATGAAAAGTTTCTCAAAAATCTCAAATCTTCTTAACTCTTTCGTTACCACAGTCCATTCCGCCGAAGAGGTGGTACTAAACTGGGTAGCACGCCTCGAAGTGTGCACATTGCATGATGGCAAGTTGATGTTCGAATTTTTTCATTTAAGTGTTACATAATTAAAGATTTTGCTGGTTTATTAAATAAAAATTTAAATTAGGATAATTCTCAGTAATTTATTTGGCTGTGATATACCATAAAACAGGAATCTACACATAAGCCCACATTACAATCTTTACATACATATCCCGTGTTTTGTCATTTGCAATGCAAACAACGCACCTTTTACTTCGGTTTTTCCCTACCGCTTTATGAACCGAAGGAAAATGCCTTTCGGCTAACCTTATTGGATGATTATTGCCAGCTAGACGTTGAGGATTTATATTATGGTGATATTTCTGTAATATTTCTCGAATTAAGCGTAGTTGAAATGTTGCCATGGATATTGATTCATTTCTATTATGTTTGTAAAGGCAATAAGCATTCCACACACAAATGCCTAACATATGAAAAAAATATTTGCGATACGATTTTACAGATTTGCGTGTTGATCACACGGTACTTATAACCTATCAGTCTTATCAAATCCAATACGCATTTAGGTTTTTGAATAATTTTGTTACCTCCTTGTATGATTACTATCTCAAATTCAGTGGTATGTATGGTTGAAAGCATATAGACTTCTTCTTTATCCATCCATTTTATGACATTCAAATTTTTGTTCGAGAGGTTGCCTCTTTTTAGTTTTTCATTAATTTTTGGCATTCCTTTCCTTCTCAATGCCGTCGCTGGTACATATAGGGCGTTTTGTGTATGCCGACTAAATACGGTGCTGGTACACACGGGGCGTTTTTTGTATGCAGGCTAAATCCGGCGCTGATAACGACAGGGTTAAGACATTGGCAAAATTCTTGTGCAGTTTATTAATATGCGTTGTTATTAACATTTTTATATTTTAAAAATATAATAAAAAAAACCATAAAATTGAGAAATTATAAAAGAAAAATTAAGACTATTCATATTCACTATTGACAAAACAGTGGAATCTTTTATGATTGTGCACGAAAAGGGATTGAGAAGATATAACTAAACATACATACATACATAAGAAATTATTGCATCAAAACTACCGTTACACATAAATTCCTTAAGACTGTCGTTATTTTGTGTTTTAGTTTTGATTATTCTCTTTGCACATTCTAAATTCATTCATTTTAAACAATTACTAAAAATGGCTAAAGTGAGAGAGTAGAGAGTTTAAAAAATATCAAAAAAAATACTTATCGAGAGATTGCAATTGGAAATAAGTCCCCTAACTGTTAACCACAGAGCGAAAGAGGTTGGTCTTGGTTGCTATCGCCCTGATAAAAACCGGTTATATCTACCGCAAATTGTCCAAAAAGCACAGAACTTGGTTTATACAGCAATGGAATACTGTTCTATTTTTGTGTGAATCCATATACAACCTAAGAGGCAACATAATGGGTTGCGGTTGTTTTCAGGTCAAGAAATGGGCCCAATTCATGTTATAAACAAAACTCTGGCAGGTGTTGAATACAGATCAATTTTGAATAATATAATGTACCCATACGCAGAGGAGAATATGCCGCTAATATGGACATTTTAGCACGAGAACGATGTGTATTAGGAAGGTGTGTTAACAGTACGCCAGTACCAGAACTGGTTCGCTAAATTTCGATCCGGCAATTTTAACGTCGAAGATGCACCATGTTCGGGAAAGCCGAATTAGTTGATGCGAACCGACGAATAACAACACGTGAGATCGGATTGAGGTTAAATTGATCAAATTCAACAGTTTATGACCACTTGAAAAGCCTGGGATTATCATCGAAGATGGATGTATGGGTTCCCCATGTTCTCACAGAGAGAAACCTGTGTCGCCGCATTGACGTCTGCGATTCGCTTCTCAAACATCACGCAAATTATCCCCTTTTGAAGCGCATTATCACTGGGAACGAAAAATGGGTTGTATACAACAACGTCAACCGCAAGAGGTCATGGAGCTTTTGTCATTCGCCCAAAGCTAATACAGCTTGAATGGGATACAATGCCACACCCTCCATTTTCTCCTGACCTGGCACCATTGGATTATTATATGTTCCGGTCACTCCAAAATTTTTTAGACGGTAAAACCTTCAGCTCAAATGAGGAGGCCAAAAACCACAGTTTTTTTTGCCAGCAAAGACCAAAAATTTTATGAGCGTGAAGTTATGCTACTATTAGAAAGATGGCAAAGGGTGTTGAACCAGAACGGCCAATATATAATTTAATAATGTATTTGCGAAAAGGAAATTATTTTCCGAAAAACACAATAGGAAGGAACATTTGGCCGCATATAAGGTGCGATCAGTATGCTGAAGTTTGTCAGGGCAATAGGTTTGGAGAAGACATTGTAAGGATACTATGTTCGTGCCTATTTAATATAATATTTGTAGGAAAGTGCAATTCAAAAAAGACCAAGACAACAAAATCAATTTTCATTTTACTCTTGTATCAAATTTGCTTATTATCCCTAATGGGATAGATTGTAAATAAAGAATATGAAAAAACATTTTACTCTAGAGCAAAATGACTTCTTAAAATGGGAATGCTGTACAATTAAGTACTTTTCTCAAAAGAAGTGCAAAATTACAAATACATCATAATACAGCATACGTCATAACTAGTTCCAGTGCTTGAACACAATGATATAAACATGAGTATTCAATACATTCGTCATTACAACCTTCAGATAAAATAATGTTAACTTTTTCAAAAATATGGCAGTGTCGGAGCAATGTCGATAAAACTGCTCACTTAAACAATTTTTTTAAACGCAGTGGCAACGACAGGCTTCTTTTTTGTATTTGCTCGTTTTGTTTATATTTGAAGTAGCACTATTGAAAATAATATATATTAGGGGAAGTTCAAACCTAAACTTAACTTTAAAAGTTTCCAGGATGATCTTTTCATGGCAATTTTATTTACTCTCAGAGTTTTTGTCAGAAATCTGCTGAGAGGAAGTCGCCGAAGAAATTTTTTTTCAAATTTCGTTCTGATGTCTGACCTGGGGTTTGAACCGCGGCCTTACGTCTAATAAGCCAACACACTACCTACTAGACTACGACGACTTCCAGTAACTTCCACTTTTATATTAATTCACAAAAACCAAATCAAAGTTATTCACTTTATTTTTTTTGTAACCTCAGGTCTACCTAGTAATTATTAAAATTTTTTAATAAATGTGAATAATACATTTTCTATACTCCCAAAATAAATAAGTGTTCTCAAATTTGCTATCGTATTTATTTATTAAATATTGCGAAACAACACTTCATACATTTCTGCTACAACCACAAGTTTGGCAATATACTCGTATGTATGTATCCTTTTAAATTGCTTTTGGTACAAAATGAAATTGAATGTTCTTCGATCTGAAACATTTGAAATTTTTAATGACAAAATCACGTTCTGTAACTTTCTTCAGCAAAGTTTTTTAAACACACAAATGCTGATTATTCAAAGTCCTTTTCCTCTTCCTTTTTATTTATTATTTTTCTTTTCTTTTAAACTTTTTGCAAAACAACATCATGCAAGTGTAACGTATAAATTTGTTCTCAGATGCATTAGCGTAGGCGTATAAATGGTGCTTAGGGTTTTTTATTTCCCGGACTTTTTCTTTGGCATTTTTAATAAAAATTTAATTTAAAATAAAAATAAACAATTCGAACACGGTGTGACAGTCAAAATACACCCAGCTGATGACATAATGTAGGTGGTGAGTTTTGTTGTATAGAATTCAAAATATTTTTTTTATATTTCTCGAACTCTCCAAACTTGTTTTATTTGACAAAAATGGCATTTGTGATCTTTTCACACAAAATTATTGATTACCCCAATATTTTTAAACCTATTTTGAAAATCTAAAGTTTTTTGAAAAGGGGAGAGATGAACCCTTAAAATAGTATACATAAACGAATGGTTCAAACTTAGATGTTATGAGTTTTGATCGAGTAAACTTGAAAAATATGATTTTTTTCTCATTTTTTCAAGTTTAGATATTCTTAATTGCAAGATTTAATAAAAAAAAGAGAAGATTAGTGATGACATTCTGAAAGTGCACACTTCGTTTGGACAATAAGGTAGAAGTGAGCGTTAAGGTAAAGTCTTACAGAAAGAGGCCCATATTTTCGAAAAAAAAAATCCATTTTTATAACATCCATAAGAATTTTATAATAAAAATAAAAACTTACAGTCAAATAAATTAGAAAACATGCTTCGAGATGATTGTTGATAATTTCTTATCTGATATCTGAATTTACGCCTTCAATTTGATTGTATTATTTTAACTTCTTGGGCTTATGTTATCGTAGACTATCAAGAATATTATTTCACAGTGGCTGTACTTTAAAATATCAGAGCACACTCTGCTATATGTCGTGATTGGGTCCGAAAGGTCAGAATAAAATTCAAGGATAAATACTCTCTCTTTCGATTGAAATTAAACACAAATTTAATTAAATTTTGAAAAAAAATACAAAACTGAGTACTTTTTGACAAAATATTTGTTATGTGTGATTTAAAGATTGAAAAATATTTATTTCAGCATTTAACACGTTCGCGGACGTGAAAGCCATAGCATTCATATTCATAGTGCAGCAAAATGATGTGAATCGTACGGTATTCACATTAATATCCCCCATTTACTACGACTGTGTATATATTTTTATACATTTCGGTGTGTGACAATAACAAAATTCATCCTTTAAAAACATTTTCATTATTGTTGTTGTACATACTTGTTTTAAGTATACAACATTTCTACTAAATTGAAATGAAAAAAGGTGTACCCACCTAATGCATCCTCCTCAAGTCGAGTATTAAAGCATGATGTAGAGAAAAAAGTCGATTAAATTTCTTTCAAACTAAAAATAAAAAGACTGAGTTAGGTAGGTTAGGTTAGTATGGTAGCTTTGATACCAAAAGCTCACTTGAGTACCCTTTGTGACGCCACAGGTGAACGCAGTCTCTGTACTGACCGGGTTCCTCCGAACCAAGGAGGAGAAGTTGGTCAGCACAAGGGCTGCACATTTAAAGCACGACTACCCCACGCTGGAAAACCAGCCCAAAAGCTTGATAAATGAGGCTATATCCTTGACATAAATGGAAGATAGCTCCGTCAAGCTGACAAGGGCTGGAGAGAGAAATAACCGATATCCGTACCTCGCAAGAGATGGGCATTGCCAAAGAAAGTGGATAACAGTCTCCTCTTTCTCAGCGGATGTGCACCCACGGCAGAAGTCATTAAATGGGAGCCGCATTCTTTCCGCGTGACTACCCATAACATAGTGACCTGTAAGCATGGCCACTGAGATCGAGATGTTGTTTCGACCTAGTCCAAGTAACTGGTTGGTGCGCCTTCTATCTATTGAGGGCCAAGTGAGCCTAGCAGTAGAGCAGGACTCCTCATTGATCCAGGATATGTTGGCGTCTCGGAAGAATTTCCTCGCGATGACCAGCTTGAAAGGGGTAAGTGGCATTCCTAAGTTGATTGAAGAGGATTCCGGAAAAAGTGCGCTAGCTCTGGCGAGCTCGTCGGCTCTGCAGTTTCCCGGGATGTCACAGTGTCCTGGGACCCAGATAATTGTGACCATGAAGCGCCTAGAAAGAAGGATGGGGCAACGGCGACATTCCCTGACGATCCTGGAATTATTGGCAACGTTCGACAGAGACTTTATGCCCGCCTGGCTTAAGTCTGAGTTACTAAATATTTTAATGATATTTATACTCGGATTTCAAGTCCTGAACAGTAAGCATAGTATTGAACGTAGAAGATGAACCCGTATTCTCTTATTATTTTATGTAAACCACAGAAATAAATTAAAACGAAATAAATATTTCTTTACTCAGTTTATCACTGTTATTAATTAAAAGAGAAACGTATTCGAAAACGCTTCTCTATCATAACTACAACTTAATTAAATTTAATTAAAGTTCACAGAATAAACTGGAGTTCTTTTGTGATTTTTTTGTTTGTTTTCATTTTCCTTTTTATTTGTGCAAAATTTCATTCGCAGAATCCAAAAGTACTGCAGTAAATTGACTCATTTCAGCTTTGAAATTTTTGGCAACGCATGTGTATGTATGTGCAACAAAATATTAAATTTCTAACAAAGAGTGTTCAAGATTTTAGTTGTTGTATCCGCAGAATAGTTGAACATTCAGTCCAGTGAAGGAACGGCATTGCTCGTACTTGTACTTTCTTCGTTATATAATAATAAATACCCAATTTGCATTCAATATACAAGGTTTTTGAGCAGATATGTGGCCAAGTAGTGAATTTGGAGTCAATAAATGTGAAAAACATTGGTGCTGTATTTTTATTCGCTCTCAGTGTTTTTGCCAGAAATCTACTGAGAGGAAGTCGCCGAAGAAATATTTTCATATGTTCGTTTTGATGTTTAACCTGCGGTTTGTACCGCGGCCTTGCGTCTAATAAGCCTAGTAGACTATGGCGACTTAGATAGCACATACCAGGTTTTAATTTCTGTCGACCCATGTGGCATCAGCCTTATAAAAGGTTGAAGACCACAGGGTCAAGGAGGAAAATAATATTCCATCACGCCAATAAAATACAATAGTGAAGCCTTAACGCCGCTTAAAAATGGCAACTAGATACATAATTCTGAGGCATCCCAAAGGTCAAGGGTGAAGGTAATGGAAATTTGATAACATTCGGGATTGGCGATGGTATTATGAAATAGAAAAACGATGATCCATTTTCCAGAAAAATCAAAACCACAGATACACAAGAATCAGCAGAGTCTGAAATGTCGGTTCCGATGTCATGGAACAGGAACTGCAAAAGCTGATCAACAGCGAAAGAGAGAATAAAGGTTCATTGTGTGTTATTATTTAAATTAATAAAGGACTTATTTAAATAAAGAAACAAATAACGATCACAAGTAAATAATTTCGTTTCCACAATAAATAAACGTTTTGCAAAATTTCAAAACGTAACAATATTGAACGCCAGCAATTTTGGCTGTCAGCAGTTTCAATATCTAAAACTGCAAGCAAGGCATCAGATGACGAGGAAACCCTTCAGTGAAGAGTAGTGGTGCTGGTGTTCCTGCAGCTAGAAGTAACTATCTGAGGAGAAGGTTGTTAGGATGGAAGCGAAGGAATACGTCGTATCACCTCAGATGACCTTGCAGGTTTCCCGAAAGGAGAATCTTAGATCTGACGAGATGTCTCTCCTCATTTCAAAACTTTCGAAATAACAGGTGACTTTCATCGAATGGTCAGATTCGGATGGTAAAATCTTGGTTATTTATTTGGGAATATTTTTTGTAAGAAAATAAAATAAATTTAAATAATTTGTTTTAGTTTTTCACATCTTAATTGAGGTATTTAGGTCGGAGTGGTAACTCTGATATCAAACAGCTCACTTGAGCACGCATAACGTTCCGTTGTGACACCACAGGTGAACGCAGTCTCTGTACTGACCAAGTTCGACGAAAACCAGGGAAGAGGAAGAAGTTGGTCAGCGCAAGGGCTGCACATCAAAAACACGATAACCCTACTATGGAAAACCAGTAAGAAAGTTTGATAAACGAAGCTATATCCTTGACATTAATAGGTGATAGTTGCGTAAAGCTGACAAGAAATGGAGAGACAAATAACCTATATCTGCTCCTCGCAAGAGATGAACACTGACAAAGAAAGTCGATAACAGTCCCCTCCCACATCTCAGATCCCCACCCACGGCAGATGTCGTTAAATGGGAGCCGCATTCTTTCCGCGTGTCTACCCACAATGACCTGGAAGCATGACCACTATGATTGAGACGATGCCACGGCTATTCATCAGGATCCAGGTAAGTCTAGCGGTGAAGCAGAACTCCTCATTGACCCAGGATAGGTTGGCGTCTCGAAAAAAACTTCGCGCAATGGCCAACTTGACCGAGACAAGTGGCATACCCAAGTAATTTGAAAAATTTAATTTATTTTTTATTTTCTTCAAAGTAAAAAAAATTTTTCAATAACTATTTTTTTATAAATGAATAGAACCTCAAAGATTTGAAAAAGCTATCTTTAAAAATGCTAAGGTTTGTTTTTTTTCCGCCGGTAACCTATGAAAATGTCGAAATATTAAGTCAGTTGCTTTAATTTCTGTCACTAGTGTATTCGTGTATATATATGTATATATGGTAATATGTACATATTCCGCAAATTTTTCAGTCCCGAAATCCCGGGAAATTTGTTCCGGAAATCCCGGGAATTATTGTAAAGAAAAGCCCCATTGACTTGGAAATGGGTGATCTATGGATAGAATCCAATATAAATAATTTTCAGAATCTTGTTTACGTTTTAAAACCAATAAAATTACTGTGGAAGCTTTATTTCGGCGAGAAGTTAATATTATAACAGCTGATGTGATAGTGAATTCTTTATGCCCACAAATTTCTTCAATTAATACTTCACTAGGAAAGACAATGTTTGAATCTCTTATATACCGAATTGGAGAAAGAAGAGATATAAAATTGTATACCTTGAGCAAATACTTGAAAGATCCTGAAATTTTTAATAAAAATAATAAATTTTTTCCGAATGCTTCAAAACACTCAATTATTTTATATGCAGAACAAATTTAAAACCATATTTTTGCTGAAAAAATTTAGAATTAGAAGAAATAGAAAGCAACGATAATGATATTTTAGAAGATAAAAATTTTGAGGGCATTTTAAACGATGCAATAAATACATTAGTGAAATATCTACATCAAACACTAATGTACCTACCGGTTCGATAAAAAAGGACATAACATTTTTTGGAGAGTCGGGTAAGCAAACGGAAAAGATAAGAAATCTTTTAGATGCCTTATTAATTATTGCGCCAACATCTGATGAAAACAGGAGGGTTTTCTCTCTCGCAGTTCAATATGTTACCAAATTTAGAAACCGACTTTCAGATGAATCAATAAACGCATTGTCGGTTTTAAAAATTCATTTTAAAAGTATTAAATAAATATGTATATTAACAAATAAATAATAATAATAATAATTAATAATAATAATAAATATTTAATATTTAACTAGTTTTTAAAATACATTGAACTATTTATTTTTTTAAAGAACTGTACCTTTTATATATTTCTATTGTTATTTTATGTTTTTTATCTCATTAATATGAATTTAAGTATAAAATACATACTTAACAAATTTTAAAATCAATCCCGGTTTCCCGGGAAATAAATAAGTCCGGGAAATGAAAAACACTAATTATATTACATACATATATGAAAAACTTTATTCAATTTTCTACGTCCTTTTTAATTAACAATTCAAAATGAGAGTAAATAATGACAAAAGATAAAAAACTTATTAATTAAGCATAATTTAAATCAGTTTTATGAAACTCTTTACAATCTTTAATGCATCCAACTGGAATGTATTATTAGTACTCTTTTTAAGAGAGACCAATAGTTTTTTATAACATACTTAGGGCCATTATTACAACTTGCCGTTAACTAAAGGTTGATTTTAACGGGCAAATAAATCGTTGTTCATTATTATAAGCGGACAATAAGGTAGAAGCGAGCGTTAAGCTAAAGGGAGGATCAACCTACTGGTAACTTTTAAAGTTAAGTTTATGTTTTAATTTGCCATATTATATGATATTCTCAATATGGCAACTTCAAATATAAATAAAGTGAGCAATTACAATAAAATACAGAAGTCCTTCGTTGCCACTGCGTTTAAAAAACTTGCTTAATTGAGCAGTGTTATCGACATTGCTCCTTCACTGTCATATTTTTAAAAAAGTAAACTTTATTTTATCTGTAGCTTGTAATAAGGAAAAGAAATTAAAGCTGACTTTACAGTTACCTTTAGCTAAAGTTACCTTTAACTAAACACAAGTTTAACGGCAGGTTGTAATAATGGCACTTAATGATTTTGCATAAAATGAGTACTTGTTAAGGAAGAAAAGTACGCTAGCAACGAAACAAAATGAAGATGAGCGTCTCCGGTATAATTGATTTGTATTTTGTCAACGAGCATGGGAATTAACAATGTTGAATTAAAAAACTTTAACAACACTATGCGGCAAAATAAAAAAATTAAATTTACCCAGCTAATGACATAGTGTAAGTTGTGAATTTTGTTGAGAAGAATTCAAAAATTTTAAAATGAGAGACAAGTTTGGAGGGTTCGAGAAATATAAAAAAATATTTTTGAGTTCCACTCAACAAAAGTCACAACCTACACTATGTCATTAGCTGGGTGTATTTTGATCATAATATTGTTTTTTAATCATAATATTTTATGAATGGAGTCTTATGTTAAATAAATAAAATTAATGTATTGGAAAGTTTAAATTTTTATATTTATTGAAATATTTACTTTAAAAAGAACGTCGCGGTAATAATTAATTAGTATACCATTTGAAGCAATACGGAAGATTATTATGGTTATAGGACTGGAATATACAGTAAGACCCCTCTTAACGCTGTTTCAGTGTTATGCGGTAGTATTGTGATTCCCCTAAATCGCACACTGTATTGATACTTGTTGTATATGTGTAAATGAAACGACCATGCACCAATCATAAGCGGTGCACTATATAGCGACGGTGTATACTATGTATCTTTTTCAACGCTCTTTTGTTAGTCAGTCCAGAATAAAGATTCCAACTATATTTTCGCAATCACAGTACGAACGCATCTTTCCTGCGACACAGTTGATTTATTAGTTGCCTCATTTAAAGCTATTTGGTTTAGCGCTGGAACTTATAGGAACATATCCCCCGAGTTAAGCGAGGTCTTACTGTATAGGTAAATAAAATTAATATTGACAACACATTGTGTCGGGTATAACAAATTTTTCCCCATTTTACAAATAAAACAATTTATTATTCAGTTTTTTTTTTTGGTAAAAAAATCTTTGGGAGCATTCCAATCGCCAGCCTATAGTTGTCGAAAATCCAAACCTCTCAATAAGATGTACATATTTATATATGTATAAAGATATATTTGTGCGTATTGAGGTTCACCAAGCCTTAATCTGGATTCACCCAACAAAATGCTTGTTACGAAACAAGTTCAGTTTTTTGAGTTTGTTCTAAAACGATTCACTCACTTCGAACAATTGTTCTGTAAACACAAGGTTACCACATGAAATATTTTTGTGAACGATGCGTGTTAGTTTTACAATTAGGTAGCACAGTAGCAGATGATTGCAATTCGTTTGTTGAGTGTGATCATATTTTTTATTGTGTTACAAAGCATTGTAAATTAAAAAAATCTTAGTGAAACAAACAGTATTACACAACCGCTCTGTATTTTATTATACATACATACAAATGCACATATAAAATGATGTGGCAGCTCAGTTCAACTTTACTTCAAAAATTAAAATATCTGGCAGCACAGTACGATTGTTTCAGAACAAAAATTAAAATTAAACCAACTCGAGCTGAAATTGTTCCGCTCTTTTCTTTCGCTCTCTCTCTCTCGATGGGTGAATCCAGCTTTAGTATTTGCACATATTAATCTGAGATTCTGGTAGTCGCCATCAGGGATGGGAAATTGATCTTAACAAATTGTACTAACTTTCACAAAAAATTGTACTTTTTTCTGCCCGATTGTACTAAATTCATTTTTTTTTTTCTTTTTTAAACTTTTTTATTAAAAATTAAATAAAAATATAAATGACAATTCATTTTACATATATTTATGTACATAGAGTGAGGTGCACAAATGAATACATGTTTGTATTTTGGACGCTTTTTATTGAATAAAACTAAAAGTAATAAAGAAAACTTCAAAAGTTAGAAATCATCAAGCCCTAAGAAAAAAACGAACAAAGCAAAATTAACTCGCATGTATTTAATTTTGCAAGTGTCCATTTTATGATATGTTTGCAAAAACGAAATCAAAAACTATCGTTATTTTTTCATGTTTTTGCACTACTTTGACTTTTTAAGAAAATATTAGTTTAATATTAATTACTTAATCTCGTTGAGCGAATATGTTTTGCAACTTATCGAACAAAAATCAATTTCTATTAAAAAATTAAGAAAGAACTGAAGATAGTACTGTAGCTTTGACTGGAAGTGACCGTTCTACCAGGGAAATTTGTAAACAACTTGGAGTTAGTCAGTCAGTAGTCATCAGAGTCCAAAAACGGTCTGTTGTTCCCTAGCTTCAAGACAGACGTCGTAAAAAACTACTAACGAAAGCTCGTTTCATGCTAACAAAAATTAAAAGGAACACATTTTTAACATCCAAAGGAGCTTTTTGGCAATCGGGAAAACCGTTAGTCGATGGACGGCAAGTAGAGCTCTTAAAGATATTGGCTATACCTCGGCACTCAAAAAGAAAAAACCTGCACTTTCGGCTAAAAATGGCACTATTAAAGTTTACAAGAAAACACAGAAATTGGACAAAGTCCCGACCTCAATCCAATTGAGAATTTGTGGTCATTCGCGATGATATGGTTGGGACAGTACTGATCAGCCCCAACCAATTTAGGTGAGCTTTGGCAACGGAGTCATCAGGAATGGACAAATATTCCGAAAGAAATTATAGAGAATTTGGTAGAGAGCATGCTAAGTCGAGTAAATGAGGTTTTACATAACAAGGGTCTTTGGACTAAATATTAAAAATACTCGTAATCCCTAAAATTTTGGAATTGAGTACATCCGAGTTATTTTCCTCTTGATTGTTTTTTTCTTAGAATTTGATCATCTTAGTTCCGAAATTTATATTATTTTGTTAAGTACTAAATACTAAATAAAAAACGAAAAAATTTTTTGAATTGCTTTAACACTTATTTTTATGCAATTAAAATTGCTCAGAGTACAAACATATACTCATTTGTGCACCCCACTGTATATGCGTAAAAAAACATAAAATTTAACAAAAAAGTACATTGCAGTTTCTTTGTACTAAGTACTTGTATATATAATAGGTAAACTTAACAACTTACTTTAATACTTAACTATAAAGGAATACAAAAGTTTATCAATTCTAAATTTTAAATCACTATTTATGATACATTTTTTGGTAGCAAACTATCTGTTATTTCAAAATTGTAGCAACACGAATTTAATGACTTCAATAAATCCCTTGTTTGGATTAAATTGGAGACAGTCGAAACAAACAGTCTATTTCTCCCTTTGTAGGGAGGGATTAGGGAAAATTTTTAAATAGTGCTAAATAAGTCATTGAGGTGCTATGGTGTTTTTAACTTCCAAATAGTGCTAAAAAAAGTACAATTGTACCAACTTTTCCATCCCTGGTCGCCATAGTCTAGTAGGTAGTGTGCTGGTTTCATAGACGTGAGGCCACGGTTCAAACCTCAGGTCAGACATCAAAACGAAATATGAAAAAATATTTCTTCGGCGACTTCCTCTCAGTAGATTTCTGGCAAAACCTCTGATAGAAAATAAAATTGCCATGAAAAGTTTCTCAAGAATCCGTCGTTCGGAGTCGTTTTTAAACTGTGGGTCCCGCCATGTATACAATGAACACACACAACATGAGTGGTGTGAGAAGCTAGGTCGTAATCCTGACTGAAGGGTCGTAATGACCAAGATTCTGATTGAGAATGCATCAAACATACAGAAAAACATGGAAAATTTAATGTCATTATCAGCGAATGTTTAATTTGTTTTGCGAATGGATTAGTTTACTGTATAAAACAGATATGATGGAACACTTTAAGTACAGGGACAGTGGCGATATCAACACCAAATTATCCGAAATAAACATTTAAATGTACATTGAAAAATCAAAGTTTTGAAGTGGTCAGAAAAACATATTTTTTAAAGGACTTTTTAAAAAAATAATTCATTTAACGGTAGATCGAGCTTCGTATCAAAAACGATACATTTCAATTTTTGAGACTATATAGCTTTAATTCAGAAAAAGTTAGATGCCTGATATTTTTTAATTCGTTTGTATTGTTATCGCCTATATTTTAAACCAAATAAAACAAAATTTAAACAGAACTTAAAAAAGTCAAAAACTTCATAATTCTGGTTTATGTATCATTTTTGATACATACGAATTTCCCAGCGATGCTTTGGTGTTGATTATGTAATTTTTTTAAGTTTTCAGATTTTTTGAAGTTTTATCGTAAATAAAACATTATTTATGATATTTGAGAAGGAATTGAAAGTTAAGTGTTGGATGAAATTGAAAAGGTTGGATTTTCTGTTCTTGATATTGAAGAAGTAGTCGTAGTCTAGTATGTAGCGTGTTAGCTTATTAGACGTCAGACCAAGGTTCAAACCTCAGGTCAGACTTTTTCAATTTATAAGGAAAGGTTTTAATGACCGATTATGTATGTAAGTATGTAATATTCCTGCTGCTGAAGACTCTAAAGAAAAAGAAAAGAAGCCTATTATAGGAACTGACGAAAGTATTAACAGCAACAAACATGACAATAAACCATATGCCCTTAGTAGCTTGGAAAGAGCAAATATTACCGATTTTCACGCAGATTGCTAGCAGCTGTTTCTTGAAATGCTGTAGAGTCTTTCTAACTGCTCTTCTTATATTTGTCTCACTTGACAAACAAGAAAGTGTTTTGACCTACGTTGTATTTTATAGATATTACAGAAGGATAATATTTCTGTCGACTAGGTAAGTACAGTAGCGAGCAAAAAATGGAACGCCAAGTCGATTGACCTTTATGTATGCCTCTTTCAAAAAAACAGTACGGAAATTAGATACTTCTTTTTTATTTTTATGCTCTACAAACTTAGTTAACAAATACAGGTTACAATATCAAAATTTTTCTAACCACTTATTTTTATTTTAAGATTAGGTAAAATAAGTACAAGTTTTCTGCAAAAAAATGCAACGCTACGTTATTCAATAACTTTATTTAAATTAAAAAAAAGTAATACTTGGTTGCGTAGCCTTTATTTGTTATTACCGCTTGCAGTCTGGAGGGCATAGAATCCACAGGGGTATTTTTTCCCCATTCTGACTTTAATTTTTTTTCTAATTTCGCCAAATTTGAAGGATTTTTTCTTCCAAACTTTCCGATCTCAAATTTCCCATACGTTTTCTATGGGGTTTAGATCGGGAGATTGTGACCGCCAATCTAAAACTTGCACATCATGGTCGCTTAGGTTGTTACGAAACAAGCGACTAGATTGCTTCAGGTCATTGCCTTGTTGGAATATGCTGTTTTGGGGGCATTTTTGCATAAGATGTGGGAGCATATTTCTCCTAGGATCTCACAGTATTTAGTGGCATTCATAATACCATCGATTTTCACCACCGGACCAACTCCGTACCGAGAAAACACACCTACCAATAAATTACAAAATAAAGAATTTCGCTGAAAAACAAAAGTAACTTTCGCCACACCAATAGTGAATCCCCGCCATGTTTTACTGTTGGCAGCTGATATCTGGGAGAATATCTCTGTTTAGGTGGTCTTCGAATATATTTTATCCCATCAGAACCAAAAAGATTAAATTTACTGACCACTCCACAGCACTTTTACCCACTGTTCACTTAACCAATATTGATAACGCTTTGCAAAATTAAGGCGCTTGATTTTATTGGCCTTAGTTATTAGCGGTTTCTTTCCGGAACGTCTGGCAAATAAATTGGCATCATTCAATCTGCGGCGTGCCGTATGCACTCCAATGGAAATACCCATTTGCTCATTAGCGTCCACAGCTGTCATTCTTGGATCAGCTTTAATCAGTCTAATCATTTGGCGATCTTCGCGCTGGGTGGATTTTCTTGGGCGACCGTTGCCAGATTTTCTTTATACGCTATTTGTTGTTCGAAATTTAGACGCAATTCGGCACACCTTTGATTTGTTTACGCCGAATATTTGCCCAATTTCTCACATGCTTTTACCCTCTTCCAGAGCCTTAAGCCGAAAGTCCATAACATGCGTTTCATGCTAGCTTGCATTACATGCGTATGCCGAAAAAGTAGAATCAGTGTAGTTGATTGTGACAAGTTACAGAAGGAAAAGCAAAGATTGCACAGACGCATAGAAAGTAGGATTACTTTCTACTTTTCTATGCGAATAATGCAGTGTTGGAAAATGTCAGCAGTTTTTTAAACTTGGCATGCCAAATTATATACTATTGTGAATGGTTTCTATAAATATGTTTAAATAGTGCATTACTATTTTCGCATTTTTCTTTATTTGCATTATAAAAATATTAATAAAAACATATTTCACAATAAAGTTTATTACTAATTTAAGAGGAAAATACTTTAAAATACATTTTTTAACAAATTTCTTTCATGAACAAAATATGTATGTGATGATTGTTTATACATATGTATGTATATACATGATTGTTTTTATGTACTGAGTCTCATCTATTTTGAATTTATTAATTTGTAAACAAGAAAAATGGAGGATAAATTAACTGAAAACACTCGTCTTGTGTTCTTTTGAGGATTTTCGTCGGCCTTAACAGCACAATACAATGTAATTTTTTTGTAAAACTATTAATAATAAAAACAACTAATAACAATTTTTAATTTTTCCTTTCAAGAAATTAAATTTTTTTGGCAACTTTCAGCAACAAAAATTTTTTATGAGCAGTACTTCTTATTTTGATCTTATAATCTTTAGCTTCTTAATTACCTCTTGCACAAGAAACTATATTCATTGTGACCGAAATTTACCCACATTTCGATTAATTTTTAAATATTTAAGAATCTCTAAACTTTTCATTGAAGAAATTAAAAAATATTCAAAATTTTCCCTTTTTTAACACAAAATAAATGTTTGTTTACATTTAATTTTTCTACTTTATCTGCCAGTTTTCACTCTGTTGCTTCTAAAGCCGAAAGTCCATACCATCCTTTTCATGCGCCTTGCGAATCTTGCTTTCTATGCCGATTTTATTGCAAGTTACACACAATGCGTTTATGCGACTGGTTTTTTGTTTTGATCAGCTGTTGTGGTAAACAACAAACAAGCGAACAAGAACATTTTTGGGAAAAATAGAAAATCAAATTGTAATTTTAAAAGAATTTATGGCATTAATTACAAATTTATGAGTTTACATATGTGATATTTTGACATTTGAAAAACGCTCATAACATAAAAGGACAGCCAATTTAGAGGGAGAAAAAATTTTTATAAGTTTTGCGAGGCAAATGTGTTATAAGCAACAGATATACAGAGTGAAAACTGGCAGATAAAGTAAAAAAATAAATGTAAACAAACATTTATTTTGTGTTAAAAAGGGGAAAATTTGGAATATTTGTTAATTTCTTCAATGAAAAGTTTAAAGATTCTTAAATATTTAAATATTAATCGAAATGTGGGTGATTTTCTGTCACAATGAGTATAGTTTCTTGAGCTAGAGGTAATTAAGAAGCTAAATATTACAAGATCAATATAAGACGTACTGCTAATAAAAAAATTTTCCTGCTGAAAGTTGCCAAAATTTTTTAATTTCTTGGAAGGAAAAATTAAAAATTGTTATTTGTTGTTTTTATTATTAATAGTTTTACACAAAAATTACATTGTATTGTGCTGTTAAGGCCTTCGAAAATCCTCAAAAGAACACAAGACGAGTGTTTTCAGTTAATTTATCCTCCATTTTTCTTGTTTACAAATTAATAAATTCAAAATAGAAGACACTCAGTACATAAAAACAATCATATATACATACATATGTTTAAACGATCATCATATACATATTTTGTTCATGAAAGAAATTTGTTAAAAAATGTATTTTAATGTATTTTCCTCTTAAACTAGTAATAAACTTTATTATGAAATATGTTTTTATTAATATTTTTATAATGCAAATAAAGAAAAATGCGAAAATAGTAATGCACTATTTAAACATATTTATAGAAACCATTCACAATAGTATATAATTTGGCATGCCAAGTTTAAAAAACTGCTGATATTTTCCAACACTGCATTATTCGCATAGAAAAGTAGAAAGTAATCCTACTTTCTATGCGTCTGTGCAATCTTTGCTTTTCCTTCTGTAACTTGTCACAATCAAATACACTGATTCTACTTTTTCGGTATACGCATGTAATGCAAAACGCATGGTATGGACTTTCGGCTTAACACATTTGCCTCGCAAAACTTATAACATTTTTTTCTCCCTCTAAATTTGCCTGTCCTTTTATGTTATGAGCGTTTTTCAAATGTCAAAATATCACATATGTAAACTCATGAATTTGTAATTAATGCCATAAATTCTTTTAAAATTACAATTTGATTTTCTATTTTTTCCAAAAATGTTCTTGTTCGCTTGTTTGTCGTTTACCACAACAGCTGATCAAAACAAAAAACCAGTCGCTTAAACGCATTGTGTGTAACTTGCAATAAAATCGGCATAGAAAGCAAGAATCGCATGTAATGCAAGGCGCATGAAATGGATGGTATGGACTTTCGGCTTTAATAATGGCTACCTTGCTATCAGTTGATAACTGTTTCTAATGGTTAATAAATGTTTTAAAAATTATTAACGAAAATTTTGTATAAATAAATTTTATCTACTTACTTTCACTAATAATTTACTGTGTTGCATTTTTTGCTCGCTGAAATTTGTCACTTTTTTTCTTAAATGTTAAATTAAAAATAAGTGGATAGAAAAATTTTGATATTGTAACCTGCATTTGTTAACTAAGTTTGTGGAGCATAAAAATAAGAAAAAAGTATTTAATTTCCGTACTGTTTTTTTTGAAAGAGGCATACATAAAGGTCAATCGACTTGGCGTTGCATCTTTTAGCTCGCTACTGTATGAGATAACAGAATCATTCGCTTTGATAATGTGCTACTCAGAAATGATGATAAATTTACACTAATTACGCCTTTTCGAAAAATGAGCTGAAACACTTTCGGCTTTTAACAATTCCAATAATTTTGTCGCAGTAGATGAGTAATTAATTGAATTTTATGGTCGCTATAAATTTCGTGGTCCACCGAAATCGAATTGGCAGTTTTAGATTCAAGTACATTCTACGTGTGTAGCAACTACTTACAGCCGTATTTGGTGAAACCTGTATCTGGAAACCAGAGAGGAATCAAAGAGAAAGCATTGTTATTGGCATAATCGATGTTTTATTTAAACGGAAAACTTTTTTACTTCACATGACGTTGACAACAAATATTTCTAATGAAATATAACAAAGGTCTGTGCCGGCAGGTTTCATCCAGTCCTCAATTGAGAGAGTTACTGATGCGAGTGACAATAAGCTGCCCCATCTAAACAATTGAAAACAAAGCAAGTGTGCCAGATGCCAAATTATTACCATTTAGAAGAAAATAAAACCAAGTTGACATGAAATGTTTGATTTTTACGTAAAAAGCCATACTGTATGTACATCATGTCAAAAATTTTGGCGTAAATTTCATAAAAGTGATAATAAAATGAATTGAAATAAATCAAAATATTAATTTTTTTTAACAAAATCTATCAATAATCGTGACAATTCTGTGTACTACAAGTATGTATCAAAAGTGATACATAAGCTAGAATGATAAAGTTTTTTAAGGCTCGATCTGCGGTTAAATCCTTCAATCTGCCTCACCTTAAAAGAATAAAAGAAAACTACAAATCAGGAATAGTGTACAATTGGGCAATTCACACAAGCCCTTGTATTGTTGTATGGCGTGTATTGTTGGACCAATATACAACAGTGTATGCTTGTTGTTGATAATTTTCATATAAAAATCCGATTAAATTATATAAATTTTTTTCGTATGTTTTTAAAAGTTGTATTGGTTTCGTACTATCAGTTTATGTAAATGCCAGTAATCAAGAAGAAGAATAAAAATACAAAATATTTTCTATGCAACTTGAGTCAACAATTAACATTTCGAAATTATAATTGTTCGCACAGATAACACTGTGCGACAGTGAAAATACACCCGAGTAACTACATAGTCTAAATTATTCACTAGGTTAAGTAGAACTCAAAAATCATTTTTTATTTTTACCGAACCCTCCAAACTTGTTATATTTGACAAAAACGGATTTTTCGATCTTTTCATACTTAATTATTGATTACCCAAATATGTTTGAACCTATTTTAAATTTTCAAAGTTTTTAGAAGGGGAAGAGATTAGTCTTTAAAGCGGTATACATAAACGTTTTGTTCAAACTTATATGTTATGAGTTTTGATGGGGTAAACTAGGAAAATATTATATTTTTCATATTTTTCCAAATTTGGCCATTCCTAATTGGAAAATTTAATTAAAAAATATGAAATAGGTGATAACATTCTGAAAGTGCTTTATTTTGTGAAGATATTGGAATTTCGTTTTATCAAATCGGACAAAAATTACCGTCGTTATATTTAAATAGTATAACAGTCGTGTTATATTTTTTATATATGTCACCTTATCAAATGAACTTCCTGTTCAAAAATTTTCAAAAGTATTGATGGATCTTGACTGTTTATCGCAAAATGTGTAAATTTCAAGTTTGTACGATTAAAAGAAGTCGGCCAATTTTTGTGTTTTTTGCAAATATTATTATTTCTCTTTGCGCAAACATTGTTCAACTTCTGGTGATCGCTCAAACCTAATATTGACACATTTTGCGATAAAAAATCAAGGTCTGTTGAAAATTTTTGAACTAAAAGTTCATTTGCAAAAATATATACAGTGCCGGTAAAAACAATAGCACTTCTATCGAGTATATTGCTTCATATGAAACTTTTACTATACATTCATTTTGTTTTTAGTTTTACTGTAATATACAGTGTTATGAATACTATCTTTCTAAAAGAGATTGACTCTCTTAACTTCTACGTTTTTTTTGTATTAATGAATTTTATGAGTGTAATGTAAAATTTAACGGTAAAAAAATAGCACTGATATTTGTTTTACTTTGTAAGCTGCTTCTGTAGTATAAATTTGTTATTTTGATGCGTGTTCTGTAATTAGGCAATTTATTTTCAAAAATATAATACATTTTCGTGATAAAAGTGTTAAAGATTTACCAATAATGGGCCGCAGAAAACATTGTATGGAAGAAAAAAGAGAAATAATTAAAAAAATGCACTCAGTAGGCAAAACATATGCCGAAATAGAACAAACTATCCAGCCATGTCCAACTTATTGGTAAAAAGATTGGTCCACGAAAGCAAAAAAGATCCGTTTAAGCCAGCAACAGTGCTAAAAAAGGAGCTTCAGATAGAAGCATGTGTTGAAACAGTTCGTAATCGATTGAAAGAAAATAAGCTTAAAGCTTGTAGCCCACGAAAAGTTCCACTGTTGTCATCAAAAATTGTAAAACAGCAGCTTGACTGGCCAGTCAGTAAATGGAGAAATATTTTGTGGACGGATGAGAGCAAAATTGTGCTGTATGGTGGAAAAGGATCTCGTTCGTATGTAAGACGACCACCTAAAGTAGAATATAACCCAAGATTCACTTCTAAGACCATAAAGCACGGAGGTTCAAGTGTAAATGTTTGGGCATGTTTTTCATACTACGGAGTGGGGCTAATATATTGGATAAAAACCATAATGGATCAACATGTTTACGTTGATATATTGGAAAACGTGATGTTGCCTTATGCTGAAGAGGAAATGCCTTTGTTATGGGTCTTCCAACAAGACAACGACCCCAAACATACCAGCAGAAATGCTCGTCAATGGTTTTTAGACCATTCCATTAATATTATGAAGTGGCCTACTCAGTGAACCCCATTGAAAATCTTTGGGTTGACGTAAAAAAAGTGTGTCAGAAGCAAAACCTACTAACAACGAGCAGCTATGGAAAGTAATTAAGGAGTCGTGGGTAAAAATTCCGAAAAAAAGATGTGAGGACTTAGTCAATTCAATGCCAAATCGATGTGCTGCGGTTATTGCCAACAAAGGCCATTCAACAAAATATTAAAACCTTCCATTTAGTTAGTTTTATGATTTATTTTATATTTTCTTAATTTTTTTCTTTTTTTATTGTATTATTTTGTTTTTGTATAAGTTAATATTCATAGTGCTATTTTTTACCGGCCAGATTTGAAGTGTCAATTGTTTTTTGCTAATAATATTTTTCAAACTAAATATATATAACAAATTTTTTTTGTTTTCTTAATGCAATTAAATATCTCATTTCATTAACGTGTTTCAAGCTCAATTCAAATAGAATATACAAGTTGAAATCAAGTACAAAGTCTAACAATGGCTATAGTGCTATTTCTTTTTCCCGGCACTGTATATGAAAAATATAACTCGACTGTTTGACTCTTTAAATAATAATTACGGTAATTTTTGTCCACGTTGATCAGACTAAGTGCCAATCTCTTCACAAAATAATGCACTTTCAGAATGTCTCCACTTATTTAATATTTTTTTTTATTTAAAGTTTGCTACTATGAACTGACAAACTTGAAAATATATTAAAAAATTCGCATTTGTCAAGTTTACCTTATCAAACCGCATAGCATATTAAGTCAAATAATATATATATGTATATTGTTTTAAAGACCGATCTCTCTCCTTTCTAACAAGATTCAAATTTTGGACGTACATAGGTTCAGAAAGTTTTGTATAATCAATGAATTTGTGAGTAAAGTCCAAAAAACAGTTTGGAGGGTTCGAGAAAAATAAAAAAAAGAATTTTTGAGTTCTACTCAACTAACTGAACAACTTAGACTAGGTCGTTATTCGGGTGTATTTAATTTTTCGTATTTTGTCGCATGGTGTAATTAATTAATTTACAATATTTTTCATTTACAGCAATATTTTTATTTTGCTACTTAAAAACTAAATTAGTAATAACATTATTCTTCTTGGAGTCGCCGTGGTCTAGTAGGTAGTGTGTTGGCTTATTAGACGAAAAACCAGGTTTCGAGCCCCAGGCCAGACATCAAAATAAAATACAAAAAGTATTTCTTCGGCGACTTCCTCTCAGCAGATTTCTGGCAAAAACTCTGAGAGTATATAAAATTGCCATGAAAAGTTTCTCAAAAATTTGTCGTTCGGAGGCGACTTTAAACTGTAGGTCCCGCCACTCAGTTATAAAATTAATACACACAACATAAGTGGTGTGAGAAACTAGGTCGTAATCCTGACTGAAGGGTTGTAATGACCAATTATGTATGTATGTATGTTATTCTTCTTTTTATCGCTTTTTGACATTTGGAATACGAAATACACAATACAACATAAACGATACAAAGTCGTGTGAATTGCCCAAATAATTTTTCATTTCATCTCATTGTACTTGAATTGAAACACAAAATGAAATATTAAAATTCAAATACCTGTTACTTCTCGCTTTATGCTAAAAGAAACAAGAAACCGATGCGAGAGAACTCATAGTCCAACACTCTCGGAAACGTTTTAATGTATAAATTTCTAAAGCTTTTTTGCTTTAAAGCTAATGAATATTAGATTATGTTAAAATGATTTTAACATCTTAAGAGAAATTCTGTATAAGAGATATGAAGAAACCGTTTTATCGACTTTTATTTGAGTACATACTGCGCATACTCAAGAACAAAGAGAATTAAAATTAAGAGTAACTAATAACAAAAGCACTACATTTATAATAACATAACATTTATAACTATTTATATGCTTTTATGTTAATGAAATTGTAAACAGTTTATTATATTTGAGTAGAATTCAAACACACATCAATACGTCAAAATAAGTCAAAAGGTAATGTATATCTTTCCAAGTTTTATTAGAATAACGGCAGAATAATTAGAAATAAATTATAATGAACTTTACGTACAAATTAATTATAATTTTGTATTTAGACAAAGGTCGATGGTATTGTAATTATTGTTAATATTTCCTAAAGGTACGAGTCTCCACTAAACAAATATTTGTAAATATTGTATGAAATGAAGCCAATATTGTTAAATTAACCCGAAGGAAAATAAAATTAATTAAATGAGAAATTTCAACTATTAGTATGTATGAATGTATGTTGTTATATCCTTTGGAAAATATTCAGGGTCATAAAGCAAAGGAAACTTAAATTAAATTCTAAAACTAAATTTTTTGTTGCTTTACTTTAAATTTGTATTGAATTTTTAAAAGATAATTTTGAATTCGTTTAATAAAATTACATATTGTTGCTGATAAAGTCTTATAAGCTGTTGGTCCTACTCCCATCATCTCATTCTTATCTATCATGATCGATAAATTCTTATCTTTTTTTTAAAGAAATTATTCTATTTTATCAGATTTAGAAAAAGATTAGATTTCCAGTTAGTTGTTAGACAGAGCAGCCGAAAGAATGTTTCAATATGACACACCTTTCCAACTATCATGCGTCATAAGTTAATTTTTAGGCTCTATGCTGGACTACTTGATTTCTGTATAAATATTGAATGTGAATCTATATAATCTATACGAAAATGAAAACATCGTTTAACATTAACATGATTGACAATAGCTACACTAACAAATACATCGAACATGTTACAAATAAAGCAGCAACATCGGTATAGGCAGGTTAGCGAGAATGCAACAACAAACACTGTGAACAAAGTACACAAACAACAATAAAGTCGCTTTTGAGTTTTCTAGAAGGTGAAACCCCCAACTTTCTGCTTCAAGAACCTTCATCAGACTGATTGCGTGCATATATAAAAAGGCAAGACAAAGCACACAACGAGTAGTAAGAATTCAGTCAGACTTGCGTTGCGTGTGAAACGAACAGTCGTGGTTTGAAGATCGCCGTTGTGAAGTTCTACCGAACATTTGGCAGTTACCCAAGTAGAAGTGGAAAGAAGAACAGTGAACAAGCAATTATTGTTGTTGTAACTTCAAGTTGTATACGGTGGCACACAAAAATAGTGCGAACAATAAAGGGTTTAATTAAAACTGAACACATATTTGTTTTTATTTTGTTTGCAATCAACGAATTCATATTTTAAAAACATAACCATATGTAAGATCAAATGGTGTTCTAAATGTTAGTTGGGTAAAAACAGGAAAACACACATAAACATGCACACAATCACCCACAGAGTTTTCTGTATTTCAAAATTTTTGTATTTAATTTTTATCCATTGACGGCGGACGTTGGGTCCATGGACATTGAGTCGTTTAAACTACATACTTACAGAATGAAAAGACTTAAATTTTTCAGAAGAAAATTCCTTTGGCTATAAAGCAACGAAAAGTCACTGCATCTTTTAGAAAAAAAATTAAAAAATAGGAAACCGGATATTGACAAGATTGAAAATAAGTACATAAAAATAAATAAAAAAAGTCGTTATACACACAACAATATTTATGTATTATCATGTATACATAAGTATATTTAAATTATGTATGCACTAAATTCCTTAGAACGAGATAACAGGGAGTATAAGAACAAGTTAAAGTCTCATAATCCCACACATTCGAGAACAGTTATACTCATGTACAGTACATAGATTTAAAAAGGACTTTAAGTTTCTTTTACATTACAAATGCAAATGATGAAGCTAGCAATTTGTGAATGGATTTGTTATCATTGCCACCCCCAAATGCCGTTAACAATGCTGTTGGCTGTAAGCGTTGATAAACTTTACTGAAAGTTGAATAGAAAATTGGTTTCAGTTGACTAGTCATACTTGATGCAAATACCGGTCACGAATGACACGTATTTGGGTCACAGTCGACCACCAAATTGATTCATAGCTTTTATTTAAAAACTTAATTTATTTTCATTAAATAAAATTTTAATACATAATTAAATAATGTTAACCCAGATATGCCCATTGCTTGATCATGATCATTTTAAAAGTATTTTTATATTATTTTGGAAGCAAATGAGAAATAAAAACAGTGCATTTATAGGTTTTTAAAGATTTATTGAAAAAAAGGGTGTGATACGACACAAAACATTTTACATATAATCCTATGTCACATTTTCGGCATCTAGTTACGGTTTTTTGATGGCAGGCTCCACATCTTGTTTGCTTTTCCTGTGAAATTACTTACTTGTAAATGTAAAAAATTTTACTTACCGTACAAACGTGGCCCCATATTCAGTCATTATGAAAATATCACTATCATTCTATATAATATTCAATAACTAAATAATACAATCACAATCTCCTACGAGGTATTGATGAGTACTGAGTATATCAACAAAAAAACGGTACTTTGATAAACGTGACGTATCATGTAAGCAAGAATGTACTGGTGTACTATATATAGGCTATTGGGCATATCTGGGTTAATAGTAAAAATTTCGATATCTGAATAAAAATTTCATATTTCATTTGCCGTCATTTTTTAGCCACTGCTATGGTTGACGCACTCCTCCTTCACTTTATCCTTCACAGTTCTTGAATGTATCATCAGCTTTAGTTCTACAACGAGCTAGTAAAAATATTTATTAAATACTGGTCAAATGATTCACACAGAAAAGATACTTACATTTCCAAACACTTACTGGTCCTTTTATACTGCACTTCGATTTTTTTTTATTATATTTTTATCCTACAAGTTCTAGGACGAGATAATATAATAGATCTTATGATCTTTCAAAATTCAGGTCAGACATCTCGATCAATTCGAAATATAAAAAATATTTTATATTTTTATCGGCGACTGCCTCTCAGTAGATTTTTAGCAAAAACGTTGATAGTAAATCAAAATTGCCTGATTTGCTGATGATCTCTGATTACAACCCTTCAGTCAGGATTACGACCAAGTTTCTCAGAACATTTATGTTGTGGATGTGAATTTTATACATGAGTGGCGGGACCTACAGTTTAAAATCGACAACGAACGACAGGTTTTTGAGAAACTTTTCATGGCAGTTTTAATTTACTCTCAGAGTTTTTGCCTCTCAGCAGTCACCGAAGAAATATTTTTTCATATTTCGTTTTGTTGGAGATGTCTGACCTCGGGTTTGAACCGAGGCCTCAATATCTAAAAGTCAACCCACTGTCTACTAGACTACGCCTATAGATAAATATATTCTTTGTTTACATGATCATTAAAACATAAAAAAATTTCGATCTGATTGTCTATGTGTTCGACTACTTGTTTATTTTTTGTTTTTGTATTATTAAAATTCAATTTAATTCCAAAGGCCTTACAGTTCCTTTTATCACTGTCGTTCCTGATTTCTATCGCATTTGTTTGTTGCTTTTTTCATGTTCGCCAATATCAAATGATTCTCGTAGATTTGTATTAATTTTTTAATTGTACTGACAGCATTGCATATTAATTATAACTTTTGCAACGACATCTTGCTTTATGCAGAGCATTTATAAAATAAAAATATTGAGTAAGACAGGACAGTTTACAGGTTGTCGCAGTCCAAGAAATTTAAATTTTTCTTTACTGTTAAAGTTTTAATGAAAAATCATAAAAGATGTCTCATTTATCATAATATAGGAGTTATTTGTTGCATTGTATACTTAGAAATTGAACATAATATCAATACCTATGTACATTGTTTGCAATTCTGTAATAGAATTGTTATATTTAATACTTGTCTTTGCCCTCTAAGTTGTTACAAATATTTTTTGGTTGAGATTGTTACGTTTTTACCTTTTTAAAAACGTTTAAAATATGAGTTCGTTGATTGTAAACAAAATAACTCTTTATTGTTCACACTACTTTTGTGTGCCAGCGTTTACAACTTGACAAATACAACAATAATTGCTTGTTCACTATTCTTCTTTCCTTACAAAACAGATCTTTTGAAAGGCGATTTTCAAATCACGACTGTTCTTTTCACACGCAACGCGTCTTCACACAAGAATTCTTACTACTCGTTGTCTGCTTTGTCTTGCCTTTTTATATGCCCACGTAATCAGTCTGATGAAGGTTCTTGAAGTCGAACTTGCAGGGTTTTGCCTTCTCGAGAAGTTGTTGTTGTTATTTGTTGTTGCGTTCTCGCTTACTTGTCTATCCCCTTTTCTTTCATACTGATGTTGTTGGCTTACTTGTAACAAGTTCGTTGTATTTGTTTGTGTAGCTTTTGCTCATTTTAATGTTAAACGATGTACACCGTTTCCATTTTCGTAACAATATAATTGAGGTATTAATATGAGAGAATATTTTAAAATTCTAAATTTTCTAATTTTGCATAAGTATGATTATCGTAATCTGAAAATTAAAGCAATTTAGAACTTAGTCTTCTATAAGAATCTTGCAGTCACAATGCATTAGCCTGAATACCAACAGGTTCGATAAAACAAAATAATTAAAAAAAAATCAACGAATTCATTATAATATTTAAGTAAACGTTATATTTTTATTTTTTTATTAATAAATACAGCTTTTACTGCTCCTTCCCTTTATGTTTCAATTTTCAAATTTTTTAATAATCAATATTTTTTAATAATTTAATCACTATGGTATTAAAATGTCGTTGACTTCAAGTGCTTTTTGTTTAATATATCTTCATGGTCTACATTTAGAAATTATTAAAGGTCGTTGCTATTAAGTTAAGGTTTTCTCATCGCCTTAGTGAAATTAGCATCTATAGGAGATTAATGTAAGTTTAATTGTTTGTTATTCGCCATTTGAATATTGAGATTTTTCATTAAATTGGTGTGAAGGATTTATGAATACATTTTGTTCAAATTCTCAGTATTTATATGTACATTATTTGAGTTGAAATTATTGACTGATTTTCTTGTATTATTTTTGTATATTTGTTTATTTAACGCAATTGTAGTGTTAAAAAATTTAATATTTTGATTTACTTTAATTCATTTTAATAAAACTATTGTATACATGTTATTACATTTTATAATAACTTTTATGAAATTTACGCCAAAATTTTTGACATGATGTACTTTGTAGCATGGTTTTTTATATAAAAATCAAAAACAAACACTTCATGTCAGCTTCTTTTTATTTTTTTTAAATGATAATAATTTGACATCTAGCACCCTTGCTTTGTGGCCATTTATAAGTTTCAAATTGTTTAGATGGGGCAACTTATTGTCTGGCTGAAACTTGATGGTGCAAACCATTGTTCGATTTCATTAGAAAAATTTGTTGTCAGCGTCATGTGAGGTAAAAAAGTTTTCTGTTGCAATAGAACATCGATTATATCAATAACAATACTCTCTCTTTGATTCCTCTCTGGTTTCCCCAAATATGGCTGTAAGTCATTGCTACGAACGCAGCACGTACTTGAATCTATAACTGCGAATTCCACCAAATTTGGACTACGAAATATATAACAACTATAAAATTTAATTAGTCAGTAATCTACGGCGAATTATTAAAAGCCGAAAGTGTTTCAGCTACTTTTTCGAAAAGGCGTTATAGGTGTAAATTTATCATAATTTTCGAGTGGGACATTATCTCATACGTACATAGTTACCTGAAATATTATCCCTCTGTAATATCTATGAAATAAAACATAATGATTCGTCACTTTTTTTCTAATGTTTGTCTGTCACGTGAGATAAGTATGAGAAGAACAGTAGGAAAGAGTCTAGAATATTTCAAGAAAAACCTGTTACTAATCTGGGCGTAAATTGGTAATGTTCTTTATTCCAAGTAGTACCATTTTTAACGATAAACATCATATTGTCGTGTTTGTTGCTGTCAATACCTTCGTGAGTTCATAAGACGAGCTCCTGTTTTCTTCTTCTTCAGAGTCTTCAGCAGCAGGAATACTACATATATACATTTTTAATTTTATAATAATATAAATTCAAAACGTCTGACCTGAAGTTTGAACCTTGATATGACGTCTATCACCCTGTTCATTTTCATCCAACACTTAACTTTTAATTCCTTCTCAAATACCATAAATAATGTATTATTTACGATAAAACTTAACAAAACCTTTGAAAACTTCTAAAAATTACATACAGAGCACTTTCTATTGTGAAAGGAAAGTATATATCAAAAATTATACATACGGAAGAATTATGGAGTTTTAGAATTTTTTAAGCCCTGTATGAAATTTTCTTTTTTTATTTGGTTTAAAATAATGGCGATAAAATTGAATTTAAAATCGATTTCTTCTGAGTTTAAAATTGATACATATGGTATATGTATATGAGAGACTAGGTCGTAACCCTGACTGAAGAATTGTAATGACCAATTGTGTTAAGTATGTTATGTTATGTACGTATGGTATATTCAAGTGTACAAAGAAAAAAGTTGGACTAAATCAAACTTTAAAGTTGGATTTTTTCAAAGTTTGTTAAAGGAAATATTCAAATTATAATTTTGAAAATATTGATTTGTTACAAAAAATGTAAAATAATAACAATAACACCATAACATTTTTTTTATTTTTTTATTCTGTTTTTTACGTAGGCATTTTCTTAGACGTAAATAATATATTTAAGAAAATTAGGCATATTTAATTCGTACATTAAATTAATAATAAACAATTAAAGCCGAGACACACAGTTTACCGACATGTAATACGTAAGGAGGAGGATCAATAACAAATTACAAGGTAACAAGCCTACATGTGTAAACTACGTAATTTACCTACATGTAGAAATAATTGACGACAAATTGCACGGCATGTTTGTGTATTAGAGAACAATGAAGTTTAGATTGTTTATTTGGTTGTTGTCAATAATTTTTCCTTGATGATAAATTTGTCCGAATATGGGCAGAAGATAT
Organism: Sarcophaga subvicina; assembly: GCA_936449025.2. Classification (NCBI taxonomy): domain Eukaryota; kingdom Metazoa; phylum Arthropoda; class Insecta; order Diptera; family Sarcophagidae; genus Sarcophaga; species Sarcophaga subvicina. Next base: position 29,413,595 of record OW388083.2, read on the forward strand.
TTATTAAAAGGCCTTAGGTCAACCATTTCATAAATTAATAACTTATGTTTTCCTTTTTTTGACACGACATACATACATCGAAAATAAAATTAGTTTGGTCTGTACAATACATATGTATGAGTTCGTCTTTTGTCCCATAGACGATATGTGATTTCTAAATGCTCAGTGTAATAATTGTATTTATTCATTCACCATATTAGTTTTATACAGGATATCAATCAGTGTATAGGAAATTATCTTGATGTTTAGAAACACTTATTGAGAGCAATACAATATGAGAAAATGTTACAATATTATTCGATTGTAATACAAAATGTTTTATTCTTTTCGAATACCCATACAATATGTATTGTAATGTTGTATTTCACATCAAGAAAAGTTATTTACTTTGTCGATTATTAGATTTATCATAGAACAATTTAACAATTAAGTAATCGATAATTATGCTTATGTTCGTGTTATATTTGTTTTTATTCGATAATATACAATTAATTTGCTATAACCCTTATTCCTTAAATCGCAATAAAAATGTATAATATATGGTATGGCATGGCATATACATTCCGTCTTTCATCTTTTATTCATTAAAGGGTTATTTTTAATTTGGTTGTCATTTAAGTTATTGACGTAACTTATGATTGAAAATGTTTGCCCATAATTGATTATACACAATATTGATTTATTATTTTATGGCAAAAAAAAATTTAATTGATGATTAAATCAGACAAAATGTTATTCTACACAAACAACTTCATTATATGAACAAATACACAAACACATAAATACACGCATCCATGTCACATTGGAAAACTGGTGTCAAGTGTCTTCAAACACCACTACAACAACAAAGGGTCGCACTATGTGGCATTTACCCTGAAAAGCTGGCCAAAAAGGCAAAAATGAATTTAAAGAAATTTAAGAAACTGAGTATGCAGTTCGATATTATATAAATAAATATAAATATATTATATTATAAATAAATTCTGTATTATATAGTAAATTTTCACGACTTTAAGTTGAGATTTGTAGATTTGAGACAATGTCAAAGTCAGGAAAGTGAAGAAAATTAAATGCGTTTTTGGTGTTTTTTTGAAATTTTAATAGGTTTATATGATATTTTTTTGTGGCTAAACGAATAAAGATTTCATATTGATTTTTTTAATTGAAAGGTATGAGCAACTGCTACTTTCAGTTTTTTTTTATATATATATCTCATATATTAATGTTAAAATTATTCGTTCAAAATTTAAAAATAATAAAAATTTCACTTTTTTTTACCCTTCCTAAAAAATAAGGATTTTAAAGGTGAAAGTAGTTTTTAGTAGTTTAATGTTATATACCACAAGAAAATATGAACTCTCTACATTCAGGAACAAAAAGAAAAGTTTGCGCAACTTTGCGCAATTATTTTTGGCGACTTTTTGAAAATTTTACTTTTTTTTGAAAAATTAAAAAAATTAGACGCAGTGTAATAAAGCCATAGACAATAAATAGCGTACGAATTATGCGAGGAAATTCAGTAGAAGCGATACCAATGGAGATGTCCTGAATAGGTTACTTTTAAGCATTGACCCTTTTATAAGCTGCAGTACACAAAAATCGCGAAGGAATAGAAAAGCATTTTCATCAGATACTATGAAGTTACTCCTTCCTAGCATTGATGATGAAAATGATAACGATTGTAGTTAGTTTCACTTTTTAAGTATTTTTAAGTTAAGTATTAAATAATGTAAAATAAATATTATGAATAAATATTAATTATCATAGAAGTTTAAAAACATAATTACATATGTATGTCGACTATTATAACAATATGAGATGTATGTCCGATTTTCACCAAACTTTACACCATAATTTCTTAGTATACAGAACTGATCTCTGCTAAATTTTATCATGATTGTTGCATAATTACCATAATTATGTGTAAATAAGTGCAATTTCGGGGGGAATTTGTATGGGGGCTAGGCGAAATCATGGACCGATTTCAACCAAAATCAGTTGGGTTCATCCTTGGGCCTAATTATCACTAACACTATCAAAAAATTCCAGCCATTAATTCATAAAACACTTCTATTAATTTTGGCCAGGTTTTCAGGCAAAATGCCACATAGTGGGTCGGTACTTTATACATTTAAAATTCTACACATAAAATTAATGATTTATATGAAGTTTGATGCAAAAATAGGCCAACCAAAAAATAAATAATTTTGTCTTTTGGACAAAAAATGTATTATCCTTGTTGCTTTGAAAGAAAATTTGTTTAATAAAGTAAACCGGAAATAAACATTTTTGAACAAAAAATAGGTATAAAAATAACGTTGAATTTTGGGGGTGAATAGACAAAAATAGTAAATTGTCCATTAAGGACCATATATTTAACAAAAAGATTTATATAAAAATAGATGTACCGATTTTGAAACAAACATTTAAAGGGAAAGCAAATATATTGAAAATTTTGTGGAACTAGTTGTGGATCATAGGGCGTACCAAGCGAGATGTTACTGCTGCCTTTAGTGCTGTAAATAAGGGCAAAACAAAATATATGTTATCGACAAGTAGAGACGTGCGGCGTATTGATTCTCAGATTACGGCCGATAACTATACTTTTCATGTAGCCAAGGAATTTATTTATCTTGCCAACAGGTGCTACTATGATCTCAATAGGGAATTGAGTAGCGGAGGCCTCTCTCGTACGACAAAACTAATAATATACAAGATACTCATCCTACCCGTGCCTCCTTACGACGCAGAGGCATGAAACCTTTTAAGCACTGGTGCAGCAGCCTTGATAGTAATCGAGAGAAAAGTCCCACGTAAGATCTTCGGTCCAGTGCGAGTTAGCGATGATTTCCGCTTCCGATCCAACACTGAGCTGTATGAACTCCTCAACGACATAGAAGTTTTGAAGCTTATTAATATACAGCGGCTGCGTTGGCTCGGCCATGTCGTTCGAATGGAGGAAGATGCGGGCATCTGCGGAAGTCAACTTTAAATATGAATTAAGGTAATTAAAATTGTTAAACTTTAAACCAATTTTTCTTGGAAATAATATAAAAATACTCGATTTTTGGAAGCAAAAATTGTCAGAAATCAAAATGTGAGACGCTAGCTTTTTATTTTCAACCTTGCTACTACCACATTTTTCAGCTAATGTAGAAAGAGTATTTAGTCGACTTAATCTAAATAAAACAGAACTTAGAAATTAAAAAAAAAATCATTTTTAGAAGCAATGTTATACACAAAAGACTTAACAATTTAAAACTTTGTAATTACAACGGCTTCGTTAAGTTGTACCTGTATTAACTAAATGTTTAATTGTAACATATGTACATACTGCTACGTTTTTAAGTTTTTAAAAACGTTTAAAATATGAATTCGTTGATTGTAAATAAAATAAAACAAATATGTGTTTAGTTTCAATTAAACTCTTTATTATTCGAACTACTTTTGTGTGCCACCGTTTACAACTTTATGAATCAAACGATTATTTGCTTTATTCTTTATTCTTCTTTACATTTCTGTTCGCGTACACACTAACAAATGTTCCGCAGATCTTTACAACGACGGTCTTCAAAACGCGACTGTTTTCCTCACATGCAACGCGTCTTCACACACGACTGACTCAATTCTTACTGTTCGTTGCCTGCTTTGTCTTACCTTTTTATATGCCCACGTAATCAGTCTGATCAAGGTTCTTGAAGTCGAACGTTCTGGGATTCGCCTTCTCCTCGTCTCTATCGCGACTTCATTGTTGTTTATGTATTATGTTCACATTGCTTTTTGTTGCGTTTTCGCTTACTTGTCCTCTTTCATACTGATGTGGTTGGTTTACTTGTAACAAGTTCGTAGTATTTGTTTGTGTAGCTTTTGATCATTTTAACGTTAAACGATGTACACCGTTTCCATTTTCGTAACAACATATTTGAAAGCTAGACAGCTATATATTTAAAATCTACAAAAAATTTACATACAAATAATTCTTTTTTAATTCGATTTTCATACTTACGGTGTTTAATGGACTTGTAGAATTTTTCCTTTATATAATTTTTTAACTAATTATTAAAACTCAAATATGCACAATTCCTGTTTACGTTTTACTACAATAAAAATAATTTAAAAAATGTTTTATTCATTTATTTATTTTTACTGACGATTTTTTTTCGATTTCAATGAACCACTTCGACGATTTTTAAGAATTTTTTCAATATTTGACGATTTGATACCTTATACTATGTTCATACATGCACTTATGTTGAGTAAATCGCAATAAACGGCATTATTGATGCCATTATTTCATATAAAATGTCAATTACAAATTATTGCTCAATGAATTCATAAATTGTTGTAATATTGTTAAAAACTTGAAATACAGTACGTTCAGTGAGCTTATTACAATTTTCCGAACACTTTCTATTGATATTTGACAACTCAAATATCACCAACGACAAATAAAAAAAAAAAAAAATAATGTTGTTGAAACAACAAGCTGTTTTGTTTACCAGCTGTCAAACGAATATTGAATAAGCAGCTGAATTGCATATATTGTTATGCCTAAACACTTAAAATATTGGAATCAATAAACCGAATATTGATTCAATAAAAGTGCATGTCTGAACATAGTATTATTTATCTGGCAACTATTAATGCGACACTTTTAAATAAAAAGCACAAATTTTTGAAAAACAATAAATACCCCCCCTTATAATATTTATTTTTAATATGTCCCTTACTGTATATGTTCGTACAGTCAAAATAAATTTTCCTGAGTTCCTATGAAATAATAAAATAAAAACATCTGTTGTGTGGGAGATACAGTCTGAATGCCAAATATTTAAGCGAAATTCTTTTTTTAAATATATAAGTGTGTACTAAAAGCAAATGTAAATATTTGACACAGTGTAGTCTTAGACTGTTTGCGAAAATTTAAAATTCCGTTCCGTACCATAACTAAGTGTTTCTTAAAGTCGTCAAAAACAATTTGCCATAAAAGGTACGTTAGACTACACAAATATCTGCAAAAAACTAAATAAACATTCATTTGATGTAATGAAAGAAATTCTGTTCTTGCAAAATTCTTCTAAGAACAAACATATTTGTGTGTATGTGTATCCGAGAAGTGGCTGTAGTCTAGTGGGTAATGTGTTAGCTTATTAGACGTAAAGCCACGGTTCAAACCCCAGGTCAGACATCAAAACGAAAATATGAAAAAAATATTTCTTCGTTTCTCAAAAATCTGTCGTTCGGAGTCGACTTTAAACTGTAGGTCCCGCCACTCTTGTATAAAATTAACGCACACAACATAAGTGATGTGAGAAGTTAGGTCGTAATCCTGACTGAAGGGTTGTAATGGCCAATTATATATGATTTTATATAGCTGAATATGATATCTTTTGTGCATTTGGATATGTGGGTGAAGTGCCTGCCTTGCAAATACCTTGCGGCGTGCTAGATTTTCTCTCTGTATGTTATCAATACGCTAAAACTATTATAATAATGTTATAATACTGTTATAATACTGTTATAATACTGTTGGCGTAAAAGATTGCAAATCTTTAATCAGTGGAATGCGGCTTCTGATGTAAGTTAAACTGACGTGCCGCACTTATTTTCAGACCTTTTAACTTTTGTACATTCACTAAAAGTTTGATGCTTCATAGTTACGTAACTTCGATTACTTATCTCCAAATCTACTCGTACAAAAATGCATATATTAACGGTCTGGGTTTAGATGCGGATTTGTGAATAATTTCATACATAATTTCGTTGCACAATATGGGAGAAAGCCTTGTTTTTTTTGCAAATTTGATGTGTATTGGCTAACTGATGACGTATTCATGCGGAATACTGCACGTTTCTTTAATTTGTTCCTCCTATGCATGGAAGAGATTTTCGCCGTTATTTTTTTTTTGATTTTGAATCACTTGGATCTCTGAGGAATTTTAATTAAAGAAAATTAAATTCTTTAAAATTTTACTTCACAGAGTTTTTATATATAGTACAATACAAGGTCTTTTCATACCATATTTGTCTGCAAATATTTATCTCTTTTTAGAATACAGAATACACATATGTATGTACATTATCGGCCAAAACATAAGCACCCCATCAGTACATTTTTTTTAAATGGTAATTTTATCACGAAAACAATTTATTAATTTTTTTTATTTATATCTTTATTATTGAAAAACACAAACTTAAGTAATTTAGAGTTTAATAAAAAAAGTTAAAATCCAAAAAACCTTTTAAATCGCAAATATAAGCGGACAAAACTAAATCACACCCAATTTAAGGTACAGAAAAAACTATTAAAATCAATATTTCGTTCCGAATTCTTTATTCTGGATGACGCACGCACATCTTTTAGACATAGAGGATATTAAATTACTAATTATTTCAGGTGATATTGCTTCCCAGGCTATTTTTGGGGCTTCAAAAAAATCTTTAGTTTTGCAATTTTCTCGGTTGATTCTTAAATTAACGATCTCCCACAAGTTGTCAATTGGGTTAAGATCAAATGACTGCAAGATATTCGATCAATCGATCAATTATTCCTAGCCTAATTAAAAAGTTTTTGCAGACTGATCGCATATCTCCTACTCATTCTGGAGGAAGGCCACGTGAAACTTCGCGACATGAAGACTCCTTAATTAAAAGGACAATCTAAAATGATCCTACAACATCTTCTAGTCACATACGAAACCGCTAAGATTTAAAAATTAACGAAAGAACAATTCGCAGAAGGGCGGTAGAGGCCGGATTATTCAGTCGACGACCAGTATAAAAACCTTTCATATCGTCTAACGTTTCATATCGTCTGCGTACAGCCTTCACCGTGCCCTCTAATCGCTCGAGTCGTTTATCCAAATGTGGAATGATCTGTGTATCATGTAGTGGCGTCCCATTGAAACCACTTGGCTTTGGTATCCAAATCATACAATTCAGGTCTGAAGAAGCTCGTAATCATCGGAGCGCCATCAGCAGTAATGACATGACCAACGTCGTCCTCCATTTTCCGATGACGCCGCCAGCCTAAAATTCGGTAATTCCGTTTATTTACGTATACATTAATTCATAAATGGACTTCATTGCGTTTTCGTTGCCCGAAAAGAACAACCATTTTGGAAAAACAATTTTATTACTTGCACATATTGTTGATGGTAAAACTGACTGAATAAACATCAACTAATTTGACAGATGTAACTTCAACTATCTTAGTTCTGACGTCCTTGTTGGGAGACCCAATACATAAATGAATAAATTTTTAATGAATTCGGCATTTACTTAATTTATTTAATTAATAATACGTTAAGCTGTTTAATAATTTAATCGTAATACTTTTTTAATGCCAAAAACAGATCAAATCATGTAATAATGTATGTGTAATAAAAATTCTGACAAAAGCAATCGTTATAATTAATTTCGTTAAAACACAGACCACTTTAATATGACGTGTTTCTGATTTTAACGTGTTTACTGATTTTATTTTTACAACAACAGAAAGTACGTATCTTTGAAATGTTTGTCTTAACACATTCGCGACGGATGACGCTTTATGTAGTCGTTGAAGTTATCGATTAACTTTTCTTTAAAAATGTAATTTTTCAAAATTAAATTTAAATTACTTTATTGTGGCATCTTTTACAATACTTAACAATTTAGTTAACAAAAAGAAATGAATAATCTTTAATGTAGTAACAGCAAAAACTACGGTAAAAAAAATTACACAATATAAACTATTACAGTCATAAAGTAAAAAAAGAATAGAAAATAAAAACGAAAAGCAAAAATAAAAGAAGAGGGAGGGGGAGCGCTCAAAGTAGTGGATACCGACATATATGTATATCCATAGACATCTGCCAGACAGGAACTGTAAGTCTCCGATTTCTTCCAAAACAAAAGAGATTCAAATAAAATTTCTTCGAAAAATATCAAAGCAAAACTAAATTACAGTTAAGCTTTACTGGGTGTATTGGCACACGGAAGGAGAAAATTCTCAAGCAGAATGTAAAGTTCCCCCAAATTAATTATTACTATAATATACTAGCTGACAGGGTACATGTTGCTGCGCCACCAACTAAAATAAATTTGAAGGTAAGACAATACACAAATGTCCAATTGATTTTGAATCATTTTATTGATTTTGTTTCCCGTTGTCCTGATGATTCAGATGAACGGGCCTGAGTAGTACGCATTCTATCAGTTTCTAATCTCACTTCTAGTTATTCAAGTGGTTCAAGCGAACGGGTCTCAGCGGCATATACTCGAAGATTTCTCTTTTCCTCCGTGCTGGAGGTGTAGGTTGACCAATTGCTTGTCATTCATTTTGAATAATTTTCAGTGACGGCTAATGCGCAACAACTTTGCTAAAGATCATAAGATTATCAAGTGCACAGTTTACGATTCTAAAAAGTACATACAAACAAACTTTCATTTTTATATATATAGACTAAGGGAGGTGACACGCCCACTATAGCCAATCTGCCCATTTTGTTCATATATAACTGCTGTCGCAGTTTATGAGATATACGACATTAAACACTTATTGGGTATGTGCGCGGGACACCTCGCTTACTTGAAATTTTAAAATAAAAAGTAGCCTATAGATCCTTCCAGACGTACAGGAAGATACTGTTAAAATTTCAAGGAAATCGGTCCAGCCATTTAGCCATCTATAGACATCAAATAAAGAAACCCACAAACAAACCCACAGACAAATAAACACACATAGATAGATGTAGTTCAATTACTGTCGATAATAAAATATTACATAGAGCTGACGGGTGACGTATACGTAATATTTTGTTAGACAATAACACTCATACTCTTTTATTTATTTTATTTTATTTGCCTATTTCAACATAAAAAGTAGCCTATAACTCCTTCCAGACGTACAGGAAGATAGTGTGAAAATTTCAAGAAAACCGGTCCAGCCGTTTAGCCGTCTATAGACTTCAAACAAACCCACAAACAAATAAACACGCATTCATTTTTATATACAGTAGAAATCCATTAGTCCGGAATTCAATAGTCCGGAATGCCCGATAGTCCGGCATCACTCCGGAAAATTTTAACAATTTTGGTTTTCTCCAAAAGTGTGCTTTAAAGCAATTAAAAACGCTCGGGAGCTATTCGGAAGTTTTCGGGGTAGTTCAGGATCATCCGGAAAAGCTTGGTATTGTTCGGAAATAATTAGCGGCTGGCTGGTCTCAGCTGTCATAACAAATTCCGGTGCATTGCAGCTCCGTTAATTAATCACGAAACTTCTTTGCCATTTTTTTGTCCGTTGTTGTTTTGTGTCCTTTCACATCGCAGTAAACGTAACTTTTGAAACTGTTTATAAAAAAGTGATTTTCGTTCTAATTGTACAGCCTGTACGATTAGAGTTCAAAAAAAGAGAAACGAAAACACATCATTATCAACATTGCAGTAAACCTCAGCCTACTCAAAATCTTGAAGAAAGTGACTCAGACGCCGAAACGGAAGAAAAGGAAAAAATCAACTAAATAAGTCTTTTTCTTTTGCTGAGGCTGGTACTATCTACAGTGCTTCAGAAACTATTGATTTCAATATCAGTAGAAATTAATTTTATACTAAACGCCAATAGTCAAGAAAACAAAAAGACATTCGTGACTTTTTAAATCTAAGTAAAATATGTTTACAGTACCTGTGCATACTTACATTATATGAAATGTATTGTATGATTTGTATTGTAGTTTAATTATAAACCCAATTGTTCTTATAATTACCGCTCGATAGTCCGGAATTTTCGATAGTCCGGCACCTAGCCGATCCCGAACGTGCCGGATTATCGGACTTCAACTGTATAAGAAGAAGATAACAAAAATAATTAGAAGTATAATTTCAAATACTCATTTTTGTGTATAAACAAGTCCTATATTCCCTTCTTAAAAATTTAATACAGAAATAGTAATTACATAAAAAGCTATGGCAGTTTTTATAAACCCATGCGCGATTGTAACAATTGAAAAATACGGCCCCGTACCTACAGTAAGCGAAGCCAACAAAGCCCCGTCGCGAATGTGTTAATATGAGTAAATTATTGCATTACATGTAATGCAAAAACCATACAAAAATTATACGCAGCAATAAATAAAAATTAACAGCAGATATTATGGTAAATGTGTAAAAAAAACTTAACAATGATAATAAAAAAGTACAAATACGTTCAGCGTCGAGCAAAAGTAAAGAACGAAATGTTTGTTAAGTAAGACTTAATAACACACATTCAAATAAATATATAAATACTAAAAATAATTCAATATTTATTAATAATATTGTTTATTAAAAATTTAATCTTTATCAAGAGTAAGGAAAACCTTATAAGAAATCCAGTCTAAATCTGCCTCAGAGGCACAAACGCAGAATTAACATCTTTGTAAAATTAAAATATATTTTGTTACAATCTTCTTTAAAATTACATTAAATCAAATTAAGTATTCCCCAGATATAAGCATTTTTCAAAATGCATACAGAACAGCACCTACTTATAAGCGGGAAATTCTTGTACTGAAATCTCGAATCTGAGAGCAAATAACCACATGTCATTCTAGCTGATAAAAATCTATTTGTCTCATTGACATATGTACCTCGCTTTGCGACAAAGCAAAAGCGTCAAAGTTGCTTTGCTTTGGGTTCGAGTTTTTAATATTTTTTTAATTTTTTGAAATTTCCTTTTGTTTCTAAAACATGGCACGACTTTTATTTTTAATTGTTCCATGCCATTAAAGCTCGGGGATTCTCTTTTCCAAAATAAACGCAATTTTCGTACAGTTTAATTTACATCTTGTTTTTCTAATTTTAGAGTAAAGTTTCAATTAAATGCATTTTTTATTTTATTTTAATTGAATTTGCTTTTTTTTGTTTTTTAAATGTTTACTTTGTTAAAATTTGTTTTTAAAAAGTAGTATTTTCATAACCCTGGAACCTATTTTCGATATATACATGGTTTGATATAGAAAATCATAATTCACTTTGCTTCGTGTTTTTTTGGAACGTATCTTTGATCATCTTCTACATCTCGGTGTGATCGGTGATTAAAGTTAGAATTTGTTTGGTGTCCGTGTGGGCCACTGTGAAGAAATTGCTAAAGGAGAAGAATCCGCAGCAGACAGTCAAGATGTTGAATCTCCATAGACCTGCACCAGGACAGATTAGGAGCAGCCAGGTTGCCATATTGAAAATAATATATAATATGGCAAGTTCAAACATAAAGTGACTTTTAAATGTTAAAGGTAGGATGATCCTCCCTTTAGCTTAACAATCACTTCTATCTTATTGGGTACTCATAATAACGAAAAACAATTTATCTGTCCGTTAAAATACTATCTTTAGTTAACGGCAAGTTGCCGAGGAATTGCCCTTGTTACATTTTATTCAAATGAAGTACTAATCGTGAATTATGCCATATGTACCTGATTGACATATTTTGACAGGATTAAGAGCATTTTTGGTTAAAAAATACATAAATAAATGGAATTACAATTCCAACCAACAATTTCTTATGTTTAAAGAAAACAATTGAATGCAGGAATTCAAAGAGCAGAAATGAATACAACGTAAAATTGAGTAATTTATAACATTTTAAAAACATGTATGTATATGCCAGAGAGGCACATGTTGACTGGATTAGAGTTAAAGATTTTCAAACTACTGGAATTGGTAAATTTGCGTTTGTCGCGTAGTGCAGCGTGCTATAATTTCCTGTACATTGTCTATGAGATTGAAAATAAGTGATTGCAATGACAACTGCAAGACATTGATTTTATTTTGAACAAACCAATCTTTCACACATTTAGGGGTGTCTTTCGTATCGTTACTGAGTTCGTATCTACAGTTTATGCGCATTGTTTATAGGCATCTTTTTTACAATATCTGTGCATAAAAACAGTACATTGTGACATTTATTCTACGAAGGGGTTCAATACTCCGTGCTAAAAAATTCCCTAGGTCCCTTCTGCGTGTTTTACTGCACCTTTGATGTATCTTCGTTTACGGCATGGTTTTTTTTTGCAATTCTTATTGACTTTATTTCATTAGAGTCTTTCATATTAAATATGGATTAATTAAAGCACAATCCATTGGATGGTAGGCCAGTTTATAAGTTTTTTTGCACTTCTGTATGATTTTATGCCACCTTTTACAGCTTGTCTTTGACATTTTATCGAATTACAATTTGATTCCGATTTGCTAGCTTTAAGTATTCGACTAACTATAGATGCAGTCGACAAGTGCCTAAGCTTTCGAAGTCGTAGTTGTGTTGAGCAATCATATCTACTGCTTATCATAACTGAACACTTCACATGTTATTGAAACGTACATCTATCTGTAATGCACTCAAATGGGAAGGAGTACCTCCCTAAATTGTTGGAATAATTTGGGCCATGTAACATAATGCCATATTACATAAGAGTATCTCATAACTACTTCTAAAATAAAACAAGTTTATCCACTCTCCTGCTGCTGTTGTCCCTGACGAAATATCGATACAGTAGCCTTAAAGAGGAATAATTTGTGGGCTGGTCGCATATTTTGAAAGTTTAGACTATGGGGACAATATCTGTCTCGTCTGCCATAAACTCACTCAAATGCAAAGTAAGCCAAACCAGCTGGTCATTTTGGGAAGAAAAGCATTCCTGGAGAAAAATATTAGAAAAACCCAGGCCATAAAGCTGAACAACAGATTCACAGGCTCCATACAATCAAATATTTAAAAAATCTTAATATCATAATTACATCAAGCGGTGCAACTAACGAAGATGTCAACAACAGACTACAAGGCTAGGCCTATTTTAGGCACTTAACTGCCATATGGGAAAATCCTAGTCTACTAGGAAAGAAAAAATTAGTATTTTCAATGCCTGCGTAAATAAACAATCCTACATGGAAGTGAAACATGGCTAAAAATACTTGACATTCACATTGCAAGTATTTGTCAATAAGTGTCTGCATATTCTGGCCACCTACCAACCGATATCAAATCAGGCACTTATTCATATGTAAATTCGTAGGAAGTCACACATTACGCAAAGACTAGAATTCAAACCAAATTAAAAAGTTGGATAGAAAAATTTTGTAAAAATCCCATGTTCCCATGTTGTGATAAGTACTTGAGTCACTGATGCTTTTAAATAAAAATTAATAAACTATTCAGACGACGCCGTAAAACTGATTAATAAAACTTTTCTAAATTGATTTTAATTGTAGTAGAATTAGAAGTAACGGTACTTATTCAGGATTATGGACTTAAAATTTGTCACCGTATTTTTTCACTTATTGTTACTTTAAAAAAATTTAATGCAACAGCAATGTATATTCTCTTTAGTTTCAAAACTAAAAAATAGTTTCTCACTGAAATAAAAATAATGGATACGACATGAGCAACCATTTTCATGTTGTTATAGTTTATGTTGCTCGAATACATGAACTCGTGCTTTAGTTTTTATGTGATACTGTTTGTAAGCTTGTCAGCAACACCTTGAAATCTTTTTATTTTTAAAAACATTGTGTTTAAACAGTGATAGAAACAATTAAACCGTTATTGTACAAAAAAAAAAACGCTATGCATTCATGGTATCAGATGTATTATCAACGTGTTTAACGTTTTATGAATACAAATGAATACACACACAAACATAAATATGTATGTATGTATGTGCCCTTTGCTTGTTTTATCATTTTACACAAAAGTGGCGTTTGTAGGTTTCAGAAAAAAGAAATAACGGTAAACATTAACAAAAACACAAACTTAAAACGAAAACATCTTTAGGGCCATTATTACAACTTGCTGTTAAACTTAGGTTTAGTTAAAGGTACCTTCAGCTAAAGGGAACTGTAAAGTTACCTTTAACTTATTTTCGTTATTACAACTTACAGATACAATTTTTCAAAAATATGGCAGTGCCGGAGCAATGTCGCTAAAACTGCTCAATAATGCAAGTTTTTTTTGCGCGGTGGTAATCGCAGCTTGCTTTTTTTGTTGTATATGCTCACTTTGTTTAAATTTGCAGTTGCCATATTGAAAATAATATATAATACGGCAAGTTCAAGCATAAAGTGACCTTTAAATGTTAAAGGTAGGATGATCCTCCCTTTAGCTTAACGATCACTTCTATTTTATTGGGTACTTATAATAATGAAAGACAATTTATCTGTTCGTTAAAATCCCCCCTTTAGTTAACGGAAAGTTGTAATAATGTCCCTTAAAAGTTTAATGTTTACGTGTGTTAACATGTGTTTAAAAGTATATGTAAATGTGTGGGTTTATTTTTTATTTTGAGTAATAAATTTTTACATTTTCAATTACAGTTGTCAACAAAGCAGTGCAAATGAAATGGGTAATCAAGTCCAGAAATTCGGAATTTATAGATGAGAGTTGTAATCCAAATTATTTGCAATTATTGAATTTTACAAACCATTCCGAGTCCAAAATAAATTTTAACAAAAATTATCCACCGAGTTATATGTGAATCAGGCTATGACCATGTTATCTACTTAAAAGACCCAGACTCGAACACGTTAGACTATTAGAATTGTCAAATTAAATTTCCTATATCTGTTAAAGAAGTAAACGCCTGTTAAATAGAATACCATCTTAATAACACGTATGAATATGTATACAACATTAATACACCGAATCAAATGAATTCTATGAAGACTGTAAAATCCTATTAAAATATTACGTTGTTTATACCATAAATAATTACTTTGGAGTAACTACACAATTATTTTTATTATTAAGAGCGTGGGTTAAAGGGTTACAAAATATTAATATAAAAAAAACAGTAGACACCAATAATATACATACATCATCTGCATTAAATATTTCGTTTAACAGAAAGGAACATAAAACATCAGAATATCATAATATTGTAATTAAGGACAAAGTTAATGAGTTTTTGGAGATCGAATATTTGCTTTAATAAAATTGCGGCCAAATAAGTTGCTGTTGTTTTTAACCCATATATGCCAACCGTACTATATGTAGTCACCTGTTGTGCTCAGGTTTCTGCGTTTACTGTGCTACATGTAGTATACCTGTTGTGTTCAGGTTTCCGCGTTTACTGTGCTTTAAGTTCTAAGTCCTAAATTTATTGTGCTACAGAATATAACGGCCAACAAAGCATGCCTTCATAAATTTTGTCCAGGGTAATTGCTTATGTGTATTTTTTTGAATCAGAAACTTCAGTTTTGTGACAAAAGTCTGAAGATATCACGTAATCGGGAAGAAAAAGTTGTATATGTATATTTTATTGTTGTCGCGTTTCTATGTTGTTTTAATTATAAAAAATACGTAGCAAAATTATATGTGAAAAAAATTATATGTGATTTTAGTTGTTGTATTTGGTGACGTACTATATATAGTACGTTCAGCATTAGTGTGCAAAAATGGTGAAAACGAAAACTATGCTCCGAAACCACACAGCAGATGGTTCCATACTTTGGCAGTCATGGATGTAAGCAATATATTCATGGAAAGCCTATAAGATATGGCTCTAAATTTTGGATCAACTTATAAAGGCTATATTATATGGTACGAGCCGTGCCAAGGTGCAGGGGCTTTCCCAAATAATATGGGAAATGGGACTTGATCCAAGCGTAGTCTTAACATATTGCGACATATTATCGTAAAGCCAACCCGACATCTATTTCGATAGTTTGTTTACAATAATAAACTTATTGGCTGAGTTAGAAGAACGACGCGTGAAAGGCACTGGAACAATTCGTTGCAATCCATTAGGCAACTGTTCTTCGCTAAAAAAAATAGATCTGCAGAAGAGAGAGAAAGGGTGGTATGACTATCGTAAGATTTCTACCAACAATATAATTGTATGTTGTTGGAACGACAGCAGTGCAGTAAACGTTGCCTCAAACGTCCATCCAGTTGAACCAGGCAAAAATATATTCAACAACTACGCCTTATTCATGAATATAATCGCTGCATGGGTGGCGTTGATCGAGCAGATGCAAATATCAGCTTGTACGGTGTATCTATTCGGGTTAGAAAAAGTTTTCTCAATATTCACACATGTCATTGATCTTACAGAGCACAATGCTTGGCAACTGCATAGACATATGGGAATCTCAGAGAAGAAAATTTAAACAAATACAAGATTAAATCACATCGAAAGTATCAGACGTATTAGACCATTTTAGTTACCAAAATACTGGATCATATTCAAAAAATCAATTCTATTTGAGAGATTCACTTCTTAGAGCATAAGATAAGATCTTGTTATTTCTGTCGTCGTTAGCCTAAGACGTGGAAAGCAGGTGGCACCCACCAACTTCTAATTGATTACCTCCTTTCTGGAAAGCAAATTAACATTAACGAGGAACAGTTGTCGTCAAATATTGGGTTGTTCGGAAAGTAATTTCGTTTTTCCTGACAGAGGATTTAATAGTATATTTTTGCACCCAACCGTATAATTTTTATATGCTTTGAGAGCTCATACAGCAAGGCTTGTGTGTTATATATTCCAACAGATTCTAAGCAGCACTTTTTGGTTGCGCCCTTTTAAATATGGAGAGGCATTTTTAACATATCTTACTGTTTTAGTACAGAAAGCGTAAAAATGCTGTTCAAGCTAGAAAGAAATTGTCCGATGTGTATAGAAAAGGTGTGTTGACAGTGCGTCAATGTCAGAACTCGTTCGCTAAATATCGATCCGACAATTTTGATGTCGAAGATGTACCACGATCGGGAAGGCCGATTGAAGCTGGCGCGATAAAGACATTAGTTGATACGCACCGGCGAATAACAACACGTGAGATCGAATTGAGGTTAAATTTATCAAATTCAACAGTTTATGACCACATGATTGATATTATACGAAAACTGTCTTCCATTTCCACAAAAGAAAAACAAAATTACTTTCCGAACAACACAACTGTATTTTTTATTACTTTTAGAATACGCCTTAAAGCGACAAATATCAACATTGCGAACTTTAATTCATGTTCAAACCCTTATAAATTGTAACAATAAAACACAGCCCAAATTTGAAATTAGTTTATTTAAAATTTATTGACAATTTTAGAATTGTAATAGAAAATCTAAAAGTGCGACTAAACCGAGAAGTATGATAAATAAAGTTTAAGAAAAAAGTCTAAATACACTCCACAATTTCGGATGTTTAGTATATGTGTAAGAAAAAAGTGTGTAAGTCGCCGTAGTCTAGCAGTTAGTGTGTGGGCTTATTAGACGTAAGGCCACAGTTCAAACCCCAGGTCAGACATCAAAACGGAATATTAAACATATATCTTCGCCGACCTCCTCTCAGCAGATTTCTGGCAAAAACTTAAAGTAAATAAAATTGTCAAGAAAATTTCTCAAAAATCTGTCGTTCGGAGTCGACTATAAACTGTAGATCCCGCCACTCATGTATACAATTAACACACACAACATAAGTGACATGAGAAGCTAGGTCGTAATCCTGACTGAAGGCTTGTAATGACCAATTATGTATGCATGTATGTAAATCACCAAATTGGTGATTTTCGTCCAGAAAATTTTCCGCAAACAATTCAATTGGATTAACATTTAGAAAAGATGCTGACTAATTCATTATGTCAATGTTTTTTCGCCAACTTTCTGTGTAAGAACTGCTGCAATTCATTGCGTCTTCCTGTCGAAATTTAGCCCAAAAGTACACGAAGACATAAAGTAATATTTTAAGACTTCCTCCTCTTCTGGCAAAAACTCTAAGAGTAAATACAATTGTTTGAGTCATTTGAAATGAAGTATTTTAGCTACTTTTATTCCCAAATAGTTCCATTCGTTATAGGAAATTAGTTTATGACTATGGCAAAACTAACTGGAGACTTTTTAAATAGTTGCTAGATGAATGTGTTTCTCAACTAACAAGTGATGTTCGAAACGTAACTAGAAAAGATTCCATCGATCTTCGTGTAGAGTATTTAATCAGAAGGATAATAAATGCAAGTGCCATTGCGACTCCAAAGTTGATGATATATTTGAGCAGAAATAAATTATCAATTAATATGAGGTAGTTAATGAATACACGAAACTATTATCGCCGTCTCTAGTTACGATTTTGAAGCTCTTCAGATTTCGATTATATAAATTAGAATGGTAGAGAAACTCACAACGAAATTTCAAAGTTTTGGAACAGAACCCGGAATAATAAAATTTCTAATTTAGATAAGGCCTCCACACTTTTTGGAAAATAGGCACCTCGTTTGGAAAATTTGTTGGCATGTTACAGAGACGAGGAAAGTTTAATCAACTTGCCATAAATTTTAAATTATTATTTAATTTTATTATTAAATTATTAAAGAACTTGAACTCAGAAAAACTTTCGGGCTAAATAATGTTAAGAGCATTATGTTAAAACATTTACCTGAGTCTGCTATAAAATATCTCTGTGTTATTATAAATTGGCCGATTGAAAACACAATATTTCCTACAGATCTAGAAAACGGATAAAGTTATCCTAATATTGAAACCTAATAAACTTCTAGAAGTCATCGTAATCTAGTAGGTAGTGTGTTGGCTTATTTGGCGTGAGACCATGGTTCAAACCCAAGGTTAGATATCTCCAAAAAATCGAAATATGAAAAAATATTTCTTCGGCGCCTTCCTCTGAGTAAATAAAATTGCCATGAAAAGTTTCTCGAAAATTTGTCATCTCGAGACGACTTTAAACTGTAGGTCGCGCCACTCATGTATAAAAATAATCCACAGAACATAAGTGGTGTGAGAAGCATGGTCGTAATTCTGACTGAAAGGTTGTAATGATCAATTATTTCTAACCTCCGCTCAAAGTTATCGTACTATTAGCCTACTTAGTAGTGAGATCTTGGAGAATGTTATTAACGCGAAGTTATGTAAGTTTATAAACTATAATAAAATAATACCTCCGACTCACTTTGGGTTTCCATCTTTTCTCCGATCCAAAGAATTTACAATAACATAAATTCACGGTTTTATAATGGCTACTCAGCGGCCATTTCTGGTAAGGACGGTTGGGGCCAAGTATTTTTAATGGCTAAAAAATTCAAAGCAACATAGCATCCTGGAAATTAAAACACTTGTTTTTATTTATTAATTACAATACAATTTTGTTTTTATTAATTAATTATAACACAATTTGTATAGAGTTGAATAGCTAAGACCCGATACTAGGTGTAAGAGAAAAAACAAGAGTCACCAGTTGGAATCGAACAGCAAAGCAACTCCAATTGTTTTCAAAATGTCCACTTGCTCGTCCTGCACTAATGCTTGTGATGACCGTCACCAATAATCCCGGCTATGGTAAAGTCATCATGCCAATTTTTTTTTGCTCTTTCTGGCGATAATTTGTGGTTAATAAGAAGGTACGCCAAATATTTCAGTTTCATCAACATTCCAAATACTGGAGGAAAATTGTTCTGTCCATTTTTGGCATAAGTTTTTGCGGAAGTGTAATGTAGTACACTATACGAATTTAGCAAGCTTTACCTATACCACTTTAGCCGTCCACCGGTGTATTAAAATAATGATTAGATAAAAAACACATTCTTTATTCATTAACGAAGCACTTACATACATACATACATAATTGGCCATTACAACCCTTTAGTCAGGATTACGGCCTAGCTTCTCACACCACTCATGTTGTGTGCGTTAATTTTATACGTGAGTGGCGGGACCTACAGTTTAACGTCGACTCCGAACGACAGAATTTTTGAGACACTTTTTCATGGCAGGTTTATTTTACTCTCAGAGTTTTTGCCAGAAATCTGCTGAGAGGAAGTCGCCGAAGAAATATTTTTTTTCATATTTCAGTTTTGATGTCTGACCTGGGATACGAACCCGGGCTTTACGAATAGTAAGCCAACACACTACCTACTACACCACGGCGACTTGCAAGCACTTACCTCATTAATATTTAAAGCAAGGAATTTCGCAAAAAAACAATTTTTAGCTTTGAACTTAAGAAAGTGAACCACGCAATCATGCACTCGTAGTTCGCTGAAAGCATTAAACTTTTAAGCTTGCAATGCTCTTAGTTTATGAAATAGTCAACCGTACCACACCACTTGTCTATAACACGTTATCCGAACCCTACAAGAAATTAATGACCGAAACTAACACAAACAAAACTTACTTACTACTACACATGTAGTTTTTATTTGACTTTTTAATCTACAGAGTTGTATTTGTTAATATTTATTCATTTCAAAAACTCAATCGTAGTAGACTTTGAAAACAAAAATTTACTATGCTACTTCTCAGTGTGATTGAGAAAAATAGAATAATACAAATAAATAAATAAAATATAAATTAAAGAAGTTTGAAAAAAAATAGAAACAAAGTTGAATTTAATTAAATAAAGAAAGTGAATCAATTTTGTACTGCTTTTCTGTACGGAAAGAAGAGTAAGAAGTCGGACATGCAACAAGGAAGGAAAGTGTTTTCTTTTGTGTGATTTATTTGTAAATTTTAAGTCATCTAATTTTTGGTTACTTTTTTGTATAGTGTTCCAATTGGTAGATGTGCCATTAAAACCTTGAAAGAGCGTGAAAGCTTATCTTTGCCAGCTATCAAGAAATACCTCACCAGCACATATAAGGTAGATGCCCAAAAATTGGCTCCATTCATTAAGAAATATTTGAAGAGTGCTGTTAACAGTGGAAAATTAATTCAAACTAAAGGTAAGGGTGTTTCTAGTTCATTCAAAGGAACCCAAAGCAAAAAACCCCCTTCTGCAAAGAAAAAGCCTGCTGCTGACAAAAAAGGCACTCGGTGTAAAAATCCATCTGCCGAGAACAAGACTGCTGAAGAGAAGAATACAGAAAAGGCTAAGGTAGACCGTAAAGAAGACTGGTGCTGTTAAGTCTAAACCAACTAAAAAGGTCCCAGCAACTATATAAAAGCCCCTAAGGCCAAGAGTGCAGCCGCTACAAGAAGTAGATTAATTATCGAAATAATGATATAAAAATAACTTATTTATTTTTTAATTTAAAATAAAATATATTTTTTTTAATAAAAATATATCAAAACAAAAAACATTTTTCTTTTGTAAGGGGGTATGATGCGTCAACTGTGACTAGTCAACTGTGACTAGTCAACTATAGTTGACTATAGTCAAGTGTAACCAGTTAACTAGTCAACTGTGACTAGTCAACTATTCTTGACTATAGTCAAGTGTAACCAGTAAACTAGTCAACAATACTTGACTATAGTCAAGTGTAACCAGTTAACTAGTCAACTGTGACTAGTCAACTATTCTTGACTATAGTCAAGTGTAACCAGTTAACTAGTCAACTGTGACTAGTCAACTATTCTTGACTATAGTCAAGTGTAACCAGTTAACTAGTCAACTGTGGCTAGTCAACTATACTTGACTATAGTCAAGTGTAACCAGTTAACTAGTCATTTGTAACTTCAAATAGCGCAAGAGTGAGCAGGTTAGATATATGTTTTACAGTCGAAAGAATTCATATGTTAGAAAGAGAGGCAAAATCACATGTACACGAATGTTTACGTCAAGTTTTTCACATTGCCCTTAATAACTTGATGGGAAGTTGTGACTAGTTCAGACGTCACATTTTACGGTCAAATAATTAGTAATTTTACTAGTTATGTTCTGGTAGGGAAGTTACTCTACTGATGCCGGTGCTGCCGTTGTTTAAGAAATTTTTTATTTGATTGAAATTGATGCTCTTGTTTTTACTGTATTATTGTTACGTTGTATTGTCATTTCGGTTCGCTTCGAATTTTGTGTCATTGTGGTTGTGTGAAAAAATAAAAAAAAATTTATTCAAAAAATTTTGAAAAATTAAAAACTTTAACTTTTATTATTATTATTTAATATCGAACATTCATACTTGCAATAACAATTGTAATAAAACAAAATAAAATAAACATTCTTAACTAAAACAACAAATATCAACAGTGTTCTTCCTGTTACAATAAGCGCACGCTAACGTGCATATATTTAGGTAGCATTTTTGTTGATAGCAACAAAAATAAGCTACGTAAGCTTCAACATGCCAACCAGTGATGTTATCAAAGAAAACAACAATGATGAAATTGAAACTGGTAATATGACTTTAAGTGAAAGCAGTTCTGATAATGAATGCAGCTGGCAGCGAGTCCCTGGAAATAACCGTAAGAGGTACACCACCTAGAATCCGGTCCTTATACTTCAAATCGTTTTGCTACTCTAGCATCTAATAATGAGGAATATGATGACAACAAAGTATCACCCCAGAAATCACATCAGCCAAAGCCGTCACCAATTTTTATACCTAATGTTGATGGCGTCGCAAAAATGGCTAATAACATAAGTAAGGTTGTAGATAGTCATGAATTTTGTTGTAATTCTTTAAGAGACGGTCAGGTTCGCTTAAGTGTTAAGACAGTTGACTCGTACAGAAAAGTAGTTGATTACCTTGACAAAAACAATGTAATATATCACACCTTTCAACTAAAACAAGAGAGAGCAAATTCCCTCCCTCAATGTGTTCACTGTCTATGTAACCACTCTGCGAACTACAAAGGATGTGAAGTTTACCAGAAACTTGTTAATAAGCGTTCGTATAAAAGCGTTGAAATGTTTGACCAAAATAATTACAATTATAACACTAACTTCCCCACAACAACCCAAAACGGTCAATTAACTTATGCTCTAGCAGTGAGAGGTGCAAATGATAATGATAACAATGTAAATAATGTTCTTAAAAAATCGAGACGATGCTTGAAAAATAAATTGAGTTAACAAATACATTAACGAACATGATGTCTATGTTAATGACAAAATTATGGAATTAAACCTTATAATAGCAGAATAGAACGCGAATGGAATTTTGAAACATATTAATGAAATAAAAGTCTTTCTTAAAAATAATGTTATTGATATTTTACTAGTCTCAAATTCCTTTGCCGTATAAGAGGGTACGACGTAATAGTTGCCAATCAGCCTAATGACAGAGCACATGCAGGTGCTGCTATTATTATTATATCAAGCATTTCTTATGAAGCTTTAAAACCTGTTACTGAGTTATACTTACAAGCCGCAGGAATACAAATAACTTTCAATAACAGTAGTGTTTTTATATACTCTGTTTATTTTCCCCCAAGATATACATAACTTCAAATGTGTTCAGTACGAACGATTCTTCAACAATATTGGCAATCGATTTTTAGTAGGTGGTGATTTCAATGCAAAACACACATGGTGGGGATCACGTCTAACTAACCCTAAAGGAAAAGAACTCTTTAAATGCATTACGAAAAATCAGTACAATTCGCTATCAACGGGATCGCCTACATACTGGTCAGCCGATATATTCAAAATACCAGATGTATTAGATTTTTTCATATACAAAGGAATTCCACAAACCTCTCTAAATATCGTATCTAGTGATGATCTCAGCTCTGATCATAGCCCAATTATTATTAGCTTCACAACAGCATGTAAGAAAAGGCAATTAAATACCAAGCTTGTCCATGCAAAAACTGATATTAATCTTTTTCAACGCCACATTGAATCTCAACTTGATCTCAGTTCGTCTTTTAATACCGAAGGCGAAATTGACTATGCTGTAGAAACGTTTTCAAAAGTGATACATGAAGCTTCGTTTAGGCCTACACCGCAAATTTAAATTATAGTTCAAATTTTCGGCTGTCTGTTGAAATAAGATCACTTATCACAGCGAAAAGAAGACTGCGTAATATATGGAAGAGGTCAAGGATGCCGGTGAACAAGACAAATTTTAATCGTGCAGCTAGTCAGTTTAAGAAAAGGCTACGAGAATTAGAAGATGATTCAATCAATAGTTATCTTTACAAGCTAAGTCCTGCTAATAATAATGATTACAATCTCTGGAAAGCAACCAAATATCTAAAACATGCTCAAAAGCGTAATGTTCCAATAAAGGACATAAATGGTGATTGGTGTCGATCTGATAAGAATAAAGCTGCTGCCTTTAAGAGCTACCTTGAAGACATATTTACTCATATTTCATTTTGTACGCTAGAACAAGATTACACAATAAATTCCTTTTTAGATATTCCTTGCCCATTAAACCTTTTAGGGTTAAAGAAATTATAGCTGAAATAAAAAAGCTTAATTCAAAGAAATCAGCAGGATATGATAATATTGATGCAAAAGTTCTAAAAAATTTGCCGAAAAAAGCTTTAATTTTTCTTACGGTTTTGTTCAACGCTATTTTAAGGCTATCACATTTTACTACCCAGTGGAAACATGCAAAAATTATTATGGTTAATAAATCTTATAAGCCAGAACATTGTGTTGAATCATACCGGCCTATCAGTTTGCTTCTTACTATATGTAAATTATTTGAAAAGCTTTTTCAAAAAAGACTACTACCGGTCCTACAGTCCCTACAAATCATACCTGATCATCAATTTGGGTTCCGACAAAAACATAGAACTCCTGACCAGTGTCATAGAATAGTTAAACAAATTAGAGATTTTCTAGATAACAAGAAGTACTGTACTTCAGTTGGCCTTCAATTTAAGTTAAAAAACTTTTGCCAGCTCCATACTATCTTTTACTCAAATCATACTTACATGAACGCAGCTCTTTTGTTAATATCAATGGGGAAAACTCAGAAGTCGGAAAAATAAAAGCAGGTGTGCCTCAGGGAAGCGTATTAGACCCAATACCACATATATACATTATTTACCGCTGAGATGCCGACAAAAGAAAACGTTTTGATTGCTACGTATGCCGATGACACTGCTATAATAGCTACCAACAATTCAACCACTTTAGAAGCCGATATAGTACAAATACAGCTTAATGTAATAAGCAATTGGCTAAAAAATTGGAATATAAAAGTGAATGCGGAAAAATCCAATCATGTAATTTTTCACTGAAAAAGGCGACTGTTCTCCCGTTTACCTTGACGGAACTGTTATACTGAAGTCTGATCACGTAAAATATTTAGGACTTATAATGGATAAACGCTTAACTTGGAAAGACCATATAAAACAGAAAAGAAAGCAACTTGAACTCAAAACGAAAAAGATGTATTGGCTTCTTGGTCCTAGGTCCGAATTCAGTCTTAACAACAAACTTTTGCTTTACAAAATGGTACTAAAGCCAATATGGACTTACGGAATACAGCTATGGGGAACTGCATCCTACTCAAATATTGATATAATTCAAAAATATCAGCCTAAAGCACTTAGACTTTTAACGAACGCACCGTGGTTTATGAGAAACAACGCTATTCACCGTGATCTTAATATACGCCTTATAAAAGAGGAAATTAAAATTTACAAAATACCAACAAAGACTGAGGAACCACCAAAATTTTTTTGCGATTTCACTGTTAGCTGATACTTTTGAAGTTAGACGCTTAAAAAGGTTTCACATACTAGATCTCCCATTTCAAATATAACTTTCAGTATGTGTAAATAATTTAATGTAAATAACTATTTTAAATATATATAAATAGTTAGGTTCGTATGAACCTATCACTCTGTGAAATTGTTGTAGTAGCTATAAGTTTTGCTTAATATTTATTTGTAAATAGATTGCAGAAATAAAAATTATAAAAAAGGTATTGTCACTTGTCCAATATTAAATTATAATTTACATGTATTTATCACAACAGATTATATAATATGCTTCAATATTATTAATAAGACGCTTTAATAACGCAATTTAATGATAATTTGTAAATTGTCGAAATGCCAAAACTCATTTATAAAATATAATGCTCGCTCTAAACCCACTATCATTCGCCATACTTTGAGATAAAAAGCAATTAATTACCATCAATTCCTTTTATTGCGTTTGAACCGAAACAGTCGTAGCTGCGGGAGTGTACACAAAGTTAAAAATGCCAAGGAAAACTGAATGTTGCATTTTTTAGTAGCGATTAAATTGAATTTGGGTGGTTGCAATAAAAAGCAAAGCAGGATTAAAGAAGCAAGTAGAGTTGGAATGACATTCAAGTTTTAGGTTTGCCGTTGTTACGCAGATGAAATGAAAAATAATCAAAGTATCGGATTAAAGCACTGGTACTTAATCACTGGTGCTGAAGGCTTTGAAATGCGGTATTTGTGAATATATAAATATTTATGATTAGATAATATTAATGTTAAAATCACTGGAAAGTTTTTTGTACAAGAAAAGAGTTATTATCACTGAAATGCATAAATTTTCTGTGCATTACAGAATTATTTTCTTCAGAAATAATTTCTTGTCTGTGGAAAACTTAATGTTCTCTTAAGGCACCCTTACACGACATGCTTTTGCATTTGTTTTACTTAAGTTGAATAATTTTTCAATTTTTTTTTTTTTTCAAAATTATAAGAAGAGCTTAAAATTGTTAATTTTATGTTAAAAAAGTAATATATTACTTTTCTTATTGTTATAAGGAGGACAAAATTAAAAAAAAAAAAAGAAACATCCATAAAATATTTCTTTCAGCCGGCTAATTAGAGCACACATAATCCAGCGTCTTCAAATGTTTGTGCATGGCATAGGCATTTGTTATGATATGTTATACATACGAATTAATTACGCTGTAATTTAAAGACTTTTTGTGTCTTTTTTACACAAGCAATGTTTTAAGTGCCATACACGACATGTAACTGTTTAATAATGTAAAATTTGACATTTACAATGTAAAAAATACTCGTAAAAAAACTGTTTTTGATCATAATAAAAATAGTTAAAAAAAACTTAAACATTTTTATCAACAGCAAAATACAGTGATATTTTTTTATAGATAAACAGTGCACTTAAGCAGAGTTTAAGCATATAAAACCGAAAAATAAACCTGTTGTGATAAGTCACTTGAACTAGCTGTGCGAGATGTCGGGTAAGGGTGCCTTTATACGGATAGACTTTTACTTGTTTACTTCGTATACAAACGATGTAAAAATAGTTTTTATTTGTCAGTTTGTTAACATTTTAGAAGTAACTTAATTATGACGTATTTCTATGAAGAAACAACAGTGGTAATTTTTTCTTGGTATTATTTTTGTTACAGAAACACACCATATCGTTTGGAATGCACATATAATCATTTTTTACATGTAGATTTAGAACAATCTTGAGGAATTGACCTGTTAAATGATTAGTTTTTCTTAGAAAAGTCGACTTAATATCCTGAATTAATTTCAAACAAAGACGCGTAATCACGACATACATACATAATTGGTCATTACAATCCTTTAGTCAGAACTACAATCTAACACCACTTATGTTGTGCGGTGATTTTTATACATGAGTGGTGGGACCTACAGTTTAAAGTCGACTCCAAACTACAGATTTTTTTTTTGGGAGACTTTTCATGTCAATTTTATTTACTTTCAGAGTTTTTACCAGAAATCTGCTGAGGAAGTCGCCGAAGAAATATTTTTTCATATTTCGTTTAATTGGAGATGCCTGACCTGGGGTTTGAACCGAGGCCTTACGTCTAATAAGCCAACACACTACCTACTAGACCACAACGAATCACGACATATGCAAAGTAAATAAGCATGCGTTACACATTTGTTCATTCATCAATGGGTATGAGATTATTTAAATGCCGATTACTCCAATTCAATGGAAATATTTCACATCACCCCACCAGTATCGATACTCCACCATGCTTGAAAATAGCCGAAGTATTGTTAGGCGAAAACTCAGTAGTTGGCTTGTATCAAACGTACTGATATTTATCTGATGTTCCATGTAAGTTAAATTTGCTCTCATAAATAGAGAGTACCTGTGCAGGTACTATGTAGACACTAAACAGGAAGTCCTTACATAGAAGAATAAATTTAACCTACGTGGAACACAGGCAAAGCAGTACGTTTGGCGTAAGCCAAATACTGAGTTTTTGCCTAACAATACTCAGGCTATTTTCGAGCATGGGGAAGTGTCGGTACTGGTGGGGAGATGTGTTTCCAGTGCTGGAGAAGGGTATGTCCTTTATATAGCCAGTTAAATGGATTCATTCTAATATTTGTGTATTTTAAAACAAAATGTGAAGCAAAGTGCCGATAAGTTAAATTTATTGGACACATATGTTTCCACCAGGACAACTATCCCAAGCACGTTGAGAAATTTATGGATAATGTAGTAGTATATTCTTTGCCTTAATACATTTTGTTTATACTGTACCACTTATTGTATTTTATATTTCTCTATTCTATACTTCTCGAATTGTCTTAAGCCGAAAGTCCATACCATCCGTTTCATGCGCTTTGCGTTACATGCGATTCTTGCATTTTACGCCGTTTTTATTGCAAGTTACACACAATGCGTTTTATGGTTTTTTGTTTTGATCAGCTGTTGTGGTAAACAACAAACAAACGAACAAGAACATTTTTGGGAAAAATAGAAAATCAAATTGTAATTTTAAAAGAATTTATGTCATTAATTAAAAATTTATGAGTTTACATATGTGATATTTTGTGCTGTTAAGGCCTACGAAAATCCTCAAAAGAACATAAGACGAATGTTTTCATTTAATTTATCCTCCATTTTTCTTGTTTACAAATTAATAAATTCAAAATAGATGACAGACACTCAGTACATAAAAACAATCATATATACATATATGTATAAACAATCATCATACATATTTTGTTCATGAAAGAAATGTGTTAAAAACTGTATTTTAATGTATTTTCCTCTTAAATTAGTAATAAACTTTATTATGAAATATGTTTTTATTAATATTTTTGGAATGCAAAAAGAAAAATGCGAAAATAGTAATGCACTATTTAAACATATTTATAGAAACCATTCACAATAGTATATAATTTGGCATGCCAAGTTTAAAAAACTGCTGATATTTTCCAACACTGCATTATTCGCATAGAAAAGTAGAAAGTAATCCTACTTGATGCATTCTATGCGTCTATGCATTATATGCGTTTTCTTCTGTAACTTGTCACAATCAACTACACTGATTCTACTTTTTCGGTATATGCATGCAACGCAATATGGACTTTCGGCTTTATGTATTCCAGGATAACGGTAGTTATTTACGTATACGCATTCTTTATGAAATATTTGTTACATTATATATAGTTGTCTCTGTTCTTCTTCCATATTGTAACGTAGATAATAAGTTAATAATAACATGTATAAGTTTGATCTTGATATGAAAAAGAAACAAGCGTCATTAATTAATTTGCGATTGAATAGAAAAGACGTGTTTTATTTACTACAATCTTTAGGAGTGGGATGCGGAAAAATAAGAAATTTTTTTTTGTGATTAAAGAAATAAAAGTGAATTTTGCAAACTTAAGAAAAAGAGAGAAGAAAAACTGAAAAAGGACCGCTGTCAAACATTTTCATAAGTGGAAATATTTCTCTTTTTTAAATAAATAATTAAAAATAAATTGTATGTGAAAAGAAAATTGGACAAATAGTATTCATACTTCAAGCAGAATATTATTATAAAAAAGAGTGCATTTAAAAGAATATAAAGGAAAAATGGAAAGTGTGTGCGAAAACTATACGGCTGCGCAGTTGCGTCATTGGCTAGAACACCTCGGCTTACCCTCAACAGGTACAAAGAATGCACTGCTTCTACGCTTAAATCAAGTGCCGATCGAACAAAGAGGGAAATACCCGGTTATTGAAAATGTACAAGAAAGTGAAGAAATTTTAAGTGACTGAAGTTGTGAAGATAATGCAGGTGGAATGGAATCAAGTGGTTTTGAAAAAGGTGGCGAAATAAATGAGTGCGAAGCAAATGACAGAATTATGCAACAAAGGAAAGAAAAAAATGGTATGGAAAGATAGCTCTGTTTGAAAAAAAGGAGTGAAAATAAAACGAGTGAAAATGTTGTGGTAAATGAAATCGGCAAAGAAACACAGAGTGTATGTGCATTAGATGAGGAAATGTTGAGTTCCAGTCTGGGGAAAAAACTGAATGCATCTTTTAATATACTTAAAGACATGCTACCCGATTATGATGGCGGTGCACTCCCAGAACTATGGATAACACAATTCAAAAGCAGAATCGACGTACATTGCGTAGATGAAAACATGGTGAAGGCCCTACTAATAATGTGTAAGTTAAAAGGAAAAGCTCAGGCATGGCTGCACTCAAAGCCAAATTTCGGTTATGAAAGTGCTGAAGAAATTTTAAGTGAATTGAAGGAAATTTTTTTGCACAAAAGAAAATAAATTGACAATGCGTCGGTAATTTGAAGGGCGCTTATGGAAATTTGGTGAACATTTCATTGACTATTATAATGACAAAATAATGTGGATGTTTCTGACGAAGAATTGATCGACAACATCATTGAGTGTATTCCAGATTAGCAGCTTAGAATTCAGGCTAACTTGCAATGTTATACAAGCAAGACGCAACTCCTGCAGGCCTTTTCTAAAATTACTATGAAGCAGTATGCAAATAAATGTGGCCAGATGGGTGAGGTAAAGGAAAAGAAGTTCAGATGCTATAACTGCAATTCCTTTGGACACTTTGCAGCTGAGTGCAAAAAGCCGGAACGTCAGGTGGGTTCCTGTTACGGATGTGGAAGTTAGGAGCACCGTGTAGCAGTTTGCCCCGAACGTAAAGCAGCCGTTCAATTTTTGGACCAACATGAATATGTAAGGTACTTTAAATTTTGTATTAATTCTAGATTTAATTGTAATTTTTTCTTAGAATGCTTAATTGATTCCGGTAGCCCAGTGAGTTTCGTGAAGAGGTCAAGTATTTCGAATAGGTTGGACATGGATCAACTTTTATATTGTAATTCTTAATTTTTTGGTATAAATAAATCGAAATTTAATGTTTATGGGAAATTTAGTTGCTTTTTGATTGCTAATGGGCAGGTTTTGGATCTGGAATTATTAGTAGTTTCTGATGAGTCAATGGTATTTGAGTGTGTATTAGGTAGGGATTGGATAGGCGGAATGTTTTGGCTGAGGCCGATGATAGGGATAACTTTGAGAGGGCAATTTTGTCTATCGATATAGGAATAGAGGAGAATCTGGCATTGTCCGTGGGAGATGAGATCGACGGTTGTATCAGGGATAGATTGGTTAGATTATATGATGATTATTATGTACGCCCCGAGCGCCCCTCTAGACCTAGGGTGTATGATGAGATAAAATTTAACTTGAGTGATAATAAGCCTTTTAGTTGCAGACCTAGGAATCTATCATATTCGGAGAGATCAGAACTCCAGATATTGCTGGACGAATACTTGGAAAAGGGTTATATAAGGCCGAGTGAGTCGGAGTTTGTCTCACCTATCGTATTAGTTAGGAATAAGACTGGGGAACTACGGATGTGTGTAGATTATCGTGTTCTGAACAAGGTAACAGAGTAGGGATAGCAAGATGAAGGATTTGAAGGCGAAACTTCAAAACAGTGAAAAGTACGAAATGAGGAACGGTGTCCTGTATAGGAAGACGAGGAACGACAATTTGTTATTTTACGTTCCAGAGGACATGGGGGACCATATTTTATACAAGTACCATGACGAAATGGGGCATGTGGGCACTGATAAGATGACTGAACTTATTCTGAAGAGTTATTGCTTTCCAAAAATAAGGGCTAAGGCCGCTAGACACATAGAGAACTGCATATACTGTTTGGTGTATTCGTCGAAGTATGGTAAGGAGGAAGGATATCGGAATAGTATACCTAAATCGGGTAAACCATTTGACGTGATTCATATAGATCACTATGGGCCTGTGGATAACGGTAGGACTGTGAAACACATTTTGGTTGTAGTTGACGCTTGTACGAAATTCGTTCGATTATATCCGGCGAGAACGACGAACACTAGGGAAGTGATATTGGCACTGAAAGATTACTTTCGCTCTTATAGTCGACCAAGATGTGTGATAAGTGATCGGTTAGCATGTTTTACGTCAAAGGATTTTACGGAATTTTTCCACCCTTTGGTAGCTACCGGTTCGCCACAGGCTAATGGACAGGTTGAATGAGTTAACAGATCGATAGGTCCAATGTTGGCGAAATTGTTTGACATTTAGGGTACTGAGGAATGACCGTTATTTGATTGAGGATGTTGATGGTTTTCAACAGTCCCGTACACCCTACATTGATGGTGACTGATTGATGATTCTCAGATTACGGCCGATAACTATACTTTTAATATAGCCAAGGAATTTATTTATCTTGGCTTCGCTGTTACCACCAAATATGATGTCAGTCTGGAAATCAAGAGCAGGATCGCTCTTGCCAACAGGTGCTACTATGGTCTCAAAAGGCAATTGAGTAGCAGAGACCTCTCTCGTACAACAAAACTAATACTCTAAAAGACACTCATCCTCCTCGTGCTTCTTCGTGGCGAAGAGTCATGGACCCTATTAAGCACTGATACAACAGCATTGAGAATATTCGAGATAAAAGTCCTACTTAAGATCTTCGGGCCAGTACGAGTTGGAGATGATTTCCGCATCCGATCCAACAGTGAGCTGTATGAGGTCCTCAACGACACGTTGTGCAGCATATTAATATCCAGCGGCTGCGCTGGATCGGCCATGTCGTTCGAATGGAGGAGGATTCTCCGGCGAGATGGGTATTTGATGCGGGGATCTGCGGAAGTCGGCGAAGAGGACGACCTTGTATCCGGTGGAAGGACCAAATCGAGGAAGCCCTGTCACCGATTGGTGTGACAAACTGGTGTAGGCGCCCAAGAAGCAGAGGCGCCTGGGAGGATGTGTTGCGCAGGCCGAAATCCGTTAATCGGGTTGTTATGGCCATTAAAATAAAATAACAATATTTTTCGATGCAAAGTATCATTAATAAGCATTAATGTTATATCTATTAATCGTTAAACATGTCGATCTTTTCTTCTCATCGATTGATTTTTGTAAAAAATGGAAAACACTACAAGACGATTTATTTTACTGCCCTCAGCCTACATTGAGTATACCTATAATGCCCCTCCACCCAATCCCGTTATCCAGACAAACTTCAGAATTATTTCAAGATAATCTGCCACATTATTCAAATCTTATTTTATTTCGCCGTGTACACATTTCAAAACTCCTATCGCATAGAAAGGTACTGGAGTCATCGGCGGAATTTTCCCTCCGCGCAAGTTGATTTACCTGCGCATTTCAGCATATTGCTACATTCCGGGATGCACATTTGCATGCCTGAGTCAGATTTCCTAGGCAATCCTATTCTAAAATCTTGCCTACATAATAGGAACTGAGAGTTTCGAAGGTGCTCTGAGTGTTATATCTCTTGTCAGCACATCTTCTGGTGGCAAATTCGTTTCACTCAGTATCGTTGCGAAGAATTTCCGAAATCACACAGGTGATATCCATTGAAGAGTTGAGCTGGGAACAGGCAGTTCTTTGTCCATATTCTGTCTGGTCACGTTCGATTTTGCCCCTATTATACTAACCATATGCTGCCATATGCTACGGTTTAAATCTGACAATGCCACCAGAGTTGTACCACGATTATGCCAAGGCAAGCCCATCTCAGTGCCTTATACCATTCCAGCTAGATTGTTTTCAAAAATATACTTACAAACATTTTTTATTACACTAACGAGTTGGTGGTGTATGTGAATATTAAGTTTTTAATTCAATGCATGGAATAAAAAATAACGAATAGTTTCAATACAGTGATAAGTTATACCGAGTGTTTTTCATGCAACATATGTACATGCATATATTGTCCATCAGTAGAATACTGTTATGAGAAATTGGGTTTGCTTTTCAAATAGAAAAAATTCAAAGATACAAAAACAAAATCTTACGTATGATTACAGCTTCTTCATGGTACGTCAAATTCTCATAATTGAATGCGGACCTCAATATTCACAAATGTTCTGAGGAATACATTATTTATTTCTATTTCAAGTCTATGGAAAATCGTTACAGACTATTACATTTTATATTTCAATACAAAATTATTATTATTATGCTTTCAATACAAAAAATAAGTTAAAAAAGAAAGCAACATTGAAGTTATTAATTAAATGAGTTTAATTGTAAAATTATATATTTTTTAATGGATTCCAAATTTTTATTAACATCTATATGAAGGTAAAGATTATTAAAATCATTACAGATTCTACAAAATGGATCGACGTTCGCATAGTTAATTGCGTAATATTTTATATTTATGAAATTATAGTATCTTGTTGGACGAACAGGTACTTTTATGGAAAGTTTTCCTAGAAGAAATTGAGAGTTGATAACAACATTAATAAGCTTCAGGAGAAAGACAGCATTTAGCATTTTACGACGGCTTTTTAAAGATTTAATGAGTGTTCGGCATTTTTCATAAGATGGTAACCTTTTATTAGGATCCCATCCATCCCCTAAACCACGAAGACAAAATAATAAGAACTGTATTTGAACTGATTCGATTTTGTCAGAGTGTACAGCGTATTGAGGGTCCCATATTCAAGAATTGGGCGAACCAGTATGGTAAACAATTGTTTGGTAACATAAGGGTCAGAAAACTCTTTAGCCAATCATTTAATAAATCCCAGGGTACATGTAGCTTTGCTAACAGTTTATGTAATATGATTTCTGAAGTCCAATTTACAATCGAAAACTATCCCTAAATCATTAAAGGAATAAACTAGTTCAAGAAATCACGCAAGTGATTTCATTCATTATCTAGTGAAGCACATGTTTACATTTTTTTAACATTCAGCTCCATTAAATTAGTACTACACCAAGAGGTTAAATAGTTAATATCATCTTGTAAAAGTACTTGGTCTTCAATGTTATTAAATGATAAAAATATTTTAACATCGTACATTAATGTGTTTGAATTTTTGATAACAGAAGGGCAGTTCAAAGAAGGGCAGATAAAAAAGAGTAAATAGGAGCGGCCCAAGATGACTACCCTGAGGTACGCCTGACAATACATCAATAAAGTTAGATAAAATGTTCTGAGGAATACTTGAGAAACATTATATTCATTAGGAAACTTTTTCAACTACTTTAGAGTACTTAAACAACTAAAGCAAATATAAAGAAGAGTGAATTTATGCTGTAGAATTAGAAAAATATGTTTTGTTTTCTGGATATAAGATTTAATAATTCATTGTTGTTAGTTCAATACTTATTTAAATGTTCAATAAATAAATGATGAAATAAAAAATTATTTAGTAAAACAGAATAGTTACGAGCATAATAATAAAAACAATTGGAAAATAATTTTCAACTTTTATTTAGAACACCAACAACGATTATTTGCTTGGTAAACTTTTATAAGTGTACTGTAGATTTTAATTACGTCCACTTAAAAACCAACAACAAATTGACCTTTTATTAGGTAACATTATAATTCTTTTAAATGTTTATACATACAATTGTAAGCCACAAATACAACTAGAACTAGTATTGTATCCGCTAAACTCCCACTTTCTTCCATTATTTTCTATTGCATTTCTTTAAAAAATTAATTTAATTAAAAAATTAAAATCATATAAAACACGTTGGCTAAAGCCAATATTCTATTCGAAGAATTTTTTTCATATTTTTTTATTTTTACTAAAAAAACTGCATCAAAAATATTTCACATGATTTTTACATTGAATGTTTTATTTGTTCCGATTAATATTATACAATTTACATCAAACACGTGCCATTAATTAATTCATTAAATTGAATAACAAAATCAATTTATGAATGCATCATTAGTATTGAAGTATACAGCCACTTCGAATGAAAAAAATGTGCCCCAGCCAATTTATTAATTTTGAATAATAAGTCTTAACGGTAATTTATGCACACGTGTTTTTTTATTTATTTAGTTACTTTTTTTTTGTGACGACATGGTTTCTTTGTATCGCTTTTAGAGAAAGAAGCAGTAGGCTGATAAAAACATTTTACATACATATTCTTAGGCAAAATAAAGTGAAACAGAGCGTGTAAAAACGCCTCTACAAAGTCATATATTATAGCGTATGTTAAGCAATTGTTGCTCTTGTTTGTGGGCACTAGAATACCGATCAGTGTTGAAAAATGCAGTACTTCAGTACTTTTCTCCATACTTTTTTATTTCAAAAATACCGCAGTACCCACGCGACGTTTTCAATACTATTTTATTATTACATATTTTATGTCTTGCGCTTTTCAGCTATTAATGCATGTTTAACGTAATGCTAAAGGTAGAACTAGGCTTTAGGCCCGGTTAGCCAAACCTCCACGGAACGTACATTTGTTTTTAGAATACGAAAAGCAATGAAAACGCTTGCCGAACCTTAATGTAATTTCGGTAAGCATTTGCATTGCTCTTCACATGTTAAAACCGAACGTATGCTACATTAAGTTCCATCGACGTTTGAATACAGGGCTTCTACGTTTTTTACGTTCCTAATCAAGTGTTCTTGTCTTGTATGTGAATAAGTCGTTAGTTTCTCTGTTCCTTGTGAAGCCTAGTAGATAGTGTGCTGGCTTACTAGACGCGAGCCCACTTCTGAATCCCCATGTCAGACATCTCTATCAAAACGAAATATAAAAAAATATATCTCAGGCGATTACCTTCTGGCAAAAACTCTGAGAGTATATAAAATTACCACGATAAAGTTTCTGAAAAATCTGTTGTTCAGAGTCGACTTTAAACAGTAGGTCTTTGTTTTTGTATGTATGTATTTTTTTACAAAAGTACCATTCATTCAAAAAAGTACTCTTTCAGTTACAGTTCAGTACCATTTCAAAATTTGAGTTTTGCAACACTGATACCGATATACATATTAAATAATTTTCGATTTATTGAGATTTAATTGAATATCCAAATTTGCGCGTAAAAGTTACACGCCCGGCATAACTCCGCCGCTAAATACATATCCCGAACAATTTGTCAAATAGTTCTATGTGCACAAATGCTAAATGATGTGATAATCAGCGCACATTTTTTTATAGCTAAAGGTAAATAAACAAAAATAAAATCTCAAAAAACTTATATAAAACGTTACATATCTTAAGATAAGTTTTTCTTTCGAGAACTAAATAAAAAGACATGAAAAGCCATAAAATATCGCAGCAATTCCACGATGCTATTTAAGCCATTCCAATATTAATGGTCATGTCGTTAGTGAAAATTACAGTCGAAAGAAGAAGGAAAAGATTAAAAAACATTGCCCGCAAGATTTGCGAAATAATCTTTGCCGTTTTTTTTATTGGATTTTTGCGACATATGTATGTTCATATGGTATATACAAATACATTAAAATAACGACTGTTGAATTTTAGTTTTGATAGTACTGTTTTTAGCGAATATAAACCATTTTTCCTCTATTAATATAAAAGGTGTTTCAAAAAAAATTCCTTATTTTACAACAAATGACTTTATTATACTGTATTTTGAACTGTATACACTGTAAGTGTGATAGGTGTTATATCAGTGACTTATATACTTAATAAACGAAATAATAACACTTATAAACTGTTAACTGACTATGTCGTATACATGTATTTCAAAAGTTAATTTTTAAGTAAATGTTAACTTTGTAAATGTCAGGTCAAAAAAAGTGTTTTTGATCAAGTTAAAAAATAAAAACTTGATGTAATCAAAAATATAAGGTATGCATTAAAACTTAGTTTTCTGATAACGATTATCACAACCGTTATTTATATGGATTATAGCGATTAGTGTCACGTTGTCACTATTTCTTTTGCAGTTGCGCAGCGTTGTAACTTTTTGGTAATTGTTTAGAATATTATAGCTCAACTTCTACAGTGATTCAAGCGTATAATTGGACCGTAGGTATGTGTTGAAATTATATGGACAAATATTATTGCTCATAGCAAGCCTGTATACTTATCTATACACTTTGGTTTTAACATCAATTATTCTTTGATATAATTGTCAAAAGCATAATATGTGTATATATTAATAATTACAATAAACTGTCTCTTCTAATTTTACTTTTGAACCATACAGACGTGTTTTATTTACGCTGCGCACATTTTCATATTTTATATGAGTCACGAAATATTTGTTTAAATAACTAAAAAATTGATTTATAATTGTGCTGAATTGGTTTGAAGTAAAAAGTTCCGTGGATCTTCGAAATATTGTTGGTTTTTATCCCTGGTATTTCTGAATTCGTAAAAAAAAAATGGCGTCATCATCTCCCATGTTCCCGTTCGAGAAATTGCGTGGACGTGAAAATTTCGACGTTTGGAAGCGGCATGCAAAGTCTTATTTAATAATTAAACATTGCTGGAAGCCGATAGAAACACCTCTTTCGAATGAACCTAAGGAAACAGATGTGGAAGCGGATGAGCGTGCGCTTGCGGAACTCACACTGATGATAGAGCCTAGTAATTTTGCGCATATAGCAATTGCAACGCGCAAAGTTGAGTTGTTAAAACAATTAGTCCAAATAAAGCTATCGGATTGTGAGTCTATGCCCGACTATGTAAATCGGCTTGTAATGACGTCACTAAAGATGAAGAACGCTGGGTTGAATATTGACGATGAACTGACAGCGTCGTTAATGCTGGCTGGCTTGCCTGATGAATTCCGAGCTTTGGTATTGGCTGTGGAGAATTCGGCTAGTGATTTAACAGTCGATGCAGTCAAAACTTTACTACTTCAAGATGCAAAATTTGACACGAAAAATGAAGGTAATGCATTGTATTCAAAAGAGAAATCCTCAAGAACAGGTAATAAAAAATTTCGTTGTCACGCCTGTAAAGAAGTTGGACATTATAGCAAATTTTGCCCCAATAAAAAGAAGACAGAAAAATCTAACACTAAAAATAATTATAAAAAGGATTTCAATGAAAAACGATAGTGTTACCGATTGGTATGTTGATTCGGGGGCGACATCTCACATGACAAATAAATCAAACATTTTATTTAATAAAAAGGAAGTTGTAAATAAAGACATGGTTGTCGCAAAAAATACCAAAATTCCAGTTAATTGTACCGGCGATGTAAAAATGTCATTATCTAACAAGAAAAATATCAGTACAATTGTAAGAAATGTGGAGTATGTGCCGGAAATTTGTGCAAATCTCCTTTCTGTGCGTCAGATGACAAAAAATGGAAATAAGGTGATTTTTAAAAAGGATCACTGCAAGATTTTTAATAAGAGAAACCAAATTGTGGCAAGCGCTAATGTAGTAAACGATTTATATCGTCTGAACTGCAATTCAACAGAAACGTCTAGACCTGAGGAACGTGTAATGTCTGCAATAGACTATGAAATTTGGCATCGTAGACTTGGTCATATATCCCATGAAAATTTATGCGCTGTTAAAAATGTCTGCAATGGTATATACTTCTCTGGATTGAAGAAAAATAATTGCGTGATTTGTGTTAAAGGCAAACAAAGCAGATCGCCATTTAAAGAAGTTGGTAAGCGCGCAGAAAACGTTCTCTCACTCACACTCAGATGTCTGAAGTTCTGGGTGAGTTTAAAAAGTTCAAAGTATTTGCTGAAAAACAATGTGGACGTAAAATTAAAGTACTGCGTTCCGACAATGGAACTGAATATGTAAATAACCGTTTTAAAGAGTTTATTGAAAAAAATGGTATTTTACATCAAAAAACTTGTCCATACACACCAGAACAAAACGGTGTTGCAGAACGTATGAATCGCACAATTGCTGACAAAGTACGCTGCATGTTAATTGATTCAGGACTTCACGAAAAATTTTGGGCAGAAGCGGTGGTAACTGCAGCATACTTATTAAATCGTATACCAGTACGAAACAACACATGCTGTCCTGAGGAGATTTGGTCGAACAAGAAACCAAGCCTGAAACATATTCGAATTTTTGGTAGTAAGGCAATGGTACATGTGCCAAAATAAAAGCGCTCGAAATTTGCGCCGAAGTCAATAGAATGCATATTTGTTGGCTATTGTAACCAAGCAAAAGGCTATAGACTCTTTAACCCTGAGACGAAGAGAATAGTTGTGAGCCGTGACGTCGTATTTTTTGAAGCAGAAGACAAGGTAATCTACAAAAAAACAAAATTAAATTTTCCTTCGTTTGTTATAGATGTTTCCGAAAACGATGAAATTGAAAGTAGCAGCATAGACAATTCTAAGGGGGCAGTGACTGAAGAATTGCCAATTACTCCTACAGAAAATAATTTTGATGCTGACTCTAATCTCAACGAAGCACAAGAGTTTGTTGATGCCACAAGTTTATCCGAAGAAGAAAAAGAAACTGAAGCACGTGATCGTACACATTCAGCTGAAGAAGATCTCCCGCCAGTTGAACGCAAAATACGGCGATCAGAGAGAATTTTGAATAAATTAAAGTCGTCTTATAATTTTTGCGCCGTTGAATTTGTATCTAATGATCCATCTACAGTCAAAGAAGCACTTTCATCCCCACATTCAGAATTGTGGCAAAATGCAGTAAAAGAAGAGTATGATTCGCTTATGCTGAACAAGACTTGGACACTGTCAAGATTACCTGAAAAGAAAAAAGCCATACCTTCGAAATGGGTATTCAAAACTAAGGTAAATGGCGCTGGTGAAATACTTCGGTATAAGGCTCGTCTTGTAGCTAAGGGATTTAATCAACAGAAGGGTATTGACTATAACGAAACCTACGTGCCAGTAGTAAGATATACATCAATTCGTTTCTTATTCGCTCTTGCTGCAAAATATAATTTATTTGTACATCAAATGGATGCAGTACAGCATTCCTCAACGCTAAGTTGCAAGAAGAAATCTAAATGACGCAACCAATTGGCTTTAACGACGGATCTGGTTTAGTTTGCAAGCTAAATAAGTCGCTTTATGGCTTAAAACAATCGAGTCGTGCATGGAACGAGGAACTGAACAAAGTCCTGTTAAGTTATGGTCTGAAACGAAGCGATGTAGACCAGTGTATATATTATCACAAAGATAGAGATAAAATACTCATTTTGGCAATATATGTTGATGACGTTTTAATATTTGCAAACGAAATGAAGGTAATCAACAATGTTAAAAAGGCGTTATCCACAAAGTTTAAGATGAAGGATTTGGGGTTTTAGGTATGCGCATAACAACTGATAAGACGGCAAAAACTATAAAAATTGATCAGAGCCAATACATTACTGAAGCCTTAGCACGTTTTGGCATGGATCAATGTAATGCAACTGCGACGCCAATTGATTTGAATCAAAAGTTAACGGAAAAAATGTGTCCAGATAAAAATGATGAAATGCAGCAGATGAAGGATGTTTCTTACATGGAAGCTGTTGGTTGTCTATTATTCGCTGCACAGATAACCAGGCCAGACATTTGCTTTGCTGTAAATATGTTAAGCAGATTTTCCCAAAACCCTAGTAAAGCTTATTGGAATGGCGTTAAACGAGTTATGAGATATTTAAAAGGCACTGTTGATAAAGGTTTGATTTACAACGACAAATCAAGTGAAATCATTGGTTTTTGTGACGCTGACTGGGCCAGTGATATTGATAGCAGACGTTCTACAACAGGTTACGTTTTCATTCATCAAGGAGCAGCAATCTCTTGGGCAACACGACGTCAGCGTACAATCGCACTATCAACTACTGAAGCTGAATTTATGTCCTTAGTTGGAGCAATTCAAGAATCCATTTGGTTGATCCGACTCCAAAAGGAATTGATTGGTAACGTTAACAAGTCAATGGTAATTTATTGCGATAATAGGAGCGCTATACAAATTACAACGAACAATTCATTTTCATCTCGCA
The DNA here is from genome assembly GCA_936449025.2 of Sarcophaga subvicina. Classification (NCBI taxonomy): domain Eukaryota; kingdom Metazoa; phylum Arthropoda; class Insecta; order Diptera; family Sarcophagidae; genus Sarcophaga; species Sarcophaga subvicina. The sequence goes on from OW388083.2 coordinate 29,455,202, forward strand.
CAAAACATGTGGACATAAAAGCAAAATTTATATCTGAAGCCATTCAAAATGATAAAATAGTCTTAAAATATATTGAAGCTAATAATATGTTGGCTGATATATTGACAAAAGGTGTGGTTGCTATTAAACAAACAAAATTTTTATCCGATCTTGGAATTAAGTAAAAACATAATATATGAAGCCTTAATATCCCAGATCTAAATTTGCATGATAGAATATTATTTTATGTAAACAAAGAGTAAATATAATTATACAGAATACTTGTCCAGGGGGAATGTTGAAATTATATGGACAAATATTATTGCTCATAGCAAGCCTGTATACTTATCTATACACTTTGGTTTTAACATCAATTATTCTTTGATATAATTGTCAAAAGCATAATATGTGTATATATTAATAATTACAATAAACTGTCTCTTCTAATTTTACTTTTGAACCATACAGACGTGTTTTATTTATGAGATTATTCAAATGCCGATATTTCCACTTCAATGGTAATATTTCAATAATTTTGACGCGGATAAGGTTTTAAAAAATGTAAAATACTTTTAAAACAAAAAAGGAAAACAATTTTAATGAATTTCATGTCAAACGCATAATTGGACAGTCAAAAAAGGCACTGTTATAACACTTGGAACCAAAACCTTTTGCTTTTGTTACTGCTTCCAAACGTCGAGGCATCGATTGCGCGAGATGGGCATAAAATTCCGGGGTTATGTTGTTCCATTCTCGCTTAATTCATTGTTTCAACTGCTCTTCTGTGATTATAGATTCCACTAGATTTATAGAGCTTAAGAGCAAGTTTTTCACACATGCGCAAAAATGTTGAGGTCAGGGGACTGTGACGATGTTTGGAGTAATTTTGAACAATTATGGATAAGCTACAGTTTCTCAGTGTGTTTCTAACCGTTGTCCTGGTAGAAACAAATGTCTCCAATATATTTAACCTATCATCACTTTGCTTCACATTTTGTTTTACTGTCTATAAAAGGCATACCCTACTTCTGCACTGGAAACACATTACCCCACTAGTATCGACACGCCCCCATGCTTGAAAATAGCCTGAGTATTGTTAGGCAAAAACTGAATATTTGACTTACGTCAAACGTACTGCTTTGCATGTGTTCCATGTAGGTTACATTTACTCTTATATGTATGGACTACCTGTATAATACATACATAGGTACTCTTTACTTATGAAAGCAAATTTAACCTACATTGATCAGATAAAAATATACAATAATGGTATAAAAAATTTAATATAATAATATTGGTGCCTTGGTAGTCTAGTGGGTAATGTGCTAGACTATTAGCGTGAGGGTCGTGGGTTCGATTTCCACCAGAGACTCTGGTCTGTGACACTTCACAGACTCAGTTACTCAGCTCGTATATAATTAAAATATAATTTGTAATTGTATTGTAATTAATAAAGAAATTAATACGTCCATACATCAAGAAGGCGGAAGCAATTTTCACAATATTTCAAAACCCATTTGCCGAATTGAATAAAAACACAATTAGACACACAAATTTTGTTTAAAAAGTATAACTTATTTTTTATGTCAAAAACTCTTAAAACAAAAAAGTGTCCTTACAGCGTAGACAGAGAAAAGATTATTTTTGAAATTTTATTTGTTTTCGCCAAATCTAAAAATTCTACTAAAAAATTGGTTTCGTGGGACCTAAAAATTATCATCAAACTGATTATAAATAACAAAAATTACAAAAAATTCATATTGACGTCAAAAAGTTGATTGTTTAAATTCGTAATGATTTCAAAAGTTTTCGGAAAATTGCTGAAAGTACTAGAATAATTGGTTTTCTTAATCATCATAAGAAATGAAAAGATTATGATCAAAAGAGGCGTAATTAAAAAATATTTTTGTGCGAAAATAGTTTACCTATACTTTCAACCATGATTAACTCAATAGAGTTTGATTTAAAGGTCCCCAAAATTTGGTTGACCCTCTCAAAGAATGGCCAACTTGATGGCGACCCACCTGAGGGCCCAACTTTTCGCTTTTCATCCCTAAAAATAATTTGATTACATATGTATGTTCCTCCATAGATATTTATTTATTCTGTATTAATTAGAAATATTGTGTATTTTAATTCTTAATTCCTCCGAATTGAAATCAAACCCATTGCTCCTCATCCCAGTTGAAATGTCTTGATATACATGGCTGTTTTTGCGGCACCCTCTAAAATCATCAATGTAGTCTTCCCAAAGCGTTATGAGTAGAGACGCCTCCTCCATTTTCCAATTTTCTTTTGTATGTCCGTTTTCTATAAATCAAGAGTAATGTATGTACATATGATATTATTAAGAAATATGCATTTAAAAAATTTTGTATTTGTGTTTCTTTTATTACATACAAACATAATTGGTCATTACAACCCTTCAGTCAGGATTACAACCTAGTTTCTCCCACCACTTATGTTGTGTGTGTTAATTTTATACATGAGTGGCGGGACCTACAGTTTAAAGTCGACTCCGAATGACAGATTTTTGAGAAACTTTTCATGGCAATTTTATTTGCTCTCAGAGTTTTTACCAGAAATCTGCTGAGAGGAAGTCGCCGAAAAAATACTTTTTGTATTTTATTTCGATGTCTGGCATGGGGCTCGAACCCTGGCTTTTCGTCTAATAAGCCAACACACTACCTACTAGACCACGGCGACTTGTTTATTACATATTTTATTAAAGAATATTTATGTTATTGTTTATTAAATAAATTTTTGATTTAAAAGTTCGCAATTGCGTTTCTTATTTCTTCAGATTTAGAGTTATAATCATAAGTGAAGTTTTCACAATTTGACTGATCTCTGGTTGTTGTACTATTACATTGCCAGGTCTCATTAAATATTTCGTTGTTGTTATTTAAAAAATTTTGCAGGACGCAGCAACATTTGATTAAATTATTACGTTATCAATTTTGCTGTCAATGCCCTTACCGAGTCGCCCAAATCTTGATTTTAAATGGCCGAATGCATTTTCAACAACCCTACGAGATTTTAATAAATTATAATTAAATATATTTTGTTTTTCTGATGCATTTACATGAAATGGATAAGGTTTCATCATGCATTCATATAGTCGAAAAGCGGAATCGCCTATAACAAAACAGGAATTTTCACCCCATCGTAAACAATTGCTCGTTATTGAAATATTTGATTTTTAATTTTTTTCTGAATTGAGGTCTCTCAAATATGGAAGAATCATTGCATCGGCCTGGGCACCCGATATTAATGTATAAGAATCGATATATGTAGTCAACAACAGCGAGCAAAACAACAGAGTACCATCCCTTTTAATTGAAATAATCATAAGCTTCCGATGCAGGAGGATAAATCTCAAAATGGCATCCATCTATTTTGAAAAAAAAATCAAAGAAATAACTCCAAAAATTAATATAAAGTCTCTCCTTTTGTTCTTAGATTATGACAAATATATATAACGATCGCTCCAAAACATTGTGGAAACCCAATTTGATTAAAACCTTTTACGCATTCCATTATTTTAGTTTCATTTATAAAATTTGATGGTAAATATTCTTCTGACAGATTTTGCCAAACTTCTTTACAAAATTCTTGTAGTATAAGGCATACAGAAGCTTTGGATACTCCAAACATGTGAGCTATTGAAGCATATTAAGAAGAAGACTTAAGGCAATAAAGGGCTATAGCAATACGTTTTTGAAATGGTATACATTTTCTAAATGTTGTATCAGTTTTGTTCATGGATGTTAGCTTTAAGCATAACAACTGAAAAGTTTGGCGGCTCATTCTAAAATTTTCGATGAACATATCACATGACATATTAGGAACATCTTCCTCCCAGGATGACCCATTACGAACCTGTATTAAAGTGCGGATTAATATTTATATATTATTACCTGTATATATATATATTTACATGTATCCATTCCATTCTACTATTTAACAATTGTGTGTAGTAATACATTTGCATTATTTTTTCAAATCTTATATTCAACAAGTGCTGACGTTTTTTTTTCGCAACAACATTATTTCTGTTTGAACCTTATTTGGTCTTGATGAAAGCAATATTAAATGTCCTATATTTTTCATTTTTATTTGGTATTAAACTAAATTTGGAAATATTTTCTTTTAAATTTCAGTCAGCTGTTTTTGTTATTAAAATGAAATCATACTACTGTCAAATAAATCCAGTGTAAACGATCTAGATTTTGAACAAGATTTGAAATCTAATTTACTAGATTTCGCTGTAGTGTAAATGGCCTATTAGTCTATTACATACACAATTGGTCATTACAACCTTTCAATCAGGATTACGACCTAATTTCTCACATGTCTGTTAATATCATACCGAACGATAGATTTTGAGAGACTTTTCATTGAAATTTTATTAAATCTTATTAGAGCCATTATTACAACTTGCCGTTAACTAAAGGGAGGATTTTAAAGGGCGGATAAATTGTTTTTCATTACTATAAGTGGGCATTAAGGTAGAAATGAGCGTTAAGCTAAAGCGAAGATCATCCTGCCAGTAACTTTTAAAGTTAAGTTTATGTTTGAACTTGCCATATTTTATATTGTTGCGTAAATCGAAACGACCTAATATCGTTTAACAATAAAAACGATAAACAAAAGCTATCAGCTACACCAACACAATACACACGACACAAATACGCACTAACACTAAGAATACAACGAACGTGTTGATTATCCAAAGCTGCACACACACACATGTGTATAACGAACCAGGTAGCAACAACAACATAAAGTGAACCAGCTACGACAAATATGTAACGGACAACATAAGCAAAGTACACAAACAACAATGTACTATCAGAAGTCTCGAGAAGGCGTGAGCGAGAACCTTCCACATCGAGAACGTTCATCATACTGATCATACGTGCGTGCGGACTATAAAAGGGCTGGACAAAGCAAGCAGCAGTCAGAGTTAATTTAGTCAGCCTTGTGTGAAGTTGCGTGTGAACAAAATAAGTCGTGGTTGTAAAGATCTAGCGAATACTTGTGTGAACTAGTGCAGTGAATAAACAGATTATTATTGTTGTATCGTTAAGCTCTATACGGTGGTACACAACAGTAGTGTAAATAATAAAGAGAGTTTAAGAAAAACTAAAGACATATTTGTTTTTACTTTGTTGCAATTAACGAACTCATATTTAAACGTTTTTAAAAAGGTAAAAACGTAACAATATTATTTTTAATGGCACCTTCAAATATGAACAAAGTGAGCAAATACAACAAAAAAGGAGCCCATCGTTGCCACTGCGTTTAAATAAAACTTGTTTAATTTGAACAGTGTTATCGACATTGCTCCGCCACTGCCATATTTTTGAAAAAGTTAACTTTATTTTATCATTAGGTTGTAATAACGAAAATAAGTTGGAGGTGACTTTAAAGTGAACTTTAGCTAAAGTGACCTTTAACTAAAGCCAACTTTAACGGACAGTTGTAGGAATTGCCCTTAAAGTTTTTGCCAGAAATCTGCTGAGAGGAAATCGTTGAAATTTTTTTTAATGTTTCGTTTTTTGTTGGAGATGGGTGACCTGGGGTGGGAACTGGCCTCACGTCTAAAAGTCAACACTCTACCTATTAGACTACGGCGACTAAATTCCTAAACATTTAAATATTCCCGCGCTATAGTTGTAAGAGTTGTGCAGGAAATCAAACAATGAATAAAAATGAATGACGATACTTTTATAACGCCATTACAAAATGTGCTTCTAATCAAACGTGATGTAAACCTAATAATTAAATCTGGGGAAGCAACGAAAATGTTTTTAATTTTTTCTTTAAAATTTTAAAATATTTTAAAGAGTTTAAAGAAATTCTTCAGCATTTAGTATACACACATTAAACACACACTTTATAAAAGTCAAATAATGTTACACATATCTCCCAGATTTGACGATTTATCCCCTAATTTTGACGATTTTTAGAAATAAAAAATTTACATAATTATCTTTACTTTAGTACTTTAAGGTATGTATTTGCTTTGCAATTGTTACTTCTGCAAATTTAGGTTAGTAACAACAAGGAGTAAAGTATGTCTTATATTTTTAAAATTATTTACGAGCACCTGTGATGATACTACATAAAATGCTAAGTAACTTAATAAAAAGCGACAATTAATAAAAGAAACTTAGAAATAAATGATCAGCTTTTTAAATAAAAATGGTTGTTTCTGCAAATATCTACAAATACCCCAACATTACCCAGCAAATAATAGCAATACCAAGAATTTTGAGGATTATTTACCATTTTTAAAGATTCGAATATAACTTCTCATATTACCCTAGGAGGACCAAAGGCAAGTGCATTATGTTATTTTCGTACGACCAACACTCAGGGGATGGCCCCAACTTGTGCCGTGCATTTTGTCGGAACTAGAAAAATATGTTTGGGAAGAAGGAAATAGGGAGTAGCGTTTGTGGTTAGATTTGAAACGTTTTATACCATAATGACAAGAGAGACGTCTACAGGAAGGGAGTTCCACATACAAATATGCCGACTAAAAAAATTGTCTGTTATGCAGTGTGCGATCCACTGGCCAATCGACCACAGATGTAGGTGATCGCTGCGAAAGACGAGTGTTACATGATTCTCGGGAAGATTTCGGTCGAGAAAATTCCGTTGTAGAAGCGATAGAACAGTGAATCACAATTCACATTGCATCGATGCTGTAATGAATCAATGGAGTTAGATACCCTACCGTCATTAACCAGAACCTTCGCCCTCTCCTGTACCCGGTAACGAAGTCTCAAAATAGAGAGTTGTATTCCATTCTCTGTCGGATATAAGTGGTGTAAATAGGAAGAAGCTCAGATGAAGTGAAATACTTCTTGCACCGTCTTAAGAAGCCAAGGCACTCAAAAATGTGCCAGTTTTAGCTAAGATCAGACTGAATTTTCATGCCATACCGTCAAGATCTTCTGACGCCTTAATATTTACACCACCCATTGAAATAGATGATGCAATATTATTGCCGCGCTTATGTGTCAATAAACAACTCTGGGATAGGTTATTTAAACCTTAAACAATTTTTCACTAAAAGTTATATAAAACTTCTCGATTTTTAGAAAAAGTATCAGAAATTAAAATAACGGATGGTAGCTTTTAATGTCCAGCCTTGACCAAGTTTATCAAGAAATATTAGTGTTATCACATTCTTCAGCTAATGTAGAGAGAGTATATGAAAAGTTAATTTAAATTAAACTAAATTCCTTAAAACTTAAGTTCCTAAAACTTAAACTATATTCCTTAGAAGAAATATTGTATAAATAAATTATTTAAAACTTAGCAATTGTAACCAATTTCGATTTTAATATTGTACCTGATTTTATTAAAACATTTAATTTAGCCTTGCAATGCCAATATTTAATTAAGTTCATTCAACCCCAACGGTTGTGCTGAATGGAAAATAGCAGTAATTATGTATTAGATATAAGTTAGGTTAGGTTAGAGGACGTGTACTTGTCAATTAAGACAAGTGCAGTACCCGGAGGTCGAATTGACACATTGTATAACGTCCTAGTTTCTCACACCACTTATGTTGTGTGTGTTAATTTTATACATGAGTGGTGGGACCTACAGTTTAAAGTTGACTCCGAACGACAGTTTTTGAGAAACTTTTTCATGGCAATTTTATTTACTCTCAGAGTTTTTGTCAGAAATCTGCTGAGAGGAAGTCGCCGAAGAAATACTTTTTGTATTTTGTCTTGATGCCTGGCCTGGGGCTCGAAGCCTGGTTTTACGCCTAATAAGCCAACGCACTACCTACTAGACTACGGCGATTTCTATTAGATATAAATTAGTCTTAAGGAAGCTGAAATAATAAAAATAAATTGAATTCATAGTTATAAAACATAATTCAACTAGTGTGGATCATGTAAATCTTTCAAATTTCGATTCTGTTTAGATTTGGATGCTTTTCGGTTTAACTATTTTCATTTTACAGCTTTCACTAATTCCCTTATGTGAATTTTAAATTATAGGATAATTAATTTAAAAATTATAAATTCTAAAAGATATAAGAATCGTACACTTATTTTTTCTGACGATTTTTTACAATTTCAATGAATATCTTTGACGATTTTTTTCAATATTTGACGATTTGATGCTTTATTTATCTGGCAGCTATGGTGTCACATAATGGTTAGTCAACCTATTAAATTACGTTTTTAAAACAGATGTACTTAAAAAGAATTTTTTTCTGTAATGATTTTGTTTTGCACTTTTATTCAGCGTTTTGCTTCCTAAATCTTTAATACCTGAATCTTACATGTTTGTATGTATGTATATACCTATGTAAATACCTTATACATATATTTTATAATTTTATATGTATAATTAAATATAAATGGTTTTCACAAGATTTCTACCTTAAGCTGATTTAAGCGGATCAAAAACGTGAGCAAAAGATAAGGGCTAATAAAATATTAACAATTAATTTAATTCAAGATTATTTAAGAGCCACAGGTACACAAAATTTGGAAAGAAAAAACAGCCAGTCTAATTTAAAATAAATTTATTATTTCCCTTAATTTCAAGTTAAGTTAAATCGATGAAAAAACTAAACTAAAGCACAGAAAATGCTAAAAAAAAGAAAAGAAAAATCATTGAAAATCAACTGCAATTTTCAACATATAAAATTTTAAGGTGAACTGCTTAAATTTAAGAATGATTTTTGTGAAGGTAATGTAATGAAATTTAGAAAAACTTAGTTAAATACAAAACCACACATACATAAACTTGTATTTTTTGTATTTGTTTAATTTAAACTTAAAAGAAAAGAATGTTTTTCTGGTGCCCCGGTTTGGTTATTTTCTTATTATTTCTAATAACTTAGTACTACAAAAGATTTGAATAAATTTGCGGTGCGAAAACTGAATAGCAAAAATGAATTGCTCAACTGCCATTTCCTTGAAGACTCAACAAACTCACTGTCAGGGCAGTGTGGAAATGAATAGAAACTTTACTTGGTTTTGTAGTCTGCGTTGAGAGGAAGTCATTTGTTTATATATAAATGTATATATGACACGTAGAGTTTGTTCAACTACATTCATTAAGGGCGTTAGAACCTAAATATTAGGGATAGTCACCCTGTGAATATCAAAAAAATTGAATACAATAATGAAAATTATAAAATCCACTCTAGTAATCTGTGATCATACTATTCTATTTTGAAGAAATATTTTAACCCCGTGGTAATATTTAAGACCCCATAGCATAGCTGCCAGATTTGACGATTTTGTGTCCGAATTTATACCCTTATTTTGAAGATTTTTGGAAATTAAAAATTCACACCACATTTTTACTTTAGTACACTAAAAGCCACTTTGTATTTATTTGCAAATGCAAAATTAGGTAAGTAATAACTAGGAGTGAAATATTATTTGCGAACACCTGTGATGATATTTCTGTATTTTATACCTTTTTCATTCCTTAAAAGCCAAAAATTACAACCTCTGTACAAAAAAAGATCCACTTACGAATAGTACGACTAACGAACGAATTTTATCTGTATTCCAGTGTGAGATCCACTGGCCAATCGGCCACATACAAATGTGCTCGCCATCGACTGTTAAGTAGGAATAGAGATTCCCGGGAATAAGTCCCCTTATTTCACTCGAGCAAAATCCGTTGTAATAGCGATAGAAAAATGAAACACAAGCCACATTGTAACGATGCTCCAATTAATCAATAGAGTACGATACCCAAACGTCATAAACGAGCAACTTCGCCCTGTCATGTACCCGGTTGAGTAGTCTCAAAATGACGTTGGGGCACCGGTCTATACATGAGAGATGTACTATATTCTATTCCCTTTTGGATGTAAGTAGTGTATATTAGACATGAGCGATCCAGCGATTTTTGAAGAACGTTGTTCTCAGTGTACGTGATTTGTTAATCACTGTTCTTTAAAAGAGTGATTGTGATCACAGTATTCCAAAAGAAAACAATAATGACAATAACGTATTTTATTAAGTCGTAAGAAAGAGACAACTAGATAAATACTACGAAAAGACTACTAAACAAAATCAAAGTGGTGTCATCAATGTTATTTTTAATGTAATTTTTTTTTTATATGAAGTTTGACAATTATGTTTCACAGAAAGTTCATCATAAAAGACAAAAGTAAATAATCAGCATCATCTAACAGTAATTCTGCCTCGCTCAAAATAAAATGAAATTTATTTGAGTATGTAACAATTTTGAAAGAACGACATTATTAGTAACTGTTATTTGGCAATTTCAATCACTGTAGTTACCAGTGAATTATCTCTAGTGTATATAGTATGAAGATCAGATGAAGTGAAGTATTTCTTGCGCCGTCTTAAGAAGCTAAGGCACTGAAAAAAGTGTCGGTTCCAGCGAACATCACATTGAACTTTCATTCTTAGAACGTCAAAAGCTTCAGACTCCCTAATATTTACATCACCCATAGATTTATACGATGCAATATTATTGCTGATCTGATGCGTCAATAAGCAACGCTAATATAGATTGTATAAACCTTAAACAATTTTATCCCGAAAATTATATAAAATTTCTCGAATGAAAATGATTGATGGTAGCTTTTAATTTCCAGCCTTGACTAAATTTATTAAAAAATATTAGTACAAATTATCATATTTTTTAGCTAATGTAGAGAGTATTAAGCCAAGTTAATTTAAATTAAACTAAATTCCTTAGAAGCAATATTATATAAAAAGATTATTTAAAACTTAGCAATCGTAGCTGCTTCGTCTTTAACATTGTATCTGGTTTGATTTAGATGTTTAATTCTAACATGTATATATATATATATACATATATGTATATATATATATATATATGTATATATATATATATATATATATATACATATATATATATATGTATATATATATGTATATATATATATATATACACATATATATGTATATATATATATATACATGTTAGAATTAAACATCTAAATCAAACCAGATACAGATATATACATATATGTATATATATATATACATATGTATATATATATGCACAGCGCATAGTTTGGGGACATCAAAATCTTTATTGTTTTATTCGTTTTTTTAATTATTTTGGAATAATAATACCACCTATATCAAAATTTTATCATATGGTCGCGTAATACGCCCCTGATCTTACGTTAAGCACCTTCCGCATATTTTGAGAACAATCATATACGTTCCGCATTGTTTAAGTACATGTCCTCAATGTATACGCAACATATACGAAAATCTTTGTTGCCATACTTTTACATTATTTTTGCAAATTCTGTACGGCGTAATTTTTTATGAAAACCGACTTGGGAGTTGCATTTAATATGATAAGTGTTATCAATTCAATAAATCCTTTAGTTCAACTTTATTTTCAGTAGCGACTTTTTGCACGAAATCCGCAAAATTATTTATATATTTTTTTTACTTTTTTAATTATATAAAAAGTAAAACAAAGTTTTGAATTTAATGGGTCTGTATTTTACTTTATATATCAAATTAGAGACTAATATGTATTCTATAAAATGCTGCATATATTTAATGTAAAAGTTAGTAATAAAATTAAATTTTTTTGAATGGGTTAACATAGTGGATCATGTTATATATCATTTGATAGATTTTATTAAGATCTTCTAAATGATGATCATTGGTTTAAACGTAACGAAAAATATATAATTTGAGTAAAATTAAATATTTAAAGCTTTATTTCTCTTGCATTTAATGGATTAGGGTTTCACAATATATACATATCAAATGAAAGCCGAATGTGCTTTATATAAAATTGTATATACAGACATTTACCTTCATATTTGTATTTTTTTGAGATAAATGGACTTTTAATAAAAATGAAGTCTATCATAATCAATGGGTTAATACATTTAAGCGCCTTTATCAAGCACTTTATGTATATATATCCATAATTGATTTTTTTATAATTGGAAAAATATACAATTTTAATTTAGCAATAAAGAAGAATAATATTTTTTTCAAAAAATATTTAAAGCTTTATTATTTCGGCAGGGTAGAGTTTCATAATATATATGAAATGAATGCCTAATTTGCATTTTACAAAATGTTATATATAGAAAACTACCTTCATATCGGTAAATTTTTGAGAAAAAACGACTTTTGTAAAAAAGTCAGTTGAAAAATCACATTTGTCGAAGTTTGTGGCCAGTCCTCAAAAAATCGTGTAAATACCGCGTATATCAAAAGAAAGCCTAATATGTGTTCTATAAAATTTTGTATATAACAGGGTACTTTCATATCGGTATATTTTTGGGAAAAATCGACTTTTGTACGAAAAAGTACTCTAGATCAAGTTGTATGTAAGTGAAAGCCTTTGTCAAGCTATTTTAAATGATATATAATTTGTTACCTTCGTAATTTAATATTTAAGGGAATATCTTTTACCAGACGACCAGGAAATGTTTCAAAATTATAGGCAAAATTTTAAAAATCAGGTTAGTTTTCTTAGAATTGCATTTTATTTGCTTGCACAATTATAGCACTGTTTTGACTAAAAATTTTATAGTTATCCTTACGTACAAAAATATTGGACAAAATAAAATAATAGCCTATGATCACTAAGAATATAAAAAAACCGATGTCGACAATTGGATAATTTTTTGAGCAAAATCAGTTCTGTTAAAAATTACATAGCATAGCGTTACGTTTGTGATAGGTACTGTAGTTTGTTGTGTGATATATGATTATTCTCGATGTCACACGGAATAAAAAATAGGGTGAGTTCCAAAACATCACCGTTTCAATACATTACATTGCAATGTGTTTACGTTTAGAAAAACTTGTTTGCAATCACGTTGCTTTTGAAATGGAACTGTCAATAATAAAAAATTTATTATATTATTTGGTCGTCAAGAGAAGCTGCTTCCACTCAAAACTCCATTTTTTCACAAAAAAATAAATTAAATTTATTCAAATAATAATAAAAATTAAAATTAACAAAAATATTTTCTTATCCTGTAATGTATAAATGAAAACACAAAGCATCAACAAAATCAGTGATGCACAGTTTGCTTTTTGTTTACGTATCAATAACTTTTGTTATACATTTAGGAATGCAATGTTCACAAAGTTGCGTTTAGGAATGCATGACTTTGTTCGGTTACATTGCAAATGACGTTTTGTAATTGACCCATATATCCTCATGCACCACCTATGGTGGTGGAGGGTATAAAAAGATAGTTCAAACTTGGTGTTTTATAAATAACATGTTTTTATAATTTTCCAAAAATTTTGTAATTTACACAATCTTTAATTTTTAAATAATTTTTTACGTTTTTTAATTTATATTTATTTTGAAGTTTTTAAAACGTCGATCAAAATAAAAGATTTTAAATCTAAAAAATGTAGAATAAAAAATAATACAATATATTAAAATGCATATAATATTAATAAAATTAATTAAAAAACAATTATTATTTTATATTCATATCGTGTTTTTTTTTCAACATTTTATTAGTAATAATGAAATTTCTCAAATAAAAATGAACATTTTTCAAATACAATTGGAAATTTCTGAAATATAATAAGACATTTCTGAAATTAAAATGGTTAATGTAGATTTTTTATGTTATTTTTTGTGCAATAAATGAATATTTGATATTTAATGAATATTATGTTGTTGTTTTCTAGCTTATTTTAAAAAATTAAATAAAAAAAATCATAAAATATATACTAAATAATAAAATAATAATAAACTGCTATTATATTATGAGCACGTCTTTCACATTAGGCAATTTAGTTGACCAAGTCTCTTGTGTCTCTTGATGGGTTAAGGAAAAGAAAATTTTGCATATTGTTTTTTTATTGAGCAATAGACTTTGCATATTGTTTTGTTATTGAGCAATAGACTTGAGCTACTAAATTGTCTAATCTGAAAGGGGTCTTACTGATTATTACATATAGGAATAATAAATAGATTTCATGAAGTAATTTTGATTTAATTTGTTTATAATTTAAATATTATATTACAAAAAATACAATTCAGGTCAATTGTTATGTGTACAAAAGGAATCAAACATACTTCTAAAAATAAAAACAAATTATCAAAATACTTTATTCCATGTGGTATCGTCTTTGGTTATCTATCCAACTTTTCATTTGCTGTGGTGTCCTCTTGTTTAAAACCGGACATTGGCGAATCGCTCTTATACATTCTGCTAGAGACGGCAGTTTCTTTAATTTATGCAGATTACCAAATACTTCATATACTGCTTCCATTTCATCGTTACTCCATCTGCATCGCTTTGTTTTCCCAAATGGAGAAGCTAATAAAAAAAGCAAACATTTTAGATAGAATAAAGTATGCCTCATAATAAAACATTGTTAATTAAAAATTAGCTGGATAAAAAAAGACTGAAAAATAAATAAATATCTATAAATTTTAGGTAATGGTGTCGAACCCTTCGAAGTACATGTTTAAATTAATACAAATACTCACTACTTCTACGTTTTCTGTTTGACGAGAAACTTGAATTTTTGCTGTCTTCAAACAAAGTTTCCTCTGATTTAGAATTTCCTTCGGTATCGTTTAAGTCATCAATATTGAATTCTCTGTCATCAGTATTGTTTTCTGGATTATCAATATGGTCTTCTAGGTTATCAATGTTGTCTTCTATGTTTTCACCTTCGACTTCATCATCATCCCCTACAGCAGCCATTAACAATTTAGAAACGCATGTTATTTCAGCAACGGGAATAGACATTCGATAAATGCTTTTGTGTATATCCTTATGATGTCCCATGAAATTAGCAAGTCTATCAACTGATGCCTCTTCAATGTTTAGCAAAGATGTATGCGTAGCTATATGCTTCCTTAATGTTGTTCCTCTAAGGCTTTCAGGAATTTTTGCACCACATTCTTCCGAAAACTTTTTTAATAACGGACATGCTCGGCAGTAGGGCTTGGTTAATTTTGAAGTTGTTTGTCTACTAAAAATATATTTGTTCTCATTAGTTATCCCTGCCTCTGCTCTATATTTTAAAATTAGTTCGATGGCTTTTACGCTCATTGGACAAAGCAACACGCTAACAGTTCTACCAAGTTTACCACGTAGTCTGAGTCTTACAAATTGTTTAGCAAATTTCAAAGATTCTTTGGAAACATTTTTTAAAATGTCGTTATCAACGTTGTCAGTAATCACTTCCTTGTTAACAAAATTTTCGATGGTTAGACGTTCGATTTCTCCAGCTCTTCTACGGTTAAATATTTGGATGAATATGAGAGTGAATTCGACTAGTTTTATCCAGCTTGACATACCAAATTTCTTCAAAAGTTTTGCAATGGCTTTAATAATATTTTCCTTTAAGTAATGGTACAATATTTTTATGTCTTCTTTTGAAGGTAATACCACTTTTTTTACTAGTTTTTGACTAGTTTGATCTTCAATTGCCTTCTTATTTATTAATGTTGGAATCTCTTCTTCCCATAATAAAAGAAAGTTTTCTAGTTCCACTTTCAGGTCTTCACGTTCTTGTTTAATAAGTTCTGCTCTCTGCTTTTTACCACACTTTTTTATAAGCGATGTTAAATTTTGCGCTACTGCAGGAGTTTTAAACCACATTAAAGTTTCATCCCAATGAGCAACAATTCGAAGTGCCTTGATGCACTTATCAAACAAATTGGGTTTAAAAATGTCTTTCAATTCATTTATATCCGGATCTATTTTTTTCAGTTCTAACATAAAACGACCAATCAACCTAATATTGGCCCGAATCATATCATGCTGATGTTCCAAGGAATACTTTTCAGTTAATTTGTTTCCAAATTTTACGATAAGTTCGTCATACCTGACAGCTTTTGTTACTTCATCGTTTCTCAGAACCGGAAATATTTTATTTGTTAAAATATTATTTGCTACTGAATGAACATAACGCGTTAATTTTCGGCTTTCAATTAAATTAGTACGTGACTTTTTAGACCCAATGCATTTTGACAGGTGAATTCGAAGAGTTCTTTTAGAAAAAAAAGCTTTGCATTTCTTGCAACTGACATAATCGTCAACATTGTTTTTACATTTCTTCTGTTGCTGTCTGCATACAATTAACACGCCGGTATTATAATTTGCAGAAGTGTTATGTATAAAATCTCCCTGCTTTCGTAGTTTATTTATTACGTTTACACGTTCTTTGCTTTTTTTAGGAAAAACTAAAGCTCTTTTAACTTCCGCTTCGTTTTTATGTTTTAAACACAAGTGCCTACCTATTTTACATTGCAGTGTTTTACAGAAAACGCAGAAATGTTTTTTTGATTTTGTTTTAGAATATGGAACAACGATTTCCTCCACATGTGGAGGGTTATCTACCTCATCATTCGCAGTTTTATCTATAAAACTTATAGAGTTTTCAAAATTATCAATACTTGCTCGCGATGTAGAGTCAGGAATATACTCTGAAGCAGAATTTTCATATATGTATGTTGAACTTAGAGTTTTAAAACTTTCTAAATTTACGCTACATCCTGATACATTTATGGTGTTATTGTTGGGAATTGACGACACATCTGACAGACTTGATTTATTTGAATTCTCATGGTGAAAATTGTCAGTAGCAGTAAAGTTAAAATTAACAAAAGAAGATTCATCAGCTGAATGATTTGAAAATTTATTTTTATTTTGTGGAAGTTTTATTTTTGTTAAAGTTGTCATATGTTCTTTGTGGCTAAGTGGTTTTATAACTGGACTATCCTGAATATTTGTAATGTCGATTGGTTGTATAAATTGGCAACTTGGAGACTCTGCAGTAAAACTAACCGAATGTTTGTTTTTTGAACTTCGTTTAATTGCATTAGATAACTGACAATCATTAACTACTGTCGCAGCCTTTTTGACATCTAATTCGTTAGGAATTAGAACATTTTTGTTTGTAGCAAGGCGGTTATTGTTTTCAACCGGTAATTTTGTCTTTAAAATTTTTTGATTCAGAAGTTTTTTGGTGACATCAAACGACTGATTATAAGATTTGTCAGCATTAGAATTGGTGATTGTTGACAAACTTGACAATTGTTCCTCCATTTTACGTTGCAATTGAAGAAGATCTGACTTATCATCTAAAATGTAAAATGAATTTGCAACGATAATAAGCTTTATGTAATTTTGTAATTCTTTGTATAATTATTATGTTTTTTAGAATTCTGAATTAAGTTTTCGAGCATTACGCGCCGGAATTCGTATTCAACTAGTAGAGACACAAACCACATTCCTTAACAGATATTATTTTGCAGTGCACAGTGCACTGATATGAATTTAACAGATATAGGACCATTATTACAACTTGCCGTTAACTAAAGGAAGGATTTTAACGGACAGATAAATTGTTTTTCATTATTATGAGTACCCAATAAGATAGAAGTGATCGTTAAGCTAAAGGGAAGATCATCCTACCTTTAACATTTAAAGATCACTTTATGTTTGAGCTTGCCATATTATATATTATTTTCATTATGTCAACTGCAAATTTAAACAAAATGAGCATATACAACAAAAAACGAAGCCAGCGGTTGCCACTGCGTTAAATAAAACTTGTGCAATTGAGCAGTTTTATCGACATTGCTCCAGCACTACCATATTTTTGAAAAATTTTATCTGTAAGTTGTAATAATGGCCCATAGTATTTAATATATTTTATATAATATATTATATTAAATACTATCTATATTAAATACTATATCTGTTTAATTCACAACAGTGCACTGTTAACTGAAAAATAAGCTTTTATAAAAAAATTTTTTTTGTGTGTCTTATTTTCTCAAATCTCAAAATTATTTGAGCTATCCCACTAATAGGGGACTACCAAACCTAATGTGCTTGAAGACAAATTCAAATTTAACTAGCACATACACTTAACAGTCATCAGAAATGATGAAATATATCTAAAATAACTTCAGAACTATAAAAATAATAATAAAAAATGTGGATCGTGAAGTCGCATATCAGATATCATAAATAAAATTGAGTTTTAAAAAAAAAAGCTTTAGAGGATTTGTGACCATTTTGGAAACTGGCTGAATGGTACGCATGCTACACTATAAAGAAGTACTTGTTGGAACTGTAGTAGTGAGATATCTGATTTAATCTTGCGATTTGTGAAATATAGATTTGAAAAATTATGTAAGGCATCATTACGGAGAATTTGGTGTAAAAGACATGTCCAATTTTTTTTGTCAAAATTTGGACATGTTCTAAAATACCAAAGCTGGGATCCAAAAACGGAAAGTAGCTTTGGAAACCTTGATATGTTCCCTATTTATCCCCAAAGTCTTTTTTTAAATTTTTAGGAATTGCGGGATTCCTTTTGACAAGTTTTTTTACACTCCTTTATTTAGAATGACAAATTGAAAATATATTGAAAATTTCATTGAGTTTTGTTAATAAATAAAGATTTTATTACACATTTAATGAGTTTCTAAACTAAAATTTTGATAGGATTCCAAATATTATGAACAATTGAACCACATTTATTTTGAACAAAATTTTTGGTTTAGATAAGTTAATTTTTGGTCTCACAAAAAAATTTCAAGTCAATATCTCAATTAGATTCAAAAATATGACACTTGCAAAGTCAGTCCTTCAAAAATATTGCACCTTTTTACATTTTAGTATAAAATGTTACTAGATCAGAACCATTGGCTTGTTTTTGAATAAAATTTTAAGGCAATTTATACAAATTTTTACTTTTCTTTACTAAGAACATTTTAGAAGCAGAGAATAAAATGCCAAATTAATTATTACCCCCATTGAATTTCCGAATTTAGCCCAATTTATATAAAAACTTAGAAAAAAAGGTGGTTCAAAAATGGAATTATCAATGCATTTAGAGTAGGGGACCATATATTATTCTGCAATAAATTTAATAAAAAAAGGTTTCATTACATATTTAATGAGTTCATAAAACTAAAATTTTGATAGCATTGCTAATATTAGGAACAATTGAACCACATTTATTCTGAACAAAATTTTGTCTTTTGGATAAGTTAATTTTTGTCTCATAAAAAAACTTCAATTCAATATATCTCAATTAGATTTAAAAATATGCCACTTTAAAACTCAGTTCTTCAAAAATATTGCACCTTTTTTACATTTTAGTATAGAATGTTACTAAGTCAGAACCATTGACTTGTTTTTGAATAAAATATTAACCCATTTACGGTCACTGCGACAATTTGGGAACACTTAATTATTAAGGCTGTATAAAAAAAACTGTTCAATAAACTGTGAAACATTGAAAAGCATTTTTAGTTTCATACAACAAATGTATAAGATCTTAGAAAACATATAATAATGCTGTTCCAATTTAGGTACAATGGTCACAAGTATACTATTAACGACGCTGCAAAAACTAGTGACAAAATGTTTAAAGTACGTCAACTTGCCGATATTCTTATCAGAAAATTTAACCAATGGGGTGTTTTCCACGAACATATTTCTATCGACGAATCCATGGTGAAATATTACTGTCGCCATTCAGCAAAACAGTATATTCGAGGTAAACCTATTCGGTTTGGTTATAAAAACTGGGTTGCAGCAAGTTTCTCTGGATATTGTTACTCTTTGATATTTATTGTGGTAAATCAACTACACCTGTTTCTGAGCCATTGGGTACTAGGGTTGTGAAAATGCTGCTACAAAAATTGACCATGAATCCTGGCAGCCACAAAATGTTTATTTACGTATATGGTTGATATGGCTATATCAAATGCGTGGCGCCTACATGAATTTTGTGAAGAAAATGCTATGGACCAATTACAATTTCGTCGATCCATAGCTAGGTTTTATCTAAAACAATCGTTCAAAAGACATTCTGCTCGGAGTTCGTCATCAAATAGAACAAAAAGAACTCTGCGTTAAAAAAAATGTTTTGCAAAATATCACTCATAAGTGGCCATTGTACCAATTTGGGTACACCCCTCTAATGTCCTGAATTTTTTTTACGTTTCTGTTTTTTTGCATTGTTAAAAATAAATATACACTGAGATTTTAAAAATTTAACTTGTAGTTTTTGTTTGGCTGTAAATGGGTTAAGACAATTTATACAGATATTTAGTTTTCTTTACTAAAGGTCTGCACAAATGTATTTAACTTCAAAAAGTACGTAAGATCTAGCATACACGCGCACTTATCCGAAGAAGAAAAGTACTTTTTTTTAGAACAACAAAATTATCGAATAACTTCTTGTTGTTATTTGACTACGTTCGCTTCATACAAATACATGTTCAACTTTCTTACTCGAAAATACCGGCACAAAACATGTCGAGTACAATGAGTACCCCCAAACTTCACGTAGTACTACAAATACCAATGAGTACTGCAAATTATAGACAGTTGTTTATTGTTTTGAGTAGAGTATGTCATAGGCTATTTTTTTATCTCAAATAACTGTTGTAACCATAAGTATTTCAAAAATATTGGTGGTGCAGCCTGTATACAAGAGGATTTTGGTGCGTTAAGTTTGAGTAGAATATGTCATAGCTATGACTCATATGTGATGTTTTTTTTATTTCAATTACACCCAAAAAAAAAATTTATTTAAAATGTCGTCATTTCCCACAATGCCACAAATAAAAAATAAACATAGATGCAAATTGACGAATAGTCATTTAGAAATATTAAAAATAAAAAATTATGACACAGAAATTAACATTGATCAACTAATGGAATTTTTAGATTCGCAAAAGAAATGTTTCTAATTGTAAATGAAATATTTCATCAGGTAGCAAACATGATTATGGAAAGATTTACATACATAATAATGTATGGAAATTTTGTGGTGACCGATTTGCGAAACAGAGGACCATAAAATATAACCCTTTGAAATATTCAGGTACCTGCAATATGTAATGATGACTCTTGCTACAAAAAAGGATTATGTTTTATGGACCTCTGTTTCGCAAATTGGTCACCACTAAATTTCCATACATTATTATGCATATAAATCTTTCAATAATGATATTTTCTGCCTGATGAAATATTGCCATCCTTTACAATGAGTAAAATTCACATATTTTTCTTTGAATTTCTAAGTGAAATATTTCTATTATTCCGAAGAGTAATAAATTGCATCAAAAAGCACAATATTTTGTGAACAATATTTGTTAGAACACTGCTTGAAACAATAATTACTAACAATTGTAACTGTGCCTTACAAGTCGTTTATAAGTTTGTTCATACACATAAGCTTTTATATATAAAAAAATATCAGTTATGTGGCGTTTTATGCTGCGAGTATTTGAAGTACCACATGAAGTGAACATAATTTTAGGAGTACTTGTTTTTGCGGATATATTTTTCAATGAGTACTCTTGCAGACCTTCATTCTTTACTAAGAACATTTTAGAAGCAATGAATAAAATAACAATTTAATAAATACCACCATTGAACTTCCGAATTTAGTCCAATTTATATAGAAACCTCGAAAAATACAGTGGTTCAAAAATGGAATTATCAATGCGTTTAGAGTAGAGTATCTTCTGCAATCAATTTAAATATTCAATAACCTCAACATTTATCTAAATTTTCTGATTTTATTGTTACTTTTTAAGTAACATTTTAAATTAAATCACCATGAAGATTACTTTAAAGTACGACAAGTTTTGTTCCATTCTGTGGAGTGTATCTTCAAAAGGAAAAGAGAGAATTGAAGATATTTGCAAATATATAAAATCTAACACAAAAGTTGACAAAGCAGGCATATCAAAAATTGAAAGCTTTTTAAAGCTTCTTCATATAAAAATTAAGTTGAGGTAATTGAATATTTAAATTTATTAAAATAATATATGATACCCTGACACTCTAAATGATTCTTCGTTTAATAATTCCATTTATGAACCACCTTTTTCTAAGCTTATATATATTGGCACATATCATAATTAAATTGGCATTTTATTCATTGCTTCATTCTAAAATGTACTTAGTAAAGAAAACTAAATATTTGTATAAATTGTCTACACATTAGCTATATGAATTGCAATAAGTAAGCAATAATTTGTTACTGACCTTTTTGGGAGATAATGAATGCGGCATACTTTCCTCCTTTCCATTTTACTACACAGGCGTCTTTTAGGTGTCCCTCTACGTACCTTGACTTCACAATGGACATCTCTTCGTTATGAAATTTTACCAATGAAAACATCTGAAAAAAAATATAACTCTCTTTTAATAAATAAATAACATTTATCAAAATTGTTACCTTAATGTATGATTTTTCTTAAATCTTAAAATTTTGAAAAATTTAATAATTCTTTAAATAACAAAAATAGATTTTAAAAAAATAATTATTAATTGGCACAACAAAACAAAAAATATGCCTTCAGGCTCAACAGTTGAATAACGAATGACGAGTGATTTATTTTCTGGAAGTTTTGTAAAATGTTTTGGAAAAAATACCGTTATAATAACCGCTTGGGTATTTTTTAGAATACCAAGTATATTATACATATATAAAAATACTTAAGAGTTGCCACACTTTACTACAAACATAACAAGATTTTTTTTGTTTTGTCAGATTTTTAATTTATATAAATTTGTAAAGTTGTACCCCTATATTCATAATCAAATTTTAAATTTATCAAAGGTTTATAAAACAAAATTTCTATTTAAAATCTGTTTATAACCCTTTGATAAATTTAAAAATTATTTTTGAGTAAGGAATTTAATTTTTTTAGTATGGTTAACAACATTTTATATTATACAATATAGAAATGTCAGTGTTTTACATATTGTACATATGTATGTATAATACAAAAAAAAAAAAACAAAAAACAATAGTATACATATATATTTATGCTTTATGTATAACATACAGTGTATATTAAATTCTGGACTAGATTCATGTTTTGTATTTATAAACAAAAAAATTGCCGAATAACAAAAACTTAAATTTTGTAAAGGTAATCAAATATGTTTTCCATTTTGTGTGTTGACATCTAAACTATAGATAATAAACAGGTGCAAAAATAAAAAGTTCGGATTACTCACCTTAAAACTGCATTTAACAACATAAAATTCTAATCCCTTAAAAAAAGAGAATTTGAAAATTATCAATTAAAAACTTCTAATAAAAAATTGAACTTATTAAAAGTTTGTTAAATATAAAATCCTTTTATGAATACAATGTTAAATGTGTTTAAAAAAATAAGTTTTTAATAGAAGACTACTTACAATATTTCAATAAAACTTATTTAAAAAATAAATATCGACTACAAAGGGATAATGTAGGTAACTCTGTAAGTAACGAATAGTTAAAAGCAATGATCTACACATTGCAGTGTTGTGTTTTTGTGCTGTTAATTCGTTTATAAAATGTTGTAGTGTGGCTATAATTTAATAATATGGCAACATATAATTGTTGGTTAGATAATATAAATATTTCATTTACAATGAGAAACATTTTTTTCTTTTCAAAGAAATTAACATTGATCAACTCATGGAATTTTTAGATTCGCAAAAAAATGTTTCTCATTGTAAATGAAATATTTATATTATCTAACCAACAATTATATGTTGCCATATTATTAAATTATAGCCACACTACAACATTTTATAAACGAATTAACAGCACAAAAACACAACACTGCAATGTGTAGATCATTGCTTTTAACTATTCGTTACTTACAGAGTTACCTACATTATCCCTTTGTAGTCGATATTTATTTTTTAAATAAGTTTTATTGAAATATTGTAAGTAGTCTTTTATTAAACACTTATTTTTTTAAACACATTTAACATTGTATTCATAAAAGGATTTTATATTTAACAAACTTTTAATAAGTTCAATTTTTTATTAGAAGTTTTTAATTGATAATTTTCAAATTCTCTTTTTTTAAGGGATTAGAATTTTATGTTGTTAAATGCAGTTTTAAGGTGAGTAATCCGAACTTTTTATTTTTGCACCTGTTTATTATCTATAGTTTAGATGTCAACACACAAAATGGAAAACATATTTGATTACCTTTACAAAATTTAAGTTTTTGTTATTCGGCAATTTTTTTGTTTATAAATACAAAACATGAATCTAGTCCAGAATTTAATATACACTGTATGTTATACATAAAGCATAAATATATATGTATACTATTGTTTTTTGTTTTTTTTTTTGTATTATACATACATATGTACAATATGTAAAACACTGACATTTGTATATTGTATAATATAAAATGTTGTTAACCATACTAAAAAATTAAATTCCTTACTCAAAAATAATTTTTAAATTTATCAAAGGGTTATAAACAGATTTTAAATAGAAATTTTGTTTTATAAACCTTTGATAAATTTAAAATTTGATTATGAATATAGGGGTACAACTTTACAAATTTATATAAATTAAAAATCTGACAAAACAAAAAAAATCTTGTTATGTTTGTAGTAAAGTGTGGCAACTCTTAAGTATTTTTATATATGTATAATATACTTGGTATTCTAAAAAATACCCAAGCGGTTATTATAACGGTATTTTTTCCAAAAAATTTTACAAAACTTCCAGAAAATAAATCACTCGTCATTCGTTATTCAACTGTTGAGCCTGAAGGCATATTTTTTGTTTTGTTGTGCCAATTAATAATTATTTTTTTAAAATCTATTTTTGTTATTTAAAGAATTATTAAATTTTTCAAAATTTTAAGATTTAAGAAAAATCATACATTAAGGTAACAATTTTGATAAATGTTATTTATTTATTAAAAGAGAGTTATATTTTTTTTCAGATGTTTTCATTGGTAAAATTTCATAACGAAGAGATGTCCATTGTGAAGTCAAGGTACGTAGAGGGACACCTAAAAGACGCCTGTGTAGTAAAATGGAAAGGAGGAAAGTATGCCGCATTCATTATCTCCCAAAAAGGGTCAGTAACAAATTATTGCTTACTTATTGCAATTCATATAGCTAATGTGTAGACAATTTATACAAATATTTAGTTTTCTTTACTAAGTACATTTTAGAATGAAGCAATGAATAAAATGCCAATTTAATTATGATATGTGCCAATATATATAAGCTTAGAAAAAGGTGGTTCATAAATGGAATTATTAAACGAAGAATCATTTAGAGTGTCAGGGTATCATATATTATTTTAATAAATTTAAATATTCAATTACCTCAACTTAATTTTTATATGAAGAAGCTTTAAAAAGCTTTCAATTTTTGATATGCCTGCTTTGTCAACTTTTGTGTTAGATTTTATATATTTGCAAATATCTTCAATTCTCTCTTTTCCTTTTGAAGATACACTCCACAGAATGGAACAAAACTTGTCGTACTTTAAAGTAATCTTCATGGTGATTTAATTTAAAATGTTACTTAAAAAGTAACAATAAAATCAGAAAATTTAGATAAATGTTGAGGTTATTGAATATTTAAATTGATTGCAGAAGATACTCTACTCTAAACGCATTGATAATTCCATTTTTGAACCACTGTATTTTTCGAGGTTTCTATATAAATTGGACTAAATTCGGAAGTTCAATGGTGGTATTTATTAAATTGTTATTTTATTCATTGCTTCTAAAATGTTCTTAGTAAAGAATGAAGGTCTGCAAGAGTACTCATTGAAAAATATATCCGCAAAAACAAGTACTCCTAAAATTATGTTCACTTCATGTGGTACTTCAAATACTCGCAGCATAAAACGCCACATAACTGATATTTTTTTATATATAAAAGCTTATGTGTATGAACAAACTTATAAACGACTTGTAAGGCACAGTTACAATTGTTAGTAATTATTGTTTCAAGCAGTGTTCTAACAAATATTGTTCACAAAATATTGTGCTTTTTGATGCAATTTATTACTCTTCGGAATAATAGAAATATTTCACTTAGAAATTCAAAGAAAAATATGTGAATTTTACTCATTGTAAAGGATGGCAATATTTCATCAGGCAGAAAATATCATTATTGAAAGATTTATATGCATAATAATGTATGGAAATTTAGTGGTGACCAATTTGCGAAACAGAGGTCCATAAAACATAATCCTTTTTTGTAGCAAGAGTCATCATTACATATTGCAGGTACCTGAATATTTCAAAGGGTTATATTTTATGGTCCTCTGTTTCGCAAATCGGTCACCACAAAATTTCCATACATTATTATGTATGTAAATCTTTCCATAATCATGTTTGCTACCTGATGAAATATTTCATTTACAATTAGAAACATTTCTTTTGCGAATCTAAAAATTCCATTAGTTGATCAATGTTAATTTCTGTGTCATAATTTTTTATTTTTAATATTTCTAAATGACTATTCGTCAATTTGCATCTATGTTTATTTTTTATTTGTGGCATTGTGGGAAATGACGACATTTTAAATAAATTTTTTTTTTGGGTGTAATTGAAATAAAAAAAACATCACATATGAGTCATAGCTATGACATATTCTACTCAAACTTAACACACCAAAATCCTCTTGTATACAGGCTGCACCACCAATATTTTTGAAATACTTATGGTTACAACAGTTATTTGAGATAAAAAAATAGCCTATGACATACTCTACTCAAAACAATAAACAACTGTCTATAATTTGCAGTACTCATTGGTATTTGTAGTACTACGTGAAGTTTGGGGGTACTCATTGTACTCGACATGTTTTGTGCCGGTATTTTCGAGTAAGAAAGTTGAACATGTATTTGTATGAAGCGAACGTAGTCAAATAACAACAAGAAGTTATTCGATAATTTTGTTGTTCTAAAAAAAGTACTTTTCTTCTTCGGATAAGTGCGCGTGTATGCTAGATCTTACGTACTTTTTGAAGTTAAATACATTTGTGCAGACCTTTAGTAAAGAAAACTAAATATCTGTATAAATTGTCTTAACCCATTTACAGCCAAACAAAAACTACAAGTTAAATTTTTAAAATTTCAATGTATATTTATTTTTAACAATGCAAAAAAACAGAAACGTAAAAAAAATTCAGGACATTAGAGGGGTGTACCCAAATTGGTACAATGGCCACTTATGAGTGATATTTTGCAAAACATTTTTTTTAACGCAGAGTTCTTTTTTGGAACATGATCTGCGCCGTCTAGATGTAGACCCTTAATATTTGATGACGAACTCCGAGCAGAATGTCTTTTGAACGATTGTTTTAGATAAAACCTAGCTATGGATCGACGAAATTGTAATTGGTCCATAGCATTTTCTTCACAAAATTCATGTAGGCGCCACGCATTTGATATAGCCATATCAACCATATACGTAAATAAACATTTTGTGGCTGCCAGGATTCATGGTCAATTTTTGTAGCAGCATTTTCACAACCCTAGTACCCAATGGCTCAGAAACAGGTGTAGTTGATTTACCACAATAAATATCAAAGAGTAACAATATCCAGAGAAACTTGCTGCAACCCAGTTTTTATAACCAAACCGAATAGGTTTACCTCGAATATACTGTTTTGCTGAATGGCGACAGTAATATTTCACCATGGATTCGTCGATAGAAATATGTTCGTGGAAAACACCCCATTGGTTAAATTTTCTGATAAGAATATCGGCAAGTTGACGTACTTTAAACATTTTGTCACTAGTTTTTGCAGCGTCGTTAATAGTATACTTGTGACCATTGTACCTAAATTGGAACAGCATTATTATATGTTTTCTAAGATCTTATACATTTGTTGTATGAAACTAAAAATGCTTTTCAATGTTTCACAGTTTATTGAACAGTTTTTTTTTATACAGCCTTAATAATTAAGTGTTCCCAAATTGTCGCAGTGACCGTAAATGGGTTAATATTTTATTCAAAAACAAGTCAATGGTTCTGACTTAGTAACATTCTATACTAAAATGTAAAAAAGGTGCAATATTTTTGAAGAACTGAGTTTTAAAGTGGCATATTTTTAAATCTAATTGAGATATATTGAATTGAAGTTTTTTTATGAGACAAAAATTAACTTATCCAAAAGACAAAATTTTGTTCAGAATAAATGTGGTTCAATTGTTCCTAATATTAGCAATGCTATCAAAATTTTAGTTTTATGAACTCATTAAATATGTA
The DNA here is from genome assembly GCA_936449025.2 of Sarcophaga subvicina. Classification (NCBI taxonomy): domain Eukaryota; kingdom Metazoa; phylum Arthropoda; class Insecta; order Diptera; family Sarcophagidae; genus Sarcophaga; species Sarcophaga subvicina. The sequence continues at coordinate 29,483,237 of OW388083.2, forward strand.
ATGAAACCTTTTTTTATTAAATTTATTGCAGAATAATATATGGTCCCCTACTCTAAATGCATTGATAATTCCATTTTTGAACCACCTTTTTTTCTAAGTTTTTATATAAATTGGGCTAAATTCGGAAATTCAATGGGGGTAATAATTAATTTGGCATTTTATTCTCTGCTTCTAAAATGTTCTTAGTAAAGAAAAGTAAAAATTTGTATAAATTGCCTTAAAATTTTATTCAAAAACAAGCCAATGGTTCTGATCTAGTAACATTTTATACTAAAATGTAAAAAGGTGCAATATTTTTGAAGGACTGACTTTGCAAGTGTCATATTTTTGAATCTAATTGAGATATTGACTTGAAATTTTTTTGTGAGACCAAAAATTAACTTATCTAAACCAAAAATTTTGTTCAAAATAAATGTGGTTCAATTGTTCATAATATTTGGAATCCTATCAAAATTTTAGTTTAGAAACTCATTAAATGTGTAATAAAATCTTTATTTATTAACAAAACTCAATGAAATTTTCAATATATTTTCAATTTGTCATTCTAAATAAAGGAGTGTAAAAAAACTTGTCAAAAGGAATCCCGCAATTCCTAAAAATTTAAAAAAAGACTTTGGGGATAAATAGGGAACATATCAAGGTTTCCAAAGCTACTTTCCGTTTTTGGATCCCAGCTTTGGTATTTTAGAACATGTCCAAATTTTGACAAAAAAAATTGGACATGTCTTTTACACCAAATTCTCCGTAATGATGCCTTACATAATTTTTCAAATCTATATTTCACAAATCGCAAGATTAAATCAGATATCTCACTACTACAGTTCCAACAAGTACTTCTTTATAGTGTAGCATGCGTACCATTCAGCCAGTTTCCAAAATGGTCACAAATCCTCTAAAGCTTTTTTTTTTAAAACTCAATTTTATTTATGATATCTGATATGCGACTTCACGATCCACATTTTTTATTATTATTTTTATAGTTCTGAAGTTATTTTAGATATATTTCATCATTTCTGATGACTGTTAAGTGTATGTGCTAGTTAAATTTGAATTTGTCTTCAAGCACATTAGGTTTGGTAGTCCCCTATTAGTGGGATAGCTCAAATAATTTTGAGATTTGAGAAAATAAGACACACAAAAAAAATTTTTTTATAAAAGCTTATTTTTCAGTTAACAGTGCACTGTTGTGAATTAAACAGATATAGTATTTAATATAGATAGTATTTAATATAATATATTATATAAAATATATTAAATACTATGGGCCATTATTACAACTTACAGATAAAATTTTTCAAAAATATGGTAGTGCTGGAGCAATGTCGATAAAACTGCTCAATTGCACAAGTTTTATTTAACGCAGTGGCAACCGCTGGCTTCGTTTTTTGTTGTATATGCTCATTTTGTTTAAATTTGCAGTTGACATAATGAAAATAATATATAATATGGCAAGCTCAAACATAAAGTGATCTTTAAATGTTAAAGGTAGGATGATCTTCCCTTTAGCTTAACGATCACTTCTATCTTATTGGGTACTCATAATAATGAAAAACAATTTATCTGTCCGTTAAAATCCTTCCTTTAGTTAACGGCAAGTTGTAATAATGGTCCTATATCTGTTAAATTCATATCAGTGCACTGTGCACTGCAAAATAATATCTGTTAAGGAATGTGGTTTGTGTCTCTACTAGTTGAATACGAATTCCGGCGCGTAATGCTCGAAAACTTAATTCAGAATTCTAAAAAACATAATAATTATACAAAGAATTACAAAATTACATAAAGCTTATTATCGTTGCAAATTCATTTTACATTTTAGATGATAAGTCAGATCTTCTTCAATTGCAACGTAAAATGGAGGAACAATTGTCAAGTTTGTCAACAATCACCAATTCTAATGCTGACAAATCTTATAATCAGTCGTTTGATGTCACCAAAAAACTTCTGAATCAAAAAATTTTAAAGACAAAATTACCGGTTGAAAACAATAACCGCCTTGCTACAAACAAAAATGTTCTAATTCCTAACGAATTAGATGTCAAAAAGGCTGCGACAGTAGTTAATGATTGTCAGTTATCTAATGCAATTAAACGAAGTTCAAAAAACAAACATTCGGTTAGTTTTACTGCAGAGTCTCCAAGTTGCCAATTTATACAACCAATCGACATTACAAATATTCAGGATAGTCCAGTTATAAAACCACTTAGCCACAAAGAACATATGACAACTTTAACAAAAATAAAACTTCCACAAAATAAAAATAAATTTTCAAATCATTCAGCTGATGAATCTTCTTTTGTTAATTTTAACTTTACTGCTACTGACAATTTTCACCATGAGAATTCAAATAAATCAAGTCTGTCAGATGTGTCGTCAATTCCCAACAAAAACACCATAAATGTATCAGGATGTAGCGTAAATTTAGAAAGTTTTAAAACTCTAAGTTCAACATACATATATGAAAATTCTGCTTCAGAGTATATTCCTGACTCTACATCGCGAGCAAGTATTGATAATTTTGAAAACTCTATAAGTTTTATAGATAAAACTGCGAATGATGAGGTAGATAACCCTCCACATGTGGAGGAAATCGTTGTTCCATATTCTAAAACAAAATCAAAAAACATTTCTGCGTTTTCTGTAAAACACTGCAATGTAAAATAGGTAGGCACTTGTGTTTAAAACATAAAAACGAAGCGGAAGTTAAAAGAGCTTTAGTTTTTCCTAAAAAAAGCAAAGAACGTGTAAACGTAATAAATAAACTACGAAAGCAGGGAGATTTTATACATAACACTTCTGCAAATTATAATACCGGCGTGTTAATTGTATGCAGACAGCAACAGAAGAAATGTAAAAACAATGTTGACGATTATGTCAGTTGCAAGAAATGCAAAGCTTTTTTTTCTAAAAGAACTCTTCGAATTCACCTGTCAAAATGCATTGGGTCTAAAAAGTCACGTACTAATTTAATTGAAAGCCGAAAATTAACGCGTTATGTTCATTCAGTAGCAAATAATATTTTAACAAATAAAATATTTCCGGTTCTGAGAAACGATGAAGTAACAAAAGCTGTCAGGTATGACGAACTTATCATAAAATTTGGAAACAAATTAACTGAAAAGTATTCCTTGGAACATCAGCATGATATGATTCGGGCCAATATTAGGTTGATTGGTCGTTTTATGTTAGAACTGAAAAAAATAGATCCGGATATAAATGAATTGAAAGACATTTTTAAACCCAATTTGTTTGATAAGTGCATCAAGGCACTTCGAATTGTTGCTCATTGGGATGAAACTTTAATGTGGTTTAAAACTCCTGCAGTAGCGCAAAATTTAACATCGCTTATAAAAAGTGTGGTAAAAAGCAGAGAGCAGAACTTATTAAACAAGAACGTGAAGACCTGAAAGTGGAACTAGAAAACTTTCTTTTATTATGGGAAGAAGAGATTCCAACATTAATAAATAAGAAGGCAATTGAAGATCAAACTAGTCAAAAACTAGTAAAAAAAGTGGTATTACCTTCAAAAGAAGACATAAAAATATTGTACCATTACTTAAAGGAAAATATTATTAAAGCCATTGCAAAACTTTTGAAGAAATTTGGTATGTCAAGCTGGATAAAACTAGTCGAATTCACTCTCATATTCATCCAAATATTTAACCGTAGAAGAGCTGGAGAAATCGAACGTCTAACCATCGAAAATTTTGTTAACAAGGAAGTGATTACTGACAACGTTGATAACGACATTTTAAAAAATGTTTCCAAAGAATCTTTGAAATTTGCTAAACAATTTGTAAGACTCAGACTACGTGATAAACTTGGTAGAACTGTTAGCGTGTTGCTTTGTCCAATGAGCGTAAAAGCCATCGAACTAATTTTAAAATATAGAGCAGAGGCAGGGATAACTAATGAGAACAAATATATTTTTAGTAGACAAACAACTTCAAAATTAACCAAGCCCTACTGCCGAGCATGTCCGTTATTAAAAAAGTTTTCGGAAGAATGTGGTGCAAAAATTCCTGAAAGCCTTAGAGGAACAACATTAAGGAAGCATATAGCTACGCATACATCTTTGCTAAACATTGAAGAGGCATCAGTTGATAGACTTGCTAATTTCATGGGACATCATAAGGATATACACAAAAGCATTTATCGAATGTCTATTCCCGTTGCTGAAATAACATGCGTTTCTAAATTGTTAATGGCTGCTGTAGGGGATGATGATGAAGTCGAAGGTGAAAACATAGAAGACAACATTGATAACCTAGAAGACCATATTGATAATCCAGAAAACAATACTGATGACAGAGAATTCAATATTGATGACTTAAACGATACCGAAGGAAATTCTAAATCAGAGGAAACTTTGTTTGAAGACAGCAAAAATTCAAGTTTCTCGTCAAACAGAAAACGTAGAAGTAGTGAGTATTTGTATTAATTTAAACATGTACTTCGAAGGGTTCGACACCATTACCTAAAATTTATAGATATTTATTTATTTTTCAGTCTTTTTTTATCCAGCTAATTTTTAATTAACAATGTTTTATTATGAGGCATACTTTATTCTATCTAAAATGTTTGCTTTTTTTATTAGCTTCTCCATTTGGGAAAACAAAGCGATGCAGATGGAGTAACGATGAAATGGAAGCAGTATATGAAGTATTTGGTAATCTGCATAAATTAAAGAAACTGCCGTCTCTAGCAGAATGTATAAGAGCGATTCGCCAATGTCCGGTTTTAAACAAGAGGACACCACAGCAAATGAAAAGTTGGATAGATAACCAAAGACGATACCACATGGAATAAAGTATTTTGATAATTTGTTTTTATTTTTAGAAGTATGTTTGATTCCTTTTGTACACATAACAATTGACCTGAATTGTATTTTTTGTAATATAATATTTAAATTATAAACAAATTAAATCAAAATTACTTCATGAAATCTATTTATTATTCCTATATGTAATAATCAGTAAGACCCCTTTCAGATTAGACAATTTAGTAGCTCAAGTCTATTGCTCAATAAAAAAACAATATGCAAAATTTTCATTTCCTTAACCCATCAAGAGACACAAGAGACTTGCTCAACTAAATTGCCTAATGTGAAAGGGCACTAATAAAACACATTCATATGTTGAAATATTCACACAATTTGTAAAAACTTCCTAAAGAAGTGCTCATAATATAATATTAAATAATAATAAACTTATTTTTTAGTATATATTTTATGAATTTTGTATTTAATTTTTTAAAAACAATATCTTATAAGCTAGAAAACAACAAAACATAATATTCATTAAATATCAAATATTCATTTATTGCACAAAAAATAACATACAAAATCTACATTAACCATTTTAATTTCAGAAATGTCTTATTATATTTCAGAAATTTCCAATTGTATTTGAAAAATGTGTATTTTTATTTGAGAAATTTCCATATTACTAATAAAATGTTGAAAAAAAACACGATATGAATATAAAATAATAATTGTTTTTTAATTAATTTTTTAATTAATATATTTTATCATTTTTAATTCTACATATTTTAGATTTAAAATCTTTTATTTTGATCGAAGTTTTAAAAACTTCAATATAAATATAAATTAAAAAACGTAAAAAGTTATTTAAATATTAAAGATTGTGTAAATTACAAAATTTTTGGAAAATTATTAAAACGTTATAAAACACCAAGAAATAAAATAAATAAATTAATAACACAAATATCGTGTGGTAAGTTGTAATTAGTATTTAAAATAAAACAATACAAATTTTATATATCTAACAACAAAGTTCTATTTATTTACAAAAAGAGGTTTGTTTTAAGCATTGCTTATACAAATTAAAAGTACAGTTGTTTGTGTCTTAGATGAATATTTCTCAATATTACACACAGAATGACAAATATATATACCCTCATTCAACCACTTTTATGATAGAAGAATGTACCAAAAAATTTCTTTATGTATTTTCTGATACAGGCAGAACTCTATTTTTTATGTTCAGGATCCTTTGTTCAATATTATAGAAAATTCAAAAAGTACTATTTGAATGTCGAAAAACTACTCTTTTATATTTTCTGATACACTCACGACAATGTATTCCTATTTTCATATTTATATGTCAAATACTATAAAAAATCAAAAAAGTACCAAATGATCCCGCAATAAGTTCTGGTTAGGGAATTTTAGTTTTAATTTCGTATTTCTAGATTTATTTTTCTTCCAAAAACGTACCATTTGTAAAAAGTACCCTGTTTTATTATTTATTCATGTCGGTGAATTTTTAATTTAATATCTCTAGGCTTATTACTAAATAAAAGTACCAAAGTCTAAAATGTCAAAAAGTTTATAAAAATCTTAAAAGTACCAAAAAGTGCTTTCGAATTTTATTTTGCTTGGTTACATATTATTAGAAATCCAAAAAGAACTATTAAGAGAACTTAAAAGTACCGAAAACTTTATCCATATACTAGTCCATATTTTGTAGGCTCAGTACTAGAGAAAAATCTAAAAAATACGTTTAATATGAAGAAAAATAATTTCATGATATTAAATTCACTCTTATTGTAAAGTTAATACAAGGTTACAAAAAGAAATACAACCCTGCATAAAAGATGATATGACAAAGCGAACTCATTATAAGGTTGTGTTGATGGCACAACACAGAGCTGCCAAATTCACAAATGTTTGTTGTTACGAATACTACACCAAGCATTAAAATAAATGGCGGCAAAAAAATAAGAATTCCAAAGACGGTCGGCTGTTACTTTGTTAACGCCGTTGCAAATGGATATTTCCAACGAAAGTGTGGCAACTTCATTAGTCAGAAATAATTTTTAAAATTGATATATATGACATTAATAATGTATATATAAACAAAGCAATGATTAAATATAATTAAGAATACATTGCGGAATAAAAATCAATAATAAAATAAAAATCATTAAAAATGTCCTCAAAGTAACATGTCCCCAAACTATGCGCAAGATATATGATTAGTTTGAGGACAGTCCCCAAACTATGCAAATGTCCTCAAACTATACGGTAGATCGAATAAATGTCCCGAAAGTATGCGCTGTGCATATATATATATATATGTATATATATATATATATATATATATACATATATGTATATATATATATATGTATATATACATATATGTATATATATATATACATAAATGTATATATATATATACATATACATATATATATATACATAAATGTATATATATATATACATATACATATATATATATACATATATGTATATATATATATACATATATATATATATACATTTATGTATATATACATATATGTATATATATATATATTTTACATATACATATATATATATACATATATGTATATATATATCTACGTATATATATATATACATATATGTATATATATATATGTATATGTATATATATATATACATTTATGTATATATATATATATACATATATGTATATATCTGTATCTGGTTTGATTTAGATGTTTAATTCTAACATGTATATACATATATGTATATATATATATGTATATATATATATGTATATATATATATATGTATATATATATTTTAACTACGTAGCTGATTTTAACAGACAAATATATTGTATAAAACACTCGTTTTTAAAGTTTATTGTAAATTTTTTTAATTATTTTTGAACTAAGCTTAACTGACTTAACTTTATATGTTTCACAATAATGTTTTTTAACCTTTAATTTATGTCTTTATTTTTTCTAACGATTTTTTTACGATGAACTTCTTTGACAATTTTTTCCTAATATTTAACGATTTGATGCTTTATTTATCTGGTAGCTATGCCCCATAGTCTTCCCTATTAAAAACATACATTGTATAATTTCAAAAATTATCACAGCTAATGGTTTTTTTTTGGATTTGTTTCTTTTAGTTGGCTTTATGCCCACAATGTGTTTCTGGCTGCATTTTATTTTATTTTATTTTCAATGTGTTAATTAATTCTGCAATTCAAGAGGCGAATATCATTTGTTTTTGCACGTTCCTGTAAAAATCCTGCGGTCTTAATACAGGCACAAAATCAACTGCAACTGAGAAATAAAGTAACATAGACTAACGTCGTCTAATTTTGTTCAAGATGGTTAGAAACAGTTTTCACTTCTGTTTTAAGCAAAAATTAAAAAGTGGTATTTAATGCAAGTAAGTAATCCACAAAATGTATAGATTAAACGTAATACGGTGTTCAGATATGCACCTTTATTGCGTAAATCGCAGTAAACGCCATTACTGAGGTCAATATTTCATATAAAGCTTCAATTAATAATTGCGCAATAAATTCGAAAATTGTTATAATATTGAGTAAAATTTAAAATGCAGCACTGTCATAAGTATGTTCAGTGAACATTTTACAATTATCCGAACACTTTCTGTTGACTTAAAGAAGCTACACTGTGTTTCATTACTATGGAAACATATAATGGGTGATTTTTTTAAGAGCTATAAGAAAATTTTTCAAAAAAAAACATAAAATTCAGAAAAATGCATGAAATCTTTATTTGAATCGATAGTACGGTCCATGTAATTTAATGTTTGAAGATTATTTCATGCAAATGTTGACCGCGACTGCGCCTGAAATGGTCCATCCGCTTAGTCCAATTTTGGCATACTCTTTCCAACATTTCGGCCAGTATCTCACGAATAAATTATTCAATGTTGTCTTCCAATGCGTCAATTGAAGCGGGCTTGTCTGTATAGATATGAGCTTTAACATAGCCCCACAAAAAATAGTCTAAAGGCGTTAAATCGCACGATCTAGGTGGCCATTTGACCGGTCCCGAACGTGAAATTAAATGGTCACCGAAATCGCCTCTCAATAAGTCCGATAAAGAAGTGGATCTTCACCAACTTTCCAAGAGCCCATTCACCAAAAAGTCTGCGTTGCGGTAGGTCGTTCGGCTTCAATTCTTGAACTAGCTGTATTTTGAAAGGCTTCACACCTAAATCCTTCCGCAAAATTTTCCACGTTGTTGAGTAACAGAGGCCCAATTGCTGCGAACGGCGACGAATCGATAATTGATGGTCATCATTAACACTGGCCGATACAGCTGGAATGTATTTCAGCGGTAAAATCGAATGCAATTGGTTCTGATGATTTTGATCCTTTGTTTTTGAAAATTTTGGCACCTATACTTTTGCCATATTATACCCACTTATTCAGTAAAGTGCTGACGAAATCAACTTTTCCTCATGAATGAAAACTAGCTAAAATCCTTCCCGTTCCTAGAACGAACAATGAGTTCAGTCCAATTGCTATCCTTCCTTTTTTTATCAAAGGTAATGGAAAACATTGTAATGTTATCTGCAGTTACAATTACTTAATTGGTAGTTAGTCGGGTTTCATGAAAGGTAGGAGTTGTCCTATCGCTCTATTAAATGTAGTTGGGGATCTTAGGTCGGAACTAGATGAAAATAGTGTAGCGTTTTTAGTTCTTCATGATCACACCAAGGCTTTCGATACGGTCGATCACAAAGTTTTATTGAATAAGCTCTGGAAACTGTTTAATTTTTCTAATTCTGCCGGTAGTCTAATTTTTTCTTATCAATTGGGCAGATGTCAAAAGGTTCATTCAAACGGAAATATTTCGGATCCGCTTAATAGTAGTAGTTCAATAATTGGGCCTCTGTTGTTCTATATGTATGCTGATGATGTGCAGCCAGTACTCGTGAGGACCCAGCCAGCATTTTTGGAAAATTTTAATCGAGTCTTTTTGATTCTTCTGCGCGATTAAAAAGCTAGTATATGCGCTCATTTTCTGATCATAAAAGATAGTTTTGTCGGGAGAAAAAAGTGACTATCCTCTTAAAAATACATTTATCAGTAATTTTCTATATTAGTTTACAGTAATTTTCGATCATATTTCTAGTACTCTTATAATGATTTTCGAATAGCTTTCTGATCATTTATGTGGGAACAGGACGTACCACCAGGAGTGGCAACACTGACTGACTTAAATACGGTAGAACGTTTTTAATTTTTTTATGATTTCTCTCTTTTTTATTATTAAATCTGCTGACAGATGCTGTTTGCAATGTATTATTTACAAGATAATCTGACATTGATCTTCCTCCAACATACATAAGTTGAAATTAAATCCACAAAAAGGTTATCATTCCAAGATAATCAACCTGCATTAGTATTGAGTAGACACATATTCTTTTTTAGGTCTACGATTAAGTTTTAGAACTATTTTTGAATTCGGAAGTTCCCAATTTTAAATTCTGTTTCTATGAATAAGATACCCTGAGATCCCAAAAATACTTCCAACTGCAGTCATAATTCAAATAATTGTCAAAATAAATTTGTAGCTTTGAAAACGAGGAACTTCTCGTAGCAACATTACTACGATATTGGTCGATGATTGTATATCTTGTTAATCACATGCTGGAACATTGGAATTCCAATCATAGACTTGGAACTTGTAAGCATATCCAGAAGCATCACATAACACAAATTGCTTGCAGTCCCAGTTTTTTTTGGGTTGTTGGGCTTACAACTTTCTTTGAGCGCATTTACTAATCAACAAACAATCTCTCCATTTTGATAATGCTTGATGCAAAATTTTTTATAAGCATTAGAAGAAACTGGCAAAACAAAATACGAACGTGTGGTGTGGACAAGCTCATTCGCTATCATCCTTCAGTAAAGGAAAAATTGATTCGTATTGCCCTGTGAACATGGTAATACGTGTTATTTGATTTTTTATTATGCTTTCACTTTCATTAGACCAAAATTTCAAGAAACATATAAAGTCAAATTTGTTGATCATTAATCTTTAAATAGCCCCTTTCCCGTATAGCATTCAAATTGAGAAGGCTTGCAGCCAATTTCAAAATTCATTCGAGGTATTTAAATCTTGAGAAGGTCAAACATAATCGGATAAATATGAAGAATTTTGTAATTATGAATTAGCAAGTAAAGAAGATGGTTCAGGCTCGAATAAATCTAAGTGAATGACTCCACTTCAATCAAATCACACGTATTTGTATTGTCACTGATTGATAAATTTGTCGCGGACGGATAAATTAAGAACAATATAGTTCAGGTTCAAGTTTTCTTCCCCGGAAATCATCTGCCTGCGATGTGTTATTTTTCCTCATATCTCTCGCTTTCACCCTCTGTGTCATTAATGCTGTTGTCATCTCGGTATTAAGCCGAAAGTCCATGCCATGCGTTTAATGCGATTCTCTCGTTCTTTGCGTTTTTTATTGCAGGTTACACACTATGCGTTATATGCGACTGGTTTTTTGTTTTGATCAGCTCTTGCAGCAAACAAAAACAGTTTTGGGAAAAATCAAATTATGATTTTAAAAGAATTTATATACTGGGTGATTTTTTAAGAGCCATAGGAAAATTTAAAAAAAAAACATAAAATTCAGAAAAATGCATGAAATCTTTATTTAAATCGATAGTACGGTCCATATAATTTAAGGTTTGAAGATTAATTCATGCAAATGTTGACCGCGACTGCGCCTCAAATTGTCCATCCGCTTAGTCCAATTTCTTTCCAACATTTCGGCTTCAATGTTATCTTCCAATGAAGCGGGCTTGTCTGTATAGACATGAGCTTTAACATAGCCCCACAAAAAATAGTCTAAAGGCGTTAAATCGCACAATCTAGGCGGCCAATTGACCGGTCCCGAACGTGAAATAAAATGTTCACCGAACTCGCCTATCAATGAGTCCATTGTTACGCGTGCTGGGTGGCATGTGGCACCGTCTTGTTGAAACCACATGTCATGCAAGTCGAGCTCTTGCATTTTGGGCAAAAAAGTTGGATATCATCTCACGGTAGCGCTCACCATTCACAGTTACGTTACGATTCGCAGCATCTTTGAAGAAGTACGGTCCAATGATGCCACCAGCCCATAAACCGCACCAAACTGTGACTTTTTCTGTATGCATTGGTAGCTTTTGCAATGCTTCTGGCTGATCTTCACTCCAAAATCGACAATTATGCTTATTTACGTATCCATTGAGCCAAAAATGAGCTTCGTCGCTGAACTCACTTTTTCGATAAAAAAGTGGATCTTCGGCCAACTTTCCAAGAGCCCATTCAACAAAAATTCTGCGTTGCGGTAAGTCGTTCGGCTTCAATTCTTGTACCAACTGTATTTTGAAAGGTTTCACACCTAAATCTTTCCGCAAAATTTTCCACGTTGTTGAGTAACAGAGGCCCAATTGCTGCGAACGGCGACGAATCGATAATTGATGGTCATCCTTAACACTGGCCGATACAGCTCCGATATTTTCTTTGATTACAATAATAAAAAAACATATTTTATAAGAAATAAATACTTATTGTAATGTCTCTATTGCTCTCGCAAATTTTTTTTAACAAAATAAATAAATAATATATACGTACAGTTGTGTTCAAAATAATAGGAGCGCCCTTCATTTAAAAGCAAAGTTTAAAATTAAGAAAAATAAAAAGAAAATATCAAATTTTTTTGACTTAAAATTTATTTCTAATGCATTTTCTAATTTTTATCACTTAATTATTTAATTAAAACTACGAAAACAAAAAATATTTTATTTAAATAAAGCTTACTCTCAAAATTAATTGTTCAAAATAATAGGAGTGTTATTATTTTTATTATTTATTTTTTTATTATTATTATTATAAGTATTAAAAATACTTTAAATTTTCAAATTAAACAAAATTATTACAAAACATTAAATAATACAAAATTAATACATTTTCGTTTAAACATATTTTCATTTAATTCATTTTTAATATTTGTTGGTAATAAATTGTATAGCTGTAGTCCTTTATAAAACAAGGTTTTCTGCATCTGGGTTGACTTCACTCTTTGAATTCGAAAGTCGTCCGCATTCCTCAGCATATAAGGTTGGCTTTCTCCAACATATTTAATCTGCTCGCATAGGTATTTAGGCGCGTCACCATTCTTCATTTTCTTAACAAACATTAAGGTGTTAAACTGTAATCTTTGTTTTATATTCATCCATTTCAGATCGTGGAGCATTGTATTTATATGTGTATACCGATCGCATTTTAATATTACCCTCATAGCTCTATTTTGAAGTTTCTGCATTTTTGTAAGTTGAATTGCGGTACTGCATGTATACAATATAGTGGAGCCGTATTCGAAGTGCGGTTTAATTATGGTGTTATAAATAGTTACTGCTGTAGATTTTGAAATTCTCTTTCTAATTCTCTTCAGGAAGCCAATTTTCTTGCCAATTTTCTTACATGTATAATCGATGTGTTCGTTTAAGTTTAGTTTTCTGTCAATTATAAAACCTAGGTATTTTATATGCTCAACCTTTTCTATTACAGAATCATTTATTTTAAATACTTCGTCAGAGTTCATGTTTATTTCCATTATTTTTGTCTTGTTTTCATTCAATTTCAATTTATTCATTTTAAGCCATTCATTTATTTTCTGAACATCGTATTTCATGTTATCCTGGCATTCCCTATCGCTATTTGTCACCGTATATATAAGAGTGTCATCAGCGTACAAAACAATTTTGCATCTTTCCAATACTTTTGGCATATCATTTATATATAATATAAACAATAAAGCACCTAATATTGAACCTTGCGGTACTCCGAAATTATTAATCGCTTCCTCAGACACAGTATTATTCAATTTTGTTGTTTGCGTTCTGTTTTCAAGATATGACTTGAACCATTCTAATTCAATTTCCCTTATTCCATACATATAAAGTTTCTTTAGCATGATACCCCTATCAATAGTCTCGAACGCTCTTTTAAAATCAAGAAATATTGCCATCATTCTATTTTCCTTTTCTACGGCCTTCCATTCGCTTATAACATAATTCACTGTAGTTTCGCATGAATGTTTTTTCCGGAAACCTGATTGTTGTTCAGATAATATACCATGATCCTCAATAAGCTGCTCAAGTTGTATCTTGACTACTTTTTCCAATATTTTTTCACATACCTTAAGTGTATTTATGGGTCGAAATTCCTCACATTTTCTTGTCCTGGGCACCTTTTCAATCGGTGTTATCATTGATCTTTTCCAATTTTCTGGAAATATACCAGTCTCCAATGATGTATTAATTATTCTTAGCAAAACATTTCCTATTATATTCCAATTATCAATTATAATTTTATTTGAGACACTTTCATGGTCAGGCTTATTCTTCATCTGTTTCACAATGTTCTCAAGTTCTGCAATGCCTATCCTACGAAATTTAAATAAATTGTTCGGTTCACACGTTATCTGACTAACATATTGAACTTTATCAATCGACTGTCTTATGGTACTTATACTATTAATAAAAAATGTGTTAAACTTTTTTACTATATCACAGTTATCACTATATTCCACCTGGTCAAATATCACAGACTTAGTTAAATTTTCTTTCCTATTAAGTACCAGGGTTTTAATCTGTTTCCACATTTGCCTCTGTGTACATGCATTGTCAATTTTCGTATTTATGTAACTATTCTTACTATTTTCAATCTGTACCTTGTATCGATTCCTAATTATTTTATATTCAGCCCAAGCCTGACTAGAATTCTCAATTTTAGCTCTGAAATATTTTATTATTTTCTCTGTCTTCATTGCCTGCAATTCTGTGTTGTTAGCAAACAACCTAATAATTTTTTAACAAAAGGCACAAAAGTTTGATATTATCTTAAAATAGTTGGTTGAATAACCTTTGTTTTTAATGAATTCAGCACATCTACGGGGCATTGAGTCAATAAGATCTTGGCATCTCTTTAAAGGAATTTGATGCCACGCATCGCGCACTGTGGTCCATAGTTCTGCATTTGAAGTTTTTTTTGTCTGCAACATACTTTTTAACATCTCCCCATAGACGTTCTATGGGATTAAGGCCATGCCATAACCTTTACCCCATTAACCCGAAACCACTCATTTGCCAATTTACTGGTGTGTTTCGGGTCATTTCGCGTGTATGGTAACATCACTTCTCTTAAAATACCATTATGTCTCTAATTAGATGTATTGGGCCTACACCATTATATGAAAACCTTCCCCAAATCATTAGTTTTGCACCACCATGTTTAACTGTCTTTTGTGTATACTGAGCATTATATTTGGTGTTGGGCGGACATCTAACATACTATCTAGACCCAATGCCACCAAATAAAACAATTTTGCCTTGGTCGGTCCACAGTATGTTTCTCCATTTTTCTTTCGGCCAATTAATATGTTCTTGGGCAAACTTTAAGCGTGATGCTACCTGTTTTTTGTCAGCAATGGCACCTTTCGCGTACTTCTTGCGAATAAATTGTTGTCCATCAGACGTCTACGAATAGTAGGGCCACTTACGGCAAGATTCAGATCCTTTTGATTTTTTTTTGCATACGGCGAAGTATTCATTTTGCTGTATCGCACAATTCTGCGGTTATCTACAGTTGATGTTTTGCGCTTGCGCCCGCGCGTTTTGGGCGTTTTCTTATATTTTAATGCATTTGCGATCATTTGATTGTAGCAACTTAAAATTTCCTCAATTTCTTTACAAGTTTTGCCTTTTTTTTCGAAGATTTTTAATTAGTTTTCTCTTTTCTTCAGTACAGTGCTTTCCTTGCCCCACTATTACAAAAATTTATGTGAATCACTGTAGAAAAAGTTTTAACTACATTTTTTCGTACTTTTTTCACTTTTTTCGTTAAATTATATGCTGTTATATTTTTATTTTTAAAAGAACACACACACACACACTCCTATTTTTTTGATCAACTGAATTCAGCGGCAAACACAGAAATGAATAAATTTTATCGTAAATATTAAAGTTATTACGAGTTTCTTTTTTGTATTTTATTTCATACATATCGTTGTAACTACCATTAAAATATATCATGTTTTGCAAATTGGTACAATAAAAAATTTTAACTTTGAAAATATTACATGGTAGCACTCCTATTATTTTGAACACAGCTGTATGTATGTATTTTGAGTGACGAAGTGGTACGAATTCCCCTTTTTGGTACGTTAATATATATTAATCGTATGTATTAATTTATAATTTCAATATAAAAAATAATTTTTCTTTAAATATTATTATGATTGTAATGTGTATAAAAAGAATTTGAAACATAATAAATCAAAAGTATGTATTTTGAGCGACTTAATAAAATTTAATAAAAAGAAAAACATTAAAAACAATTTGAATAGAACAATATTCGACAGCGTACTTATATCTAAATTCCATAAATATTGACTCAATGTAATATTCTATAATATTGCAAGAATAAATATTTGTAATAACATAAAATTTAAGAAGCAAATATAACCTCTTCCAATTAAGGCCCAATTAGTACTTTTTGAATTTTGTTCTATCTTAACAACAGTCATTGTTCACGCTGGCCACCCTACATTTAAGTTTAGATATAAGTTTAGTTTAAGTGTATAAACCATCCCTGGATTAATATGAATTTATTGTGAATTATGATATATAAATGAAAAGAGATCACTACTCGATCCACCCCCCAACCCGAAGATACGTTTTGTGTACAATAAATAATAATTTGATTATTTAAACCTAATACATTTGTATTTTCTTTACCTCAACTTCTCGCTAAATATTTTATTTTATTATTTCCCCGCTCACCCTCGCACTCATCTCTGTTCTGAACAGCTGACTTCGTGCAAATGTCTGTACATCAAAATCAATATTACCTAAGACTGATAACATATCCAGAAATATCTCAAAGAACTTTTCAACAATTATTGTTTATTGGACATTGCAAAACAACATAATATTTCAATTCCATGCAGTACTTTTGTTTTAATGCCTTTGTTTATTTGTCTTAAGAGTTTTTGTTGAAGAATTCAATGTTGTGTGAACGACATATGAAAGCATGAAAACAAGTACGAATATGGACAACAAAATGAAATTTTATAAGAAAGCAAGCAAATTACTCTTTCGTATGTGCAATTCGAAGGTTTCGAAATTCATTTTTCAATATACAGTGAATCACACTGAAATTGGTCCACTAGCCATTAAGGTCTTAGGTGTATACGGAAAAAGTAATAAACACCGATCACAATGCAAATGGTTCATTTAAACTTGTGTATATTACATACAGTGGTGGACTTATAATTAGAAACGATATTTCTGGAACAGAGTTCTCTGGAGTGACGAATATAAGTTTAATTTGTACAATCTGATAGAAAAACGTATGTAAGACGACCTCCAAATAAAGCCTTTGATCCCAGGTACACAGTGAAAACTGTAAAACAAATTAACAAACATACATGTTGCTAAGTCGTTTCTAATTATAAGGCCACCACTGTAAGTCATAATAAAAATTCAAACGTTTTCAATACTTAGTTGGATAGTGTTCTTCGTGAATAACATTTTAAAGACGGTTTGGTACAGATTCAGTTAACTCGTTTTGCAATTTAGGGGCTTAATTTATTCTGTTTCTCCAAAAGGGTCTTTCAGTTCTGTTTGGTTCCAAACAGAGATCAGCAATGAGTATTCAAAAAGATATATAAAATGGTATACATAAATATACGATGAAGTCGAAGTAGTCTAGTGGGTAGTTTTATTAGACGTAAAGCCAGGGTTCGAGCACTAGGCCAGACATCAAAACAAAATACAAAAAGTATGGCCGACTTCCTAAACGCAAGTTTGCAATTCATAATCTTAAAAAATGCGTATGCAATACTAAACATGTCTTAAATGCAACCTTGCATTGCAGACATTTTTTTCATTTTTTATCGGCATTTAGGAACGTCTCTATGCAACTCATCCATATGTCAAAAACATGTATTATAAAATTGAAATTATTGTTTTCGGAAAAATGGAGGTAACACAAAATTATTTACCCATATTGTTGGCAAGTGCTGAGGAATTATCTCAGGCTAAATCTTCAAAAAACATTGATTTGTTAAAGAAACTTATTAAAAAGAAAAGAAAGAAGAGACAACTTTTATTAAGGACAATAAAAATTCCAAGAAGAAAAGTGGTCAAAAATAAAAATTTTGAGAAATGCATTGAACTAATGGATGATGACACTTTTTATTCACATTTCCGTATGGAAAGAAGCACCTTCAATGTAAGTACAAACGTATTTAAATACATATTTAAATCTGATTAACAATGAGTCCTCTATAATTTTAGAAGCTGATGACCATGATGAAACCTCTATGGACTGAGTCACCAAGGGGTCGTGTAGGAATTCCTCTAAAAAAAGCATTGCATATTACAATTTGGAAGCTTGCAAATAACAACTCATTCCGGCAAATTAGTGATAGATTTTGTGTAGGAATGGGCGCCACTTATAGAATTTTTATGAAAACGATTAAAGTTATATGTTGTTTAAAAGGAACAGTAATAAAATTCTCCACAACTAATGAAGCTCAGAAAAAGATATCTGATGGCTTTTCACAACGCCATGATAACATATTTCCTTTCGTGTTAGGTTTTATAGATGGAACTCATATTCCAATATCACAACCAAAAAAGGATGCCATCAGTTTCTACAACCGAAAAGGGACGTTTTCCATCATTGCGCAGGTAATTACATACGACGATAACTTGTGTTTGTTGACAAATTTCATAAATTGGTTTTCACAGGCCGTTACCGACAGCGAAGTGAAGTTTCTGGACGTGTTTATCGGTTGTCCAGGGCGATGTCATGATGCGTCAGTGTGGCAAAGAAGCCCACTTCGCAGGGCAATTGTTAGTGGCGAATTAACTCTTCCCCCAAATCACCACTTCTTAGGGGACGCAGCCTAACATTTCTCATGGTGCCATACCGAGATAATGGATTTTTAACAAGACAACAGAGCAAATTTAATACAATTTTAAGCTCTAACAGAGTATTTGTTAAACAGGCTTTCGGTATCTTAAAGCAAAAATTTAGAATTCTAAAATTCATTGGTGTACAACTTGCTCATAGACCAAAAATGATTGTTCTAGCGTGTATGATTCTACATAATCTAATTATCATCAATGAAGGAAAATATAATTACGATTCCCCAGAATTGGCCGAAGAAGATGCTGAATACACTGAAGTCGGCATTCCAGCGTTGGAAAGAGATGAAGCCGTACAGAAACGAGATGCCCTAGCAGCGTTGTTTTCAAGTTAAACGATAAGATGTTTTATTCAAAGAAACAAATTTAATATAAAAAAAAATAATAAAAGAAAACATAAATTATTTCGACTTTTACTTCAGTTAACATAAACAAAATGTAAAATACAAAAACTAATTCTATTTTATGTCTTTAGAAACTTTTTCAATTCCATTTCTCACTATAAATATATAGAAAAAGGCTATTTGTACTTTTGTTGAGATCACTTCATTTTTCGTAGTTATTGTACATTTGTTGGGATCACTCTGCAGCATCCTTCTCAATGATTTTCTTAAATAAGACACGCAGTTCTATTAATTATTTAACTTTTTCTTTTTCGACTTCTAGTTTCTCACTTTCAATTTTAAGCATTTTGTTTACAACTTCTTCCCTTTTCGAATCTTTTTCTAAAAATTCAGGTACGTCATTCCTCTTTCTTTTAATAGATGTTGTGGGTGTATTTTCAGTCTCCGCTCTTAATTCTAAGATTGGATTATCTATTAGTTACATCCTCCAAAGAACATTCAAGCATATCTTGTGGAACATCAATGCAACTACGGCTTCCAAACACTTCGTCCATTTCATAAAAAACTCCCAATTCCTGGCTGCTTCATCGGATGTGTTGTTTCTTTTTTTATTCGTTTATAAGTCCCCATAATATTTAGGAAGCACCTAGTGATGTCTTCTCTCGAAAAGGGGAAGGAACTATCAACTCCTTTTATTTCCCTTAAGATGGTTTCCCAAATGGTGTTTCGCTTCTTCTTTCTGCCCCGTAAAGTCTGGTTCATGACGAAGTCTTGTCGCAATTAACAATTTTTTCCGCTCATGGGTCCACTTTTTGTCTCTGCAATATGAAAAGTTTAATTATTTATATAATATCTATCAATTACAAATAATTTATTAAAAATAGACAAGACAATACTTACTCAGCCATTGCAACTCAAATGTTTGCATACAAAATAAAAATTATGCGCGATTTTGACAGCTGATACTCATTAAAATGAGTTGCCAAGCGATTAGGAACAATAGACGTTGCCAGAAAGTTTACAAATGCGTTTACGAAGTGTATCATTGTAATTATGCATTGCAACTTGCGTTTAGGAAGTCGGCCTATTTCTTCGGCGACTTCCTCTCAGCAGATTTCTGGCAAAAACTCTGAGAGTAAATAAAATTGCCATGAAAAAGTTTCTCAAAAAGAATTTGTCGTTCGGAGTGGACTTTAAACTGTAGATCCCACCACTCATGCATAAAATTAACACGCACAACATAAGTGGTGTGAGAAACTAGGCCGTTGTACAATGGGTAATCGTCTTAATTGACAAGTATACGTCCTCTAACCTAACGTACTCATATTCAAAGTTTGAAGTACTCATCGTACTCATACTCATACTTGACTCGAATCATTTATAAGTATTTTATGAATCTGAATGAGAAAGCATATGAATCAAACATATTTCGAATGGTATGAATTCGATGTCAACGTGGTACTCATACTTATTGTACTCATACTTATAAATCAACGCTTTAGTGAGTATGAATGAATCAGAGTAGTTAAATTTCAATATTGTTGACTCACTTATATTCAAAATTTCAAGAGTGCTTTTGAGTAGCGAAAAAACGATTCAATCAACTGCTCAACAGCCATTTCACTCCAGCTGTATGCTAACGATCATTGCCCTGGTAGAAAACAAATGTATGCTTTCTTCCAAGCATATATTTGGCTTTGGCTGACTCCATAAACGCAGTTTGCAATGCAACACTGCTTTGTCAAATAATGAGATGACATTTTAATACATTTATGAACGCGAAACCTTTGATCCTTGTATCACTTAAAATTTTTGTATAATTTAATTTTATAAAAAGATATTCAGAAAAATGCGGTTATCCTGCATTATCTGTTCCCAGAATGTGTTTCTTTTCTTTGCAGTAAAATCTGGCTCATGCCTCAGACGAACCTCTATAAGCAACTTCTTCTTTTTGTGGTTCCACTTTTTTCACTACGTATAAATATAAAATTATAAATAATAGTAGAATTACAAATAAAAGTTTAACTTACCATAAATACGCCATTTCTACCACAAATTGAAATCTGTTTTAGTTTCACCGCCAAGAAAACAATTGAAAAATTACCCTACACCATTACCTACCTTCACCATGTTTGACAGTAGATCGCAAGTACCTCGGATTTATCTCCTAATAGAGTTTTCTCTAAATATTCTGAACCAAAAATATTATATTTGCTTTCGTCTCTGAACCATCCTACCTTCCAGAAAGAAAAAATTTTCCCAATGCAGCAATGATCACGTTGCAATTTAATATTGCATGCAATGCCGCCATTAAAATCATTCCTTCGGAGAATTCAGTGCGCTGTTTCGACATTATATGTAACCTTTGTTAAAACATTTCGCAGCCATATCTCACAATTTGATCAAAATTTAGCTTTAGCTTAACGCTCGCTTCTACCTTATCGCCTACTTATAATAATGAAAAACAATTTATCTGCCCTTTTAAATTCTGCCTTTAGTTAACGGCAAGTTGTAATAATGGCCCTTAAAGTTTTAATTGTAAGTGGACCAATTTCGACGTAATCCCCTATAAAATCTAAATGAAATACAGTCGTAGTCTTATAATTAGCACACCCATCCACCAAAAAGTTTGTGATGAATATTTTATTCTTAGAAGGATTATTATTTTTTTGTCATATGCTACTTAAAATAACTTGCCGATTGTAATTAATAAGGCCTAGTAAATAAGTAGTAACAATAACAATTATAAAAATTACCCTTCTGTTTTTGAAAAGACCAAAAGAATTGTGGGGAAGATAATTAGCATACCATGTATTTTCGAATTATTTTCTTAGTGAGGTAAAAACAATTGAACTAGATTACATGACTTTAGAAAAAAAAATAGTTTTACGAAAACGGAAATGGTGTTATCGTTTAACATTAAAATGATAAACAAATACAATGGACTTGTTTACATAATCAATGAATAAACAAAAATATAGCAACAATATCGGTATAAAAAATAGGGATAAACGAGTAAACAAACAGGCAACAACAACACTGCAAGGACAAACGTAAACAAAATATGCAAACAACAATAACGTAAGCAACATGTTTATATTTATAGATTTGCGAAGGCAAAGTCATTCTCCTTCAAGAGCATCCATCAGACAAGACAGAGCAGGCGACGGATCAGTAAAAATTCAGTCAGTCTTGTGTGAAGACCCGTTGCGTGTGAAGACAATAATTGTGGTTTGAAGATCATCGTTGTAAAGATCTAACGAACAATTGTTAGTGTGCACGCGGAAGAGTGTAAAGAAGAATAACAAATAAAGAAAATTGTAGTTGTACAAATCAAGTTGCCAACAGTGTCACACGGAATTTTGCGAACAATAAAGAATTTATTTAAAACTAAACACAAATTTATTTTTATTTGCAATCTACGAACTCATATTTTAAACGTTTTTAAAAGGCTAAAAACGTAACAATATAAATTTTATATTGAACTGGATAAAAAATCTCTCTCTACATATAGTTTCCCAAAATTTTAGTAATTATGCACAATAATAAAGTTGCAACAACAATTGGCAGACATCTAAAAAATTTCCAAAAATATCATACAACAATTGCGGTCGTTAGATTAAACCTCCACCAGAAATCGCTACTAGCAGATCGTCTAATAACTACTTAGGCGAAGAGGAATACTTCCATAATGTCGTCTGGAATACGGAAATTCCTTATGCAGCAATACGACATATTAGTTTTCGACAATTAATTTTCTCTCTTTCGCTAAAATATGCTTTATAAGTGAATATAAATTCAACCGATTTGACTATAAATGAAAGAACAATTTGTGGCGCACACCGAAGCGGGATTTAAATTCAAGTAATAATTCGAAGGCAATTAAGCATAGAGAATTTGTATAATGAAAGGGCCAGTTTCCATATAGTATAGTGTGGCTCTGATCACAGGAAATAATTCCTTAATGGATCAACAATTGAAATCAATATATTTTGGAGATTCATTTGATTCCATTCCGCTCATGAAAACTTGTAAGTAAAATGATAACGATAACACATCGCGCTACTGGATAAAATATTTAGAGTTGATGTTTATATTAATAAAACATTAAGTTGATGTTGTGTAATTGCCGGTATAAAGCTCTGATTCCAGTTCAATTCATGGAACGATCTTGAGACACAAGTTAAATAAAAAAATCTTCAAGACCTGTGGCACGTGGTTCAAGCGGCATGGAGTGACATACAATGTGAAGTCAGAGGTCTCTTGAAAGCCTTACTCTAAGTGTATATTTGGTTATTAAAGAGAAGAACTGCTCCACAAAATAAATAGACTTAAACGCAATTGATGATTTTGTCCACCTTTAATGGTGTTGGCTTATAAGACGTAAGCCCACTGTTCAAACCCCAGGTCAGACGTCAAAATGAAAATATAAACAAAATATTTCTTCGGTGACTTCCTCTCAGCAGATTTCTAGCAAAAACTCTGAGAGTAAATAAAATTGCCAGTGGTGTGAGAAACTAGGTCCATAATCCTAATTGAAGGATGGTAATGACCAATTATGTATGTTAATGGAGGCGTGCTAGTTACATGCCAAGGAATTTATTTTTTATAAATGTCTTTTATTGAAGTTTCCTTTATTTTATATGTATATCGCTTAATAGAATCGCCTACAGAATATTTAACTGTCTTTAAATAAATATTGAAAAAATATTAAATTTTTCATGTTACTGGAAAAAGTTCGTATAGATAAGTGTGCTAATTATAATGCCACCACTGTATATGTATGGTACGTACCATACCAAATACAAATTTTATATTCCTTGTACTATTTTTAAAAAGACAATAGAATAAATACACACATATTAAAAACTTTTTATGAAGCTTGTCATACTTCTTGAAAAATAGATGAGGAAATATTCTCTAAAATGTTTAATGAAGAAGATACGTTTTAAATTTAACTGTTTATTTTTTAAAAACTAAAAATATATAAATGTTATTCCATTCTTAGCTAATTGGCCTACCTTCATTGATTACACGCTGCAACAGTCAAAATACAGCCAGGTAATGACGCAGTGTAGGTTGTGAGTTTTGTTGAGTAGAACTCAAAAATATTTTTTTATATACTTACACAACGCGACAAAATAAAAAAAATTAAATACACCCAACTAATGACACAGTGTAGGTTATGAGTTTTGGCGAGTCGAACTAAAAAAATTTTTTTTTATATTTCTTGAACCCTCCAAACTTCTTTTATTTGGACTTTACGCACAAATTTATTGATTACACAAACATTTTTTAACCTATTTTCAAGCTCCAAAGTTTATTGAAAAGGGAACAGATGAGCCTTTAAAACGGTATACATAAACATACGATTCAAACTTACATGTTATGAGTTTTGATCATGTAAACTTGGAAAATATAATTTTTTTTCTTATTTTTTCAAGTTTAGCCATTCTTAATTGTAAAATTTAATTCAAAAATACAAAATAAGTGATGACATTCTGAAAGTAAATTATGTTATGAAGAGATTGACACTTCGTTTGATAAAATAGGACAAAAGTTACCGTTGTTATTATTTAAAGAGTATAACAGTCGTTTTATATATTTTACATCTGTCACCTTATCAAATGAATTTTAAGTTCAAAAATTTTCAAAATTTTTGATTGATCTTGATTTTTTTCCGCAAAATGAGTCAATTCCACGTTTGCATGACTACCAGAAGTCTGCTAATATTTGTGTTTTTTGCAAATATTATTATTTCTCTTTGAGCAAACATTGATCAAATTCTGGTAGTCAATAAAACGTGAAATTGACACATTTTCCGATAAACAATCAAGATCCATCAAAAATTCTTAATTTTTTTTTTAGATTGTTTTTTTTTAGGGAGACCCTACGATATGCGGGGATAAGCCTTATCCCTAACGTATATAAGGTTCTTACAGGCATATTGTGTGAACGACTGAAGCCACTCGTCAAAACAGTGCGGGTTCAGGCCTGGCAAGTCCACCATCGACCAGGCCTTCACACTACGTCAAATCCTGGAAAACACCCACGAAAAACAAGTCGACACACACCATCTTTTTGTCTACTATAAGGCAGCCTTCGATAGCCCCATGAGGGATCGTGTTTTTGCCGCAATGTCTGAGTTAGGTATACTTGCGAAGCCGATAAGGCTATGAATGACGTTGAAAAATTGCTGCAACTCTGTCAAGGTAGGAATGAACCTCTCCGAACTCTTTGATACCGTGCGAATTTTCAAACAAGGTGATCCCTATCATGCGGCCTTTTTAACTTCGTAATGGAGAGTGTTCTTCGAATGACGGAAGTGCATCGCAATATGTGTGTGAAGATAGATTTTAAATGCTTTCTCCATGTCAGCTAACAGAGCTCTGTTATGTTATTAACGGAACTCTGTTAAATAATTAATTTAAGACTGGGAAAGAAAAACAGGAAAAATTAACTAAATTCCCGTGTAAAATAAGAATAAAAAGCGAAAATTAATAAAATAAGTCCTATAGGTAATCACTGTTACAAAATATTGCATAATAAGAACTATAATAAATAGATAATCACACATTTCCGAAAGTTATTGTAATCCGATAAATAAATCAATATTGTGGGAAAACAGGACTGAGTGGGCGGACAAAGTAAATTGTTTTTAAAGCATTGTACGTCCCTTTAACTAAATCAATCGCCAGAACCCTTAACAGCACGAGTTTTCATACTAGATTTTGAAATTTTCAGATTTTAAAATCCACTTTATGTACTTTTGTGGGAAAACAGGACAACATGGGCGGACAAAGTAAATTCTTTTTAAAGCATTGTACGTCCCTTTAACTAAATCAATCGCCAAAATACTTAACAGCGCGCGTTTTCATAGCAGATTTTGAAATTTTCTGAGATTTCAGATTTTAAAATACACGGTAAGTCCTTTTGTGGGAAAACAGCATTGTTTGTAAGGAAGAGGGCAGTACGCGATAAGTTTTTGTCGGCCTCTTTGTTATAGACGGTATACAGATAATTAATTGGATGTTGCGGTAGTTACAGTAGGTGGTGGTTTGGCTTATTACATGTAATGCCGCGGTTCAAAACCCGAGTAGACATCAACAACATTTTTTTCTTTTTTTAATTTTTAATGTACATATTTCAACTTGATTGTATATTTAAAAAAAAAATTAAAAAGAGAAAAACATCACACAAACATCCCAAATAGGGATTGAAGTCGATCATGATTTAGAGTAAGCAATTGAATTTTAAATTCATTTTTAAAAAATATCCCCAAAAGTTTTGTATTAACAGCTCTTCTTTCATAGTAGATTTTATAATTATTTATTTAACTTTAGTTGGCATAAAAGAGTAAAAAAAGAAAAAGTAATGCAGTTTCAATTCTATGTTACAACATAACAATTTTTTTATTTATAATCACTTAAATTAGATTTCTTACAAATATATATCACATTAATAAATACAATTTTTTGGTAAATTTTAAAAACAAAATATATAATTCATATTCCTTACAATTGATTACTATTTTAATACAATGGTGGTACAAAATTTGCAAGATGAAAATTGGTTAGTTGGTTGCGGCTGGTTTAGGTTTGGAATTTATTTTCTTAATGAATACTTGGAAGGTACAATTGATTCAAACAGAAATAAACTTTGTCACTTTGTATAAGAAAACAACAATTCAGTGTTGGCAGTACTTTTGCAAAGACCGAACAACAGTTCCTACAGAGAAATAGAAAAGTTTATAAAGGTAACATAGTCGTTGTTGTGTTTTGTAACGACCAAGAAGTATTATTTGCTTACTTTACACCTACAATAAAGTCAGAAAAACTTCGACCTGAGATCCAGATTTCTTTATTGATAGCTATAAAATGTAGTGCGAGAAAATTTTGGGGGTTCATTACATAAAAAATATCAAACCATCTCGAAATTATTGTCAGGAGCACAGATTCACGAAGAGTTTTTAATACTCATTTGTAGAACATATTAGGGAGCAGAATGTAGAGAATAGAGTAAAACTCTGTTCTATGGCCCATTTGTAAGAGTATATCTAGATTAGAGTTAAGCATTAATCAATTCAGTATTAACGATTTCCAATAAAGAAAACAACGCTCATAATCTCCAACAATATACAAGTCGAATTCTAAAAATAAGTTTATGTTAATACAAGTGTGTCACGCAATTTTCTTTCAAATGGTTTACAACAATATTGAACGATCTTTATGTAAAATGTGTTAGCGAACTGGGTATTTCTAAGTGTGTGAAACAGTTATTTACAATTTAGTAAATCAATATACCACTACTAATGTCAAAAGTGTAAACCATTTGCTATAATATCCGTAAAGAAAATATTAACTAATCTTTCTGATATTTCAAGTGTCACTAATTCATAAATTTCCTTAACATTAAAAAGCCCAGAACGACATATTTGTTTCAAAAAGTATTCAGAATAAAACAATGGGAAATTTTGTGGACGCATTGTGTTGCAAATAGCCTGCAAAATCTTATTTTTACATTACATAAAATATAACCCGAGAAGTAAAAAGTAAATATGATATATAAGAGCAACAATGGACCTGTAAATTTAAACACATTCGGATGAAATAAAATCGGAAGACTATGTTCAAAGAACATCTCCAGAAAGGAAAGTAAAAAAATAAAGGTAGTAGATATATACTTTTTACTTTTCACATAGCATATGAATGGACTTAAATGTGTATAAAAGCCTGAAACCAACTAAATGCCTTATTATTATGTTGTTGTATATATTACAGTCATTCATCGTATGCACTTTCTTGGGAAGAAGAAACAATATTTGTAATATGAAGATATTCGAATCCCCTTCAAATGATATGAACAAATATTTATTCCACAGGTGTTTATCTCGACAGTCAAAGAAAGAAAAAAATTTTTAAAAATTAAAAAAAAACGCGGAATTGAATAAAATACAATTAGAAAAAATTACAAATATTTTTATTTAAAAATGCCAAACACAAGTCAAAAAACTGAAATAATAACCGGTTTGTGCGAAAAATACATACTGGACATTATGTTAGAGGTCGAAGTGTTGCGAATGCAACCTGTTATAATTCTAAGTAGTATGCATTGAATTTGTATTTACTAATATTTTATAATTCATAGTATGCTTAGAATTTTTCATTATTATTATTTCATTCGTCAACTTGAATTCATAAAATAGATACCAATTTTATACAAACGGAAAACACGCTATTGAATCACTCATAGGTTATGGGCCCAGTGCGATCTTAAAGCGTATTAAATATATTCATCCACATAAAGTTAATTGGAAGTAATTGAGACTATGGCGGGCTCTATGGTACGCATTAAACCATTGAATGCTGAAAATTATGACACATGGAAAATTCAAATGCAGGCAGTTCTAATTAAAAATGATCTGTGGCCATATGTCGATGGATCAGTTCCCTGTCCAGCAGCAGAGGCAGATGCTAATAAATGGAGGCTCTTTGATCAAAAGGCTTGTGTGGGTATTACGCTATCCATATCCCCATCAGAGCTGAATCAAATTGCAAAATGTCAGTATTCGAATGTAATGTGGTTGAAATTGAGGGACTTGTTCGAGTCAAAGGGACCAGCAAGAAAGGCTACCCTTTTGAAACAGATTGCATTGGCAAGAATGTCCGAGAGCCAAAATATAAGGGACCATTTAAACAATTTCTTCGATGCCGTTAAGAAATTAAGGGAGATCAATGTCATAGTAGGTGATTACTTACTTGTTATTGTACAGTCTCCCCACGTCATATGAGACATTTCGTTGCGCTCTCGAGACTAGAGATGAGCTTCCGTCTCCGGAAATTTTAAGAGTGAAAATTTTAGAGGAAAGTCAGTCACGCAAAGCAACCGAAGAGCGAACAGAACAAAATGCGTTATATGTCAAATCAGATAAAGGTGGGAAACATTATTCAAAAGTCAACAAAGCGGATCACAAACGCAGCAACAACAAAAAACAGTTGATAAGTTGTTGCAAGTGTGGGAAGCCGGGCCATTTTGTAAGAAACTGCAAAACAAAAACAACAGAGAGGCAAGGTGGTAATGTCATTGAACAGCATTCAATGTTCAATAAGGTAGAGACTGCAATTTCTTGTGGGAAGGACGTCAAAAGTTATTGGTGTCTAGATAGCGGCTGCACAACTCATATGATCGCAGACAGGAACAATTTCATAGATTTTAAACCAATACACAAAAAGCTAAGTTTGGCGAATCACGACGAAACGAAAATAACTGGCGTAGGCAACGTCAACATTGAAGTACGAGCAAAAGGCTATGGTTCAACAATAGGCCTTAATGAGGTAATGTATGTTGCGGATTTAAGAACGAACTTGCTGTCGGTTTCTAAAATTACAGATAAGGGGTACGATGTAAAGATGGCGCTGTAATACTGGAAAACGGTCGTCATTTGTACACAGCAAATAGAATCGGATACCTGTTTTATTTGGAGGACGAACATGAACGAGCCGCCGTTGTTGAAGACAAATACGGCAGTATAAACACATGGCATCAGCGAATGGGACACCTCAACGAAATTGACTTGAAATTGGTGATGAGAAAAAATTTGGTACATGGAATGCAATTTTCAGAGGAGGAAAAATTGTACCCATGTGGAATATGTATTTCACAAAAACAGACACGAGAAGCATTTCCGAAAAGTGAGGAAAATGGAACATCTGATCTTCTACAAATTGTACATAGCGATATTTGCGGACCTATGAGGAGTAATTCCATCTCCGGCGCAAGATATTTTATTACTTTTATCGATAATCAATTCAGATATTGTGAGGTGTTTTTCTTGAAACACGGACGCTTTGGATACTTTCAAAAGCTATAAAGGAAGGAAGATAAAATATCTCCAGACTGATAATGGAACGGAGTATGCCAACACGGATTTTAACAAATACCTCGAGACATGTGGTATAAAAAGACGTCTAACTGCTCCTCATAACCCCCAATAGAACAGCATATCTGAAAGAATGAAATAGAACTCTCATCGAGATGACCAGATGTATGTTGAAAAAAGCGCGGACGCCCCCGGAATTTTGGGCTGAGGCTATCAGTACAGCATGCTACATCAGAAACAAATGTCCAACCAAATCCTTGAATGGCCAAGTGCCATTGAAAATATGGACACAGAAGGTACCAAGTGTATCACATATGAGGCCTTTTGGCTGTAAAGCTTTTGTGTTGATCAAGGACAAGTCAAATGGAAAATTTGACTCAAAATCGGAGGAATGTATTTTGGTTGGGTACTCAGCAGAAGCAAAGGCTTACCGTTTATGGTCTCCGAGAAAAAAGCACGTCATTATCAGCCGTGACGTTAAGTTTTTGGACAAAATGTTCTTTGAAGGCGAAATTGACGAGGCTCGTCAGAACCAGCGTAAAGATTTAAAGTCAATGGAGTATCTTTTTCCAGTCAAAACGATTATGGAAGTTGATGACGTCACAGTTGAGACACACGCAGATGCATCAGGTGAAGAACCAGCGGCCACCGATGTGAAAAGAGTTCCGAGTGTTAGGAGACCTGATCTACGTCCAAGAAAATATCATAAATATGCTGCTGATGTGAAAGAAGTGGATCACAAAGGCCAATCCGATGAGGATGTTACTTTTGAGGATTGTGAGATAGCGAATTTGGCTTTTAGCGGGGATGACCGTGAATCATGGACCCGTGCCGTCGAGGATGAATATTTGGCACAGATAATCAACAAAACGTGGGAGGTACCAAAGAAGATGGCAGAAAGAAATTACGTCTGGTGGCCAAAGGGTACTCGCAACGTTCAGGGGAGGATTTTGAGTCAACTTATTCCCCGGTAGTAAAATCCTCATCAATTAGAATTTTACCGGCTATAGCGGCGGAAATGAATGTAAGAATACATCAAGTGGATGTCGTCACCGCCTACCTCAATGGAGAACTTAGCCATAACGTTTTCATGAAAATTCCAGATTATTTGATGGATGTCTTACAAAAGCTGAAAAATGGTGCATCACTGGGGTCGTCGGTCAGTAAAAGTGACAAGGCTAGGGAAACCGCCTTGAAATGGTTGCAGGAAATTCAGAAGTGCGAGAAACCAGTATGTAGCCTAAAGAAAGCTTTATATGGCTTACGGCAATCGGGATAGGAATGGTATCAAAAACTGACTACAAAACTGAATGAGGCTTCGTGCATTGCTTCTAAACGTGACGCCTGCCTTTTCGCAGCGCGTAGAGCGGGTAAGATGTTAATTCTGGCAGTCTATGTGGACCATCTACTTTTGGCGTCCGACGACGATGATTGGGTGGACGAGGTTAAAAGATATCTTGCAGATTGTTTTGAAATGAGAGATAAGGGATACGTACAGTCTAGCCTCGGCATACAATTCAAACATGACTTGGCCAAACACCAAGTTTTTCTGAGTCACACGAACTGCACTAAAGAATTGTTGCGTAGGTTTTCAATAGAAAACTGTAAACCGGCTCGAACTCCTATGGAGGCAAATCTGAAACTTTAGAAATCTGTCACTTTAGATGATAATGTTAGGGGATACCCATATGAAAAGTTAATTGGAGCGCTCATGTACCTGTAAGTGATGACAGGTCCAGATATTTCCTACGCTGTAAATTATTTAAGTTAATATAATTCGAGTAACAATTTGGAGCACTGGAAAACGGCCAAGCGGATATTAAGATACCTAAAGGGTAAATTAGAATATGGCTTGTTGTACCAAAGGAGCGGTTCTGATTTATATGGAGTGGTCGACGCAGATTGGGGCGGAGACCAAACGGATAGACGTTCCTACACCGGTTATGCCTTCATACTTTCTGGAGCAGCCATCAGCTGGCAGGCTCGTAAACAGAGAACGGTAGCACTCTCCAGCACTGAATCGGAATATCTAGCATTATCTGAGGCCGTCAAAGAAGCCTTATATCTAAGAGGAATCTTGAACGAAGTCGTCCTGATCCAAAATTTAATAAAGCTGTACAGCGATAGCCAGAGCGCTCAAAACTTAGCAAGATCTTTCGGCTATCACCCACGTACAAAGCATATCGACGTCCGACAACACTTCATACGAGAAAATTGAACTCCGGTGAAATTGAATTAGAATACCTGCTGACGGAGGATATACCAGCAGACATGCTGACGAAAGCAGTTCCAGCACGGAAACACCTTAGCTGCTCCATGGATCTTGGTGTCGCTCTTAACACTTAGAGCATTCTGTCCACTTCGAGGGGAGGTGTTAGAGGTCGAAGTGTTGCGAATGCAACCTGTTGTAATTCTAAGTAGTATGCATTGAATTTGTATTTACAAATATTTTATAATTCATAGTATGCTTAGAATTTTTCATTATTATTTTTTCATTCGTCAACTTGAATTCATAAAATAAAGACACCAATTTTATAGAAACGGAAAACACGCTATTGAATCACTCATACATTATTATGGCTGATTCAAGTAAATAGGAAAAAATAATTACATGTTTACATTTAAATAAATCTTTTTCAAGGTGATGACGACGATGAAGAACAAATAAATGAAATGTTCTTAACAAACGTCGCTAGTTTGCTCATTAATCGCAGAAGCATCCACCTTGGAGTTCCAAAATCCAATAAGTGGAACCAAAACGTGTTAAAAATATTTGACGACATCCGGTTTAATGAAATGATTAGGGTTCGGCCAGAGGAATTTGTAAATATACTGAACTTGATTAAAGACGATGATGTGTTTAACAAAAGTCTAAAAACAGCACAGCTTCCAATTGATGTGCAGTTAAAAATCGTACTTTATCTGTTGGGATCCTCTGGCGGTGAACTTTCAACACTAAAAGCAGCTACCCTCTTTGGAGTGGGTGACGGAGGCACAATACAAAGGGTCACAAAACGTGTTTTTAAAGCAATTTTAAATTTGAAAGAAAAATTCTTAAGCTGGCCTAATGCAGAAGAATGACAACAAATTTTGTTCGCAACTAAAGAGTAAATGCCTGGGTATATAGACGGCTCTGAAATAAAATTATCTGAAGCAACTGTCAAACACCACGAGTTATTTTTTTCTCGAAAACGCCAATATGCCGTTAAAGTTCAAGCAGTTTGTGACTACAAATTACGAATAAGACAACTAACAATATGTTATCCAGGTAGCGTACATGACGCAAATTTTTTTTAAACTTTCCACTAGCAAAACACCCTGAACGATTTTTGTCGCCACCGCAATGGATTGCTGGTGATAGCGCTTATCCCCTAAAGTCATTTTTGGTTGACGCCTTTTAGAGGAGACAGCATCGAACATTCCAAAGCTGAAAGGGATATCTACAACAAACACTTTTCTAAATATCGAGTTCGCATTGAGAATTGCCTTTGTATTTTAAAGGAGAAATTTAATAGTTTAAAAGAACTTAAATTTCGAATGAACTCAAATGAGAATAATATAAAATGCAACAACTGGATCATGGTTTGTTGCATTTAGCATAACGTCTTGATCAAATTTAATGACAAAAATGAAAATAATAGCGAAATACTTACAGCACAAATAAACTTACCTCCAATAAGTAATACTCGAACCAGTTTACTTCATTTCATTCAAAACCAAAATATTTAATTTTTTCAATGTACATTTTAATTCAAATAACTTATAAATAAAAAACAAAAAATAAATATAAAAAATAATAATAATAAACATTACTTCATATAAATATACATATATAATACATATATACACAAAAATTAATATTAACATAAAACTCCTCCATTGCTAACTTCTCCTTCATTTTCAGCTCCATAACTTTTATAAGCTCGTTGCTTTTAATTTCCTTTTCAAGCAGCTCTATTTCTCTTTCCTTTAAACTAAATTCTTTTTCCTTCAATTTTAATTCTTTTTCTGCCCTTTCTTTTTTAAAACTTAACATTTCTGTTAGCATTTGCAAAATGTCAGACAAAACTGATCTTGAGTAAATTCCTTTTTTACTCGTGGAAGCTACATTTTCAATTTCCTTATTTAAACTTTCGTCAATGTAAGCATCTATGCAGTCTAAAGTGTCGGAAGAAAGGCTTTCATCAATAACAGCATTTTGAACAATCCTGGTTCCAAAAATATCATCCAACTAAAAAAAGTACACATTTTTATTAACGAAGCTGAAATAAAAATTTTTTCCTATTCTTTATTTACAATCTATCCCATTGGGGATAATAGGCAAATTTGATATCTGAAATAAAAGTGGAAATGTTAAAAACAGATACATACATATAATTATTAGTTTAAGAAATACCTTTCATGGTTTCGCCACCCCTCCCAACCTTTGGCTTTATTATAGCTGGTACGCATATTTCTCACCTTCGATCGGATGAGCTTCCAGTCTACCTCCACCTTTCCTCGGCTAAAAAACGCTTATAGTAAGCCTGCGCTGTTGGCTTCTACACATAATAACATTAGTTTGCTGTTTAAATAATATAAAAATAATACAAACCTCTAATTCCCGATTTCCCAACAAATATTCTACTAGAGATTTTTCCTCTTCCATATTCCATTAATTTGTGGGGTTGGTGCGCATACGTTTACATTTTGGCTTGAATACAAATAATTTTTAATTAAATAAACTAAATAAATAATTAAAGAAATAAAATCTTACCTGAGAATCTTCTAAACTATGCATTTTTATCAAAATTATTAAATATTATTAAATCTCTTGGCACAAAAAAATTTTAAAACATAAACATAAACAACCGTTATTGATTACTAAGCCGGTAATAATTTCTGACGGCGCTTATTTTAAATACGTTCGGTGCTGCCAATCAGCTAAAGTAGACAAACAAAATTTTCTTTTATATTTTAAATGTATCAATTTCAATTTTTTTTTATTTAACTTTATAAAAGTTAAGAACTTTTATAAATAAATTATTAAAATGTAATTAATCTCGAAGTTATAGAACTATGCATAAATTAATAGAATGTTTTACGTACATGTTGCGAATATTCAATGGCGGCAACTTCTAAATATCGCCGGCTCGATGACGATTTTTTCCCTTTTGACTTAGATTTACACTGTGTAGTTATGATAAAACAATAAACACATCACAAAAGGTGTTATTATTTTATGACTTTTTTCTTTGAAGCACAACAAAATTTTTTTTAACATATCATATAACTTTAGTATTTTATGACAGTAAGACTAGATAGCACACCGTGTGAATACCCCAATTATATTTATATATTCCATATATAAAATATTCATTTAGTACAAAATATACAAGATTGTAATGCATTACTTGGTTGTGATTTGTAAAGATGGTTTGTACATCCTATAAAGGATGGTATCTTGCATGCTATGTAGCAAATTTCATCCATACAATCTGCATTGTTAAGCAGTGTGTTTTTCATAATTTCTCTATATTCATTTTGATTTTGTAGATTACAGAGGGACGCAATTGTAGCAAGTGTTTCAATAAATTGGCATACGAACACGCCGCAGTTAAAGCTGTCTTCTTGGTAATCGTGCTCTAAATCGATATTTTGCCATACCTCAGTATTTCATTTTTTTTAAGATTTCAAACATTTTTTCTCTTTTTTTACGTTACCTCGAATTGAATCTAAATATAAAAATTTTTTTCTTTGAGTGTCGATAACTGTGTAATGTTGTTGATAAATTATTGGAATAAATATTTGTTCGATATAATAGTTGGCAACCCTGGTGAATAAACGTACATTTTTCTCAGTGCTAAAAGCGTTCCAAAAAATTTTTAAATTTTGGAGGTAAAAAGTGGTCAAATATTAATAAAAATCTGTGAAGTTTTAAAGAATATCATTTGGAACATAAACACAGTATAAAATGTCTAAAAAAATTGCACGCAGAAGTATGGCAAATAAAAAAATTATTAGTTGTGTTATTTGTGAATATGAAATAAAAGAAGATATAGACAGTTATATTGAGTGTGATAAATGCACTAAAAACTTTCATTCTCAGTGTACTAAATTGAGTAAAAGAGAATTTGAGAGACTTTTAAAAAATGAAACTGAATTGTTTTTATGTCATTTGTGTAAAGAGGGAGATAAGGAAATAAGAAATGAACTAACCACAATAAAAACTGAATTAAAAAAACTGGAAAAATTGGAAATGTTGGATCAGCTGACTGAATCTATTAATTTTATGTCATCAAAATTTGATCAAGTGTTGAAAGACGTTGCAGAAAATAAGAAGAAGATTAATGAAATGGAAAAAGAAAACAAGAAATTAAAAACAGAAATACAAACTCTTAAAACTGCAATGAAGGAATTAAATGATTTTAAAGTAAAAAACGATTGCGTTAGTAGCAATATTAAAGTGAATGATAAAGTTAGTGCTATTGATGCTGTTGTTAATCTGTCTAAAGATGTGGGTGTTGTATTTGAACCTAGTGCTTTTGATGATGCATATTTTCTAAAAACTAAAAAACAATTTAAGGATGGTAGAAAAACTGTTGTTGTAAAATTTTCATCAAAAATGGATAAGAATAAACTGATGTCATCGAAATCTAAATTAAAAGAAAATGAAAATACAAAAGAAGTTTATGTGCATGATTTCCACAGTAAAGAGACACTAAGCCTATTATATTATGCAAAGTCGTTAAAATCAATTGGTTTTCAACAAGTTTATGCTCGCAACGGGCGAGTTTACTGCAAAAAGAGTAATCTGGGAAAACAACAACTGATCAGCTGTGAAGATGATGTTGACCGAATGTTATTAGAAACAACAACCAATAAACATTATAAAAGAAGGTCTATAGTCAACAGCAATGAAGCAGATGTAAATTCAAGCAATGATGATGGCGATGAAGATGGTGTAGGCAGAGCTGCTTATGTTTCTTCTTAAATATGTACATATATATTATGAATTATGCTATGAATTTAATAAAATATCTTTTAGTTTGTAATTTAACTTTTTTATGATTAAAAATCAATATTTTAAACTATTTTTAAAATTTAAAAATTATATTTGTAATCTGAATTCGAATTTTTTTAATGTAATAAGTTTTAACATTAGAAGCGTTTCATCTATTGGTAAATTCAATCAATTTAAAGATTTAATAGTTAGGCTACCTAAACTGCCAGATGTAATTGCAATCCAAGAAACATGGTTTCATAATGACATAACACGAATTTATGCAATTCCTGGGTATAGTAGCGTACATTGTTGTCGAAAGGATGGTTATGGTGGTACATCTCTGTATGTCAAAGAAGGCATTCATTATGAAGTAAATACATGTGAAAGTGACAAATTTGTTGAACGCATAATTATCACTTTTAGTAATTTTAAGGTTAACCGCAAGCCTCTAAAGCTTGTTTCGTTTTATCGTTCGCAAAAGTGCACTGTATATGATTTCATAGATATTGTTGATGATATATTAAATATTCATGCCCGTAATCCAATTATATTAGTTGGTGATTCGAATGTCGATGCTTTTCAGAATGTACAATATGCTAATCTGCATATGATGTTTCAAAATTATGATTGTGATAGTGCGCATAGTTTGATTACAAGACCCCAAAGTAATACAAGTATTGACCAGGTATTTAGTAATTTTGCAGATAGAATTTGTGTTGACTCGGTTGAATGCAATCTGTCAGATCATAATATGGTTTACTGTAGGTTCGACAGTAATGTGGTGAACAAACAATATACAGAGATAACAACAAAGCAGTATGATTACGTAAAAGCAAGGGCAATTCTGCGAAATCGTTTATCTGAGAACTTTTCTTCTTTTAACGCATCAGAATTGACAAATTTGTTAATTTCTGGTATGAAATATGCTATTAATGGATCAACCATAGTGAGCAAATGTAAAAAACCATTAAGATTTGAGCTTACTCCATGGGTTAATCAAAATCTGCAGAAATTGATTTTACTAAAGGAGAAATTATTGAAAAAAAGAAGAAAATATAGAAGTAAACAGAGCATAGAAGATAGCTTGAAGAGACTAAGTAAGGTGATAAAAATTGCTATAAGGAGGTGTAGAGACAGCTATTATTCCGATTGTTTATCCAAAATTGGAAATGACCCAAAGAAATCTTGGAAATATATTAATTCTACCATTGGTCGTCAAGGGAATAAGGAAATTCTTTTAAATGATGCTCAAGGACAGCTAATCACTTGTGATCAAACTAAGGCAAATTGTTTTAACAACTATTTTATAACAGCCATAAGAAACCTTAAGAGTGAAATTGAAATTCATCATAACGATAATTGTAATGCACTA
Source organism: Sarcophaga subvicina (assembly GCA_936449025.2). NCBI lineage: Eukaryota > Metazoa > Arthropoda > Insecta > Diptera > Sarcophagidae > Sarcophaga > Sarcophaga subvicina. Next base: position 29,521,602 of record OW388083.2, read on the forward strand.
AGGACACTGTCTCAAGAACCGAATAGATTTATCATTGAAAACATTAATATTGATAATGTAATTAAGGTTATATTGGATATGGATACTAATAAATGTGCAGGAGATGATAATATATCACAAAAATTTGTTAAGGAATGTCGAGAAGAAATTGCTCCAATTTTATGTGATATATTTAATAAAATGGTAAACAACTCAGTGTATCCTGACATTTTGAAAGTGCACAAACTCGTTCCAATTCCGAAGGAAGTAAATGTATCCACTGTAGACAAATATCGACCGATTGCTGTACTATCTTCCATTGATAAAATCTTTGAAAAAATTTTGTGCGATAAATTGCATTCGTACATGGAAGATAACAGCTTTCTGTATGATTATCAATATGGATTTAGACGAGGGTGTGGTACTGAGGACGCAGTCCTCAACGTAGTTAAAAGTATTTGCAAAGGTCTTGATGATGGTTTTTCTGGAGTTGCTGGAATGTTCTTTGATTTTTCCAAGGCTTTTGACTTAGTAGATCATCGGATAATGCTACAGAAACTAAGGTTTTATGGTATCAGGGATAGAGAACTTTTATTGTTTAAAAGTTACTTTGCAAATAGAAAACAGTATGTAAATATAAATAATGCAAAAAGCTTTGTTAGTTCAGTCGAATATGGAGTTCCACAGGGAAGTGGACTAGGACCGTTATTGTTTTCAATTTATATTAACGATATAAAAAACCTTGAGTTAAATGGTCAGTTATGTATGTTTGCAGATGATGTATGTGTTCTGTACCCATACAAGCACGACTTGGCGCTAAAAACTCAAATCGAAAGAGCTTATTGTTGAATTTGCGAGATTAAATCGATTAGTACTCAATTCGGAGAAAACCAAACTAATTCGGTTTAGACCACAATCTTTGAGTATCCACAACTATTTTAATGTGTATGTAGATGGAAATATTGTGCGTGAAACACAATCAGTAAAATATTTAGGACTTATTCTTCAAAGCAATCTATGCTGGGACCTGCATATCAATGCTTTAAAAGGGAAGATAGCTCCAGCAATAGGGATACTATACAAGTTAAAGAATAAATTGGATCAAAAATCGAAGCTAATGATTTATTAATCCTTAATTCAGTCCCATTTAAATTATTTGGCTATTACTTACGCTTACAATAACCATAATAACACACTTAGATCTCTGCAACGTATGCAGAACAAGGCATTAAAAATTGTATACAATTTACCTTTGTTGTATTCTACTCTTAATTTATACAAGGACGTTACTAGGTCAATATTACCAATTTATGGATTACATGAATATCAAGTTTTCATATTTGTTTTTAAATGCATTAATAGTATTGGATACCATACCATCCCTTTCAGACAAAACCAGGAAAATTTTAATACTCGAAACAGGACAAATCTTAGAGTTCCTCGATGCAGATTAGAACTAACCAAACAGAGAATAGATTATATAGGTGGAGTAAAGTTTAATAATTTGCCTAATGACCTCAAGCTTATTCAAAGAATTTCTACGTTTAAATCCTCTTGTAAAGAATTTTTATTGAATTCAATTGAAACGCTTTTAATTTAATAAATTTTTGAGATTAGTATATTTAATTATAAATCTAATATAAAAATTTAATAATAAATTCAATTTATTTTTATTTCTTCTTATCTTTCTTACATTCCTAGTATTTTAATATTTTTATTTTATTCCTTTTAAACTAGATATTTAATATTTATATAAGTTGTTTTTTTTTACAATTTTATTTGTACATACATTGTGTTAAATTAGTTTGTCAACTTGCCTCAATAATGCCCTTTTGGCGCTGAGGCCCAATCAATATTGTAACTGAATTTTGTTCAAATAAAATATACAACTGCGTAAGTAGTTGAAAAAAAAAAAAATTCTAAGGGTATTCGAATAATATATTCCATATAAAAAAATATTTTTCCTTTTTCGCAAGAAAGTGCATAGGATTCACCTATATCTTTTAAAATAATTGTAATATATATCAACTACATTATTAAAAAGACATTGAGTTGGCTCAAGGCTCTTATATTCATTTAAGTCTATTACTGATGCATAAAAGACTGGTTTATTTTCATATACAGTATTGAAAGTTTATCTTTTATCTTTAAGACTTCGTGACCAATGGTTATATTATTTACTTACATTTTCAATAAGAATCTTACGATTTATTTTTTTGCTTTCCTTTTTCGGAGTTCTTCTCCAAATATCTTCCTCCAACTTTATCGTTTACGGTTGTGTATTTTCAATTACAGGTTGATCGTTGCTCTTATATTTAATATTCGCCTCTGTTAATTTTGGTTTAATATAAACATACGATTTTCTGATATATTCGGAAAGTACCACTTTATTTTTCCTTCTAGAGTTATATTTTTCGCTATGTTAAAATAAGACAGGACAGGACTATTTGCAACACGACATCTACTTGCGTCTACAAAGTTTCCCAGTATATTCGTATGTACGCTGAATATTTTTTTAAAAATATGTTTGCGAACTCTTCATTGTAATATATGTTTCGTTCTCTGCAAAATGTCTTCGATTTTATAGTATTTTCATACAGCCGTAGACTCTCTAAGTAAAATGGGCTTTTTTTATACAATGGAATTTTTGACTTAGCTTCATTCGGAAAATCATAATCGTTAATATTTTCATCACGGATGTTATAGCTAATGTTTATTAGTTTTAAGATTGCACTTTCAACATTTGGAGTAGCATATTGATTTAGTAAAATCGTAAATAAATCTTTTACCCACTCAAAGATTATATCCAGTTCACTTACACCGTTTGCATAAAAAATTGCCCTTTCATAAATTTATCAATGTTCGACGATTGAAATTTACTTTCAATGTCGTTGTAAACCATTTTAAGAAAGTGTGCACAACACACTTGTATTACAATTAATTTATTTTTGTCATTGGACTTGTATACTGTATACGATTTGGATATACATATACTGTTCAATGTTATGAACGTGTTTGAAAACCCTTGATACGGCATTTATCGATGCTAAGCTCCAATCTAAACATACTCTTTTACAAATGGACCATAAAATTGAATTTTGTATGCAAAACAATTTAATAGATATTAAAAATCGCTCTATATCATCAGCGTAGTGACTACTCAGCAATCCTTCCGTGATTGGTATTACGAGTCCTCTCTCATTTTTTCCCTAATATGGGTTATAAATGAATACAAAAAAACTATTTTTGAATCTGTGCTCAGTTTCCGCACAATATTGCCAGTGGCGTCAAAAAATAATGTGTTGCGGCTCAACTTCAGATATTTTCTATTTTTTTCGCACATAAACTTCAGTTGCGACAGAGAAAATAATTTTTTTGTATAAACGAACTCCAATTTTTATCACACTGCATTCTATAAATATCAATAAACAAATCTGCATCTCTTTGAGCAGAACAGAATTTTTCCGACTTTATTTTTCGTGCAACATCAGCAGGCGGTACTTCCTGGTCGTTACCCAACACCAATGCGTCTTTGTTGACTTTTGGACTTTTATATATATTTGGACCTTTTATATATTCTGGGTGAGAATGTTTCTTTTCGTTTGACTCAATTATACATTCCAAGCCTTCCTTAAGAAAATTTATTACACACCTATACCGACCGCAACCATTTTGGCAGTAAATGCACCTTGCATATAAAAATAACTTTGTTTTTTGCTTATTAAACACATAAATTTTAAAAATTTGCCCCATAATTTTTAAATTATGAAATTAAATTAATAAATTATTATTAAAATTTTTAAATTTCTCCCTAACCATATCTTCTACAAAGGATACGACAGATGCTAATTTATTTTGTTCAATGATATGTTGTTTTAAAATAAATATTTACTTGGAGTGAATATAACTTTAGCTTCTTTTTTAATATAAACCGAGCTAGTTTTTATATTTTCTCCCTCGGAATTTTGTAGAGGCGACGGATTTAAAACTATATTTGTATTTTGACCTTCCTTAATTCGGTTCCTCAACATTCTATATTCCTCGACCTGAGGACATGCAGACTCTGTAATATTATCTCTGGCAGATGACAGCGGCCCATTCTCCGGGAATTGTTCCAAATCTGCCAGAGTGCTATTACAGATCATCAATACGCATTTTTGAACAAATCACTGTAAGTAAGTAATATTAAAAACACATTTAATTCATTAAATTAAAAAAATAAATTGAAATTATCTTACCGTCACCAAACAAATTCTTACTCTCCGAAGAGAAGTCACGTTTTGTTATTAAGACACAACATTTTAAGTTGAATATTTACATGATGGAAATTTTTTTCAAAATTAAAGATTTTGGCTGTTGCCGTATAAATGTATCCTACGTTTGCAGTGCTTGTGAGGTTGAAAAGCTGGAACATAAGTTCCTCGATCGTAACGGTTTGAGTATCCTGCAGAACAATATATATGTATATATATATATATATATATATATATATTTACATACATACGCAGTGTGTACTTACACAAAATAATATATGACCACATAATTTAAAATTAACGAAACGGCAGTTCTAATAAACTAAAGTTATATGGAAGCAGTATTTGTAATTTTTAAATTGTCGCACACTGTACATACTATATATAATTATATATAAATACATATATGCACATTGATTTCGTTCTCATCGAATTATTTCAAAGTGCATTTTGACTGTTTAGAGTACTTATTACACATATGTATATGTACATATATCAAATAACGTTATTGAAAACAACAGCGAAATTTGGTCAAAAATAATCATCGGGTTAATACTTGAGTGACGGGACCTACAAAGATTAACATCGACTCCGAACGACAAGATTTTTTAAGATACTTTTTCATGGCTGGTTTTATTTACTCTCAGAGTTTTTGCCAGATATTTGCTGAGAGAAAATCGACGAACAAATAATTTTTTTTTTCATATTTCCGTTTTGATGTCTGGCCGGGGATTCGAACTCAGGCTTTACGTCTAAATAAGGCGACCCACTATTCACTAGACACTATTTACTATGACGGCAATATCATAGTGTACATATATCATGCAGTGTAGCTTATACTTAATGCAGCGAATATTTCCAAAATACCTTGTATAAGACACGTGACAAATGTATTTTGAATAAATAAATATCTTACTTATTACAAAGTGCATTTAAACATTATCTTTTAATATTGAAAATTAAAAAAAAATATATTAATAAAATATATTAATACATATATACTGATAAATTTTAAATATTTTCTCTATATTAGAAAAAATTAAAAAAAAATCACACAAAAATTCGAACCAGGGATTGTACTCGGGCCTGATTGAGAATAAATAATTGAATTTCTAGTCATCTTTGAAATATATCCTCAAAAGCTTTGTATTTACAACTCTTTACAACAATCTCAAGCGGCTGGTTTGAATCCCTGGGCAGGATTATTTTTTCTTTTTTTAAATATATAAGTATTATATTGTTTTTTTTAATATATAAATATTATTAAATATATATTTAAGTATTATAATGCTCTTTTATTTTATTTTGTTATTACTTTTGTTATTATATAGGTATATGTATATGTTCATATATATATTAATATTGAATTAATGAGCTGATATTAAATATGTACTTATAAATTTTATATATTATCTATGTATTAGAAAGAATTAAAAAAAGATAAAAAAAACTCACAAAATTTCGAACCAGGGATTGAATTCGGTCCTGATTGAGAATAAGTAATTGAATATCAAGTTCATCTTTGAAAAATTTCCTCAAAAGCTTTGTATTTACAACTCTTTACAACAATCTCAAGCGGTTGGGTTTCAATCCCTGGGCAGGATTATTTTTATAATATATTGTTTTCTTTTTTTAATTTTTTTTTATAAAATTTTATATAAAATTTATCACTATTTATATCTTTCGTTTTACAGGATCTTAAATTATTTTTTTAATATACTCCCGTTTCGTTTATTTAAATTTTAAAAAATGTTTGTACTTACAATTGTTTTATAGAGCGAATATATTCGTTTTTTATAAATATTTGTTGGTTTTATCTTAGTATTAAACATCACCATCAAATAATTAATATTGTTAAATAAATTCTCGAATATTTGGTTACTATTTCAATTTCTGAAATCTTCAAGTGATTTATTCAGTTTTTTTTTCGAATGTAAGAAATAAATTTTTACAAATAATTTGGTAAATATTTCCTTGTTCATTTTTTAAATTTGGTGAATACACTTTCACTTCACAAAAATCACTTTCACTAAAAAGAGAAGCGCTTTCAACTTCACTTTACTTAAATGTTCACCGAGAATGATTTTATTATCGGTAAAAGAATTATACCACATTTTGTAAGAAAAATAACTTTCTAAATTTTCTCTAATTCAAGCCTTCTAATATCTTGTATGAGACGAAGAGAAAAATCAAGTTACAAGAAGAGAACTTTTTGCATAAAGAGGTAACAATTACATTCAAAACAACAAGCAGGCCTGGAAAAGAGTAGCTTAGCATAAGAAAAATTTTGGATTCCATAAATACATTAAAAAAATTTGTTACAAAATATCAAAACCTACTACGGAAACTCGCTCTGTTAAGGTTTCTGACGATTTACTTTTTTCAGATCAGCTTAGTATAATAGCTAGTGTGTGGGCTTATTACACGTAAGGCCAGGGTTCAAATCCAGGTCAGGCATGAAAACAACTTTTTTCTTGTTTTAATTTTATACGTACATACTAGGGATGCCAATCGGCAAATCCCGAATCAAAAAATCCCGGGATTTTCGGGATCCCCTAATCCCGAATACCGGGATTTCTTAAAATTTGTCCCGGGATTTTTCATGATTGTAAATTCATACATATATACTTTATAAAGTAAGAAAAAAATTGAGTTTACGGCATTGTTTTTTTATTTAATATTAACACACATGTAGTTTTCAAGTGTATCATGCAACAATTAAGTGAACTTCACTCGACTTCGAACTGAATAATAACCCAATTTCCATTGTTAAAAAGTTAAACATTGCCCTCGAAGTACACTAAAATCTGTTAATACGATAGATTAATAGATTTGTTTGAATGTCGAGGTGTTAGAGGTGAATAGATATATCCTGCATATAACTACCATGGAACCATTTTGCCCACAAGTGTAGATTGCCAAAACTGTCTTTCAGCGAAAAATGTTTTTGTTCCCATCAAAATTAATGCTTTTCGATGAAATATTAGAGTCTTTGATCTTTTTAAAAAATTACTTAAAACAATGAATATAATTAATATATACATATATTTTAGACACTAAATAGTGTTCTTAAAAGGATAGGTATTTGTTTCTTCACTGATGTGTTTATATGTATGTACGTATATGTACATATACATATATGTATGTAGACACAGATGCAATATTTTTATTTTTGTTAATATACGCTTTTTTGTTACCTTTTGTTCTGTTTTTTATTTTTTTTATTTTATAGCATGTGTATTGTGATAAAAATCAAAAATTAATGAAATTTTTAATAAAATAATTGTTTTTAGCTTTTTTTATTAAGAGAAAATCCCGAAATCCCGAAATATTTCGGGATTTTTCGATCCCGCATTGTCCCGAAAAATCCCGGGTTTTCGGGATCGGGATTTCGAAATCCCGAATCCCAGTATTTTTTAAAATCAATCCCGTTTGGCATCCCTAGTACATACTACATATTTCAATTAGAAATATGTTTTTCTTTTTTTAATTTTTTCTAATATACACTGCGGTTCAACAGGATAGAACCAACATATTTTAAAGTAAAAAAACTGTATAAATTGCAAATACAGATTGAATAAAAAATTTTGTTTTGCAGAAAGATAGTTGATACTGTAAATGATAATTTAAGCACAAAAAATTTTATAAAAATGAATTATAACGGTACTTTTTCACTTTCTTTGTAGTCAAGTATAAAGTTTTTCATTTATTTGTTGGTTCAACAGAATAGAACCACGTGCATTTTTAACGTAAATCAGTAGGCTGTTGTAATGAAGCTTTATAAAAACCAAATATAATTAAAATCACAGTTTGTGACTGCAGTTATCTAAATCCATATGTGAAGAAAGAGTTCTTTAAATTCGTCGGAAATAGTAAAAATTTATGTTTACCATCCTAAAATTATTCTTATCGCGAAATCGATAGACAAATAGGACGAACTCATAATGTGGTAATGAATTACATAAAACATCATGAAACATGTAATAAAAATTACAAAGGAGGTACTCAGACAGCTCTAACACCACAGGATAAGCAAAAAATTCTTCGAATTGCCTTAAATTCAGCCCATTCTACCTCTAAAATTAAGCATTTAGCAGGAGTTAAAGCAAGTAAATCAACAGTTCTTCGCGCTATTTTAAGCAGTGAACATTTACAAGTCCGAAAACTAAATAAAAAACCTCTATTAAATGCAATCCGTCAACAATAGCGCCCTCAGTTTGCCAAAGATCATATGGCATGGGATGTTCAATTACATAGGGGGCGTTATGCTGTGATGGCGGCTCAGAAATTTTTCGTTCTTACGCATATCGTGAAAATAAAAGTTATAGCCATCCAAATTAAATTTTTTTATCAGAAAAAAATTACTTTTCGCCAATCGTTATCGCTTAATAGTCTTTGAACATCCCATGCCATATGATCTTTGTCAAACTGAGGGCGCTGTTGTTGTCGGATTGCATTTAATGGAGGTTTTTCCTTTAGTTTTCGGACTTGTAAATGTTCACTGCTTAAAATAGCGCGACGAATTGTTGATTTACCTGCTTTAACTCCTGCTAAATGCTTAATTTTAGAGGTAGGGTGGGCTGAATTTGAAGCAATTCGAAGAATTTTTTGCTTGTACTGTGGCGCTAGAGCTGTCTAAGTACCTCCTTTGCAATTTTTATTATATGCTTCACGATGTTTTATGTAATCCATTACCACATTGTGACTTCGTCCGATTTTTCCACCGATTTCGCGATAAGAATAATTTTCAGAATGGTAAAAGTCATTTTTTACCATTTCCGACGAATTTAAAGAACTCCTTCTTCCCATATTGATTTAGCTAACTGCAGTTACAAACTGTGACTTTAATTTTATTTGGTTTTTATAAAGCTTTATTACAACCGCCTACTAATTTAGGTTAAAAATGCACGTGGTTCTATTCTGTTGAACCAAAAAATAAATGAAAAATTTAATACTTGACTATAAAGAAAGTGAAAAAGTACCGTTATAATTCATTTTTATACTATTTTTTGGGTTCAAATTATCACTTACAGTATTAACTATCTTTCTGCAAAACAAAATTTTTTATTCTATCTGTATTTGCAATTTATACAGTTTTTTTAATTTAAAATATGTTGGTTCTATCCTGATGAACCGCAGTGTATTTCATATTGAAATACATATGTACATAAAAAATTAAAACAAGAAAAAAGTCATTTTGATACCTGGCCTAGGTTTCGAACCGTGGTCCTAAGCGCAATAAGCCGACACACTACCTACTAGACTACAGCAACCCAAACATTTCTGCTTTATATTCAGTTTTAGTTACTTTGACGGAATGTATTGCAATTTTTTTATACTCAAATAACTGTAATATTAAAAGTAAAAACAAAACTAGGGCTTCCCCGTTGTCCTCTTCCTATCATAACCAAGTGACGCATTTCGATTATGCATACTTTGTACTAACATTGTATGTATTAACATAATGATAATGAATGTAAATTATATATTTTATTTAAAACTTAAAAAAATTGTATTTGTAAGTTAAGTGTTTATGAATAAAAAAAAATTGTTATTCTGCAACACAGAATTAAAACTGCATTACTTTTTCAATCCCTATTTGTGATGTTTGTGTGATTTTTTTATCTTTTTAATTTTTTTTAAATATACAATAAAATTGAAATATGTACATACAAAATTTAAAAAAAAAAATATTTTTTGATGTCTACTCGGGATTTGAACCGCGGCATTACATGTAAAAAGCCAAATAACCACCTACTTTAACTACTGCAACATCAAATTAATTATCTGTATACGGTCTATAATAAAGAGGTCGACAAAAACTAATCGCGTACTGCTCTCTTCCTTACAAACAATGCTGTTTTCCCACAAAAGGATTTACAGTGGATTTCAAAATCTGAAATCTCAGAAAATTTCAAAATCTGCTATGAAAACGCGCGCTGTTAAGGGTTCTGGCGATTGATTTAAAAACAATTTACATTGTCTGCCCATGTTGTCCTGTTTTCCTACAAAAGGACACTTAGTGGATTTTGAAATCTGTAATCTCAGAAAATTTCAAAATCTAGTATGAAAGCGCGCGCTGTTAAGGATTCTGGCGATTGAATTAGTTAAAGGGACGTACAATGCTTTAAAAATAATTTACTTTGTCCGCCCATGTTGTCCTGTTTTCTCACAAAAGGGCATAGAGTGGATTTTAAAATCTGATATCTCAGAAAATTTCAAAATCTAGTATGAAAACGCCCGCTGTTAAGGATTCTGGCGATTGATTTAGGTAAAGGGACGTACAATGCTTTAAAAACAACTTTCATTGTCCGCCCATGTTGTCCTGTTTTACCGCAAAAGGCCTTACAGTGGATTTTAAAACCTGAACTCTCAGAAAATTTCAAAATCTAGCATGAAAACGCCCGCTGTTAATGATTCTGGCGATTGATTTAGTTACACTACAATTTTCATTGTCCGCCCATGTTGTCCTGTATTCCTACAATATTGATTTATTTATCGGATGACTATAGCTTTCCGAAATGTGTGATTATCTGTTAATTGTAGTTCTTATTACGGAATATTTTGCAACAGTGATTAACTATAGGACTTATTTGATCAACTTTTGCTTTTTGTTTTATTATTTTACCCGGGAATTTTTCATGTTTTTCTTTCCCAGTCTTAAATTAATTATTTAACAGAGTTCCGTTAATAACATAACAGAGCTCTGTTAGTTCTGTTAATAACATAACATAGTTCTGTTAGCTAACATGAGAGATAGATTTTAAAATTTATCTTCACACACATTCCTCTTTAATAATAATAAAAAATACTTTTGAATATTACAATAATCTTATTCGAAGCCATAAATACATACTTATGAAGAATATTGGAGAATACCAAATGCGGTTGCAATAGCAATTCACTAAATCCCATGAATATATTCACATTTTAACGTTTTCAATCTTATGAATGAGGAATATGTTATTTAGTAAAACTAAAACCAGAGATGGAAGATATGATTTGTTTCAAAATAAAACATTTGATTTGACAAGAGCATATCGTTAAACAAACGGTCAATATTTTCCCTACGACATGACGTTATGATGATTTCGTTAAAACTGAAGTTATATAAATCTTTTAATTACATTTTATAATTGCGGTTAGAAATGTATTTATCGACAGAAATATATGTTTATATACATATGTATATGTATATTTTTAGTAAACGCAAGTTATTAAATTGGTGGTTTTCGGTGAAAACCCACTTAGATAACATCCTGAGATATCTGTCATTCGATTAACATATGGGCAATCCATTATATTGTTACGTTTTTACCTTTTAAAAACGTTTAATATATGAGCTCGAAGGTTGCAAATAAAGTAAAAATTAATTGGTGTTTAATTTTAATTAAAAAATTCTATATTATTCACACAATTCTGTGTGCCGCTGTTCACAACTTTATGTAAACAACAAGAATTGCTTTGTTTGTTATTCCTCTGTTTACACCCAAAAACAAAAACTATTTAAAAAAACAATAACTAAAAAAACAATAACAATAACTATTACCAGACAATTGTTCGATTGATCTCTGTAACGGACATCTTGAAACCAAACACTGCGTCTTCACACAAGACTGACTGAGCTTTTACTAACCCATTCGCCTGCTTTGTCTTGCCTTTTATATGGCAGAGTAAACAGTTTGATGAATGTTTATGATGGCGAATGTTCGTAGCTTCGTCCTCTCGAGATCTCTATAAATGTAAACAGCGTTGTTTTGTTACTGTGTATTTTGTTTACATTTATTCTTGTAGTGTTTGTTGTTGTATTTTTGTTTACTTGTTTACCATTTTTATGCTGGTGTGTGTTGCTATATTACGCAGTGCAATAATTTGTACAATGTTCGTTATTTTGTTTTTGTAGCCTTTGTTTATAATTTTAATGTTAAACGATGTGAGAGCAAAACACCAGTATCTAGATTTTTTTAAATTTTCTTGATATAAACCGATTCTTTGAATACGATTGCTTGGGAATTGCTACGCTGTTCCCCTGAAATATATTTTTTTCTGGTGAATCTAGGTTTATTATAATAACTAACAGAAGGAAGATTTTTGATGTTGCGTTTAATGGAGAAAAATATAGAGACTTGGTCAGTGAAGATATGGTGCCATATCTGTTATGTCTTAACATTAACAGATTTTTTAACATATTGTAATCAATTTAACATATTGTGTGTGTTGGCTTAAAGCCCGGGTTCGTATCCCAGCTCAGACATCAAAACGAAATATGAAAAAAAAAATTTTCTTCGGCAACTTCCTCTCAACAGATTTCTGGCAAAAACTCTAATAGGAAATAAACCTGCCATGAAAAAGTTTCTCAAAAATCTGTCGTTCGGAATCGACGTTAAACTGTAGGTCCCGCCACTCACGTATAAAATTCACGCACACAACATGACTGGTGTGAGAAGCTAGGCTGTAACCCTGACTGAAGGGTTGTAATGGCCAAGTATGTATGTATGTACATATGTATGTAATCAATCGATATCTGTGATAGAAAATACTGAATGAGAGATCTATGATGTTATTCACGCAATTAAAATTGAAGATAAAATCAATTTGTTTGCGTTCCATGGCTTTCTAAAGTAGCGAACAGTTTATGTTTTAATTGCATTTTATCTCTTTAATTAAGTGCAAAATATTTAAATCTTATTTTCAGAAAAATGCCATCCGTTTAAAATGTAATTAATGTGAACTCCACATGGAAATCCTTAAATCATACCCTAACTTGATAATAATTTTTCAACGAATACAACACCGATTTAATTTTTTCAAACAAACTGACTGGCTTGCTGATTTCAAAGTCCTGGCAGAGATGTGAAACCGCATTTTAAATACGATTTTGTTCTCTTAGAGCCATTATTACAAATTCCCGTTAAAGTTGGGTTTAGTTACAAGTAACTTTAGCTAAAGTGAACTTTAAAGTCACCTTTAACTTCTTTTTTAGTTATTACAACCTACAGACAAAATAAAGTTAACTTTAAAAAAAAATATGGCAGTGCCGGAGCAATGTCGATAACATTGCTCAATTAAACAAGTTTTAACGCAGTTTTAAAAGCAGTTGCAACGACGGGCTCCGTTTTTTGTTGTATATGCTCATATTGTTTATATTTGAAGTTGCCATATTGAAAATAAAAAAATAATATTTCAAGTTCAAACATAAACTTTAAAAGTTAAAGGTAGGATGATCCTAAATTTAGCTTAACGCTCGCTCCCACCAAATTGTCCACTTATAATAATGAAAAAAAAAAAAAGTAATCTGCCCGCTGAAATCCTCCCTTTAGTTAACGGCAAGTTGTAATAATGGCCCTTAATCTTATTAACTATTGATCATGTAATGAAATATAAAATATGTATTTCTTATTGAAATTCTTCCCATTTTTTTATAATTAACCATTACTTTTTATAAAGTGATTATAAAATGTGTATTTAAGGAAAAAAATTCCTTTGAAATCGTTTGTCTTACAAAAACAAGGAAATTGTCTGTGATCGACTTTAACTCTAAGAATATTCCTTTTCTTAAACTGACGTCAACACTCGGAGAATGTCCTCTACTCTTACAGAGTATTGTGTTTGAAAATTAACTTTAGTAATAGTATGCGAGAAATTATTTATTACACGCTAATTACACTTTGCAACAAAATAAAAAAAAATTAAATATACCCAGTTAATGAGATAATGAGAGTCTATGTTGTGAGTTTTGTTGAGAAGAACTCAAAAATATTTTCTTTATACTTCTTGATCACCCCAAACTTGTTTTATTTGATAAAAGCTGTTTTTTGGACTTTACGCACAAATTTATTGATTACACAAACATTTCTGCATCAGTTTTACAAAGGGGAGGGATGGACCTTTAAAACGGTATACATATATATATTATTCGACTTAATATTCTATGAGGTTTGATGATGTAAACTTAGCATATTTTTTCAAGTTTGTCCATTCATAGTAGCAAACTTTAAATAGAAAATATACAATAAGCGGTAAAGTGGTTTTCTTGTGAAGAGATTCACTTCGCTTGATAAAATGGAACAAAAATTACCGTAGTTATTATTTAAAGAGTATAACAGTCGTGTTATATTTTTTATATATGTCATATTATCAAATGAACTTTCAATTAAAAAATTTTCATAATTTTTGATAGATCCTGATTGTGTATTGGAAAATGGGTCAATTTCCCGTTTGAGGGACTACCAGAAGTTGGCCAATGTTTGCGCAAAGCGAAATAATATTATTTGCCATCTAAACTTTTGGAAATTTTTAAACTGAAAGTTCATTTGATAAGATGACATATATAAAAAATATAACACGACTTAAATAATAACTACGGTAATTTTTGTCCGATTTGATCAAACAAGGTGTCAATTTCTTCACAAGATAATGCACATATAGAATGTCATCACTTATTTTATATTTTTTAATTAAATTAAAAATTTTGCAATTAAGAATGGTTAAACTTGAAAAAATAAGAAAAAAATATTTTTTTTCCAAATTTACCCGATCAAAAATCATAACATTTAAGTTTAAACCGTATGTTCATGTATTCCGTTTTTCCCCTTTGTAAAAAACTTTGGATTTTGAAAATAGGTTAAAAAATATTTGGGTAATCAATAATTTGGTGTGAAATTTTGTCAAATAAAACAAGTTTGGAGGGTTTCGAGAAATATAAAAAAAATATTTTTGAGTTCTACTCAACAAAACTCACTATGTCATTAGCCGGGGGTATTTTGACTGTCACGCCGTGTTATTAAACTTCTGGGGCACTTAGTCGCAATGGTGAAGTACTTTAACTGTAAGATAACACAAATGAAACGTAGATTATATCAAAGAATATGGATGTAAAGAATACGCATCATGTAGGAGTAAAATTTCTTATGGCGGATCGTAATATTAAGACCCGCTCTCACCAAAATATTTTTAAAAATCATTTCTTGATGAGAGGGAGGAAGACAGAAAGAAAATGAACACAAACAAAGAGCGTAACAATGTGTTGCTCTCATCGTACGAATGTACATGTGTATGTATTCTTGTGTTTTTTGATTTAGTTGTCGATCAGACTGCGGCAAGAATACATGTGCTGTGGATGCTTTATCATTTTATTTCAGAATAACACTCGAAGAATATTTTGTGTTAAAAATCTTCTATGTCATTAGCTGGGCGTATTTTATTTTGTCCCATAGTATAAATTTTTTAATTGCTTTGGAATGCTCGTTGTTTTTCTTTTAATAAAAAATGGTTTTATATACTTTTTATTTTTATTTATCTAAAAAACATGGCCCTTTTTTTAAGCCAAAGGTGGATAGCCTTATGTTCTTTTAATAATAAAATCGATGTTTTATTTTATTTTTATTTATCCAAAATTATTACGCCAAAGATAGACAGCTTTACATATGTATGTTGATGAAATGAAAATAAAAATAGAGTATATTACTAACACTTTTATATGGCTGTAAATAAATAAATTCTCTCAACTTATTTTCTCTTTCTCACTCACTAATCCATAACCATAGGCATGTGTTAACCTAGAGGAAAATTGTTAGTAATAATGTCAAGTCTACTTATTAACCCAATGATATGTATATGCGATCGGAAAATATAGAAAAATTGTACTACACTAAGACACTAAGACACCGTATTTAACTTGGCAAGTATTCTTCCAAAAATCGAAATCATTTCTCATTGATATTAGTGAATACTATTGTGACATTTCTTTGGGTGTATCATTGAAGTCTGAAAAAAGCGACATGAACCTTCTTCTTTAAAAACTGACAATATTTTTACGCTCTTTTTAACGAACATTCTTGATGTTCGTGTCCTATGTGTGTAAAAAGCCGAAGATGTTCTTACCCTGAGGGACATTGGTGCCGACGTCTGTTTTTAACACCAGAAAAATAAATAAAAAAGTGGTCAAACAACAAAAACGCACGATGAGAACAACGCATTGTTACGTTCTTGGTTTCTGTATCATTCCCTACTATCTTTCCCCCCGCGTCTTGAAATATTTTTGAAAAATTTTCCAAAATATGTTAAAATGCACATTCTTTATACTTTATTTTCTTTGATTATATCTATATTTAGGGTGCCCTGGTAGTTAGTGGGTAGTGAGCTAGACTTTTAGAATAAGGTGTGAATTCGATTTCCACCAGAGAGTCTGGTCGGTTACATTACACCGAGCAGAAGGTCAAAGTAAACTAATAATTAGCGTGAGGGTCGTGAGTTCGATTCCCACCAGAGACACAAAGTTACTCAGCTCGTATATAATTAAATATAATTTGTAATTGTATTGTAATAAATAAATAAATAAATAAATATCCATATTTAGAATTAAAAAAGCTTCCTTTACACTCAAGGCGAGTAATACTCTGCTAAAACTTTACATTATTACAGTTATAAATTTGTACAGAAAATATTTTGGTTCTTTTACTCTTAACACTTAAATAAACGAAGTCAGATACAGGTTTTTATTAATCGTCCTTCAGCCTTTACTAGTAAATTTATACCACATTTAACTTTTATTTATTTTTACTTTCTTTATTCTTTTTAATGAGAAATAAAAATAGAAATAAAATCGGATGTAAAAATACACATACATATATGTGTATGTATACAAGTCAACGGAGAAAAACAAAAATTATGAGAATAAATAATAGAAATAAAATAATAATACCATCTCTGTTTATTTAGCATAGTCTTTTCACTCAACTGTAGTATTCCCAGTGGTTTAGTGAATTAAAAACTTCAGTAAGGAATCATTCTTGATATAGAACAAGTTCTTCGTTCTCAATGGACTACAATATATATTTCATATAAATTATTACACTTTTGACAAACTTAGATTTAGATTTAGAGAAAACTGCATATACATAAATCTCTGTCCTTATAAAGAACAACAATAGTAATACAACAGTGATAATGCTATTGTAGTTTCGATTTATTTTGAAGAAATAAGATGCCAAATAAACAATCATAGAATATAAATGGCCGCATTCATGTAATGCTTTTGGTCAACATAGCTTAGTTCGCAAATTTCGTTGCATAGATCAGTTCGAAGTTTTAGAATGTATTTCAGCGGTAAAATCGAATGCAATTGGTTCTGGTGATTTAGATCCTTTGTTTTTAAAAGTTTTGAAAAACAAAACTTCTGCGATATTATACCCACTTATTCAATCCTTCCCATTTCCCAAAACGAACAATGAGTTCAGGTCAATTGCTATCCTTCCTTTTTTGTCCAAAGTAATGGAAACATTATAGCTAGGCAAATCAATATTTATCTGGAAAGTCATAATTACTTAACTGTTAGTCAGTCGCGTTTCATGAAAGGTAGGAGTAGTACTACTGCTCAATTAAATGTTGTTGAGGATCTTAGATTGGATCTAGATGAAAATAGTGTAGTGTTTT
Organism: Sarcophaga subvicina; assembly: GCA_936449025.2. Taxonomy (NCBI): domain Eukaryota; kingdom Metazoa; phylum Arthropoda; class Insecta; order Diptera; family Sarcophagidae; genus Sarcophaga; species Sarcophaga subvicina. The sequence goes on from OW388083.2 coordinate 29,539,268, forward strand.
TAGTTCTTCTTGATCACACCAAGGCTTTTGATACAGCCGATTACAAAGTTCTATTGAAAAAGCTCCAGAAACTGTTTACTTTTTCTAATTCTGCCGGTAGTTAAATTTTTACTTATCTGTTGGACAGATGTCAAAAAGTTAATTTAAATGGAAATAATTCAGATCCGTTTAATATTAGTAGCGGTGGTCCCCAGGGTTCAATAATGGGGCCTCTGTTGTTCTGTATGTATATAAATGATCTACCAGATGTTTTGGTTGACTGTCATGTTCATGTATATGCTGATGATGTGCAGCTTTATACCAGTACTCGTAAGGACCCAGCCAGCATTTTTGGAAATTTTTAATCAAATCCGAGTCTTTTTTGATTCTTCTGCGCGATTAAAAAGCTAGTACATGCGCTCATTTTCTGATCATGTGATACTTGTGACTACCCGCGACTCTTCTTAAAAAGTCATTTATGAGTCATTTTCTATATTAGTTTAGAGTAATTTTCGAACCTTTTTCCAGTAGCCTTATGATAATTTTCGAATAGCTTTCTGGTCATTTATTAGTCTTATTTACTTTAGTTTATGATTCTTTTTCGAGTTGTCTTTCAGACATCGTTTAATCGCATACGAGTCTTTTATGAGTAATTTACCTTCATGATCTGTTTTTGAGTACTTTTTTAATCGTGTAACTGACTAATAAGTTTGTGATCACCAAAAGTACTCTAAAAATACTTAGCAAGGCCATTTTTCTAAAAACAATCTTCCAAATGCTAGCTGGGGAGAATATTGATTCTTGTTTACACTCTATTAACCGTGATTTGCAGAGATTGACAGTTGGCCTCGGAAAATGCATCAGTCCCTGAAAGTCCAAATGTATTATGCTTTCAAACACCAAACCAGTCATACCTGAATTGAATATCAAGGAAAATATAATTGACTTTGTCAAGTCTGCAACCAATCTGGGGATTGTCTTTAATGACAGATTATCATGGTCTAGCCATATAAGTGTTGTTGTCGGCAGAATTTACAGCATGCTTCGAAATTTATGGGCTGTCATAGATTCGTGTGCAACTTGCTAAACCGTATTTAACTCCTGTGCTTTTGTATGGTCGTGAAGACTTCGCAAACTGCGAAAGTAATGACAACCGGGAACCTAACTTGACATACAACAATATAGCAAGATATGTCTTTCTTAAATGTCGTCGGGATCATATTTCTCATTTAGCGTACCAGATATTTAGAGTGAAATTTGATAATCTTTTGAAAATTGAATGCCTCATTCTATTCCATAAAATTCTTAACACGAAACAGCCGAAATATTTATTAAGCACAATTAAGTTTGCTAGATCTTTATTCAACAACGGTATAGGACTCTTCTTTCACAGCGACAGTTTATTATACACATCACAAGTATTTGGAATTCCCTCCCAACTACATCCAAAAGTTAGCCAATGCAAATGTGTTCCAAAAGGAGTTATTTAAATTATTCTCTTAATAAAAAGTTTTTACGTTATTATGTCGGTTATTATATCGGTTAAATATTTATTATTACTTTTTAGACCGATTTTTGTAAATATTTTTTTTTAATTTGTTATAATATTGTTACATAAATCGAAACGACCTAATATCGTTTAACAATAAAAACGATAAACAAAAGCTACCACCCTGCAGGAGATTGAACTTGTACCTAACTAGTACAAAAACCACCAGTAGTAGTACTCAACTGTCAAGTTTTCTATACCATCTTAATGATCAAATTAGCATTGAGTGTGTTTGATAGTTTGGTACTGATATATTTGGATGTAATTGGGAGATTTCGAACCACTTTATTACTAATTCCTTTGTATTGAAAAAGTTACCAAAATTTGGTAGGTTCCTTTGTTGGTTATGTGAAAAATAATGGCTAAAAAATTATATATTTTATAATTATTTATTAAAGTATTTAAAAAACTTTAAATAACAATATCCATATAAATCATAGTTTAATATATATAATTTAATATAATAAAAAACAGTCCCAATTTTTCAAGGCTGGCTAGACCTTATCACAATGTGAAATTTTAAATATTAAAATATTTTAAAGCACTAAAAAAACTACGCTTTGTACTAAAATTTATTTAAATAATATTTTAAAGCAAAAATAAAATACAGGCCCATTTTTTCAAGGTTCGCTGGACCTTATCACATTGTGAAATTTTAAATTTTAAAATATTTTAAGGCACTAAAAATAACTACGTTTTGTAGTAAAATTCAATTAAATAACATTTTAAAGCAAAAATAAAAACAGGCCCAATTTTTCAAGGCTGGCTAGACCTTATAAAAAAATGTAAAGTTTTAAATAATACAGTTTAAAATTAAGTCATTGCCCAGTGGATGAATCATTTTGTTCATTTTTTAACCTTTCCAAGCGGTTGGCTTTAAAAATTTTTTTTCTGAAGCTGGAGAGCTTTTCTTAAACCTATATAGTGTCTATATATGTGTCCGTATAGAACAAAAATTATTAGGACTTTTTGTTGAAAAGTAGCAGTCATTAATAAATCCTCCAACTATTTCACCTCTAACATACGCAAAGTTATTTTTTACAATTTTAATTTCCTATAAAAACTTAAACCCGGTGTAAACTAGTGCCAGCTGTATCAGTACTTGTACTAGTAGCTTTTAGAGAATTGACGCTTAATCTCCTGCAGGGCAGCTACACCAACACAATACAACACGACACAAATACACACTAATGAATACATCGAACACGTTCCAAGTAAACCAACAACAACAAGCATGAGGGATGGACAAGTGTGCAAAATACACAAGCAACAATGCGGTCGCTTTAGAATTATCTAGAAGGCGAGAACAAGAACCTTCCACATCGAGAACGTTCATCATACTGATTACGTGCGTATATAAAAGGGCAGTAGGACCAGCAGCGAGTCAGTGATAATTCAGTCAGTCTGGTGACGCGTTGCGGTTGGAACGTACAAGCGGCATTGCTTGCAAAAAGGTTGTAAGCAGAGAAGATCTAACGAACAGTTGTTAGTGTTAACGCGGTCAGAAGTGTGAAATAGAATAGTGTACAAGCAAATTGTTGTTGTATCGTTAAGTTGTAAACAGTGACACAAACATAGTGTGAATAATAAAGAGAGTTTAAGAAAAACTAAAGACATATTTGTATTTACTTGGTTTGCAATTAACGAACTCATATATAAACGTTTTTAAAAAGGTAAAAACGTAACAATATTTTATCTTTTAATTTTTTATTTACTTCTGAAGTATTGTTAGTTCTTTAAATTGCTTTATATTATATTTTTATTTATATTTAAATTTAATATTTACATTAATTTTTTATTTTTAATTATTTTCATATATTTAATTAATGTTAGTTTTTATCTTATTGCTCCTAAGCATAACACAATCATATAAGACTAATATCTTGTTGTGTTATGTTAATTATAATAAATAAAATAAAATAAATTAACTCCATCTCACTTTCCTTTTCAGTAAGATGACCTTACATTGTTTTGTGAGATGTGAGGATGACTTTAAGAGCTTTTGATGAGATCTTTTAAAGAGAACGAAATCAAGTTCAGATAAAGTGCACAAAGTTCTCGTTAGGAAAGCAATTTGTGTTATTTTCATTTAAGGACATAGTAGTTAGTTTTTGGAACGTACTTTTTCCTAAAAAAGATGTAAATATTCACGTACAGTTACATGCTAAATTCAAAACAAATGATTTCATTTGAACATGAAACTAATTTTATGGAGATGTCTTCTGCAGTTGATATAGAAGTCCGTCAGCCATTCGATATTTAAATTTGCACCTCTCCTTTAAAGAAATAGAATAATTTTTAAATAGCAAAACAAAACATCTATTCATTGAGAAGGTGATTTATTTCTTTTGTTTTTTTTATTTTCTTCTAAACAAACTTCAGAGTTTGAAGCAGTCGATAATTTCCTATCCTGTAAAAAATAAAAAAATATATATATATTTGACTATGTTACTATTTTTCAGTACATCATGAATTGATTTCAATCTGAGGTAAAATATTTCAAATTCACAATGGCGGATACAATATGGCGACCTAAATTTTAAAACACTTGCAGATTTACATGAAAATTAGTGTACAGAAATTTTTGAGGTGGTTAATTTCGAATCTGAGGTCAAATTTTTCAAATGAGGGATTCAATATTCAATTATAAAATTTAATATGATTTCAATGGATAAAGTTGTTAACTATGTATGTTAACTTTTTTTGTCTAAAACCTCAAAATAGAAATAAGTGAAAACTTTCGTACAACCTATAAATTTTTTAATTTTTTAAAAAAATTACACTATGCTACAAAAAGACAAAAATAAATACACCCAGCTAATGACATAGTGCAAATTGTGAGTTTTGTTGAGTAGAACTCAAAAATATTTTTTTTTATATTTCTTGAACCCTACAAACTTGTTTTATTTGACAAAAACTGTGTTTTTTTACTTAAGGCGCAAATTTATTTATTACACAAACATTTCTAAAGCGATTTCCAAAATTAAAATCTTCTTAGAAAGGAGAGGGATGGGCCTTTAAAATGATGTACATACATATATTATTTGACTTAATATGCTATGAGGTTTGATGTGGTAAACTTTACAAATGCGAATTTTTTTAATATTTTTTCGAGTTTGTCCATTCATAGTGGTAAACTTTAATTAAAAAATATGAAATAAATGACATTCTGAAAGTGCATTATCTTGTGAGACGATTGACAATTCGCTTGATCAAATCGGATAAAAATTATCTTTTTCATCATTCATTATTTTTCTTTTGTTTAGTTTTTGTTTAATAATTTTTATGTTTTCTTATAAAATAGAATTCAAAAATTTTTTCTTAAAATTCATAACATTGTTTAAATATATTGGGGTACCTAGACTTATGCTGTACACTGTATATTGGGGTACCCAGACCAAAATGTTCATTGTATGGACATCGATTTAATTACATACTATTACTACACACTTCTTACTATATTCTTCAGTTTTGTCAGCGAACGGTTTGAATGCATACGCTCGATAATCATGTATTTATTGCTTTTTCCATGCATTCATTGAACATCAATTTCTATTGATGATGTTTTGTTCACATTTGCTGTTTATGTTGATTGTCTTTTGCATACTCCTTTGTTATAATGTGGAATTATTTTACGATATGAATCATCATATTTTTAAAAATAATCCAATCGGCACATGCATTACTTGTTTGTAAAGCACAGATGAAAATCATGGTACAATTGTATTTTTTATGGTACATGTTTGTCTTTAATTTTGTTTAAACATTTCACTTTTATAAACCACTTGTTCAATAATGTTCTAAATTCAGTATTTTTGTTTAAATCGTTATTATTATCTTTTTCAACATCATGTACTTGTCCATTTTTTGTTTGAATCAGCGTTGCCATAATGATGATTTTATCATATTTTTTATGATTTTTCTTCCAAAAATATGATTTTTTTCCAAAATTATGATTTTTTTAACCATATCTTTTATGTTTCACTTAAGTAATTAATTACAGTTCCGGTTACGTTTCATGCATTGTGTGGATTGATCTAATTGGCTATATTCACACGAGCACAATTGTGCTGGCAGCAAATGATAGTTTGTTGGCAAGAGGGGTGAAGAGAATGGTTTTTCGGTGGCGTAAAGTTTCCACCAGCTACAACCCCGCATCACCATCACAAAACTAATGCATACACATTTTTAAAAATCAGGGTTGGCAATTTTTTTTTCAACAGAGTTGATTTACTCGTTAGTTGCATTTGAAACAATGAACATGATGACAAAGAAAGGAGGATGATCGCATAAAAGCATTTCCCTTTTGGATTTTTTTTATCTTTATTTTGAAATCATTACACGTCTTTGTTGTTTTTCCATTTACAGATTCCTCTTTCTTATTGCGTTTAGTAAAAGAATGATCTTTTTAAAATCAATATTTATTTAATGTTGTCAATTCAACGAATATTTTCTTAATTAACCAATCTTTAAAAACGAAAACTTATTTATACTTGACAAAAATCTGATAATTTAACGGGATGAACAGGATTAACAATAAGAGAATATTTGATAATTTATAAGTTAAGATTAAAAAGAGATAATTTGTAATTAGGAAAATAGTTGATATTAAAAATAAAGAGTATTACATAATGAATGATATTTAAGAAAATATTTGATAAAAATGAAAATTAAAGAAAAATGTTAAAATAAGAATAAAGTAAGTTAGTGAATTACAATTAATGTATTATAATGTTAGAGTGGCGTACATATGTATGTTTAGACATAACTCTTTGCTATACATTGTGCTGTCATTTAGAAATTCCAATAAAATATTTGTGAATAAACAAAAAGATTTTTGTAAATAATTAGTAAAACAAAAATAAATGAATTGAAAACAATTATTAATCGAATTTGTGAAATTCCACATAGAATAATTTTAAAATTATTCGTCTATTTGTTGTGTACACTTAAAAAGCCAGACATCAAATGAATGCGAAAACACTAATCCATACAAAGCTCTGTATACGTATACATTTGTTGCCAAACGAATATTCATCCCGTGTAAATTGAAAAGAACAAAAATTGTGCGACTAAAAAATGTGCTAATGTGAATTGGCTCATTAAGGTACAAATGCACAAAAATGCAGCACTGATTATTTTCAAATGTTAAACGGCTTTTACACAACGCATATCAGTAGAAACTAACTTGCACTGTGTAAAAGCTCTATTAGTAAATCTACAAAAATATATACACATACACAAATATAACGTAACTTGAAATAGTTGCATTTTTACGTAGTTTTATTTATGTTTTACAAATAAAAGAATCCAAAGCGAAGTTCGCAATTTGAAAAGGTATCGGAACTTTTAGAATATAAACCAAAAAAGATGTTACATCCGGCACAGACTAGTTGGTTGTCTTTAAAAGCAGTTGTAGTACGAGTTCTTGAACTTTGCGAGCCCCTCAACATTTTTTTGCTTCCAATATAGACCATATAGATAGTGCTAACATAATTAATAACAGATTAAATGATATGAAGAAGATTTACTTATGTTTCTTGAAATATATACTTCACGATATAAACAGTGTAAACAAAATGTTTCAAAGTACAAACTCCCAAATTCAAAAAATGTTTTCTGAAACGGTACGTTTATACTTAAAAATATTAGATCATTTTGTTAAGCCAATGTATGTAAACACTGATTTCAATATTGAGGCAAACATTGAAAATAAAGACGTTTTTTAAACGCCGAAGATGTATATTTAGGAGTATTTGTAAAAAAAAAAAAGATTTCTGAAACAAAATTTACCAATAGTGAATTAACTGAATTCCCTAATTACTGCGTTTCATTTTACATTGAGTTTTGTGAACAATTAACCAAACGTTTTAATTTTAAAGATACTTCCTTAAAAGAAATGTCATCTATTGATCCACATAATATTATTAATAAGAACGTTTCTTCATTGTCTCCACTAATAGAAAGATTTTCAAATTTAGTTAATGAAAATGATTTTCAAAACCTAGACGATGAATTTAGAGAGCTTCTTCACATAGATTTCAAAGAATATTCTCAAACCTTAGAAAATATTAATTCTGAAGATTTTTGGGCCAGAGTTTCTAAAATAACTCGTGTTGATAACGATTTAGTTTGACAAAATTTGTGTTCAGTATACTTTGTCTTCCCAGTTCATCCGCAAACGTTGAACGAATTTTTTCTAAAGTTAATTTAAATAAAACTAAGTACAGGGACAGGCTTGAAAATGCAACATTAGAAGGTGTTTTGTTTACACAGGATTATTTACTAGTTAAAAGGTGTTCCTGTTATAATCTTAAAATTAATGAAGGAATTGTAAAAAATATGAAACCTTCCCAGGATTATAATTAAATTACTATAGGAAACTACTAAAAGTTTTACAAAACTCTACTTTTCTATTTAGATCTCATTTTTGTACCTTATAAAATTACTACTTACATATCGTCGGCTGGCCTGCGAAATGGCCTATGTGCCTTTTGGGAAATTTGTTTTATTCGCCCATTTTTAAGTCTTATGTGTGGTCCATCTCTATAGCAAAAATTTGTCCAACGTCTCCGCTGGTTCCAAAATTATTGCAAAAATATTTAACTAGTTTTGTATGACTTTCATATAAAAATTATGTTGTTTTTTAGGTCTTCTGAAAAGTTGTTGAAAATTACATAGGCTAATTTGAAGGCCAGACGACAATATGTATGTATGGATTTTTTAAAATTAATTTTAATTAAATTGAATTGTCTTTTATGCATAATACACATATTTATTTTTTGTTTAGTTTGTATATAATATTTTTGGTAAAACATGTAATTAATTGAAAATTGTTTGATTATCGGGTTATATCATATCCTCAAGAATAAAGTTAGTATATGATAACAAAACCCGATAACCAATAAATGCAATACACTTTTATTTTTTAATGTTTTACAAATAAAAGTTAGAAAGTGATGATTTTTCCCCCAAAATATTATTTATTTTCCTTAAAATGATGATTTTTCACCAGAATCTTCTGGCAACACTGGTTTGAATAATATAATTGTAAAGTTAAGAAAAATATGGTGAAGACAAACATGGATTACTGGCTGATATTGTTTAAATGGTACAATAATCTATAAAAAGTTTAATAACAATAAAAATCATCTAGAAACTATCCATTTTATTCTTCTGCTGAATATTTTACAGAAATGATTTGTCTAGTTTCGAAAAATTAACCAATTGTGTTCAATTGTGCTTATGTATCTAAAATTACCACAGCGGAAATAGTTTATCCTTATAGTCTAGGTTCGAACGTTCATTTCAAAACGCGTTTTTCAACATTCGGTAATTGTCTTGTATATATTGGTGAGGAACCTTGCTTATTGAGATCTACTCTTTAACAAAAGGGGAAGCTGCCTAACTCTCTTATGATGTTATTAGGAGGTGCAATGGGCCCAATGCGGCCTAAGTGTGTCCACCAACAAGAAAATTTTTCTTGGATGGGCAGCCACCTCTACCTACCTACCTACCTACCTACCTATTAGGAGGTGAGAAAAAGCCTCTTATATTTTCTTAGTTCAAGCAATTTAAATATTACTCCAGCTGTAGTTTTAACTGAAAGTCGTTGTACTAATTGTCTTGACTATAACTAACCCAACCTCTGGAATCTGTAGTCTATTTCATGTATGTAGTCTATTTCACATGCCATAGCAAGTAAAAAAAACTTCTTAACTACACCATGTAGATCAATTACACTTTGCTTTTGTTCGAGAAGTAATTACTACGTACTGTATGGGACTTCCCAGGAATGATCTGTATATATATAAATAGATACAACCATAATAGATGATTTAAATTAATTCAGTTATCTTGGGATATGATTGTATGATTGTACAACAGAGGATTGTGCGAGAATATTGACAATCGTTTCCAAAAAGCCCGTCAGTTATTTGGCCTTTTTGGAGCTAGTCATCTCCTTCTCTGCGTATATAAATTACAATATTAAATGCAAATAAAAAATCAATAAAGACAAGTACAGTACCCGGAGGTCGAATTGACCCATTGTATAACTTCCTAGTTTCTCACACCACTTATGTTGTGTGTTAATTTTATAAATGAGTGGTGGGACCTACAGTTTAAAGTCGACAGATTTTTGAGAAACTTTTTCATGGCAATTTTATTTACTCTCCGAGTGGAGAGAGGAAGTCGCCGAAGGAATACTTTTTGTATTTTGTTGTGAAATCTGGCCTGGGGCTCGTACCCTGGCTTTTACAATCCATACTCTTGAACGTTTGCGAAACTTGGAAAGTTTGTTGTTCTGGGCAAGATAGATTTGTTCATATCCCAGGTCAGACATCTTCAACAAAATGAAATATGATTTCCTGGAATTGAATGAATTTCTAGACTATAATAAATTTCAAGACAAACATTGTAAAGAAATTGATATCAAATGGATCTCCAATATTAGTATTTTTCAATACGCTGCTTGTTTCCTACATCCGCTAACAAATCGAGGTTTGGGAAAAATCACATTAACAGATTTTACAGAAATTTTATTATTTTGCAAATTTCAGATGGTCAGGACTGACTATTATCCCAAACAAATAAAATACACAACCAAGGTTAAAATAATAAATATTCTGAAAACAAATTGGAGCTATTTTATATACTACGACTACGCAAATAACACAAGCGCTGGAAAAGGATAAAAACTTCCCACAGACAATCGGTATTCTATTCCGCTTGAGAAATAAATATTTAGAAATTCTCGCCACTAGTGCTGCTTCCGAGCGAGTTTTTCTGCGACAGACAATATTTTTACTGAAAAAAATAAATTCAGTGAATAATATATTGTTCTTAAATTCAATTTATAATTACGAACAATAAGTAACTTATTCTAAATGATCCCATATTTAGTATCGTGTTTATGTAAAGTATCGGTAATGTAGTTTATATTTGTAGAACAGATTTCCCAACGTTAAAGTAAACAGAATAAAGAAAATAGTTTTCACCTCTGAGGCACGCGTCAGTCGTTAAGGTTACTATCTTATATTTCGGTATCTAACAGATGGAATTTTTAATAGTACTCAATGTTTTTTGACTGCATTTTCCAAAACATTTTTAAAAAAGGTAAGTAAAATTCAAGATACATCAAAAATTTTGAAAATAATTAAATATATAAAAAATATAACACTAATGTTGTACTATTTGAAAAACAAATACGTTAATTTTTGTCCGATTTTATCTCTTCACGAAATAATGAACTTTCAGAATGTCATTAATTATTTCATATTTTTTAATTATATTTGGACATTAAGAACGACTAAACTTGAAAAAATAAGAAAAAAAAACATTTTTCCAAGTTCACCCGATCAAAACTCATAACACGTAAGTTTGAACCATATGTTTATTTATACCATTTTAAAGACCCATCTTTTCCCTTTTCAAAAAACTTTGGATTTTCAAAATAGCTTAAAAAGTATTTGGGTAATCAATAATTTTGTATGAAAGGATTAAAAAAATGCCGTTTTTGTCAAATAAAAGAAGTTTAGAGGGTTCGAGAAATATAAGAAATATATTTTTGAGTTCATTAGCTGGGTGTATTTTGACTGTCGCAAGGTGTTATTTTTAGTTTTCTGTTTTTGTTTAAAAATATGTCATAACTATTATCTTTTGTTATTAAAGCTTTGTGCAAATAAAATTAATTATCGAGACTAATGGTTTTTCTCATATTTTAATGACCACCACGCGTAAGCAACACTGCCATAATGTAATAATTCTCCACTTATTAGCATTGGAAGTTATGCAATCTTAATTGTTACTACAAAATGTAATGAAATTAATTCGAGATATACATTCCGCTTTTAAGCATTCCCCGCTTATAAACGCGAAAATTTGTACGTCATGCTTTAAAATTCGTTTATATGCACCCGCTTTGTGACAAATTTCTTTGCAAAATTGGCCCTACTCACTAGCTCCTGATAGAAAACCTACAATCCACCAATGTTCGCCTTTCGTAATTTGTAAAGCTCTTCTTCTTCTAAACTGGCCTGGTTCAGGCGTCGGGCGGGTCAAGGAATTTATTCTATGTCTAGTTAAGACTACAATAGGATTCTGCAACTTTGTTCACCACACTGAGTTGTAGAAGATATAATACGTGGCTATTTGCTCTCAAGTGCGAGGTATCGATGCAAGAATTCTATGCTTATAAGCATTGTGTTGTAAGCATTTTTGACAGTGCTTATACTATAATACAAACTGTAAATGTACTTAAAAATATCTGTAAACAATTTTTTTCAATAGGCATGTGCACCATTCCTACCAGAGATGGTAAACTTGGTACAATTCCACTGATAATATACAAAAGTACATCAATGTCTCATTTAGTACAATTCACAAAAATTTTTAGTTTTAGAAACTTTATATGGCAACTCATAGTAGATATTTTATAGTGAATATACCATATTGACATTTGTATTGGTTTTAAAGTCTTATTGATGCCATTATGTATGGAATATAACACCGTTCAAATGGCCTCTGGGTGAAGCGAACGCGAAATTTCAAATTTTTCATGACTCTGTTGCACAAATCAGGCTGAATTTAAAACATTTATTCGCATACATCTGCACTTAACGAAAACCCACAAGAAGTCAAACGGTTTCAGATCGAATAATCTCGGTGGAAAGTTCACGTCACCACCACGTCAAATGACCATAATCACAATTAGCTCGATCAGAATATCCAATGTAGCTTAAATAGTGTGGTGCGTAGCTAAGTGCTATTTCATTGTTTTCCAGATCATTTCATTCAGGCAAAAAATAGTAAGTAATCATCAACCTGTACAGCTCATAGTTTACATTATGGCCTAGTCAACGTTGTTCTCAAAGACCAACGACGTCTGCCCAAAATACAAAACAAGCAGACATTTTTCGGAATGCACTGGATGCTCTTAGGTCTCATTTGGATTGATAACTTCCCGAATTCTTTTCACGTTCTCATATGTCCAGAAATGGAATGATTTTTAAATAAAAATGCATATTCTATACAGAGCCCATTCAGCGAACACACGACGTTTGTGCTGATTTGCCGCAACAGACTCAATAAATGACAACTATTTCGATAGATGTAGCTTTATTGTCAGCAATATATTATATTTTTGTGAATGTATTCAAAGCTAATAATAAGGCATTCAAACCGTTCAGGTAGTCTAGTGGGTAGTGCGCCAGACTTTTTGTATGACGGTCGTGAGTTCGATTACCACCACAGACTCTGGTCTATTCCACTACATCGAGCACAATAGACGCAAAAATGCGGAAATGATTACGTTAAAGGCATAGTAGAAGAAAAGAAGGTAGTTTCGTTCTCTCTTTATTTTTTAAAATTCACTATCTGACCTGCTTAAGGATTTTGACGTTTTCCTTAAAATAATGCTAACATATTAATTTTAAATTTCCCACATTTTCTTTGAAGTCATATGAAAATAATAAATTCAATTCAATTGAAAAATATTTTGAAAAAATTGTATATTAAAATATTTGTGTTTAAATTGGAATCAAAGGTAAGACTTGCGATATATCAATACTTACGAAGCTAATTTGAAAATATTATTTCATGATTTAAAAAACATGAGTTGTATTCTTCCCCAATGCGAAAATACGAAATATTTTTGTAAAAATTCAAGCATACGGTTTTTAAAGTCCCCACATTTCCCAAAAAACGCCAGCAGTGGCTGGAAGTGTGTAAAATTTGTGAGTCTGATTTGCCAAAGGAGCCGATGGTGTGCTCAAAACGTTTTATAGAAAGTGATATCACAGTTAAAACGAAACGCGTGAGATTGTATAGAGATACTGTTCCAATTAATAAGAGGTAACAAGTAGTGTTCAAAATCTGATTTAATACATAATAGAAGATAGTCATTAACATTAAGTAATTTTAGCCAGCTAAATGAATTTATTGGCAATGAACAATATGTTGAAGAGTACCTTGAAGAATATGATGATTTTTTGGAAGGGTGGGTAGACAATTGTATAGTAGCTTTTAAATTTAATAAATAACCATTGCGATTTACATATAATGAAATAAAAAGCGAAGGAATATCCCAAAAAGTTGTAAGAAAGCCTTATACAAGTATAAGTATTCAAACTGAGTAAGTTGTTCTTAATTATTGTTTCTTAATTAGTGTTACATTTTGATACCGTACACCAGTATAGCATTATATATTCATAATCATGTTGATAATGCCCCACCATTGTCAGCTGGCTATCAATGTAAGTGTTGTGTGCTAAGTATCGATCAATGAGATTTGGTACACATATTGATACTAACTCTTCCATCTGAAAATCACTTAAAATTCAACAAAGCTGGTGTAGGGTATCGTATGGCGGGTATAATTGACTATACTTTCATGTTTTATATCCATTATATTTGCCACGTATTCCATAGCATTTCACTTCAAGATTAGCAATTAGAAATTGATAAGCAAGTGTTTGTTTTAAAAGAAAAAATAGCATTTTTAGAATTTCAATTAAGTACTTTAACAAATAATGAAGCATTGCCAAAATTAAACCCATCAAAAAGTTTGCCTATTTTTCCGAAAGTACCCCGTTACAAATTAGAAGACATTTCTTTTGCAACTTCTCTTTATTCAGCAGGCCCACGTAGTTTTAAGTTTTTACGTAAAAATAATTACCCATTACCATCACCATCGACGCTCCACAGATAGGCTACAAAACTGTGCGTTGAGCCAGGCATACAAAAGCAAGCCTTGTCTCATATGGGATCATTTGAATTAGATGTAGAATAAAAGTTGTGTTCTTTGTTTCGATGGGATGAAGTGCAGAGAGGAGTGGGCATATGATAGGAAAAATTACCTTATTCTTCAACCTAAAAGGATGTTTCAGGTGACAATGGTTCGGGGACTTCGTGGAAATTGGAAATAACCCATATTTTAACTTATGACGTGGTGGTAAATTTTACACTAACTTTTTTATTTTTCTAATAACTTCTATATATTGCACTCTTTTAAGCTGATATTGCCAGTACCCTCATATTATACTATGGTTTTATTGACAGTATAGTTTTGTCTTTTGATTGTTACAGCATCGCGGAGATTTATGTGTTTGGGAGTAAAATTTACTACACGTCGTCGTTTGTGGAAATTTTTAATAGAAAATATTTTACTACCACGTAGTTGTTAGTGTGGTTTTTATATAGAAAATATTCTACTACCACGTCTAATCTAACGTTAGTAACACATGTAAAAAAAAAATACTACACGTCTCCGTAAGCGTAAGTATTTTTGTAATTTTTGTTTTCACTTTATTTTGAGTTGCTGAAAAGTTTTTAACTTTTTTTGTATTATTGTACAATTAAATAGTGGAAAATGGCATATTCAAAAAATACGGTCTGATCCTCGTCCCCAGCCTGTTATCCAAAAACATACAAAAACGAGCAAATTATGCTATATATGCTCCAATAAATTAAAAAGGAAAACTACACATACATGTTTAGAGTGTAATAAACCACTGTAGCAAACGGCTATGCATTAATTGTACTAAGAATGAATTTGACGAATGATAACTTTACCTCAAAAGACTGATTGTTTGCCATTTATTGTTTTTGTTTAACCTTAATTTTCTTAATGTACAAGTAAATGATATATCTATTTTTTTGTTTGCGTAAATTAGGCTTGTAAAATAAAGTACAATTTTTTAAAATAAATCTGAATTTGTTTCCTTGTTTTTGTTTATAATGTGTTTAGAAGCAATCAAATTCGAATAATATAAGTATAACATTATTATAATATATACACATTAAAAATTATATGAAAAATAATTCGGGTGTATAATTTACACCACCTCTTCATATACGCTAAACAATTTCACGTCATAAGTTAAAGGATGCAAAAAACCTTATTGTTAAATATTATTTCGGAATTGTACAAAATATGATTTACGGTAGTTGCAGCTGTCAGTGATTTAGGAATTGAGAACCAACAGCTTTGGATATCTATGGACATATCCCCAGAAAAAAACTTTTTTAGACAACCTTCAAATGAAAATAAATTAATTTTTGTATTCGCTGATGTTCCACATTTAATAAAACTTCTGTGCAATTACTTTGTGGATGATGGGTACTTTTTTCGAAATACGATCTTAAATAAATCAACAATAGAAGAACTTATTCCATTGTGCGATTTTGATCTCAATATTTCGAAAAAATTATCTCTTGAAATGCTAAATGTGAAAGACGCAGGTATGTATACTCTGCAGCCAGACAAAAAGTGAAAACAGCCACAAAGTTGTTTTCACACACCACTGTAACGGTCTTAAAAAGATGTGCCCAATTAGGTGTATGTCAAGATGACAAAAAGTTCATTGAATGTTCGGAACTTTTTCAAATTGTAAATGACTTTTTCAAAAATATGAATGAATTTAACAGCAGAACGCCACATAAAGATTCCCGACCACTAAGCAAAGCATATGGGTTAGCTCCTTCCCAACAAAATGATGAGTTAATAACAATGTCTGAAGTAGGGAAGAATTTATTTGCGCCCCGTAAAAGTGGAAATCTTCTTCCATTTCAAAGAGGCATTATACAAAATAATAATGGCTTTCCGCTTTTTTTTTATCATTAAAAAAAAACTATGGAATGAAATATGTGCTTACTGCCAAACTAAACCAAGATTGCGTAGAAAACTTTTTTAGTGCGATACGTGCAAAGGGAGGATTGCATGACCATCCATCGCCTTTAGAGCTTAAGTACCGTTTCCGATCATATATTTTAGGTATATTTAAGAAAATTATATTTCTTTAAAGATAACGTTACGAGCAACGAAGCTGCTGCTTTATATTCAGAGCTGAAGCAGAAACGAGGTAGAATACATTTTATTTTGTCAGCGTTTTTTTTACTCTCTCAATTGTGCTCTCACAATCTGTATGTGGCGTTGTCGTACTTTTACTGAATTTTATGCATTTTTTAAACAAAAAACATATGTTTTTGATAAGGCACGCAGAAAACAAAAACCAACAAAAAAAAAAAAAAAAAGGAATCGGCATTTAACATGCACGTATGTTTAAACCTAATTGACAGTATTCGAATTTATTATTCTTTTTTATATATCTTTTTTGACAGCGTTTTTGCTTGAAGTTGCAGTTTTATCATTTAAGCTAATTTCTATTTTTATTCGCAGCAATGAGAGGATTAGATTTGTCATAAAATCGCTGTTTTAAAAAAGCGATGTATAAAATATAAAGGACCATATACATAACGTATGCGTATAGCACACACTACACAACGCAGTATTCAAGCATTAATTTTTTTTTTTTGAGAATTTTGTAAAGTGAAGAAGTAAATATACCGTTGTCGGACGAAACATTAATTGCACTGTTGTCTTAAAAAAGAATGAAAATGAAAAGAGAACGATAATACTATTTTCAGGCATGAATTTTAATTGAGTTAATATTCGTTTAAGCCTACTTTACACGGTCCCACAAGTAATATGATCTGTCAAAATTTTGTGTAGAAGAGTACGGATGTGATCGTCTAAACGTACTATGTAATGAAACCATCAAATATTGAGAGAAAATACGGATGAAAAGTTTGGCAGTCGAATGGCTCTCTTCATTTTTTGAAATGATTCAAAAATCAAGCAAGTCGCATTAGATCAGGGATGTATTTTTATGTAAACACATTGAAAAAAAGTGTAACAGCTGTTTTCATTTTACTTTGTTATTGTCTTATACCGATTATGTAAACGCAAAAAATATAAATCATACGACTTTTATTTTCTTTTTGTCATACGGATGGAATTTCATTTTACTTTCACATTAGACTTTACGTACGTAAAGTATTACCCTGTGAAGTGGGCTTTAATTGACAAAATATTTTAAGTGTACAGTCATACGCAAATAAGCTTATTCAATAATCATCTGACAGCTGGAAAACAACAAAAATTTTCCATTTTTTATAACAATTCATAAATTTAACACTAAACCCACGGAAAAAATTACTCATTTAAGATATTTTTTTTTATCAGAATTTCTTGAATATAACATTATAACAGCGCTATTTGCCTTTACGACTTCTATTAAAAAATACATCGAATAAATGTATAAATTTACTTCTATCTTGTGTTTTTTACTGAGAAATGCATGTAATCTGCCCTAACAACTGCGGGAAGTTATTTGCCCTGCGATTTACGCACTAAAGGTGAATATCTGAACACCGTATAAGGAAGTTTAAAATTATCTGTTAGTGGCCAGTGTATCTTAAAAAATGGTACTTTCTTGGCTTGCTAACTTGTTGAAGTCAAATATAAAATTCTAATATATGTTTTGGATTAACCTCTCCTAAATTACACTATGCGACAAAATATAAAAAATTAAATACATCCGAGTAACTACCTAGTCTAAGTCGTTCAGTTAGTTGAGTCGAACTCAAAAATGCTTTTTTATTTTTCTCGAACCTTCCAAACGTGTTTTATTTAACAAAAAATATTCTTTTGGACTTTAGGCTCATTTATTGATTATACAAACATTTCTGAACCTATGTCCAAGATGTATATACATATATATTATTTGACTTCATATTAGTAGTAAACTTAATAAAAAAAATATGAAATAAGTGATAACAATCCGAAAGTGCGAAGAGATCGTGTGAAGAGATTGACACTTCTTTTGATAAAATTGGACTAAATTATTATCGTAGTTATTACTTAAAGAGTCTAACAGTCGAGTTATATATTTCATATATATATATTTTCAAATTAACTTCTAATTCAAAAATTTTCAGAATTTTTGATAGAACCTGTTTGTTTATCGTAAAATGTGTCAAAAAAAAAACTTTGGATTTTTAAAATAGGTTCAAACATATTTGGGTAATCAATAATTTTGTGCGAAAAGATAAAAAATCGTTTTTGTCAAATAAAACAATTTTGGAGTGTGAAAAATACGAAAAAGGATTTTTGAGTCCTACTTAACCTAGTGAATAACTAAGGCTACGTTGTTAGGTGTTTTTCCACCGTCGCAGCGTGTTAAAGTTGTTTATGTTATATGTTTAAATTAGAATTATACGTAGCTGCAATTGCCGCTATTTTGTTTACGTATCGTATTATAGGTGATAATTGAGTTGGATTATTGTTACTTCAAATAATGCATTATTTTTCTCAGTAGCGTACCATATTCTTTGTAAAAATTATAATTTAATATAATCAATATTTCCTAAGACTGTTAAATAACCAGTAATATTCCAATAGACTTCTCAACAAATATTGTATATTGGACATTGCAAAACAACATAATATTTGAATTCCATGCAGTACTTTTGTTTTAATGGCTTTGTTTATTTGTCTTAAGTGCTTTTGTTGAAGAATTTCAATGATATGTCAACGACATATGAAAGCATAAACACAAGTACGAATATAGACAAAAAATGAAATGAAATAAGAAAGCAAGCAAATTACTCTTTCGTACGTGCAATTCGAATATTTCGAAATTCATTTTTCAATATACAGTGAATCACACTGAAATTGGTCCACTAGCCATTTAGGTCTTAGGTGTATATGGAAAAAGTAATAAATACCGATCACAATGAAAATGGTTCATTTAAACTTGTGTACATTACATAATCCATAAGAAAAATTCAATTCAAATACTTAGTTGGATGGTCTTCTTCGTGAATAACATTTTAAAGATAATTTGGTACAGATTCAGTAAACTCGTTTTGCAATTTAGGTGCTTAATCTATTCTGTTCCTCTAAAAGGGTCTTTCAGTTCTGTTCTGTTTGGTTCGAAATAGTTTGTTTTCCTACTGCAATGTCCAATTTTTGTGCCAAATCTTATGATAGGTTTGAGCTCTGATGACTAAGGACAATTGCTCAACAGTCATTTCGCTCCAGCTGTATGCTTACGATCACTGTCCTGGCACAAATCAAATGTATGCTTTATCCCAAGCATTGTGTATTTGGTTTTCTTTCAACAATTTGTTCATACTTCCTTCAACAATATGTAACAACATCAGTAACCCACACCATTAACTGACCTTCACCATGTTTGACAGTAGATCGCAAGTACCTCGGATTTATCTTCTATAAGGTTTTCTCCAAATATTCTGAACCAAATATTTGCTTTCGTCTCTGAACCAGACTCCCTTCCAGAAAAAATTTCCAATGCAGCAGTGACACACTGCAATTTAATCTTTCTATTTCTTTTGCTTTAAACTGGATTTTTTTATTTAGATCATTCTTTCGGACAATTCAGTGCATTGTTTCGACATTACAACTTTTCTTAAAACATTTCGCAGCCATATCTAACATTTTTTAATCTAGCTGACGGTCCTCCTTTCTTCACGTACCGTAAAAAAAAATTTGGGCCGATTTTTAGCTTATTTTGTCCTCGTCGTTCATTTTTAAAACAATTTGTGATGTTTTCTACCTTTGTTCAGGATTTATTAACAATTTTTCCAACTTCCTTTTTCTACTCTTATGGTGTTCAAGCCTAAACTAATTTGAAAATTTGGTTTCAAATGCTGATATTTTAAGCTAAATAAACATATTTTTGTTTATTTAAAATTTAAATACAACAATCTAATTAATCTAATCTTTAACATTTAATATCAATTTTTTTTTGTACATTACATGATTACCGAAACGTTCTCTCTCGTTAGCAAAACGGAACGATCTGTATAAAACAGAATTCTCCCACGTTTTTACGTGACATTTGAACATGAGAGAATGAGCAGTGTTGCCACGAAAAAATAAATATTGTAACCAGCATTTGTGAAAAAATCAGCAAATAAGGAAAAATATGACCAATATTAAATTCGCAGTTTTTTTATTATATTTTTTTCAAATTTAAATTATTATTGAGAAAAAAGAAATAAAAAATAACAAAATAAAATTATAGTCTTACTAATTAATTATTTTTAACAAACTCTATTTTTATAAGAAAAATAATAACCAAATCCAGAAAAATCTACACATAGAACAAAAATGTATACCAATTTCTTTGCATTGTGTTTTGTTCGTTTGTGTGTTGTTTTGTGTTCTGTTTCGTTGTTATTTACATTCTTCGTTGACATATGTCCCGTTTTAAACGTTTCTATAACTACACAAACGTTTTTAAGGCTACGTACGTTACGATTTTACGTTTCTTAAGCTTGGGTAACCAGCGCATTAATGTGTACGCGGAAGAGTTTAAAGAAGAATAACAAATAAGGCAAATTGATGCACACAGAATTGTGCGAACAATAAAGAATTTAAAACTAAACACAAATTTATTTTTATTTGCAAGCTACGAACTCATATTTTAAACGTTTTTAAAAGGCTAAAAACGTAACAATATAAATTTTATATTAAACTGGATAAAAAATCTTTTTCTACACACAAGTTTCCCAAAATTTTAGTACTTATGCACAATAATAAAGTTGCAAGAACTAGTGGCAGACATCTAAAAAGTTCCCAATAAAAGTGTCGTAACCAAAATATTATAAAACAACTGCGGTCGTTAGAATAACCCTCCACCAGAAATCGCTATTAGCACCGCAGATCGTCTACTAATTACTTACGCGAAAAAGAATACTTTCATAATGTCGTCAGAAATACGGAAACTCGCTATGCAGCAACACGACATATTAGTTTTCGCTAAAATATGCTTTATAAGTTAATATTCAGGAATAACGTTCTTAGGTGTGGTGAATCTAAATTCGACCGGTTTGACTCTAAATGAAAGAACAATGTGTGGCGCGCACCGAAGCAAGTTTTAAATCCAAGCACTACTTCGAAGGCAATTAAGCATAGAGAATTTGTATAATGAAAAGGCCAGTTTACATATAGTATAGTGTGGGTCCGATAATAGGAAATAATTCCTTAATGGATCAACTTTTAGACAAATATGAAAACTTGTGTGTAAAATGAATTTGCTCTGATTCCTGTTCCATTCATGGAACGATCTTGAGACACAAGTTAAATTAAAAAATCTTCAAGACCTGTGGGAAGTGGTTTAAGCGGCATGGTGTGTGTCACTCCATGCAAGAAGTCGGAGATTTCTTGAAAGCCTTCCTGGAAGTTTATAATTGGTTATTAAAGAAAAGAACTGCCTCTTCAAAATAATAAATATACTTAAACGCAATTGATGATTTTGTCCACCTTTAATGGTGTTGGCTTATTAGACGTAAGGCCACGGTTCCAAACCCCAAAATGAAAATATAAAAAAATACTTCTTCGGTTACTTCCTCTCAGCAGATTTCTGGCAAAAACCCTGAGAATAATTGAAACTGCAATGAAAAGTTTCTCAAAAAATCTGTGGTTCGGTGACAATTTTAAACTGTAGGTCCCGCCACTTATGTGTAAAATTAACACACACAACATGAGTGGTGTGAAAAACTAGGTCCATGGAGGTGTGCTAGTTACGTGGAAAAGGAATTTATCTTTTATAATTATCTTTTATTGAAGTTTCCTTAATTTTATATATCGCTTAATAAAATCGTGTAGAGAATATTTAACTGCCCTTAAATAAATGTTGAAAAAATATTTAATGTTAATTTTTTACTGGAAAAATTTCGAATAGATGAGTGTACTAATTATAAGACCACCACTGTATATCTATGGTACATACAGGAGTATTTTTCATATTATATGGTATTAGCTACGTACCACATAAAATTAAATTTTATTTTCCTTTTACTATTTTTAAAAAACGTTTTATTGAACCAAAAAGACCAGAATAAATACACACATATCAAAAACTTTTTATGAAGCTTATACTTATTGAAAAATAGATGAGGAAATATTCTCTGAAATGTTAAATGAAGAAGATAAATTTAACTGTTTATTTTTTAAAAACTAAAAAGATATACATTTTATTCCATTCTTAGCTAATTGGCCTACCTTCATTGATTATACCCTGATACAATCAAAATACACCCAGCTATGTAATGACAGTGTAGGTTGTGAGTTTTTCTGCATAGAATTCAAAAATATTTTTTTTTTTAATAATTACACTATACGATGAAATAAAAAAATTAAATACATCCAGCTAATGACATAGTGTAGGCTATGAGTTTTGGCGCGTAGAACTCAAAAATATTTTGTTTTTGTATTTCTGAACCCTGCAAACTTCTTTTATTTTACAAAAAATTTTACATTTTTTGACCTATTTTCAAAGTCCAAAGTTGCTTGAAAAGGGGACAGATGAGCCTTTTAAAATGGTACACATAAACATACGATTCAAACTTAAATGTTATGAGTTTTGATCGGGTAAACTTGGAAAAAATAATTTTTTCTTAAGTTAAGCTATTCTTAATTGCAAAATTTAATTAATAAATATAAAATAAGTGACGACATTCTGAAAGTGCATTATCTTGTGAAGAGATTGATACTTCGTTTGATCAAATCGGACGAAAATTACCGTAGTTATTATTTAAATAGTATACCAGTCGTGCTATATTTTTTATATATGTATGTCATCTTATCACAAGAACTTTCACTTCAAAAATTTTGATTGATTTAGATTGCTTATCGCAAATGTGTCAATTTCACATTTGCACGACTAAAAGAAGTCGGCTAATATTTGTGTCTTGTAAATATTATTATTTCTCTTTGCGCAAACATTGTCCAATCTCTGGTGGTTAATAAATGCTGGACATTTATTAACACGACTTCTGTTAGTCGTGCAAATTCTGAAAATTTTTGAACTAAAAGTTCATTTTAAAAAATATATATGTATGTATCTGAAAAAATAACTTGACTGTTAGACTCTTTAAATAACAACTATTTTTAATCCGATTTTTTTTCGATTTGATTAAACGAAGCGTCAATCTCTTCACAAGATAATACACTTTCAGAATGTCATCACTTATTTTATATTTTTTAGTTTGCTACTATAAACGGAAAAACTTGAAAAAATATGAAAAAATTTCGCATTTGTCAAGTTTACCTCATCAAACCTCATAGCGTATTAAATCAAATAATATGTATGTCGTTTTAAAGGCCCAGGAAAAGGCTCCTTTCTAATAAATTTTGAATATTGGTTCAGAAATGTTTGTGCAATCAATAAATTTGTGCGTAAAAACAGTTTTTGTCAAAGAAAACAACTTTGGAGGGTTCAAGAAATGTAAAAAAAATATTTTTGAGTTCTACTCAACAAAACTCACAACTTACACTGTGTCATTAGCTAAGTGTATTTAATTTTTTTATTTTTCCTCATAGTGTAATTTTTTTCGTATGGCGTAGAATTAAATGTTGTGATATGTTTAAACCAATATGTAGGTTTTATTTTTTCTTTTTTATTGTAGACCGTCCAATAAATACATTTACAGACACTTTGACAAGCTTTTCTTTCTTATAATATTGTTTTTAGTAAATATATTTTTCAATGGCTCTACGTGTTACGATTAAAAAGAGATTTTATTTGAATTATTTATTACAATTGGAAATGTGCCGGAACAGACTTAAATAGATTTTATAATCATTTTAATATGTTATTGGCACATCTCAATGAACTTTATTTTCAATTGTACATTTTCATTTACTTTTTTACGTGTTGGTTTCGTCACCGTGTTATTATTTTTAAAGGCGCTGTACAATCCATATAAGCTTATAAGGACTCGAAAACAAAATAGGATATTACAGGATTAATGGAAAACTAAATAAATATTGGAAACATTTAGAGAGAGTCAATCCTATAGTTTGAAATATTGTTCAATATGTTGGGAGTACATGACATTGGTGAACTGTGGGCCAACATCTCTCACTCCTTGCACACTATTGCAGAAACTGTCCTTTGTTTCGTGCGCCCACCCTATCGAAATCAATGGTGCGGCGAGGAGTGTCGGCGAGGCAGCGGCAGCGAAAAACGCCGCATACAAGAAAACTTTGCAATCAGCCGCTACACGAGCCTTTGTTGAGAACTCTTGAGAGAGGAGAAGGGATGAGAGACACCTTTTCAGACGTAAGAAGTGGGAGCAGGAAAGGCGTGAGCGTGCGAATGCCGAGATGTATAGATGTAGGAATGACACTCGAAAATTCAATCCAAAGTTTAAGCGTCTAACCAATGGTAATAAGCTCGGAGCGACTTCCTGCAAATATGAGAATGGAAACCTGGTAACAGATCCGCAGGGGATGCTGAGGTTGTAAAGGAAACACGTCTCTACTCTGCTACAAGGCGATGACGACACCAATACCGCCTTTAGAGATGATGTTCCGAAGCCGATAGATTATGACGGCGTGGAGATGCCGCCGCTTAGCCATGAATAAGTCAAAGTCGCGATTATCCGTCTTAAAAACAATAAAGATGCAGGTCCTGATGGCCTACCCGCTGAATTGTTTAAGACCGGATGTAATAAGTTGGTAGAGCGCATGCACCAGCTTATTTACAATATGGCTAGAGGAAAGTATGCGCAACGGCTGGAACCTCAGTGTTCTCTGTCCTGTCCAGAAAAAGGGAGACCCTACGATATGCGCCAACTACAAAGGTATAACCCTTAACCCTATCGTATATAAAGTTCTTACAGGCATATTGTGTGAACGACTGAAGCCACTCGTCAAAACACTGATTGGACCTTACCAGTGCGAGTTCTGACCAGGCAAGTCCACCATCGACCAGACCTTCACACTACGTCAAATCAAGGTGATCCCTTATCATGAGGCCTTTTCAACTTCGTAATGGAGAGTGTTCTTCGAAAGGCAGAAGTGCATCGCAATATGTGTGTGAAGATAGATTTTAAATGCTCTCTCCATGTTTGCTAACAGAGCTCTGTTATGTTATTAACGGAACTCTGTTAAATAATTAATTTAAGACTGGGAAAGAAAAACAGGAAAAATTAACTAAATTCCCGTGTAAAATAAGCAAAAATTAATAAAATAAGTCCTATAATTAACCACTGTTACAAAATATTGCATAATAAGAACTACAATAAGCAGATAATCACACATTTCCGGAAGCTATTATAATCCGATAAATAACTCAATATTGTGGGAAAACATGACAACATGGGCGGACAATGAAAGTTGTTTTTAAAGCATTTTACGTCCCTTTAACTAAATCAATCGCCAGAACCCTTAACAGCGCGAGTTTTCCTTTTGTGGGAAAACAGCATTGTTTGTAAGGAAGAGAGCAGTACGCGATTAGTTTTTGTCAACCTCTTCATTATAGACGGCATACAGAAAATTTATTTGATGTTGCCATAGTATAGTATGTCGTGTGTTGGCTTATTACACATAGGACTAAAAAAGAAAAAGTAACCTTAACCCTTAACAGCGCGAGTTTTTGTAGCAGATTTTGAAATTTTTTAAGATTTCAGATTTTAAAATCCACTCTATGTCCTTTTGTGATAAAACAGGACAACATGGGCGGACAAAGTAAATTGTTTTTAAAGCACTGTACGTCCCTTTAGCTAAATCAATCGCCAGAACCCTTAACAGCGCGAGTTTTCAAAATTTTTTGAGATTTCAAAATGCACTAAGTGTCCTTTTGTAAGAAAACAGGACTACATAGGCTCGCGTTTTTATAGCAGATTTTGAAATTTCAGAGATTTCAGATTTTAAAATCCATTGTAAGTGCTTTTGTGGGAAAACGGACAACATGGGCGGACAAAGTAAATTGTTTTTAAAGAATTGTACGTCCCTCTAACTAAATCAATCGCCAGAATCCTTAACTGCGCGAGTTTTCATACTAGATTTTGAAATTTTCTGAGATTTCAGATTTCAAAATGCACTAATTGTCCTTTTGTAGGAAAACAGGACTACATAGGCGCGCGTTTTTATAGCAGATTTTGAAATTTCAGAGATTTCAGATTTTAAAATCCATTGTAAGTGCTTTTGTGGGAAAACGGACAACATGGGCGGACAAAGTAAATTGTTTTTAAAGAATTGTACGTCCCTTTAACTAAATCAATCGCAAGAAACAGCGCGAGTTTTCCTTTTGTGAGAAAACAGCATTGTTTGTAAGGAAGAGAGCAGTACGCGATTAGTTTTTGTCAACCTCTTCATTATAGACGGCATACAGAAAATTTATTTGACGTTGCCGTAGTATAAAATAGTAATGCAGTTTCAATTCTATGTTACAACATACCAATTTTTTTTATTTATAATCACTTAAATTACATTTCTTACAAATATATCACATTTGAAGCAGCTCAATATTATTTTATATATTAATTTCATTTATTTCATTTATTTTATGTATAACTTTATCTTTTACTGAATTATAATCATTTATTTTGAATTTAACAGATTTTATGAAAAGCAACCCTGTTTTATCATTATCCAACTCTGTTTATATTTTTACACAACTCTGTTTATATTTTTACAGCACTCTGTTTATATTTATGAACTGCCTATGTATGTGTATTTTGAAATACTATATAAACCGAGCAAATTGAATGAATAAAACTCACTTTGCTTTCTGCCTTCAAAGTATAAACGACTTTGTCTAGTATTAATTTACCGGACGGGTTGCAAGTTTTGAAGTTCTTGAAGTAAAGGTAATTAGGAAACCTAAACATTGCGTTTTCCCTTCAGTTTTCTATTCTAAATGAATAGAATATACAATCTTAGAAATAAGATTTCTACATTGGCGGCCAACTCAGTGGCTTCGGATACAACCACACACACAACTGATCGGGAAGACGTAACAATTAAGGAAGAAGTCAACGTTTTGTTTGAGGAAGAGATGGCTACTTTTTCGGCAGAGCAATTTCAGCAGATATTAGCTGCGATGGGTGGTAACGTCAGGGGTGGTTCATTTACGCAATGTACTGCTCGTTTTAGAGGACAGAGAGATCCAGCGGTTGTAGAAGAATTTTTGTCAGCGATAACTATCTATAAAGATATTGAAAAAATATCTGACCCTGACGGCTTGAAAGGAATGCCGTTATTGTTGGAGGATTATGCCGCATCATGGTGGATTGGTGTGAAGGACAGTGTGCAAACATTTGAGCAGGCTGTATCCCTTATTCGGACCACATTCACGCCTCCTGTTCCTGATTGGCGAATATTCATGCAAATTTTTGAAGTGAAACAACAACAAAATGAACCAACAGATAGTTTTATATGTAAAAAAAGGCTTCTCCTCTCTCAACTCAAACAGCCGCCAGGAGAGTCAATACAATTAAGTATGGTATACGGCCTACTTAATATAAAAATAAGAGACCGTGTCCACCGGGAGAGTATAAAATCATTCGAAGAATTGATTTCTGCCGGTCGTGAAGCAGAAATGTTTTTCTTTGAAGCTCACCCAGCAACGACAAACCCAAAGGAGGAAAGAAAAGATGTCTCGAACACAAACCGCTGCAGTTTCTGCCGTATAAAAGGGCATACAATAGATACATGCTATAAAAAGAAAAAACGTGATGAACGACAAGCCGGTGAACAACAAAATCAAAATTCATCTGGAAATCAACCTAGACAAGCCCAGCAATCGAATTTTGTTCGAAAACCCAGTTTCTCCTGCTATGGATGTGGTGCACCTGGTGTTTACAGGTCAAACTGTGGAACCTGTAATAGAAGTGGTAAAGACAGCCCACAGTATCTGCAATTTAATGCAATTTCATCAACAGTGATTGGACATGCACTACCAGCAGCTCATGTGGAATTCTTCGGTGTTAAAGGTGAAGTGATATTCGACAGTGGAGCTAAAACCAGCGTTGCCAGTCCAGAATTGAAGAAAATTCTTACCGAAAATAAGTGTGTTTTCCAAGAGGTACGTGCTGAAGTTACCCTGGCAGATGGTTCTGTTACTACAGGTAAAGTATTGTCCACTATTTGCGATATAGTGATTGGAAATCGAATGCGGAAAATAAGATTGCTATACCACCCAAATGCAACGAAAAATCGAACTCTGATTGGAACAGATTTTCTAGAGCAGGCTGGCACCGTACTCAATATGGCTCAAAAATACTGGCATTTCGAAGACGAGCCCAAGCAGAAATACGCATTTACCAATTCAATGCAAACTAAGGTATGCTCACTGGAAATCAAAAAGGACATATCTCCATGTACAAAGGCAATCAAAGAGATGTCTCCTTTTATCCGATTTATGGAATCTAGGAATGTATTGTCACCTTTACCTGGGACTCCAAGGGCCGACTCTCAGAAACCATCACCGTTACCTAAAACGCCCACATTCGTTAAAGATAATGACTTACCTCATGTTCATCTATTGAGAGATAAATTAGCAGCTGATAGTTTATTTTCATCACCATTACGCTCTTCCTTTGGTGAAGATTACTCCTCACAGAACATTCAATCGTTACCTAAAACGCCAACATTCATTAAGAATAATGACTCACCACATGGTTACTTATTGAGAGATATAGTAACGGCTGATAGTTTTAACGAACTAAATTTATTCTCATCACCATTACGCCCTTGCCATGACAAAGATTACTCGCCACAATACATCCAATCCATATTTAGGGATTCAAAGCCTATTGAAGAAATGCCTAGCGATATTTCCAATGTGACCACTCCGCCAGCGAAAGTTCAGCGAATGGAAGATATCGATGACTATTTTACTTCCCTATTTTCATTGGACATTAAAATGTTGAAGGAATCTGATGGTGTTGGTCTTACTATTAACCAAAGGCTGGAGTTGGATGACTTGTTGGTTGAAAATGAATCGATATTTGGTGAGCCCACCAGTGCCACACCATATGCTATACATCGTATTCACACTGATGACCATGATCCGATAGCGATACCCCCTTATCGTTTGTCAAATGCCATGAAAGTTTCCTTAAAGAGCGAAATCCGGAAAATGCTCGATTCTGGTGTTATCGTTGAATGCCAATCTCCATGGGCAGCTCCAGTCGTTATCGTTCCCAAAAAATCTGGTGAAATCCGTGTATGCATAGACTATAGGGAGCTAAATTCAATTACTAAACCTGATCGTTATCCGTTACCCAGAGTGGACGATATTCTTCATGAAGCCAAAGTAACAAGTTATATGTCAACAATTGATCTACAGTGTGGATACTGGCAAATCGGTGTTCATCCAGCTGATCAGGATAAAACCGCTTTTGTGACACCTTTTGGCATGTACAAATTTAAACGCATGCCATTTGGTTTACGAAACGCGCCAGCTACATTCCAGAGGTTAATTGACCGTTTGAAAGCCTCTTTGGGAGAAACTATATTGTTAGCGTACTTAGATGACATCATTTCCTGCTCTCCAAGTTTTGAAGATCATCTGCGAGACCTACAAAATATTTTTCAACGCTTACAAGAATTTGGCCTTAAAGTTAATTTGAAAAAATGTCGTTTTGCGTGTAATGAGGTGAAATATTTGGGTCATCTGCTTACACCCCAAGGAATTATGACGGATCCAGAAAAGGTATCTGCACTTAAAAATCGAAGAAGTCCGAGAAATGTCAAAGAAGTTTTGTCATTTCTACAGGCATGTTCATGGTATCGTCGATTTATACCATCATTTGCAGAGATATCTAAGCCTTTGTCAGCCCTATCAAAGAAAAATGCAGTATGGCATTGGAGCATTGAACAACAACAATCTTTCGACAATTTGAAGAAATTATTGACGACAGCACCTATTTTGAGACAAGCTGTTGATGGTGAACCATTTATTCTCAAAACAGATGCCAGTGCTTATGCTCTTGGGGCAGTTTTGCTCCAGGGGGAGGGCCAAGACGAACACCCTATTGAATACGCAAGCAGACTACTTTCGAATGCAGAACGGAATTATTCCACAATTGAGCGAGAAGCGCTCGCAATTGTTTGGGCTGTCCAGAAGTATCGCGGCTATATTGAAGGAGCTCCTGTGAAGCTAGTAACCGACCATCAGCCCTTGAAATGGTTGATGAAAATCAAAACACCAACAGGACGACTAGCACGATGGTCTTTGCTGCTGCAACCATTTGATATAAATATTGAATATAAGCCAGGAAGAACCAATGTCATTGCCGATACGCTCTCAAGACCACCCTGTGACGAAGACCATGACGATTCCAATCCTTGCGAAATTTGCTCATTTTTCATTGAGATCCCAAGAAAAAGCGCCAGTGAAATGAGAAATAGTCAACTAAATGACCCTCAACTGAAGAAGATTATTGATTGCCTTGAGAATAATACTGAGGATTTAGCCTACTGGTCAAAAAGAGGTTACATCATAAATGACGGTGTCCTATACTGTTACAACAATGAAGATTCCGAAGACGCTCAGCTCGTTATACCCAGTGAAGAAAGGCTAAACCTACTCAAATACTACCACAATGATGAAACTATGGTATAGAAAGAACCACTTCCAAAATTACATCCAGATATTACTGGCCAGGCATACGAAAAGACATTGAAAAACATGTCAAGGAATGCCTAGAATGCCAAAGATACAAAGCTACGAATCTAAAACCTGCGGGGCTTTATCAAACAGTGTCGTATAACCAGCGGTTTGAAGTAGTTGCCATTGATCTCTTTGGTCCATTGCCC
Organism: Sarcophaga subvicina; assembly: GCA_936449025.2. Classification (NCBI taxonomy): domain Eukaryota; kingdom Metazoa; phylum Arthropoda; class Insecta; order Diptera; family Sarcophagidae; genus Sarcophaga; species Sarcophaga subvicina. Next base: position 29,570,218 of record OW388083.2, read on the forward strand.
GTCTCACATAAAGGATTTCAATGGATATTTATTGTAGAAGACATCGCCAGCCGTTGGGTTGCACTTTTTCCCTTAGAAATAGCCACAGCCGATGCCTGCGCTAAAATACTAATCGACGAAGTGTTCCTACGATATGGGGTACCCAGGAAGGTCATCAGCGACAATGGTCCTCAATTTGTTTCGGCAGTCATGCAGAAAATTGTCTACTGTCTTAATATCGAACACATACTAACTCCAGTCTACCACCCTGAGGCCAATCCTGTCGAGCGCAAAAATAGAGATATGAAAGCACAACTCTCTATATTGGTTGGAAACGATCATCAATCTTGGGATGATAAATTACCCAGCATTCGATTTGCAATGAATACAACGCTATGCCAAAGTACAAAGTACACTCCAGCTTATTTAACTTTCGGGCGTGAACTTCGTACACTTGATGACGTACAACATGACTTAAAAGCCATAATCCAGTCTGAAATTTTTTGTCAGAAATAACGCCTTATCTACAACAAATGGTAAATACTTTCAAAGATGTCAAGGAAAACGTCCACAAACAACAAGATCATAACAAACAAATCAGCAACATCCAAAGACGAAATCAGCCTCCACTAGATATTGGATCCAAAGTATTGGTTACAACACACGTTTTGAGCAACAGCAACAAAAAACTTTCATCAAAATTTGTTCCAAAGCGAGATGGTCCATACGTTATCATAGACAAGAAGGGGTCTACATCCTATGTGATAGCCCATGAAGATGACTTGAATCTCCCACTTGGGACCTACCATGCCTCAGCCCTTACACCAGTGATAGGGTCAACAAATCAATCCAAGCAACCAATAAGGAAGATGCGAACTAGAGGTCGACCCAGAAAATAGATTTTGATGCCTCATCGGGACGATGTCAGCATCAAAGGGGGAGACTGAAGCAGCTCAATATTATTTTATATATTAATTTCATTTATTTCATTTATTTTATGTATAACTTTATCTTTTACTGAATTATAATCATTTATTTTGAATTTAACAGATTTTATGAAAAGCAACCCTGTTTTATCATTATCCAACTCTGTTTATATTTTTACACAACTCTGTTTATATTTTTACAGCACTCTGTTTATATTTATGAACTGCCTATGTATGTGTATTTTGAAATACTATATAAACCGAGCAAATTGAATGAATAAAACTTACTTTGCTTTCTGCCTTCAAAGTATAAACGACTTTGTCTAGTATTAATTTACCGGACGGGTTGCAAGTTTTGAAGTTCTTGAAGTAAAGGTAATTAGGAAACCTAAACATTGCGTTTTCCCTTCAGTTTTCTATTCTAAATGAATAGAATATACAATCTTAGAAATAAGATTTCTACACATTAATAAATATAATTTTTTGGTAAATTTTTAATAAACTATATAATTCATATTCATTACAATTGATTACTATTTTAATACAATGGTGGTACAAAATTTGCAAGATGAAAATTGGTTAGTTGGTTGCGGCTGGTTTAGGTTTTAAAATATTTTCTTAAAGAATACTTGGAAGGTACAATTGATTCCAACGGAAATAAACTTTGTTACTTTGTATAAAAAACAACATTTCAGTATTGGCAGTTCTTTTGCAAAGACCGAACAACAGCTCCTACAGAGAAATAGAAAACTTTACAAAGTTAACATAGTCGCTGCTGTGTTTGGTAACGTCCAAGAAGTACTATTTGCTGACTTTACACTTATAATAAAGTCAGAAAACGTCGACCTGAGATCCAGATTTGTTTATTGATATCTATAAAACACAGTGCGCGAAAATTTTGGGAGTTCATTATACAAAAAATATCAAACCATCTAGAAATTATTGTCCGGAGCACAGACTCACAAAGAGTGTTTAATATTCATTTGTAGAACATATTAGGGAGCAAAATGTAGAGAATATAGTATAACTCTATTCTATGGCCCATTTGCAAGAGTAAAGAAAAGAACGTTCATAATCTCGAACAATATACAAGTCCAATTGTAAAAATAAGTTATTGTTAATACAAGTGTGTCGCGCACATTTTCTTCAAATGCTTTACAACAACATTGAACGATCTTTATGTAAATGGCGTTAGCGAACTGGGTATTTCTAAGCGTGTAAAACAGTTATTTACAATTTAGTAAATCAATATACCCTACTAATGTCAAAAGTGTAAACATTTGCTATAATATCCGTAAAGAAAGCCTTAACTAATACGATCTTTGAAGTGTCACTAATTCATAAATTTCCTTAACATAAAAAGCCCAGAACGACATATTTATTTAAAAAGTATTCAGAATATACTATACCGTTATGACGAAATAAAACAATGGGAAATTTTGTGGACGCATTGTGTTGCAAATAGCCTGTACATTTAACCATTACATAAAATAAACCCGAGAAGTAAAAAAGTAAATATGATATATAAGACCAACAATGGACCTGTAAATTTCAACACATTCGGATGACAGAAAAACGGGAGACTATGTTTGAAGAACATCTCCAGAAAGGAAAGTAAAGAAATAAATCGTAACCTTAAAGGTAGTAGATATGTATATACTTTTTACTTTTCACATAGTATATGAATAGACTTAAATGTGTATAAAAGCCTGAAGCCAACTAAATGCCTGATTAGTATGTTGTTATATATAATACAGTTATTCATCGTATGCACTTTCTTCTATATTCGAATACCCTTCAAATGATATGAACAAATATTTCTTCCACAGATGTTTATCTCGACACTCAAAGAAAGAAAAATATGTTTGAAATATTTAAAAAAACCGAATATAATACTGAGATCTGGCAAAAGATGGATTTAGAGCATGATTATCAAAATTGCTAAAATGCCAAAGAAGAACTAAAAATGTGCCCCTCACAAATCTAAGAAATCAAAACGAATATAGATAAGTTATGGAAGACTCTGTTAATTAAAGTAGCCCGGTGGATGACAGCTTCAAAACAAAAAAATAATATTTATATAATATAATATAATATATAAAATATTCATTTAGTACAAAATATACCAGATGGTCTTTTGCATGTTATGCAGCAAAATGCAGGATTTGAAGTTTTGTCACCGCAATGAATACAAATTTCATTCATCGGTCTGCATTATTAAGTAGTGTGTTTTTCATAATTTCTCTATATTCATTTTGATTTTGTAGATTACTGAGGGGCGCATTTTTGGCAAGTGCTTCAATAAATTGGCATACGAACACACCGCAGCCAAAGCTGTCTTCTTAGTAATCGTGCTCTAAATCGATATTTTGCCATATCTCAGTATTTAATTTTTTTTTAAGATTTCAAACATTTTTGCTCTTTTTTACGTTACCTCGAATTGAATCTAATGCCATGTTCAAGGCGAATTCATATAATAGGTGGGAGTATCTAAACAGCTGATATCATTTCCATTGTCAAAATTTTGTTGTTTTTTAGTATTTTGTTTTGATAATAAATTTCTTGTTTTCTTATTCTGACTTATGTTTATTTTTCTTAGAAATCATTTTCAAGTTTTCATTCATTCAGGTAAGTTTTTAATTTATAATATTTTTGAAAATTAATTTAAATATCTATATAAATATTTTATTTATATTATATTTAAAAATTCGAACGTGTTTAATTTTGTGTTAAATAATTTAAAAGTGTTTATTGTTTATAGTACGTACATATAAAAAATGGGAAACTGTACAGTGTGCAAAAAAAAGATAATAAGGAAAATGGACCTTTTTTCAACGCACCAAAGTGCGAAATTAGAAGGCGAAAATGCGACAAAATCTGCCAAGTTAATTTAACCCCACACTCCCGTCTGTGTATCGACCACTTTTCCCGGCAACAGGTTATAACGATTTGTATTAATGGCAAATGCTGAACATGTAATGCAGAACCAGCCTTGGCAGGGTATGTATGCATAATTTGAACATATAATAATACCTAATTATATACATACATATATATATATATATATATATATATATATATATATATATATACAGTGCTGGACAATTCAATGGAAATTTTTTTCGAAATTTACTTTCCTATTGTTTGAAGTCGAAAACCAAAAACAATTTCTGAAGAAACTCAAAAAATATTTAGGAATTTTATTTTACACATTCTGTTTGATGTATTAAGAAACAAAAAAATTACATAAAAATAACATTCTTCTAAAATTATAAAGAAAAGTAAAAGTATTAAGTTTTGAGGTATTGACAAAACAATGGAAACTTTTTTTAAAATTTTAGAACAATGATATTTTTATGCAATTATTTTTTGTTTGTTAATACATCAAACAGAATGTTTAAAATAAAACTCCTAAATAACTGTTAAATTTCTTCAGAAATTGTTTTTGTTTTTGAATTCTAACAATGAAAAAGTACATTTTAAGAAAAGTTTCCTTTGAATTGTCCAGCACTGTATATATATATAACACACATTACCTGACGCGTATGAGCGTAGAAATAGGTCTAATAGGACCCCCTAGACAAGCCTTTCCCGGAAAACCCAGAAGCTGCAGAGTAAGTTTATATGAAATTATATGTTCTCTAAATATATTAATAAATATAAATAATTAAACAGCTTCCTATGGAAATAGAAGATAAGAATCTTGGCCTACTCCAAGAACAACAGACTTAAACCGAGTAAGTATATTTATTAACATAATAAAATTTCTATTGTTATTGTTAATATTTAAGTTGTTTTTACTATTTATTTTATTTTTTGTATTTATTGCCTAGTTCTTCAATTTCTTATGATGATGTTGCGTATTATCGTAACAAAATTAAGAAATTGGAATTGGAGAATAAGGAGCTGAAGTGTCAACTCGCCCAAGCCAACTCGGTCGTAGATTCCATGCGGAAAATTTTTACGGATGGCCAGATCAGGCTCCAGGTAATGTCCTTTGGAAGTGGAGCGACATATCCAGTGCCACCTGCTTGCATGCATCTGGACCAAGAGCATACCGGCATTTATACCAAAAAGGGTTTCCTCTACCTCATTTCAAAATGTTGTAACGCTGGTGTGGAAGAGTCAATTTGCACGAAGGATTTCTATCCACATCAATTGAATTCATGCGGCATACGACTGATATGCCGCTGAGTGATAAAATTTGTGTGTTGGCCTTCGATGAAATGAAGGTAGAGGAAACCTACGAGTATGACTCCCCTGCTGACATTGTCAGAAAGCCAGCCAACTACGTCCAGGTAGTTATGGCTCGAGGGCTAAAAAAGTCATGGAAGCAGCCTGTATATTATGATTTTGACTGCAAAATGTCGAAGGATATAAGTCTAATTTCTAAGCTCAGCCACTGCAGGTTTCCCGGTTGTAGCAATGGTATGTGATATGGGTCCCAGTGATCGGAAGTTGTTGAGAGAGCTTGGTGCAACTACAGGTAAGTTAAATATTTACACCATATCAATTACACTATACTAAGGCAACAATTATTTCGTTACTGGGGATCTTGGCAACGCTGAGGACATCGGTAAATACAATTTTGTTAATAAGAATTCGTTTTTAAGCTTGGTGTACTGGTGTCTTTGTTTGCGTTTACGTTCATTATCTCAATTTAGTTCCTTTACATTATTTAACACATCATTCATTACTTTCTCTCATTCATATTATTACTAACAATTAAAATAAAATGAAACTAATTTGTTATATATACATTATTTTTCGGAAGATAAACCATGGTTTTCGAACCCACCTAACATGGCGGAAAAAGTTTTTACTTTTTTGACGCGCCGCATTTTTTAAAGTTAATCCGTAACCATTATTTGGATAGCGGATTAATCTTTAACAACACCATTATTAGTCCTCGTACAATCTCCGATTTACTTGGACTAACATCAACATCGGATATGTCAATAGCTTTTAAATTAAGTGAAGAACATATTTCCGTTAAAGGGGCAGGTAATTTTGAAGATTTTTTATTGATACAAAATATATGAATACATTAAAAACTTTATAATTTTAGGAAAGCAAAAAGTGAAATTAGATGCTCAGCTATTTTCGAACACTACAGCCAATGCCATTAGACGGTGCTATTCCCAAGGAATGGATATTTATAAACCCATAGAGTCTGCAGAATTTATTCAATTAGTTAATGACTGGTTTGATGTTCTCAACTCTAAACTGAATAACTTCACATATCCTGGAAAGGTAATTTTTTGTACAATATTTGTAGATAGTAAATATATTTAATTTCATTTTGTGTAGGAACCCTACGGAATTTCACTCGAGTGGCAAAGGGATACATTGGCTCGTATGACAAAGTCAATGCCAAATGATCATCCTTCTCCTCAAGAATTCAAATACCGATTGCGGAAATATATCCTAGGTAAGTTTGTCCGTAGATAAGGTTTATAATTTTTTATATTCCAAATTATGTATATGTATTTTTAAAATTACAGCACGAAATACCGAATACCTTAGTGGTAAGGGAAACGTGGAGGAAGAACGGATAGATTGGCTTTCCATTGACAACGAAGGCAGCATTTTAGATACCAGCACTATGCCAGACAGCGGAGTCGTACTTAATGACGACGATACAGAGCCAGAACAAATAGAAGAGGATAACAACCTAGACCTAGACGATTCTGATCTAGATGACATTGGTATTCTACAAGAGGATGCTTTAGAATACATAGCTGGCTATGTGATTCGAAAGCGAAATCTTGTAGAATACCAATGTCATCAAGATTCATATACGTGGGTTGATCAGGTGTCAAAAGGTTACTGAAAAAAGCCGACAGTCGAATTTGTTTCGAAATTAAAGAAACTTGAGCATATATTTCACCATATTAACGGTAATAATATTTCCCATTGTCGTAACCTTCACAAGCTCCTGATCGAGAGAAGCCAAGTAATTGAGTTGCCGGACAATGTTAAAAAATTGTTCTTTAAAAGTAGGATACATTTTCGTATCCGTAATTTAAATAAGCGCCTGAAGGGTCAAAAGGCAAATCAACGCATTATGGGCTTCAAGAAGATGCTAAAAATTAAACTATACATCTCTCCTTTTGTAAGTATGAAAATGAATTTATAATATACATATTAACGTAATTTTTTCCCTTCTAGCAATACATACATAAAAAGACGCCTCAAATTTTAGTTGGTTGGTTTTTAAGAACCCCGAAAATTTTAAAAAAGAAATAAATTTTCGTTTTAACACGTTCACGCCTTATCGTGCGGCGGGTGCCACCGTTAAAAAATGGGGCAATATGGACTACTATAATGAAAACGTAAAAAGATATTCAATTGAAACAAAAGATGAACAGATGGTATATCACCTGCCTTAACGCAATAATTGCCAATATTTTCACTTCTTTGCGAACAATCTTCATGCATTTCAAAAAACTGCATTGCCAAAGGTATACAAATTTTCGGCGATGCATCAATGTTATTGGCATCGTCAACGTGGCTTAAAGGTTGATCCAAAGACTGTGTTAAATAATTATTAGCATACAATACGCTTTAATAACCACTCTAACCGTGCTCTTATCAAACGAAACTTTCAAAAGTTTTAAAACGATAAAATAACAAATCAAATGCCATATTACCACATAAACGTACTCTATTAGTCTATAATTAAAGGCGTTCTGTGTTTCATTAAGATTCATGGTACTGTTTTAAGATTTCAGTGCCAACAAAGTGGTATTCTGTTTTCATGGTTTGTGCTTTTAATCTCTTTGCGGCCGGTATATTTATCGTATTGAATTTTAAAATTTTATATAAATTGCTATTAATATATGTGGCGAATTCATTACTTTCTTCATCACATTCCATAATTTCAGTATATAGAAATCGGCTATGGGCATCTATGATATTCAACATAACAAAATTGCTTGCAAGTGTTTCGCATCTAAAACTCCCAATGTATGATGAAAGTGCCTATAATTTTCAAAATCTTTTGCAGTGCTTAATCACTGTGCTGTCATATTTGGTAACTGCAAAAAAAATTAAACAAGTCATTGAAACGTTATGAAAAACTTATATATATCTTTATTCAGAATTACTACCTAACTCCCAAAAATATAATATTATACGCATTGCTCAAATACCTTGAAATATTCATCTTTCATCATTTGTATTAGAACACCCAGTGTGTGTGGCACAATTTTTGCAATAATTTTTCTAGAAACATGACAAATTTTTTCCAGTATGCGATAGTTTTCGTCTTTGATTAAGTATCTTAATGTAACTGCAAGACGCAGTCTATAGGCTACCACCGGCTTTTTCCAATTGTGTTTCTTTACTTCCAACTTGAACTGTAACAGGTGTACATAGGTAAGTAATGAAATAATATATAAATTTTCAAAAGGAAAAAACCTTTTTTACATCTAGAAATCTAACTCCAATATTCCAAAATCTTCAACACAACAGACTTCAATATATAAAGATTTCGGTGGCCGTAGATCACCCCTTAAATCAATGCCTTGACCATCGCCTATGGAACACATATAAGACGCTAACGATTTTGAATATGTATTAAAAATGTTACTTCTGGTTCACAAAGGTTTACTTTTATATCATCGGGAACAGTAGGCCCAATTCCCAACGGAATGCTTTAATACTTTGTAGTCTCTGGTGCAAACATGTAAGAAGTCATCTTCTATTCCTTTGCAAAGCTGCGTGACGAAAATTCAATAGAGGCCGTAAAGTACCATCTCCAGAAGCTGAATAATTTGCTCTACACACATTAATTTATTTCATATATCAATCATTTAATATTTTAACATCAGTTTACTTACGCCTGTGCACAATTTTCTTCAAATATTGTCTTTATCTCTTCTAAAACTTGTCTAACCCAAAGAATTAAAAGAATCAATTGGTGGTCATCAATTAATATAATGCTGTTGCTGTATTTCATTTGATTTCTACTTACATCAAAAATTATAAATTTTTTTTACCATTTTTCTTCCTATTGTCATTCTTCAGTCAGCTGTTTCTGACAATCGAAGAAGATTTTGCAAAAACAAAATGCCTGTTGTTTTTGCATTGTTCTCCTTGTTGTAGAGAGGAGGTCACCTACTATGAATTCGCCTTGGCTATGTTCGCACGTGCCTTCGAATTACTTCGCTCTGTTTTTAATTACTTACATGAATTATCATGTTCACGCGGCAACCTTGTAATTCTTTGACAGTTCTTTTCTTCTTCTTTTTATTGTTCTTTTAAATTGTGCTGTGTCTGTCTACGTTAGTATATTAATTTTAAATTTTGTTTATTTATAATATAAAAGAAAGGTAAGTACTTTTTTTTAAATAAATGTATTAATTTTAAAATTTAAATTTTTAGTAAATAGAAAAGCTCCAAGCCAATGGGACAATTTAAGCGAGCGGGCATTGTTGGAGGTGTGGAGGGATAAAATGAGCGAGCTTCGTGGTTGTAGAAAAAATAGCCACATACTGCAAGAAATGTGTTATGACCTGGAAACCCAAGGCTATAGGTATAGTCTTGTGGAGTTGAAAGTGAAAATGCACAATATGACTGCGCGGTATCGGTAAGTATTTATGCAGACTAGTTTATATAGTGGTCGAAAATTTTTGCAATTTTTTTTTTGCAGAAAAGAAAAACAGAAATTTGGGACAACAGGTGGTTCACCTTCTAGTTGGGAGCTGTATAATGAGGTACAAGACTCCGTATAGAGGTTACCATACCGAAAGTTTGGTAGTCGACAACATAAATAGTAAGTAATAAATTGTATAATTATTGAGTTTTTCAAAATAATAATTTATTAAAATAAATTTTTCAAATATTTATTCATTAATCAGCACAAATACCGTCTCCATATCTCCACCATCATCACCTATACCTTCAACGTCATCACCATCACCGTCAATGAATACATCATCCACCCTGCCTGCCGCTCCATCACCATCCGCTATGGGCTCGCCTTCATCTCCAGGTATACCAACGACGTCGACCGCTGCAAGAAAAAATGAAACTTTAGAAAGATTTTAAGACAGTGTGCACAACGTACTTGTATTACAATGAATTTATTTTTGTTATTGGACTTACATACTGTATACGATTTGGATATATACTGTTCAAGGTTATGAACGTTGTTTTCCTTATTGAAAACCCTTGATACGGCATTTATCGATGCTAAGCTCCAATCTAAACATACCCTTTTACAAATGGGCCATAGAATTGAATTTTGTATGCAAAACAATTTAATGGATATTAAAAATCTCTCTATGTCATCAGCGTAGTGGCTACTCAGTAATCCTTCCGCGATTGGTATTATGAGTCCTCTCTCATTTTTTTCCCTAATATGGGAAATGAATGAATACAAAAAAACTCTTTTTGAATCTGTGCTCAGTTTCCGCACAATATTGCCAGTGGCGTCAAAAAATAATGTGTTGCGGCTCAACTTCAGATATTTTCTATTTTTTTCACACGTAAACTTCAGTTGCGACAGAGAAAATAAATAAATTTCGAGGAGGTGTGATATTTTTTGTACAAATGAAATCCAATTTTTATCACTGTATTCTATAAATATCAATAAACAATTCTGGATCTCTTTGAGCAGAACGAAGTTTTTCCGACTTTATTCTTCGTGCAACATCAGCAGACGGTACTTCCTGGTCGTTACCCAACACCAATGCGTCTTTGTTGACTATAAAGTTTTTTATTTCTCCAATTTGCAGCTTTTTGGAACTGCAATTCAGTCTTTGCAATAGTTCTGCGAACACTCCGATTTTGTTGTACTTTTATATTTTCTGGGTGACGAAGTTTCTTTCCGTTTGGCTCAATTACACATTACAAGCCTTCTTTAGGAAAATTTATTACAAACCTATACCGTCCGCAACCGTTGTGGTAGTAAATGCACCTTGCATATAAAAATAACTTTGTTGTTTGCTTATTAAATACATAACTTTTAAAAATTATTGGGCAAACATTATTAACAATTTGAAATTTCTCCCTAACCATATCTTCTATAAAGGATACGACAAATGCTAATTTATTTTGTTCAAAGAAATGTTGTTTTAAAAATAAATATTCACTTGCCGTGAATATAACTTTAGCTTTTTTTAATATAAACGGAGCTAGTTTTTATATTTCCTCCCTCGGAATTTTGTAAAGGTGACGGATTTAAAACTATATTTGTATTTTGACCTTCCTTAATTCGGTTCCTCAGCATTCTGTATTCCTCGACCTGAGGACATGTAGACTCTGTAATATTAATAGCATCTCTGGTAGATGACAGCGGAACATTCTCCTGGAATTGTTCCGAATATGCCAGAGTGCTGTCACCGAAGACTATAGTATCATCAATACGCATATTTGAACAAATCACTGTAAGTAAGTAATATTAATAACATATTTAATTCATTAAAGAAGACTATCTTGCCGTCACCAAACAAATTCTTACTCTCCGTCACATTTTGTTGAACAATCTTCTAAAAGTTAAACATTGTTTTGTTATTAAGACACAACATTTTAAGTTGAATATTTACCTGAGGCATTTTTTTAAATGAAAGATTTTGGCTGTTGCCATATAAATATAACATACGTTTGCAGTGCTTGCGAGGTTGAAAAGCTGGAACATAAGTTTCTCGACCGTAACGGTTTGAGTAGCCTGCAGAACAATATATATATATACATATATATAGATTTACATACATACTCATTTAAGTCCACACAAAAAATATATGATCATATAATTCAAAATTAACGAAACGGGAGTTTTAATAAACTAAAGTTATATGGTAGCAGTATTTGTAATTTTTAATTTGTCGCACACTGTATATACTATATATACATACAAATATGCACATTGATTTAGTTCTGGTCGAATTATTTCAAAGTGCATTTTGACTGTTTAGAACTCAGACTTTACGTCTAAATAAGCCGACACACTATTTACTAGACACTATTTACTATGACGGCAATATCATAGTGTATATCATGTAGTGTAACTTATACGTAATGCAGCGAATATTTCCAAAATACCTTGTATAAGACACGTGACAAATGTATTTTGAATAAATAAATATCTCTCTTATTACAAAGTGCATTTAAACATTCTCTTTTAATATTGAAAATTAAAAAAATATATATTAATAAAATATATTAATATATACTAATAAATTTTAAATATTTTCTCTATATTAATAAAAAAAAAAATATCACACAAAAATTCGAACCGGGGATGGAACTCGGTCCTGATTGGGAATAAATAATTGAATTTCGTCATCTTTGAAAAATAGCCCCAAAAGCTTTGTATTTACAACTCTTTACAACAATCTTAAGCGGCTGGGTTCAATCCCTGGGCAGGATTATTTTTTCTTTTTTTTAATATTATTTAAGTATTATATTGTATATAGGTATATGTATATATTAATATTGAATTAATGAGCTGATATTAAATATGTACTTATAAATTTTATATATTTTCTATGTATTAGAAAGAATTAAAAAAAGATAAAAAATCACAGAAAAATTCGAACCAGGGATTGAACTCAGTCTTGATTGAGAATAAATAATTGAAATTCAAGTTCATCTTTGAAAAATATTCTCAAAAGCTTTGTATTTACAACTCTTTACAACAATCTCAGGCGGTTGGGTTTCAATTCCTGGGCAGGATTATTTTTAAAATATATTGTTTTCTTTTTTTAATTTTTTTTATAAAATTTTATATAAAATTTATCACTATTTATATCTTTCGTTTTACAGGGTCTTAAGTTATTTTTTTAATACACTCCCGTTTCGTTTATTTAAATTTTAAAAATTTTTTGTGCTTACAATTGTTTTATAGAGCGAATATATTCGTTTTTTTATAAATATATGTTGGTTTTATCTTAGTATTAAACATCACCATCAAATAATTCATTTTGTTAAATAAATTCACGAATATTTGGTTACTATTCCAATTTCAGAAATCTTCGAGTGATTTATTCAGTTTTTCTTTCGAATGTAAGAAATAAATTTTTAAAAATAAATTGGTAAATATTTCCTTGTTCATTTTTTAAATTTGGTGAATACTCTTTCACTTCACAAAAATCACTTTCACTAAAAAGAGAAGCGCTTTCAACTTCTCTTTACTTAAATGTTCACCGAGAATTGTTTTAATATCGGTAAAAGAATTATACCACATTTTGTAAGAAAAATAACTTTCCAAATTTCCCTAATTTAAACCTTCTAATATCTTGTATGAGATGAAGAGAAAAATCAAGTTACAAGAAGAGAACTTTTTACATAAAGAGGTAACAATTACATTCAAAACAACAAGCATGCCTGGAAAAGAGTAGCTTAGAACAAGAAAGATTTTTGATTCCATAAATACATTAAAAAATTTGTTACAAAATATCAAAACCTACTACGGAAACTCGCTCTGTTAAGGTTACTTTTTTCAGATCAGCTTAGTATAGTAGGTAGTGTGTGGGCTTATTACACGTAAGGCCAGGGTTCAAATCCAGGTCAGGCATCAAAACAACTTTTTTTCTTGTTTTAATTTTATACGTACTACTACATATTGCAATTTGAAATATGATTTTCTTTTTTTAATTTTTTCTTATATATTTCAAATTGAAATACATGTGTACATAAAAAATTAAAACAAGAAAAAAAGTCATTTTGATACCTGGTCTGGGTTTCGAACCGTGGCCCTACGCGCAATAAGCCGACACACTACCTACTAGACTACAGCAACCCAAACATTTCTGCTTTATATTCAGTTTTAGTTACTTTGACGGAATGTAATGCAATTTTTTTATACTCAAATAACTGTAATATTGAAAGTAAAAACAAAACTAGGGCTTCCCCGTTGTCCTCTTCCTACCATAACCAAGCGACGCATTTCGATTATGCATACTTTGTACTAACATTGTCTGTATTAACATAATGATAATGAATGTATATTATATATTTTATTTAAAACTTAAAAAAATTATATTTGTAATTTAAGTGTTTATGAATAAAAAAATTGTTATTCTGTAACACAGAATTGAAACTGCATTACTTTTTCTTTTTTTACTCTTTTGTGTCAAGTAAAGTTAAATAAATTTATAATTATAAAATCTACTAGGAAAGAAGAGCAGTTAATACTAAACTTTTGGGAATATTTTTTAAAGATGAATTTAAAATTCAATTGCTTACCCTAAATCATGATCGACTTCAATCCCTATTTGGGATGTTTGTGTGATTCTTTTTCTTTTTTTTAATTTTTTTTAAATATACAATCAAATTGAAATATGTACACAAAAAATTAAAAAAGAAAAAAAATTTTTTGATGTCTACTCGGGTTTTAAACCGTAGCTTTAGATGTAATAAGCTAAACCACCACCTACTATAACTACGGCAACATCAAATTAATTATCTGTATACCGTCTATAATAAAGAGGTCGACAAAAACTAATCGCGTACTGCTCTCTTCCTTACAAACAATGCTGTTTTCCCACAAAAGGACTTACAGTGGATTTCAAAATCTGAAATCTCAGAAAATTTCAAAATCTAGTATGAAATCGCGCGCTGTTAAGGATTCTGGCCATTGATTTAGTTAAAGGGACATACAATGGTTTAAAAACAACTTTCATTCTCCTCCCATGTTGTCCTGTTTTCCCGCAAAAGGACTTACAGTGGATTTTAAGATCTGAAATCTCAGAAAATTTAAAAATCTAGTATGAAAAGTATATTAAGGATTCTGGCGATTTATTTAGTTAAAGGGACGTACAATGCTTTTAAAACAATTTACTTTGTCCGCCATTGTGCCCTGTTTTCCTATAAAAGGACATAGAGTGGATTTTAAAATCTGAAATCTCAGAAAATTTCAAAATCTAGCATGAAAACGTCCGCTGTTAATGATTCTGGCGATTGATTTAGTTAAAATTTAAAAACAATTTTCATTGTTCGCCCACGTTGTCCTGTATTCCCACAATATTGATTTATTTATCGCATGACTATACATACATACATACATACATAATTGGTCATTACAACCCTTCAGTCAGGATTACGACCTAGTTTCTCACACCACTTATGCTGTGTGTGTTAATTTTATACATGAGTGACGGGACCTACAGTTTAAAGTCGACTCCGAACGACAGATTTTTGTTTTGAGAAACTTTTCATGGCAATTTTATTTACTTTCAGAGTTTTTGCAAGAAATCTGCTGAGAGGAAGTCACCGAAGAAATACTTTTTGTATTTTATTTTGATGTCTGGCCTGGGGCTCGAACCCTGGCTTTTCGTCTAATAAGCCAACACACTACCTACTAGGCCACGGCGACTTCGGATGACTATAGCTTTCCGAAATGTATGATTATCTGTTTATTGTAGTTCTTATTACGGAATATTTTGTAACAGTGATTAACTATAGGACTTATTTTATCAACTTTTGCTTTTTGTTTTCTTATTTTACCCGGGAGTTTTTCATGTTTTTCTTTCCCAGTCTTAAATTAATTATTTAACAGAGTTCCGTTAATAACATAACAGAGCTCTGTTAGTTCTGTTTATAACATAAGAGAGTTCTGTTAGCTAACATGAGAGATAGATTTTAAAATTTATCTTCACACACATTCCTCTTTAATAAAAATAAAAAATTTTAAATTTAAACATTACAATAATGTTATTCGAAGCCATAAATACATACTTATGGAGAATATTGGAGAATACCAAATGCAGTTGCAATAGCAATTCACTAAATCTCATGAATATATTCACATTTTAACGTTTTCAATCTTATGAATGAGGAATATGTTATATAGTAAAACTAAAACCAGAGATGGAAGATATGATTTGTTTCAAAATAAAACATTTGATTTGACAAGAGCACATCGTTAAACAAACAGTCAATATTTTCCCTACGACATGATGTTATGATGATTTCGTTAAAACTGAATTTTATATAAATCTTTTAATTACATTTTATAATTGCGGTCAGAAATGTATTTATCGTCAGAAATATATATGTTTATATACATATGTATATGTATATTTTTAGTAAACGCAAGTCATTGAATTGGTGGTTTTCGGTGAAAACCCACTTAGATAACATCCTGAGATATCTGTCATTCGATTAACATCTGGGCAATCCATTATATTGTTACGTTTTTACCTTTTCAAAGCGTTTAATATATGAGCTCGTAGGTTGCAAATAAATTAAAAATTAATTGGTGTTTAATTTTAATTAAAAAATTCTTTATTATTCACACAATTCTGTGCCGCTGTTCAGAACTTTATGTAAACAACAACAATTGCTTTGTTTGTTTTTCCTCTGTTTACACCCTTTGCATAAACAATAACTATTACTAGACAATTGTTCGATTGATCTCTATAACGGACATCTTGAAACCAAACACTGCGTCTTCACACAAGACTGACTGAGCTTTTACTAACCCACTCGCCTGCTTTGTCTTGCCTTTTATATGGCAGAGTAAACTGTCGGATGAAGGTTTATGAAGGAGAATGTTCGTAGCTTCGTCTTCTCGAGGTCTCTATAAATGTAAACAGCGTTGTTTCGTTACTGTTGTTTGTGTATTTTGTTTACATTTATTCTTGTAGTGTTTGTTTTTGTATTTTTGTTTACTTGTTTACCATTTTTATGCTGGTGTTTACTGTTGTATTTTTGTTTACCATTTTTTATGCTTTTGTTTGTTGTTATATTAGGCAGTGCAATAATTTGTAAAATGTTCATTGTTTTGTTTTTGTAGCCTTTGTTTGTAATTTTAATGTTAAACGACGTGAGAGCAAAACGCCAGTATCTAAAAATTATTTTAATTTTCGTAAAAATATCAATAATTATTGATATAAACCGATTCTTTGAATACGATTTCTTGGGAATTGCTACGCTGTTCCCCTGAAATATATTTTTTCTGGCGAATCTATGTTTATTATAATAACTAACAGAAGGAAGGTTTTTGATGTTGCGTTTAATGGAGAAAAATATAGTGACTTGGTAAGTGAAGGTATGGTGCCATCGCTGAGATTGAATTATGAGCAAAGAAAACTCCTTCATCAACTCCTATGAATTTGTCTGCGGCTTTATTGGTAGATATTCGTGGCACTTCAGAGTTTCACCTCCTTATTCTCCTCCTCTTTATTCAATGTCTTGAAAACTTAATGTCTTAACATTAACAGATTTTTTAACATATTGTAATCAATTTAACATATTGTGTGTGTTGCCTTAAAGCCCGGGTTCGTATCCCAGCTCAGACAGCAAAACGAAATATGAAAGAAAAATATTTCTTCGGCGACATCCTCTCAGCAGATTTCTGGCAGAAACTCTAATAGGAAATATACCTGCCACGAAAAAGTTTCTCAAAAATCTGTCGTTCGGAATCGACGTTAAACTGTAGATCCCGCCACTAACGTATAAAATTAACGCACACAACATGACTGGTGTGAGAAGGTAAGCTGTAACTCTGACTGAAGGGTTGTAATGGCCAAGTATGTATGTATGTACATATGTATGTAATCAATTGATATCTATCATAGAAAACACTGATTGAGAGATCTATAATGTTATTCACGCAATTATAATTGAAGATAAAATCAATTTGTTTGCGTCCATGGCTTTCTAAAGTAGCGAACAGTTTATATTTTAATTGCATTTTATCCCCTTAATTAAGTGCAAAATATTTAAATCTTATTTTCAGAAAAATGCCATCCGTTTAAAATGTAATTAATGTGTACTCCACATGGAAATCCTTAAATCATACCCTAACTTGATAATAATTTTTCAACGAATACAACACCGATTTCATTTTTTCAAACAAACTGACTGGCTTGCTGATTTCATAGTCCTGGCAGAGATGTGAAACCGCTTTCTATATACGATTTTGTTCTCTTAGAGCCATTATTACAAATTCCCGTTAAAGTTGGGTTTAGTTACAAGTAACTTTAGCTAAAGTGAACTTTAAAGTCACCTTTAACTTCTTTTTTAGTTATTACAACCTACAGACAAAATAAAGTTAACTTTAAAAAAAAATATGGCAGTGCCGGAGCAATGTCGATAACATTGCTCAATTAAACAAGTTTTTACGCAGTTTTAAAAGCAGTTGCAACGACGGGCTCCGTTTTTTGTTGTATATGCTCATATTGTTTATATTTGAAGTTGCCATATTGAAAATAAAAAAATAATATTTCAAGTTCAAACATAAACTTTAAAAGTTAAAGGTAGGATGATCCTAAATTTAGCTTAACGCTTGCTCCCACCATATTGTCCACTTATAATAATGAAAAAAAAAATACTCTACCCGTTGAAATCCTCCCTTTAGTTAACGGCAAGTTGTAATAATGGCCCTTAATCTTACTAACCATTGATCATGTAATGAAATATAAAATATGTATTTCTTATTGAAATTCTTCCCATTTTTTTATAATTAACCATTACTTTTTATAAAGTGATTATAAAATGTGTATTTAAGGAAAAAAATTACTTTGAAATCGTTTGTCTTACAAAAACAAGGAAATTGTCTGTGATCGACTTTAACTCTTAGAATATTCCTTTTCTTAAACTGACGTCAACACTCGGGGAATGTCCTCTACTCTTACAGTGTATTGTGTTTGAAAATTAACTTTAGCAATAGTGTGCGAGAAATTAGTTATTGCACGCTAATTACACTATGCAACAAAATAAAAAAAATTAAATATACCCAGTTAATGAGATAATGAGAGTGAGTTTTGTCGAGAAGAACTCAAAAATATTTTCTTTATACTTCTTGATCACCCCAAACTTGTTTTATTTGATAAAAGCTGTTTTTTGGACTTTATGCACAAATTTATTGATCACACAAATATTTCTGCATCAGTTTCACAAAGGGGAGGGATGGACCTTTAAAACGGTATACATATATATATTATTCGACTTAATATTCTATGATGATGATGTAAACTTGGCATATTTTTTCAAGTTTGTCCATTCATAGTAGCAAACTTTAAATAGAAAATATACAATAAGTAAAGTGGTTTTCTTGTGAAGAGATTGGCACTTCGCTTGATAAAATGGAACAAAAATTACCGTAGTTATTATTTAAAGAGTATAACAGTCGTGTTAAATTTTTTATATATGACATTTTATCAAATGAACTTTCAGTTAAAAAATTTTCAGAATTTTTGATAGATCCTGATTGTTTATTGGAAAACTTGAAAAAATAAGAAAAAAAATATTTTTTTCAAAATTTACCCGATCAAAAATCATAACATTTAAGTTTAAACCGTATGTTCATGTATTCCGTTTTTCCCCTTTGCAAAAAACTTTGGATTTTCAAAATAGGTAAAAAAATATTTGGGTAATCAATAATTTGGTGTGAAAAGATCAAAAACCCCGTTTTTGTTAAATAAAACAAGTTTGGAGGGTTCGAGAAATATAAAAAAATATTTTTGAGTTCTACTCAACAAACCTCACTATGTCATTAGCCGGGGGTATTTTGACTGTCGCACGAGTCTTTTATGAGTAATTTACCTTCATGATCTGTTTTTGAGTCCTTTTTTAATCGTGTAACTGACTAAAAAGTTTGTGATCACCAAAAGTACTCTAAAAAGACTTAGCAAGGCCATTTTTCTAAAAACAATCTTCCAAATGCTAGCTGGGGAGAATATTGATTCTTGTTTACACTCTATTAACCGTGATTTGCAGAGATTGACAGTTGGCCTCGCCATATGCATCAGTCCCTCAAAGTCCAAATGTATTATGCTTTCAAAAACCAAACCAGTAACACCTGAATTGAATATCAAGGAAAATATAATTGACTTTGTCAAGTCTGCAACCAATCTGGGGATTGTCTTTAATGACAGTTTATCGTGGTCTAGCCATGTAAGTGTTCTTGTCGGCAGAATATACAACATGCTTCGAAATTTATGGGCTTTCATAGATTCGTATGCAACTTGCTAAAACGTATTTAATTCCTATGCTTTTGTATGGGCGTGAAGGCTTCGCAAACTGCGATAGTAATGACAACCGGAAACTCAACTTGACATACAACAATATAGCAAGATATGTCTTTCTTAAATGCCGTCGGGATCATATTTCTCATTTAGCGTACCAGATATTTAGAGTGAAATTTGATAATCTTTTGAAAATTAAATGCCTCATTCTATTCCATAAAATTCTTAACACGAAACAGCCGAAATATTTATTAAGCCGAATTAAGTTTGCTAGATCTTTATTCAACAACGGTATAGGACTCTTCTTTCACAGCGACAGTTTATTATACACATCACAAGTATTTGGAATTCCCTTCCAACTACATCCAAAAGTTAGCCAATGCAAATGTGTTCCAAAAGTAGTTATTTAAATTATTCTCTTAATAAAAAGTTTTTACGTTATTATCTCGGTTATTATATCGGTTAAATATTTATTATTACTTTTTAGACCGATTTTTTTTTTAATTTGTTATAATATCTTTACATCGATTAACAATAAAAACGATAAACAAAAGCTACCAGCTACACCAACACAATATACACGACACAAATACGCACTAATGAATACATCGAACACGTTCCAAGTAAACCAACAACAACAAGCATGAGGGATGGACAAGTGTGCAAAATACACAAGCAACAATGCGGTCGCTTTAGAATTCTCGAGAAGGCGAGAACAAGAGCCTTCCACATCGAGAACGTTCATCATACTGATTACGTGCGTATATAAAAGGGCAGCAGGGCCAGCAGCGAGTCAGTTATAATTCAGTCAGTCTGGTGTGAAGATGCGTTGCGGTTGGAACGTACAAGCGGCATTGCTTGCAAAAAGGTTGTAAGCAGAGAAGATCTAACAAACAGTTGTTAGTGTTAACGCGGACAGAAGTGTGAAATAGAATAGTGTACAAGCAAATTGTTGTTGTATCGTTAAGTTGTAAGCAGTGGCACAAACATAGTGTGAATAATAAAGAGAGTTTAAGAAAAACTAAACACATATTTGTTTTTACTTGGTTTCAATTAACCAACTCACATTTAAACGTTTTTAAAAAGGTAAAAACGTAACAATATTTTATCTTTTAATTTTTTATTTACTTCTGAAGTATTGTTAGTTCTTTAAATTGCTTTATATTATATTTTTATTTATATTTAAATTTAATATTTACATTATTTTTTTATTTTTAATTAATTTCATATATTTAATTAATGTTAGTTTTTATCTTATTGCTCCTAAGCATAACACAATCACTTATAAGTCTAATATCTTGTTGTGTTATGTTAATTATAATAAATAAATAAATAAAATAAAATAAATTAACTCCATCTCACTTTTCTTTTCAGTAAGATGACCTTACATTGTTTTGTGAGATGTGAGGATGACTTTGAGAGCTTTTGATGAGATCTTTTAAAGAGAACGAAATCAAGTTCAGATAAAGTGCACAAAGTTCTCGTTAGGAAAGCAATTTGTTTTATTTTTATTTTTAGGACATAGTAGTCAATTTTTGGAACGTACTTTTTCCTAAAAAAGATGTAAATATTCACGTACAGTTACATGCTAAATTCAAAACAAATGATTTCATTTGAACATGAAACTAATGTTATGGAGATGTCTTCTGCAGTTGATATAGAAGTCCGCCATTCGATATTTAAATTTGCACCTCTCCTTTAAAGAAATACAATAATTTTTAAATAGCAAAACAAAACATCTATTCATTGAGAAGGTGATTTATTTCTTTTGTTTTTTTATTTTCTTCTAAACAAACTTCATAGTTTGAAGCAGTCGATAATTTCCTATTCTGTAAAAAATAAAAAAAAATATATATATATTTGACTAAATTACTATTTTTCAGTATATCATGAAACTCACATATCTATCTATATTCGCAACTAATTTTATTATATATTTGCAACTAATTTTATTCATAAATTCATTGGGCAACCAATTGGCTACGTCGCAGCTAGATTCACTATAGGTAAACTTACTACATTTTCTGGCTAAAATTATAAGGAATCATTGGGTAAGGATGAAAATCGGTATATGGCGATGTTTGAGGTTGTTGATTTCGAACCTGAGGTAAAATTTTTCAAATTCACAATGGCGGATACAATATGGCGACCTAAATTTTAAAACACTTGCAGATTTACATGAAAATTAATGTACAGAAATTTTTGACGTGGTTAATTTCGAATCTGAGGTCAAATTCTTCAAATACAAAATGATGGATCCAATATTCAATTATAAAATTTAATCTGATTTCAATGGATAAAGTTGTTAACTATGTATGTTAACTTTTTTTTGTCTAAAACCTCAAAATAGAAATAAGTGGAAACTTTCGTACAACCTATAAATATTTTAATTTTTAAAAAAACTTACACTATGCGCCAAAAAGACAAAAAATAAATACACCCTGCTAATGACATAGTACAAATTGTGAGTTTTGTTGAGTAGAACTCAAAAATATTTTTTTTATATTACTTGAACCCTACAAACTTGTTTTATTTTACAAAAACTGTTTTTTTTTACTTTAAGCGCAAATTTATTTATTACACCAACATTTCTAAAGCGATGTCCAAAAGTAAAACCTTTTTAGAAAGGAGAGGGATGGGCCTTTAAAATGATGTACATACATATGTTATTTGACTTAATATGCTATGAGGTTTGATGAGGTAAACTTTACAAATGCGAATTTTTTTAATATTTTTTCAATTTTGTCCATTCATAGTGGTAAACTTTAATTAAAAAATATAAAATAAATGGCATTCTGAAAGTGCATTATCTTGTGAAACGATTGACAATTCGCTTGATCAAATCGGACAAAAATTATCGTAGTTGTCATTCATTATTTTTCTTTTGTTTAGTTGATTAAATTAATAATTTTTGTGTTTTCTTATAAAATAGAATTCAAAAATTTTTTCTTAAAATTCATAACATTGTTTAAATATGTTGGGGTACCTAGACTTATGCTGTACACTGTATATTGGGGTACCCAGACCAAAATGTTCATTGTATGGACATCGATTTAATTACATACTATTACTACACACTTCTTACTATATTCTTCAGTTTTGTCAGCGAACGGTTTGAATGCATACGCTCGATAATCATGTATTTATTGCTTTTGCCATGCATTCATTGAACATCAATTTCTATTGATGATGTTTTGTTCACATTTGCTGTTTATGTTGATTGTCTTTTGCATACTCCTTTGTTATAATGTGGAATTATTTTACGATATGGATCATTCATATTTTTAAAAATAATCCAATCGGCACATACATTACTTGTTTGTAAAGCACAGATGAAAATCATGGTACAATTGTACTTTTTATGGTACATGTTTGTCTTTAATTTTGTTTAAAAATTTCACTTGTATAAACCATTTGTTCAATAATGTTCTAAATTCAGTATTTTTGTTTAAATCGTTATTATTATCTTTTTCAACATCATGTACTTGTCCATTTTTTGTTTGAATAATATGACTGTAAAGTTAAGAAAAATATGGTGAAGACAAACATGGAATACTGGGTGGTATTGTTTAAATGGTACAATAATCTATAAAAAGTTTAATAACAATAAAAATCATATAAAAACTATCCATTTTATCCTTCTGCTGAATATTTTACAGAAATGATTTTTCTAGTTTCGAAAAATTAACCAATAAAAATTCAATTTTGCTTATGTATCTAAAATTACCGCAGCGGAAATAGTTTATCCTTATAGCCTAAGTTCGAACGATCATTTCTAAACGCGTTTTTCAACATTCGGTAATTGTCTTGTATATATTGGTGAGGAACCTTGCTTATTGAGATCTACTCTTTAACAAAAGGGGAAGCTGCCTAACTTTCTTATGATGTTATTAAGAGGTGAGAAAAAGCCTCTTATATTTTCTTAGTTCAAGCAATTTAAATATTACTCCAGCTGTAGATTTAGATGAAAGCCGTTGTACTAATTGTCTTGACTATAACTAACCCAACCTCTGGAATATATATGTATGTAGTCTATTTCACATCCCATAGCAAGTAAAAAAAACTTCTTAACTACACCATGTAGATCAATTACACTTTGCTTTTGTTCGGGAAGTAATTACTGCGTACCATATGGGACTTCCCAGGAATGATCTGTAATAGAGTAGAGGATTTAAATTAATTCAGTTATCTTGGGAGTATGATTGTACAACAGAGGATTGTGCGAGAATATTGACAATCGTTTCCAAAAAGTCCGTCAGTTATTTGGCCTTTTTGGAGCTAGTCATCTCCTTCTCTGCGTATATAAATTACAATATTAAAGGCAAATAAAAAAATCCATAGGTTAGGTTAGAGGACGTGTACTTGTCAATAAAGACAAATACAGTACCCGGAGGTCGAATTGACCCATTGTATAACTTCCTAATTTCTCACACCACTTATGTTGTGTGTTAATTTTATACATGAGTGGTGGGACCTACAGTTTAAAGTCGACGAGGGAAAGAGAGATTTGTTCATATCCCAGGTCAGACATCTTCAACAAAATGAAATATGATTTCTTCGAATTGAATGAATTTCTAGACTATAATAAATTTAAAGACAAATATTGTAAAGAAATTGATATCAAATGGATCTCCAATATTAGTATTTTTCAATACGCTGCTTGTTTCCTACATCCGCTAACAAAGCGAGCTTTGGGAAAAAGCATATTAACAGTGTTGAAATTTTTATTATTTTACAAAGATCAGATGATCAGGACTGACTATTATCCCAAGCAAATAAAATACGCAACCAATGTTAAAATAATATCTATGCTGAAATCCAATTGGAGCTATTTTACGTACTGCGACTACGTAAATAACTCAAGCGCTGAAACATGATAAAAACTTCCCACAGACAATCGGTACTTTATTTCGCTTGAGAAATGAATATTTAGACACTCTCGCCAGTAGTGCTGCTTCGAGAAGCGTTTTTCTGTGGCGGACAATATTTTTACTAAAAAAAAGGAATTCAGTGAATAATATATTGTTCTTAAATTCAATTTATTATTACGGTGGTAGTCTAGTGGATAGTGTGCTAGACTATTAGCGTAAGGGTTGTGGGTTTGATTCCCACCAGAGACTAGTCTGTGACACTACACCGAGCATATGATCAAAGTTACTCAGCTCGTATATAGTTTGTAATTGTATAGTAATTAATAAATAAATAAATTTTTTCTAAATGATCCCATATCTAATATCGTGTTTATGTAAAGTATCTGTAATGTAGTTTATATTTGTGGTATATATTTCCCAACGTTAAAGTAAACAGAACAAAGAAATTAGTTTTCGCATATGAAAGGTTACTTTATGAATGAAAGACAAACAATTTTTAAATAGAAGATGGCTAACAAAAATACGAAGAAGAAGAAAAAAAGATTCTACTGTGGTCAGGCAGCCGTATAGACTGGGCTATTCCGACCGATTTCGAAAAAATTCCACTCCCAACAGCTCCGATTTGAACCGTCGGTATATATTTGCACGGAGTCCTTTACATTGTCTGGAATTGATGTCCTTAATCTCCTCCTGAAGTCGTACCGCGGTGTCATGTAGTCATTGCTCTTGACAGCCCTTAGGATCTTTGCGTGGCCATTATCCGAATCATCCCACTGTCCAGTCGCCGAGAGTTGCCTGCTCAGTTTGGCCGCTACGCTCCTACAGAAAAGGTCAAGCGGAAAGAAACCCAAAATTATCTCTAGTGCCGACGTAAAAAATTGCCGTAGAAGTCATGAAATTTGGTTGTTAGATCTTTCTCTTGTTACATTGATATGATCAGCAAAATGAACCTCACTGGCTCATGTCAGAAAGATTAGGGTTAAGTATTGTTTAGTTCTGCTTTTTCTTCCAGCCAATTGGTCCAACATAACTAATAGAAATAATTGTTCGCCGTCAGAGTTCCCATCGAATTTTAGTGCATCCATAGAAAGCGCTGAAGCATTGACACTAACTGTATTGGTTTCCGTAAAAATATTACATTAACATTACGTTATAGTGTTTTCACACCAAAAGTTAAAACCTGATTTTAGCATTAAAACCATAAGCAGCTGATTTTGCGATCACACTGCAAGTTTTCCTAAATCTGGTTTTAACATTTATGACATTTATGAAAGTGCAACAGCTGTTTTTGTTTAAAAAGGAAAGAAAAATTAAGAAATGGACAATAAATTAAAAATTATTCTAAATATTGTATAAGAAAGAAAATAGTGGATCTATTTATAAAAAGTGAAGAAGTGCTTGGAAGTCAAGTAGTTTTATAAAAAAAAACGTAAAAGGATGCTAAAAAAAAATGCATTTATTAAACCAGCAGTTGGTAATTTTACAAATTTGTTTAGAATCGAACTGGCACTTTTTCGGAAACAGAGTGCAATGAAAATGGTGCAAATTATTTTAAGTTGCATATGCGAATGAACCGGGACAGTTTTGATAAATTATGTGTCTTACTAAAATCTTTAGAGAAAAAAGACACTAATTATCGGAAGGCTATTAGTTTGGAGAAACGCATAGCTATTGCCCTGTATGCTTTAGCTTCATCTGCCAAGTATCGTACTACCGCAGCAATTTTTTGTGTTGGAACATCTACAGTTTGCGAAATTTTAATTGAATTTTGTGAAGAGGCTTGGAGAATACTTCGTCCACTATATAAGAACTATTTCCCGCTTGACAGGAATACGATTTTACGTTCTGTCAATGGTTTCTTACAACTCGGATTTCCTCAATGCTTAGGTGCAATTGGTAATATTGATTTTTGTTAATTTATTATAAACTAAACTTTGTTTATCTGCAGATGTGATATTGAAGTTCATGCCAAAGGTGAACATGCCAGTGACTATTTTAACTATAAAGGCTGATATTCTGTTGTGTTTTTTGTATTAGTAGATGCAAATTATGTTGTAGCGTTTATTACATCAATATACATACATATTATGTACCTTTATAATAATTTTACTTTTGCTTTCCAGTTATAATTTTATGTACATAAACGTAGCAAGCCCTGGACGGTGTAATGATTCTACGATTTGTGAAAATTCGGCCTTAAAGCAATAACTGCAGAATACAGCCCTTTTAAAAGAATTGAGCTTACCAATGGGCTCCGTAAATGTTCCTATTGTCATTTTAGCAGACTCAGCTTTTCAATTGTCGACTTAGGTAATGAAACGTTATCCTTTTCGTACTGATAAAACGGAAAGTCAAAAGCAATTTATTATGTAGTTGAAATGCTTTTGGTCATTTAAAGGGCAGGTATTTTTAAGTATACACTAATACCCCGGTTTGCGTTGCTAATAGGGCCTGAAGAAACGCAACGCAAAACGAAGCACGATTTTCCATACATTTGTATTGATTTTCATTTAATTGGTTCCGAGATTCATAATTTTAGCTGAAAAAATAGATTTTTCAATAAAAAATATTTAATTTTTTTTTAAATAGTTTTTATTATTGTAAAAATATAACAATTCATTGGAGTAATGCAAAAAAAAACATAACAAAAATATTAAAATTAAAAATAAGGAATTATTAGAATAAAATCAAAAGTCATCGTATTTTTTCAACTTTAGTCATCGAAATCGACTAAATCAACTGAGGGATGTGTCAATCTTGCTGATTTTGTTATGTACTTGTCTAACGATTGTTGGATTGTAAGTTTTTTTTTTTAATAAATTTCTTTATAACAATTTATATCTTCAGTCACATTTCCAAACACTTTTAAACTGCGGTCTTCGTCCATTTGCGGATTTGTCCATTGCTTACGATATCAACTGCATCGCTTCAGAAATTTTAGCAGCAGTAAGCTTTTTTCTTCTGCTTCGACCTGAAGCGGAAGTATTTGATTGTCCAGCGTATTGTTGTCAAACTTTGGTTACAATTTAACTCTGGGTAGTATAATAGGAGATCATTAATATCTTGTTCTTCTCTTCCATAAAAATTTGCATTTTTAGCTGATTCTGCAAGTTCTCTACATATGTGTGGAACATCATTAATATCTTCCATATCTTTGAGAATACATTCGGGCCATAATTAACGCCAAGTTCCGTTCATGCACGATTCTTTTACTTCTTTCCAAGATAGGTTTATATTTTCAATAGCCATCAGAATATTGTAATTCTTCCAAAACTCTTTCATGGATGGCATGTTATCTCCGTCAGTTGCTTTTAGAAGTTGATGCAGATGTTGTATTTGGGGGCATAAAAATAACTTTAATACTTTCCAAATAATCGTCTGAAAAAACAGGATGACGTGGTGAATTGTCAACTAACAAGAGCATTTAAAACTCAATATTTTTTGAAGAACAATAAGCCTTTAGTTCGGGAGCAACACAATTGTTCATCCAATCTCTAAATAAGGATGCAGTCATCCTTGCTTTTTTATTTGCACGCCAATGAACAGAAAGCTCGCTCTTTGCAACATTTTTAAAAGCTCTTTGCAACATTTTTTTCAGAGTGGTAAATTAAAAATGTCTTAAATTTAAAATCTCCCGCTGCATTTCCTCCCAAAAGAAGTGTAAGTCTATCTTTGCTAGATTTATAACCTGGCATAGTTTTTTCGGATTTAGAAATGTACGTTTTTCCTGGCAAACGCTTCCAAAGAAGTCCCGTTTCATCAGCGTTTAAAACTTGTGCAGAATACCCACCTTTTTCAATAATTGCTTTTAATTCAAGTTTGAACTTTTCTGCAGCTGAAGTATCTGCACTAGCAGATTCTCCTTTTAATGCAATGCTATGCAAATTTCCACGGATTTTAAAACGGGCAAACCAACCTCTGCTTGCATCAAATTCATCCGCACTTTCTTTTGAATTACCATTCTTCGCTGATTTTGATCTTCTATCCAAATGTTAAGAAGTGACTCCATTTTTTCCATTAAAGAACTTCTCCTTTTGGTAACCTGTTTACGTTGTAACGACGATGCGGTTTCAGCAAATTTTTTTATTTTATCAAAGAGTCTCTGGAACAAATGGATTTTATTGTAGAAGAGGCTAGTCCAAAGTTTCTTTCAATATCAACAGCCCTTTCCCCTGATTTAAAACGTTTTAAAATGTCAAGCTTTTGTTCTAAGCATAATTGCTTTTTTTTGACTCATTGCTGCAAAATATTTAGATCAACTTCACTTCAGCAAATGTAATTTGTAACTACTAACGACCTACAACTTGCAACCATCAGACAACATAAATACATATGTATGTATGTATTTACATTAGACTTAAACGGGAAATCCCCTTTTTCTGTTTTAGTTTTGTACAAACATTTTCATATTAACGACGCAAACTGAAACAAAAACAACGCAACTTCGAAGTCACAGAAATTTTAAAAAGACACAACTTCGAATTTGCACTAGATTTAAACGGGAAATCCCCTTTTTCTGTTTTAGGTTTGTAGAAACATTTTCGTATTAACGACGCAAATCGAAGCACTAACGACGCAACTTCAAAACATGCGACGCAAACTGAAACAAAAACGACGCAACTTCGAAATCACAGAAATTTTTAAAAGACGCAACTTCGAAGCAGACGCAGAACGAGTCGACGCAAACCGGGGTATTAGTGTATTTAAAAATTGTTAGACTCGTTTAAAAAGAAAAAAACTTTTCTAGATTCCGGCGCATTAGGCTTTGACAATCAGATTTCTAATGTCAACAAAATTGTTAAGGCGTGATGCATTCTGCACAATTCAATAAATTTTTTGTTTTTAATGTTTTAATATACATATATGTATATGCACTCTTTCGTTTTACATATTTCACCATTTTAACTGTGTTTTTTCTTTATTTCTTTTCTGTTTTATTGTGTATTATTTCTATACATATAAAATTTTTGCACTGTTTTTAACTGTATTTTAACTTTGTTTTCTCAATATATGTATATACATATACTTTTATTTATTTCTATATATAATATTTCTTTCACTTTATTTAAATTGTATATTTTCTATATGTAATATATATTTTTTTACCGTTTAAGTTGTATTTAAACTGAATTTTCTCTATATATATGCATACATATATATATATTTTTTTTTCCGTTTTAACGGTTTTTAACTGATTTGTTCGCGAATTTTAAAATACTTTTGATATTGAATATTATATGTATTGCATTTTATATGTATTGCAATTATATTTAAATTTACCTTTTTTGTTGTTTTTTGTTATATTTTTTCGTTTTCTTTAAGCACTTATTTTCCGTTAGGTATTTACATATACTTTTGGCCTTTATTGTTTTTGTTTTGTTGACTGTATTTTTCTTTTGAATTTTATGTTTTTTATTTTTTCTATACACTTCTAATTTTTAAACTCAAATTTTTTTTGGTTTTTGCTTTTGTTTACCTTTTTTTTTTCTTTTTTGTAATATTTTTTTTTTGTTTCACTGCACTCAAGTTTTTGTCTTTACTGTTTCTCGTTTTTGTACTGTTCTGATTGATATGTGATTGCATACTAATTAGAGTGATATCGTTTACATACCTCATACTTTTGTGATGAAATAATTTGTGTTTTTGTCTCTTTTTTTCTGACAGGATCCACTCGTTCTCTTACATTCCACTATGGAGTAATGGGAAGAACGTGAAACACGAGCTTTAGAGTTATGGGTTAGAGTGAGAGGACCATGAATCACCATAGCATGAAGGAGCATGAAATTGTTCCATAGTTCACGGGGAGAAGGACCTTGAAATAACGTGTGTTATTCTTAAAACAAATTCGCTTTAGAAGATTGGAATATAGGGATTAAGAAACAATTGGGCCAATCTTCTAAAGAAAATTTGTTATAATAATTACTCGAGCATAATTATAATTGGGATTAAAGGCAAGAGAAAGAAATAAAGAAATATTAGTATGTATTTCTTTTAAGGTTGTTACGTGTAACTTACCCTTTTGAGATGAGATGAGTGATGAGAGATCTTTTTAAAATTTTATTTATAATTGAGATTGTTTATAACCAATCAGTTGAGCGTTGTGAAAGTGTGAATAGTTTTAAAATAATATGCTTTCTACATGAACTTAATTAAGTTTCTCAAAAATATGTCGTTCAGTGTCAACCTTAAACTGATGTGGAAACATCATTGTAGTAGTATTAGAGAAATATTAATGTAGTTGTAGTGAAATATTAATATATGATCAAGAATTAATGAACTGTTTATTTTGTAGCTGTTTTGCTTATGCATTTTTTTTAAATAACGCGCATGCATCTTACCTTTTGCAATTACAAAATTGATGTGCTTGCTGTGTTGCGTCTATTGTGTTTATAGCATAAGTTACTCAGATCGTAATAATTATAATATAATTTATAATTGTAGTGTAATTAACATATTGCTAATTTTAATTTTTTATTATTATATACAAAACAAATAAACAGAATCTCACTGTTTACATTAGGCTTATTCGGCGATTTCCTCTCAGCAGATTTCTGGCAAATCCTCTGAGAGTAAATAAAATTGCCATGAAAATTTTCTCAAAAACCTATCGTTCGGAATCGACTTTAAACTTTTGGCCCCGCCTCTCATACATAAAATTAACACATACTACATAAGTAGTGTGAGAAACTAGGTCGTAATCCTGGCCGAAGGGTTGTAATGACCAGATATGTATATATGTATGTTATTCGTACTTAAAAAATATATGGCTATGAGTATAGCACACATACATATGTATGTATCTATTTTATAGCATTGTTTTCTTAGAAGAAGCCATAAATCTTTATTTTATTTTCTCTTTTAAAACAACTTTTTTTTCCATAAACAAATTAAAATAATTTGTGAATGTGGTTATGGGCTAAGAAATATTCATTCTTATGGGTCATTCAAATTTATGTGACAAGTGTAGCGAATGGTATTAAAACCATAAAATAAAATAAGTTACCTTTAACTTATTTTCGTTATTACAACTTACAGATAAAATTTTTCAAAAATATGGCAGTGCTGGAACAATGTCGATAAAACTGCTCAATTATACATTTTTTAACTCAGAGTGGCAACCGCGGGCTTCGTTTTTTGTTGTATATGCTCATTTTGTTTAAATTTGAAGTTGCCATAATGTATAATAATATATAGTATGGCAAGATCAAACATAAAGTGACCTTTAAATGTTAAAGATAGGATGATCCTCCCTTTAGTTAACGGCAAGTTGTAATAATGGCCCTTAATCTGCTAACAGATGATATTCACAATGTATTATTTACAATATGTAGTCGCCGTGGTCTAGTAGGTAGTGTGTTGGCTTATTAGACGAAAAGCCAGGCTTCGTGCCCCAGGCCAGACATCAAAATAAAATACAAAAAGTATTTCTTCGACGACTTCCTCTCAGCAGATTTCTGGCGAAAACTCCGAGAGTAAATAAAATTGCCATGAAAAGTTTTTCAAAAATCTGTCGTTCGGAGTCGACTTTAAACTGTAGGTCCCGTCACTGATGTATAAAATTAACACACACAACATAAGTGGTGTGAGAAACTAGGTCGTTATCCTGACTGAAGGGTTGTAATCACCAATTATGTATGTGTATTATTTACAATATAATGTGGCATTTTTCTTCCTCCAACATAAGTTGAAATTAAATTCACAAAAAAGTTATCCTTCTAAGACAATCAACCTGCATTAGTACTGAGTTTACTCATATATGTACGTCGCATATTTCTTGCTAGTTTCACGATTTGAACTCGGAAGTTCCCAACTTTTAATTCTATTTTGATGTATAAGATAACCTGAGATCCCAAAAATACTTCCAACAGCAGTAATAATTCTAATAATTGTCAAAATAAACTTTGCTGCTTTGATAATGGGGAACTTCTCTTAGCAACATCACTACGATATTTGTTGATGACTGAAGATCTTGTTAATCACATGCTGGAACATTGGAATTCTCATCATAGATTTGGAACTTGTAAGCATATCTTGAAGCATCGCATAACACAAATAGCTTGAAGTCCCAGTTCTTTTCAGCTTGTTGGGCATATACTGTTTTATATAGTTTACAGTTTTCTTTGATCACATTTAATCAACAACAATCTTTCCATTTTGATAATGTTTGATGCACAATTTTTAATGAGCATTAGAAGAAACTGGCAAAATAAAATACGAACGTGTGGTGTGAACGAGCTCATTGCTTCAGTAAAGGAAATAATTGGTTCGTAGTGCCCTGTGAGCATGATTTTTTATTATGTTTGCAATGCTTTCACTTTCATTAGAGCAAAATTTCAGGAAACATTGTGTAAAGTCAAATTTGTTGATCATTAAACTTTAAATAGTCCCTTTCCCATATAGAAATAAAATTGAGAAGACTAGCAGTCAATTTCTAAATTACAAAATTCATAGGAAAATTCATTCGATTTATTTCAACGTTTAGAAGGACAGATATATTCGGATAAATATGAAGAATTTTGTAATTATGAAGTAGAAAGTGAAGAAGATGGTTCAGGCTCGAATAAATCTAAGTGAATGATTCCACTTCAATCAAATCACACGTATTTGTATTGTCATTGATTGATAAATTTGTCCTGAACGGATAAATTAAGAACAATACACGAACGTGTGGATTCAAGTTTTCTTCCCCGGAAATCGGCTGCCTGCGATTTGATATTTTTCCTCATAACTCTCGCTTTCTCCCTCTATGTCATTAATGCTGTTGTTACGGATACGGGAAGCCATCAGTTGGATGTTGAGGAGATCAACAGGGATTTCTTGAACTTACCCATGGTGCCAGTCGATAATAGTTTCTACAGGTTTTCAAACTTGGGTTCTAATGATATTGATACTGGTAATTTTCAATTATCTTGTGTGAATCAGTCTGATGTCCTTTTATGTTTCAATTTAATTAGGTCGAATGCGGTAGGCTGTGACAATATGCACCCGAGATTTGTAAGAATATTGCTGCCTGTACTTCTGCCATATATAACACATTTATTCAATAGCATAATTACTACTAGTACTTTTCCCTTACGGTGGAAATGCGCGAAAATATTGCCAATACCGAAGAATAGTTCCGAATTCAGACCAATAGCTATTCTGTGCTACCTATCCAAGGTCCTGGAGAGAATTCTTAACTCTCAAATTACATCATATATTGATGCTAATAAGTTCTTAACTGAGAAACAATCAGGTTTTCGCAAGAACCATAGTTGTGTTTCTGCGCTTTTGGATGTATCTGAAAATATACGGCATGAATTGGATGAAGGAAAGTTCAATTTCTTGGTCCTCCTTGATCATTCAAAAGCTTTCGACACGGTTGATCACGGCATGCTTTCTATGAAGCTTGTGCACTTTTTTAACTTTTCTGGAGCTTCGACACGGCTTTTATCATCATATCTTTCAAATCGTTCACAATTTGTTCATTCAGTAAATGCCCAGTCTTCTGCCTTGAACGTATCTAGAGGCGTGCCTCAAGGTTCTATTCTTGGACCACTTCTTTTTGCATTGTATATCAACGATTTGCCAAACCAACTTCAGGACTGCAGAATTCATATGTACGCAGATGATGTACAGTTACATTTGAGTAGTCCTGTGTTATCTATTAGTGCGAATGTAAAGAGACTCAATGATGACTTGGATCGAATATATCATTGGGCCAAGGCAAATGGCCTTCGTTTAAACCCTCATAAGTCCAAGTGCATGGTTATTCGTAGGAGGACGCTTGATTCCAATATCGGTCTTAATATTTTGATGAACGGGGAGAAGATCAAGATTGTGGATGCTGCCAAAAATCTTGGGTTGACTTTCAATGACAATCTTACATGGGCAAATCATGTTAACACACTCGTGGGTCAAACTTATATGAAATTGAAGTGTCTTTGGTCGACACAATACTTTACGCCTTTGAACATAAGACAGTTGATTGCGAAATGTTATCTTCTTCCTGGTTTAATGTACGGTTGTGAACTTTTTGCAAGTTGCGATTCCGTTAGCAGGGAGAAGCTCAACGTCCTCTACAATAATATTGTGAGATATGTTTATGGTTTAAGGAGATATGACCATGTGTCCCTTTTTAAATTGAAGCTTTATGGTGTATCGTTTGACAATCTTTAGAGCATCCGTGTATTATTACTTCTGCATAAGATCATTTATTCAGAGTCTCCGGGATATCTTAGGGATAAAATAAGATTTGCTAGATCACTTAGAGGTAAAAGGATCATAATTCCACTACATCGTTACCTTGTATCTGAATGGCATTTCTTTATTCATGGTGCACGGCTTTGGAATTGTCTTCCACATTCTCAGCAACTTAATAGCAACGCAATCAGTTTTAGGAAATTTTTATTTAATTATTTTGCACCGTAGTAGAATACAATTTTTATAATTTGCATAATTTAATTCATTACTATTATTATTATTATTATTATTATTATTATATTTTTTTCTCTTTTACTTAAATCAATAGAAAAGTTTGATCTCCAAATGTTGTTTATGAACACTTCTTTCTTGTACTTTAAATATAAGATTAAATCTTGTTGTACAGGAATTGAATAAACAAATAAATAAATAAATAAAATAAATAAATTATCTCGGTATTAAGCCGAAAGTCCATGGCATGAATTTAATGCGACCTTGCGTTACATGCGATTCTCCTGTTCTTTGCGTTTTTTATTGCAAGTTACACACAATGCGTTATATGCGGCTGGTTTTTTGTTTTGATTAGCAAAAACAGTTTTGGGAAAAATGAAAAAACAAATTATGATTTTAAAAGAACTTAATTACATGTTTATGAATTTGTATATATGATATTTTGTGTTGCTAAGGCCTACGA
Source organism: Sarcophaga subvicina (assembly GCA_936449025.2). Lineage (NCBI taxonomy): Eukaryota > Metazoa > Arthropoda > Insecta > Diptera > Sarcophagidae > Sarcophaga > Sarcophaga subvicina. Next base: position 29,605,790 of record OW388083.2, read on the forward strand.
AAAGTTTCAAAAGAACACAAAACGAGTGTTTTCAATTGATTCCATTCACAACAGAGTATAATGCATTATATGCATTGTATGCGTTTTCTTCTGTAACAACTACACTGATTCTACTTTTTTGCCACACGCAATATCGCATGAAACACATGGTATGGACTTTCGGCTTAAGTACTAGTTACCCTAACGTAACGTAACGTACCGTAGCGAACGTTCTCTTTTTATCTTACTCAAACGTTCTCTCTCGTTAGCAAAACGGAAAGATCTGTATAAAACAGAATTCTCTCACGTTTTTACTTGACATTTGAACATGAGTGTTGGGGCTATTGTATGCAGAGTTGCATTACGGTACAAATGTCCCCTTTGGTGCTTTCATAATTATTTATATAAAACTTTAAAATTGTTACATGTACATGCATATGTAATGAAATAATAATAATAATGCATACAAATACTAATGCAAAACATATTGTATAAGAAATAAATACTTATTGTTATGTTTCTATTGTTCTCACAAAAAAGTTTTAACAAAATAAATAAATAATATACAGTGGTTGACAAAACAATAGAAAATTTTTTCAAATATTTCATATGTGGCCCAAAACTTTGAATAATATTTATTTTTTTTGTATTTGTTATAGTTTTCCAAATAAAAGAAGACTTTTATATTAGTTTAAAAGGTTTTTCTTTGACATTAGAAGAAAAGGGTGCGTGTCTTAAAACGATTCAAAAGCAAAAGTATAACAACAAGTAAAAACTAGTCAGTACATTGGTTCCGACTACTTATTTGATTTGACTAAGCTCCTAGATCAAAGGTTATCACAGTATTCCTTTATTTACCTAAATTATCAAAAAACAAATAACATAATTCATGAAATTCTTAAAAGACAAAACAGAATTAAAAGTGTTTGCTATTACGGAATTGACAAAAAAATGGAAACTTTGGTATTATTTTAACAAGCATGGTCTAGCATGGTCTTATTTCTTGTTACTGCTTCACATCGCCGATGCATTGATCCAATTAACGAGTCAATGGTCTCCTTAAAAATATTTGCCATTCCCTTATAACCGCCTCCGACAAATCTTCTTCCCTGTTGAAATTTTGGGTCCTTATTTTATTTATTCTACTATTTCCCACAGATTTCCTATGGGATGGAGATCTGGTTATTGGGCAGGCCACTTCAAAATTTGGGTCGAATCTCTTTCCCTTTGGCCGTCTTATAAATGTTCTCCCATCACTGCCTAGTATTCCATTTCTGTAACGACCATTTTAAATGTTCTTTGGCAAATTGTAGACACGCAGAACGATTCTTTTTAGAAATAAGAGGTTTTTTCACAGGACGATAGCAACCAAGACCAGCCTCATTTGCCCTGCGACTGACTGTTCGAGTACTAATTCACAATTTTAGATTATTGAGTACCTCTCGAGGAGTTATTTTTGGGAATTTCTTGAACTCTCTCGTTATTATATTATCTTGTCTGGGAGTAGTTTTACGTGACCTTCCGCCTTTAGGTTCTGTTTTTATAGAACCGGTCTCTCACGAAGGAAGTTTTTCATAATTTTTGAAAGTCTTGACTTATTCAATGAATATTTATCACAGGAACTTTTTGTTTTAAACCAGCTTTAAAATCGTTAATTATTTTATTTTTAAACTCTTCACTAATTAATTAATTAATTTTAACAAACAAAACAAAAGCTATTTTTATAAGAAAAATAGTAACCAAATCTACACATTGAACAAAAAATAACATAAAGCGGCAACACTGATGATTAGTGCAAATGTCTGTATACCAATTTCTTTGCATTGTGTTGTGTTCGTATATGTGTTGCTTTGTGTTTTGTTTCGTTTTTATTTACATTCTTCGTTGACATATGTCCCGTTTTTAACGTTTCGATAACTACACAAACGTTTTTAAGGCTACGTACGTTACGATTTTACCAGCAGTAATCAGCCCTTTAAAGGTAGCTGCAATACGCCGTATCGTATTGTTACGTTTTTACCTTTTTAAAAACGTTTAAATATGAGTTCGTTAATTGCAAACCAAGTAAAAAATATGTGTTTTGTTTCAATTAAACTCTCTTTATTATTCACACTACGTTTGTGCCACCGTTTACAACTTAACGATACAACAACAATTTGCTTGTACACTATTCTATTTCACACTTCTGTCTGCGTTAACACTAACTGTTCGTTAGATCTTCTCTGCTTACAACCTTTTTGCAAGCAATGCCGCTTGTATGTTCCAACCGCAATGCGTTTTCACACAAGACTGACTGAATTATAACTGACTGCTACCTGCTTTGTCTTGCCCTTTTATAGTCCGACACAACCAGTCTAACGAACATTCTTGAAATGGAAGGTTCTCGCTCTCGCCTTCTCCAGAACTCAATTGCTAGTACATTATTGTTTGTGTACCTTGCTTACGTTGTCCATCCCTTCTTGTCACATACATGTTGTTGTTGGTACCATGTGCAACCAGGTTCGTTGTACATATGTGTATGCAGCTTTAGATAATCAACACGTTCATTGTATTCTTAGTGTTAGTGTGTATTTGTATCGTGTGGCTTTTGTTTATCGTTTTTGTTGTTAATATTAGGTCGTTTCGATTTGCGTAACAGTATTATAGAAGATAATTGAATTGGTTTATTTATTTACTATTTTATTATTTTACTCAGTAACATGTACCATACACTATATTTCTATAAAAATTTAATTTAATATAATCATCATTTCCTTAGACTGATAACATAACCAGAAATATCTCAAAGGACTTTTCAACAAATAATGTTTATTGGACATTGCAAAACAACATAATACTTCAATTCCATGCAGTACTTTTGTTTTAATGTCTTTGTTTATTTCTTAACAGTTTTTGTTGAAGAATTTCAATGTTATGTGAATGACATATGAAAGTATGAAAACAACTACGAATATGGACAACAAAATGAAATGAAATAAGAAAGTAAGCAAATTACTCTTTCGTACGTGCAATTCGAATGTTTAGAAATTCATTTTTCGATATACAGTGAATCACACTGAAATTGGTCCACTAGCAATTAAGGTCTTAGGTGTATATGAAAAAAGCAATAAACACCGATCACAATAAAAATGATTCATTTAAACTTGTGTGCATTACATAATCCATAATAAAAATTCAATTCAAATACTTAGTTGGATGGTCTTCTTCGTGAATAACATTTTAAAGATGGTTTGGTACAGATTCAGCAAACTCGTTTTGCAATTTAGAGGCTTAATTTATTCTGTTCCTCTAAAAGGGTCTTTCAGCTCTGTTCTGTTTGGTTCGAAATAGTGTGTTTTCCTACTGCAATTTCCAGTTTTTGTGCCAAATCTTATGATTGGGTTTGAGCTCTGATGACTAAGGACAATTGCTCAACAGCCATTTCACTCCAGCTGTAAGCTTCCGATCATTGTCCTGGTACAAAACAACTATTATGTTTATTTGGTTTTGGCTGACTTCATAAACGCAGTTTGCAATGCAACACTGCAAAGATATTCATTTACAAGCAAAGCAATGTTTTATTGCAACACTGATTTGTCAAATAATGAGATGACATTTTAATATTGTTACGCAAATGGAAACGACCTAATATAATTTCACATGAAAACAAAAGCTAGACACACACAAATACAACGAACTTAGTTGTATTTACCAACAACAACATGAGAGGAAAGGAGACCCACAAGCAGCGTTACCGTTTAGCGACTAAAGTCGCAATTTGACACTTTTTCAGCGACCCCGCCACTTTTTGTGCCCCCTCACTAAAATGAACTAAATCTGACACTTTTCAAGATTTTTGACCCTTTTTCCCCTTTTTTAGAAAAAGTAAACCTGACGTATTTATATAAGAATTAAAAATATTAGAAACCAAAATTAATGATATATCATATGAAAATATCTTTAAAATTACAAATCCAGAAGAATTTGGGCATAAAATTGGTAATTTAAAAAATAGGCTTAATAATTATTTGTATCCTAATTTATATGAATTTGTTACTTACGTATTTACTCTGCCACATAGTAGTGCGTCGGCAGAAAGAATTTTTTCGAAACTAACATTAATGAAAAATAAGTTATCGAATAGGTTAAAAGTGGACACATGGACCTGGAAAATTGGGCGCCTGACGATGAACTTATAAAAAAGTACAGAATTAATTTATCAAAAAAACAATTTAATCGAATGTAAATATACTAATATAACTGTGAAATATATATAAAAACTCATTTTGTAAAATATATAAACCAAAACAATCATGGAAAATTAAGTAATATAGTCCTTTTTGACATTGAGAAATATCGCTGCATCCTAATTTATAAGTATTTCATAGAACTACGAATAAATTACACAGACTAGTTTATAGACTTGTTAATAGATTAGTCAATATAGAGTAGATTTATAGGTTATTTAATACACCAGTTCAAAGACTAGTAGACTAGTTCATAAACTATTTAAAAAACTAGTTCAAAGGCTATTTAATAGACCAGTCCACATATATGTATAGTGGTCTATAGAGTAGTAAATATATTATACTAGTATATGATATAATATATTGACCAGTCTATTGACTTCTGTGGTCTTTTAAATAGCATTTGAACTAGTTTTTTAAATAGACCATGAACTAATCAACTGTATTAGTCAATGGTTTATTCGATCGACTATTTTATAGACTGCTACTAGTCTATGGACTGGTGTATTAAATAACTTATAAACTATTCTATTGATTAGTCTATTGAATAATCTATAAACTAGTTTGTGAAATTTGATTATTTTTGTTGTTATGTTCTGAAAAAAATCTAAACTTCAGAATTTTTATTTTCCATACCTGAACAATAAAGTTATAAAAAATGTGCCTTCCATTATGATATATTTTGTCATAAAATTGTGATATATTATGACATATAAATAATAAAATGTAAAACTATATATTTAACTTATTACAAAATGTTTCTATTTACTTCTAAAATGAAGCGTTGCAACAAAATTAGTATTTATGTTTAACTTTTTGATCTCAGTTTGTTTAATACAAAAATTCCAAATACTATGTACTCTAAGTCTTATCATATTAATTATTTGAAATGTAATTAGTAATTTTGTATAATTTTGAATTGTATTTTTATTTTAAAATATATATTATATTTTTTGTTATTTTTTTTTAATTTGTTACAAAATATGCAATTTTGTATAATTTTTTATTTATCTTTAAGTTTATCTTTAGTTATAATAATAGTTTTGTTTTGTGTTTTGTATTATTATATAGTGGGTTAGCAAAAAAAAGTTTTATTTAATGGAATTTTTATGAATTTAAAAATGCATTTTTTATTTTTGAAGTTTAAATGTCCTTAAGTTCATAAATTTGAATGAAATTCAATCAAGAAATAAAACAGAACAAATAATTTAAAAAAAATTAGAATTTTTGTTTAGGCTTATTAATTTTTGGTTAAAAATTTGTTTCTATTATAAAAATTGGGAAAATTATTAAAAAATAAACTTATTATATGTTGGCTAATGTACATTACAAAATCCAATAAAAATTAATTTTTTTATCTATATTAGTTCATTTTCTTTTCTTTTAAAAATGTTGCCCCTTTTTTCTGCAAAATACCCTTTATGTGCGACTTTTTTTTCTAAAATCCCCTTTTTGTGCCACTTCTTCAAAATTTCCAACGGTAACGCTGCCCACAAGTATGAAAGAACACAACAATAAACAACGTGAACAAAATACACAAACATCGACATTGTTCCGCCAACAACAACGTTCCTAAATGAATGGCGAATCTAAATTCAACCAAATTGACTCTAAATGAAAGAACAATGCGTGGCGCGCACCGAAGCAAGATTTAAATCCAAGCAATACTTCGAAGGCAATTAAGCATAGAGCATTTGTATAATGAAAGGGCCAGTTTCCGTAGAATATAGTTTGGGTCCCATCATAGGAAATAATTCCTTAATGGATCAACATTTAAACAAATATATTTTGGAGATTCATTTGATTCCATTCGCTCATGAAAACTTTTATGTAAATTGAATTTTTATGGAAGTTAATGATAACGATAACACGTCGTACTACTGGGTAAAATATTTAGGGAACCAATAAGTTGATATTATGTCATTCCCAGTACAAAGCTCTGATTCCAGTTCTATCCATGGAACAAAAAACTAAAAAATCTTCAAGACCTGTGGAAAGAGGTTCAAACGGCATGGAGTGACATACAACATGCACGAAGTCAGAGATTTCTTGAATGCCTTCCTGAAAGTTTATGATTGGTTATTAAAGAAAAGAACTGCCTCCACAATATCTTAAATAGACTTAAACGCAAATTGATGATTTTGCCCAACTTTAATGGTGTTGGCATATTAGGCGTAAGGCCACGGTTCAAACCCCAGGTCAGACTTCTTCGTTGACTTCCTCTCCTGGCAAAAACTCTAAGAATAAATGAAACTGCCATGAAAAATTTCTCAAAACATCTTAGGTAGGTCCCGCCACTTATGTGTAAAATTAACACACACAAGTGGTGTGAGAAACTAGGTCCATAATCTGTTATGCGTCGGTTATACCCGAATAAAATATTAAGGTTAAGGGTATGCAAAGATCTCCCCGGTAGCTCAGACTAAAGTGGTTCTCAACCCGTATTTTACGACGCGCAAGCATATAAACACAGCATGCATGCCATCAAAATAAAAAAACCTAGACTGTGTGAATATAAAGAAAACATACAACAATGTCAAAATGCGAAAGTATCCGGAAACAACAAAAACCGAGTCAAGACGATTTAACGGTTAGATGTTATCCCGCCTAGGGCATGAGTTCCCTCCCAGTGACAAAGTCACACACCATGACAGACGGACGCCCTAATCAAATACTACATCTGTCCCTAATATAACCACGTGCCTCTTACCCTACCATGCTCCCAGCATTCCTTCCGACTTAGCCAATTAAGGACTCATGCTGGTTTCAATTCGAAATAAGATTTATTCTTCAGAAAAAAAAACTATATATATATTACGACAGAATTTAATTAAAATTATCAATTTGACTTGAGAAAGTAACATAAATGTAACACTACATATGTATATAATAATAATAATGATATAATGATTTATATATAGATAAGAAAATAAAAAAAATATTGTGGGTCGACTTATCTGCGCTGCGGTGCACCGTTTTCCACGTAGATGGCTGCCTTCAATTCAATGAGTTTATTTTCCTCTTTCTCTTTTAATTTAATGAGTTTTTTTATATATATATATATGTATTTTTTTGTGTTTTTAAGAATTCAGTTATATTTTCATTTGTTTAACAAATATGAATATTTTTATTTTGCTGTGTCTTGTTTATTTATGTAAAAATGTTTTAAAATTTTAATATATTTTTAAGATTTGTTATTCTTGTTTTTGTTTTAATCATTAATATTTAATTATTTTCAATAATCTCTAACAAAACTAAGTTCTAATATTTTTTATTTTTTATTTTTTAAAGTTATGTTTCACGTGGGGAGAACTTATAGTTTATGCACACAAATGAAAGAGATGAATGAGTATATAATTAATAAAGTAATAATTCTTTCCTTTTATATTTTCTTTAGTATCTGCTTTATGTATCTCTTTAAAAAAAAATTTAATTTGCCTTTGTTCATTCTTAGGACTTTTATATCAAATAGTTGTTTGAGAATAAAATAATTAGTTTTTATTTCTTTAGGTCTATGTATCAACATATTAATGGTAATAATATTTTAGTTTTGATAGTATAAAAAAAGGTTGAATAAAATAAATAGTTTTCATTTTCTTATTATGCATGTAAGTATGTTTTCTAACATAGTTTTAAATTTAATTGTAAATTATTAATTTTTGTTGGAACAAACGAAAATTATGGTTTTTTTTAGTCAAAAACACTTGTTTGCCTTTTTATCAATTTTTTTGTTAAATATTTAAATGATAAAAGTACTTTTTCTTTTTGATTTACAGATTTTTTATATATGATATTTATTATGTATCTGTTATGATTGTGCTAGAGCTTGTTGTATAGTTTTTATATGCTTTTTTTAAGATTTTGTTGCCTTAATTATCAGTCATTTGTGTTCGGTTTTCATATGACACATATTATTAGCTGTATGTTCCCGTCTATTTCTGTTTTTTTTTTAATGAGAATTTTCGAATTTTTTTTTTACTTTGATTTTAATTTTGATTGTTTTTTTTTGTAACTTATTTTTTTTTTATTTTCCGAACTGCTCCGTTTGAATGCCACACGTGAACTGAACTACTCGATCTGCAACCTTCCTCTTTTTTCTTTCTTCTTGCTGGAATGTTCTTTTCTCCCGCCAAAAACGCATAATCTTCCTTTACCTATCTCCCTCATCCTTGTTTACTGACAAATGTCACATTCTGATTGGTTGAACTGTCTAACGGTAAAATTTTTAACGAAACAGACGCCAGGTGTCAAAATCTAATTGGTCGATCAGGACGCGCAAAAAAAATATAACGAAGTACATACATAGTAAAAGGGATAAAGATAATGGAAGAGTTGCAATTGCATCGATAAAAAAGGGTTGCAATAAAGTGCATTATTGCCAACCATACATGCGAATAAAAGGGTGGGAGTAAAAATTGCAATCCTAACTTCCGACAATCCGTAACAAATCCGGACCGAATGATTGTAATGACCAATTATGTATGTTAATGGAGGTGTGCTAGTTACGTGACCAAGGAATTTATCTTTTATAATTATATTTTATTGAAGTTTCCTTTTCCATCGCTTAATAGAATCGCCTGTAGAATATTTAACTGTCCTTAAATAAATCTTGAAAAAATATGTAATTTTCGTCTGTTACGGGAAAAAGTTGGTATAGATGAGTGTGCTAATTATAAACCACCACTGTATATTTATGGTATCAGCTACGTACCATATCAAATAAAAATTTTATATTCCTTTTACTATTTAAAAAGTTTTATTGAACCAAAAAGACAACAGAATAAATACACACACATCAAAAACCTTGATCTGGGACCTTAGTCAAATCAAATAAGTACTGACTGGTTTATTACTTGTTGTTATACTTTTGCTTTTTAATCGTTTTAAGACACGCACTCTTTTCTTCTAATGTCAAAGAAAAAACTATTCATTGATATTATAACAAAGAAACTATTGATTATTAAAAAACCTTTTAAACTGAATAAAAGTCTCATTTTATTTTAGAAAAAACCATAACAAATTGGCGACGAGGTGAAACTGCTGGTGCAAATGCAGTGAATTATGGAACGCCATGATGAAAATGGAGTACAAAATACAAGAAGTAATACGGTACAAAATAATACTGTAAACGCCGCATTGTTACCAAATTTCGAAACATTCGACATAAGCAAAGAAACCTACAAGAATTATATACAAAGGTTTAAAAATTACGTCGAAATGAAGGGCATGTCCAGCAACAAGGAATATTGTGCAAAACTTTTGCTAAACTCCATCGGTGCAAAAAATTTTTACATGGTGGCGTCGTTGGCTTCATCAAAACCATTTAATACAATTGCCTACGATGAATTGTTAGCTCTTTTGGAAGGTCATTTATCGCCGAAGAAGAATTTGTTGGTGGCACAACACCAATTTCTGTCCAAGTACCAAAAAGAAGGTCAATCCGTTTCAGAATTTGTAGCAACATTAAGAGCGGATATAAGTGAATGTGAATTTTTGTCACCATGTGCATGCGGTGTTTTACGCGCCCAATTTATTAGAGGCATAACCAACAACAATTTGCGAGAACAACTGTTACAATCAGAATCTACAAAATTTGGAGAAATTGTGACGAAGGCATTAGCTTTGGAGGCCGCAAAAGCAGACGCGAGGGAAATTACGTTGAAAACATCAGCAACATCATAAAGAACCTTTTAAACTGAATAAAAGTCTCCTTTTATTTTGGAAAAAACCATAACATGAAGCTTGTCATACTTCTTGAAAAATAGATAAGAAAATACGTATTCTGTAAAATGTTTAATTGATAAAGTACGTTGTAAATTTATCTATTTATTTTTAAAAACTAAAAAGATATATATTTTATTCCATTCTTAGCTAATTTGTCTACCTTCATTGATTACACGGTGCGACAGTCAAAATACACCCAGCTGATGACATAGTGTAGGTTGTGAGCTTTGTTGAGTAGAACTCAAAAATATATTTTTTTTATCTTTTCACACAAAATTACTGATTCCGCCAATTTATTTTAACCTATTTTCAAAATCCAAGTTTTTTTGAGAAGGGGAGAGATATGCCTTTAGAATGGTATACAAAAACATATGATTAAAACTTACATGTTTTGAGTTTTGATCGGATAAACTTGGAAAATATAATTTTTTTCTCGTTTTTTCAAGTTTGCAGAATTTAATTAAAAAATATAAAATAAGTGGTCGTATTCAGAAAGTGCGTTATCTTGTGAAGAGATTGACACTTTGTTTGATAAAATCGGGCAAAAATTATCGTAGTTATTATTCAAATAGTATAAGAGTTATGTTATATTTTTATACATATATGTCATCTTATCAAATCAACCTTCAGTTCAAAAATGTTCAGAATTTTTGGGCGATCTTTATTGTTTACCGCAAAATGTGCCAATTTCATGTTTGCGCGACTACCAGAAGACGGCTAATTTTTGTGTTTTTTGCAAATATTATTATTTCCCTTTGCGCAAACATTGGCCAATTTCTTGTGGACAATAAAACGTGAAATTGGCACATTTTCCGATAAACAATCAAGATCCATCAACAATTCTGAAAATTTTTGAACTAAAAGCTCATTTGATAAAAGTTCATATGAAAAATATAATTTGACTGTTAGAGTCTTTAATAACTACTAACTAAGATGTACTTTCAGAATGCTATTAAATATACTTGTTTTTTAACTAAAATATGAAAAAAATTCGCAATTATCAAGTTTACGTCAACAAACCACATAGCATATAATATATATACATATGTTTATCGTTTTAAAACCCCATCCCTCTCCTATCTAATAAATTTTGAACATTGGTTCAGAAATGTTTGTGTAATCAATAAAATTATTCATAAAATCCAAAAAATATAAAAAAAAATATTATTGAGTTCTACTCAACAAAACTCACAACTTACATTGTGTCATTAGCTGGGTGTATTTCATTTCTTTTATTTTGTCGCATAGTGTCATTAAGCTATGTATTCTATTTTTCACTTTACTGACTAAGTCATTAGCACTATTTTTCTAAAATTGAGGTTTTAAAAATCTGAATATTAATGATATGTAGTGTAAATGCTGGACAATCCTTTATTTCAATAATTTTTTGTGTAAAATCTGTTGTCAGTTGCCAAGTAGTTCTACTGAAATATAATTGTTTTGAGGTTTTTCTGAGATTAACTCATTTCCAGAGTCGAGGAAACAATACGCACGTGATATTTTTGCGTTCCCGAAATTTTGAAAATTACTCTAGTGTGAATTTAAATTCATCATCAAATGCCTGAAAGACTTCAAGATCACCGGAGTAAGTTCTGGTACTGATATATTATCGATTTTGAGCAATTTCATAATGAATTTTTTTATTGGAATTTTTTAAATTTATTACTACCATATTTAAAAAAAATACAAACAAAAATTTCTATTTATCTATCGCTGAACAAATTTTGTTTCAGCTGTTTCGTTGTTGTGAAGAGTTAAAATTGGTATGCCATATTTAAAAATAGTTATTAATATTAACGTTGATCATACGCCACCAGTTGGCTGTTAAGTTCTTATCAGAAATCAGCAATGAGTGTTCAAAAAGAAGAGTAGATATAAATAATACTCATAATATCTGATACTTATACGCGTTCATACTTATTTTAATATTATACTCATACTACTCATATTCAAAGTTTGAAGTACTCATCGTACTCATGCTTAACAATACGTATGATGTTGTTGATCTCGACTCTCCATGACTCAATATTTACAAAAATCACAAAATAAGTACGATTCGCGTACGAACACTACAATACTTACTAGAAGGTTGTGTGTTTGCTTGGCTTACTGTCTTTGCCTTTTTTTTTTTTGTAAATTCAACAACAACTAAGACTGTAAATTTTGATGAATGATTCGAGTCACTCTAAAGTTATTAATCTGAATGAGTAGGCTTATGAATCAAACATATTTCGAATGGTAATGAGTTAGATGTCAACGTTGTACTCGTACTCATTGTAACGTACTTATAAATCAACGTTGTAGTGAGTTCGAATGAATCAGAGTAGTTAAATTTCAGTATTGTTGACACACTTGTATTCAAAATTTCATGAGTGCTTATGATTAGCGAGAAAACGATTTATTGCTGATCTCTGGTTCTTATATCGAGCAATAAAATGTCAAATGACGTAAATCATATTTAAACACAGTTAAAAGATTTGGATACATTGTGCCAGGATCTGAAACAATAAATTAATTTTCAAAAATTGGAAAATTTTGCGGCAAAACCGATTTATAAACCTAAATACATCGTCAAACTTTTTGTTAGCATAAAATATAACTATTCCTATTTGCATTAATCTACATATTTTAATTAATTTGAGATTTAAAAGAAAAACATTTTATTGTCCCCTCTAATTCCTTTTATTCTCCAAGGGGAATTTTCTGTTCATAGTATGGAAATAGTGATTCACATTTCAATCGCTGTAAATAGGCAACTGGGAATCATAAAGTGATTTCTTTAATTGCCAGCGTTTTCATATTATTGATTGTAACTGACTTTACATCAAATATTAAAAGTTATATTCATTAACTTTCGTATTAAACATGCACAAGAGAGTTTCTATTATGCCTATTAAAGGTCTGCAAAAAATTACTTTTTTTTTGCTGCATATGAACAACTCTTTGTTGGTTAAAAAGAATATTGTACTCTCCCTATCGGCGTAGGCAGTGAAGAGAATGTTTGCACGTGAAATGTAAGCAAAAATTTATCCGAAGCAACCTATGCTCCATAAAAAGCGAACTCGTATAAATATGTATTTGAAAAAAAGTGTACTCCTAAAATGACGCTCAATTCATATGGTAGTTCACATACTCGCTGCATAAAATATACAGTCGAAGAAAAAATGATTTTTATATTTTATTCCTAATAATTTCTACGTTATATTTTTTCAAATTCGCTTCTTCTTCAAACGTTCTTAATTGTAAACGCCTTTAACAACGCTATAACATGTTTTTCTTTATGGAAAGAACCAGCGGGTAAAAAGTCTACATGTCGTGGTGTCAGTGAACTCGCGATAACGTGAACTAATTTTTACCAAAGCTGTTCACATTTTCGAGTTTGTTCACGTTATCGAGTACCCAAATTTAAAACAAAAAATTACCCTATTTAATATGAAAAATTATATTTTATATTATATTTTAATAATATTTTATAATAAAAATGCTAAACAATATTTTAAATTAATTTTTAATAACAAAAATTTAAATGAAATATACATATATATATATATATAATTTTACATTCGATAAAAGCAAAAAAAAAAATAATAATATCAAATAAAGGATACAAAAATTCGTGTTAATTAACAAAAACAACAAAAAATAAACTAAAACTAATAAGAACATTTCTTCCGTTGGATAAGTTAAATAAAGGAAAAAATCAGTCATTTTTGGGGAAGTTTTTTGTTTAGCCATCTTTAGCTGAGCTTTTTCTTTAAGGTTTCTCAGCACTCTAATGTTACTTTGGTCTACCATCTCGTTTGCAGCCCATATTAAAGCCTTATCAAAAGCTTCTAGAGCTTTCTTGGGTTTAACTGTATTTTCTGGCTGGAATATAAACGAATCACCATCATCGTCGGTATAATCCTGAATTTCAATACTTCCTACTTCTGTGTTATTTCTGAAGGAGGTATCCTCTGTCTTAAAACACTTAAGGGAATATTATCATCGGGGTAATCTTTGACCGAAACTAGATTTAAAATACTTTTCCAATTGTTTAAAACTTGTTGCGAAATTCTACTCTATGCTGAGCCCAAACGATTAATTGCATCTTTTATAGTTAACATCTTAATAGAATCTAACAATTCTGTTTGATTTCCAGCCACTAATGCCAAGAGACTGTTTCTATAATACAGTTTTGTTATTTTAGAACCATCTGGTCCATGGGCTGAATTAACGATGTGACGTTAGGTGGCAAAAAAATGAATCCGTCATCAGAAATCAATTGGGATTCAGTCGGATGTGAATGGGTTTTTTAAATTTGGTCAGTTTTAAATTTGTCAGTTGAAATCCATCTCTTTAACAAAACATTGATGAAACCAGACATAAAAAATTTTACATGTTATCCATGCTGACTTGGAGAATTTGTAATTCACTGGACAAGTAAAGTTTTTGAACTTCGTGGGTTTTTAGATTTTCCAATTACTAGTGAATTAAGTTTATGAGTCCCCGACGTATTTAAACAGTGAAAAACAAAAAATAAAAAAGTGTTTACGTTTTAGACCTTTCAGGTTTTGTTCACGTTTTAAAATACTCTGTGGAAAAATAAATTTGTTCACGTTTCTGAGACGTTCACACTTTCGAGTGTTCACGTTTTCGCGAGTTCACTGTATTTAGACTTTTTCTTTGACTGTATATAGCGCTTATGAAGAAATTTTTAAACAAAGAAATTATTAATCATTGAAATAAAAATGGGCAAATGTTATTGCAAAATATTCTTGTTTTCTTTTTGGTTTAAAAAGTCTGTTTTCAGTGAACATAAAATTACTAAAACGCAAAAGATAAGTAATTAATAATAAAAAATTATTATTTTAAAATCTTAGGGAATTTCATTGATTTAAAAAGCAATAAAAAGCATAAAAATTTCAATAAATTAATAAAAAAAGAACAAAAATATTCATGTCTATAGAACTTAAATCTATGGTTCATATACATATTCTTTTTAATTGTTGTTTGTCAAATACATTTTGTGCAGACTTTTAATGTTTAACGACGTCTCTGCACATTGTTTAGTCAAATTTGCCGCATTATATTGAATTATGTAAATTAGTTCTAATTATTCATTGTTTTTATGTAAATCATTTCATTACATTAATTATTGTATCCATTATGCAAGAATTACTCCTTTCTCTGTTTCTTATTTGCTTTGAAACTATTTGCTTAAAATTCATTCTGATTGAGAAGCTTCGGTGTTTTTTATCATCAAATAATAAATTTAGAATTCGAAGCCAAGAATAGTATTTAATAAAAATGCATTAAATATTCACTTAAATTTTTAATAATTGTTAATATAAGTATTCAAGTAAGGACAGTGAACTTCACTATTCATTCTCAGTATTTTATATTCGTGAACGCAACTTCTTTGGTCTGCGACGACATTCATTCTTTCGTTTATTGCTTAAAGAATTTTGCACAAAGCAAAGCTTAAGCTCTTCGCTTTTTTTCTTTATGATTTTCCGTGATTTTTCATGGTCTGCGTAACCTATACTGATCGGTAATCCAACTCCATTAACGGTTTTCTTTCAATATAAGTTTTAATTTTCCTGAGGTTGATCCGAGCGGCTTTGCAATATCAAAAATAAATATTTTTAAAGAGATATCTACAATCTTATTAATTTCAAGAAAAGGGCTTCCAAAAGAAATAAAGAAAGTTTGTTACATGTTAGTTCGTCACTTGTATATGCAAAAAACTTAATAGTTGCTTCTAACTAGCTGAAATTGCCACATTTTTGTATTCCCTTGTTTGCCCGAAATATGACTGAAACAACTAAAATTTTGTTTTGTGGTTACACTACGCACATTTATTTTTCCATTTTTGTTTCATCAAATAGCGGCAAACAAAAGTATGGGCAAACATGTTTGCCATATGGTCATTTTTAAAAAATATTTGCCACAAAACACATGTTTGACAGAAAATAAATGTTTGTTGAAAAAAAAGACACACATTTTCATCCATAATGGAAGGTGAATATTTTTCGTCTTGTGTTGCGGAGCTTCTGTGAAAATTTGCGAACAAAAAAAGAAAGACGGCTAGGGGTTCGGAAATGGGTTCAGGGTAGAAAAGAAGGATGCAGAGAAAAATTTTGTTTTTAATCACAATAAAATTAACATAAATTTTAAATTTATTACATTTTTCAAGTATAGCCAATCAACATATTTGAAATTTTAGTTTTTATAAAAAAATAAATAAAAAATAATAAAAATATTAAAAACCTTTATAAAAAGTAATTTTTCTACATTTATTAAAATATGTGCTATTCTAGTGAAACGGAATTTGCTTGTTATATTTTGAGTATTTTCCTTTTTTATGTTGTGTTTTAAAAACAATTTAATAAATCGAAATATTTTTTTGATATATAATAAAAGGTATAAAAGCACTACAATTGCAATCCTAAATCAATCCGCTATCTTTATTTTTTACAAAGATATAGGGGGAGAATTTCAATGTGTACGGTGTGCTATTCATGTGAAACGCAGTGTATGTAAGAGCAAATAAATATTTGCCCAAAAATCATGAAAATGTTTGACAGACAGTGGTCACATTTAAAACATTTTTGTTTGACGGCAAATAATTTTATTAGCCCGAAATCAACGTTTTCTTTTTGTTTGCCGCTCAAAATTATTTTGTGGCCGCACTAGGGCAAAGAAATATTTTATTTTTGAGTCAAATATTTTTTAGATGTGACCTTACCTTTAGAAGTAAGATATTTTTCGCAACATCTTGCTATCGAGACAATGTTGATATAATTTGATAAAATCCTGTGGCCAAGTCCAGGGTTGAAAAGTATTGACATTTCCCAAGTTTATCAAAAATATCGTCAATATTTGGTATTGGAAATCGGTCTTCAATAGTTACATCGTTCAATTTTCGGTAATCAATTACTATTCGCCAATTTTGTTTATTGGAAGCATCTAATTTTTTTGGGACGATCCATATCGGACTATTATATGGACTACTTGATGGCCTAATTATACTCTGCCTTAGCATGTCCTCAATTTGTCTAATTCTAATTCTAATTCTTCCTTATGCACCTCAGGGTATCTGTACATTTTCGAGTATATCGGCATGTCATGTTTTGTTATAATTTTGTGCTTTATCTCATTAGTTAATGTTAATTATCCTCTTTATCATAAAATACATATTTAAATTTTCTTATAATTCTGATAAGTTTTTCCTTTTCAAATTCCTTAAGATGATCTGTTCGAATATGGGAAATAATATTATCTTTATCAATTTCGCAATTGAAGAAGTAACCTCCTTTATAGGATATTTCATCATAGGCTTCTTCTTCCACAGATAAAAATATAGTTATTACTGCATTGCTAGTAATTAATTGTCTATTGGGCAAATCAATAACACAATTTAAATCTCTTAAAATATTGTTACCGATTAGCCCACAAAGTTTTCATTAAATGAGTATTCTAAGAACTCACAATTATAATTATCTAAATTAAATTCCTTAAATATTGGAAACTTGCACAATTTTGTTATTAATATTCTTGTACCCAAAGCCTTTGCTATTACGTTAATATCCTGTTTCCATTTAGACTGGCATATATTAGGGTTTATTATACTGAATTCAGCTCCAATCTATTATAAATTTTAATTTTCTTATAGGATTATTAATCACTATATATGGAAGTTTTTCCCGTCTACTATTGGAAAATTTACGTTTGAATTTCCTATTTCCATTGGCTGTTGTAGTTGATTGATATTACTGAAATTTCCCGGTTGATGATTAGGCTGATACGAATTAGTAGCACTATTAAATTGAGAAGAATTTCCATTTGTGGTTCTTGAGTAATTTGTTCGACGTGTTTGGTTTGAGCTACCTGGATTATTATTTTGTCTCATAAAATTGGAATTGGAGTGGTGTGAGTTCTGATAAAGGCACTGTCGTTGGTTGGTATAATTTTGATTTGGTCTGTTGTCACTAATATTTGAACTAGAATAGGGTTATGATGATTATAATTATTGCTAAAATTAGTTCTGTAGTTTATATTCAAATAGTCTCTTTTGGCTGGTCCATATTGCGTATAATGTTGATGTCTGGCATCCAATATTATTTCAAAGGCCTCTTCCAAAGTTTTGGGATTTCTAGCAAATATCATTGTGCGGGTTGGTTCTGGTAAATGGTCTCTAAAAGTCTTTAATGAAATTCTATTGACCTCTTCGGTAGAGTAAGTATCATCTCCATGGGTTAAATTTCTGTTATGAATCCTATTTGCAATTTTATTTATTTTAAAATAATAATTTTCCACAGTTCCCTGTAATTTGCATGTTTTTAAATCATCCATTAAATCATTGCTGTGGCATTTCTCACCAAAATTTGCCTTTAATATATCTTTTAATACTGGCCATGTTTTCACGTCAGGGTGTCTATGAATTGTCTCTCTAGTTATGCCAACACATTTATTTTTTATACATCCAAATAATATATTCCTATTAGATGCATTAAATTCTAAAATTGAGGGAAGAATGTTTTCAACCTGATCTATATAATCCGGTAATTGATTCGGATCACTACCATCAAAACTTTCTATATTTTTAATACATGTTAAAACTAAATTAAATGCACTTATTGCTAATGAATCCATTTTTAAATATTATCAAGTATGATAAAATATTATTAAAATATTAATGAAATAAAATAAGAGCAAAAATATAAATTGTGTTAAAAAAACAAACCCAATACAATACTTATATGATGGTATGTTGTTATGTCTCAATCACTGTTTGGTTGTTGTGTTGTTGCTATAACACTCGATTGCGGGCGTATGATGATTGTTGTTGTTGCAATTGGTATTTCTCCTTGGAAAAGGTTACAACTCGTACTTCTCAAGGGCAATGCTTTTTGCACAGTGATATTGGTGAAGGTCACGATTAAGACTTTTTATTATTATAATTTTTTTTATTTAAAAGTTTTACCAATATTTTATTTTTATTAATTTAATTTTAATATGTGTTTTTTTTTCTTTTACTTTAATGCTGTACTTTAAAATATTTTACCTTTTTCCACTTTCACTATTTAAATTTTTTTCTGATTTCTTTTATCCTCGTCGCCAATAATGTTCGTAACTAAAACAACCGTCTGCGTTGAAGTTTGAACAGAAAGAGAAAGATTTTATTTATTTCAATTATCTTAAACCTAATGTAACATAATCTTAATTCTATTTGTCTCTTATCATAATAACACTTACTCTAATTTCTCTCTTATTATAATTATGCTTACTCAAATTTCTCTTATTATAATTATCCTTACTCTAATTTCTCTTATGACTATTTAGCTCATTGTTAGTGTAATTAATATATTCATAAGTGAGGCAGATTCATATGTAAGGACATACATATATGTCAGTATATAATTATACCCAGGAATATCAACTATGAATATGAACTATCTTCAAATTGAACCAAGTTTCCTGAATAGCAATAATACAAGGCGATTAGGGGAGCTAGCAATTAGTGATTTAAATCTATAAAATTTGTTGACTGATGAATTGCTTCTAATATTGACAGAAACAATGTTGAAAAATGAATAATTTTTGAAATAATGAAAAAATGATTAAAATTATAAAAATATTTATTATTGATCATAAGAAGAAGAAAAAAATTAAAAATTTGTGTAAAACACGTTTATAGAAAAAGAAATAATAATACTGGTGACTATTTAAGCTGGAGACAAAAATTCCGAATGATTACCATCAGATTCATCATTGGCAGCCGGAGGTCTATTAAATGATTTGCGTTTGTTACCGTAAGTTGCAGCTTCTGGTAAATTTGATCAACTTCTTCAGTTTTTATATATCTAGGCTTCGATATTTCATTCCTTTTAACATATAAAGTGTGTTTTTTATAGAGGTATAGAACTTTAAGTTGGCATTACTTTTCAAGATGGCGACCGATTTATCAGCTGTCAAGTGATTTATTCTGTTTGGTTTGGCAATTCATCATGAATAGACTCACGCCTGAACAACGCTTGCAAATAGTGCAATTTTATTTCGAAAATAATGGTTCTGTGCGGAAAACGTATCGCGCACTACGTCCATTTTATCGTCGACAAAATCGTCCATCAGAGCAGTTAATTCGATTAACCATGGAACGTTTTCGCACCACGTTTACTCTTATTGATAACTCGCATCCCCAGAGACGCTGTACGGTGCGTACAGAAGAAACTATTGCTGCTGTAGAGCGTAGCATTGAGGAAGACCCGAATGAGTCCATCCGCCATCGAGCACAGTAATTGGATCTGTGTTTCAAAAACGATGGTGGCCAGAACGTTACAGTCAATGGTGATCGGTATAGAGCCATGATTACTAACTTTTTCATTCCTGAATTGAATAACCATGATGTCCAGGAGATGTGGTTTCAACAAGACGGCGCAACATGTCACACAGCTCGTGCCACAATAGATTTATTGAAAGACACGTTTGGTGACCGCCTAATTTCACGTTTTTGACCTGTGAATTGGCCTCCAAGATCTTGTGATTAAACACCGCTAGACTACTTTCTGTGGGGCTATGTAAAGTCATTGGTCTATGCGGTAAAGCCACAAACGCTTGACCATTTGGAAGACAACATTCGCCGTATTATTGTCGATATACGGCCACAAATGTAATGTAATGCCACAAGATTATCTTTCGGATAAATAAAATTCATGTCAATCGAATAATCCACCGTTGTTTTATTGCAACTTAAAGTTCTATACCTCTATAAAAAACACCCTTTACCGTGCCACCAGATGTGCACACAAAACTACATAAAACCAATGCTTTTTAAAGTCTTAGCATAACTACAAAGTTGAAGAGCTTATATACTCTTAAAAGCCATTAATGTAGACAGACTTTGTGCAATCCATCTCTTTAAATTTTAGTTTAGACTTTATAAGTTTGTCTTTTGAATTCTTATTGCTAAACTTAATAACCATTGTTTTTATCATCCTTACCATTTCTACCTTTCTTGAGAAAATAAGCTTCATCGATATTCTCCTCTTTTATTTCAATTCCTACTTTTTTTTGATATATCCAATACAGTATGAATAGGACTAGCATCATTTTTAACTTCAGCACCTCGAACTATACAATCATTTTTACTCGTTGGGCATTCAAAATCTTAAGTGATGTTTTCAAAGAAGCAATTTCGCTTTTCAAAGCACGATTTTCTTTTTGAACTGGTTCAACCTTTTTATTATTTTCCGCAATACCTTTCAATAACTCGTTGTACTGTCGGGATATAAACTCTATAGAATATTTTAAAGCTGTCAGGTAATCGAGCATATTTAATTTTGTTTTTAGTTTTCTTAGTTCTTTCAATGTTTGATGACTTCCATCACACAAGTGACAAACAAATCTTCATCCTCATTGTCTAAAAGATGTTTGAACTTACATTTGTCAAGCTTTGTACATAATGTGTGGAGTAATTTTTGACATTTATCGCATTTTATGTTCATCAATTTCCAATTTGCATTCTACACAAACAATTTTCGCAACAGCAGCTACGACCCTTAGCAGCCATACTTCAATATATTGAATTTAGTGGTTGTCTTTTTAATTAGTTTTAACAATTGTTTACAAAAACACAATAATATTTTTACTTTAACAAATTAAAGAAATTCACTTTGAGGAGCTTTTATGTTTGACGTTTTATCCAATAGGGTTGCCACCATTTTATATTTTAAAAATAAATCTTGGTTTAATACGAATAAAAGAAATGTGAACAATGAAAATCATTGTACCCCCTTCCTACATTGTCGTTCTGCTATTTTTAAATACATATGAACGTACATATGTAAATAAACTACACATGCTTTGGTGCTAACGACTGCAAGAAAAGATATGATCTTGATTTTCAGTTTACATATGTATGTCATCTTAAAGGGAAGTTGGCGTGCCTAAAGGTAGGGTGAATAAAATAGTGCTCTAATTTCTAGACAATTTAATTTTAATTAATAATAAATTATTGCAAACAATATTATGAAATGATCATCGTAATATACTGTATACCGAATTCGAACAATGGCTATTTTTAAAAAACAAAAACATGTACGCACATAATATTTGATTCGATATCCCTTGCTCAGCATTCTTTTGGCAAAAGCTCTGATTGCAAGTAATTTCCATGGAAGAAATCCATTACTCTGAATCGACGTTAAATAGCAAGTATCGCACCTCAACAACAAAATTCGAACACGCCAAATTCGCAAATATACCTTTGTGATTTTAAATTTAATTTTGGCAATATTCATTTAATTTAAAAAAGGAAAAAATAAACGTATTTTACGAAAATGGTGTTATATCGTTTAACATCAAACCTGCCCAAACAATGCACTTGTTTACATTACAGTTTAAAGAAGGCGATAAACAAGTAAACAAAATGCAACAACCAACAATGTACACAAACAGCAATGTAACAACGATGTTTACATTTACGGAGATGTCGAGAAGGCGAAGCCATGAATATTCGACTTTAAGAACATGCATCAGACTGTTTACGTTGGCATATAAAAGTCAAGGCAAAGCAGGCAACGAGTCAGTAAAAATTCAGTCAATAATCAATAAAATTGTGCGTAAAGTCCAAAAAAACAGTTTTTGTCAAATAAGAGTTCAAGAAATATAAAAAAAATATTTTTGAGTTCTACTCAACAAAACTCACAACCTACACTATGGCATTAGCTGGGTGTATTCCATGTTTTCATTTTGTCGCATAATGTATTTTTTTTTTCGTTTGATGTAGAATTAAATGTTGTCATAAATTTAAACCAACATGTAAGTTTTATTTTTTCTTTTTTACTGTATACATATTTTTAAAACAACACATATTCCAGCATCGACAGATACAACACGTAAAAAGACATCCCTAGAGACGTGTCCAGTTAAACAAAGTTATATAAATTCTGTGATGTGTACAGTCCAATAAATACATTTACAGACACTTTGACAAGCTTTTCTTTCTTATAATATTGTTTTTAGAAAATATGTTTTTCAATGGCTCCCCGTGGTACGATTAAAAAGTGATTTTATTGAAATTTTTCTACATTTTTATTATTTATTGCAATTGGAAATGTGCCGGAACAGACTTAAATAGATTTTATAATCATATTTAAGATGGAAAATGAAATTATTTATGTACCTATTTTTATATGTTATTGGCACATCTCAATGAACTTAATTTTCAATTGAACATTTCCATTTACGTTTTATACGTGTTGATTTCGTCACTGTGTTATTATTTTTAATGATGCTGTACAATCCTATAAGCTTATCAGGACTCGAAAACAAAATAGGATATTACAGGATTAATGGGAAACTACATAAATATTGGAAACATTTAGAGAGAGTCAATGAAATATTGTTCAATATGTTGGGAGTACATGACATTTGTGGACTGTGGGCCAACATCTTCCACTCCTTGCTCACTATTGCAGAAACAGTCCTTGGTTTCGTGCGCCCACCCCAACGAAATCAATGGTACGATGAGGAGCGTCGCGAGGCAGCTGCAGCGAAAAACGCCGCATACAAGAAAACTTTGCAGTCAGCCGCTATGCGAGCCATTGTTGAGAACTATAGAGAGAGGAGAAACGATGAGAGACACCTTTTCAGATGCAAGAAGTGGGAGCAGGAAAGGCTTGAGCGTGCTGAAGTCAGATGTATAGATGTAGGAATGACGTTCGAAAATTCTATCCAAAGTTTAAGCGTCTAACTGAAGGTAATAAGCCCGATAACATAGATTTTAAATGCTCTCTCCATGTTAGCTCTGTTATGTTATTAACGGTACGCTGTTAAATAATTAATTGAAGACTAGGAAAGAAAAACAAGAAAAATTAACGAAATTCCCGTGTAAAATAAGAAAAAATAGCAAAAATTTATCAAATAAGTCCTATAGTTAATCACTGTTACTAAATATTTCATAATAAGAACTATAATAAATAGATAATCACACATTTCCGAAAGTTATTGTAATCCGATAAATAAATCAATATTGTGGGAAAACAGGACTGAGTGGGCGGACAAGGTGAATTGTTTTTAAAGCATTGTACGTCCCTTTAACTAACCCAATCGCCAGAACCCTTAGCAGAGCGAGTTTTCATAGCAGATTTTGAAATTTTCTGAGATTTCAGATTTTAAAATTCCCTATGACTCCTTTTGTGGGAAAACAGGACAACATGGGCGGACAAAGTAAATTGTTTATAAAGCATTGTACGTCCCTTTAACTAAATCAATCGCCAAAATCTTTAATAGCGCGTGTTTTCATAGCAGATTTTGAAATTTTCTGAGATTTCAGATTTTAAAATCCACTGTAAGTCCTTTTGTGGGAAGACAGGACAACATGGGCGGACAATGAAAGTTGTTTTTAAAGCACTGTACGTTCCTTTAATCAAATCAATCACCAAAACCCTTAACAGCACGAGTTTTCCTTTTGTGGGAAAACAGCATTGTTTGTAAGGAAGAGAGCAGTACGCGATTAGTTTTTGTCAACCTCTTCATTATAGACGGCATACAGAAAATTTATTTGATGTTACCGTAGTATAGTATGTCGTGTGTTGGCTTATTACACAAAGGACTAAAAATGAAAAAGTAATGCAGTTTCAATTCTATGTTACAACATAACAATTTTTTTATTTATAATTACTTAAATTACATTCCTTACAAATATATATCACATTAATAAATATAATTCCTTGGTAAATTTTTAATAAACTATATAATTCATATTCATTACAATTGATTACTATTTTAATACAATGGTGGTACAAAATTTGATGAAAATTGGCTAGTTGGTTGCGGCTAGTTTAGGTTTGGTATTTATGTTCTTAAAGAATACTTGGAAAGTACAATTGATTCAAACGGAAATAAACTTTGTCACTATGTATAAGAAAACAACAAACTCGCAGTGTTGGCAGTACTTTTGCAAAGACCGAATAACAGTTCCTACAGAGGAATAGAAAAGTATATAAAGTTAACATAGTCGTTGTTGTGTTTGGTAACGACCAAGAAGTATTATTTGCTTACTTTACACCTACAATAAAGTCAGAAAAACTTCGACCAGAGATCCAGATTTCTTTATTGATAGCTATAAAATGCAGTGCAAGAAAATTTTAGGAGTTCATTACATAAAAAATATCAAACCATCTCGAATTTATTGTCAGGAGCGCAGATTCACTAACAGTTTTTAATATTCATTTGTAGAACATATTAGGGGGTAAAATGTAGAGAATAGAGCAAAACTCTGTTCTATGGTCCATTTGTAAGAGTATGTCTAGATTAGAGTTAAGCATTAATCAATTCAGTATTAACGATTTCCAATAAAGAAAACAACGACCATAATCTCGAACAATATACAAGTCCAATTCTAAAAATAAGTTAGTGTTAATACAAGTGTGTCGCGCAATTTTCCTTCAAATGTTTTACAACAACATTGAACGATCTTTATGTAAATGGTGTTAGCGAACTGGGTATTTCTAAGTGTGTAAAACAGTTATTTACAATTAAGTAAATCAATATACCCTACTAATGTCAAAAGTGTAGACATTTGCTATAATATCCGTAAAGAAAACCTTAACTAATACGATCTTTCAAGTGACACTAATTCATAAATTTCCTTAACATGAAAAAGCCCAGAACGACATATTTATTTCCAAAAGTATTCAGAATATACTATACCGTTATGAAGAAATAAAACAATGGGAAATTTTGTGGACGCATTGTGTTGCAAATAGCCTTTAGAATCTTATTTAACCATTACATAAAATAAACCCGAGAAGTAAAAAAGTAAATATGATATATAAGAGCAACAATGGACCTGTAAATTTAAACACATTCGGATGAAATAAAATTGGAAGACTACGTTTGAAGAACATCTTCAGAAAGGAAAGTAAAAAAGTAAATCGTAACGTTAAATATGTATAAAAGCCTGAAGCCAACTAAATGCCTGATTATTATGTTGTTATATATAATACAGTTATTCATCGTATGCAATTTCTTCGATATTCGAATACCCTTCAAATGATATGAACAAATATTTTTTCCATATCTCGACACTCAAAGAAAAATATATTTGAAATATTTAAAAAAACCGAATATAATATTGAGATCTGGCAAAAGATGGATTTAGAGCATGATTATCAAAATTGCCAAAATGACAATTTACTGAAGAACATGCTAAAAATGTGCCCCTCACAAATCTAAGAAATCAAAACGAATATAGAAAAGTTATGGAGGACTCTGTTAATTAAAGTAGCCTGATGGATGACAGCTTCAAAACAAAAAAATAATATTTATATAATATAATATAATATATAAAATATTCATTTAGTACAAAATATACCAGATGGTCTTTTGCATGTTATGCAGCAAAATGCAGGATTTGAAGTTTTGTCACCGCAATGAATACAAATTTCATTCATCGGTCTGCATTATTAAGCAGTGTGTTTTTCATAATTTCTCTATATTCATTTTGATTTTGTAGATTACTGAGGGGCGCATTTTTGGCAAGTGCTTCAATAAATTGGCATACGAACACACCGCAGCCAAAGCTGTCTTCTTAGTAATCGTGCTCTAAATCGATATTTTGCCATATCTCAGTATTTAATTTTTTTTTAAGATTTCAAACATTTTTGCTCTTTTTTACGTTACCTCGAATTGAATCTAATGCCATGTTCAAGGCGAATTCATATAATAGGTGGGAGTATCTAAACAGCTGATATCGTTTCGATTGTCAAAATTTTGGTGTTTTTTAGTATTTTGTTTTGATAATAAATTTCTTGTTTTCTTATTCTGACTTATGTTTATTTTTTTTAGAAATCATTTTCAAGTTTTCATTCATTCAGGTAAGTTTTTAATTTTTATTATTTTTGAAAATTAATTTAAATATCTTATATGAATATTTTATTTCATGGGTGTGTTATTCTATAAGAGTGTTTTTATATTATATTTAAAAATTCCAACGTGTTTAATTTTGTGCTAAATAATTTAAAAGGCAAAAATGGAAAAAATCTGCCAAGTGAATTTAACCCCACACTTCCGTCTGTGTATCGACCATTTTTCCCGGCAACAGGTTATAACAGCTGGTGGACGATTTTTATTAATGCCAAATGCTGAACCTGTAATGCAGAACCAGCGAAATGAAGCCTTGGCAGGATATGTATGCATAATTTGAACATATAACAATACCTAATTATTAATATATAACACAGATTACCTGACGCGTATGAGCGTATAAATAGCTCTAATAGGACCCCCCTCTACAAGCCTTTCCAGGAAAACACAGAAGCTGCAAAGTAAGTTTATATGAAATTATATGTTCTCTAAATATATTCATAAATATAAATAATTAAACAGGCTTCCTATGGAAATAGAAGATAAGAATCTTGGCCTACTCCAAGAACAACAGACTCAAACCGAGTAAGTATATTTATTAACATAATAAAATTTCTATTGTTATTGTTAATATTTAAGTTGTTTTACTATTTATTTTATTTTTTGTATTTATTGCCTAGTTCTTCAATTTCTTATGATGATGTTGCGTATTATCGTAACAAAATTAAGAAATTGGAAAATAAGGCGCTGAAGTGTCAACTCGCCCAAGCCAACTCGGTCGTAGATTCCATGCGGAAAATTTTTACGGACGACCAGATCAGGAAATTAATGGGTCCAGGTAATGTGCTTTGGAAGTGGAGCGACATATCCAGTGCCATCTGCTTGCATGCATCTGGACCAAGAGCATACCGGCATTTATACCAAAAAGGGTTTCCTCTACCTCATTTCAAAACGTTGCAACGCTGTTGTGGAAGAGTTAATTTGCACGAAGGGATTCTATCCATATCAATTGAATTCATGCGGCATACGACTGATATGACGCTGAGTGATAAAATTTGTGTGTTGGCCTTCGATGAAATGAAGGTAGAGGAAACCTACGAGTATGACTCCCCTGTTGACGTTATCAGAAAGCCAGCCAACTACGTCCAGGTAGTTATGACTCGAGGGCTAAAAAGTCATGGAAGCTGCCTGTATATTATGATTTTGACTGCAAAATGTCGAAAGATATAATATACAGTATAATTTCTATGCTCAGCACTGCAGGTTTCCCGGTTGTTGCAATGGTATGTGATATGGGTCCCAGTGATCGGAAGTTGTCGAGAGAGCTTGGTGCAACTACAGGTAAGTTAAATATTTACACCATATCAATTACACTACACTAATACAACAATTATTTCGTTACTGGGGATCTTGGCAACGCTGAGGACATCGGTATATGGTTTACCACAGCATAAAGGAATTATTATCTCCTTCAGATCGGTAAATACAATTTTGTTAATAAGAATTCGTTTTTAAGCTTGGTGTACTGGTGTCTTTGTTTGCGTTTACGTTCATTATTTCAATTTAGTTCCTTTACATTATTTAACACATCATTCATTACTTTCTCTCATTCATATTATTACTAACAACTAAAATAAAATGAAACTAATTTGTTATATATACATTATTTTTCGGAAGATAAACCATGGTTTTCGAACCCAGCTAACATGGAGGAAAAAGTTTTTATTTTTTTTTGACGTGCCGCATTTTTTAAAGTTAATCCGTAACCATCATTTGGATAGCGGATTAATCTTTAACAACACCATTATTAATTAGTCCTAGTACAATCTCCGATTTACTTGGATTAACATCAACATCGGATATGTCAATAACTTTTAAATTAAGTAAAGAACATATTTTCGTTAAAGGGGCAGGTAATTTTTGAAGATTTTTTATTGATACAAAATATATGAATACATTAAAAACTTTATAATTTTAGGAAGGCAAAAAGTGAAATTAGCTGCTCAGCTACTTTCGAACACTACAGCCAATGCCATTAGACGGTGCTATTCCCAAGGAATGGATATTTATAAGCCCATAGAGTCTGCAGAATTTATTCAATCAGTTAATGACTGGTTTGATGTTCTCCACTCTAAACTGAATAACCTCACATATCCTGGAAAGGTAATTTTTTGTACAATATTTGTAGATAGTAAATATATTTCATTTCATTTTGTGTAGGAACCCTACGGAATTTCACATGAGCGGCAAAGGTATACATTGGCTCGTATGACAAAGTCAATGTCGATCCCAATAATTCCGCAGAAAAAATCATTAGAATATTTCCAGAAAATGAATACTAATGACCAACATGGCTGTATAAATGATTCATAAATACGTTGAAAAATATGACATGATGTACATTCTTGCATACAAACTTAATCAGAATGTTCTTGAGAATTTTTGGAGCCATACGGAGTAAAGGTGGGCTAAATGATCATCCTTCTCCTCAAGAATTCAAATACCGATTTCGGAAATATATCCTAGGTAAGTTTGTCCGTAGATAAGGTTTATAATTTTTTATATTCCAAATTATGTATATGTATTTTTAAAATTATAGCACGAAATACCGAATACCTTAGTGGTAAGGGAAACGTGGAGGAAGAACGCATAAATAGGCTTTTCATTGACAACGAAGGCAGCATTTTAGATACCAGCACTATGCCAGACAGCGGAGTCGTACTTAATGACGACGATACAGAGCCAGAACAAATAGAAGAGGATAACAACCTAGACCTAGACGATTCTGATCTAGATGACTTTGGTATTCTACAAGAGGATGCTTTAGAATACATAGCTGGCTATGTGATTCGAAAGCTAAATCTTGTAGAATACCAATGTCATCAAGATTCATATACGTGCGTTGATCAGGTGTCCAAAGGTTACTTAAAAAGCGGACAATCGAATTTGTTTCGAAACTAAAGAAACTCGAGCATATATTTTACCATATTAATGGTAATAATATTTCCCATTGTCGTAACCTTCACAAGCTCCTGATCGAGAGAAGCCAAGTAATTGAGTTGCCGGACAATGTTAAAAAATTGTTCTTTAAAAGTAGGATACATTTTCGTATCCGTAATTCAAATAAGCGCCTGAAGGGTCAAAAGGCAAAGCAACGCATTATGGGCTTCAAGAAGATGCTAAAAATTAAACTATACATCTCTCCTTTTGTAAGTATGAAAATGAATTTATAATATATATATTAACGTAATTTTTTCCCTTCTAGCAATACATACATAACAAGACGTCTCAAATTTTAGTTGGTTTTTTAAGAACCCCGAAATTTTTAAAAAAGAAATACATTTTCGTTTTAACACGTTCACGCCTTATCGTGCGGCGGGTGCCACCGTTAAAATGGGGGGCAATATGGACTACTATAATGAAAACGTGAAAAATATTCAATTGAAACAAAAGATGAACAGATGGTATATCACCTTCCTTAACGCAATAATTGCCAATATTTTCACTTCTTTGCGAACAATCTTCATGCTTTTCAAAAAACTGCGTTACCAAAGGTATACAAATTTTCGGCGATGCCTCAATGTTATTGGCATCGTCCTCGTGGCTGAAAGGTTGATCCAAAGACTGTGTTAAATAATTATGTAGCATACAATAAGCTTTAATAACCAGTCTAACCGTGCTCTTATCCATTTGTTCGAAACTTTCAAAAATTTTAAAACGATAAAATAACAAATCAAATGCCATATTACCACATAAACGTACTCTATTTAGTCTATAATTAAAGGCGTTCTGTATTTCATTAAGATTTTGAGAAAAAACTTCAGTGCCAACAAAATTGTATTGTTTTCATGGTTTGTGCTTTTAATCTCTTTGCGGCTGGTATATTTATCGTATTGAATTTTAAAGTTTTATATAAATTGCTATTAATATATATGACGGATTCATTAGTTTCTTCATCATATTCCATAATTTTAGTATATAGAAATCGGCTATGGGCATCTATGATACTCAACATAACAAAATTGCTTGCAAGTGTTTCGCAACTAAAACTCCCAATGTATGAGGAAAGTGCCAATAATTTTCAAAATCATATGCGGTCGTATTTGGTAACTGAAAAAAAATAAAATAAGTCATTGAAAAGTTATGAAAAACTTATTATATATATCTTTATTCAGAATTTCAGAATTACTACCTAACTCCCCAAAATATAATATTATACTCATTGCTCAAATACCTTGAAATATTCATCTTTCATCATTTGTATGAGAACACCCAGTGTATGTGCAACAATTTTTGCAATAATTTTTCTGCAAACATGACAATTTTTTTCTAGTATGCGATAGTTTTCGTCTTTGATTAAGTATCTTAATGTAACTGCAAGACGCAGTCTATAGGCTACCACCGTGTTTCTTTACTTCCAACTTGAACTGTAACAGGTGTACATAGGTAATTAATGAAATAATATATAAATTTTCACAAAGAA
Organism: Sarcophaga subvicina; assembly: GCA_936449025.2. NCBI lineage: Eukaryota > Metazoa > Arthropoda > Insecta > Diptera > Sarcophagidae > Sarcophaga > Sarcophaga subvicina. The sequence goes on from OW388083.2 coordinate 29,637,056, forward strand.
AAAAACCTTTTTTACATCTAGAAATCTTCAACACAACGGACTTCAATAAAGAGTTCGGTGGCCTTAGATCACCCCTTAAATCAATGCCTTGACCATCACCTATGGAACGTATATAAGACGCTAACGATTTTGAATATGTATTAAAAAATGTTACTTCTGGTTCACAAAGGTTTAATTAAAGCAATGCTTTAATACTTTGTAGTCTCTGGTGCAAACATGTAAGAAGGCATCTTCTATTCCTTTGCAAAGCTGCGTGACGAAAATCCAATAGAGGCCATAAAGTACGATCTCCAGAAACTGAATAATTTGCTCTACACACATTAATTTATTTCATATATCAATCATTTAATATTTTAACATCAGTTTACTTACGCCTGTGCACAATGTTCTTCAAATATTACCTTTATCTCTTCTAAAACTTGTCTAACCCAAAGAATTAAAAGAATCAATTGGTGGTCATCAATTAATATGATGCTGTTGCTGTATTTCATTTGATTTCTACTTACATCAAAAATTATATTTTTTTTTACCATTTTTCTTCCTATTGTCATTCTTCAGTCAGCTGTTTCTGACAATCGAAGAAGATTTTGCAAAAAACAAAATGCCTGTTGTTTTTGCATTGTTCTCCTTGTTGTAGAGATAAGGTCACCTACTATGAATTCGCCTTGGCTATGTTCGCACGAGCCGTCGAATTACTTCGCTCTCTTTTTTAATTACTTATATGAATTATCATGTTCACGCGGCAACCTAGTAATTCATTTGACAGTTCTTCTTTTCTTCTTCTTTTTATTGTTCTTTTAAATTGTGCTGTGTCTGTCTACATTAGTATATTAATTTTAAATTTTGTTTATTTATAATGGAAAAGAAAGGTAAGTAATTTTTTTTAAATAAATGTATTAATTTTAAAATTTAAATTTTTATTGAATAGAAAAGCTCCAAGCAAATGGGACAACTTAAGCGAGCGGGCATTGTTGGAGGTGTGGAGGGATAAAATGAGCGAGCTTCGTGGTTGTAGAAGAAATAGCCACATACTGCAGGAAATGTGTTATGACCTGGAAACCCAAGGCTATAGATATAGTCTTGTGGAGTTGAAAGTGAAAATGCACAATGTGACTGCGCGGTATCGGTAAGTATTTATGCAGACTAGTTTATATAGTGGTCGAAAATTTTTGCAATTTTTTTTACAGAAAATAAAAACAAATTTGGGACAGCAGGTGGTTCACCCTCTAGTTGGGAGCTGTATAATGAGGTACAAGAGTTGTTGGCTCCGTATAGAGGTTACCATACCGAAAGTTTGGTAGTCGACAACATAAATAATAAGTCATAAATTGTACAAGTATTGAATTTTTCAAAATAATAATTTATTAAAATAAATTTTTCAGATATTTATTCATTAATCAGCATAAATACAATCTCCATATCTCCACCATCATAACCTATACCTTCAACGTCATCCCCATCACCGTCCATGAATACAACATCATCAACCCTGCCCGCCGCTCCATCACCATCCGCTATGGGCTCGCCTTCAGCTCCAGGTATACCAACGACGTCGACCGCTGCAAGAAAAAAATGAAATCTGGAGAAACAAATGGAAAAAATTCATGACATAAAAAACCTCAGAAATAGCATTAGCTATCGAGGAGGAAAAAAGGATATTTTTAAGGCATATGTAGAAAGGGAAGCCGAAGTTCAAGAAGCCTTTCTTGCGTTTTTAAAAAGAGATTAATGTATTTCAATTTAGTTTAGTCTTTTTGTTTGTTTGTTTATATTAGTATCTAAGTATTATTAGTATATAATTATTATTAGTACATAAGTTTACCTATACTTGAATTTGTTTTTGTTTGTTTATATTAGTATTAGCAAAGAATATGGATATAAAGAATGCGCATCATGTAGAAGTAAAATTTCTTATGGCGGGTCGTAACATCACGACCCGCTCTCACCAAATTTTCTTAAAAATCATTTCTGGGTGAGAGGAGAGGAAGACAGAAGGAAAATGAACACAAACAAAGAGCGTAACAATGTGTTGCTCTCATCGTACGTATGTATATGTGTATATATTCTTGTGTTTTTTGATTTAGTTGTCGATCAGACTGCGAGATGGATTTTGTCTACTGGTTTGGTCTGTAAGTGAAACAATGTAATCAGGATAAGATCGGTTTGCTTCCACTGCCTGCAAAGTTTCCAACCATTTTTCATTTATCGAATCATTATTTTCATTAAGAAAATTGTGAAGAGGACAACATGACAAAATGATAACATTGGCATTTTTTAAATCATTGTCGATACCTTTTCCAATGCGTCTAAAACGAGCTTTTAGATGTCCAAAAGCATTCTCAACCACTCTACGGGATTCGGATAAAGCGTAGTTGAAACATTTTTGCTGATGGCTTTGCAACAATTGATAACGGTCAGGTTTCATTAGTTTATCACTTAACTTAAATGCTGAATCGCCAATTATAACTAGTGGAACATTCACACCAGAAATTTGTTTGCTCAAATCGTGCAAAAAGTTGCACTGATCTAATTGTTGCTTTAAGGCGGATCCTTCAAATATATGTGAATTTTGTGAATCTGAAGACTACCACAATTGGCATAAATAAAACGGCATCTGAAAATAATGAAAAAGCATATACAAATTTATAAATAAGTGATAAAAATATTTCAATGAATATTTTTACCTAGCGTCCACCAAAGCTTGTAGTACAATTGAATACCATCCTTTATAATTGTAATAGTCTGTTGCATCTTCTTGTGACGGGTGGATTATAACATATATAAACCATAAATAATTTATCAAAAAGAGAATTTTTATTAAGTTACCAAGAGCTCCTATGCATTGAGGAAATCCAAATTCATAATTCAAATTCTTGAGTTATTTTTTCAATGTTTTCTCTTGTCAATGGAAAGTTGTTCAAATACATCGGAGCCAAAACTCTCCACACCAGGTCACAAAAACTTAGAAGAATTTCGCATACAGTTGACTTTCCGACACCAAACATGTTTGCAATTATACGATTTTCTGCGGATGAACCGAGGGCATATAAACCTATTGCAACTCTCTTTTATAATGGTACTGCTTCACGCATATTAGTATTATTTTTTCGCAGTTCCTGTAATAGTTCACATAATTTATAAAATGTCCCTCGGTTCATCCGAAAATTGTTTTTAAAAAATATGTCATCTGCTCGCTGGCAGTCTATCTCCCCAAACGATCGAGTACGTTCCTAAAAATAATAGTATGTGTAAATACTTGGATTTTTCATAATAGTTAAAATATACTTGTAGTTTAAACAAATAACTTACTTTTTGCCAGATCACTTTTCCGGGCTTAATAATTTTAAGTTATAAAGTTCGTACACAGTCTTCAAAAGCTGCAAATATTTTCCTGTAGATTCAACAGGTTTTCTACACACATATTTGATTCCTCCACTAATTTTGCGAATAACTTTGTTCTAAATAATACTTTTTTTAAAATATTTTGTTTGCACTCTTCCATTTTTGTTTATTGTTTGCAAAATTTATTTGTTTACATTTTTTGTGCTTTGACAGCTGGTGATGGCAAAAATACGATAAAATTTTTAATTTAAAATATATAAATAAATTTTTTATTTAAGTAATTTAGAGGGTTATAGAAATTAGATTACAAACAATTTGGATAATTCTCTCTCAAAATTTTATATGAAGAATTACGTAATTTAGCACATAATTGGGTGTTAAATTACAAATGAGAGAGCGAATTACGAAAAATTGCTGCCGTGCGAACATAGCATAAATATAAACAACTCTGTAATGCTGTTGATAGATTATTGGAATAAATATTTGTTCATATAATTCGAAAGGTATTCGGATAATATCATTAGTATAAAAAAATATTTTTACTTCTTCGCAAGCAAGTGCATAAAATAATTTAAAATTTTTAATTTTAATTTTAAAATAATTGTAATATATATATCAACAACATTATTAAAAAGGCACGGCTCTTATATTCATTTAAGTCTATTATTGGTGCATAAAACACTGGGTTATTTTCATATACAGTATTGAAAGTTAAAAGTATGTTTCTTTTATCTTCGACTTCGTGGCCAATGGTTATATTGTTTACTTATATTTTCAATAAAAATCTTACGATTTATTTTTTACTTTCCTTTTTCGGAGTTCTTCTCCAAACATCTTCCTCCAATTCTATCGTTTTCGGTTGTGTTTTTTCAATTACAGGTTCATCGTTGCTCTTATATTTGATATTCGCCTCTGTTAATTTTGCTTTAATATAAACATACGATTTTCTGATATATTCGGAAGGTACCACTTTACTTTTTCCCTTCTAGAGTTATATTTTTCGTTGTTGAAATAGGACTCAACACGACTATTTGCACCACAACATTTACTTGAGTCTACAAAGTTTCCCATTATATTCGTCCATGAATATTTTTTTAAAAATATGTTTGCGAACTCTTCATTATAATAAATGTTTCGTTCTCTGCAAATTGTCTTCGATTTTATAGTATTTTCATACAGCCGTAGACTCTGTAAGTAAAATGGGCTTTTCTTATATAATGGAATTTTTGACTTCATTCGGAAAATCATATTGGTTAATATTTTCATCACGGATGTTATAGCTAATGTTTCTTAGTTTAAGATTGCACTTTCAATATTTGGAGTGGCATACTGATTTAGTAAAATCGTAAGTAAATCTTTTACCCACTCAAAGATTATATCCAGTTCACTTACACCGTTTGCATAAAAAAATTGCCCTTTTATAAATTTAATAATGTTCGACGATTGAAAATTAGTTTCAATGTCGTTGTAAACCATTTTAAGAAAGTGTGCAGAACACACTTGCATTACAATGAATTTATTTCTGTCATTGGACTTGCATACTGTATACGATTTGGATATACTATTCAAGGTTATGAACGTTGTTTTCATTGAAAACCCTTGATACGGCATTTATCGGTGCTAAACTCCAATCTAAATATACTCTTTTACAAATGGGCCATAGAATTAAATTTTGTATGCAAAACAATTTAATAGATATTAAAAATCGCTCTATGTCATCAGTAATCCTTCCGCGATATGGGCTATAAATGAATACAAAAAATTCTCTTTGAATCTGCGCTCAGTTTCCGCACAATATTGCCAGTGGTGTCAAAAAATAATGTGTTGCGGCTCAACTTCAGATATTTTCTATTTTTTCACACGTAAACTTCAGTTGCGACAGAGAATATAAATAAATTTCGAGGTGGTGGTCTTTGTTTTTTATTTCTCCAATTTGCAGCTTTTTGGAACTGCAATTCAGTCTTTGCAATAGTTCTGCGAACACTACGAATTTGTTGTACTTTTATATTTTCTGGATGAGAAAGCTTCTTTCCGTTTGACTCAATTATACATTCCAAGCCGTCTTTAAGAAAATTTATTACAAACCTATACCGACCGCAACCGTTTTGGTAGTAAATGCACCTTGCATATAAAAATAACTGTTTCTTGCTTATTAAACACATAACTTTTAAAAATTATGGGGCAAACATTATTAAAAATTTTAAATTTCTCCCTAACCATATCTTCTATAAAGGATACGACAGATGCTAATTTATTTTGTTCAAAGAAATGTTGTTTTAAAAATAAATATTCACTTGGAGTGAATATAACTTTAGCTTCTTTTTTAATATAAACCGAGCTAATTTTTATATTTGCTCCCTCGGAATTTTGTAAAGGCGACGGATTTAAAACTATATTTGTATTTTGACCTTCCTTAATTCGGTTCCTCAGCATTCTGTTTTCCTCGACCTGAGGACATGTAGACTCTGTAATATTAATAGCATCTCTGGTAGATGACAGCGGAACATTATCCTGGAATTGTTCCGAATCTGCCAGAGTGCTGTTACCGAAGTCTATAGTATCATCAATACGCATTTTTGAACAAATCACTGTAAGTAAGTAATATTAATAACACATTTAATTCATTAAAGAAGACTATCTTACCGTCACCAAACAAATTCTTACTCTCCGAAGATAAGTCACGTTTTGTTGAACAATCTTCTAAAAGTTAAACATTGTTTTGTTATTAAGACACAACATTTTAAGTTGAATATTTACCTGATGCATTTTTTTTAAATGAAAGATTTTGGCTGTTGCCGTATAAATATAACCTACGTTTGCAGTGCTTGCGAGGTTGTGAGGAACATAAGTTCCTCGACCGTAACGGTTTGAGTATACTGCAGAACAATATATGTATATATATACATTTACATACATACTCATTTAAGTCCACAGAAAAAATATATGACCATATAATACAAAATTAACGAAACGGGAGTTTTAATAAACTAAAGTTATATGGTAGCAGTATTTGTAATTTTTAATTTGTCGCACACTGTATATAGTATGTATATATACATACAAATATGCACATTGATTTAGTTCTGGTCGAATTATTTCAAAGTGCATTTTGACTGTTTAGAACTCAGACTTTACGACTAAATAAGCCGACACACTATTTACTAGACACTATTTATTATGACGGCAATATCATAGTGTATATCATGTAGTGTAACTTATACGTAATGCAGCGAATTTTTCCAAAATACCTTGTATAAGACACGTGACAAATGTATTTTGAATAAATAAATATCTTTCTTATTACAAAGTGCATTTAAACATTATCTTTTAATATTGAATATTAAAAAAAAATATATATTAATAAAATATATTAATATATACTGATAAATATTAAATATTTTCTCAATATTAGTAAAAAAATTAAAAAAATCACACAAAAACTCGTATTAGAAAGAATTAAAAAAAAGATAAAAACTCACACCAATATTCGAACCAAGGATTGAACTCGGTCCTGATTGAGAATAAGTAATTGAATTTCAAGTTCATATTTCAAAAATATCCTCAAAAGCTTTGTATTTACAACTCTACAACAATTTCAAGCGGCTGGGTTCAATCCCTGGGCAGGATTATTTTTTCTTTTTTTTAATATTATTTAAGTATTATATTGTTTTTTTTTTAATATATAAATATTATTAAATATATATTTAAGTATTATAATGTTCCTTTATTTTACTTTGTTATTACATATCATATAGGTATATGTATATATTCATGTATATATTAATATTGAATTAATGAGCTGATATTAAATATGTACTTATACATTTTATATATTTTCTATGTATTAGAAAGAATTAAAAAAAGATAAAAAAATCACACAAAATTTCGAACCAGGCATTGAACTCGGTCCTGATTCAGAATAAATAATTGAAATTCAAGTTCATCTTTAAAAAATATTCTCAAAAGCTTTGTATTTACAACTCTTTACAACAATCTTAAGCGGCTGGGTTCAATCCCTGGGCAGGATTATTTTTTCTTTTTTTTTTAATATTATTTAAGTATTATATTGTTTTTTAATATATAAATATTATTAAATATATATTTAAGTATTATAATGTTCTTTTATTTTACTTTGTTATTACATATCATATAGGTATATGTATATATTCATGTATATATTAATATTGAATTAATGAGCTGATATTAAATATGTACTTATAAATTTTATATATTTTCTATGTATTAGAAAAAATTAAAAAAAGATAAAAAAATCACACAAAATTTCGAACCAGGCATTGAACTCGGTCCTGATTCAGAATAAATAATTGAAATTCAAGTTCATCTTTAAAAAATATTCTCAAAAGCTTTGTATTTACAACTCTTTACAACAATCTCAAGCGGTTGGGTTTCAATACCTGGGCAGGATTATTTTTACAATATATATTGTTTTCTTTTTTAATTTTTCTAAAACAGTAAATATATAAAATTTATCACTATTTATATCTTTCGTTTTACAGGATCTTAAATTATTTTTTTAATACATTCCCGTTTCGTTTATTTAAATTTTAAAAAATGTTTGTACTTACAATTGTTTTATAGATCGAATATATTCGTTTTTTACAAATATATGTTGGTTTTATCTTAGTATTAAACATCACCATCAAATAATTCATTTGTTAAATAAATCCTCGAATATTTGGTTACTATTCCAATTTCTGAAATCTTCGAGTGATTTATTCAGTTTTTCTTTCGAATGTAAGAAATAAATTTTTAAAAATAATGTGACAAATAATTCCTTGTTCATTTTTTAAATTTGGTGAATACACTTTCACTTCACAAAAATCACTTTCACTAAAAAGAGAAGCGCTTTCAAATTCACTTTACTTAAATGTTCACCGAGAATGATTTTATTATCGGTAAAAGAATTATACCACATTTTGTAAGAAAAATAACTTTCCAAATTTCCCTAATTCAAACTTTCTAATATCTTGTATGAGATGAAGAGAAAAATCAAGTTACAAGAAGAGAACTTTTTACATAAAGAGGTAACAATTACATTCAAAACAACAAGCATGCCTGGAAAAGTGTAGCTTAGAATAAGAAAGATTTTGGATTCCATAAATACATTAAAAAAATTTGTTACAGAATATCAAAACCTACTACGGAAACTCGCTCTGTTAAGGTTTCTGACGATTTACTTTTTTCAGATCAGCTTAGTATAATAGGTAGTGTGTGGGCTTATTACACGTAAGGCCAGGGTTCAAATCCAGGTCAAAACAACTTTTTTCCTTGTTTTAATTTTATACGTACTACTACATATTTCAATTTGAAATATGATTTTCTTTTTTTAATTTTTTTAATATATTTCAAATTGAAATACATATGTACATACAAAATTAAAACAAGAAAAAAAGTAATTTTGATACCTGGCCTGGGTTTCGAACCGAGGCCCTACGCACAATAAGCCGACACACTACCTACTACATCAACCCAAACATTTTTGCTTTATATTCAATTTTAGCAAAGAATATTGATATAAAGAATGCGCATCATGTAGAAGTAAAATTTCTTATGGCGGGTCGCAATATCACGACCCGCTCTCAACAAATTTTTTTTAAAAATCATTTCTGGGTGAGGGGAGAGGAACACAGAAGGAAAATGAACACAAACAAAGAGCGTAATGTGTTGCTCTCATCGTACGTATGTGCATGTGTATGTATTCTTGTGTTTTTTGATCTAGTTGTCGATCAGACTGCGACAAGGATACATGTGCTGCGGATGCTTTATCATTTTATTTCAGAATAACACTCGAAGAATATTTTGTGTTAAAAATGTTCTATGTCATTAGCTGGGCGTATTTTATTTTGTCCCATAGTATATTTTTTTAAATGCTTTGGAGCGCTCTTTTTTTTCTTTTAATAAAAAATGATTTTTTATTCTTTTTATTTTTATTTATCTAAAAAACATGGCCTAATTTTTAAGCCAAAGATGGATAATGGATTTTTTATTTTATTTATCTAAAATTATTAAGCCAAAGATAGACAGCTTTACATATGTATGTTGATGAAATGAAAATAAAAATAGAGTATATTACTAACGCTTTTATATGGCTGTAAATAAATAAATTGTCTCAACTTATTTTCTCTCTCTCACTCACTAATCCATAACCATAGGCATGTGTTAACCTAGAAGAAAATTGTTAGTAATAATGTCAAGTCTACTTATTAACCCAATGATATGTATGTATGATCGGAAAATATAGAAAAATTGTACTGCACTAAGACACTAAGACACCGTATTTAACTTGGCAAGTATTCTTCCAAAAATCGAAATCATTTCTCATTGATAATAGTGAATACTACTGTGATATTTCTTTGAGTGTATCATTGAAGTCTGAAAAAGCGACATGAACCTTCTTCTTTAAAAACTGACAAGATTTTTACGCTCTTTTTAACGAACATTATTGATGTTCGTGTCCTATGTGTGCAAAAAGCCGAAGATGTTCTTACCGACGTCTGTTTTTAACACCAGAAAAATAAATAAAAAAGTAGTAAAACAACAAAAACGCACGATGAGAACAACGCATGATGAGAACAACGCATTGTTACGCTCTTGGTTTCTGTAACCTTCCCTTCTATCTTTCCCCCCGCGTCATGAAATATTTTTGAAAAATATTCCAAAATATGTTAAAATGCACATTCTTATATACTTTATTTTCTTTGGTTAAAACCATCTTAAAGCCCCAGTTATGCTACCGTAACGGAATGTAACAACAACAGTAAGAAACAGCTGATCGTTTTTGTTATGTATAAAGCAATACGAATGGTTATAGAAATGTAATGTAACGTAACCGGAACGTAAGAATCTGTAAAAAATAGAATTTTGTTACATTTTTACGTGACATCTGTTTAGCAGTGTTAACAACATGTTAATATTAAAAACCACCAAAACTGAAAATTGAAATTAAAACAGATTTTACATTTTGTACGTATGTTATGTTTGTCTGTATGTGGAATTCTCTTTAAATAAAACTTCAGATATTTTAAAAACCCAAATTATAATTTATTTCATTATTAACTTTTATATTTTAAAATAAAAATAAACACTATTTTACTATTACATTATGTAGGTAGTGTTTATTTTTATTTTATATTAGAAAAATATAATTATCGGCTTTTAACTAATTAAAGCGTTCAAAAAGCACTTCAGTTTGCATTTTACTTTTACTAGAAAAGATAAAAACGTTTTTACATTCGTACAAATTTGGTTTGCGAAATACATGACCTGTTTCTGTAGGATAAACGATAGCACTTGCTTGTCTATTTATATGGAAAATACAATCAAAAGCACTCAATTTTAGTTTTTGCTTGTGTGAAAGTAAAATTATTTGGCTTACAGAAACAGTACATAAAACTTTTAATAAATACCTTTAAATAAATATAAAATCGTTGAAATGAATCCGAAAACCCTATAGTGATAACACTGGTTAACAACTGAATTAAATAAAAACAAAACACGCCATACCGAAAGTGATAAAAGGAGTGAAAACAAAGTTTTTAAAATTTGGATTTAATATTAAATATGTTTAAAAACCAATAAATAATAAAATAAAAACTCAAATGCAACAGCATCTCTTCTATATCCATATCTGAATTTTTGTCTATTAGTTTTTGCAATTTTTATTTCTTTATTTGTTTTTGTTGATTTCTTTTATTGTTTTGTTTACCTAAAAACATATGATTACGATTTTACGTTCTATAATTGCTCTTACATTTTTACGTTCCGTGCACATTACTGTTACATTACGTTCCGGTAGCATAACTAGGGCTTAAAACCTTTTTTGAATTGGTTTTAAGTAGATTTTATGAAATACAACATAGAAATGTTAAAAACATCTGAAAAAACAAAATAAGAACCAAAACAGCTGTAAATATATAAATAAATGTAAATGAACATTTATTTTGTGTTAAAAAGGGAAAATTTGGAATATATTGTTACGCAAAGCGAAACGACCTAATATCGTTTAACAATAAAAACGATAAACAAAAGCCACACAATACAAATACACACTAACAATGAACGTGCTGATTATCTAAAGCTGCACACACACATGTGTACAACGAACCAGGTAGCAACAACAACATGGAATGAAGTAAACCAGCTACGACAAATATGTATCGAACCTGGTAGCGACTGGTACATAACATAAGCAAGTACACAAACAACAATGTACTAAGAATATAGTTCTCGAGAAGGCGCGAGCGAGAACCTCCCACATCGAGAACGTTCATCGCACTGATTGATACGCGTGTGTGCGGACTATAAAAAGGGCTGGACAAAGCAAGCAAGAGTCAGAGTTAATTTAGTCAGCCTTGTGTGAAGTTGCGTGTGAACAAAATAAGTCGTGGTTGTAAAGATCTAGCGAATACTTGTGTGAACTAGTACAGTGAATAAACAGATTATTATTGTAGTATCGTTAAGTTCTATACGGTGGTACACAAAAGTAGTGTAAATAATAAAGAGAGTTTAAGAAAAACTAAAGACATATTTGTTTTTACTTTGTTGCAATTAACGAACTCATATTTAAACGTTTTTAAAAAGGTAAAAACGTAACAATATTTTAATTCCTTCAATGAAACTTTTAAAAAGTTGTAAATATTTAATTATTAATCGAGATGTGTGAGGTTTTTGGTCCCAATGAATATAGTTTCGTGTGTAAAAGGTGAGTAAGAAGCTAAATATATCAAGATGAAATAAGGCATATTGCTCACATAATTTTTATTTTATTAATTTCTTGAATGAAAGAGTTAAAATTCAGTAATTTTTCCATTATTAATCGAACTATAAGTAATTTCTCTTCACAATGAAAAAAGTCCCTTGTGCAAAAGGTAAGTAAAAAGAAAAATATAACAAAATATATACTCATAACTTTTTTTGAGGAATTTGTGAATATACCTCTAAATTGGTTAAATACTAAGTTAGTGACGATCGATGAAGGGTGTCACCAATTACAATAGTTATGAATTACTTTTCCGTAATAAAATGGTTCATCTCCTTTCAAAATTATTCTATTATTCTACGAAAATATCATCAACTTCTACCAAAATAAAATAATAAAAAACCACCCCGAAAACTAACAAAACATAAATAAACAATAAAGACAAAATCAAAACAAAAACAGCTGTTGCGCAGTCATAAATGTCATGAATTTAAAACCAGATTTAAGAAAACTTGCAGTGTTAACGCAAAATCAGCTGATTATGGTTTTAATGCTAAAATCAGGTTTTAAATTTTGGTGTGAAAACACTATAAGTTGTACATTTAGTTGAGTAGTTCTCAAGACTATTTTTTATACACCTAGAACCCTCCAAAATTGTTTATTACTCTAATATTTGCGAACCGTTTTAGAAAAGTCAATGTATTTTGCAATTGGGTGCGATAGACCTTTAAAATGATATACAGTTTTCCCTGGATATAAATATAAACTTTCAAATTCCAGTATTTATAAGCGGGAAATTCTATTTGTTTCATTGATAGCACTAGATTCGTGTTCGATAGAATGTCGTCTGCTCGAAGAGGATTGTGATCATCTTCTACAACTTGGTGTGCTGAACATGGTTGGAACAAAAAATTGCTGTAGTATTAACTCACTCTCCTGTGTACTTTAGTTGCGTTCGGGCGAGTTTTTAGAATTTAGCTCAAGTGGTATCAGTGATTTAATAATAATAGCGAATAGTTAGTGAAAACTACATTAAATTGTGAAGTTTTTCGAGTACTTTGTTTTGGTGCCAGAAACGTTTAATTCTGTTGGGTAGTCCCGCAGAATTTTTGGTGTAAACACGCGTTTGTGTAAAATAAAGTGTTCTTCTTGGCGGTTTTGCTGAGTCTTTTCATCAATATTCAGCACCAGCAGTTAGTGGAGAGTTGGTGTCGGTTAGTGACACCAACACCATACGTTTTCGTTTCAGCGATGGGTTTGTTTCTGCTTGGCATTGGTGAGTTTTTGATTTGATGCATATTTTTTGGTTGTTGACGGTGGTATGATGCCAACCGTTAAGGTGAGGAAGTTGAAGGAAAGGCTGTCTGACGGGACGCTGCTGCCACCTTCTGTCGCCTCTGGTGATGCTGGTTGTGCGGACCACGACATGACCAGCACGTGTTCTGAGGTCGAGCTGGTGCTGACAAACAACGGGGGCGGTAAGCGGTTCAGGACGGGGTCCATGATGAAGCCCAAATGGAAGCTGTGGAAGAGGAGGAAGGCAGCCTTGGGTAGGGGTACGTCGGCGACTGAGTTAAGGCTTGAGAAGAGCCGAGAACTTATCGATTCGGTGGACAATTGCGGTTCCGAGGTCGTTGGTCGAATGATGGTGGCTTTCAAGGGTGAAGTTAAGTCATCGGGGGCGGAGAAGGTAGTTAAATATTCCGGTCGGTACTAGATGTTGAGGGTGCTTGTGGTCGAGAAAGAGTGTTTGCGACGTAGACTTGTTGTCTATATGGCGCGTCCGGTGCCATGGTGCTGTGAGTGAAATCGTGACGATCGCGAAGATTTGAGAGGTGACGGACGCATTTTATGATATGGTATTTGGTGCCGGTCTTGGGTCTGACGCCGCCAGAAAGTGGCGGGGCAGGCTGGTTGGTACGAGGAGCTTGTCACGAAGCTCCTGGTAGAAAACGAACGGTTTGAGGGACTTCTTGCAGTCGCCAGTTATTTCTTCGGGGGTCGTTTCGCGGACGTCGGCTGTTAAGCCTGCGTCTGTCTCTGCGGTCCCTGCTGTGGTCTCCTTTTCTGCTCCAGTTTCTGTGCCGAACGAGGTCTGTTGTCGTGCGTGTTAAAGGAGGTTCAAAGTCGAAGGAGGTCGTCAAGCAGGTCGGACCTATTCTTGATCAGAGTTCATGACGTTAGGCCTGTGTGAAATAGCCGAGCTGTGATTGGCACTCCGGCAGTTGTGGAAAGGCAGAAGATTGCTTCAAATACGAAGTTCGAAGAGGTTATCCTGGAAGTGTTGTTGAACGATAAGCTCGGCCCCAGAGTACTGGTGCGTGGTGTCCATTCGCAGATTTCTGCGGACGAATTTATGTCCGAGCTATTGGAGATAAACCTGAAGATGATGAGCCTCCTCACCACTTCTCTCCAGCTCAGCACGAGACTGGCCTTCGACAATGATGAGAAGGTCATCTGCATACGCACACACCTTGAAAGTAAGCCTGAGTTTATGCCACAGGGGATCCTTCATGCGGTTCCGAATATATGGAACACAGATGGAGACCTGCGGACAGCCCCGAACGACATCCTTCCAAACCGTGTCACTATCACTAACAACATAAGTTCGCCTACCTCGCAAATAACTAGACCATGGACCTAATTTCCTGCATTCTACCTGAGCTAACCTCCTGAGAACACTTTCCCATGACAGGTAATCAAACGCACTCCTTAAATCCACAAATATACCTAAGACATATTTGGAGGTGGTTTCCTCTACAATAGGCTTGACGTAAGACCAAGCGTCCTCAACACTTGTTCCTGTTCCAAAACCGTACTGGTACTCACATGTGTCTTCGATGTAGGCATCCATCAGTACAGACACCATCTTCTGCAGTACCTTTCCTAGCTCCGGAAGAAGGCTGTTGCCACGATAAGATCGAAATTGCTCAACACTCTACCGGGAGACTTTAGGAACACCACAACGAGAGCAGACTTCCACTGGAAAAATATCCCTCTGAGATACACCTCCCAAAGATTGACACCAGATATTTCGGAATGGCTTTCCAGATGATTTTACACATCCCTCCGGTCACACCATTAATACCTGGCAACTTCCTGCTTTTGATCTGGCTAATACTGTTCATAAGTTGAAGTCCGGGTCAACAACTAAAACTGCCCCCAACTAAACTTCCCCCTTCGTCAGTAAATGCTCGGATCTCTTTCGGTAAGGCCTTTACGACACCGCCCGACATATACGGCTCTTCTATGAGAGCAATAGAGCTCCCCGGCACAAAAAAGCCACGCCCAGCTCACACATAACCGTGTACGCAACCTGACAGTTAAGTTGCAGCAACTAAACCATCGTACGTAGGGCAACCCTATGACAACATCATGTGGCCCGACAGCACGCCCTTAAGCGCACAATTTCGGCAATTCAGCCCATTGGCGCAACGCGATACCAAATAGCCCGCAAGAATGACACACGTCCTCCTTGTACCGGCAATTCCTAACACGATGGTCGAGCCCGAGCCACCTGAAGCAACCAACGACTGGATCGTACGAACAAAGATGGAAGCTGAACCACTTCACATTGCAGCTGCCTACTTCTAAAAGGGCCGATGTGATCCTATTGGTGCCATATAAGACAACGTTGACAGGCCCTGCGTCTGGCTTCCAGGGACCACCAACAAGTTTAACACTTCGGTTGAACGTCTAGCGCGTCACACGATCCTCAACGCATACCTAGAGCCCGACCCCCTGGAATTTACGATTCGAAACGACACGCTCCCTCTGCGCAACAGAGGGAGTCTTGGGGGGTTATTCTCTATTGCGATGCGAAAAGAAAATGGTAATCGAACAATTGGTACCCTTTATAGAGCTTCCGTATTTTTCTTACAGCACAACCTAAATTATAATAACAGTAATGTTAACTTACCATGTTAAATAAAAATCGCCAAATGAAAATAAAAATAGAGATAAAATCGCTAAATTGGACTGAAAGCAGCTAACATGTCATTACTTAACAATGACGAATACAATAGAAAAGTAAGCAAATAAAAAAATCACTTGTTTTACAACTAACTTCACTTCTTTACTCTGTCAAAATTGGATTTTCCAATTGCAAAGCGTTAACGCCGCGCAATTATGATTGTTCTCCTACATTTTATATGGGCATGAGAAATTTTGACATTTATTTTGCGCTTTACGCCGTAATTTAGGTTGGGCTGTTACGCATCTAATTTTTCTCTTGCACAAATCTGGCATCACCGCACTTTGTAATAAGAAAGCGCATGTCAAAATTGTTTGTTAAGCTCAAATATCTTGCGCTAACAAAATATCAAACGCAAAGGAAACGAAACTTACATGATGTAAGCACAAATAAATTTTTATATTTGTATCCAAATTAGTACATTTTTTAGGGAAATGCCAATCAATGCATGAACAATTTTTGGATAAAACTGGTGGACGACCTTAATTCTAATGGACCTCTTGTAAGGGATATAGCTGGTTGGAAAAAAGTAAGATATATTTTTATATAAAATGTAGAACTAACACAGTATAAATATGTACGTATGTGTTAACATTTAGATTTGGACAGACTTAAATGCCCACACGAAGGTTAAGATACGCAAAAGCAAAATGAGTATTTCTAGCATAGGTGGTGGTGTCAAACAATATTGCCCGCTTTCCTCTATGGAGGAACAGATAATAAATCTTCTTTATATGCAAGAAGCCGTCGATGGGCTGGCAACATCAAGTTGCTTTGGCACAAGTAGCAATGCAATTCATTATGTTTCAGCAAAGAATATGGATATAAAGAATACGAATCATGTAAAAGTAAAATTTCTTATGGCGAGTCGTAACATTACGACCCGCCCTCACAAAAATATTTTTAAAAATCATTTGATGAGGGGGGGTGGAAGACAGCAGGAAAATGAACACAAACAGAGAGCGTAACAATGTGTTGGTCTCATCGTACGTATGGACATGTGTATGTATCTTGTGTTTTTTGATTTAGTTGTCGATCAGACTGCGACAAGAACACATGTTTGGTGAATGCTTTGTCATTTTATTTCAGAATAACACTCGAAGAATATTTTGTGTTAAAAATGTCATTAGCTCGGCGTATTTCATTCTTTTATTTTGTCTCATAGTATAATTTTTTTAAATGCTTTGGAATGCTCGTTTTTTTCTTTTAGTAACAAATGGTTTTTTTATTCTTCTCATTTTTCTAAAAAACATGGCCTAATTTTTAAGCCAAAGCTTTTAAGCTTTATGTTCTTTTAATAATAAAATGGACTTTTATTTTACCTTTATTTATCTAAAATTATTAAGCCAAAAATAGACAGCTTTACATATGTATGTAGATGAAATGAAAATAAAAATAGAGTATATTACTAACACTTTTATATGGCTGTAAGTAAATAAATTCTCTCAACTTATTTTCTCTCTCTCACTCACTAATCCATAACCATAGGCATGTGTTCACCTAGAGAAAAATTGTTAGTAATAATTTCAAGTCTACTTATTAACCCAATGATATGTATATGTGATCGGAAAATATAGAAATATTGTACTGCACAAAATCCCTAAAGACACCGTATTTAACTTGGCAATTATTCTTCCAAAAATCGAAATCATTTCTCATTGATATTAGTGAATACTACTGTGATATTTCTTTGGGTGTAAATTGAAGTCTGAAAAACCGACATGAACCTTCTTCTTTAAAAGCTGAGAAGATTTTTATGCTCTTTTTAACGAACATTCTTAATGTACGTGCCCTATGCGTGTAAAAAGCCGAAGATGTTTTTACCCTGAGGGACATTGGTGCCGACGTCTGTTTTTAACACCAGAAAAATAAATAAAAAAGTGGTCAAACAACAAAAACGCACGATGAGAACAACTCATGATGAGAACAACGTATTGTTACGCTCTTGGTTTCTGTAACCTTCCCTTCTATCTTTCCCCCCGCGTCAAGAAATATTTTTGAAAAATATTCCAAAATATTTTAAAATGCACATTCTTTATACTTTATTATCTTTGGTTTTAGTTACTTTGACGGAATGTAATGCAATTTTTTTATACTCAAATAACTGTAATATTAAAAATAAAAACAAAACTAGGGCTTCCCCGTTGTCGTCTTCCTATCATAACCAAGTGACGCATTTTGATTATGCATACTTTGTACTAACGTTGTATGTATTAACAAAATGATAAGGAATGTATATTATATATTTTATTTAAAACTTAAAAAAATTATATTTGTAATTTAAGTGTTTGTGAATAAAAAAAATTGTTATTCTGTAACACAGAATTTAAACTGCATTACTTTTTCTTTTTTTACTCTTTTGTGCCAACTAAAGTTAAATAAATTTATAATTATAAAATCTACTAGGAAAGAAGAGCAGTTAATACTAAACTTTTGGGCATATTTTTAAAGATGAATTTAAAATTCAATTACTTACCCTCAATCATGACTTCAATCCCTATTTGGGATGTTTGCGTGATTCTTTTTCTTCTTTTTAATTTTTTTTAAATATACAATCAATATGTACATAAAAAATTAAAAAAGAAAAAAAATTTTTTGGTGTCTACTCGGGTTTTAAACCGTGGCTTTACATGTAATAAGCTAAACCACCAGCTACTAAAACTAACGCAACATCAAATTAATTATCTGTATACAGTTTATAATAAAGAGGTCGACAAAAACTAATCGCGTACTGCTCTCTTCCGTACAAAAAAATGCTGTTTTCCCACAAAAGGAAAACTCGCGCTGTTAAGGGTTCTGGCGATTGATTTAGGTAAAGCGACGTACAATGCTTTACAAACAACTTTCATTGTCCGGCCTTGTCCTGTTTTCCCACAAAAGAACATAGCGTGGATTTTATAATCTGAAATCTCAGAAAATTTCAAAATCTGCTGTGAAAACAGGCGCTGTTAAGGATTCTGGCGATTAATTTAGTTAAAGGGACGTAAAATGCTTTAAAAACAAATTTCATTGTCCGCCCAGCTAACCTCCTGAGAACACTTTCCCATGACAGGTAATCAAACGCACTCCTTAAATCCACAAATATACCTAAGACATATTTGGAGGTGGTTTCCTCTACAATAGGCTTGACGTAAGACCAAGCGTCCTCAACACTTGTTCCTGTTCCAAAACCGTACTGGTACTCACATGTGTCTTCGATGTAGGCATCCATCAGTACAGACACCATCTTCTGCAGTACCTTTCCTAGCTCCGGAAGAAGGCTGTTGCCACGATAAGATCGAAATTGCTCAACACTCTACCGGGAGACTTTAGGAACACCACAACGAGAGCAAATATCCCTCTGAGATACACCTCCCAAAGATTGACACCAGATATTTCGGAATGGCTTTCCAGATGATTTTACACATCCCTCCGGTCACACCATTAATACCTGGCAACTTCCTGCTTTTGATCTGGCTAATACTGTTCATAAGTTGAAGTCCGGGTCAACAACTAAAACTGCCCCCAACTAAACTTCCCCCTTCGTCAGTAAATGCTCGGATCTCTTTCGGTAAGGCCTTTACGACACCGCCCGACATATACGGCTCTTCTATGAGAGCAATAGAGCTCCCCGGCACAAAAAAGCCACGCCCAGCTCACACATAACCGTGTACGCAACCTGACAGTTAAGTTGCAGCAACTAAACCATCGTACGTAGGGCAACCCTATGACAACATCATGTGGCCCGACAGCACGCCCTTAAGCGCACAATTTCGGCAATTCAGCCCATTGGCGCAACGCGATACCAAATAGCCCGCAAGAATGACACACGTCCTCCTTGTACCGGCAATTCCTAACACGATGGTCGAGCCCGAGCCACCATTGTCCGCCCATGTTGTCCTTTATTCCCACAATATTGATTTATTTATCGGATTACAATAGCTTTCCGAAATGTGTGATTATCTGCTTAGTACTTATTAGGCAATATTTTGTAACAGTGATTAACTATAGAACTTATTTTATCAACTTTTCCTTTTTTTCTTATTTTACCCGGGAATTTAATTAATTTTTCCTGTTTTTCTTTCCCAATCTTAAATTAATTATTTAACAGAGTTCCGTTGATAACATAACAGAGCTCTGTTAGTTCGTTAATAACATAACAGAGTTCTGTTAACTAACATGAGAGATAGATTTTAAAATCTATCTTCACCCACATTCTTCACACACATTCCTCTTATAATAAATAAATAAAAATATAAAATATATAATAAATATAAAAATAAAAAATACTTTTGAATACATATTTATGGATATTGAAGAACACCAAATGCAGTTGCAAATGCAATTCACTAAATCCCATGAATATATTCACATTTGAACGTTTTCAATCTTATGAATAAGGAATACGTTATTTAGTAAAACTAAAACCAGAGATGGAAGATATGATTTGTTTCAAACTAAAACATTTGATTTCACAAGAGCAACTCGTTAAACAAACTGTTAATATTTTGCCTATGACATGATGTTATGAGACGATTTCGTTAAAGCTGAAGATATATTTATAAATCTTTTAAATATATTTTATAATAGCGGTTAGAAATGTATTTATCGTCAGAAATATATATGTTTATATACATATGTATATGTATATTTTTAGTAAACGCAAGTCATTAAATTGGTGGTTTTCGGTGAAACCCCACTTAGATAACATCCTGAGATATCTGTCATTCGATTAACATCTGGGCAATCCATTATATTGTTACGTTTTTACCTTTTAAAAACGTTTAATATATGAGCTCGTAGGTTGCAAATAAAGTAAAAATTAATTGGTGTTTAATTTTAATTAAAAAATTCTTTATTATTCACACAATTCTGCGTGCCGCTGTTCACAACTTTATGTAAACAACAAAAATTGCTTTGTTTGTTATTCCTCTGTTTACACCCTTTGCATAAACAATAACTATTACTAGACAATTGTTCGATTGATCTCTGTAACGGACATCTTGAAACCAGGATTACTCACTTCAAACACTGCGTCTTCACATAAGACTGACTGAGCTTTTATTAACCCACTCGCCTACTTTGTCTTGCCTTTTATATGGCAGAGTAAACAGTTTGATGAATGTTTATGAAGGCGAATCTTCGTAGCTTCGTCTTCTCGAGATCTCTATAAATGTAAACAGCGTTGTTTTGTTACTGTTGTGTATGTGTGTTTTGTTTTCATTTATTCTTGTAGTGTTTGTTGTTGTATTTTTGTTTACTTGTTTACCATTTTTATGCTGGTGTTTACTGTTGTATTTTTGTTTACCATTTTTTATGCTGGTGTTTGTTGTTATATTACGCAGTGCAATAATTTGTAAAATTTTCATTGTTTTGTTTTTGTAGCCTTTGTTTATAATTTTAATGTTAAACGATATGAAAGCAAAACACCAGTATCTAGATTTTTTTAATTTTCGTAAAAATATCAATAATTCTTGATATAAACCGATTCTTTGAATACGATTCCTTGGGAATTGCTACGCTGTTCCCCTGAAATATATTTTTTCTGGTGAATCTAGGTTTATTATAATAACTAACAGAAGGAAGATTTTTGATGTTGCGTTTAATGGAGAAAAATATAGAGACTTGGTCAGTGAATATATGGTGCCATCGCTGAGATTGAAGTATGAGCAAAGAAAACTCCTTCATCAACTCATATGAATTTGTCTGCGGCCTTATTGGTAGATATTCGTGGTATTTCAGAGTTTCACCTCCTTATCCTCCTCCTCTTTATTCAATGTCTTGGAAACTTAATGTCTTAACATTAACAGATTTTTTAACATATTGTAATCAATTTAACATATTGTGTGTGTTGGCTTAAAGACCGGGTTCGTATCCCAGCTCAGACATCAAAACGAAGTATGAAAAAAAAAATATTTCTTCGGCGACTTCCTCTCAGCAGATTTCTGGCAAAAACTCTAATAGGAAATAAACCTGCCATGAAAAAGCTTCTCAAAAATCTGTCGTTCGGAATCGACGTTAAGCTGTAGGTCCCGCCACTCACGTATAAAATTAACGCACACAACATGACTGGTGTGAGAAGCTAGGCTGTAACCCTGACTGGACGTTTGTAATGGCCAAGTATGTATGTATGTATGTACATATGTATGTAATCAATTGATATCTATCATAGAAAATACTGAATGAGAGATCTATGATGTTTTTCACGCAATTATAATTGAAGATAAAATCAATTTGTTTGCGTTCCATGGCTTTCTAAAGTAGCGAACAGTTTATATTTTAATTGCATTTTATCCCTTTAATTAAGTGCAAAATATTCAAATCTTATTTTCAGAAAAATGCCATCCGTTTAAAATGTAATTAATGTGAACTCCACATGGAAATCCTTAAATCATACCCTCACTTGATAATAATTTTTCAACGAATACAACACCGATTTCATTTTTTCAAACAAACTGACTGATTTCAAAGTCCTTGCTGATTTCAAAGTCCTGGCAGAGATGTGAAACAGCATTTTAAATACGATTTTGTTCTCTTAGATCCATTATTACAAATTCCCGTTAAAGTTGGGTTTAGTTACAAGTAACTTTAGCTAAAGTGAACTTTAAAGTCACCTTTAACTTCTTTTTTAGTTATTACAACCTACAGACAAAATAAAGTTAACTTTTTAAAAAATATATGGCAGTGCCGGAGCAATGTCGATAACATTGCTCAATTAAACAAGTTTTTACGCAGTTTTAAAAGCAGTTGCAACGACAGGCTCCGTTTTTTGTTGTATATGCTCCTATTGTTTATATTTGAAGTTGTCATATTGAAAATAAAAAAAATAATATTTCAAGTTCAAACATAAACTTTAAAAGTTAAAGGTAGGATGATCCTAAATTTAGCTTAACGCTTGCTCCCACCATATTGTCCACTTACAATAATGAAAAAAAAAAAATAATCTGCCCGTTGAAATCCTACCTTTAGTTAACCGCAAGTTGTAATAATGGCACTTAATCTTATTAACTATTGATCATGTAATGAAATATAAAATATGTATTTCTTATTGAAATTCTTCCCATTTTTTTATAATTAACCATTACTTTTTATAAAGTGATTATAAAATGTGTATTTAAGGGAAAAAATTCCTTTGAAATCGTTTGTCTTACAAAAACAAGGAAATTGTCTGTGATCGACTTTAACTCTTAGAATATCCCTTTTCTTAAACGTCAACACTCGGGGAATGTCATCAACTCTTACAGTGTATTGTGTTTGAAAATTAACTTTAGTAATAGTGTGTGAGAAATTATTTATTGCACGCTAATTACACTATGCAACAAAATAAAAAAAATTATATATACCCAGTTAATGAGATAATGAGAGTGTATGTTGTGAGTTTTGTCGAGAAGAACTCAAAAATATTTTCTTTATACTTCTTGATCACCCCAAACTTGTTTTATTTGATAAAAGCTGTTTTTTGGACTTTACGCACAAATTTATTGATTACACAAACATTTCTGCATCAGTTTCACAAAGGGGAGGGATGGACCTTTAAAACGGTATACATATATATATTATTCGACTTAATATTCTATGAGGTTTGATGATGTAAACTTGGCATATTTTTTCAAGTTTGTCCATTCATAGTAGCAAACTTTAAATAGAAAATATAAAATAAGTGGTGAAGTGGTTTTCTTGTGAAGAGATTGGCACAGTCGTGTTAAATTTTTTATATATGTCATCTTATCAAATGAACTTTCAGTTAAAAAATTTTGAGAATTTTTGAAAAACCTGATTGTTTATTGGAAAACTTGAAAAAATAAGAAAAAAATAATTTTTTCCAAAATTTACCCGATCAAAAATCATAACATTTAAGTTTAAACCGTATGTTCATGTATTCCGTTTTTCCCCTTTACAAAAGACTTTGGATTTTGAAAATAAGTTAAAAAATATTTGGGTAATCAATAATTTGGTGCGAAAAGATCAAAAAACCCGTTTTTGTTAAATAAAACAAGTTTGGAGGGTTCGAGAAATATAAAAAAATATTTTTGAGTTCTACTCAACAAAACTCACTATGTCATTAGCCGGGGGTATTTTGACTGTCGCACCGTTTTATTAAACTTCTGGGGCACTTAGTCGCATTAGTGAAGTACTTTAAATCTAAGATGACACAAATGAAACGAAGATTATATCTATATTTAGGGTGCCCTGGTAGTTAGTGGGTAGTGAGCTAGACTTTTAGAATAAGGTGTGTGAATTCGATTTCCACAAGAGGCTCTGGTCGGTTACATTACACCGAGCAGAAGGTCAAAGTAAACTAATAATTAGCGTGAGGGTCGTGAGTTCGATTCCCACCAGAGACTCTGGTCTGTGACACTACACCGAGCATATGGTCAAAGTTACTCAGCTCGTATATAATTAAATATAATTTGTAATTGTATTGTAATTAATAAATAAATATCCATATTTAGAATTAAAAAAGCTTTCCTTACATTCAAGGCGAGTAATACTCTGCTAAAACTTTACATTATTACAGTTATAAATTTGTACAGAAAACGTTTTGTTTCTTTTACTCTTACCACATAAATAAATGAAGTCAGATACAGGTTTTTTAAATCGTCCTTCAGTCTTTACTAGTAAATTTATATCACATTTAACTTTTATTTATTTTTACTTTCTTTATTCTTTTTAATGAGAAATAAAAATAGAAATAAATCGGATGTAAAAATACACATATATGTGTATGTATACAAGTCAACGGAGAAAAACCAAAATTATGAGAATAAATAATAGAAATAAAATAATACCATCTCTGTTTATTTAGCATATTCTTTTCACTCAACTATATTCCCAGTGATTTAGTGAATTAAGAACTTCAGTTGTAACGAATCATTCTTGATATAGAACAAGTTCTTCGTTCTCAATGGACTACAATATATATTTCATATAAATTATTACACTTTTGACAAACTTAGATTTAGATTTAGAGAAAACTGCATATAAATCTCTGTCCTTATAACGAACAACAATAGCAATACAACAGTGATAATGCTATGGTAGTTTCGATTTATTTTGAAGAAATAAGATGCCAAATAAACAATCATAGAATATAAATGGCCGCATTCATGTAATGCTTTTGGTCAACATAGCTTAGTTCGCAAATTTCGTTGCGTAGATCAGTTCGAAGTCTTAGAATGCATTTCAGCGGTAAAATCGAATGCAATTGGTTCTGGTGATTTAGATCCTTTGTTTTTAAAAGTTTTGACATCTAGACTCCTGCCATATTATACCCAATTACTCAATACAGTGCTTACTAAATTTACTTTTCCTAATGAATGGAAACTAGCTAAAATCCTTTCCATTTCCCAAAACGAACAATGTGTTCAGGTCAATTGCTGTCCTTCCTTTTTTGTCCAAGGTAATGGAAACATTATAGCTAGGCAAATCAATATTTATCTGGAAAGTCATAATTACTTAACTGTTAGTCAGTCGCGTTTCATGAAAGGTAGGAGTAGTACTACTGCTCTATTAAATGTTGTTGAGGATCTTAGATTGGATCTAGATGAAAATAGTGTAGTGTTTTTAGTTCTTCTTGATCACACCAAGGCTTTTGATACAGCCGATTATAAAGTTCTATTGAAAAAGCTCCAGAAACTGTTTAATTTTTCTAATTCTGCCGGTAGTTAAATTTTTACTTAGCTGTTGGACAGATGTCAAAAGGTTCATTTAAATGGAAATAATTCAGATCCGTTTAATATTAGTAGCGGTGTTCCCCAGGGTTCAATAATGGGGTCTCTGTTGTTCTGTATGTATATAAATGATCTACCAGATGTTTTGGTTGACTGTCATGTTCATGTGTATACTGATGATGTGGAGGTTTATACCAGTACTGGTAAGGATCCAGCCAGCATTTTTGGAAATTTTTAATCAAATTCGAGTCTTTTTTGATTCTTCTGCGCGATTAAAAAGTTAGTACATGCTCTCATTTGCTGATCATAAGTGATACTTGTGACTACCCGCGACTCTTCTTAAAAAGTCTTTTATGAGTCATTTTCTATATTAGTTTAGAGTAATTTTCGACCCTTTATCTAGTAGTCTTATGATAATTTTCGAATAGCTTTCTGGTCATTTATTAGTCTTATTTACTTTCGTTTATGATTCTTTTTCGAGTTGTCTTTCAGTCATCGTTTAATCGCATACGAGTCTTTTATGAGTAATTTACCTTCAAGATCTGTTTTTGAGTCCTTTTTTAATCGTGTAACTGACTAATAAGTTTGTGATCATCAAAAGTACGCTAAAAAGACTTAGCAAGGCCATTTTTCTAAAAACAATCTTCCAAATGCTAGCTGGGGAGAATATTGATTCTTGTTTACACTCTATTAACCGTGATTTCCAGAGATTGACAGTTGGCCTCGGCAAATGCATCAGTCCCTCAAAGTCCAAATGTATTATGCTTTCAAAAACCAAACCAGTCATACCTGAATTGAATATCAAGGAAAATATAATTGACTTTGTCAAGTCTGCAACCAATCTGGGGATTGTCTTTAATGACAGATTATCGTGGTCTAGCCATATAAGTGTTGTTGTCGGCAGAATTTACAGCATGCTTCGAAATTTATGGGCTGTCATAGATTCGTATGCGACTTGCTAAAACGTATTTAATTCCTTTGCTTTTGTATGGGCGTGAAGACTTCGCAAACTGCGATAGTAATGACAACCGGAAACTCAACTTGACATACAACAATATAGCAAGATATGTCTTTCTTAAATGTCGTCGGGATCATATTTCTCATTTAGCGTACCAGATATTTAGAGTGAAATTTGATAATCTTTTGAAAATTGAATGCCTCATTCTATTCCATAAAATTCTTAACACGAAACAGCCGAAATATTTATTACGCCGAATTAAGTTTGCTAGATCTTTATTCAACAACGGTACAGGACTCTTCTTTCACAGCGACAGTTTATTATACACATCACAAGTATTTGGAATTCCCTCCCAACTACATCCAAACGTTAGCCAATGCAAATGTGTTCCAAAAGGAGTTATTTAAATTATTCTCTTAATAAAAAGGATTTAATTTATTATCTCGGGTATTATATCGGATAAATATTTATTATTACTTTTTAGAACGATTTTTGTAAATATTTTTTTTTAATTTGTTATAATATTGTTACATAAATCGAAACGACCTAATATCGTTTAGCAATAAAAACGATAAACAAAAGCTACCAGCTACACCAACACAATACACACTACACAAATACACACTAATGAATACATCGAACACGTTCCAAGTAAACCAACAACAACAAGCATGAGGGATGGACAAGTGTGCAAAATACACAAGCAACAATGCGGTCGCTTTAGAATTCTCGAGAAGGCGAGAACAAGAACCTTCCACATCGAGAACGTTCATCATACTGATTACGTGCGTATATAAAAGGGCAGTAGGGCCAGCAGCGAGTCAGTGATAATTCAGTCAGTCTGGTGTGAAGACGCGTTGCGGTTGGAACGTACAAGCGGCATTGCTTGCAAAAAGGTTGTAAGCAGAGAAGATCTAACGAAGAGTTGTTAGTGTTAACGCGGATAGAATAGTGTACAAGCAAATTGTTGTTGTATCGTTAAGTTGTAAACAGTGGCATAAACATGGTGTGAATTATAAAGAGAGTTTAAGAAAAACTAAAGACATATTTGTTTTTACTTGGTTTGCAATTAACGAACTCATATTTAAACGTTTTTAAAAAGGTAAAAACGTAACAATATTTTATCTTTTAATTTTTTATTTACTTCTGAAGTATTGTTAGTTCTTTAAATTGCTTTATATTATATTTATATTTAAATTTAATATTTACATTAATTTTTTATTTTTAATTAATTTCCTATATTTAATTAATGTTAGTTTTTATCTTGTTGCTCCGAAGCATAACACAATCACTTATAAGACTAATATCTTGTTGTGTTATGTTAATTATAATAAATAAATAAAATAAAATAAATTAACTCCATCTCACTTTCCTTTTCAGTAAGATGACCTTACATTGTTTTGTGAGATGTGAGGATGACTTTGAGAGCTTTTGATGAGATCTTTTAAAGAGAACGATATCAAGTTCAGATAAAGTGCACAAAGTTCTCGTTAGGAAAGCAATTTGCTTTATTTTCATTTTTAGGACATAGTAGTTAGTTTTTGGAACGTACTTTTTCCTAAAAAAGATGTAAATGTTCACGTACAGTTACATGCTAAATTCAAAACAAATGATTTCATTTGAAACTAATATTATGGAGATGTCTTTTGCAGTTGATATAGAAGTCCGTCAGCCATTCGATATTTAAATTGGCACCTCTCCTTTAAAGAAATACAATAATTTTTAAATAGCAAAACAAAACATCTATTCATTGAGAAGGTGAGTTATTTCTTTTGTTTTTTTTATTTTCTTCTAAACAAACTTCATAGTTTGAAGCAGTCGATAATTTCCTATCCTGTAAAACATAAAAAATATATATATATTTGACTAAGTTACTATTTTTCAGTACATCATGAAACTCACATATGTATCTATATTCGCAACTAATTTTATTCTATATTTGCAACTAATTTTATTCATAAATTCATTGGGCAACCAATTGGCTACGTCGCAGCTGGATTCACTATAGTTAAAATTACTACATTTTCTGGCAAAAATTATAAGGAATCATTGGGTAATAATAGGAAATAAACCTGCCATGAAAAAGCTTCTCAAAAATCTGTCGTTCGGAATCGACGTTAAACTGTAGGTCCCGCCACTCACGTATAAAATTAACGCACACAACATGACTGGTGTGAGAAGCTAGGCTGTAACCCTGACTGGACGTTTGTAATGGCCAAGTATGTATGTATGTACATATGTATGTAATCAATTGATATCTATCATAGAAAATACTGAATGAGAGATCTATGATGTTTTTCACGCAATTATAATTGAAGATAAAATCAATTTGTTTGCGTTCCATGGCTTTCTAAAGTAGCGAACAGTTTATATTTTAATTGCATTTTATCCCTTTAATTAAGTGCAAAATATTCAAATCTTATTTTCAGAAAAATGCCATCCGTTTAAAATGTAATTAATGTGAACTCCACATGGAAATCCTTAAATCATGCCCTCACTTGATAATAATTTTTCAACGAATACAACACCGATTTCATTTTTTCAAACAAACTGACTGATTTCAAAGTCCTTGCTGATTTCAAAGTCCTGGCAGAGATGTGAAACAGCATTTTAAATACGATTTTGTTCTCTTAGATCCATTATTAAAAATTCCCGTTAAAGTTGGGTTTAGTTACAAGTAACTTTAGCTAAAGTGAACTTTAAAGTCACCTTTAACTTCTTTTTTAGTTATTACAACCTACAGACAAAATAAAGTTAACTTTTTAAAAAATATATGGCAGTGCCGGAGCAATGTCGATAACATTGCTCAATTAAACAAGTTTTTACGCAGTTTTAAAAGCAGTTGCAACGACAGGCTCCGTTTTTTGTTGTATATGCTCCTATTGTTTATATTTGAAGTTGTCATATTGAAAATAAAAAAAATAATATTTCAAGTTCAAACATAAACTTTAAAAGTTAAAGGTAGGATGATCCTAAATTTAGCTTAACGCTTGCTCCCACCATATTGTCCACTTACAATAATGAAAAAAAAAAAAATAATCTGCCCGTTGAAATCCTACCTTTAGTTAACTGCAAGTTGTAATAATGGCACTTAATCTTATTAACTATTGATCATGTAATGAAATATAAACTATGTATTTCTTATTGAAATTCTTCCCATTTTTTTATAATTAACCATTACTTTTTATAAAGTGATTATAAAATGTGTATTTAAGGGAAAAAATTCCTTTGAAATCGTTTGTCTTACAAAAACAAGGAAATTGTCTGTGATCGACTTTAACTCTTAGAATATCCCTTTTCTTAAACTGACGTCAACACTCGGGGAATGTCATCAACTCTTACAGTGTATTGTGTTTGAAAATTAACTTTAGTAATAGTGTGTGAGAAATTATTTATTGCACGCTAATTACACTATGCAACAAAATAAAAAAAATTAAATATACCCAGTTAATGAGATAATGAGAGTGTATGTTGTGAGTTTTGTCGAGAAGAACTCAAAAATATTTTCTTTATACTTCTTGATCACCCCAAACTTGTTTTATTTGATAAAAGCTGTTTTTTGGACTTTACGCACAAATTTATTGATTACACAAACATTTCTGCATCAGTTTCACAAAGGGGAGGGATGGACCTTTAAAACGGTATACATATATATGTTATTCGACTTAATATTCTATGAGGTTTGATGATGTAAACTTGGCATATTTTTTCAAGTTTGTCCATTCATAGTAGCAAACTTTAAATAGAAAATATAAAATAAGTGGTGAAGTGGTTTTCTTGTGAAGAGATTGGCACTTCGCTTGATAAAATGGAACAAAATTTAACGTATTTATTATTTAAAGAGTATAACAGTCGTGTTAAATTTTTTATATATGTCATCTTATCAAATGAACTTTCAGTTAAAAAATTTTGAGAATTTTTGAAAAACCTGATTGTTTATTGGAAAACTTGAAAAAATAAGAAAAAATAATTTTTTCCAAAATTTACCCGATCAAAAATCATAACATTTAAGTTTAAACCGTATGTTCATGTATTCCGTTTTTCCCCTTTACAAAAAACTTTGGATTTTGAAAATAAGTTAAAAAATATTTGGGTAATCAATAATTTGGTGTGAAAAGATCAAAAAACCCGTTTTTGTTAAATAAAACAAGTTTGGAGGGTTCGAGAAATATAAAAAAATATTTTTGAGTTCTACTCAACAAAACTCACTATGTCATTAGCCGGGGGTATTTTGACTGTCGCACCGTTTTATTAAACTTCTGGGGCACTTAGTCGCATTAGTGAAGTACTTTAAATCTAAGATGACACAAATGAAACGAAGATTATATCTATATTTAGGGTGCCCTGGTAGTTAGTGGGTAGTGAGCTAGACTTTTAGAATAAGGTGTGTGAATTCGATTTCCACAAAAGGCTCTGGTCGGTTACATTACACCGAGCAGAAGGTCAAAGTAAACTAATAATTAGCGTGAGGGTCGTGAGTTCGATTCCCACCAAAGACTCTGGTCTGTGACACTACACCGAGCATATGGTCAAAGTTACTCAGCTCGTATATAATTAAATATAATTTGTAATTGTATTGTAATTAATAAATAAATATCCATATTTAGAATTAAAAAAGCTTTCCTTACATTCAAGGCGAGTAATACTCTGCTAAAACTTTACATTATTACAGTTATAAATTTGTACAGAAAACGTTTTGTTTCTTTTACTCTTACCACATAAATAAATGAAGTCAGATACAGGTTTTTTAAATCGTCCTTCAGTCTTTACTAGTAAATTTATATCACATTTAACTTTTATTTATTTTTACTTTCTTTATTCTTTTTAATGAGAAATAAAAATAGAAATAAATCGGATGTAAAAATACACATATATGTGTATGTATACAAGTCAACGGAGAAAAACCAAAATTATGAGAATAAATAATAGAAATAAAATAATACCATCTCTGTTTATTTAGCATATTCTTTTCACTCAACTATATTCCCAGTGGTTTAGTGAATTAAAAACTTCAGTTGTAACGAATCATTCTTGATATAGAACAAGTTCTTCGTTCTCAATGGACTACAATATATATTTCATATAAATTATTACACTTTTGACAAACTTAGATTTAGATTTAGAGAAAACTGCATATAAATCTCTGTCCTTATAACGAACAACAATAGCAATACAACAGTGATAATGCTATGGTAGTTTCGATTTATTTTGAAGAAATAAGATGCCAAATAAACAATCATAGAATATAAATGGCCGCATTCATGTAATGCTTTTGGTCAACATAGCTTAGTTCGCAAATTTCGTTGCGTAGATCAGTTCGAAGTCTTAGAATGCATTTCAGCGGTAAAATCGAATGCAATTGGTTCTGGTGATTTAGATCCTTTGTTTTTAAAAGTTTTGACATCTAGACTCCTGCCATATTATACCCAATTACTCAATACAGTGCTTACTAAATTTACTTTTCCTAATGAATGGAAACTAGCTAAAATCCTTCCCATTTCCCAAAACGAACAATGTGTTCAGGTCAATTGCTGTCCTTCCTTTTTTGTCCAAGGTAATGGAAACATTATAGCTAGGCAAATCAATATTTATCTGGAAAGTCATAATTACTTAACTGTTAGTCAGTCGCGTTTCATGAAAGGTAGGAGTAGTACTACTGCTCTATTAAATGTTGTTGAGGATCTTAGATTGGATCTAGATGAAAATAGTGTAGTGTTTTTAGTTCTTCTTGATCACACCAAGGCTTTTGATACAGCCGATTATAAAGTTCTATTGAAAAAGCTCCAGAAACTGTTTAATTTTTCTAATTCTGCCGGTAGTTAAATTTTTACTTAGCTGTTGGACAGATGTCAAAAGGTTCATTTAAATGGAAATAATTCAGATCCGTTTAATATTAGTAGCGGTGTTCCCCAGGGTTCAATAATGGGGTCTCTGTTGTTCTGTATGTATATAAATGATCTACCAGATGTTTTGGTTGACTGTCATGTTCATGTGTATACTGATGATGTGGAGGTTTATACCAGTACTGGTAAGGATCCAGCCAGCATTTTTGGAAATTTTTAATCAAATTCGAGTCTTTTTTGATTCTTCTGCGCGATTAAAAAGTTAGTACATGCTCTCATTTGCTGATCATAAGTGATACTTGTGACTACCCGCGACTCTTCTTAAAAAGTCTTTTATGAGTCATTTTCTATATTAGTTTAGAGTAATTTTCGACCCTTTATCCAGTAGTCTTATGATAATTTTCGAATAGCTTTCTGGTCATTTATTAGTCTTATTTACTTTCGTTTATGATTCTTTTTCGAGTTGTCTTTCAGTCATCGTTTAATCGCATACGAGTCTTTTATGAGTAATTTACCTTCATGATCTGTTTTTGAGTCCTTTTTTAATCGTGTAACTGACTAATAAGTTTGTGATCATCAAAAGTACGCTAAAAAGACTTAGCAAGGCCATTTTTCTAAAAACAATCTTCCAAATGCTAGCTGGGGAGAATATTGATTCTTGTTTACACTCTATTAACCGTGATTTCCAGAGATTGACAGTTGGCCTCGGCAAATGCATCAGTCCCTCAAAGTCCAAATGTATTATGCTTTCAAAAACCAAACCAGTCATACCTGAATTGAATATCAAGGAAAATATAATTGACTTTGTCAAGTCTGCAACCAATCTGGGGATTGTCTTTAATGACAGATTATCGTGGTCTAGCCATATAAGTGTTGTTGTCGGCAGAATTTACAGCATGCTTCGAAATTTATGGGCTGTCATAGATTCGTATGCGACTTGCTAAAACGTATTTAATTCCTTTGCTTTTGTATGGGCGTGAAGACTTCGCAAACTGCGATAGTAATGACAACCGGAAACTCAACTTGACATACAACAATATAGCAAGATATGTCTTTCTTAAATGTCGTCGGGATCATATTTCTCATTTAGCGTACCAGATATTTAGAGTGAAATTTGATAATCTTTTGAAAATTGAATGCCTCATTCTATTCCATAAAATTCTTAACACGAAACAGCCGAAATATTTATTACGCCGAATTAAGTTTGCTAGATCTTTATTCAACAACGGTACAGGACTCTTCTTTCACAGTGACAGTTTATTATACACATCACAAGTATTTGGAATTCCCTCCCAACTAC
The DNA here is from genome assembly GCA_936449025.2 of Sarcophaga subvicina. Taxonomy (NCBI): domain Eukaryota; kingdom Metazoa; phylum Arthropoda; class Insecta; order Diptera; family Sarcophagidae; genus Sarcophaga; species Sarcophaga subvicina. The sequence goes on from OW388083.2 coordinate 29,670,841, forward strand.
ATCCAAACGTTAGCCAATGCAAATGTGTTCCAAAAGGAGTTATTTAAATTATTCTCTTAATAAAAAGGATTTAATTTATTATCTCGGGTATTATATCGGATAAATATTTATTATTACTTTTTAGAACGATTTTTGTAAATATTTTTTTTTAATTTGTTATAATATTGTTACATAAATCGAAACGACCTAATATCGTTTAGCAATAAAAACGATAAACAAAAGCTACCAGCTACACCAACACAATACACACTACACAAATACACACTAATGAATACATCGAACACGTTCCAAGTAAACCAACAACAACAAGCATGAGGGATGGACAAGTGTGCAAAATACACAAGCAACAATGCGGTCGCTTTAGAATTCTCGAGAAGGCGAGAACAAGAACCTTCCACATCGAGAACGTTCATCATACTGATTACGTGCGTATATAAAAGGGCAGTAGGGCCAGCAGCGAGTCAGTGATAATTCAGTCAGTCTGGTGTGAAGACGCGTTGCGGTTGGAACGTACAAGCGGCATTGCTTGCAAAAAGGTTGTAAGCAGAGAAGATCTAACGAAGAGTTGTTAGTGTTAACGCGGATAGAATAGTGTACAAGCAAATTGTTGTTGTATCGTTAAGTTGTAAACAGTGGCATAAACATGGTGTGAATTATAAAGAGAGTTTAAGAAAAACTAAAGACATATTTGTTTTTACTTGGTTTGCAATTAACGAACTCATATTTAAACGTTTTTAAAAAGGTAAAAACGTAACAATATTTTATCTTTTAATTTTTTATTTACTTCTGAAGTATTGTTAGTTCTTTAAATTGCTTTATATTATATTTATATTTAAATTTAATATTTACATTAATTTTTTATTTTTAATTAATTTCCTATATTTAATTAATGTTAGTTTTTATCTTGTTGCTCCGAAGCATAACACAATCACTTATAAGACTAATATCTTGTTGTGTTATGTTAATTATAATAAATAAATAAAATAAAATAAATTAACTCCATCTCACTTTCCTTTTCAGTAAGATGACCTTACATTGTTTTGTGAGATGTGAGGATGACTTTGAGAGCTTTTGATGAGATCTTTTAAAGAGAACGATATCAAGTTCAGATAAAGTGCACAAAGTTCTCGTTAGGAAAGCAATTTGCTTTATTTTCATTTTTAGGACATAGTAGTTAGTTTTTGGAACGTACTTTTTCCTAAAAAAGATGTAAATGTTCACGTACAGTTACATGCTAAATTCAAAACAAATGATTTCATTTGAAACTAATATTATGGAGATGTCTTCTGCAGTTGATATAGAAGTCCGTCAGCCATTCGATATTTAAATTGGCACCTCTCCTTTAAAGAAATACAATAATTTTTAAATAGCAAAACAAAACATCTATTCATTGAGAAGGTGAGTTATTTCTTTTGTTTTTTTTATTTTCTTCTAAACAAACTTCATAGTTTGAAGCAGTCGATAATTTCCTATCCTGTAAAACATAAAAAATATATATATATTTGACTAAGTTACTATTTTTCAGTACATCATGAAACTCACATATGTATCTATATTCGCAACTAATTTTATTCTATATTTGCAACTAATTTTATTCATAAATTCATTGGGCAACCAATTGGCTACGTCGCAGCTGGATTCACTATAGTTAAAATTACTACATTTTCTGGCAAAAATTATAAGGAATCATTGGGTAATAATAGGAAATAAACCTGCCATGAAAAAGCTTCTCAAAAATCTGTCGTTCGGAATCGACGTTAAACTGTAGGTCCCGCCACTCACGTATAAAATTAACGCACACAACATGACTGGTGTGAGAAGCTAGGCTGTAACCCTGACTGGACGTTTGTAATGGCCAAGTATGTATGTATGTACATATGTATGTAATCAATTGATATCTATCATAGAAAATACTGAATTAGAGATCTATGATGTTTTTCACGCAATTATAATTTAAGATAAAATCAATTTGTTTGCGTTCCATGGCTTTCTAAAGTAGCGAACAGTTTATATTTTAATTGCATTTTATCCCTTTAATTAAGTGCAAAATATTCAAATCTTATTTTCAGAAAAATGCCATCCGTTTAAAATGTAATTAATGTGAACTCCACATGGAAATCCTTAAATCATGCCCTCACTTGATAATAATTTTTCAACGAATACAACACCGATTTCATTTTTTCAAACAAACTGACTGATTTCAAAGTCCTTGCTGATTTCAAAGTCCTGGCAGAGATGTGAAACAGCATTTTAAATACGATTTTGTTCTCTTAGATCCATTATTACAAATTCCCGTTAAAGTTGGGTTTAGTTACAAGTAACTTTAGCTAAAGTGAACTTTAAAGTCACCTTTAACTTCTTTTTTAGTTATTACAACCTACAGACAAAATAAAGTTAACTTTTTAAAAAATATATGGCAGTGCCGGAGCAATGTCGATAACATTGCTCAATTAAACAAGTTTTTACGCAGTTTTAAAAGCAGTTGCAACGACAGGCTCCGTTTTTTGTTGTATATGCTCCTATTGTTTATATTTGAAGTTGTCATATTGAAAATAAAAAAAATAATATTTCAAGTTCAAACATAAACTTTAAAAGTTAAAGGTAGGATGATCCTAAATTTAGCTTAACGCTTGCTCCCACCATATTGTCCACTTACAATAATGAAAAAAAAAAAAATAATCTGCCCGTTGGAATCCTACCTTTAGTTAACTGCAAGTTGTAATAATGGCACTTAATCTTATTAACTATTGATCATGTAATGAAATATAAACTATGTATTTCTTATTGAAATTCTTCCCATTTTTTTATAATTAACCATTACTTTTTATAAAGTGATTATAAAATGTGTATTTAAGGGAAAAAATTCCTTTGAAATCGTTTGTCTTACAAAAACAAGGAAATTGTCTGTGATCGACTTTAACTCTTAGAATATCCCTTTTCTTAAACTGACGTCAACACTCGGGGAATGTCATCAACTCTTACAGTGTATTGTGTTTGAAAATTAACTTTAGTAATAGTGTGTGAGAAATTATTTATTGCACGCTAATTACACTATGCAACAAAATAAAAAAAATTAAATATACCCAGTTAATGAGATAATGAGAGTGTATGTTGTGAGTTTTGTCGAGAAGAACTCAAAAATATTTTCTTTATACTTCTTGATCACCCCATACTTGTTTTATTTGATAAAAGCTGTTTTTTGGACTTTACGCACAAATTTATTGATTACACAAACATTTCTGCATCAGTTTCACAAAGGGGAGGGATGGACCTTTAAAACGGTATACATATATATGTTATTCGACTTAATATTCTATGAGGTTTGATGATGTAAACTTGGCATATTTTTTCAAGTTTGTCCATTCATAGTAGCAAACTTTAAATAGAAAATATAAAATAAGTGGTGAAGTGGTTTTCTTGTGAAGAGATTGGCACTTCGCTTGATAAAATGGAACAAAATTTAACGTATTTATTATTTAAAGAGTATAACAGTCGTGTTAAATTTTTTATATATGTCATCTTATCAAATGAACTTTCAGTTAAAAAATTTTGAGAATTTTTGAAAAACCTGATTGTTTATTGGAAAACTTGAAAAAATAAGAAAAAATAATTTTTTCCAAAATTTACCCGATCAAAAATCATAACATTTAAGTTTAAACCGTATGTTCATGTATTCCGTTTTTCCCCTTTACAAAAAATTTTGGATTTTGAAAATAAGTTAAAAAATATTTGGGTAATCAATAATTTGGTGTGAAAAGATCAAAAAACCCGTTTTTGTTAAATAAAACAAGTTTGGAGGGTTCGAGAAATATAAAAAAATATTTTTGAGTTCTACTCAACAAAACTCACTATGTCATTAGCCGGGGGTATTTTGACTGTCGCACCGTTTTATTAAACTTCTGGGGCACTTAGTCGCATTAGTGAAGTACTTTAAATCTAAGATGACACAAATGAAACGAAGATTATATCTATATTTAGGGTGCCCTGGTAGTTAGTGGGTAGTGAGCTAGACTTTTAGAATAAGGTGTGTGAATTCGATTTCCACAAAAGGCTCTGGTCGGTTACATTACACCGAGCAGAAGGTCAAAGTGAACTAATAATTAGCGTGAGGGTCGTGAGTTCGATTCCCACCAAAGACTCTGGTCTGTGACACTACACCGAGCATATGGTCAAAGTTACTCAGCTCGTATATAATTAAATATAATTTGTAATTGTATTGTAATTAATAAATAAATATCCATATTTAGAATTAAAAAAGCTTTCCTTACATTCAAGGCGAGTAATACTCTGCTAAAACTTTACATTATTACAGTTATAAATTTGTACAGAAAACGTTTTGTTTCTTTTACTCTTACCACATAAATAAATGAAGTCAGATACAGGTTTTTTAAATCGTCCTTCAGTCTTTACTAGTAAATTTATATCACATTTAACTTTTATTTATTTTTACTTTCTTTATTCTTTTTAATGAGAAATAAAAATAGAAATAAATCGGATGTAAAAATACACATATATGTGTATGTATACAAGTCAACGGAGAAAAACCAAAATTATGAGAATAAATAATAGAAATAAAATAATACCATCTCTGTTTATTTAGCATATTCTTTTCACTCAACTATATTCCCAGTGGTTTAGTGAATTAAAAACTTCAGTTGTAACGAATCATTCTTGATATAGAACAAGTTCTTCGTTCTCAATGGACTACAATATATATTTCATATAAATTATTACACTTTTGACAAACTTAGATTTAGATTTAGAGAAAACTGCATATAAATCTCTGTCCTTATAACGAACAACAATAGCAATACAACAGTGATAATGCTATGGTAGTTTCGATTTATTTTGAAGAAATAAGATGCCAAATAAACAATCATAGAATATAAATGGCCGCATTCATGTAATGCTTTTGGTCAACATAGCTTAGTTCGCAAATTTCGTTGCGTAGATCAGTTCGAAGTCTTAGAATGCATTTCAGCGGTAAAATCGAATGCAATTGGTTCTGGTGATTTAGATCCTTTGTTTTTAAAAGTTTTGACATCTAGACTCCTGCCATATTATACCCAATTACTCAATACAGTGCTTACTAAATTTACTTTTCCTAATGAATGGAAACTAGCTAAAATCCTTCCCATTTCCCAAAACGAACAATGTGTTCAGGTCAATTGCTGTCCTTCCTTTTTTGTCCAAGGTAATGGAAACATTATAGCTAGGCAAATCAATATTTATCTGGAAAGTCATAATTACTTAACTGTTAGTCAGTCGCGTTTCATGAAAGGTAGGAGTAGTACTACTGCTCTATTAAATGTTGTTGAGGATCTTAGATTGGATCTAGATGAAAATAGTGTAGTGTTTTTAGTTCTTCTTGATCACACCAAGGCTTTTGATACAGCCGATTATAAAGTTCTATTGAAAAAGCTCCAGAAACTGTTTAATTTTTCTAATTCTGCCGGTAGTTAAATTTTTACTTAGCTGTTGGACAGATGTCAAAAGGTTCATTTAAATGGAAATAATTCAGATCCGTTTAATATTAGTAGCGGTGTTCCCCAGGGTTCAATAATGGGGTCTCTGTTGTTCTGTATGTATATAAATGATCTACCAGATGTTTTGGTTGACTGTCATGTTCATGTGTATACTGATGATGTGGAGGTTTATACCAGTACTGGTAAGGATCCAGCCAGCATTTTTGGAAATTTTTAATCAAATTCGAGTCTTTTTTGATTCTTCTGCGCGATTAAAAAGTTAGTACATGCTCTCATTTGCTGATCATAAGTGATACTTGTGACTACCCGCGACTCTTCTTAAAAAGTCTTTTATGAGTCATTTTCTATATTAGTTTAGAGTAATTTCCGACCCTTTATCCAGTAGTCTTATGATAATTTTCGAATAGCTTTCTGGTCATTTATTAGTCTTATTTACTTTCGTTTATGATTCTTTTTCGAGTTGTCTTTCAGTCATCGTTTAATCGCATACGAGTCTTTTATGAGTAATTTACCTTCATGATCTGTTTTTGAGTCCTTTTTTAATCGTGTAACTGACTAATAAGTTTGTGATCATCAAAAGTACGCTAAAAAGACTTAGCAAGGCCATTTTTCTAAAAACAATCTTCCAAATGCTAGCTGGGGAGAATATTGATTCTTGTTTACACTCTATTAACCGTGATTTCCAGAGATTGACAGTTGGCCTCGGCAAATGCATCAGTCCCTCAAAGTCCAAATGTATTATGCTTTCAAAAACCAAACCAGTCATACCTGAATTGAATATCAAGGAAAATATAATTGACTTTGTCAAGTCTGCAACCAATCTGGGGATTGTCTTTAATGACAGATTATCGTGGTCTAGCCATATAAGTGTTGTTGTCGGCAGAATTTACAGCATGCTTCGAAATTTATGGGCTGTCATAGATTCGTATGCGACTTGCTAAAACGTATTTAATTCCTTTGCTTTTGTATGGGCGTGAAGACTTCGCAAACTGCGATAGTAATGACAACCGGAAACTCAACTTGACATACAACAATATAGCAAGATATGTCTTTCTTAAATGTCGTCGGGATCATATTTCTCATTTAGCGTACCAGATATTTAGAGTGAAATTTGATAATCTTTTGAAAATTGAATGCCTCATTCTATTCCATAAAATTCTTAACACGAAACAGCCGAAATATTTATTACGCCGAATTAAGTTTGCTAGATCTTTATTCAACAACGGTACAGGACTCTTCTTTCACAGCGACAGTTTATTATACACATCACAAGTATTTGGAATTCCCTCCCAACTACATCCAAACGTTAGCCAATGCAAATGTGTTCCAAAAGGAGTTATTTAAATTATTCTCTTAATAAAAAGGATTTAATTTATTATCTCGGGTATTATATCGGATAAATATTTATTATTACTTTTTAGAACGATTTTTGTAAATATTTTTTTTTAATTTGTTATAATATTGTTACATAAATCGAAACGGCCTAATATCGTTTAGCAATAAAAACGATAAACAAAAGCTACCAGCTACACCAACACAATACACACTACACAAATACACACTAATGAATACATCGAACACGTTCCAAGTAAACCAACAACAACAAGCATGAGGGATGGACAAGTGTGCAAAATACACAAGCAACAATGCGGTCGCTTTAGAATTCTCGAGAAGGCGAGAACAAGAACCTTCCACATCGAGAACGTTCATCATACTGATTACGTGCGTATATAAAAGGGCAGTAGGGCCAGCAGCGAGTCAGTGATAATTCAGTCAGTCTGGTGTGAAGACGCGTTGCGGTTGGAACGTACAAGCGGCATTGCTTGCAAAAAGGTTGTAAGCAGAGAAGATCTAACGAAGAGTTGTTAGTGTTAACGCGGATAGAATAGTGTACAAGCAAATTGTTGTTGTATCGTTAAGTTGTAAACAGTGGCACAAACATAGTGTGAATTATAAAGAGAGTTTAAGAAAAACTAAAGACATATTTGTTTTTACTTGGTTTGCAATTAACGAACTCATATTTAAACGTTTTTAAAAAGGTAAAAACGTAACAATATTTTATCTTTTAATTTTTTATTTACTTCTGAAGTATTGTTAGTTCTTTAAATTGCTTTATATTATATTTATATTTAAATTTAATATTTACATTAATTTTTTATTTTTAATTAATTTCCTATATTTAATTAATGTTAGTTTTTATCTTGTTGCTCCGAAGCATAACACAATCACTTATAAGACTAATATCTTGTTGTGTTATGTTAATTATAATAAATAAATAAAATAAAATAAATTAACTCCATCTCACTTTCCTTTTCAGTAAGATGACCTTACATTGTTTTGTGAGATGTGAGGATGACTTTGAGAGCTTTTGATGAGATCTTTTAAAGAGAACGATATCAAGTTCAGATAAAGTGCACAAAGTTCTCGTTAGGAAAGCAATTTGCTTTATTTTCATTTTTAGGACATAGTAGTTAGTTTTTGGAACGTACTTTTTCCTAAAAAAGATGTAAATGTTCACGTACAGTTACATGCTAAATTCAAAACAAATGATTTCATTTGAAACTAATATTATGGAGATGTCTTCTGCAGTTGATATAGAAGTCCGTCAGCCATTCGATATTTAAATTGGCACCTCTCCTTTAAAGAAATACAATAATTTTTAAATAGCAAAACAAAACATCTATTCATTGAGAAGGTGAGTTATTTCTTTTGTTTTTTTTTTTATTTTCTTCTAAACAAACTTCATAGTTTGAAGCAGTCGATAATTTCCTATCCTGTAAAACATAAAAAATATATATATATTTGACTAAGTTACTATTTTTCAGTACATCATGAAACTCACATATGTATCTATATTCGCAACTAATTTTATTCTATATTTGCAACTAATTTTATTCATAAATTCATTGGGCAACCAATTGGCTACGTCGCAGCTGGATTCAAAAATTATAAGGAAAAAATTATAAGGAATCATTGGGTAAGGATGAAAATCGGTATATGGCGATGTTTGAGGTTGTTGATTACGAATCTGAAGTAAAATTTTTCAAATTCACAATGGCGGATACAATATGGCGACCCAAATTTTAAAACACTTGCAGATTTACATGAAAATTAGTGTACAGAAATTTTTGAGGTGATTAATTTCGAATCAAAATTTTCAAATACAAAATTAGGGATCCAATATTCAATTATAAAATTTAATCTGATTTCAATGGATAAAGTTGTTAACTATGTATGTTAACTTTTTTGTCTAAAACCTCAAAATAGAAATAAGTGGAAACTTTCGTACAACCAATAATTTTTTTAATTTTTTAAAAAAATTACACTGCGACAAAAAGACAAAAAATAAATACACCCAGCTAATGACATAGTGCAAATTGTGAGTTTTGTTGAGTAGAACTCAAAAATATTTTTATTATAGTTCTTGAACACTCCAAACTTGTTTTATTTGACAAAAACTGTTTTTTTTTACTTTAAGCGCAAATTTATTTATTACACAAACATTTCTAAAGCGATGTCCAAAATTAACACCTTCTTAGAAAGGTGGGCCCTTAAAATGAATACCTGGGCCTTTAAAATGATGTACATACATATATTATTTGACTTAATATGCTATGAGGTTTGATGAGGTAAACTTTACAAATGCGAATTTTTTTTAATATTTTTTCAAGTTTGTCCATTCATAGTGGTAAACTTTAATTAAAAAATATGAAATAAATGACATTCTGAAAGTGTATTATCTTGTGAGACGATTGACAATTCGCTTGATCAAATCGGACAAAAATTATCGTAGTTATCATTCATTATTTTTCTTTTGTTTAGTTGATTAAATTAATAATTTTTGTGTTTTCTTATAAAATAGAATTCAAAAACTTTTTCTTAAAATTCATAACATTGTTTAAATATGTTGGGGTACCTAGACTTATGCTGTACACTGTATATTGGGGTACCCAGACCAAAATATTCATTGCATGGACATCGATTTAATTACATACTATTACTACACACTTCTTACTATATTCTTCAGTTTTGTCAGCGAACGGTTTGAATGCATACGCTCGATAATCATGTATTTATTGCTTTTGCCATGCATTCATTGAACATCAATTTCTATTGATGATGTTTTGTTCACATTTGCTGTTTATGTTGATTGTCTTTTGCATACTCCTTTGTTATAATGTGGAATTATTTTACGATATGGATCATTCATATTTTTAAAAATAATCCAATCGGCACATACATTACTTGTTTGTAAAGCACAGATGAAAATCATGGTACAATTGTACTTTTTATGGTACATGTTTGTCTTTAATTTTGTTTAAAAATTTCACTTGTATAAACCATTTGTTCAATAATGTTCTAAATTCAGTATTTTTGTTTAAATCGTTATTATTATCTTTTTCAACATCATGTCCATTTTTTGTTTGAATAATATGATTGTAAAGTTAAGAAAAATATGGTGAAGACAAACATGGAATACTGGCTGGTATTGTTTAAATGCTACAATAATCTATTAAAAGTTTAATAACAATAAAAATCATATAAAAACGATCCATTTTATCCTTCTACTGAATATTTTACAGAAATGATTTTTCGAAAAATTAACCAATTGTGCTTATGTTTATAAAATTACCGCTGCGGAAATAGTTGATCCTTATAGTGTAGGTTCGAACCATGAGTTCAAAACGCATTTTTCAACATTCGGTAATTGTCTTGTATATTTGGTGAGGTACCTTGCTTATTGAGATCTACTCTGTACCAAAAGGGGAAGCTGCCTAACGTTCTTATGATGTTTTATGTTGATGTTATTAGGAGGTTAGAAAAAGGCTCTTTCTTACATTTTCTTAGTTCGAGGCACTCATAACAAAAAATTTTTTGTCCTCTTCTGTATTGGGACCCGAGACATTTCGTTATGTGATCAAGCAATTTAAATATTACTCCATCTGTAGATTTAAATGAAAGCCGTTGGGCTGATTGTATTGACTATAACTAACCCAACCTCTGGAATATATATGTAAGTAGTCTACCTCACATCTCATAGCAGGTAAACAAAAACTTCTTCTTAACTACACCATGTAGATCAATTGCACATTGCTTTTGTTCGAGAAGTAATTACTGTGTACCATATGGGACTTCCCAGGAATGATCTGTAATAGGTACGACCATAGTAGAGGATTTAAATCAAATCAGTTATATTGTACAACAGAGAATTGTGCGAGAATATTGACAATCGTTTTCAAAAAGCCCGTCAGTTATTTGGCCTTCTTAGAGCCTTTTGGAGCTATCATCTCCTTCTCTCCGTATATAAATTACAATATTAAAACAACGACACAAAATATGATTTCCTCGAATTGAATGAATTCCTAGACTATAATAAATTTAAAGACAAATATTGTAAAGAAATTGATATCAAATGGATGTCCAATATTAGTAGCTGCTTGTTTCCTACATCCGCTAACAAAGCGAGCTTTGGGAAAAAGCATATTAACAGAGGTAAAATTTTTATTATTTTACAAATTTCAGATGGTCGGGACTGACTAGTATCCCAAACAAATATAAGATGCAACCAATGTTAAAATAATATCTATGCTGAAAGCCGATGGGAGCTTTTCTACGTACTACGACTACGTAAATAACACAAGCGCTGAAACAGGATAAAAACTTCTCGCAGACAATCGGTATTCTATTTCGCTTGAGACATAAATATTTAGACATGCCGAGCGAGTTTTTCTGCGGGAGACAATATTTTTACTGAAAAAAATAAATTCAGTGAATAATATATTGTTACGTTTTTACCTTTTTAAAAACGTTTAAATATGAGTTCGTTAATTTCAACAAAGTAAAAACAAATATGTCTTTATTTTTTCTTAACTCTCTTTATTATTTACACTACTTTTGTATGCCACCGTATAGAACTTAACGATACAACAATAATAATCTGCTTATTCACTTTATTAGTTCACACAATTATTCACTTTGCAACCACGACTTGTTTTGTTCACACGCAACTTCACACAAGGCTGACTGTATTAACTCTGACTGCTGCTTGCTTTGTCCAGCCCTTTTATAGTCCGCACGCACGTATGATCAGTATGATGAACGTTCTCGATGTGGAAGGTTCTCGCTCGCGCCTTCTCGAGAATTCTATTGCTAGTACATTGTTGTTTGTGTACTTTGCTTATGTTGTCCGTTATATATTTGTCGTAGCTGGTTTACTTTATGTTGTTGTTGCTACCTGGTTCGTTATACACATGTGTGTGTGCAGCTTTAGATAATCAACACGTTCGTTGTATTCTTAGTGTTAGTGCGTATTTGTGTCGTGTGTATTGTGTTGGTGTAGCTGATAGCTTTTGTTTATCGTTTTTATTGTTAAACGATATTAGGTCGTTTCGATTTATGTAACACTGCCGCCCACTTAAGCCTGTTCGTCCCGAATAGGCTCATTATCTCTTTTCCCATACTTTGCCAGTCGCTCTTTATGTACAACCTTCATTTTTGTCCGGGGGCTGCCAGCTTTCTGTATTCTGTACACGACATCGTTTAACCGTTTAATTATTTTATACGGTCCATCCCAGCTACTTTGCGACTTGGGGAATAATCCTTTCTTCCGCGTTGGGTTGTAAAATAGCACCAGTTTTCCTTCATGGAAACACTCCGTGTTTGCTGCTCGATCATACCTGGATTTCATTCCATTACTGGCCACAGCTCTAAACTCCAAAGGTGCGCCCGAGTTATACTATTGTATCTGACCTTGACTTATTTTTACTGGACCTTTAGATGCAATACATTGGGTACAGTTTGCTATCCAATCCGCAACTGCTTGCTGACATCCAACCCAATAAAAACGTCGTTTTAGCCTTTCCAACGTCTTTGTCACTCCCAGATGTCCTCCGCTAGCTCCATTATGGGACTCCTTTAGCACTTCTTTCGTCTTGGAGGAAGGCACTACTAATAGGTTGGATAAGGTCTTGCCATCAGCACTTTCCCAACGTCGATATAAGCATCCGTTTATCAACCGTAAACTGTCCCATAGTGCCCAATACGCTTTTGTAAGAGGACCTTCTCCGGATATCTCATTACTGGTAGGTCGTTTATCCTCTTCCTTAGCTGCTATTATCTTCGCCAGTATCGGGTCACTCTTTTGTGCTTCGGACCAGTCTTCATTGGCTTCGATCTGCATTCGCCGGACATCAACGGTGGATGCCTTCTTCTCAGCCTTTACATAATGATTACGCTCCAAATTGCGATTTCGGCTTGATAGAGCATCAGCCTTGCCATGTTTTATGACTCTTCGTTTTGTTAATGGTGATGGTTCGGAATCAGCTCTGATCTTCTTGCGTCCTCTTCTAACTTTTATAACTTCAGTCTTTTCTGCAGTTGTGTAAGTGTCCGAGGACTTTTCGATTTGCATATTAGCCTCTATTCTCGGTACTTTGGACACAGGATGATCCTCGATATTTTCAGGCTTTCCGCGCTTTCTCTTGGAACTACTCGTTTCAGCGTAGTGTTCATCAGTAGCCTTAGGCGTAGCAATCGCACGTCGTCTTGTTGGTGAGACCAGTCCTGATCTTTTCCGTGGCGCTTTACAGTTTCTTTGGAAATGGCCGCTCTTTCCACAGTTGAAGCATTTAGGTTTAGCCCTTCGTCCGTTTTCTTCTAAAGCTTGCTTCACCATCTCCTTAACTTTAGTTAAAAGCCATTCATCTTCATCCACTCCTTCCATTCTTCGCACTCTGCTCATTTGTGGTCTTGAAATTGTGCGAGCGGTCTCCTGGGCTAGTGCGAAGGCCACGGTCTCTGCAAAAGTTGTCTTCTGTGTAGAACATACCGCTAGTTTAATATCAGGATCGCGTATACCATTCACAAACGCCTCGGTCTTAATGTTGTCTATCAGCGGGTGGTTTTCTCCGGGGTATGTAAGCTGCACTAATTTCTCGACTTCCAATGTAAAGGCCTGAAGTGACTCATTAGCCTTTTGCGCCCGGCACCTTAATTCCATGCGATACAATTCTCGTTTGTGCTCATCACCGAACTTCCGCTGTAATGCCACCATTAACTCGTTGTAGTTATTTCTATGGCTGGTTGGCATGGTCTCTAGTATCTCGGCTGCTACACCCTTTAACGCCAAAATTAGTTCCAAAGCCTTTTCCTCATCGTCCCATTCGTTCCTGCTGGCTACTCTCTCGAATTGAAACTTGAATGCGGATAGGGGTGAGGTGCCATCAAAGCAAGGTGCTTTTATTCTGCCGGTACTTTCGGATACGACTCGCACTGGTTCCGGTCGCTGGCTCTGGAGATTGTTGATCTTCTCTTCCATAATGACTAGTTTTCCGTCAACGGTCTTTTCCAAATCTGAAAACCTTTCCTCGACGCCATTGATTCTTTTGTGGAATGACTCACGTATTTCAGCCAGAAGTTTCTGATTTTCGGCTCTAGAAGCTTCAAGTAACTTTTGGTTTTCTGCTCTAGAAGCTTCAAATAGCTTCTGGTTCTCAGCTCTAGAAGCTTCTCGTACATCAGCAAACAGCCTTTCGTTCGCCTCTTGCATTTTGCGATTTTCAGTTCTAGAAGCTTCTTGTACATCAGCTAATAGCTTTTTGTTCTCTTCTTGCATTTTGCGATTCTCAGCTCGAGAAGCTTCTTGCGCATCAGTTAATACTTGCATTTTTTCCATCATAGCGGCCAGCAATGAATTTATGTCGATACCGCTCGGGGGTGCAGGGGCCTTTACCTCTCGTTCCTCTTCATCCTCGAACTCGTAGGAATCGATGTCGATGTCCTGAAGCTGCAGATGTTCCCTTAATCGCCTTTGCAGTTCATTTTTCGTGCCCATTGTTGGCAGCTCGAGTTTACCCAACTCCCGTTTAAGCCGTTCCACTTTTAGATCGCAGAGTTTCATTTTGATTTTGCTTTTCTCCTTTTTTATTTATTTATTTTTACTTTTGGATTTTGCAATCCCACTTCTGACACCAATTGTTACGTTTTTACCTTTTTAAAAACGTTTAAATATGAGTTCGTTAATTGCAACAAAGTAAAAACAAATATGTCTTTATTTTTTCTTAACTCTCTTTATTATTTACACTACTTTTGTATGCCACCGTATAGAACTTAACGATACAACAATAATAATCTGCTTATTCACTTTATTAGTTCACACAATTATTCACTTTGCAACCACGACTTGATTTGTTCACACGCAACTTCACACAAGGCTGACTGTATTAACTCTGACTGCTGCTTGCTTTGTCCAGCCCTTTTATAGTCCGCACGCATGTATAATCAGTATGATGAACGTTCTCGATGTGGAAGGTTCTCGCTCGCGCCTTCTCGAGAATTCTATTGCTAGTACATTGTTGTTTGTGTACTTTGCTTATGTTGTCCGTTACATATTTGTCGTAGCTGGTTTACTTTATGTTGTTGTTGCTACCTGGTTCGTTATACACATGTGTGTGTGCAGCTTTAGATAATCAACACGTTCGTTGTATTCTTAGTGTTAGTGCGTATTTGTGTCGTGTGTATTGTGTTGGTGTAGCTGATAGCTTTTGTTTATCGTTTTTATGGTTAAACGATATTAGGTCGTTTCGATTTATGTAACAATATTGTTCTTAAATTCAATTTATAATTACGACCAGAGACTCTAGTTTATAATTGTATTGTAATTAATAAATAAATAAATAAATTTATGTTTATGTAAAATGTCTGTAATGTAGTATATATTTGTAGCACAGATTTTCCTACGTTAAAGTAAACAGAATAAAGAAATTAGTTTTCACATATGAAAGGTTGCTTCATGAATGAAAGATACATATTTTTATAAATATAAGATGCCTTTTAAAAATATGAAGAATGATTTTTTTACTAAAAACTAAAAGAAAACATGAACTACTTTATATGAGCCTCAGCGGCTCGCTTCATGGTCTTTTGTTATTAAAAATTTATGTAAATAAAATTAATTATTGAAACTAATGGTGTATTCTTTTCTACCAAAAACAAAATGCTTTTTATTTAAAATAAATGCAATTTTGTGTTTATTTAATGTTTCGCCCTCTGAAAGGGTGGTATGTTTTATTCTAAATACATAGTTCACACTTGCCAATGGTGGAGGGCATTGCATTTTATGCCCTGTATAAATCGAGAGTGCTGATAATACCCTGTAAAGCAGATGACTTTTGTTTATTTATAGGGCTACCAGGTGAAATGTAAAAAAGTCGCCTGTAGGTGAATTCACTAACTTTTTTCAACGATTATCAGATCGTTTAAAATACTAAACAACAAAATTGCGGATTTTGGTATTCTCTAAAATTTTTAAACGATATTCGAAATCGTTATTTCAGCTGTTGTCGTAAACTAAACGACAATAATTTTTGTATTGTTTATTCAATCGCTTCAATCAATTTATCAGTGCATTAGTCAATTTTCAACTCTCGTAGAGTTGACAGACGTGTTCTTCGAGATTTGGAGAACCCATTTAATTTAAATGTATTGGAATTTCGGAAACTAACGTTTAACACCACCCTTGGCTGAGGAACTTGTTTTTCAGCTTAACGGACAATTAAAAGGCACCAGAATAACTGCAATATCAACTGAGAAAGAGGTAGAATATCTTTCAGTCTTTAAAATGTATAAAAGGATTTTATATTTATAGGACCTCACTGCCTTGCGTTTCTATGCTATGGGATGTTATCAACGACCCGTGGAAGAGCAGTGGGGGATATCCAGGAGCCAGTCGTCCATAAGCCGTTGCATAAATTGTGTAACGGATGCAATTAACAATACCATGTTTTACGCAAAAGTAAATTTTCCGATGACTCAAGTGGAACGACAAGCTGCAAAATTAGTTCTTGCATCAGCAGTATCACCCTTTGTAGCAGGTACTATTGGGGCAATCGATTGCACACATGTCTCGATTTTGGCCTCAAAAAGTCATGAGGAGGCTTATGTCAACCATCACGGGTACCATTCTATTAATGTTTAAATGATAAATTCAAGGTTTTTTTTTGACAATAATATAATTATCATAATATCACATTCATAATATAATTATTTTTGGTGAAATTGCAGATTTGTGATTCAAATCTAAAAAAATTTAAACGTGAATGCCAAATTCCCGGGAGCTCGACACAATTCATACATTTGGACCTCTTCAGCAGTCAGAAGATTTATGCAATGGTGTTTTGAAAATTGGGATCACAACATATTTTCAATTGGTACTTTTTTCGTAGTAAGTTATTTTTTTTTTAATTTGTTACAAAAATATCTATAGGTGATTCTGGGTGTCCATTGGAGCCGTGCCTGATTACTCCTCTACCGAACCAACCAGAGGGGACACCAAAATTCCGTTATAATGAGGCACTGTGTAAAGCACGTAACCCAGTTGAACGTGTTCTTGGTGTCCTTAAAGGAACTTGGCGATGCTTATCACAGCAAAGAAGGCTCCTGTATAGTCCCGAATTTGCTGGAAAAATTGTAAACGCATGCGCAGTTTTACATAACATATAGTTGGATGAACAAAAATTAGAGACTAATAATATGTTCAGACATGTACATTTATTGAATTAATATTCGGTTTATTGATAACAATATTTTTAGTGTTCAGACACAAAATTTATTTGACAGCTGGTAAACAACACAGCTGATTGCTTTAACAACATTGCTTTTAATTTAATCGTGAAAATTAGTGCAAAAAATTTTTTAGAAAAAAATGGAAAACAGTTTAACTTTGGAAAAGGTCTTACTAATGATTAACCGCATTTGGTCACCTCAAAGCCCGTTTTCGCCGTATTGGCAAAGGAATAGATAATCGAGTAGGGAACGCGCCGATTATTGTTCGAGCCTGCTGCGTTTTACGCAACTTCCTAAATGAAAGAAATGACAACATAAACCAGCTTTGGCTTGAAGCCATTAAAAACTTATGTTCCTATTTCAGTAAGTACAAAAACAAAATTTTTTAACATTTTTATTTTATTATTTATTTAAAAAAGAAATTAAAGCATTACTAAGCCTTCTATTTTCTTCAGCAATGCTGTTCAATAGTTCTACTTTTTTTCCTCTAATTTTAACTTTTTTCTCTCTAATTCTATTAATACTATTTCATTATCTTCGCTTTTTTTAAATGCATTTTTAACTCCTCTGATGTAGTTTTAAAGTTTTCTAAAATAATATCCCTAAAATTAATTTTTTGTTTTTTCCTTGCAGGTTCTGACGCAATGCATCCTGGTGAAGGAGAATTCAACAACAGCGGCGATGGTGGTGCAGACATTGGTGAATCTGGCGATGGTGTAGGTACTGATGCATTCGAAACATCTGCATAAATAAAAAAATTGTAATTAGTAACACAAATGAAAACAATTATTTTTAATAAAACGTAAAAACAAAACTTAACGTCAATGCTTTCCAATATTTGCTCACTGAAACAACTAGCCTTAAAGCCGCCAATAATTTGGTGGACAACCCCATAATGGCACCATGTCGAAGGTGACCCACCAGAAACTCCCATCGCCGCCTTCTCCTTCCTGAAAAATTTTAAAACAAGTTTTATGAAGTTAGTTTTATATGTAAATACCTGTACCGCTGGGTGAAATTTTGCAATTTCACCTGCACATCCCGGGGGGTGCAGGACTGTCAGTGCCGTCTGAGCTCCTCCGCCATCTCCGCATGTGTGACCATTTTTAAGATGTCCACGGAGCGCACTTAGTTTGGTTGGCCACATATCAAGCAGGGCTGCCTCGCTTGCCTCACTCCAGCCCATTCTATTTTTCTTGCTTTTTTCTTTTTTAATATAAATAATGAATAAATTAATTCTTATTAGAAATTGTAAAAAAATAAAATACAAACCTTTCTGCTGACCTTCCATTTTTTGTTTGTCGTTCTTTTGTTTTTGTTTGTTGCTGACATTTGAGTTGTCAAATATCAACAGAAAGTGTTCGGAAAATAGTAATATGCTCACTGAACGTATTTATGACAGTGCTGTATTTGAATTTGTTATCAATAATATAACAATTTATGAATTTATTGAGCAATCAATTGACATTTTATATAAAAAATTGATATCAATAATGCCGTTTATTGCTATTTTCTCAATACAAGTGTATGTCTGAACATAGTATAACAATGAGATCACAGAACCTGATTCAAGTATTAACATGGTACCCCAAGATACACCATCTTTAATTGCAAAACGTGTCCAAGATAGGCTAATTGCAAATTTTTTACTTAAATAGAAACTACAAAATTTAAATCATATAATTAGTAACATTAAATAGTTTCATTATTATAATTTTTTATCAATAAAATATTATAACGATGTTTTTCTTCAGTCTTATATTTATTTATGTATGTATGTATATTATAAATAAAAAGTAAAATAAAGCAATTCAGTTTAATTAAGTTAAAATTTACTAAAAGTTAAAAGAACAAAAAACAATCCAATTTAAAGAAAAGAAAATTAAAATTAAATAACTGCATTATAACAAAAAAGAAAACTGAATAAAAAATGCATAAAAGTTAACTAAATCAAATAATAATAAATAATCACTTAAACTATTTTTGTACATTATTCATATGCGGTAAATAGCATTTGTAAGATTATTAAATGCTTCTGCGGATGCCCATAGTTTTTATAGCTTCTCCCATAGTTTTTATAGCATCTGTAAAAAAATGTGTATGTTAGAAAACAAAAATAACAAGTTTTCTAATTTTTTCTAATTATAACACTACCTTCAAAACATCTGCTTGTTGTTTCGCAACTTCGACATGTTCTGCAATGCAAATGCAAATAATCTTCTTCACCATCTTCAAAAAGCAGTTGAAGCTCCTTATTTCGGAGAAAAATGTATGGAATGTAATTAATAGATAATATCACTTTACGATAACTTACCTCCATGGGCACATTTTCAGCAACAGACTCGTGACCCTCTACCAAGTCTTTTCCAATAATGGCAATTACACGTTTCTCCAACTCAGTAATGGGCTCTTGGTTGATGAGTCTATTGCCGGACATTGCCTGCTGTTCTTTCTTTTCACGTATCTTTATGCTTGTACGACTTTTAAGTCCCTCCATACCTACATAATTGTAAATAAAAAAAAAATATTTCTACTGCTAAAAAGTGCATAATATACATACCGTGTGCCATTGTTCAACTGTTTATACTGTACCGCCAGACTGTTTAAGATTCCAGATAGTTCGCTCCACTTTCTGTCACATTCCACTTTTCTGAAATTTTCCTCCTGCCAATCCCGGGTTATCCAGCATAAAATCTACGATTTGGCTTACTTGCTCTCCTGTGGCACGACTTCTTTTGGAGGCTATATTGGACGTCATTCTGAAAAGAAGAAAATGGTTAATTAAAATAAATTCGCAATAAATTTCTTACCTCATACAGCAAAACAACGGAAATCGAAAAAAAATTAATATTTTGTTTTGAATTTGTTTTTTCGACTTTTCATTACACAGAGTTGCCACTTGATTTTAATTTAAAAAAGAATATCAACAGTCGTTAAAGTGTAGTTTGTGAATCACTTAATCGTTACTGAATCCCACTACAGGTACCGTTATCCAATTTTTAAGTTAATTTTTTCATTGTTTTGTGGAGTAACCTTTCGGAAAGATTACATTATTAAAGCTACATGGTCAGTAATATAAAAAGCGCTCAAAAAATGAAGTCGCAAAATTAGCGAATTGGCAACACCTTTTTCATATTTACTTATATTGAAAAAAATATTAATATGGATATTGCTGCATCAATTTTATTTGCGATTCATCTTCTGCTGCTTTTGATCAAATTGGCATTTCTCATTCATTTTCTTAATATGTGGTAAACACAGGGCATACCCTTTTAAGAAAGTAAATAAATTTATTGAGTCTTTTTCTTTTTCGATAACACGTGTTTAGTTAACTAGCTATTAACATGTATATGTATATAACATAGAACTATTGTTGTCTTAAGCTATGGTCAGATTTCAAGTAAAACATATTTTTTTCTTTGCTCTAGTGTGACCATAAAATATTTTAGGGTTACAAACAAGATTTTGAGAAAACAAATTTGTTTGTTTGCAAACAAAAATGTCTTTAATGTGACCATAATGTGACCACCCGTGTCAAATATTTTCTCCTTTTTTTTCGAGCAAATAACAGCTGTTGCAAGCAGTGTTGTCCACTTTTAATAATAAATTGTACAATTTTTTCATAAAATCACCAAAACGGAAAACTTTTAATAATAAACTTTATATGAAAATTAGAAATTAAAAAAAATTAGTGAAAGGTCTTTAGACAGGTTTATTCAAAGTTTTGATCCATTAGTTCATTATGAACCAGAAACAAAAAACAATATTTTTTATTACATTTTTAAAATGCGAGTTTGTACCAAATGAAAGATCATACATGTAATTTGCTACAGAAAGTTATATGGAGCAAAAAATTGATTAACCTACTAATTTCCAAGAAGATTGCAAATACTGTAAAAAATCGGGTAAAGATCATATATTTGTTTAATAGACGAATGGGTTCAAATTTTTAATACGCCAATCGAAAGCTCTTTCAAAGTACTTTTCTTTGATATCCATATCAGGGTTGATTATATTTCAAAGTTTTATTAAAGCAGCAATCTAATATCTGGACCTTAGATACCAATATCTCCAAAAACGACGGTACAAAATTTTTATGATATATACAATATAGTATTAAGTTTTATATTTTATCATTTAAATGCAATTCAGTTGTCAACACTGATGTAGAAAAGAAAACAATTAAACCGCTGTTCGAATTTACTTTATTTTTTGGCAAAGAATATGGCGGTAAGTTAAAAGGTAACTTTACGCAACATCCATCCTCTCTCCGACGTTGAATCCATATGTCCCACTGTCTTTTTTCCTTTGTGGTTTTGGCTTCATCTAAAATTAACAAAGAAGCTGCTCCGCAACTTAACACAAATAATGTTTCTCATCTTCCATTTCGAATTTTTATTTATGTTATAATTTTCCATTTATTTCTGTTGTTCTGGTTAAACAAATTTGTTTATTTCCATTTTTTGTGAAGTTTCTGTTTTGTTTTGTTTTTGTTTTTTAATCATGTTTACCTTTTCGTTTGTTTCTCTTTTTTTGATGAAACAAAATTTTGTTTATGAGAAAAAAAATATTTACTTCGGGCTGACCGCAGGGAAAACATGTTTGCTCCAAACTGTATTTGATGCTGTTTCATTGTTATTTGGGAAAATAAATTTTGTCAAATATTTACCGTCAATGTGACCAGCAAACAAACTTCAGAAAAATTTAATGCAAATACGAGTAAACATATTTGCAGCAAATATTTTTTCAGTGTGACCACAGCTTAAGTAGTTTTTCACCGAAAACTACTAATTTAATGACTTGCGTTCACTAAATATATACGAGTTATTATTTCTGACGATAAGTAGATTTCTATACGCAATTATAAAATGTATTTAAAAGATTTATATAACTTCAGTTTTAACAAAATCATCTTTAATTAATGTCGTAGGGAAAATATTGTCAGCTTGTTTAACGATGTGCTCTTGTCAAATCAAATGTTTTATTTTGAAACTAATCATATCTTCCATCTCTGGTTTTAGTTTTACTATATAACATATACCTCATTCATAAGATTGAAAACGTTCAAATGTGAATATATTCATGGGATTTAGAGAATTGCTATTGCAACTGCATTCGGTATTCTCCTATATCCATATGTATTTATGATTTCGAATACAAACATTTTTATATTTTGAAATTTTTATGTTATTTTTGTGGATTCCATTTGTTTTGCTCTAGAAATGTGAAAATCTTTTTTAAACAGTTCATGGCTCTTAGGATCATTTATGGATGTACATATTTTTAGTTCGTACCTATACAAAATATTTTTTTTATTTGTTTTCTTCTTAGGGGTATAGTTTAAATTGTAACATATGTATATGTAGAAATGTATGTATGCATAGTATATAGTTTATAGGGCTTTTTCATATGATAAAGTGTACATCGCTTACACTACTTTTGCATTATTTTAAATAAATATGAAAATATATTCTCCAATTGTATTTGATATTTAAAATTCACCGAAGACATAGAAAATGTTTGTATAGGAAATGTAGTGGAAATTTCTTGGGTTTCTTGGAAGTACCAGATTACTGTGTGTTTTATCGAACTGTTAGCATCTTTCTCCATGCATAAGATTATTGTTGTATTTAATTTTTTTATTTTTATTAAAGAGGAATACATTTAAAAATTTTAAGCAATATTACTACTATCTAGATATTTGGGCAATTCACACGAATTTATATCGTGTATGTTGTATTGAATACAGTTTTTGTTTGTGAACGCTCAATATTATGTTGTATTGTGTATTTCGTATTCCAAAAGTAAAAAGCGATAGAAGAAGAAGACCAGTATTCATAATTTTATTTTCAAGCAGCAAAATGAAATTTTTTGAAAAAAAAGGAATTTAATTAATTATCTGTGCAATATAATTTTCAAATGTTAATTGTTGACTCAAGTTACATAGAAAATATTTTGTATTTCTGTTCGTCTTCTTGATTACTGGCATTTACATAAAATGATAGATTTTTATATGAAAATTATCAACAAGAAGCATACACTGTTGTATTTTCGTCCAACAATACACGCCATACAACGATACAGGGTTTGTGTGAATTTCCCAATTATCTTTTGAGGTAAAGAGATTTAACGTGACGTATGCTTGTCTTGTAGACAATTACAAGTTCCCCCTTAGGTCAAATGACTCATTGATAAAAAGATTAGGAAAGAAATATACAGCTAATTTAGTTAATTTATAAAAAGTTCGCCTACAGTTATGAAACCCTAATACAATACAAAGTAACCAATATAACCAAACCGTAGATAAATAAACTATTTTTGATTAATCGTATTTATTTTCGATTTCTCAATCGAATATACATATTTATAATAACTGTACAAACATAATTTTTTTGTTCCTAAATATCAACTAAATAGTAACGGGTGATTTTTTAGCTTTTATCTTTTTGGCAACACTGGTTTAAATAGCTCACGCACGTTTCGTGTTTTGTTTCACTGTCAAACATCTTCAGTTAGGTCTACCATGAATCGTCTTACAAACGAACAACGCTTGCAAATCATTGAATTTTATTATCAAAATGCGTGCTCCGTTAAGAAAGTTCATCACGCGCTTCTTCCATTTTATGAAGCGGCTATTCGGGCTATTGTGACTAAATTTCGCACCAAATTTACATTGTTGGACATTAAACCACCAACACGTTTACGTAGAGTGCGAACTGAAGAAAATACCGCAGCTGTATCGGCCAGTGTTAATGCTGACCATCAATTATCGATTCGTCGCAGTTCGCAGCAATTGGGCCTCTGCTACTCAACAACGTGGAAAATTTTGCGGAAGGATTTAGGTGTGAAGCCGTTCAAAATACAGCTAGTTCAAGAATTGAAGCCGAACGACCTACCGCAACGCAGAATTTTTGGTGAATGGGCTTTTGGAAAGTTTGTGAAGATCCACTTCTTTATCGGACTTATTGAGAGGCGATTTCGGTGAACATTTTATTTCACGTTCGGGACCGGTCAAATGGCCGCCTAGATCGTGCGATTTAACGCCTTTAGACAATTTTTTGTGGGGCTATGTTAAACCTCATGTCTATACAGACAAGCCCGCTTCAATTGACACATTGGAAGACAACATTGACGCATTTATTCATGAGATACGGGCCGAAATGTTGGAAAGACTTGGACTAAGCGGACCATTTGAGGCGCAGTCGCGGTCAACATTTGCATGAAATAATCTTCAAACTGTTAAACTAATATAAAATACAACTTTATTTTATTTAAAATTATTTTAAATTAACTTTTTATTTATTTTTAGCCGTAAGGTCTGTCCTTTTTCGAAACTTCCTTTCCAGTCTTTTCTTTTCGCAAAAATTTCATTACAACTTTAAAACTAATTTTAAAAGCTCGAATTCGATTGGCCAATCATAACTTGACGAACTTCGTTAAGTAGGAGTTTAGAATCTCTACGCTTATTGGTCAATCAATACGTTGCCACTGTTATTAGAAAGGTTTACGGAGTAATTACTTTATTAACATTGCCACTGTTAATAAAAGAGTTCACAAAGTAATTACTCGTTATAGCTTCGGCCGACCTGACAATCCAATCGACCTCGATTGTACTGTTAATGCTTAACTTAAATAGTTTACAATATTATACTTAAGACTATGTATTAGTATTAAATGTATTGCCAATTGCTTAAAGAAATATAAACGAATAACTATTCAGCTGTAGTTTCATTTGTTAGCCATGACTTTATTCTCGAAGCTTCTATAACACCATCATATGGTAGTTGAGTTAATTGACAATTTTCGATATCTCTAATCACATAACGGTCATGTGGTAAAACCCTATGAATTACGTACGGACCGCGGTATTTTGGTATTAACTTTTTATTCGTTCCGCTAGAAGTATCTATGTTACGAATTACAACATAATCACCCTTACAATATTTCTTTGCCGGTTTGCTATGCTGCTGAAAATGTTGCTGAGAGTATCTTTGGGATTTCTTTATAGCATCTAAAGCGGAGGACCGAATCTCATACAAATTGCATTCCCTTTTTACGTCAACCTTTTCCTCAAGAAATTCTGTGAGTTCATCAACAACTTCTCCCCTTTGTAGAACACCAAATAACAATTTACTGGGAGCTCCTTTGACAGTAGAATGAATCGTATTATTAATGCTGTATTCTACTTTGCCCAACATAGTCGACCAATTAGCATGACAAATAAGTTCGGATATTTTACTCAACATGGCTCTTATTACTCTATTTACGCGCTCGACTTGCCCATTTGCCTGTGGAGAAGCGGTTGCAACCTTCACATGTATTATGTTATTCTTCAATAAATATGCACTAAATTCAAGAGAAGTGAAACAAGTTCCGCGGTCAGATACAATACGCCTAGGCCTACTATAATAACTAAAATACTTTTCCAAACATGAAATAACTTCTCTTGTGCTGGTGGAAATTACCGGATACAGACGAACGTATTTCGTAAAGCCATCAATTACAACCAGAATATGCTTTCGCTTTGGTAGAGGTCTAAAATGATCTACATGTATAGTATCGAAAGGGACAGGTCTCTTGGGTATACTATATAGATTATGCTCATTAATACGGGCAGGAGCCGCACACATAATACAACGAATACAGTTTCTTATAAATCGCTCCACTTTCTGTTCCATATTCGAAAACCAGTAGTTTCTTCTCAGTTGGTTACACGTTTTCTCTACACCCAAGTGACATATCTTCTCATGAACCAATCTATGACATTTATTTCCATTTCAGATGGCACAAATAGTTGAAAAACCCCATCTTTGCCTATTCTAAAAACTAACCCATCTCTTAATTCGAAACCTTTTACCAACTCCTTTTCCAATTTCCTCTTCAATTCAATAATCTTTTCATCACGATTCTGAGCTACTTGTACATAGAAATCTATTTCCTCGCCATCAAGTGCCGCGACCAATTCACATTTCCTATGTTCTGACCTATTTTCCACAGCAGCGCAAGCATCAACCACACTTCCAGTTCCAGCAGACTGACAGCGGCTAAGGGTATCAACATGCCCCATATTAACACCACCTCGATGCTGTATTGTATAATTATAGTCCTCCAACTCAAGAGCTCAACGCGCGATCCTCGCATTCAATTTTCTCCTGCCTAACGTGAGTGTCAAGGAGTTACAATCAGATAAACTCTGAAACGGCGTAAGGCATATATAATGGCCAACGTTTCTAATTCAAAACTATGATACCGTGCCTCAGCAGCGGTGGTTGCCCTAGAGAAAAACATAACAGGATGAAACTTTCGATCCAGTTGACGTTCAGTTGTCTATTTGGGTCATAAATCGCAAGAACAGGGCCAGACGATAAAATATCCTTCAATGAGTCGAAAGCCCTATAACATTCATCAGTTGGCACATATTCACCATCCAATGTCAGCTGTCTTAAGACCTTCGTAATTTTCGCATGATTCGGCACAAATTTCCTAAAATAAGAAAATAAGCCTAAGCACGTCCTCATTTCTGCCTTATTACGCAGAAAATGGTAAGCCCTAATAGCGTTAAGATGAGACTCGCCAGGTCGTATTCCCTCAGGACTCACACAATAACCCAAATTATCAATTCTATAATAACCAAATTTACATTTGGTCGCACGAAGACTTAGACATCTCTTCTTCATTCTCCGTAACGCTTTAGAAACTAATTCTAGATGTGTACTAAAATCCGCAGTGGCAATTATAACATCATCCATGTAAACGATTATCAAACCTTTATCAACCAAATCCCTAAATATATTATAAATGTACCGCTGAAATACAGAAGGTGCATTCTTCAGGCCGAAAGGCATACGCAAATATTCAAACTGACCATATGGCGTCACAAAAGACGTATATTTAATAGAATCTGGAGCCATTTTGACATGAAAGATCCCGTTTCTTAGATCAAGAGTGGTGAAATATTTTTTTCCACCAAGGTATTCTATACAGTCCTCGATAAGAGGCAAGGGAAAATTGTCTCTGACTGTTAATCTATTTAAGGGACGGTAGTCGACACATTTACGCAAGTCTCCATTTTTCTTCCTCACTAAAACTACAGCAGAAGCATAAGGAGACTCACTAATATTATTCGCTAACAATTCATCCGTAATTTTCCGCAATTCATTCTTCTCATAATAAGATAAACGGCGAGGCAAAGAGTGAAAGGGAACGTCACTTGTCAACCTGATATTCATTTCGTAATTGTAAGGCTCCACCTCAATATCATTTGCCCCAAAATAATTTCTCTGTATAGCATCACGCAACTCTTCGAAATACATTTGACTGAGATCCGGGTTAACGTCAACATTTGATGAAATCGTATTAATACAACAAATACTACTCAACAACTTCTCTAAGCCACATAGGTCAGCAGCATCACAATCAGTTTCGCATAAAAATTCATTTTCTAATTCGCAATCTTTGTTCAAACAACCGGAATCAATTTCAAATTTATTCACGTTACATACTGTTAATTCCCATGCATTACTAATGACAGCTGATTGATTCTTCGTTTTGATTTAACTATTCAGATCAAGTGCACAATAAAACGACTGGGTTTCCTCAAGAAATTCATTACTATTATTCTGAAATTCGTTTTTAAAAATTTTTTGATATAAATGAATATTAAATTTTCTAAGAAAATCACGCCCCAAAATAAGCGGAATAGACATAGTTGTGTCCGGCACAATATTTAAAACTATTTTCTCACATTGGTTATTAAATTTGATATTTGCTTCTGTTGTTCCATAAGTCATCAGATCAGTTTCGCCAAGACCGCGGCGGTACATAGATTTCATAGCGACATTGTCAACATTAAATGGAACAAAAGACTTCCTCACAAAATTAGTCGGACTACCGGTATCAAAAAGAGAAATATGATTTATAAACTGTGTGCACTTGACCCTACTGTCACAAAAGGCAATACTTACATTATTAACGGTTTTTATAAAATTTCCATAAGCATTATCAGTGGCATCGGTTTCATCAGCATTTACAGCAGCAACTTCTTTCTTACGTGGTAGGGTTGATGCAACTACGATGGTCATGTCCCATTTGCCAACAGCGGAAACAGCTACCATTGGGTCGTCGATCATATGGGCATTTGCTTTGATAGTGCCCCATCTGTGTACAGTTGTAGCATCGTATTTCAGTTGTATCTGAAGCAGCAGAAGTAGATTTAATTAGTTTTGTTGGTAACATTTTGGACTTTGATTGAGTGGCATCACGGTTTATGGAGGATCGGTTTGCACGACGTTGCTCATATAAGTCCAAAGACTCTTTAAACTGTTCCATCGTACGAGCATTCATTAACAAATATGATTCTGGGCTGTTGTCTTGCATGTCATCAATAATAAAGCCAATTAATTCAAATTCATCAATGTCGCTGCAGCGAGAAGCAATGTTTTCCATCTCGAGAACATAACGACGGATGTTATCTTTCTTGTTCCATTTATAATTGGCCATAATTTTATAAATTTCGCCGCGATTTATTGCACGACCAAATTCTTTAATTAGAACCTCTTTTAGTTGGGCATAACTTATGACATCTGTTTTATTCAGAAGAAGTCTTGCAGTACCTGTCAACAAATTGCACAATGACGTGTATTTAAATAATTCTTCTGCTGCCACCATATTCATTACACGTTCAAAGTTACGTCTAAAGTCGTATACACTGTATGCCCGATTTTTCCCATCAAATTTTAATATGGCGTGCTCAATGTCATGAAATCTTATTCGGCCCATGGTGGCAAATGGCGATGACACTTGTTCGGGCTCACGTTGCGTCAGGTTACTAGTTTCTAATTCGGTAATGGCTTGTTGTAGGTTCAGTAGTTCGTGTCTCTTCTGTAGAATTTCTAACTGATGATCCAAATCAGCTTCTTCATTGCTGACATTTTGAGTGGAGACAGCGATATTTTTAGCTGTGCACTGAACTTCTGCGGTAGTAGCTTCACGTTTTCCAAAGGCATCAGATTTGGCTCCATCGGCATCAGTTTTGGCATAAACTTTTTGGGAAGAACCACTGGCTTCAGTGGATATTCGAGACTAAACGCAGCAGAGGCTTCCTTACCATCTTTACAAGTATATGCAGTGACTGCGGTTTCATACAACTCACGAAGTCGGGGAGACGACGTCGGAATTCCACACCAGCATTTTTTAATTCATCTAATAGCTGTTGTTTAGATATACGGGTCGTCAGTTTGTAATTAATTTAGACTTTACCCCACACCTGAGCTGTTAAACTAATATAAAATACCACTTTGTTTTATTTAAAATTATTTTAAATTAACTTTTTATTTATTTTTAGCCGTAAAGTCTGTCCTTTTTCGAAGCTTCCTTTCTAGTCTTTTCTTTTCGCAAAAATTTCATTACAACTCTAAAACTAATTTTAAAAGCTCGAATCCGATTGGTTAATCATAACTTGACGAACTTCGTTAAGTAGGAGTTTAGAATCTTTACGCTTATTGGTCAATCAATACGTTGCCACTGTTAATAAAAGAGTTCACAAAGTAATTACTCGTTACAAAACATTAAGTACTATCGATTCAAATAAAGATTTCATGCATTTTTCTGAATTTTATGTTTTTTTTTTTTAAATTTTCTTATAGCTCTTAAAAATCACCCATTACATTTTTACATAGTAATGAAACACAGTATAGCTTCTTTAAGTCAACAGAAAGTGTTCGGATAATTGTAAAATGTTCACTGAACATACTTATGACAGTGCTGCATTTTAAGTTTTACTCAATATTATAACAATTTTCGTATTTATTGCGCAATTATTAATTGAAACTTTATATGAAATATTGACCTCAACAATGGCGTTTATTGCGATTTACGCAATAAAGGTGCATATCTGAACACCGTATTACGTTTTTGTTTACTTCAATTTTTGTTTAATCTATACATTTTGTAGATTACTTACTTGCATTAAATACCATTTTTAATTTTCGCTTAAAACAGAAGTGAAAACTGTTTCTAACCATCTTGAACAAAATTAGACGACGTTAGTCTATGTTACTTTATTTCTCAGTTGCAGTTGATTTTGTGCCTGTATTAAGACCGCAGGATTTTTACAGGAACGTGCAAAAACAAATGATATTCGCCACTTGAATTGCAGAATTAATCAACACATTGAAAATAAAATAAAAAATACAGCCAAAACACATTGTGGGCATAAAGCCAACTAAAAGAGAAAAATCTAAAAAAGAAGAAAAACTATTAATTGTGATAATTTTTGAAATTGTATAATGTATAATCCCTTCATAGGGATGACTATGCGGCATAGCTGTCACATAAATAAAGCACCAAATCGTCAAATATTAGGAAAAAATCGTCAAAGACGTTTATGGAAATCGTAAAAAGGTTAGGTTATGTGAGGTTAGGGGACGTGTACTTGTCAATTAAGACCAGTACATTACCCGGAGGTCGAATTGACCCATTGTACAACGTCCTAGTTTCTCACAACACTTATGTTGTGTGTGTTAGTTTTATACATGAGTGGCGGGACCTGCAGTTTAAAGTGGACTCGAACGACAGGTTTTTGAGAAACTTTTTCATGGCAATTTTATTTACTCCCAGAATTTTTGCCAGAAATATGCTGAGAGGAAGTCGCCGAAAAAATCCTTTTTGTATTTTGTCTTTGATGTCTGGCCTGGGGCTCGAACCGCGGCTTTGCGTCTAATAAGCCAACACAGTACCTACTGGACTACGGCGAATTCAAAAAAATCGTCAGAAAAATAGACATAAATTAAAGGTTAAAAACATTGTTGTGAAACGTATAAAGTTAAGTAAAAAAAATTAACAATAAACTTTAAAAACGAGTGTTTTATACAATATATTTGTCTGTTAAAGTCAGGTACGTAGTTAAAATATATAAATATATACATGTACATATATATATGCATATATATGTATTATAATTAAACATTTTAATCAAATCAGATATAATGTTAAAGACGAAGCAGCTACGATTGCTAAGTTTTAAATAATCTTTTTATATAATATAGCTTCTAAGAAATTTAGTTTGATTTAAATTAACTTGGCTTAATACTCTCTCTACATTAGCTGAAGAATGTGAAATACTAATATTTTTTAATAAGTTTAGTCAAGGCTGAAAATTAAAAGTTACCATCCCTCATTTTCATTCGAGAAATTTTATATAATTTTCAGGAAAAAATTGTTTAAGGTTTAAACAATCTGTCTCAGTGATGTTTATTGACACATCAGATCAGCAATAATATTGCATCATATAAATCTATGGGTGGTGTAAATATTAGGGAGTCAGAATCTTTTGACGTTCTGAGCATGAAAGTTCAATGTGGTTTTCGCTGGAACCGACACATTTCTCAGTGCCTTAGCTTCTTACGACAGTAGTATGTTTATGTATGTTCAAGGGCACTTATTTCATACAAATTTTGGAGCATGCATATCTGTAAAAGAGTAAGAACATTGCAGCATTGTGAAATGAATTGTGTGCGATCGGTCTTTAGGTTTGTAACATGTATTATGAAAAGGTATTGCTTTTCAATGTGTATGTGTGTGTGTGTGTGTTAAAATTTGTGAGAATGCATATCTGAAAAAGAATTAAATCATTATAATTTTTAATTTTTCCATACAAATTTGGAATCATACCTGCTTTTTGTTGGTCCTTTCATTTGTATTGCTTTGCAAACGAATGGTTGGACGGACAGAATGAGTGCGTGCACGTTTCCTCATCTACATCTCAGAGTATAGAAAGACTGTAATGTGAAAATGTATATACGTATGTACGAATGTTTGGACGGACAGAATGAGTGTGTGCGTAACATGTAATGTGTATGATCGTTTTTTTTTTTAATAGTAAATTCTTGGCACGTATTGCTCATGATCACAGGTAGAAGAAATAGAAATATAAACTATTAAGAAAGGGTAGGTTGGTTGTGCGGTTGTTTTTAATTTGATGAGAAAGAAATGTATAGTTGTGCCTGTGCGTTTTTTTCACGCATAAGTATAAGTAATATCTGTTTTCACATAATTGAATTTACTGATTGATCTACAACACCCCAGAGTATAAATAGACTTGCTTTTAAGGATTTAGAATTTTTTAGTTTTACTGTTTTAAATAAATGAAATTATAGAATACAGGGATTAATTAAAACAAATTAGTTTTTTTTTTAGGTATACATATTTTATTTTTAGATTTTTACAGATTCGAATTTAAAAATACGTTTATACAGATTAAATAACTTAAGTGTTAACAAATATTGTGTATAGAATGTTTGACATCGAAAAATGTTGAAAGATTGTGAATAAGTATTTCGCACAATAATACAAACGTATGACATATTAATAAATAAAAATGGATTACTTATTTTACTAATATTACATATTCTTAGTTCATTTATAAGTTTCATAAATAAATCTATATGCTCTTTATCAATCTGATTACTATGTTTTGTTAATAAATAGTTCTTCCAATTCAGCTGATGTTACCATTTTTGTTCCCCTTCTTTAAAAATTTAATAGTAGGTTGTGTTAGTGCGGGACGATGTACTCTGAATTATTTCATTTTAATTTATATTTATTGAATAAAAATTTTAAACACAAGTGCCCACAATTAAATGTATTAAATTTTTGTTTTCGTTCATAATTATATTCAATAGGAAATTTTAAGTAGTTGACAATCTCAAGTGGTGGTTGTAACTTTCCAAAGCTATCAAAGTATTCCTTATAGTTGTGGTTTTTATAATATGCTACCCAATGTGTTGCCATACCATTTGAATCATCTAAATTAACAATGCCGCATTCTTGTTTGAATGGTTTTTCAGGTAAAGAATCACGCATGAAAACACCCCTAAAATGTTTGAGATGTCTTCCATATTTATTCAAATCCAAATCTGTTAATGGGCGATTGGGAAGGTTATCTAATAGTTTTTTGGAGCTGGACTATAATAGAGACCATATCCAGTTTTATATGGTTTGAGGTACAACCCTTTACCCATTGCAATTGATTCCATATATCTATTATGACGGTTAGCTTCAGCCAATTGTTCTTTTCCATTTTTGATAGCATTTACTGCTTTGACAATAGCGGATCCTCCACTTGCCAAACCGCCAAGCGCTGACAATGCTGTTAGTACGGGAATAAGTGGAAGAAATCCTCCAATTTTCGGTACAGGTATAACTCTCGGTATTATAATGTCTGCTCGCTTTTTCCCTTTAAAATTTGAATGAATAGCCTTTTTTGCTATTTTAACAGCATCATTTATATCAAGGGGTTTCTGTTCTTTCAATTGTTTTAAAGTTTTTCTCACAGTAGCTGTGAATAATTTCTTATTACACTTATTCATTTTTCCTTTTCTTTTCTTATGTCTCTGCTCCTTCAAACCTAATCCAAATTTCACTTTAGTTTTCATAGCGTTTGTCACAAACAACGCGTTAGCACGTTCTTTAATATCACTATCTTTAGATTTAACTCGTTGCCAGGCTTTTTCAGCTAATATTTGATCTGCTTGATGTCTTGTGTCTATATCTTTTGATTGTGAATATGCAATATCGTGCTCTCTACAAGCTGCGTCTAATAAATTTATACCCTTATCTCCTCTTGCTAAACGTTTTTCAAGTTTTGTACCAGGTCCACAAAACTGATAACCAGGTAGATGTAATTCAACAGGTACTTTATTTATTAAGTTGTTTACAAATCCTCTTCTCATCTTACACTGGCTGAGGTTTTGTTTTGACCCTAGATTATAACAAATTTTTTTCGTTACTTTTATACCTCTTCGCAAAAATAGCTGAAATCAAGACGATCTCCTATATATACAGCAATTTATATGATTTCAGTATGTTAATTTTTTGATATTGATTTTGATCTGCTTTGTATCTGATCACGATCTACTTTACATCTGATCACGATCTGCTTTGTATCTGCTCACGCTCTACTTTATATCTGATAACGATCTACTTTTTTGGTTTTATCTATTTTATTTTAATTTTTTTTTATTTATTTTTTTTTGACATTACCATGTTTTAGGTATACATGTTCTACCTCAATGTTTAAATTGTTTATTTGATCAGCTAGATCATCATGTATTTGTGTTATATGTTTTTCGATTACGATATTTTTGTTTTTTATGGTTATATTTATTAAAACCTTCTCCAAATTTATTAATATAAGACATTTCTTTCACTCTTCTAATAAATTATGTTAGCTTCTTTAAGTTCTTCGATAATAGAGATTATTTCGTTTTGATGATTGTTGTGACCAGAACCTTCCGATGAAAGAAGTAAACGTAGTCTGTCAACTAGTTCATTAGGATCATCCCAATGTATGTAATTTGATCTCAGATTATTTTGTAATTTTAGCATTAAACCACTGCCTTTTGTTAAAATGTTTGTTGTTGTTTCGAATAAACGTTTAATTATTCGTATATATTTGAAGGCTCGTGTTCCTTTCACTTGTTCATTAGGTTCATAACGACGTTTATGTGCATTGGTATTAATTAAAATCTCTTTATATTTTTTCAAATCATTTTTAGAATAATGGAGAGGTTTTTTATGAAATACTAGTTCAAATAATCCAGGCGTCATTTTCAATTTCATATTCCCTATCTGCATAGTATTATCTCTATTAAATATTAATTTTTCCTTGCCATATCTCCAACTACCGTCTACATCTTGATTAAAACCATAAATTTTATCCAATTGCTTATTATTAATAAGTGTTTGTATATTTTCAAATAATGGAGAGCTTTTCGGCAGCTTTAAACATTGTTTTCTTTCCAAGTTCTTGATACATGTACTTGATACAGGTCTATTATGGTCATAGTTTTTTTCACCATCATTATCATCAGTTGAAATATTTTCATACTGAAAATCGTTATTATCACCGTTTACATCATCATAATCATCGTCATCATCAATAGTGTTGTCTATATCTTTATGCTTATCTTCAAGTTTTCCGATGATTTCATTACCACCATTTACGTCATAATAATCATCATCATCATCAATAGTGTTGTCTGTATCCGTATGCTTATCTTCGAGTTTTCCAATGATTTCATTATCACCATTTACGTCATAATAATCTTCGTCATCATCCATAGTGTTGTCTACATCCTTATGCTTATATTCAAGTTTTGGGATGTTTTCATTATCATCATTTACATCATCATGATCATCGTCATCATTAATAGTGTTGTCTATATCCTTATATTTATCTTTAAGTTTTCCAATGTATTTTTTTAAGTGGTTTTGTTATTGGTTGAAAGGTATCTTCTAATAAATTAACTCTATCTATTTGATTCAGTTTAATATTTTTTAACTTTTCTTTAGAACAGCCCTTTGTCTTTACAAGATCTTCCAACACTTTATTATGGTAATTTTTAGACATTATAATATTTTTTTTTTTATTGAATTTGATCTGGTATGATCTGCTCGCTATCTGATTATGATCTGCTTTGTATCTGATTACGATCTGCTTTATATCTGATCACGATCTGCTTGCTATCTGGTCACGATCTGATTTATACCTGATCACGATCTGCTTGATGGCTTGTGTCTATATCCATTGATTTTGAGTACGCTATATCGTGCTTTCTACAATCTACATCCAATAAATTATTCCTTTATTTCCTTTATTCTTGCTATTCGTTTTGAAGTTTTGTATCAGGTCCACAAAACTGATAAACAGGTGGATGTAATTCAACATATAATTTGTTTATTAAGTTGTCTACAAATCTTCTTCCAATCTTACACTGATTAGGTGTTTTTCTTTTGACTGTAGTTTATAACCATTCTTTTTTTCATTACTTTCATACCTCTTCGCATGAAAGACTACACTAGCTATACTAGCAAGCTATACAATCTGTACTAGCTATACTAGCAAGCTGTACAATCTGTACTAGCTATACTAGCAAGCTGTACTAGCTATACTAGCAAGCTGTACAATCTGTACTAGCTATACTAGCAAGCTGTACAATCTGTACTAGCTATACTAGCAAGCTGTACTAGCTATACTAGCAAGCTATACAATCTGTACTATCTATACTAGCAAGCTGTACAATCTGTACTAGCTATACTAGCAAGCTGTACTAGCTATACTAGCAAGCTGTACAATCTGTACTACCTATACTAGCAAGCTGTACAATCTGTACTAGCTATACTAGCAAGCTGTCCTAGCTATACTAGCAAGCTATACAATCTGTACTAGCTATACTAGCAAGCTGTACAATCTGTACTAGCTATACTAGCAAGCTGTACTAGCTATACTAGCAAGCTATACAATCTGTACTAGCTATACTAGCAAGCTGTACTAGCTATACTAGCAAGCTATACAATCTGTACTAGCTATACTAGCAAGCTGTAGTAGCTATATCAGCTATACCAGCTATACCAGCTATACCAGCTATACCAGCTATACCAGCTATACCTGCTATACCAGCTA
Source organism: Sarcophaga subvicina (assembly GCA_936449025.2). Classification (NCBI taxonomy): domain Eukaryota; kingdom Metazoa; phylum Arthropoda; class Insecta; order Diptera; family Sarcophagidae; genus Sarcophaga; species Sarcophaga subvicina. The sequence continues at coordinate 29,707,351 of OW388083.2, forward strand.
TACCAGCTATACCTGCTATACCAGCTATACCAGCTATACCTGCTATACCAGCTATACCAGCTATACCAGCTATACCAGCTATACTATAGCTATACTATAGCTGGTATAGCTGGTATAGCTATACTATAGCTATACTATAGCTGGTATAGCTGGTATAGCTGGTATAGCTGGTATAGCTGATATAGCTACTACAGCTTGCTAGTATAGCTAGTACAGATTGTATAGCTTGCTAGTATAGCTAGTACAGCTTGCTAGTATAGCTAGTACAGATTGTATAGCTTGCTAGTATAGCTAGTACAGATTGTATAGCTTGCTAGTATAGCTAGTACAGCTTGCTAGTATAGCTAGTACAGATTGTATAGCTTGCTAGTATAGCTAGTACAGCTTGCTAGTATAGCTAGTACAGATTGTACAGCTTGCTAGTATAGCTAGTACAGATTGTATAGCTTGCTAGTATAGCTAGGACAGCTTGCTAGTATAGCTAGTACAGATTGTACAGCTTGCTAGTATAGGTAGTACAGATTGTACAGCTTGCTAGTATAGCTAGTACAGCTTGCTAGTATAGCTAGTACAGATTGTACAGCTTGCTAGTATAGATAGTACAGATTGTATAGCTTGCTAGTATAGCTAGTACAGCTTGCTAGTATAGCTAGTACAGATTGTACAGCTTGCTAGTATAGCTAGTACAGATTGTATAGCTTGCTAGTATAGCTAGGACAGCTTGCTACTATAGCTAGTACAGATTGTACAGCTTGCTAGTATAGGTAGTACAGATTGTACAGCTTGCTAGTATAGCTAGTACAGCTTGCTAGTATAGCTAGTACAGATTGTACAGCTTGCTAGTATAGATAGTACAGATTGTATAGCTTGCTAGTATAGCTAGTACAGCTTGCTAGTATAGCTAGTACAGATTGTACAGCTTGCTAGTATAGCTAGTACAGATTGTATAGCTTGCTAGTATAGCTAGTACAGCTTGCTAGTATAGCTAGTACAGATTGTACAGCTTGCTAGTATAGCTAGTACAGATTGTACAGCTTGCTAGTATAGCTAGTACAGCTTGCTAGTATAGCTAGTACAGATTGTACAGCTTGCTAGTATAGCTAGTACAGATTGTATAGCTTGCTAGTATAGCTAGTGTAGTCTTTCATGCGAAGAGGTATGAAAGTAATGAAAAAAAGAATGGTTATAAACTACAGTCAAAAGAAAAACACCTAATCAGTGTAAGATTGGAAGAAGATTTGTAGACAACTTAATAAACAAATTATATGTTGAATTACATCCACCTGTTTATCAGTTTTGTGGACCTGATACAAAACTTCAAAACGAATAGCAAGAATAAAGGAAATAAAGGAATAATTTATTGGATGTAGATTGTAGAAAGCACGATATAGCGTACTCAAAATCAATGGATATAGACACAAGCCATCAAGCAGATCGTGATCAGGTATAAATCAGATCGTGACCAGATAGCAAGCAGATCGTGATCAGATATAAAGCAGATCGTAATCAGATACAAAGCAGATCATAATCAGATAGCGAGCAGATCATAACCAGATCAAATTCAATAAAAAAAAAAAATTATTATAATGTCTAAAAATTACCATAATAAAGTGTTGGAAGATCTTGTAAAGACAAGGGCTGTTCTAAAGAAAAAGTTAAAAAATATTAAACTGAATCAAATAGATAGAGTTAATTTATTAGAAGATACCTTTCAACCAATAACAAAACCACTTAAAAAAATCATTGGAAAACTTAAAGATAAATATAAGGATATAGACAACACTATTAATGATGACGATGATCATGATGATGTAAATGATGATAATGAAAACATCCCAAAACTTGAATATAAGCATAAGGATGTAGACAACACTATGGATGATGACGAAGATTATTATGACGTAAATGGTGATAATGAAATCATTGGAAAACTCGAAGATAAGCATACGGATACAGACAACACTATTGATGATGATGATGATTATTATGACGTAAATGGTGGTAATGAAATCATCGGAAAACTTGAAGATAAGCATAAAGATATAGACAACACTATTGATGATGACGATGATTATGATGATGTAAACGGTGATAATAACGATTTTCAGTATGAAAATATTTCAACTGATGATAATGATGGTGAAAAAAACTATGACCATAATAGACCTGTATCAAGTACATGTATCAAGAACTTGGAAAGAAAACAATGTTTAAAGCTGCCGAAAAGCTCTCCATTATTTGAAAATATACAAACACTTATTAATAATAAGCAATTGGATAAAATTTATGGTTTTAATCAAGATGTAGACGGTAGTTGGAGATATGGCAAGGAAAAATTAATATTTAATAGAGATAATACTATGCAGATAGGGAATATGAAATTGAAAATGACGCCTGGATTATTTGAACTAGTATTTCATAAAAAACCTCTCCATTATTCTAAAAATGATTTGAAAAAATATAAAGAGATTTTAATTAATACCAATGCACATAAACGTCGCTATGAACCTAATGAACAAGTGAAAGGAACACGAGCCTTCAAATATATACGAATAATTAAACGTTTATTCGAAACAACAACAAACATTTTAACAAAAGGCAGTGGTTTAATGCTAAAATTACAAAATAATCTGAGATCAAATTACATATATTGGGATGATCCTAATGAACTAGTTGACAGACTACGTTTACTTCTTTCATCGGAAGGTTCTGGTCACAACAATCATCAAAACGAAATAATCTCTATTATCGAAGAACTTAAAGAAGCTAACATCATTTATTAGAAGAGTGAAAGAAATGTCTTATATTAATAAATTTGGAGAAGGTTTTAATAAATATAACCATAAAAACAAAAATATCGTAATCGAAAAACATATAACACAAATACATGATGATCTAGCTGATCAAATAAACAATTTAAACATTGAGGTAGAACATGTATACCTAAAACATGGTAATGTCAAAAAAAAATAAAAAAAATTAAAATAAAATAGACAAAACCAAAAAAGTAGATCGTTATCAGATATAAAATAGATCATGAGCAGATACAAAGCAGATCGTGATCAGATGTAAAGTAGATTGTGATCAGATACAAAGCAGATCAAAATCAATATCAAAAAATTAACATACTGAAATCATATAAATTGCTGTATATATAGGAGATCGTCTTGATTTCAGTTATTTTTGCGAAGAGGTATAAAAGTATGGAAAAAAAAATTTGTTATAATCTACAGTCAAAACAAAACCTCAGCCAGTGTAAGATGAGAAGAGGATTTGTAAACAACTTAATAAATAAAGTACCTGTTGAATTACATCTACCTGGTTATCAGTTTTGTGGACCTGGTACAAAACTTGAAAAACGTTTAGCAAGAGGAGATAAGGGTATAAATTTATTAGACGCAGCTTGTAGAGAGCACGATATTGCATATTCACAATCAAAAGATATAGACACAAGACATCAAGCAGATCAAATATTTGCTGAAAAAGCCTGGCAACGAGTTAAATCTAAAGATAGTGATATTAAAGAACGTGCTAACGCGTGGTTTGTGACAAACGCTATGAAAGCTAAAGTGAAATTTGGATTAGGTTTGAAGGAGAAGAGACATAAGAAAAGAAAAGGAAAAATGAATAAGTGTAATAAGAAATTATTCACAGCTACTGTGAGAAAAACTTTAAAACAATTGAAAGAACAGAAACCCCTTGATATAAATGATGCTGTTAAAATAGCTCAAAAGGCTATTCATTCAAATTTTAAAGGGAAAAAGCGAGCAGACATTATAATACCGAGAGTTATACCTGTACCGAAAATTGGAGGATTTCTTCCACTTATTCCCGTACTAACAGCATTGTCAGCGCTTGGTGGTTTGGCAAGTGGAGGATCCGCTATTGTCAAAGCAGTAAATGCTATCAAAAATGGAAAAGAACAATTGGCTGAAGCTAACCGTCATAATAGATATATGGAATCAATTGCAATGGGTAAAGGGTTGTACCTCAAACCATATAAAACTGGATATGGTCTCTACTATAGTCCAGCTCCAAAAAACTATTAGATAACCTACCCAATCGCCCATTAACAGATTTGGATTTGAATAAATATGGAAGACATCTCAAACACTTTAGGGGTGTTTTCATGCGTGATTCTTTACCTAAAAAACCATTCAAACAAGAATGTGGCATTGTTAACTTAGATGATTCAAATGGTATGGGAACACATTGGGTAGCATATTATAAAAACCACAACTATAAGGAATACTTTGATAGCTTTGGAAACTTACAACCACCACTTGAGATTGTCAACTACTTAAAATTTCCTGTTGAATATAATTATGAACGAAAACAAAAATTTAATACATTTAATTGTGGGCACTTGTGTTTAAAATTTTTATTCAATAAATATAAATTAAAATGAAATAATTCAGAGTACATCGTCCCGCACTAACACAACCTACTATTAAATTTTTAAAGAAGGGGAACAAAAATGGTAACATCAGCTGTATTGGAAGAACTATTTATTAACAAAACATAGTAATCAGATTGATAAAGAGCATATAGATTTATTTATGAAACTTATAAATGAACTAAGAATATGTAACATTAGTAAAATAAGTAATCCATTTTTATGTATTAATATGTCATACGTTTGTATTATTGTGAAAATACTTATTCACAATCCTTCAACATTTGTCGATGTCAAACATTCTATACACAATATTTGTTAACACTTAAGTTATTTAATCTGTATAAACGTATTTTTAAATTCGAATCTGTAAAAATCTGAAAAAAAGAAATATGTAATAAAATTTTCAAAAAATAAAAAACTAATTTGTTTTAATTAATCCCTTTATTCTATAATTTCATTCATTCAAAACAGTAAAACTAAAAAAAAAAAAAAATCTAAATCCTTAAAACAAGTCTATTTATACTCTGGGGTGTTGTAGATCAATCAGTAAATTCAATTAGTGAAAACAGATATTACTTATACTTATACGTGAAAAAAAACTATACATTTCTTTCTCATCAAATTAAAGACAACCGCACAACCAACCTACCCTTTCTTATTAGTTTATATTTCTATTTCTTCTACCTGTGATCATGAGCAGTGCGTGCACACATTCATTCTGTCCGTCCAATCATTCGAAAAGCAATACAAATACAATGAACATGTACACTCATGTTTCTACTTAGGTATACGATGTTATTTATTATCCCAAAAAAAAAATTTGTTACACAGGTGTTCATCTCTTTCTTATCACATTTAAAATTAAAGATCATTCTAATTAAATATACAAAAAATAAAATAAAAAACACACAACAACTATATAGGTATAGCTCCCTTTTCTATTTTTTCAGCATTGAGTATGATAATACGTGCCAAGAATTTACTATTAAAAAACGATCATACACATTACATGTTATGCACACACTCATTCTGTTCGTCCAAACATTCGTACATAAATTTTCACATTACATGTTACAAACCTATCGACTAACCGACACTACCGACTGTAGCGTAGGCATGAGCCAAATTTTGTATGGAGTAAGTGGTCGAGAAACGCCATAAACATACTACTTACGACGGTGCAAGAAATACTTCACTTCATCTCATCTTGATACTATTTACACCATTTACATCCGAAAGAGAATGGAATACAACTCTCATGTATAGACCTGTGCCCCAAGGTCTATTTTGAGACTTCACAACCGGGTACAGGAGAGGGCGAAGTTACTCGTTAATGACGTTAGGGTATCGAACTCTATTGATTCATTGGTGCCTCGTTGCAATGTGGTTTGTGTACTATCGCTATTACAATGGATTTTGCTCGGGCGAATTAAGGGGACTTATCCCCACTAATCTGTATTCCTATTTAACACTCGATGGCGAGCACATCCGTATGTGGCCGGTGGATCGCACACTGGATTACAAACAAAATTCGTTCTTTAGTCGTACTATTCGTATGTGGAACTCCCTTTGTGCAGAGGTTGTAATTTATTGGCTTTTAAGGGATGAAAAAGGCATAAAATACCGAAATATTATCACAGGTGTTCGCAAATAACTTAAAACTAAAATACTTCACTCCTCGTTATTACTAACCTCAATTTGCAATAGTAACAATTGCAAAGCATATACAAAGCTTAAAGTGGTTTTTAATAAAATAAAGTAAAGAATGTGATGTAAATTTCTAATTACCAAAAATCGTCAAAATAAGGCTATAAATCGTCAAATCGTACTATGATATTTTTGGGACTCAAAATCATTAAATCTGGCAGCTATGCTATGGGGTCTTAAATATTACCACGGGGTTAAAATATTTCTTCAAATTAGAATAGTATGATCATAGATTACTAGAGTGGATTTTATAATTTTCATTATTGTATTAGATTTATTTGATATCCACATATTTACTATCTCTAATATTTAGTTTCTAACCCCCTTAACGAATGCAGTTGAAGAAACTGTATGTACTTTATACATATATGGATATGTTTATATAAACAAATGAAACAAACGCATACTACAACGCATACTAAAAAACCAAGTAAAGTTTCTGTTGGAAATAAAGATGATGGATATTCGAAATTATAATTTAATTTATTAAATTATTAAAATTTTTTCTTTATTGAATGAAAGTTAAAATTGGAATGAAAAAATACATTTTGGAATAAACGATTTAAAGTCATAAATTTTCTTTTACAGAAAAACTACTTTGTTTACATTTGGATTGAACAAGTATTTTTCTAACAATCTCCCACATAAACCAAATGTATACAATTACAACAATTACAATTAATATTTAAAATTCAATCTTTAAGAGCCTACACCCGTCTACATGCTTCTGCTTAGCCAACGTCTTTGTTAAAATATCAGCTGCATTGTTATCGGATGTAACATATAGTAAATCGATTTATTTTTCTTCATATTTATCTCGTACATAATGGTATCGAATATCAATATGCTTACTCTTCTTCTGTACTGTAGGATACTTCACCATAAATGCTGCAGATTGATTGTCACATAACATAGAAGTAGGTTTACTAACATATTGTAAAAATCCAAGCTCTTCCAATAACCCACGAATAAAAACTACTTCTTTAGCTCCCTGACATAAAGCTATATATTCAGCCTCCATAGTACTTAGTGCTACAACAGGTTGTTTACGAGACTCCCAAGCTACTGGACCACCCGCCATTAAAACCACATGACCAGAATAGGATTTTCCGCCGAAAGTATCGCTGCCTCAGTCTGAATCTGTAAAACACAAAATATCTTCTACTTCTGAAGAGTATGAAATTTTATCAACAGGATTCTTCTTTAGGTATCTCAACACATATTTTGCAGCTTGAAAATGTTCTTTATGTGGATGAGTATTAAATTGAGATAACTTAGAGACAACATGTATTAAATCTGGTCTAGAAATAACTGCCAAATACATTAACGCTCCAATAAAACTTTGATAGTTGTTTGTGTCTAAACTCTCACAATTTTCTGCGCATTTTTTGAGTATTGTTCCACTTGCCCAAGGTGTTGCCGCCGGTTTGCAATTCGTCATATTCCATTTTTCTAATATCTCTTCAGCGTACTTCTTCTGATGAATGGATATACTGCCCCGTGGACCATCACGACTAATTTCCATTCCAAGGTAAAATGATATCGGTCCTCTATCAATTACATCTACCGAATTATTTAAATAAATATTTGATATAACATTTTTCATTTCTAATTCACTTGAACATGCCAATAACATGTCATCAACATATATAAATTATTTCTGCTTCTTCTTAAGTATACGCAGGTATCGTGTTTACATCTCTGAAAATTCATTTCTATTAAGATTTCATTTACACGCTTGTTCCATTCACGTCCTGCTTGCTTTAATCCGTAGAGAGACTTACTTAATTAACAAACCTTGTTGGGATATTCCTTGTTTTCAAACATTTTAGGCTGAGACATATAAATCTCCTCTTCTAAATTTCAGCGCTAATATTAACCTTATAGTTGAGTGTCTTACTACCGGTGCAAAAGTTTCATAAAAATCAATACTATATTTTTGTGAGCACCCTTGAGCTACTAGACGAGCTTTATATTTTTCAATTGAACCATGTGCATTATGTTTTAATGCAAATACCCACTTGCATCCGATAATGTTTTTCCCTTCGGGCTTATCTACTAAATCCCAAGTTTTATTTCTAATTAACGATTCGAATTCAGCTTTCATAGCCTCTAGCCATTTATCAGATTTACAACTTACAATTTAAAACCTCGTTAACAGTTTTGGGACTATCAATGACTGAGTTTACCATTTGCGTTCCATTTTCTGTACAACAAATTTTTCGTGGTCTTCCTTTAGCTCCTGTTCTTATCAGTCTAGGCCTGCCACGTTTCCTTTTATTTCCCGCACTTAAAATTTCTTCTCTTTCTGAAACACTAGTTTCTTCACTAATCTCCATGTCCTCTTCCTTATCTTCTTGTTCGATTTCATTTTCTTTTAACTGCTGCTCATTAATCTCACTATTTTCTTGATGTTTGTCATCAGATATATCTTGATTTTTATTTCCAAAACTTTCAAAAATTTCATTTTTACTTACGTCATTTATTTCGTTTTGCGAATTAACTTTTTCGAAAGACCTTTCGAAGAATAATACATCCCGAGCAATATAAATTTGCCTTGTATTCGTATTGTATAAACGATATGCTTTTGTGTACAATTGATAACCAACGAATTTCATTTTTATACCTTTTGGCAAAAACTTTCCACCTTTGGATTTCGGCCCCTTTTTAAGTACCACGGCGTCACAACCAAAAGTTTTTAAATGTGATACTGACGGCTTTTTTCCACACCATCTTTCATACGGGGTAACACCCCCTAGAACCTTCGTAGGAACACGATTCCTTAAATATGTGGCTGTATTTATGGCTTCTCCCCATAAACTTTGTGGTAAACCAGAAGAATTTAACAAACACCTTCCCATCTCAACTAGAGTTCTATTTACGCGTTCTGATACTCCGTTTTGTTGTGGTGAATAAGCGACAGTAGTTTGATGAACAATTCCTTTTTCCGAACAATATTGTTGAAACTTTGAGTTAATAAATTCTTTACCGTTGTCACTTCGAATAATTTTTATTTGACGGCCTGTCTGCTTCTCCACGAGACCAGCAAAGTTTACAAATGCATCGCTTTTTTGTTTAAGAAAATATGTGAAAATATATCGCGAATAGTCGTCGATAAACGTGATGAAATATGAAGATCCTCCCACAGACTTGACACCTAGGATACTTCTTATGATGATTAAGAAAACGAATTATTCTAATACTTTCAATTTCAGCAATTTCCCGAAAACTTTTGAAATCATTACCTATTTAAACAATCAGCTTTTTGACGTCAATACCAATTTTTGGTAATTTTTGTTATTTACAATCAGTTTGATGATAATTTTTATGACCCACGAAACCAAAAAACTATTAATAATGTCGAATTTTTAGATTTGGCGAAAACAAATCAAATTTCAAAAATAATCTTTTCTCTGTCTATGCTGTAAAGACACTTTTTTGTTTTAAGAGTTTTTGACATAAAAAATAAGTTATACTTTTAAACAAAATTTTTGTGTCTAATTGATCTTTTATTCAAATCTGGCAAAAGGGCTTTGAAATATCGTGAAAATTGCCTCCGCCTGCTCGATGCATGGACGTATTTATTTATCAATTAATTACAATACAATTACAAATTATATTCTAATTATATATGTACGAGCTAAGTAACCTTGACCATATGCTCGGTGTAGTGTCACAGACCACAGTCTCTGGTGGGAATCGAACCCACGACCCTCATGCTAATAATCTAGCACACTACCCACTAGACTACCAGGGCACCCACCGCTATTTTATTTTTATATATTTATCAAATGCATCGCTTTATTGTTTAAGAAAATATGTGAAAATATATCGCGAATAGTCGTCGATAAACGTGATGAAATATGAAGATCTTCCCACAGACTTGACACCTATCGGTCCGCACAAATCTGTATGAATCAGTTCCAGGACATCACTCGTTTGCACGTTTGAATAACTTTTATATGGTCTTGCACTTATCTTGTTTTCTGCACAAGTAAAACAATCTATAGACGTGACCATTTTTATATCAAGTCCTTTCACCATTTTTCTGTTGGCCAATTTATTTAAATCATTCACATTGATGTGACCCAATCTTTGATGCCACTTTTTGATAGTATTTTCATCAATTACGCCATTCACAACTTCAAAATTTTTAATTTTTTCCAAATTTACAATAAACATACCTTCCACCAGGTCAGCCGTTAAAATATGTATATTTTTCTTGCTTTTTACAGTTGCTTTATTCATAGCAAAATGGACTACATGACCAGCTTTAATAACTTTGTTTATTGATAGAAAATTCGAATGTAATTGGGGTACATACCACACATTGTGTAATGTGAGAGAACAAAAATTTGTTTTTAGTCTTATCTTTCCATAGCCTTGTTCATAAATTACTTCGCCAGGTGCCAAAATTATTTGTCTTGTTGATTCTTTAAAATTTTCAAAATATTCTTTATTATTTACCATATGAGTTGATGCACCACTATCTAATATCCATAAATCTTTTAAATACAATTTATTTTCTCTTAAGGAACATGCAAAGTTCCTCTACACTGAGATTTTATGTGGCCTTTCTTTTCACATCTAAAACATCTAATATTGTTATTATTTTTATTTGCATACGCATCTGTATCTCTCTTCTCATTTGAATAATTTCCTTTTATATTGCACATTCTTTACATCATTTCGATTATAATTACTGAAATATTGCTTCTTACCTCGTTTAAATACTTTTTTGGAATTTGCAGCAAAAACTTTTTCATTTTCATCATCATTTTTATTACTTTTTCTCATTTCTTCTTCTAAAATTTTCGAAATTAATTTTTGCTATAGCTACAACAAAACTTTCCATATCTTCCGGCAGACTGCATAATAATAAAATGGATAAAAGATCATTATGCATTTCGATTCCAATTTCCTTTAATCTATTAACTATTGAGATATATTCATTAAGTTGTGATGCAAAACCTTCATTCGAATTAAATTTATAACGTACCAATTTCTTGAATAAATTTACCTTACGTGATGCTGTGTCTACTTTGTAAATTGAATCCAACACGTTCCATGCACCTTTTGCCGTTGTACAATTTTTAATATAAATCAACTGATTTGGCTTCACATTTAACTTTATTGTTGCCAGAGCCTTTATGTCCGTTTCCGTCCATTTCCTGGGATTTTCTTTCGGACAAGCCTCAACAATAGTGTGCCACAAATCTAACGTAACAAGCAAACTTTTTACCTGAATGCTCCACGTTGCATAATTTTCTCCATTTAATTTATCGATACTTGCTACAGCAGACGACATATTCCTTGTTTTTTATCTCCGGATAAAACAATGAAAAACCCAAAACGAAACTGTCTTTCGATTATCAAAATTCCTGCCGGTAATTAAATCCTTTATTTGTTTCTTCGTTTTATACGCTTCCTGGGCCCATAACCTTTGTTGGATAAATTCCTATGAGCGTGCAGTGGTAAAAGCTCAAAGATTAAATAAAGATGATGGATATTCGAAATTATAATTTAATTTATTAAATTATTAAAATTTATACTTTATTGAATGAAAGTTAAAATTGGAATGAAAAAATACATTTTGGAACAAACGATTTTAAAGTAATAAATTTTCTTTTACAGAAAAACTACTTTGTTTACATTTGGACTGAACAAGTATTTTTCTAACAGTTTCTATTCATTTCCGCACTACCCTGGCAGACGTATTTAATATCTTGTGAGTGTGTTGAGTCTTCAAGGGAATGGTAGTTGGGCAATTAATTTTTGCTATTCACTTTTCGCACCGCAAATTTATTCATGTTTTTTGTGGTACTAAGTTATTAGAAATAATAAGAAAATAACCAAATCGGATACCAGAAAAACATTCTTTTCTTTTAAGTTTAAATTAAACAAATAAAAAAAATACAAGTTTATGTACGAGTGGTTTTGTATTTAAATAAGTTTTTCTATATTTTATTAAATCTTGTTCACAAAAATCATTCTTAAATTTAAGCAGTTCATCTTTAAATTTTACATGTTGAAAATTGCAGTTGATTCTCAATGATTTTTCTCTTTTAGCATTTTCTGTGGTTTAGTTTAGTTTTTGGTTTTTGAATCGATTTAACTTAACTTGATATTAAGGGAATTAATAAATTTATTTTAAATTATACTGACTGTTTTTTCTTTCCAAAAATTTTTTAACCAATGGCTCTTAAATAATCTTGATTTAAATTAATTGTTAATATTTAATTAGCCCTTATCTTTTTAAACGTTAAATTATTTATTTACCTATTATCAGTCATAGCGCAACAAGATAATAATCTTATAAATGAAAGTGCTATTGGAGTACATCAAAGAAAAATAAGATTTAAAAAATTCAAAATGGCGGCTCCAATATGGCGGTCAAGTAAATCTGATTAATTTTTATAAACCTCGATCGCCATATTGGATCCGCCATTTTGATTTTTTAAATCTGAATGAAGATCTGTAATCAGCGACCCCAAAAACCCCTGAGTAACAATTTTCATATAAATCTGATTAATTTTTAAGGACCTCCGTAATGTGTTTCTTTTTCTCTTGCACCCCTTGACATAAACCCACCCCCTACTTTAAGGGTGAATGCAAACAATTTGGCTTTGGGCTCATTTTAAAGAGCAAAGAGCAATTGTCAATTTCTGACAATAGCGATGGTTCTAGCACGTCAGTGTTGAGCTCTTCAATGTTTCAAAAACGGCCAAAAACGTTATTTTTAGGGTTTTCAACCCCCTTTTTCTCGAAAACCTGACGTGATGGAAAACAGATTCGTGTTTAGCGCACAAAATGCCTTCGGAAACACCTGGAGCAATCTTATTTGCAAAACCCATGCAGGGCTGTGTAATCAATAAAGAATAAAAATATACAAAACAATCAAAATTTGCTAAAATCTACTTAAACGGATTGTATAACTCCTTTTTGAATTGAATTGAATTGAATTGCCTATGTTCTGAATATAATTAGGTAAAGTATTCCAAAGACTGATGGTGTGTATAAAAAACTGGCGTTGTGACAAAAGAGTCCTATATCTATGTTGGATAATTTTCATACCACGGTTGGATCTAGAAAATCTAATCCTACTAAATAAGTATGGCTGTTTTAAAGTAATAATCTTATGGAGGAGAATAAGGCATTTAATATTTAATAGATAATCAAAATTAATTCCAAATATCTGGTAAGAAAATTATTTTATATGGCCCCGACGTCCCTTAATAAATACATATCTGGTTATATTATTATAAACCAAGTTGAGTTTCCGCTTATCGTTAGTATCAGAGTTTGTGAGAATTTCAGATCCGCATAAGAGAACAGAAATCAAAAACGTTTTAGCCAGTTGCATACGGATGGTAAAGGGAGTCGAATCTATAACAGCCCATAAGTTTCCATGCATATCGTTAATTTTTCCAACGATGACATTAATGTGGTTAGACGAAGTTAGCCGACCATTGAAGATAATACCCTGATTGGATGCTGATTCAACAAAATCCCCCTGATAATAATATCTGGCACATCAAATGCTCTCTTAGTTAGGGAGAGCAATAAAAATTTAGATTTAAAGGATTTAAAGATTAAAGGATTTTTTGCTAAAGTTTTTTCCGCTCAAATCAACTTGACATAGAAACCTTTTGAAAATAATTTATGCGACCAAGACCATTCGTTTTTAATTTTATATGTATTTATTTTATATGTGGGATTAAAGATTTAGGAAGCAAAACATTTAATAAAAGTGCAAAATAAAATCATTACAGTAAAAATACTTTTTAAGTACATCTGTATTTAAAAACGTAGTTTAATAGGTTATTTTACTTTTATAAAGTGCTCGTTTAATGTTTATACACCAAATGCTGAAGAATTTCTTTCATATCTTTAAAATATTTTAAAATTGTATCGTCATGTCTTAGTATTTATTTATTTATTCATTGTTTGGTTTCCTGCACAATTCTTACAACTATAGTGTGTTAATATTTAAATGTTTAGGACTTTAGTCGTCGTAGTCTAGGTAATAGGTAGAGCGTTGACTTTTAGACCATGTCACCCACAAAAAACGAAATATTAAAAAAAATTTCAAAAAGTTCCTCTCAGCCGATTTCTAGCAAAAACTCTAAGGGGCATTATTACAACTTGCCGTTAAAGTTGGGTTTAGTTAAAGGTAAGTCACCGTAGTCTAGTAGGTAGTGTGTTGGCTTATTAGACGTAAAGCCAGGGTCGAGCCCCAGGCCAGACATCAAAACAAAATACAAAAAGTACTTCTTCGGCGACATCCTAGCAGATTTTTTGCAAAAAACTCTGAGAGTAAATAAAATTGCCAGAAAAAGTTTCTCAAAATTCTGTCGTTCGGAGTCGACTTTAAACTTAAAACATGTATAAAATTAACACACACAACATAAGTGGTGTGAGAAATTAGGTCCTAATCCTGACTGAAGGGCTGTAATGACCGATTATGTATGTATGTATGTAACTTTAGCTAAAGTGAACTTTAAAGTCACCTTTAACTTATTTTCGTTATTACAGCCTAATAATAAAATAAAGTTAACTATTTTGGAGCAATGTCGATAACATTACCTAAATAAAACAAGTTTTTTTAAAACGCAGTGGCAACGACGAGCCTCTTTTTTTGTTGCTATCGCTCATTTTGTTTATATTTGAGGTTGCCATATTGAAAATAATATACAATATGACAAGTTCAAACATAAACTTAACTTTAACAGTTACCAGTAGGATGATCTTCCCTTTAACTTAACGCTCACTTCAACCTTATTGTCCATCTATAATAATAAAAAACAATTTATCTGCCCATTACAATCCTCCATTTAGTTAACGGTAAGTTGTAATAATGGGCCTAATAAGATTTAGTAAAATTTCAATGAAAAGTCTCTTAAAAATCTGTCGTTCGGTGTAATATTAACAGACATGTGAGAAATTGGGTCGAAATCCTGTAATCCTGACCAATGTGTATGTATTACACTAAGATCATTACTTCCATACCTGTCAAAAGCTTAACAAAAAAAATACGCGTTCGCTTTTAATTCCCCCAGGAATAGATCGAGCAGAAATGAAGGATACTTCTTATGATGATTAAGAAAACGAATTATTCTAATACTTTCAATTTCAGCAATTTCCCGAAAACTTTTGAAATCATTACCTATTTAAACAATCAGCTTTTTGACGTCAACACCAATTTTTGGTAATTTTTGTTATTTACAATCAGTTTGATGATAATTTTTATGACCCACGAAACCAAAAAACTATTAATAATGTCGAATTTTTAGATTTGGCGAAAACAAATCAAATTTCAAAAATAATCTTTTCTCTGTGTATGCTGTAAAGACACTTTTTTGTTTTAAGAGTTTTTGACATAAAAAATAAGTTATACTTTTAAACAAAATTTTTGTGTCTAATTGAGCTTTTATTCAAATCTGGCAAAAGGGCTTTGAAATATCGTGAAAATTGCCTCCGCCTGCTCAATGCATGGACGTATTTATTTATCAATTAATTACAATACAATTACAAATTATATTCTAATTATATATGTACGAGCTAAGTAACCTTGACCATATGCTCGGTGTAGTGTCACAGACCAGAGTCTCTGGTGGGAATCGAACCCACGACCCTCATGCTAATAATCTAGCACACTACCCACTAGACTACCAGGGCACCCACCGCTATTTTATTTTTATCTCCATCCCTACGGTATTGCATATCATAGCATAGTACAGTATACGTTTGGAAACCAACTTAAGTCATTATTTCGTTATTTAATGTCTTTTTTTAAATGAACACATTTCTGTTCATACATTTTTATACATCAAAGAGCTAATAGTTTCTCTAGCTGGAAGTTCTTGTAGGCCATAAAATGCTTTGTAAGAGTACCCATACATTTTAATAAGCAAAGAAAGAAGCGTGAATAGGTTGCTTTCGTATGAAATTTGACAGGTTTAGATATCAGCCACCCTATTAAGCACTGATGCATCAGCCTTCAGAGTATTCGAGAGAAAAGTCCTACGTAAGATCTTCGGTCCAGTGCGAGTTGGCGATGATTACCGCATCCGATCCAACAGTTAACTGTATGGGCCCCGCTAAATTTTGATGTCGAAGATGCACCATGTTCGGGAAGGCGGGTTGAAACTGATAAAGACGCGACAAAGGCATTGGTTGATGCGAACCGGCGAATAACAACACGTGAGATCGGATTAACGTTAAATTTATCAAATTCAACAGTTTATGATCACTTGATTGATATTATACGAAAACTATCTTTCATTTCCACAAAAAAAAAGGACAACCGAACAACCCAATTTATCGTTCAGCAGTAGAATACTGTTATGGGAAATTAGTTCTGCTTTTCCAATAGAAAAATTCAAAGATACAAAAACATAATTTACGTATGATTACAGCTTCGTCATGGTACGTTAAATTCTCATAAATTAACAATGATAAATGTTCTGGGAAATACTTGAGAAACATTATATTAAAACGGTAACTTTTTATACTACTGAGAAGTACTTGAACTACTAAAATAAATATAACCAACGACAAAGAGTGAATTTATTCTGTAGAAATAGTACAAATTTGTTTTGTTTTTTGGATACAAGATTTAATAATTTATTGTTGTTAGTCCAATACTTCAATCAATAAATAAATGATGAAATAAAAAATACATTCAGTAAATCAAAATAGTTACAAGAATAATAATAAAATCAATTGCAAAATAATTTTCAACTTTTATTTAGAAAACCGACAACGATTATTTGCTTGGTAAAGTTTTATAAGTGTATTGTAGATTTTAAGTACGTCTACTTAAAAACCAACAACAAATTGACCTTTTATTTAGTGATATTTTAATTCTTTTAAATGTTTATACATAGTAGTATTATATTCCTCTATACCCCCACTTTTTTCCTCTCTTTTCGATTGCATTTCTTTAAAATTTTAATTAAAATTTTAAAATCACATAGTACACGTTAGGTAAAGCCAATATTCTATTCGAAGCATGTTTTTCATATTTTTTTATTTTTACTAAAAACTGTATCAACACATTTCACATGATTTTCACGTTAAATGTTTTATTTGTTCTAATTAAAATTATACAATTTACGTTAAACACGTGTCATTTATTAATTTATTGAATTGAAAAACAAAATAAATTTATGAATGCACCATTAGTATTGATGTGGTAGTACAGCCACTTCCAATGAAAAAATGTGTTCCAGCCAATTTATTAATTTTGAATAACAAGTCTTAACAAATTACCGTTACAAGTCTTAACAAATCAGACACGTGATTTTTCTTTTATTTATTTATTTACTTTTTTTGTGACGGCATGGTTTCTTTGTATCGCTTCTAGAGAAAGAAGTAGGCTGTTAAGCACATTTTTACCTACATATCCTTAAGGCAAAATGAAGTGAAACAGAGCGTGTAAAAACGCCTTTACAAAGTCACAGCAGACGATCTATGTTTGTTGCTCTTGTTTGTGGCTACAAGAATACCGACATACATATATGTATGTATACATATATATACTGAAAATAAAAATATTAAATAATTTTCGATTCATTGAGATTTAACTGAATATCCAAATTTGAACGCAAAAGTTACGCGCCTAGCACAACACCGCCGCTAAATACATATCCATAACAATGTGTCAAATGGTGGTACGTGCAAGTTAAGACGTAACTATAACAATTTCTTGTTATAATTATCCCCACCCTTATTTCTTTATTCTTCTTTAATCATTTATTTTTACTCTCTTTATTCTCTCTCAAAATTATTATTAATAATTACATATTTCTGTTTTATCTCTGTAACTTTATTTGACCTCTGTTCTTATTTTTATCGTTCTATTTCTGTATTCCTATTCTTTAAAAAGCTTTTAGATTTTAGTTTTAAGTCAGTCACGTCTAGAGACTTCATAAGCGATCCTCATAGTTGGAAAGCGTAGTTAAATTAAATTAAATAAATAAGTTTTTATCCTAATTCTAAATACAACTTAAATTAATAATTTAATAAATAAATTAAATTAAATAAATATGTTAATGTGAAGAATAAACTGTTAAATAAATTAAATAAATTACACATTTGTGTTTTAATTAGCACGGTATCCCTAAAATAATTAAAAAACCCATAGAGGTTTAATTGGCGCCCGAGCAGGGACCGTGCTTTCTAAAGTCCATACAATAAATTTATTTTAAATTTGTGAAAAAATAAATTTGGTTAAAAACCAAAGTGATTAAAACAACATTAAGATACATTGTTTTTTTCTTTGTCAATAAATAAGCAATAACGGCAAGAATTTAAAATATCAAAAAAATAAAAACAATATAAAAAAATTTTTTTAAAATTAAAAAAAGGAAAGATAAAAAAAATTCTTTTGAAGCTCACCGAAATTGATTACCCGAAAAAGTAAAATCATATGATCAAATAGAGGTCATAAGAATGATCAAATAGAGGTCATAAGTACTATCAAATAGAGGACATTAAAATGAGCAAATAGAGGTCATAAATATTGGTAAGCAAAACTCTCCAACAAATCAACAAACAAAACAAACAAAGTTATAGACTCAGTGCAATAAAGAAATCAAAAATTGTCAAAAGAGCAAAATTCTCCAATAAAGCAGCAAAAATCCGTATGCCGAAAATAATTGTAGACGAAGTGTAAGAAAGAAAGCAGAAGTTGTTAAAAGAGACAATTCTATAGGCATAACACAATACAACAATAACAAATTTCTTTTAATTAGTGCGATTGGTTGAAGCTGAAAAATCATAATAATAATAACAAGAAGCAAATTAATTGAGAGAGAGAGAGCATTAAGTAATAAGTACTAAATGTTAAAATAAGTCGCTGCGTTTCATCACTGTTAACACACAACATATCGCTGATTGGGAGATGCTAAGGAATTTTAGTACTAAAAGTTAAAAGCTGAGTAACAACAAATAAGTTAAGTATTAAGTATTTTATAATTATTTTTTTTGAATAACCAATATTGAAAAAAAGGTGTAACCAACGAGAGTACGCAATACTTTTTTTAGTTCATCTGAAAATATGTAAATTCTGAAAAAAATCTTTCTGTTGTACTAAAAAATTTATAATTCAATTTTTTTACCTCTAATTTTTTCTTCTTGTTCTTTATATGCGAAACATTTTTATTAATATTAAAAAAATTGTCGATTTAAGAAAAAAAAATGACCAATAATTAAAACAATTTTTTTTTTGGAAATAACATTTTATGAGTGTAAATGAATTAATTTTGAGCTTTGAACGTTTAAGTATAGATTCTTCTATTGAAAAATTGAAAATGGACAGTGAAGCAGTTCAGGCATTGTTGGCAACGGCTATTTCCCATGCCACTGAGCAAACTCGACAAGTTTTTCAGAGTAGTATTGACGAATTAACTAAAAGATTATCGTTTTTGGAAACACCACATCGTGTGGAAGAATATAAACCAATTGAAATAATTCCGGGCATAGTTTGTAATGAATCCCTTGATATTGTTAAATCAATACCTGAGTTTGATGGAAATTCAGCGAGATATGTTTCTTGGCGTCAGGCTGCCGTGACGGCCCATAGATAATATGAAGGCTATGAGGGTAGTTCGAAGTATTACCAGGCTGTTGCAATTATAAGAAACAAGATAGTGGGTGCTGCTGACACCGTTTTAAGTTCGTATAACACTGTCCTTAACTTTAAGGCTATACTGGCTAGACTAGATTTTTCGTACGGCGATAAAAAGAGTATTTTTACGTTAGAACAGGAACTGTTGACGCTTAGGCAAGGCTCCAGTACTATTACACATTTTTATGATGAGGTCGAGCAGAAGTTGACTGCAATACTGAATAAGGTTTTAATGTCTAATGAGGGAAATCAAGAATTAATAGAATCTCTTAGTCGAAAGTATAGGGAAAATGCTCTTCGCGTTTTCATTTCTGGTTTGCGCAGACCTATGTGTGACATTTTATTTTCCAGTAGGCCAATTGACTTGCCTTCTGCTCTCGCTTTGGCCCAGGAGTTGGAAGCTAACAGTTCTCGTTACAATTTCGCTACAACATTTTGGAACAACAGTAGAGGAACTACGTTTAATAACTCACCACACTACCAAGCTGTAGGTCCCAGTTCTTCACGAGAAATGCAATATCGGCATCAAGGTGTCGTACAGAATAATCCAATTAATGCTTCTGGATACGGAACCCACAACGTTAACAATTCCATTCTAACAGATATAGTAACCGATTTCCTCAAGTTTCACATAATCGTTCGACACAGTATCAACCTATGGAGGTTGACTCAAGTACTCGTACAAACTTTCAACAAAAAAAACTATAGTCAATATAACACGCACAATTTTCAACAGCCAATTGCTCCAAAAAGACCCAATGAATCCTCTCGTCAAAATCAGAATAAATTTCAAAGAATAAACCACTTTAGGCAACAGCAAAATTTCGAAGAACCGAGGTCCGAATGTTCTTTTAACCGTGATTTGTATTGCGTAGAAAACGATTACCAAAATTCGGCTGATAACTTATCACGTGGTGATCATTTTGAACATCATATTGAGGAGGAAGTGAATTTTTTAGATATGGGTCCCTCCTCTCTTACATCGAAAGGACAATAGGGGGAAGGACGTTAAAATTGTTAATAGACACTGGTACTTCGAAAAATTATATGAAAAATTTAGAGGGTTTGAAGGGTATTAAACCAGTGGAAAAACCTTTTACTATTAAGTCGCTTCATGGAAATTCTAAAATAGCTTCAAAATGCCTGGTTAATTTACTGAATTGCACATCGTGGTTTTTTATATTGCCCGAACTTTCTACATTTGACGGTATAATCGGTTTAGATTTCCTTAAACAAATTAATGCCAAAATTGATTGCGATCGAGGACTATTGTATCATAAAAATGGTAAGGAAAAACTTCTATTTCACTTTTGTCGCGATGTTAATAAAATTGTCATTGATCCCGCGGATTGTAATATCCCACGGCCTATTTTTGAGAAGCTGATGATTATTTTAGACAAACACAAATCTGTTTTTGCTGACCCAAATGAAGCCTTACCATTTCACACCGATGTAACCGCCACAATCCCTACTGAAAATAACGAACCTATTTATTCCAAATCTTATCCATATCCGTTGGCACTTACTGAATTCGTTAACTGTGAAATAGAAAATTTGTTGGACAATGGAATCATAAGACCATCTAGATCATCATATAATAATCCTATATGGATCGTAGATAAAAAGGTCTTGATGTAGCTGGAAGGCGGAAAAAAAGGCTTGTAATAGACTTTAGGAAGCTAAATTCTAAAACCACAAGCGAGCGTTATCCGATCCCCGATCCTACTGTTATTTTGTCGAATTTAGGAAGCGGATGTTTTTTTACAACATTGGATCTTAAGTCCGGATTCCACCAAATTAACTTGGCCGAGGCTGACAGGAAGAAAACAGCTTTTAGCATTAATAATGGCAAATTTGAATTTTGTAGGCTTCCGTTCGGACTGAAAAACGCACCTGGTTTCTTCCAAAAGGTAATTGATGATGTTTTACGAGATGAAATTGGTAAAAGTTGTCACGTCTATATCGATGACATCATCCTTTTCTCTCCCAACGCTGAAAAACACCTACAAGATATAGATAACATTTTAAGGAAACTTTTTTCGGCAAATATGCGTGTGTCTTGTGAAAAATCGAAATTTTTTCAAAGTTCTGTGGAATACTTAGGTTTTACTGTGTGCAAAAATGGAATAAAAACATGTCCAGAAAAGGTGAAGAGTATTTTAGATTTTCAAATTCCTCAGACAATTAGAGGCCTCCGATCATTCTTGGGATTGGCTGGCTACTATCGCCGGTTTATAAGAAATTATGCTGAAATCACTAAACCGCTTACGCAATACTTGCGTGGTGAAAATGGCAAAGTTAGTAGTAGGCAATCCAAGAATATAGCAGTAAATTTAAGTGAGGAAGCGCTCAGAGCATTGCAGAAAATAAAAAATATTCTGGCTTCAGAAGATGTGCTGCTGTTGCACCCTGATTACACCAAACCCTTTGAGCTCACTACTGACGCTTCTTCATCAGCAATAGGACCCGTTCTCTCCCAGTACGGTAAGCCAATCACAATGATTTCGAGAACATTGTCCCATACTGAGGAGAATTATGCCACCAACGAGCGCGAAATGTTGGCAATAGTGTGGGCTCCAAAAATTACGCAATTATTTATATGGTGCGAAAAATATAAATATTTACACCGATCATCAACCATTATCGTTTTCTATTTCGGAAAGAAATCCTAACCCAAAAATAAGACGTTGGCGAGCTTTTATTGAGGAATACTCCCCTAAGTTTTTCTACAAGCCAGGAAAAGGAAATGTTGTTGCCGATGCATTATCCCGGCAGTATGTTAACCATATAGAAAGTGAATCCAGTGACAATGACTCAATACAAGCAACGATTGGTTCGGAAGCAGAATTAGATAAAACGCAAATAGACATGCAAACTACTTCGGAAAGTTCAGAGGTTAAAAGTTCAACAATTCACAGTGAGCAATCTTCATCCGAAATTATAAGAAAAGTATCAAATCCAGTAAACTGTTTCAAAAACCAGTTAATTCTAAACAAATCAACGGAGTCTAATATATCCTCTAAAACCATTTTTAAAAACCAAACAAGGCATTTAATGAACTATGTTAATGTAAAGGATATTTTTACATTTTTGAAACGGGCCATAAATTGCAACGTAATTAACTGTCTTCATTGTGACCTTCATGTTTTAGGCTTGATTCACAATAAAGTAATTCATTCTTTCCCAGCAGTAAAGTTTGTTTATTCAGATAAATTTGTAATAGATATCCATAACCCAGATGATCAGAGTGAAATCATTACAGCCGAACATAATAGGGCTCACCGTAATGTGCGTGAAAACGCTAACCAGATTTTACAGCAATATTATTTTCCAAACATCAGGGATAAACTCAAGACGATTGCCTCAGACTGTAGGATATGCAAAGAGTCAAAATATAATAGGCACCCACGAAGAGCACTGATCGGTCAAACACCAATACCTGAGAATCCTGGGGAGATACTACACATCGATGTTTTTACAACTGACAAAACTAATTTCATAACTTGTCTTGACAAATTTTCTAAGTTTTCACTCGCCATTTTTGTTGAAACACGTTCGATTGTTGATGTTAAGGTTGCTTTATTAACTATTTTGAACATTTTTCCTAAGGCTCATACCATTGTTTGCGACAATGAGAAATCATTTAATTCGCATACCATTAAGTCTCTTCTTCTAAATCAGTTTGGTGTCCAAATCTTTCCTACTCCACCGGCGCACAGCACCAGCAACGGGCAAGTGGAGAGGCTTCACAGCACGATAGGTGAAATATCGCGATGTTTTAAATCCGAAGGGCATTGTAATGACACGAGGGAACTTGTTCTCACTGCCATTACGAGGTATAACAATACAATTCATTCGGTAACTGAAGTTAAGCCGATAGATATTTTTAATTCTATAACAGAGCAGATTAGGATAAATATAAAGAACAGGCTGCTAAGGGCTCAGAATTGTGAGCTTTCCTATCACAATAAGAATAGACAGAATAAAATTTTTAGACCAGGTGATAAAGTATTTGTTAAAGTCAACAGACGGCTAGGAAATAAATTTAGCAAATTGTATGTCGAAAAGATTGTCGAAAAAGATTTAGGCCACTCAGTTCTAATTGACAATAGACCAATTCATAAAGATAACTTAAGGTAGGATTTATTTCTGTTATTTTGATAAGTTCTCAGTTCAAAGTTGATTACATTTTTCAATTATAACAGAAAGATTTGTTTTTAGCAATATTTGTAAATATAGTTATTAAAGTTTTGTATAAAAATTGTAGTATTAAGAGAATATTTAAAGAATTTTTTTATTTTTTGTATTTAAATGTATCTATAAGTTTTTATTATTATTAAGAATATGTTAAAAATAATATGAAATAGTAAACTAAGTAAAAGCAAACAGTCGGGACGCCTGTCCTTCGAGAAGGGGGGAAGTTAAGACGTAACTATAACAATTTCTTGTTATAATTATTCCCACCCTTATTTCTTTATTCTTCTTTAATCATTTATTTTTACTCTCTTTATTCTCTCTCAAAATTATTATTAATAATTACATATTTCTGTTGTATCTCTGTAACTTTATTTGACCTCTGTTCTTCTTTTTATCGTTCTAATTCTGTATTCCTATCCTTTAAAAAGCTTTTAGATTTTAGCTTTAAGTCAGTCACGTCTAGAGACTTCATAAGCGACCCTCATAGTTGGAAAGCGGAGTTAAATTAAATTAAATAAATAAGTTTTTATCCTAATTCTAAATACAACTTAAATTAATAATTTAATAAATAAATTAAATTAAATAAATATGTTAATGTGAAGAATAAACTGTTAAATAAATTACACATTTGTGTTTTAATTAGCACGGTATCCCGAAAATAACTAAAAAACCCATAGAGGTTTAATTTGCACAAATGCTAAATGACGCATATTTTTTGTATAGCAAGAGGTAAGTAAACAAAAATAAAACCTCAAAAAACTTATATAAAACATTACATTTCCTAAGATAAGTTTTTCCTTCGAGGTATAAATAAAAAGACATGAAAAACCATAAAATATCGCAGCAATACCATGATGTTATTTAGGCCATTTTAATATTAATGGTCACGTTTTTGGTGAAAATTACAATCGAAAGATGGAATAGATTAAAAAACATATTTTCATGCCCGCACGATTTGCGAAATAATCCTTCCCTTTTTTTTATTGGATTATTGCGACATACATATGTTCATATGGTATATACAAATACACTAAAATAACGACTGTAGAATTTTAATTTTGGAACTTGAGTTTTTTTAGCGAACACAAACAATTTTTCCTTGTCTCACAAGAAATGACTTTATTAAACAGTATTTTGGACTGTGTATACTAAAAGTGTGATAGGTGCTATATCAGTGTCTTAGATGATTAATAAACGAAATAATAATACTTATAAACTGTTAACTGACTATATTGTATACATGTATGCGTCAATTTTTAAGTTAATGTTAACGTTGTAAATGTCAGGCTAAAACAGTTATGTATAAAATAAAAACTTTCCTGTAATCAAAAATATAAAGTAGGCATTGTAATAAATGTAATGTATGTGTATTTTAATTGTAGGTCGGTTTTATGTCGGTCCTGGTTTGCTTATTATTAAGGCGAGCACGCCGCTTGGTTATGGCTAATAAGCCGCAGTTTCAATAAGAATAAAAAAGATTCTTTATCAGCTAAACAGCCATTATGATAATCAATTTTATTCTAATCTCATCAATCAATTTACAGCTATTTATATTAACTTCTTAAGTATAATTTCTTTACATATTAATACTTATGACCTAATTTAGTTTTTACTTATCTTAGAGTGTGTGGTCAGCATTTTGCTACTTTGCAATTATTACATACTAAAAATTTGTATAATGCAATTTGATACCTCGTGCCGTCATAATTTGTTGGTCATTGACAGTTTTGTTTATATTATTGGGGAATTTATCAAAGGCATTCATTTCATTCATGCATACATTTAAAACAAAAAAGGAAAAGCAATATTAACGAATTCCTTGTCAAACGCATAATTGGATAGTTAAAAAAAGACACTGTTATAACACTTGGAACCAAAACGTTATGCTTTTTTTTACTACTTCCAAACGTCGAGGCATCGATTGCGCGGGATGGTCATTAAATTCCGGGGTTATGTTGTGCCCTTCTCGCCTAATTCATTGTTTCAACTGCTCCTCTGTGATTAAAGATTCAACTATAGAGAGATTCCATTATAGAGCTTACGGGCAAGTGTATCCAAAACATGTCCAATAGTGTTGAGATCAGGGGCCTGTGCCGGTGTTTGGAGTAGTTTTGAACAATTATGCATAAGCTGCAGTTTCGCAACGTTCTTCGGATCGTTGTCATGGTGGAAACAAATGTGTGCAATATATTTAACTTATTCGCACTTTGATTCACATTTTGATTTAAAATAACCAAATATTAGAATGAATCCATTTTACTGTCTATATAATGAAAATATCTTACTTCTGCATTGGGAACACATTCCCTGACCAGTACCGTCACTTTCCCACGCTTGAAAATAACCTGAGTATTGTTAGGAAAAAATTCAGTATTTTGCGTGCGCCATACGTACTGCTTTGCATGTATTCCATGTAGGTTACATTTACTCTCATATATAAGGACTTCCTGTTCAGTGCCTACATAGTACCTGCATAGGTACTCTCTATTTACCTACATGGACCAGATAAAAAGCAGTACGCTTAGACTATTTTCAAGCATGAGATAATGTCGGTACTGGTGGGGAGGTGTGATATATCTCCATTGAATTGGAAAAATTGGAATTTAAATAATCTTATATCCAGTGAAGAATGAAAAAATTTATAACGCATGGTTATTTATATATATATGTATATATGTCTTGCTTCGTTGTGGTCTAGTAGGTAGTGTGTTGGCATATTAGACGTGAGGCCTCGGTTCAAACCCCAGGTCAGGCATCTCCAACTAAAAGAAATATAGACAAATATTTCTTTGGCTATTTTCTCTCAGTAGATTTCTGGCAAAAATTCTGAGAGTAAATAAAATTGCCATGAAAAGTTTCTCAAAAATCTGTCGTTCGGAGTCGACTTTAAACTGTAGGAACCGCCACTCATGTATAAAAATTAACGCACACAACATAAGTGGTGTGAGAAACTAGGTCGTAATCCTGATTAAAGGATTGTAATGACCAGTTATGTGTGTATCTCGTGATTACGCATCTTTGTTTGAAATTAATTCAGAATTTAAGTCGACCTTTCTAAGAAAAACTAATCAGTTAACAGGTTAATTCTTCAAGATTGTCCTAAATCTACCTGTGAAAAGAAAAAACTCCATCCGTATATCTATCATAAAGGCACCCTTACACGACATCTTGGACAGCTACAGTGGCTCCAACGCATAATCGGACAAAAGTTTTAATGATATAAATGAGCTCTAAACAAAGACAAAATGTACTTTAGGTATGCTTTTTTTCGATTTTGTTTATACTTTACATACTTACTTATTTTTTACAACAATAAAAAAGTATTTTTTTAGAATAACTGTTAATTTTAAAATAAAAACAAACATAACTTAAATTTTTGCGCTCAACGAATAATCCGACAAAGAAGAGTGGGCATGGAAAAAATTACTGTTATTTTTTAAATTCCAGAAGCGAAACTACATATTTTTTGTCGTGCTGATTTTAATCACAAAAAGTGCAAAAACTTTAATTTTAATTGAAAATCGCTCAAAGTTGAAAATGGCTAAAAGTCTAATTAAATTTGGAAGGTAAAACTGTAAGAGAAATTGCCGAATTAACTGGAAAAAGCAAACCACTGTCCATGACATAATTAAAAGATTTCGTAATGAATTTAGACTGGCCAATAAAAGCAGAGAAGGCCAAGGGAAAATACTGAACGAAAGAGAAGAACGTTCGATTTTGAAAGAAATCAAACTAAATCCTTTTGAAACCGCAAAAGATCTAAAAATATCGTTGAAATCTCGCACTGGAAAAGATGTTAGTCTTAATACTGTGCGAATTACTTTGTATAAGTACAATTTTTATGGAAGAATTGCCAGAAAAAAGCCATTTCTAAGCCTCAAAAATAAAAACCCGAGACTAAAATTCGCCAAAGAATATTTATTAAAAACTGAACATTTTTTGAATCAGGTAATTTTATGGTAAATCGTCTTAAAATACATTTCCATTGAAAGTTTAAATTGTTTTAAGGTTTTGTTTAGTGATGAAAGCAAATTTAATTTGCATGGTTCAGACGTAGGCAATTTGTGTGGCGTAAACCAAACACAGAATTTAACCATCAAAATACAAAAGCTACTGTTAAGCATGGGGTAGGCTCTGTAATGGTTCGCGGATGCATGTCTAGCGCTGGAGTAGGCAATTTGCATTTATAGACGATAAAGTGGACAAATTTGTCTACATTAACATTTTGAAGCAAAATGTAAAGCAAAGTGCAGTAAGCTTACATCCGGAGTTGCAAAGCTTTGGTTGATCCATAACTGCCCGAAAGTGATTGAAACACCAGCTCAGACCTCAATGTAATTGAGCACTCTTGGGAAGATTTAGGCAGAAAAGTATATGAAAAAAATTCAAAACGTTAGTCAAGCTAAAGGAGGGTTTGTTTGAAGCTTAAATCTCTATAGAGCCCGAAGTATGCCAAAATTTAATAAAATCAATTCCCAAGCGCTTACAGGCTGTTGTTGATAACAAAGGATATGCAACAAAATATTAACTGCCTGATTTTTATACCTAAAACATTTCTACTTCGCTTTGTCCGATTATTTGTTGAGCGACAGAATTTGAGTTAAATTTGTTTTTTTCTTTAAATGTGTCCTTATCATTAGAAATGTTGCTGTTTTTCTACTTATCTCTAGATGTAAGTATATGAAGTTAAAATAAAATCGGAAAAAGACAACACATTAAGAATATTTTGTTTTTGATTATTGGACATTTATATCAATTACACTCTTGTCCGATTATGCGTTGGAGTCACTGTAGTTCAAAAGTGACTTATCACAAAATTTTCATTTTTGGTTTTATCTATAAAAAAAAAAATATCGCTGTATTTTGCTGTTGATAAAAATGGTTAAAAGTTGTTTTTTTAACTACATATTTTTAATATGATCAAAAACAGTTTTTTCTAATTTCTGTAAAAATAAATTTCGAATATTTTTGACACTGTAAATGTTAAATTTTACGTTATTAAACAGTTACATGACGTGTATGTCACTTAAAACATTGCTTGTGTAAAAGAGACACAAAAAAGTCTTTAAATTACAGCGTAATTAATTCGTATATATAACAGATCATAACAAATGCCTATGTCATGCACAAACATTTGTAGGTGCTGGATTATGTGTGCTCTAATTAGCCGGCTGAAAGAAATATTTGATGGATGTAATAAATGTTTTTAGTTATTTTAATTTTGTCCTCCTAATAACAATAAGAAAAGTAATATATTACTTTTTTAACATAAAATTAACAATATTAAGCTCTTCTTGTAATTTTGAAAAAAAAAATTGAAAACTTATTCAACTTAAGTAAAACACATACAAAAGCATGTTGTGTAAGGGTGCCTTAAGAGAACATTAAATTTTCCACAGACAAGAAAGTATTTCTGAAGAAAATAATTCTGTAATGCACAGAAAATTTATGCATTTCAGTGATAATAACTCAGTTCTTGGAAAAAAAAACTTTCCAGTGATTTTAACATTAATATTATCTTATCTTAAATATTTATTCACAAATACCGCATATCAAAGCCTTCAGCACCAGTGCTTTAATCCGATACTCTTATTATTTTCATTTCATCTGCATAACAACGGAAAACATAAAACATGAATAGCATTCCAACACTACTTTATTCTTTAGTCCTTTGCCTTTTATTGCAACCACCCAAATTCAATTTAATCGCTACTACTAAATGCAACATTCAATTTTCCTTGCCATTTTCAACTTTGTGTACACTCCCTCAGCTATGACAAATTCGGTTCAAACACAATGAAAGGAATTGATGGTAATTAATTGCTTTTTATCTCAAAGTATGACGAGTGATAATGGGTTTAGAGCGAACGTTATATTTTATAAATGAGTTTTGGCTTTTGTACAATTTACAAATTATCGATAAATTGCGTTACTAAAGCGTATATATTGAAGCATATTAAATAATCGGTTGTGATAAATACATTTTAAATTAAATTTACTCCAATATATAATATTGGACAAGGGACAATACAATGCAATAATAATACAGTAAAAACAAGAGCATCAATTTCAATCAAATAAAAAATTTCGTAACCAGCGGCGGCACCGGCAGTAGTAGAGTAAGTTCGGTTAACGTGGTATAGACAAGTGGTGTGGTACAGTTGATTATTTCATAAATTAAGAGCATAGCAAGAACAGTAAAAGCTTAAAAGTTTAATGCTTCCAGCGAACTTACTTATTTAATAGGCCATAATAACCCGATTAACGGATTTCGGCCTGCCGCAACAAATCCTTCCAGGCGCATCTGCATCTTGCGCGCCTATGCCAGTTGGTCACACCAATCGATGACAGGGCTTCCTCGATTTGGTCCTTCCAACGGATACAAGGTCGTCCTCTTCGCCGACTTCCGCAAATCCCCGCATCAAGTACCCGTCTCGCTGGAGCATCCTCCGCCATTCGAACGACATGGCCGAGCCAGCGCAGCCACTGGATATTAATACGCTGTACAACGTCCATCTCGTTGAGGAGCTCATACAGCTCACTGTTCTATCGGATGTGGAAATCATCGCCAACTCGTACTGGACCGAAGATCTTACGCAGTACTTTTCTCTCGAACACTCTCAAGGCTGCTGCATCAGTACTTAATAGGGTCCATGCCTCTGCGCCATAAAGAAGGATGAGGGTAGGATGAGCGTCTTGTAGAGTGTTAGTTTTGTCGTACGAGAGAGGTCTCTGCTACTCAATTGCCTATTGAGACCATAGTAGCATCTGTTGGCAAGAGTGATCCTGCGCTTGATCTACAGACTGACATCATTTGTGGTGGTAACGGCGGAGCCAAGATAAATAAATTCCTTGACTGTATCAAAAGTATAGTTATCGGCCATAATCTGAGAATCAATACGCCGCTCGTCTCTACTTGTCGATAACATATACTTCGTTTTGCCCTCATTTACTGCCAAACCCAAGCATACGCAAGAAACTGGACGCTTTTTTGAAAAATAGTGCCACTGCGATGCACTCCCACCTTTCGCAGAACACTCTCCATGACGAAGTTGAAAGGTCGCATGATAAGGAGTCGCCTTATCTGAAACCTCGAACAGTATCAAAAGATTCGGAGAGGTCCATTCCTACCTTGACGGAGCTGCAGGTCATTCTGCATAGCCTTATCAGCTTCGCAGGTATACTGAGCTCAGACATTGCGGCAAAAACACGATCCCTTATGGGTCTATCGAAGGCAGCCTTACAGTCGATTTGTTTTTCGTGGGTCTTTTCCAGGATTTGGCGTTGTGTGAAGATCTGGTCGATGGTGGACTTGCCAGGGCTGAAGCCGCACTGATAAGGTCCAATCAGTGTTTTGACGAGTGGCTTCAGTCATTCACGCAATACGCCTGTAAGAACCTTATATGCGATAGGGAGAAGGCTTATACCCCTATAGTTGGTGCATATAGTAGGGTCACCCTACCTTCACAGGACAGAGGACACTGAGGTTCCAATCGTTGGGCATACTTTCCTCTAGCCATATTTTGTAAATAAGCTGGTGCATGCGCCCTACCAACTGATTACATCCGGTCTTATTGTTTTTAAGACGCGTAATCGCGACTTTGCCCTCTTCATGGTTAGGCAGCGGAATCTCCACACCGTCATCATCGATCGGATTCGGAACATCATCTCTAAAGGCGGTATTGGTGTCGTCATCGCCTTGTAGCAGAGTAGAGAAGTGTTTCCTCCACAACCTCAGTACTCCCTGCGGATCTGTTACTAAGTTTCCATTTTCATCCTTGTAGGAAGACGCTCCGGGTTTATAACCCTTGGTTAGACGCTTAACCTTTTGATAGAAATTTCGAGCGTCATTGCTACATCTATACGTCTCGACTTCCTCACGCTCACGCCTTTCCTGCTCCCTTTTCTTGCGTCTGAAAAGGCGTCTCTCATCCCTTCAACTGCAACCTTTTCTTGTATGTGGCGTTTTTCGCTGCAGTTGCCTCGCGACACTCCTCATCGTACCATTGATTTGGTTGGGGTGGGCGTTCGAAATCAAGGACTGTTTCCGCAGTAGTGCGCTAGGAGTGGGAGATGTTGGCCCACAGTCCGCGAGTGTTGTTGAGATTAGATGGGGAACGACGGAGCTTTACCGAGAGTTGAGCGGAGAACGCCTCAGCTGTCCTTTGTGATCGCAGCTTCTTAACGTCCAGCTTTCGCAATGCACTAGAGTGCGCAGACCTCAGGGCGCTAATGCGCAATCGAAACTTGGCTGCGACAAGGTGGTGGTCCGAGTCGATGTTTGGACGTCTGAATGTGCGCACATCTAGTACACTGGATACGAGTCTTCCGTCTATCACAATATGATCGATCTAGTTGGATGTTGATCGATCAGGGGACATCCATGTGGCCTTGAGAATGTCGATATGTTGAAACTTATATAATAAATAAAATAAATAAATAATAAAAATATATGTCAAAATTTCTCATGCCCATATAAAATGTATGAGACCAACCATAATTGCGCGGCGTTAACGCTTTGCAATTGGAAAATCCAATTTTGACAGAGCATAAAGAAGTGAAGTTTGTTGTATAACAAGTAATTGTTTTATTTGTTTACTTTCATATTTCATTTCTCATTGTTAAGTAATGACATGTTAGCTGCTTTCAGTCAGTAGGGATAATATTTTCAAAGTTCACCTGAAAGTATGTGCAGGAAATTGTGCTAAACCTTTCGAAATAAAGATGATTAGAGGTGGGACTTTCTTTCTTTATTTACTACAGTTAAGATATTGAACTATATTAACAACGTAACAAAGCTTTCAATTTCAATTATGCCACTTATTGATCAGAAAATATTTGTTTTTTTACATTATGTCCAAAAAATAATGTTATGATTCAATTTGTGAGTTTTAATGAAATTACAGAATTAATTTTAATTTGGTAGTCTACTCTTTGTATTGTTAATGCATCATTCAAAGCAATTTCCAATTTATACTATGTTCAGGCATTAATTTTAATTGAATCAATATTAGTTTAATTAACAAAATTATTTCAAGTGTTCAGGCATATGCAAATCAGCTTAGCCAATAATCATTTGACAGCTGGAAAACAACATTTTTCTATTTTTTATAACAATTCATAAATTCAACACTAAACCTACCGTGACGGGAAAAATTACTCATTTAAGATATTTTTTTTATCAGAATTTCTTGAATATAACATTATAACACCGCTATTTGCCTTTACGACTTCTATTAAAAAAATACATCGAATATATTTTTGAAGGTTTACTCCTATCTTGAATTTTTTTTTACTGAGGAATGCATGTAATCTGCCCTAACTATGGCGGGAAGTTATTTGCCCTGAGCACAAGTCCTATATCTTGATTTGTATATTTTGTGATATAAAGCCACTGTTTTGGACATTTTTGGAATTGGCTGGTATGTTTCGGTATATTTAGATATATTGTTTGTTTTTTCTCAGATGGATATTCACTCTATTCCATGCGAGTATTACAGTAAAAATTTCTAGTGCTATTTTGTTAATGGAAATTCTTATTTCATTGTTTTGTTATAGTCCTTATCCCCAAAATTTCGAAACATTCAACATATTTTAAATCATTAGAAATTTTAGATAATATATAGCAGAAAGAGAATGGAATAGGAATAGAAATACAAGAAGTATCGGTAGATTTAGTGTTAATATAAATAAACTTACCTTCCACGACGTTGTTGATATTTGTATTTTCAAATATTAACAAAATTTGTTTGCATAAGTTGTAACGTTCTCATTGAACACATTTATGGATTAGGTCAGGTCGAAGTGGTAGCTCTGGTATCAAAGAGCTCACTTAAGTGCGCTTAGTGGCCCGTTGTGATGCCACGAGTGAACGCTGTCTCTGTACTGACAAAGTTCTACCGAAATCAGGGAAGAGAAGGAAGTTGGTCAGCGCAGAGGCTGCACATCAAAGCACTACTACCCGAATAAAATAAATGTAGTAAGTTGCAAAAACGGGCGGAGGTGCCTAAACACTGATGGCACAAATATCATATCGGTAAGAACTCTAGAAATTTAGACATTGCAAAAAAAAACTTTGATCGCCCAGAATATATACAAAATAACTAAAATGATTTATATGTACAAAGGCAGTCCTTTTTAGTCAAAAGAAAACAAAGTTTTCTAGGAAGTCATTAAAATAGTTTCAATAGTGTAACATAAAACTTATGTATGATACTGCCTACATGTAATCATGATTTAAATCCATTGATGAACTTTATAATACCTCCTCAAAATGTGTTAGAGGAAGCCTGAGGAAATTTGAGTTCCTAGTTACTAAAAAAATTTAAGGCCAAATAGTATTTTTTAAGTTTAAAATAAAAACGTTGAAACTCTGTAAAATCAAGTTAATATGATGCTGTTGCAAATTATAATTGGCCATTACAACCCTTCAGTCAGGGTAACGGCCTAGCTTCTCACACCACTCATGTTGTGTGCGTTAATTTTATACGTGAGTGGCGGGACCTACAGTTTAACGTCGAATCCGAACGACAGAATTTTGAGAAACTTTTTCATGGCAGTTTATTTTACTCTCAGAGTTTTTGCCAGAAATCTGCTGAGAGGAAGTCGCCGAAGAAATATTTTTTTTCATATTTCATTTTAGATGTCTGACCTGGGATACGAACCCGGGCTTTACGAATAGTAAGCCAACACACTACTAACTACACCACGGCGACTTAAACTAAATAACACGGTGCAAAAAACGCCCTTAATTGTGCTCAAAGTTTCAATTAATAATTGCGCAATAAATACGCAAATTGTTATAATATTAAGTAAAACTTAAAATGCAGTACGGTCATAAGTGTGTTTAGTGAGCATATTACAAATAACAGAACACTTTTTGTTGATATTTGACAACTCAAATGTCAACAATGACAAACAAAAAAAAAGCAAAACAAAAACAATGTTGTTGAAACAACCAACTGTTTTGTTTACCAGCTGAACTGCGTATAAATTAAACTAAATTTTTATTTTTTGTTTTTTTAAAATTACTTCAGACTATTGTCTGAAGCTTTTCTTTATTTTTTTAATGTTGCTTAAACAAATATTACAAATGAACTGACTGAAAAAACTTAATTATGTTTTTCTTAAAATAATAAATAATTCTATATTCAATAACTTCAACCAGACGCAAGGACAGCAATGTTTCCAACTTATATTATTATACCTGAATACTTAAAATATTGTACTCAATTAACCGAATATTGACTCAATAAAAGTGAATATCTGAACATAGTATAACACTGCACTAGTTCCAAAAAATATTACACCAACAGTTAAACATGGTGGTTTTAAGGGGCGCCTTGGTATCGGTTAGTCTTGCGAATCAATGGATCAATGGACAACATATTGAAAATTAAGTATTTTATATTGAATTAGTTACCCTTGTATATTTAGATTTTTTTGCTGTATTTAGACGTTTTCCTATGTATTTTGGATATTTTTGCTGTTATTAATGTTACAGTACATATGATTTTTTTTTATTTTATAAACAAATTAAGCTATTGGTGCCTTAAATATTACAATAAAAACATTTTGGTTTTTTTTCTTCTTCTTTTATTGTTGTAAATAAATTATCGAAATATATGTCGGGTTGGCTTTGTAATAATATGTCGCAATACGTTAAAACTACGCTTGGACCGAGTCCCATTTCCTTATAGCTATTATTTGGGCAAGTCCCTGCACCCTGGTACGGCTCGAACCAAATAATATAGCCTTTATAAGTTGATCCAAAATTTAGAGCCACATCTTATAGGCTTTCCAAGAATATATTGATTACATCCGTGACCGCCAAAGTATGAAACCATCTGCTCGTCTCTGAATGCTGTGTGTTTTTCGGAGCATAGTTTTCATTTTCACCATTTTTACACACTAATGCTTAACGTACTATATATAGTACGTCATCAAATACATCAACTAAAATCACATATAATAAATAATAAAATAAGATATGAATACAAAACTTTTTCTTACCGATTACGTGATATCTTCAGACTTTTGCCAATTTCACAAAACTGAAATCTCTGATTTAAAATTTATCAAGGCATGCTTTGTTGGCCGTTATCTTCTATAGCACAACAACAAGTAGGTTTGAAAACTTAAGGCACAATAAACTCAGAAACTTGAACTCAACAGGTGGACTACATGTAGTGCGACTGGCATATGTATATGGGTTAAAAACAATAGCAACTTATTTAACTGCAAATATATTAAAGCCATTATTTGATTACAAAAACTCATTAACTTCGTCCTTAATTTCAATATTGTGATATTCTGTTGTTTTATGTTACTTACAGTTAAACGAAATATTTAATGCAGATGATGTATATTGTTGGTCTGTACTCTTTTTTTAAATTAATATTTTGTAACTCTTTAACTGTTAATAATTAAAATAATTGTGTACTTACTCCAAAGTAATTATGTAATGGTATAAAAAACGTAATATTTTAATGGGATTTCACAGTCTTCATAGAATTCATTTGATACGGTATTTAATGTTGTATACATCTTCTTACGTGTTTTAATTTACAGGTCGTTCTTAAGGTGGTATTCAATTTAACAGGCGTGGTAAATTTAATTTGACGATTCTAATAGAGTGTGTGATCATTGCTAACGTGTTCGAGTCTGGGTATGTTGTGTAGGTAACATGGTCATAGCCAAACAAAGCAATGATGTAGAGGGCTGTCACGCGCTCAGTGCCTAGAAACCGCCTGCTTCACAGATAACTCGGTGAATAATTTATGGTGGAATTTATTTTGGATTCGGAATGGTTTGTAGTGATAATGAATGATAATAGAATACCATAATGGCATATAATTTGGATTACAACACTCATATATAAATTTCGTATTTCTGAACTTGATTACCCATTTAATTTACACTGCTTTGTTGACAACTGTAATTGAAAATGTAAAAATTTATTACACAAACAACCTCCACACACTTACATATACTTTTAAACACATGTTAACGCACGTAAACATTAAACTTTTAAATATGTTTTCGCTTTAAGTTTGTGTTTTTGTTAATGTTTACCGTTGTTTCTTTTTTCTGAAAGGTAAATAGATGAATACACATACAAACGCCACTTCTGTGTACAATGGTAAAACAAGCAAAGGGCATATACATACATATGTTTGTGTGTGTATTCGTTTGTATTCTTAAAACATTAAACACGTTGATAGACATCTGATACCATGAATGCATAGCGTTTTTTTTTTTTTTTTTTGTACAATAACAGTTTAATTGTTTCTATCACTGTTTAAACACAATGGGACACAATCATAGTCATCAAAAAAGTATACTTTAAGCATCATTTAATAAAATGTCTACTTTTCAGCTACTACAGACAATAAAAAGGTTACTTTTTCCTCTAAAGTTAGTTTTATACTTAAAACATACTTAAGTTTTATACTTATACTTTGTTTTTAACAAAGTTAACTTCACTTTAACTATATCAGCTGTTTATCATTTATCAAAAGTTACAAAATCAAAACAAACCAAAAACAAAAGTTGTGTGAATTGTGTTACATTTTTACATATATATTTTTTATTATATATTACATTATTATTATATTATACATTTTATTTTATTATTTTTTATAAATTGTGTTCGCTGGTGCTCAAGTTTGCCTCTCGCTCCCGTTTCTTTTGATCCTGTTGGCAATTTATAAATCAATGATACATAAGTATGTAAAACTTCATAAATGTAGGAACATTACATCTATGTATGTACATACCTTTTCTAAATTTTCCATTGAGATAATAGTTTATTTTCCCCGGATAAATTTTATGCACTTGTTTTTTTCTTTCAAAATAACAATTTATATTTTGTTTATTTTTTTGGCGCTTTTATTGCATCAGCTGTGCAGAGATGCCACTTATACAATATTTATACCAGTTTGTATGCAAAATTTCAAACATTATACTAATCACCCACTTAAAGCTGATTCAACTTAAAACTATTATTAATTTTCACTATAGTTAAGAAACAGTTAGTAACAGGTTTAAATATTAAAGTCGTTTTTAAAAAGAACCGACTTTAGTGTTTGACTATGATTATGGGCCAATGTTTTTAAAAATAAAAAGATTTCAAGGTGTTGCTGACAAGCTTACAAAGAGTATAACACAAAAACTAAAGCACGAATTCCTTTATTCGAGCAACATACATAAACTATAACAACATGATAATGGTTGCTCATGTCATATTTATTA
The DNA here is from genome assembly GCA_936449025.2 of Sarcophaga subvicina. Taxonomy (NCBI): domain Eukaryota; kingdom Metazoa; phylum Arthropoda; class Insecta; order Diptera; family Sarcophagidae; genus Sarcophaga; species Sarcophaga subvicina. The sequence goes on from OW388083.2 coordinate 29,745,540, forward strand.
TTTTTATTTCAGTGAGAATGGAAACTTTTATTTTTGACACTAAAGAGGACATACATACATTGCTGTTGCATTAATTTTTTTTAAAGTAACAATAAGTGAAAAAATACGGTGACAAATTTTCAGCCATTAATCCTGAATATTTTCTGTTTCAGTTTAGTAATTATCCTGAATAAGTACCGTTATTTTTAAAAGTTTTATTAATTAGTTTTATGGCGTCTCCTGAATATTTTATTAATTTTTATTTATTTTTTTATTTTATTTTTTCTTTTAAAATAATTTTTATAAAAATGTCCCAAAATAAATGTTCTTACTTACTTAATTGGTCATTACCCTTCTGTCAGGATTTCGACCTAGCATCTCACACCACTTTCGTTGCGTGTGTTCATTTCATCCATAAGTGACGAGACCAACAGTTTAAAGTCGACGCCGAAGTGCAGATTTTTGAGAAACTTTTCATGGCAATTTTATTTACTCTTAGAGTTTTGCCAGAAATCTAATGAAAGAAAGTCGTCTAAGAAAAATTTCTTATATTTCGTTCGAGATGTCTGACCTGGGTACAAGGAATTTTAACAAAACTTTTCTATCGAACTTTTTTTAAAGCTGACGTTTTAATTTGGTTTGGATTCCAGTCTTTGCGTAATGTATGACTGTCTGCGAATTACATATGAATGGGCGCCTGATTTGATATCTTTATTTCGGTTGGTAGGTGACCAGAATATGCGATGGATAACACGCAGACACTTTTTGACAAATACTTGCAATGTGAATAATGTGAAGTATTTTTAGCCATGTTTCACTTCCATGTAGGAGTGTTCATTGAGGCAGGCATTGAACCTACTAATTTTTTTCTTTCCTAGTATGTTTCCTCATACGTTGTCCAGGCGCTAATGCTGCTGCTGAAATGATTATTAGAACAGTGAGAAGTCGCAACATTCTGTAAAAACATTATCTGCCGTCTAACAATTAAATTTTATATACAAAATGAAAGTTGTTCGGATGTGGCTAAATTATTAGACGTATCCACTCCGAAAATTTTTTTTTAAGAAAATAAAGTTTTTATCGTTTTATCTTATTTTTTTCACCTATCAAATACTTGGAAAGTGTACTCTTTTTAAACAAAAAATAGTTGGTCACCTTAGGAATATGGCATTATGGCACATGGCCCAAATTATTCCAACAATTTAGGGAGGAACTCCTTTCCATTTGAGTGCATTCCAAATAGATGTCCGCTTCAATAACATGTGAAGAGAAGTGCGACATTAATTTTACCAACACAACTACGACTTCAAAAACTTAGGCACTTGTCTACTTCACATAGACTTAGGCGACCAATTAAAGCTAGTAAATCGGAATCAAGTTATAATTCCGTAAAAGGTCAAAGACGAGCTGTAAAAGGTGGCATGAAATCATAAAGAAGCGTATAACGCTTATAAACTGGCCTACCATCTAATGGAAATTATGCTTTGATTAATCCATTTTTAATTTGAAAGACTCTAATGAATTAAATTCAGTAAAAATTCCAAAAAAAACAATGCCGTAAACGAAGATACATCAAAGCTGTAGTAAAACACGCAGAAGGAACCCACGGAATTTTTTCAGAATTGTAGAATAAATGTCACAATGGACTGTTTTAGGTGCAGAGGCATTATAGAAAACATCAATGCCTATAAAGTGAAGGATTGGTTTGTTCAAAATAAAATCGATGTCTTGCAGTCGTCAGTGCGATCACTTATTCCCAATTTCATAGACAATGTACTGGATATTTTAGCACGCAGCACTAAGCAACAAACGCAAATTTACCAATGAACCTTTCCGGTAGGTGAAAAATGTTTAACCCAAATCCAGTCAACATGTGCCTCTCAAGCACAAATTTATTTTTAAAATTTACGTTGTATTCATTTCTGTTCTTTAAATTCAATTCAATTGTTTTGTTTAAAAATAATTGTAAAAAAAAATTAAGTGGTATTTTAAAAAAAAACTGGTTGTATCTTAGAAGAGCACACCCCTATTATAGTTTCCAAAGAAAAGTACATATTAAAAATATATAAATGAAACAAATTTAATTGTGTCTAATATTTTTATTTAGGCTAAGTTAAAAAAAAAACAATTATATAACATTTTAATAGTTCATACATACAATAAAATTGGAGAATAATAATAAAAAAAACTTTACAATTCATACAATACAACATCTAATTATGACGGTACTTATAAAAGCAATTTTTTTCTGATGTTAAACATAAATTTACCTAGCATTTGGTGCAAAACATTCTTGTTTGTCCTGAGCAGTTTGGTAGTTAACATCTCCCTATTTATCCAGCGTACTCCAGTGGTCCATCATATCGAGTCTGGTGTCAACAAAGCGTCAGCTACTCCCAATTTAAAATCAATAAGTCTCATATTCCGTACTTTATCATCATTATTTATTCCCTTGTGTAGTATCCAAGCACTTACACAAGTCATATCCAGATGATAAAATATTGGATTGGTCCACTTTCTGCTTTTCATTATGATTTTGTAGCGGCTCATTGAGCTTTCCATTAAATCGACTCCTCCCATATGACAGTTATACTCCTTTATAATTTGTGGGCACGGAATATTTTTTGTTGTTTTGTCTTTTTTATCAAATCTTTTAATTATGTTACATGTTCCTTATCTGGATTTTTACTGTCCAGTACAGCTTTAACCCCAACGTAAGTCGAAACCAGGTTAACAATTCTTTTGTCTTTCCATGACAATGATGCCATAAATATAACAAACAAATTCCTGACTCGTTCCTCGTTCATATTTCATCATGATTTTCTCATCGGGAAGCTCACAATTTTTGATTCGGTTCCGCCGAATTGTACCTACTGAAAGTATACCTTGTGAACGCAAATACACCAACAACGGTATTGTTGTATAAAAATTGTCAAAGTACACTACATAATTTTTAAATCTGTGTACTTCACGAAGTAGGCGCACAACTATTTGAATGTTGAAGATCCGGTTCTCATTCAGCACAAATTGCATTTGATCCACTATTTATTACAAATTTATATGCATATCCCATTGTATCGCACAGAACATAAAATTTAAAAGTCCCACTTTTTGGGTTTGTTCGGCATACATTGCTTCATATAACTACCAATTTTCGAAGAGCGCATTTGCTCGTCCACACATAACCTGTTAAATTTTGGAACGGAGGCAAAATTTCTATTGAGAGATTCGATAATTGGTCTGATCAAATAAAGTCTATCTCGATTATGATCATCTTAAGAAGGTTTTGTATCATTAACATTAAAATTTTAATATAATAATATAATATAATAATTTCTCGAATTTTTTCGAAGCTTCTCCTGGTAATTTGATTTTTTATAATATTAACGCAACGGTCCTCTTTTTCAGACCAATAATCTTGGGAATTTGGAAACTTATAGTAAGACATATAAAAAAGAATTCCGATGAATTTACATAGTTCCGATATGCTAAAATGTATGTTATCTATTCCTGAATATTTTATAGACTCGTTAACCATATGTTCCTCCAAAGATTTTGGATACAAGTGACAACAAACTTGGTATGGGGTTTCCAATTCTTTAATATTGTCTGGAAGACTTATATCTCCCCCAAATTTAAATTTGTCTTCTTTAAATTGGAGGTTACCCTTTGTCCACAAAACATTTTCAAATTCGGAAGACTTGGGATTTACATTTACACCACTGCATTTAGAAGAAAATGTAGACCAAACATTTATAGGACTAGTTTGTAAAAAAAAACGTAGAAGGCATTAAATTTCTCTCTTCTGATTTTGCGTAATATATATTCATGTCCATATCCTGATCATCATTCATCATTTTGTCAAAAGAGTCATGTATAGTATATATGTATATAGTTCAATTTCTTCGTCAGATTCGGAGTCGAGATCTTTTTGAAGAATTAGTTGCATTTTAGACGTTCCCTGTGTGTCTTTACTTACAAACATACATACATAATTGGTCATTACAACCCTTCAGTCAGGATTACGACCTAGTTTCTCACACCACTTATGTTGTGTGTGTTAATTTTATACATGAGTGGCGGGACCTACAGTTTAAAGTCGACTCCGAACGACAGATTTTTTTTGAGAAACTTTTCATGGCAATTTTATTTACTCTCAGAGTTTTTGCCAGAAATCTACTGAGAGGAAGTCGCCGTAGAAATACTTTTTGTATTTTATTTTGGTGTCAGGCCTGGGGCTCGAACCCTGGCTTTTCGTCTAATAAGCCAACACACTACCTACTACACCACGGCGACTTCAGTGACCAACGTCGTCCCCTATTCTTCGATGGCGCGGCCAGTCTAAAATTCGGTAATTCCGTTTATTTACGTATCCATTAATTCATAAATGGGCTTTATTGCGGAAAATAATTTTTCGAGTTCTCGTTGCCTGAAAAGAACAAGCATTTTGATGAAACAATTTTATTACTTGCACATATTGTTGATGTAACTTCAACAAGATGGCCATTATCAACTGTTTTAGTTCTGACGTCCCTGTTGGAAGACCCAATACATAAATGAATAAATGATGACTGAATTCGGCTTTTAGTTATAAATTTACTTAATTAATAATACGTTAAGCTGCTTATTAATTTAATCGTAATATTTTTTTTTCAACGTCAAAAACAGATCAAAACATGTAATAATGTTTGTGTAATAAAAATCCTTGCTTCTAAAAATGCAGTGTCATCAGCATAAGCGGCCACAGTAACATCATTCAAGCAAGGCATTTCTGAAGTATTAATGGTATATGACATCGGTCATAGTACGCTTCCTTGTGGTATTCCGGTTCGATTTTGCAATAACTTGAGGTTTCATTGGTGACCTTTAAATAAAAGCGACGTTCGCTTAAAAAGATTTCAAAACTAAATAGTAATGTTGTACAATGGGTCAATTCGAACTCCGGGTACTGTACTTGTCTTAATTGACAAGTACACGTCCTCTAACATAAATAGTAATGCTCAGGTAAAATACTGCTACTATGCTATGCTAATATGAGCTCGTAGATGGAAAAAAAATATATATTTGTGTTTAGTTTTAATTAAAATTCTTTATTATTCGCACAATTCTATGTGCCACTGTTTACAACTTTATGTAACAACAACAATTGCTTCGTTTGTTATTCCTCTGTTTACACCAGTGACGCTCAAAATCTAAATTTCATATCACATGTGTTAGGCAAAGAAAATTCTGCTGACGCTGCGTTGATACACGTACACTATAAGCTTATGCTGGAGTTACCCACACGTAACGTAACGTACCGTAGAAAACGTTCTCTTTTTAGCATATGGATAACAATGTAAACGTTCTCTCTCGTTAGCAAACCGCAACGATCTGTATAAAACAGAATTCTCCCACGTTTTTACGTGACATTTGAACATGAGAGAGAGAGAGCAGTGTTGCCACGAAAAAAAAATATTGTAACCAACATTTGTGAAAAAATCACCAAATAAGGAAAAATATGATCAAAATTAAATTCGCAGTTTTTTATTTTATTTTTTTTCAAATTTAAATTATAATTGAGAAAAAAGAAACAAAAAATAAGAAAACAAAATTATAGTCTCATAATTAATTAATTTTAACAAACAAAACAAAAGCTATTTTTATAAGAAAATAATAACCAAATCCGGAATAATCTACACATTGAATAAAAAACGGCAAGACTGATAATGAGTCTGTAAACCAGAGCCAGGCAACACTTGCTATTGGTCAGTTGTTGCGAGAGCGAAAAATAAGAAAAGAGAAAAATTTATCCTCTCACATTCACTACAATGCAGGCATGGAAAATTTAAATTATTAAATTTGTAAAATTCGTTTAGACTTCTTTGATTATATCAATTTAAGAAAACATTTTAGATTAAAATTTGTTTTTTTGTTTTTTTTTGGAAATATACATATTTAATAGAAAACTTTCTGGGATATTTATACCGTACTCACAAAATGAATAAAAAACAAACAAAATCGACCAGTCTCGCTCGAGCTTTTATGCAGTGAGGCTTGCTGTGCGCTGTGATTAATGTAGAATGGGAAAAAATTTCATGTTTCCGAAATTTTTTTGACAAACCGGAGTGCCTGATTTGTAAACGGACGATGGCACGAATTAAAAAATTTTATGTAGAAAGACATTATTTTACATGTCATAGCGAATATGTAAATATTACAGGTGACGCAAGAAATTGTCTTATTTTAGATTAAAAAAAAAAATTTCTTTTAAAAATTTGTTTTAGATTACGAATCTCAAAATAAAGATGATCTTTCGTTAAAAAGGAAAGCTTCATACGACATTGCTGCAGCGCTTGCTAAACGATGCCGTCCGTTCGAGGATGGAGAGTTTTTCAAGGAACTGAGCAATAACGTGTTAGAATGTTTTCGATCAAGAGCTGATGAAATTCGTTAAATAATAACAGATATTCCGTTGTCCTCACGTACTGTGGCTAGAAGAACAATAAAATAATACTAAATTAATAAATTTCGACAATTTTTCTTTTTTATACGATTTTTTTTAAAAATACTTCTTTTTTATATGTGCATAGTTTTTATGAAGAGTGAAATATAAGTTGTTTTTGTTTTATTAAATTTGTTTTAATAAATTAGAATAATTTATTTTGAAAAATACTATAATTCTAAAAACGTACACCATACGCTGATGTTAAAAACATTAAGTTTTCCATCTCTGCATTAGCAGATCTTTATGCACAAAAGCAAGAAACATGCGACAACACCCTCTTTCAATGAATGCTCAAACGAGACTGAGTGTGTTTTTAATACGTGTGAGTACGTTGTTGTAAATTTAGTAATGGCTGAAAAGCACGCGTGCATAGGAAATGCCGAGCTCTGCTGTAAACCAATTTCTTTGCATTGTGTTATGTTTGTTTGTGTGTTGCTTTGTGTTCTGTTTCGTTTTTATTTACATTCTTCGTTGACATATGTCCCGTTTTGAACGTTTCTATAACTACACAACCGTTTTTAGGGCTACGTACGTTACGATTTTACGATTCTTACGCTTGGGTAACCAAGGCATTACGCTTGGATAACCAAGGCATTACTTGTGTGGTTTCTTATAATGATCGTGTGTTTGTTGCTTTATTTGTTGTTTTGTGTTGAACTCAGAGAACAAAATCAATTCATTTGATGTTTAGCACTTGATGAAGCAAGACTTCGCTACGTAATTCTTTTTTTTTTATAAAACCACATTACGAGGCTAGCCATGCATACACACATACATCATCATTTCATCAATACATACGATGTATGTATGTATATATCAATCAATACATACATACATACATCAATATATTCATCAATGCATACATACATACATCAATATATTCATCAATACAGACATACATATTCATCAATACATATATACATACATACATACATACATAAGTTCATTATGTAATAACAAACACGCAACACAATAAACCAATTTTTTTAATTTTTTTTTATTTTCCCAGTGTACGATTATCAAAAATTAAGTTGAATTTTGTTCTCCGCTGCTTTACCAACACAACCTAAACTATAATAGTATGTGTTTGAGCACCACTGGTTTACACCCTTTGCATAAACGATCTTTGTAACGGATATCTTCAAAACACGATTACTCTCACCAAACGTACCTTTACTTCTTCACACAATACTGATTCAACTTTTACTAACTGACTCGCCTGCTTTACCTGGGTCTGATGAATGTTCTTGAAGACGAATGTCGCCTTCTCGAAATCTCTATAAATGTAAATATCGTTGTTTCCATTCATTATTGTTGTTTGTTTATTTTGTTTACATTTATTCTTGTAGTGTTTGTTGATGTATTTTTGTTTACTTGTGACCATTTTTTATGCTGGTGTTTGTTATCATACTTTTGTTTACTTGTTAACCATTTTTTTATGCTAGTGTTTGTTGTTATATTAAGCAGTACGATAATTTGTAAACAGGTTTGGTTTTTGTTTTCGTAGCATTTGTTTATAATTTTAAATGTTAAGCGATATAAAAGCAAAACACCAGTATCTAAATTTTCTTAACAATACTTTTAATTTTATAAAGCAGACCACAGGGCCAGACTCAGTCAAATGCTTGCTGTATATCGAGAAATACAGCAAACAATATCTATCAAATGACTAAAATATTTTGATCATATCTCACACTCACTTTGTTTTTTTATATAAACTTAAAGATAGGAATCGGTTAATGAAAGACTCCATACATACATATATGTACATATATATGTTTCTTCTGTATTCTGAAAAGAGATAAATATTCACAGACAAATATGGTATGAAAAGACCTTGTCTTGTACTGCATATGAAAACTCTGTGAAGTAGAATTTTAAAGAATTTGATTTTCTTTAATTAAAATTCCTCAGAGATTTAAATAAGTGATTCACAAAAATAATAACGGCGAAAATCTCTTCCATGCATAGGAGTACCGGAGGAAAAAATTAAAGAAACATGCTGCATTTCGCACAAATACAGTACAGTACAAATACAATACAGTTAGCCGATACATATCAAAATTGCAAAAAAAAACAAGGCTTTCCTCCATACTGTTCAACGAAATAATGTAAAAAATTATTCACAAATCTACATCTAAACCCAGACCGTTAATATATGCATTTTTGTACGAGTAGGTTTGGAGATAAATAATCGATGTTACGCAACTATGAAGCATCAAACTTTTAGTGAATGTACAAAAGTTAAAAGGTCTGAAAATAAGTGCGGCACGTCAGTTTAACTTATGTTTATATTATGTTGTGTGCGTTAATTTTATACATGAGTGGCGGGATTTACTACGAACGACAGATTTTTGAGAAACTTTTCATGGCAATTTTATTTACTCTCAGAGTTTTTGCCAGAAATCTGCTGAGAGGAAGTCGCCAAAGAAATATTATTTTTATATTTTGGTTTTGATGTCTGACCTGGGATTTGAACCATGGCTTTACGTCTAATAAGGTAACACACTACCTACTAAACTGCAGCCACATGCTACACATGCGAGTATATACACATAAATATGTTTGTTTGCTTTTAGAAGAATTTTGCAAGAACAGAATTTGTTTCATTACATCAAATGAATGTTTATTTAGTTTTTTGCAGATATTTGTGTAACGTACCTTTTATGGCAAATTGTTTTTGATGACTTAAAAAAAGACTTAGTTATAGACAGAATGGACTTTAAAATTTTCGCCAACAGTCTAAGCCTACAGTGTGTCAAATATTTACATTTACAGTCGAACTTCCATAACTCGAATCTCCATTATCCAAAAAAAACTTCGACTTAGGGAGACTTCGGGTTACAGAATTTTTTTTAAGAGTTAATTGCAAGCATGTGTTTTTATTATGTATTTTTTATTTAGAACAAGCAGTAACTGAAAACTGCATACCTTAGCATACTATATAATGTAATCAACAAGTTAAAATGAATTGAAATATTCTGAAATAAGTGACCGAAAATGTACTTTTTTTTGTTATTTTCAATATAAAATATCTCTAATTTATTCAAAGCCTTATAGTGTTCCTCAGTTGTACAGTCATTAGTTTGCAAAAATACATTCAATGTTCCCAAAGAATTTTCTACATCGGCTTTGGAGGGCTGATGAATAGTTTCTTCTGGTTCAATACATATTTGCTCAACAATATCATCGTCTGTAGGAAATCCAGTCGTGTAAATCTCATTATCTATTTCAATATAATCTTGAAAAGTAGTATTGCAAGTTATTTTTTTCGTTTTTAACCAAGCTTGGTAATCGGTTTCAATTTCATTTTTACTTTCATCAATATTACTCAAAAAAACTAAAGGAATGTCATCTTATTCTTCCCACTCAGAATTCTGACCAAATCCAGCTTTTTAAAGCAATTTGCTATGGTTTGCTCACTGACGTCAATATCCCAAGCTTTTGTTACATGGTTGATGTAATCCATAAGCGTAACCTCCTGTTTTTCATTTATCTCTATGCGCTTTAGTGCTTCTTTTACTATTCTGCTACGGTAGAAAACTTTGAAGTTTTGAATAACCCCTTGATCAAGAGGTTGTAATTTAGAGGTCATATTTGGTGAAAAAATGCCAATTGAATAGATTTCAATTTATTTTGTACGTCTTTTGGATACGCTGGACAATTATTAATAAATAATAAAACCTTTCGGCTGGCACTTTGAAAGCGTTTATCCAATTTTAGAAGCCATTCTTCAAAAAGTTGTGCAGTCATCCAGGCCTTGGAGTTTGCTCTATTCTCTACGGGTAACCACTTAACACCACGAAAGGAGCGAGGCTTAGTACTTTTTCCAATCATAAGGATTAATATTAAGTTTTTCTGAGCCATCCATATTTGCTGCCAGCATTAAAGTAACACGCTGTTTCCTATTTTTGCCTCCATGGCATTTCCGGTTTTTAAAGGTTAATGTTTTATCTGGCAAGCATTTAAAAAACAATCCTGTTTCATCTGCGTTAAAAACATATCGTTCGCAGTACTTATGTCCACTTCATTAAATTACTTTCACCGCATGCTTTTTCACAACCAACATTGTGTCTAAATTAACCCATTCGATGCCAAGCCTAAATTATATGAAGTCATTCCCATTGCCATTTATATTTTGAGTGTTATTGTTTACCAAAACCCTGTTATTTCTTGGTAAGAGCACATATACTATCATACATAATCATTTACAAGCAGAAAACTAAAGACGAGTTGCTATAAAATTTTGTTATAAATCGACGATGAAGTTGATTTTTGCGTGAAGAATAAAGTATTATTTTTGTAAAAAAAAATTATTTGTAGTATTTTTCAAGTTTTTTACATGTTTATATTATGTTTGTGGCAAAAAAAAATTGCTAATTCGAAAGCCTGCATGTTATAATATATTTAATGTACGACGAGTATACTCTTCTTGGCAGTGCGGGATACCCTGTCAAAGACGAGTATACTTGTTCTTGGCAGCGAATGGATTAAAAAAAACAAAATGCTTTTTGTATTAATTGATAGTTTCATCAATTAAGTATTTTGCTTCAATACCTCTGCTTCCATTTATCAAGCCATCCTGTGCTTGCCATAAAATGATCTTCACCGAAACGCTTTACGAACTCCATTGCCTTTTCTTTTAAGATTGCTCCAGATATAGGCATATTTTGACTTCTAGCTGATGTAAACCAATTGAGGACTGCTTTGTCGATATTTTGTGTATTTGGAGCTTTAACCCTTTTCCCATATGGTCGAAATCCAGATTCAAACGAATTCGTAACTGATTCTTAATTTTTAAAAATTGTTGAGACTGTAGTGGCTGGTATACCATATTTATCAGCTGCTTCTTCTTTCTTTAACCCACCTTCGACTTCTTTTATAAGTTTATATTTTTCCTCAATAGACAAACATTTTAAAACACGTTTAGATGTCATGATAATAAAAAATACGATTTTAACATTTACCATCAGGCGAATTACATTTATGAATATAAATGACATTTACACAAGTACAAAGGAACAATAAAGTACTATAAAAAGTGATTTCCGCTCAAAAAGACAGCGAAATATGAAAACCAGTTTAACCAGCAAAAGAAAGCAAAACAAACAAACAAAATCAATAAACCAACCAAATAAACAAAATAATTCGAGTTATAGAATTCATTTGTGTTTCGTTCGAGTTATGGAAGTTCGAGTTACGGAAAAGTAATTGAATGTTATTTGTTATCTTAAGCCTACTGCCAATCTAATTTGTTCGAGTTACAGAAAATTCGAATTAGAGAAGTTCGAGTTATGGAAGTTTGACTGTACTTTTAGTACACACTTGTATATTTAAAAAATGAATTTCCCTTAAATATTTGATATTAAGACTCCAACACAACAGGTGTTTTTATTTTATTACTTTATACGGCCTTAGGAAAATTTATTTTGACTATAGGAACACACACAGTAAAGGACATTCGTACACACCATATACATACATATTTTTAAAAATTTATAAAATAATTTAAATTGTTTTATTTTATGTTCATTTTTATTTAAGTATGTTAATATATAACACAGTATTTATTCATCATAGTGGGTACAAATATATTTGTCCGTAACTATAAGGACATGTTTATGTTTATGTATGTATGTACATACATATATGGCGTGTGTACATATTTTGTTTTTCATATACAAAGGTAAGTCTGAAAGTATGTCAAATGTTAAGGACAATTTTATTTATTATATTTTTGATGTCAAAATTATAAAATGCTTATAATATATCCTTTCTTGTTAATGTTTGAATTATAAAATGTTGATAATATCTACGATTGCCATTCTCTTACGCATAAATTTTATGCTTATTATTCCATTTTTGTTTTATAAATACCCTGTGGGAAATATCGTTAGCAAAAGTGTAGTACTGATTCACTATTGACATGGCACTACTTTTTACTGTAGACATTTTACATGTAGTTATTGAAAATCACTAGTGGCATTAGAACTGTTGAATAAGGACATATTCCGTTTGGCTCTGTAGCGCATATTGGGAATTCTAGTCTATAATTTAAAATTATTTACTACATTTCCACATTAGTAAACTCGGGAGCGTTATAAAATTTAGTTCAGACACATGAATTTACACATATATTTGAATATTGTTACATATTTTGTCAAAAAAACAGAATATATTAAAACAAAAAAGTGAAATTCTTATTTTCTTAATTTTATAAATATGAGTGTCATATCATCGAGGCTAGGCACGGCTCTCTGTATTTACAGTTTATCAAAAGTTTGTATTTTTATTTAAACGTGTCGCATTTACATCTGCCTGATAAATAAGGCATCAAATCGTGGTTCATTGAAATCGTAAAAAATCATCAGTAAAAATAAATAAATATCTAAAACGTTTTTCTTTTAAATTATTTTTATTGTACTACAACGTAAACAGGAATTGTGTATAGTTTTAATAATTAGTTAAAGAATCAAATATAAAGGAAAAATTATACAAGTCCTTTAAACACTGTAAGTAAGAAAATAAATTTAAAAAAGAAGTATTTGTATACAAAATATTTGTATATTTAAAAATATAGCAACAAGCTAACAAATATATTGTTACAAAAATGGAAACGGTGTACATCGTTTAACATTAAAACGAGCAAAAGCTACACAACAAATACAATGAACTTGTTGCAAGTAAACCAACCACATTAGTATGAAAGAAAAGGGGATAGACAAGTAAGCGAGAACGCAACAACAAGCAACGTGGGCAAAGTACACAAACAACAATGAAGTCGCGATAGAGTTCTCGAGAAGGCGAAACCCGAACGTTCGACTTCAAGAACATTGATCAGACTGATTTCGTGGGCCTGTAAAAGAGCAAGACAAAGCAGGAAACGAGCAGTAAAGGCCGTGCCAGATAAAACTTTGTTGCTTTGCGTGACGTTTATAACTTTGATAGCGTAAAGCAAAAGGTGTATCACCCAACAAAAACTTAGACAACACTCGCGTTGTTTGTTTATCTTTTAAAAGTGGTTGACGCGTAAGTTTTAATATTTTGTGTTTAAATAAAAACTAAAAATGGATTTGGAGGATTTATTGGACATACTTATAATTGTACTGCTAATGGACGACGCATTGGAGCGGTTTAAATTTAATTTAAGGAAAAATATTAAAAAATAAAATTTGCGCGCAAATTTGCCAAAAATATTTACAGAATAATCAACAGCTGATTGTCAAAGCACGCAAAAATATAAAAGATGTTTTGCGTTGCGTTAAAAGCATTTTATATGACAAGTAGCATATAAACATGTACATTTTATCTTAAACTTCAAAGCGAATTTGTAACGCAACGCGAAGCAAAAGTTTCATCTAACACGGCCTTAAGAATTCAGTAAATCTTGTGTGAAGACGCGTTGCGTGTGAAGAAAACAGTCGTGGTTTGAATAACGTCTTTGTAAAGATCTACTGAACATTTGTTAGTGTGTTCGCGAACAGAAGTGTAAAGGCGAATAACGAATAAAGCAAATTATTATTGGATTCATCAAGTTGTAAACGGTGGCACACAAATTAGTGCGAACAATAAAGAGTTTAATTGAAACTAAGCACATATTTGTTTTGCAATCAACGAACTCATATTTTAAACATTTAATTAATACAGGTACCACTTCAAAGTCGAAGCCGTTGAAATTGCTAAATATTAAATTGTTGTCTTTTGTGTGTAACATTGCTTCTAAAGATTATTTTTTAAGAAATTTCTAAGTTCTGTTTTAATTAGATTAACTCGATTGAATACTCTCTTACATTAGCTGAAAAATATGGTAATACTACTATTTTTGGAGTGAATTTCGCCAAGATTGAAAATAAAAAGCTAACGTCTCGCATTTTGATTCCTAACAATTTTTTCCCAAAAATCGAGTATCTTTATATAATTTTCAAGAAAAATTTGTTTAAAATGAATTGTCTTAATTGATATTTAATGTACAAAATAATGAAAATGACATACATTTTTAATTTCTAAATATTGTCAAAATAAAAGCATCAACTATAATCGTCAATATTATATTTTTAAAGCACAAAATCGTAAAAATAGCGATAAATCGTCAAATGTTGCAGCTATGGTCGCATTCATTTAAGCTTGTAGCTTGATATGGCATCTGAATACTGAAAAATATGAATACATATTAAACAAAAAATTATATAGAATGAATAGAAGAAAAATATAGACTGATTAAAATCTAACTTATCATTGGCGTAAATAAACCCTGCGAATGCTTCAATCTTTTCACCCAACAAGCCTGCCAATGAAAGCGTAAGCCAACAACATTTTTCATTGTCCCATTTCTTTAGCTTTGGCACAGAGTTAATGTTGCAGAGAATACGTTTTCAGAATATACAAAATCTTCAACTTACTTACATAGTTCCTTCATTGCCAATTAACAACCCGATTAATGGATTTCGGCATGCTGGAACACATCCTTCCAGGCGCCTCTGCTTCTTGCGCATCTACCCCAGTTGGTCACTCCAATCGATGAAAGGGCTTCCTCGATTTGATCCTTCCAACGCATACAAGGTCGTCCTCCTCGCCGGAGCAGCCTCCTCCATGCGAATGACTTGGCCAAGCCAGTGCATCTGCAGGATATTAATACGATGCACAACGTCTATGTCGTTGAGGGCCTCATACAGCTCACTGTTGGATGGGACGCGGAAATCATCGCCAACTCGCACTGGACCGAAGATCTAACGTAGGACTTTTCTCCTGAATACTCTCAAGACTGCTGCACCAGTGCTTAATATAATCCATGCCTCTGCGCCATAAAGAAGCACGAGTAAGATGCGCGACTTGTAGAGTATTAGTTATGTCGTACGAGAGGTCTCTGCAACTCAATTGGCTATTGAGACCATAGTAGCACCTGTTAACAAAAGTTAGCCTGGGCTCGATCTCCAGACTGACATCATTCTTGGTGGTAACGGCAGAGCCAAGATAAACAAATCCCTTGACTACATCAAAAGTATACTTATCGGCCGTAATCTGAGAGTCAATACGCCGCACGCCTCTACTTGTCGATAACATATAGCTTGTTTTGCCCTCATTTTCTGCCAGACCCATCTAAGTAGACTCCCGTTCAATAGCACTAAAGGCAGCAGTAACGTCTCGCTTGGTACGCCCTATGATCTTCAAGTAGTTCCACAAAATTTTCAATATTCGTGTTTTCACTTTAAATATTTGCATCAAGTTTGGTACTTTAATTTTTCACCTGCAGAATTCACGTTTATTTTTATACCTATTTTTGTTCAAAAATGTTTATTTCAGGTTTACTTTTATAAACAAATTTTCTTTCAAAGCAACAAGGCAACCAAATTTTATGTCAATAAAACAAAATTATTTATTTTTTGGTTCGCCTATTTTTGCATCAAACTTCATACAAATCTATAATTTTATATGTAGAATTTTAAGGGACATTGTTCTAAACAAGCTGATAACTTGGTTAAGCTAAGGGGAAGATCATCCAACAGTTAACTTTTAAAGTTCACTTTATCTTTGTGCTTTCCATTTTCAATATGGAAACTTTAAATATAAACATGAAAAATAAATATTAATATATTAATAGTTTTTCAAATCAAATAGTGTTTTCACACCAAAAGTTAAAACCTGATTTTAGCGTTAAAACCATAAACAGCTGATTTTGTGTTCACACAGCAAGTTTTCTTAAATCTGGTTTTAACATTCATGACATTTATGACAGTTCAACAGCTGTTTTTGTTTAAGTAAAAAAAAAAGAAAAATTAAGAAATGAATTAAATTAAAAATTATTCTAAATATTGTGAAAGAATATTTAAAACAGATCTATTTATTAAAAGTGAAAAAGTGTTTGGAAGTCAAGTAGTTTTATATAAAAAACGTAAAAGGATGCTCAAGGAAAAAGTGCACCTTTTATTAAACCAACAGTGGGTAATTTTACAATTGCTAATGGAAACACGAGATGTGTGGACTTTGGTAAGTAGATTAAAGCGAATTTAATAATCCTCTGCTACATTTTTTTTACATAAATTTGTGCAGAATCGAACTGGTACTTTTTGGGAAACAGTGTGCAATGAAAATGGTGCAGATTATTTTAAGTTGCATATGCGCATGATCCGGGACAGTTTTGATAAATTATGTGTCTTACTAAAATCCGTGGAAAAAAAGACACTATTTATCGGAATGCTATTAGTTTGGAGAAACGCATAGCTATTGCCCTGTACGCTTTAGCTTCATCTGCCGAGTATCGTACTATCGCAGCAATTTTTGGTGTTGGAACATCCACAGTTTGCCAAATTTTAACTGAAATTTGTGAAGAGGCTTGGAGAGTACTTCTTCCGCTCTATATGAACTATTTCTCTTTTGACAGGAATACGATTTACGTTCTGTCGACGTTTTCTTGCAACTCGGATTTCCTCAATGCTTAGGAGCAATTGGTAATATTGTAATTTGTTCATTTATTATAAACTAAACTATGTTTATCTGCAGATGAATGTCATATTGAAGTTCATCCCAAAGGTGAACATGCCACCGACTATTTCAACTATAAAGGCTGGTATTCTGTTGTGCTTTTTGCATTAGTAGATGCAAAGTATGTAGTAGCGTTTATTATATCAATATACATACATATTATATATGTACTTATGTATATATCTTTATAATAATTTGACTTTTGCTTTCCAACTATAACTTTATGTACATAAACGTGGGAATCCCTGGATGATGTAATGATTCTACGATTTGTGAAAATTCGAACATAAAGCAACAACTGCATAATACAGCCCTTTTAAAAGAACTGAGCTTACCAATGAGCTCAGTAAATGTACCTATTGTCGTGGTTTAGCAGACTCAGCTTTTCGTACTGATAAAACGGAAAGTCAAAAGCAATTTAATTATGTCTTATCAAAAAGTCGAACAGTAGTCGAAAATGCTTTTGGACATTTAAAGGGCAGGTATTTAAGCATATTTAAAATTTGTTAAACTTGTTTAAAAAGAAAAAATATTTCTAGATTCCGGCCCATTGAAAAAGGCGTTGATGATCAGATTTCTAATGTCAACAAAATTGTTAAAGCGTGTTGCATACTACACAATTTCGTAATAAGAGAAAAAGATGAAATAGATTCTTTTTGGATTGTTGATATTTCCCCTTCAATAACAGAAAGAAGACAGCAATAAAGAAGGCGAACAAATAAGAAATGCTTTCTGGTTACATCTGTGTAAGTTCATTTTATTTGCTATTTTCTACTATTTAACAACGATATTAACAAAATTAAACAACTTAAAGTAAAAAAAATAACATATAAATTCAATACTTACTATTATTAAACAACAACTTAAACTTAAAAAAAAAAACAAAAAATAACATTTAAATCACTATTAACAAAATTAAACATAAACTTAAACTAAAAACACAAAATAAACTTAAATAACTCATTTATTAATTTTTTTTTTAAATCTAGCATTCCACTAGTGAGTTTTTCCGTACTGGCACTTATATTTTGGAATATTTTTATTTTTACACGTTCCAAATCCAAAAGCATTTCCAAACTTTCGGAAGACGGTATCCTCGGTGATATATTACTTAACGATGGCATCAGCAATTGAGACGTTTCGCTATCCGATACCATTTCCCGCACATCCATATTTTCAATCTGGCAGTCTTTTATATATAAATTTAAGAAATTAATGAAAAATTATACTACACATATTATTACCTGTTATGGCTTCAAAGTTGTGGATAGGCTGCGACCCAATTACTCTGCTCTTCCTGTCATACAGAGACCAATTAGATGGGGATCCCCCAGAAGGCCCAATACAGGATTTGCACTTCCTGCAGAATCAATTTTGTTGTTACACATACAAGAATCAAAAATAATTAAAATTTCTTTTACATACCGAAATTTTGTGGTCAAATTAGTTATTTTGGCCTTAACTTCCTCTGGTAGAATGTTAAGGCCATTTTTTTGCTAATTCAGCAGCCATTTCTTTGTAAATGTGGGAGTTCTTCATTTTCCCCCTTAAATAATCTATCTTTTCCTCCCACATTTCTATAAAAATACTTTCTGTCTGCTATGTCCACAGACTTTTTGCTTTTAATTTTATTTCTTATTTCACTATTCATTTTTAAAGATATTTAATTTTTTTCACAACCAGTTTTTTATATTTTTATTTTGTTTACTTTTATCAGCTGTTTTCAAGATTTCAGAGCTGGTAGCTCTGATTTAGTACATTTACTACAACAAAACAAGGTTGCGTTTCATAAAACCTACTTAAAACCAATTCAAAAAAGGTTTTATTTTGGTTTTAACACAATAATTTTGTATGGTAAAACCGGGTTTTATTTTTGGTTTTAACGTTAAAACCACCCGGTGTGAAAACACTAAAATGGATGCTGGATTGAGCAGTGTTATCGACTTTGCACCGGCACTGCCATATTTTTGAAAAAGTTAACTTTATTTTATCTGTAGATTTTAATAACGAAACGAAGTTAAAAGTGACTTTAAAGTCCACTTTAGCTAAAGTTACCTTTAACTAAAGTCAACTTTAATGGCAAGTTGTAATAATGGCCCTAAATCTACAAAGTTCCTACGTTTTGTTGGCATTGTCAAGAAATTAGACAACATAGTGGTGTCTTGGATATACTTGCCACCAGTTGTCCTACAGGGCATAGATGCGTGTATTTATGTGATTGTGTATTCGTTCATATAATGAAGTTGTTTGTGTAGAATAACATTTTGTCTGATTAAATCATCAATTCAATTTTTTTGCCATAAAATAAAAAATCAATATTGTGTATAATCAATTATGGGCAAACATTTTCAATCATAAGTTACGTCAATAACTTCAATGACAACCAAATTAAAAATAACCCTTTAATGAACAAAAGATGAAAGACGGAATGTATATGCCATGCCATACCATATATTATACATTTTTATTGTGATTTAAGGAATAAAGGTTATAGCAAATTAATTGTATATTATCGAATAAAAACAAATATAACACGAACATAATTATATCGATAATTATCGATTACTTAATTGTTAAATTGTCCTATGATAAATCTAATAATCGACAAAGTAAATTACTTTTCTAGATGTGAAATACAACATTACAATACGTATTGTATGGGTATTCGAAGAGAACAAAACATTTTGCATTACAATCGAACAATATTGTAATATTTTCTCATATTGTATTCCTCTCAATAAGTGTTTCTAAACATCAAGATACACTAAGCATTTAGAAATCACATATCGTCTATGGGACAAAAGACGAACTCATACGTATGTATGTTACAGACCAAACTAATTTTATTTTCGATTTATTTATGCCGTGACAAAAAAAGGAAAACATAAGTTATTAATTTATGAAATGGTTGCCCTAAGGCCTTTTAATAAATATCTTCTGCCCATATTCGTACAAATTTATCATCAAGGAAAAATTATTGACAACAACCAAATAAACAATCTAAACTTCATTGTTCTCTAATACACAAACATGCCGTGGGTGGTGTTATTTAATGTGTCGTCAATTATTTCTACATGTAGGTAAATTACCTAGTTTACACTTGTAGGCATGTTACCAGGTAATTTGTTATTGATCATCCTCCTTACGTATTACATGTCGGTAAACTGTGTGTTTGGGCTTTATTTGTTTATAAATAATTTAATGTATGAATTAAATATGCCTAATTTTCTTAAATATATTATTTACTTCTAAGAAAATGCCTACGTAAAAAACAGAATAAAAAAAATGTTATGGTATTATTGTTATTATTTTACATTTTTTGTAACAAATTAATATTTTCAAAATAATAATTTTAATATTTCCTTTAACAAACTTTGAAAAAATCCAACTTTAAAGTTTGATTTAATCCAACTTTTTTCTTTGTACATTTGAATATACCATATGTTCATAACATAACATACTTAACACAATTGGTCATTATAACTCTTCAGTCAGGGTTACGACCTAGTTTCTCATATACATATACCATATGTATCAATTTTAAACTCAGAAGAAATCGATTTTAAATTCAATTTTATCGCCATTATTTTAAACCAAATAAAAAAAGAAAATTTCATACAGGGCTTAAAAAATTCTAAAACTTCATAATTCTGCCGTATGTATAGTTTTGATATATACGACTTTCCTAAGGATTCTATTGTGCTCTGTATGGAATTTTTAGAAGTTTTCAAAGGTTTTGTGAAGTTTTATCGTAAATAATACGTTATTTATGGTATTTGGGAAGGAATTGAAAGTTAAGTGTTGGATGAAAGTGAACAGGGTGATAGACGTCAGACCAAGGTTCAAACTTCAGGTCAGACATTTTCAATTTATAACGAAAAGTTGTAATGACCAATTAAAAATGTATATATGGAGTATTCCTACTGCTGAAGACTCTGAAGAAGAAGAAAACAGGAGCTCGTCTTATGAACTCACGAAGGTATTGACAGCAACAAACATGACAATAAGATGTTTATCGTTAAAAATGGTACTACTTGGAACAAAGAACATTACCAATTTACGCCCAGATTAGTAGCAGCTTTTTCTTGAAATATTCTAGACTCTTTCCTACTGTTCTTCTCATACTTATCTCACGTGACAGACAAACATTAGAAAAAAGGTGGCGAATCATTATGTTTTATTTCATAGATATTACAGAGGGATAATATTTCAGGTAAATATTTACGTATGAGATAATGTCATACTCGGAAATTATGATAAATTTACACCTATAACGCCTTTTAAACGCCTAATTAAATTTTATAGTTATAAATTTCGTAGTCCACCAAAATTGAATTCGAAGTTTTAGATTCAAGTACGTGCTTCGTTCGTAGCAACGACTTACAGCCATATTTGGGGAAACCTGCATCCGGGAAACCAGAGAGGAATCAAAGAGAGAGTATTGTTATTGATATAATCGATGTTCTGTTGCAACAGGAAACTTTTTTACCTCACATGACGTTGACAACAAATTTTTCTAATGAAATCGAACAATGGTTTGCACCATCAAGTTTCAGCCAGACAATAAGTTGCTCCATCTAAACAATTTGAAACTTATAAATTATTATCATTTAGAAAAAATAAAAAGAAGCTGACATGAAGTGTTTGTTTTTGATTTTTATATAAAAAACCATGCTACAAAGTACATCATGTTAAAAATTTTGGCGTAAATTTCATAAAAGTTATTATAAAATGTAATAATATGTATACAATAGTTTTATTAAAATGAATTAAACTAAATCATAATATTAAATTTTTTAACACTACAATTGCGTTAAATAAACAAATATACAAAAATAATACAAGAAAATCAGTCAATAATTTCAACTCAAATAATGTAAATTTAAATACTGAGAATTTATACAAAATGTATTCATAAATCCTTCACACCAATTTAATAAAAAATCTCAATAATCAAATGGCGAATAACAAACAATTAAACTTACATTAATTTCCTATAGATGCTAATTTCACTAAGGCGATGAGAAAACCCAACGACCTTTAATAATTTCTAAATGTAGACCATGAAGATATATTAAACAAAAAGCGCTTGAAATCAACGATATTTTAATACCATAGTGACTACGTTATCAAAAAATTTGAAAATTGAAACATAAAGGGAAGGAGCAGTAAAAGCTGTATTTATTAAAAAAAAAATAAAAATATAACGTTTATTTAAATATTATAATGAATTCGTTAAAAGTATTAAAGTAGTGAATATCACATTTACCTATTATCGTTCGGGAAATAATAATTCGATCTTAATTTAAGAAGTATACAATATTCTATATTATATCACTCTACTTTATTTTCTTATTATCGAACCCGTCGGTATTCAGGCTTATGCATAATGACTGCAAGATTCTAATTGAAAACTAAGTTCTAAATTGCTTTAATTTTCAGATTACGATAATCATACTTATGCAAAATTAGAAAATTTAGAATTTTAAAATATTCTCTCATATTAATACCTCAATTATATTGTTACGAAAATGGAAACGGTGTACATCGTTTAACATTAAAATGAGCAAAAGCTTCACAAACAAAAACAACGAACTTGTTACAAGTAAACCAACAACATCAGTATGAAAGAAAAGGGGATAGTAAGCGAGAACGCAACAACAAACAATGTGAACAAAATACAAAAACAACAATGAATTCGCGATAGAGTTCTCGAGAAGGCAAAACCCCAAACGTTCGACTTCAAGAACCTTCATCAGACTGATTACGTGGGCATATAAAAAGACAAGACAAAGCAAACAACGATTAGTAAGAATTCAGTCAGTCTTGTGTGAAGACGCGTTGCGTGTGAAACGAACAGTCGTGATTTGAAAATCGCCTTTCAAAAGATCTGTTTTGTAAGCAAAGAAGAATAGTGAACAAGCAATTATTGTTGTATTTGTCAAGTTGTAAACGGTGGCACACAAAAGTAGTGTGAACAATAAAGAGTTATTTTGTTTGCAATCAACGAACTCATATTTTAAACGTTTTTAAAAAGGTAAAAACGTAACAATCTCAACCAAAAAATATTTTGTAACCTAGAGGGCAAAGACAAGTATTAAATATAACAATTCTATTACAGAATTGCAAACAATGTACCAAGATATTTATATTATGTTCAATTTATAAGTATCCATTGCAACAAATAACTCCTATATTTATTATGATAGATGGGACATCTTTTATGATTTTTCATTAAAACTTTAACAGTAAAAAAATTTAAATTTCTTGGTCTGGGACAACCTGTAAACTCCCCTGTCTTACTCAATATTTTTATTTTATAAATGCTCTGCATAAAGCAAGATGTGGTTGCAAAAGTTATAATTAATATGCAATGCTGTCAGTACAATTAAAAAAATAAATACAAATCTGAGGAAAATCATTTGATATTGGCGAATATGAAAAAAATAACAAACAAATGCTATAGAAATCAGGAATTACAGTGATAAAGGGAACTGTAAGGCCTTTGGAATTTAAATGATTTTGTATTACATCATTTTAATAATTACTCAGGTCTTATCCAAAAACAGTATTTTAATTAGTCATAAAAGCTTCAATAATGTTATTTGGCATACATTCCCTTATACTTAATCTTTCAAGGTCTTACAACAGTATTTTTCAGCATCCCATGTATTATTACTTTTCTTTTCTATTTTTACATTCTCCCACTTCTTTTTATTTTAAAGAGAGGACCCCCATATTCTCTCATCTTAACGAAGAAAAACCAGTATTACACAGTTAAAGAGTGAGATATATATTATCACGTGATAGATTATATACAACAACAAAAATTATCATCATGTTATTTATTTAAGACAGAACTGAGGTTTGATCGAAAGCTGCATATTTGCATAAGGTCTTTTTATCTTGATCTGTAAAACCCTCAACATCTTGAAGGGAAAGATGTTATAGTGAAGAAAGTGATTTTTATTATAAAAGAAGAAAAGAAAATTATTAATTTATTTAGTGGTAAAATTTTTGAAATATATAAAATAGCAGATATTTGCTAAAGAAATATAAAAATTTTAGTGAATCTGTTTAAATCAATCTGTTTCGTTGGGAAAAAGGTAAAAATTCATTCGAAGGTATCTTTTTTTTGTATCATATTAATAAAGTCTTGCATTTTCATATAGCTAATTTTATATATAACCAGTACCTCGAGTGAATCAGCCATTTGCCAAATTTGGAGCAGACTAAGCGTCAATTCACTCGAGGGAAATTTGACATTGTTGGAAAGAAAAATCTTCAAATAAATATATATGAAAACACCACAGATTAAGTTCGAATTGAACAAAGTACTAGCGAATCTTTGAAAGGCCAGCCGCAACTAATTATGCATATCCAGTCATAAACGTCTAAAATTTTAACATACAAAATGTTTTGTTTTGATAAAAACCATATAAAAACCTAAAAAAATAACCATAATTTCACTATAACGTTATTAATATTATTCACTAAATTCTAAATCACAAATTAAACATTCTAACCTTTAAAACTCTAATGTTTAAATTTTAAATACAATTACTTCATCTATCTAAATACATATGTTCTATTAAATAATTTATAATTCTATCAACATGTACTTATATATAAAAAAACACTAAATTATATTTACATCTATCATGTTAAAATTTTCTATTTTTTACTAATTATTATTATATATAACCTATTTCTATATCTAACCCTTTATTCCTTATAAAAATTAATTATTATAAATTACTTAAATACCTTAATATTTAAAACCTATAAAAATCATAATGATTGCACAACGACTCCATCAAATGAAGCTGAAGGCCTTCCGCATCGTTGGAATCGAGACCCTACTGTAAGTTAAAAACCATTATTACTTTTGTTTAATACACATGCATTTAGTATTTAAGTATTTGTTTCATAAAATATACCAGTGACTGCATTTTTAAAAGCTTAAGATCACAAGCGAAGAAATAATTAAGAAAAAATACCAAATGAAGTACTATTACATTTGTCCCATCACTGATATATTTATTACATATTCTCTCATATGTTTGCAAAAGGGCAATTGAAGATGATACTCTCATTGAATTCTTAACTGTTATACTTGCTTTTGTTTCTCTTTATCTTCAATTTCTTTTTTGTAATAATGAATTTAGTCATCACTGATCATTTGTAATGATAACATGTAGTGATATTACTGTCATGCTAATTAGTTTGTTTTATAATAATTTCAATTTATCCATAACTTAAGATATTTTATATTATAAGATTTTTTTTATTTATTTCAATATAAACAACCATATGTTCCGAATATGATTGAAATGTAATTTTTTTTTCTGTTATGTAAAACTTCATAGGCGTAGGTAAGGTTTAGTCGTTTTAGGGGTTTTTCGAAACATATTTTCCCTAAATCGAAAACCATGGTAGGGTGGGTTCAGAGACGTAGCACAACAACAACGCTACTTTAAAAAACATGCAAGGACGAGTCATGTGTATTGTTTTATTTTTTTTTGTTGGCCATAATGAGGCATTTGAATCGCACGTTTATTTTTTTTGTGGTTTTGTTGCACGAATTTGGACGCGCGGAACTAGATCCCCTCCCACATCTCCCGAACTAGCTAGCTATGAAGTACGTGCGTAACGTTCCAATGTTAGTCCAATGGAAAATCAGTTTCCTGTTTGGGAAACTGACGAAAAACTTTCTATTTTTGAAGTATGTACAATGAAGCAGAGAAAACATTATCACAAATAAAAATAGCGCCCAAAGTGGGGCCAATAGGAAATTGAAGTTCTGTTTTTTTATTGTTACAAGAAAGCGCAGAAACATTTACCACAATTTTTAATAATACAAAAACAACAAATAAACAAGTAGTCGAACACTTAGGCAATTAGTTCGAAAAATTTTTATACTTTAATGATCATGTAAACAAAGAGTATATTTATGTATAGTCAAAATGAGGTCGGCGTAGTCTAGTATATAGTGTGTTGACTTTTAAATATGAGGCCTCGGTTCAAGCCCCAGGTCAGACATCTACAAGAAAATGAAATATGAAAAAATATTTCATCGATGACTGTCTCTCAGCAGGCTTCCGGCAACAACTCAGAGAGTAAATTAAAACTGCCATGAAAAGTTACTCAAAAACCTGTTCGGAGTCGATTTTAAACTTAGGTACATCCACTCATGTATAAAATTAATACCCACAACATAAATGTGAAAAGCTTGGTCGTAATCCTAACTCAAGGGTTGTATTCAGAGATCAGCAATGAGCATTCAAAAAGATGAGTAGAATCAAATCTTACTCATAATTTCTGATATTTATACACATTTATACTTATTTTAATATTATACTCATGCTACTCATATTCAAAGTTTGAAGTACTCAGCACATTTATACTTAACAACACGTATTGATTTCGACTCTCCATGACTCAACGTTTACAGGAATCATAAAATAAGCATGATTCGCGCACGAACACTAAAATACTCACTAAAAGGTCGTGTGTTTGTTCTGCTTGCTGCTCTGCCTTTTTTGCTTATGTGTCCTTTTTTTGTAAATGTAACTATAGCTAAGACTGTAAATTTTGATGAATGATTCGAGTCACTTGAATCATTTACGAGTATTATAAGTAGTTTTTTAAATTAATGAATCTGAATGAGTAGGCTTATGAATCAAACATATTTCGAATCGTAAGGAGTTTGACGTCAACGTTGTACTCATACGCATTGCAACTTGTACTAATAAATCAACTTTGTAGTGGTTACGAATGAATCGGAGTAGTTAAATTTCAATATTGTTGTTATATTCAAAATTTGATGAGTGCTTATGAGTATATATATATATCAAAATACAAATAGTCAATAGTAAAAATTATAATCCACAAATATTTCATTAGACCAATCCTCACATTTGGATGTCCTATTTGGTTTAATATCTTCGAAAGTAAATGTCTAACGATTTTTATTGTATTGTTTAGACCGTCACAATAACTATGTCAAGTATACAGTACAGGCATATTAATTAGTAAAAATATTTCGACAAACTGAGGTCACTCATTTGTAGATGAATGAAATATTACAAAGAATAAGAATGACACATATATATTCTATCGTAATTAGAGACGGACTAATAGCAAAACATTAAATTATAATTTATTAAAAAGTAATAATAAATGAGATATGCATACTATGTACCAAAAAAAGAAATTTTAAACATTAACTTTGGTTGTTAGATTTCAGTATTAAATGTATGCCATATCAGAAGTAATGTTTTTATAAAAAAATATTTCATTACACGAAAGTAAAAAAAAAATATTATTCGCACACAAGAAATACATACATACATACATACATAGATACGTACATACGTACATAATTAGTCATTACAACCCTCAGTCAGGATTACGATCTAGCTTCTCACACAACTTATGGTTGTGTGCTAATTTTATAGACGAGTGGCGCGATCAACAGCTTAAAGTCCACTCCGAACGACAGATTTTTCGAGACACTTTTTCATGGCAATTTTGATATACTCTCAACATTCATCCTTTGATTGAAAGTGAGCAGGTTCGTCTCGAGTCTGAGTTCATGATTCCGATGATCCGCGAGTGCGTGATGTAGGGTACCGTAAACTCATGTTGTGGACTTGTGCAATGTTATGCTTTTGTTTATTTTTTTTTTGCTGTAAACAATAACATCGCGCATCATTATGATTTCTTATTCTTAAGGATAATATCAATAAGAATATTTATTAATGTAAATAAAAATTTTAAAACGCTTGACTCATATTACAGTTTTTAATGTAAACAAATACAGAATTTTGGATGTGGTTATGTTTAATTAATTTTTTTGTATGATTTAATGCGATATATTTCCGTTATGTGTGGTCCTTTTCTTGTTGACAAATGTAGGATAGCGACATATTGTTGCTGTAAACAATAGCAGCGCTTTGTTATAAATAATAACAGCGTGGCTCCTTATCATATCTTACTATTATGCATAAGATCAATAAGAATATTTTTTTTTTAATGTAAACAAATTTTAAAACGCTGACTCAAGAATTATGCAGCTGTGTGCACGTTTACATCGTATACCTAAATAGAAACATGATTGTGCATGTTCATTTTATTTGTGTTAATATGAGTATATATAAGTGTGTGCATGTTTCCTCATTTACATCCCAGAGTTTAATTGTGAGCATTTTTTTGATTTCTAATTATTACACAACTGTATATTTAGTATAAATAGGGATTCTAAATGGAACTTTTCAATAGTCATATTCTGAAAATAATAGTGAAAACATGCACAGCAGTTCCTCTAGAAACGTGAAAAAGGAAAGGTAGGTAGGTAGGTAGAGGTGGCTGCCCATCCAAGAAAAATTTTTCTTGGTGATGGACACACTTAGGCCGCATTGGGCCCATTGTGCTACCACAGTCATCCGTTGTCCCCTAGTCTCGAAACCATTCGGAGCTCCTGATGAAGCGATTTAGGCTGCCAATGTCAATCTCTGACAGTTCCTCCAGATCATCCATGTAGTAAGTACCCAAGTACTTCCTTCTCCTTTGGCATAGAGCCGGCCATGTACCCAGCAGATGAGGGACAGTCTCCTCTTCTTCCTCATCTCTGCAGCTTCTACAGAAGTCATTAGCAAGGTGTCCAAGTCCAATGCGCCTCGCATGCGTACCCATAATGCAATGCCCCGTAATGACACCGACAACTACACTGAGGGCGCCTCTTTGGAGTTTAAGTAGACTCATTGTGCGCCCCTCATCCAGCCTTGGCCAGATTTTACGAGCCGTTCTACCCGTGTCGACGATCGCATTATCAATTATGAGCTTGCAGGTCCTCATTGGTATGCCCAGATTCGAGAACTCAGCGGTGAGCTCGATGGTCGTGCCCCGCCTGGCAAGTTCATCAGCTCTACAGTTGCCCGGAATACCACTGTGTCCCGGTACCCATACGATATGGATGTCATATCGTTCCGCTATCTCGTCGAGATATCTGAGACAGCCGTACACCGTCTTGGAGTTCATCACGTTAGAACTCAAAGCCCTGATAGCCGCCTGGCTATCAGAAAGTATGGTAACGTTCCGCTTGGAGACACTTCCATCCCCAATAATACTCGCCGCAGCCTGTATGGCCACCACCTCCGCCTGAAAGACACTGCAGTGGTCTGGTAGTCTTATAGACTGAGCTATTTCAACAGATTCCGAAAAAATTCCACTGCCAACCGCTCCGTTCAGCTTAGAGCCATCGGTGTAGATTTGTACGGAGCCTCTAAACAGGTGGGTCACACCACCATTCCAGGCCCCGTTGTCTGGAACCGATGTCCTGAATCTCTTCGTGAAGTCATACCTCGGTGTCATGTAGTCACTGCTCCCGACAGCTCCAACTTCCCTCAGGATCCTTGCGTGGTCATGCCACTGTCCAGTCGCCCAGAGACGTTTACTTATTTTAGCAGCCACTCCCCTACAGAAGAGGTCAAGCGGAAAGAGGCCCAAAATTATCTCCAGTGCCGACGTAGGTGTAGTGCGCAAGGCACCACTAATGATAATACAGGCAGATCTCTGCAGTCGCTGTTTTAGTTTCGAATTAGTTTTATTTTCAAGGGATTCCCACTAAACTAGGCATCCATAGGTCAAGATAGGTCTGACCACCGCTGTGTAGATCCAGCGTGTCATCCTATGTTCTAGGCCCCATTTTCTCCCCAAGACTCTGTTACAAGCATACAGGGCAATGGAAGCCTTTTTAATTCTGTTGATGATATTCGATTTCCAAGACAGCTTCCTATCCAGAATGAGTCCTAGAAAGTGTGCCTCCTGTTTGAGTTTCAGTTCCGTCCCGTTAAGTTTCAATGGACGAAATGTCGGTGGCTTGTACCTTCTCGTGAAGAGGACAAATCTTCCGGAGATCACAAGAACAATGTCATCCGCATAGGCAATTGCCTCACATCCATTTTGTTCCAGCATCACAGTAGCTCATTCATCACCAGATTCCACAAAAGAGGAGAGAGTACTCCGCCTTGTGGAGTTCCCCTCCCTATAGCCCTGGTTGTCTTTGAGCTCCCAAGTGTGGGGTAGATTGTTCTCCCACAAAGTAACTTAGTTATCCAGTTCACCATAGTGGATCGTACACCCAGCCTATCCGGCGCCCTGGTTATAGCGCAAAGTTCCACATCATTGAAGGCTCCTTCGATGTCCAGGAAAGTAGCCAGAGTGTATTCCTTCTGTGCCAGCGATTTCTCTATCCTGCACAACAGGCTATGTAGGGCAGTCTCAACAGACCTCCCCTTATTGTATGCGTGTTGTCCCCCGGAAAGGAGATTTCCATCCAATGTCTGACGCAGATTCACATCCACGAGTCTCTCCATAGTCTTCAATAAGAAGGAGGATAGACTTATGGGTCTGAAGTCCTTGGGTGTAGTATGAGAGTTTCTTCCAGCCTTCGGTATGAAGACTACCCCCACTTTACACCATTCCGACGGTATATGGCACATCCGAATACTGGCGACAAACATCGCCCCAAGCATTCCGATGTGTTTCATTTCTAGACGTTGCAAGAGGGCCGGATATATTCCGTCCGGCCCCGGAGATTTAAACGGTCTAAATCCGTCTATCGCCCATTTTATCGCGTCCTGTGATTCACTCCCCGAGACGGTTGTTCGCGCATCCGAACCCTGTCCCGGTGGAAAGTGGATGTCCACAAGAAGATCCAAAGTTTCCTTCTCAGAGTTGGTCCATGAGCCATCCTCCCTTTGCAGTACACTAGGTATAAAGGATGTTGTCGAGAGAATTCTACTCAGCCTAGAAGTTTCGTTGATAGTTTCCATGTTGCCACAGAAATTTCTCCACGAGTCTCTACTTTATAGTCCCTCCACTGATCCGCATTACCGGACTTTCTCGCCACATTGAAAAGTCGCCGTGACTCCTTTCTGAGCATGTCCAGAGCCGGTCCCACCAGGGTGGTTTTCTTCCACCCCTGTTGACCCTTTTCGGACATGTTTTATCAAAAGCCCCTACTATGACCTTTGTGAATTCAGCTACTGTAGCCTCAAGTCCAGAAATACTGTCTATTCTACAGCGCGTGAGTGGGTCCAAGCGCAGCCTGACAAGGCGATCATAAAGATCCCAATTCGTGTTCCTAGGATTTCTAATTGCCCTTACAGTATTGTTCCCCCTATCAAGGGAAAATTCAATAAACCTATGATCAGAAAAGGAGTGCTCCTCCGTGACTCTCCAATCTCTGACACTATCATAAATATTGCCGGAGGTAGGGGTTATGTCCAAAACCTTTCTTCTGTTTTTTTGTTATAAATGTGGGCTTATTACCCGTGTTACAAACTAATAGGTTATTAGATATAATAAAATCAAAAAGCGACTCACCCCGTTCGTTGACGTTCGTGCTGCCCCATATAGTGTAATGAGAGTTGGCATCAGCAGGCCAACGTTTGCGCGCTTTGCCTCTGTAACCAGTCCCTTCACTGGATCTGGTGGTGGGTGACTGCTTAGGTCATGCGGCATGTAACTGGAGGAGATCCACTGTTGCTTACCATTGATCTCCGCCGTTAGTGTGGTTAGGTCTTCATTCCTGAAATTAGGAAGCAAATATGCCATTATGTTCTTAATAAGTATACAGGATCTGGGCCTACCTATGCATTTAGCATGGACCAGCCTATAATTTGTGTGCCCTAATCCACAAACCCTGTTGGCTATGGACCATGGTTCTTGGATCAGGGCTATGTCTTCTCCTCTGTTCGCCAGCCGGAGAAGTAGTGCAGCCGATGCTGCCTTAGAGTGATGGAGATTTATTTGGATTACTCGGATGTCTGTTTTATCCTCTCTCCTCTCCACCATCGTAATATCTAGGCCATCATCCTCTTGATCAGCCTCGTCCAGGAGTTCAGATTCCCTTAACAGCATATCAAAGTCAGATGCTATATCCGACCCAGTGGAAGAGAGAGAGCTAACTCTGGACCGGGTATGAATCTGCGTTGAGGATGCTGTAAGGTTATCCTCCTCCTTTTCTCCATTACCTGATGCGCCCATGTGTTCGTCTTGTGGCTTGTCCCCCTGAGGGGCTTTGTCACCCGACTCCATGGGGAGATTATCCTTTTTGTATACTTTTAGGATAATATGTTCAAATCCAAAGGTCACCACACCATTGGATTTTGCCAGGTGCTCCAGGGATTCCTGATTGACTGTGATAGTCGCACAGCGAGATCCATGGCGCTCCTCCAACTTTGCAATCTTCCAATTGTGTGTTGGTAACTTTGGATTGCACATTTTTATTATCCTTAGTACTTTTTCTGGCTCTTTTGGATTTAAAGGTATCCAAGAGCGTGTTCGGGTCTGCTAGGTATGGCATCCTTGGGTACTACTTCTAGTTTGGCGCCCTTCCAGATTTCACCTACCCTCATTATGGCGATGGAGAAGAGATCCAGGGCTCTCTTATCGGCACACGTTACTAACTTCACGTGTCCTTGGTGCCAGCCACACATTTGGTAGACTGGAACTGGTCCCGGATTCTCCTCCATTACTTCTAGAAAGACGTCCGCAAGGGCGTCTGCTACAAGTCTCCAGTTCGACGGTGTAATACTGCCGTCTGAATCTGAGTGCTGTCTTTAAGCACCTCACTGTATAAGGTGTTGGTGCGATGCGAACTGCGTGATTTTTTAGCGCCTGGAGCGTCTCCATCAGAAGATTGCTGTCTTTTGACAGCCATCTCCGTGGTCGACGTCTTATCTAGTTCTTCGAGCTTTTTTAGAGATCAAATTGAAGACCTCTGTAAAGGCAATTTTTATTTTAAAAAAATTAACAAGAAATTACTAATTATACTTTACAATTTGGAATGTATGAAATTTAAATAAAGAATACAAATAGAAAAAAAACTATAAAACAATATTTGTTATTATTCCAGGTTTATTAGGGGTATGACAACATCTATAAAACAAGAACCGCAACAGCAAAATAGATTTATAATTGTTTATGTGCAAGGAATTTTCATTGGTGATAAATTTCATGCAAAAGAAGTCTGCGTTTCAATATCAGATTTTGAAATCCGAACGTTTCTCATTTCAACGCTGGAAAAACAGTCAGAACTAACTAATAAGAATATTAAGGTCAATAATTGGCTATTTAACAATTTTCATGGCATACATTGGAATAAAGATTACTCTGCACTACAAGATGTGATAGATTACTTAAAAATTAATTTGAAAAAAGGGAACAACTATACTCTGTCATATATGTTAAAGGAAATGAAAAAATTAAGTGGTTAATAGATCTTCTTAAAGGAGAAATAGAAATATGTGTAGTTAATTTAAATGAACTGAACTGTCCTAATATAAGAACTTTATATACACTGACTCAAACAATTGCCCGTACACTAACCTATTGAAAATATAATTTAATGTAGTTCGGAAAATATGAAATTGAAAAATATAAAGCCAAATTTAAAACATGGTGGTGGTAATGTGATGGTTTGGAGTGCCATGTTAGCAGGAGGTGTCGGAAATCTCGTTTTTGTTGAAACTACAATGGATAAACACCATTATTTGAATATTTTAAAAGAACATTTGGAAGCTAGTGCAACGAAATTAGGAATGCTAGGGGATTTTCGACTCGTTCACGATAATGACCCAAAACATAAGGCCAAAATTGTAAGTGAATGGTTATGTGAAAACGTAAAAGAAGTGCTTTCTGATCATCCTCAGTGTCCAGACCTTAACCCCATAGACCATCTATGGGGAGTTTTGTAGAAAAAATCCGTCAGGATACAATCACTGGCAAGGAAATGGTCAAAAACGTTATTACCGAGGAATGGCTGAATATTGGTCAAGAAATTACTAGTAAATTATTATTATCAAAAGAACCGTTTAAAAGAGGTTATTAAAGCCAAAAGATATCACACCCGTTATTAAAACCACATTAATTAGTTTTAAGGTATAAATATTATTCTGTACGGAAAAATTTTTGAGTATGGTTTCTAAAGTATTTTTTTAATTTTGTTAGTTCAATAAAATTTATTTCTGTTTTAAGCTTTATGTGTTTGTATTTGCGTAATATGCCTGTTGCACTTTTTAAAAATCAAGAACTCATTTTCATTGGATATATATTTTCCGAACTACATTAAATTATATTTTCAATAGTTTAGTGTACGGGCAATTGTTTGAGTCAGTGTAAATCTAATACTAATCTAAATACTTGTGATAATCACTATAATTGTGATCGAATTTGTGCTGGAAAAAATACCATTTTATTTAGAAATTTTGTAAAGTTAATTCTTAATAAATAAAACTCTATTCCAAACATTTGAAAACATTAACTATAAACCATTTTAAAAATATGTTAATATCGTTTAGTTAATCATTACTCTCTGTTCAGAGTACATCGTTCCGCACTAACACGACCTGCTATTGACTTTTTAAAGAAGGGGGAAAAATGGTGACATCAGCTGAGTTAGAGGATATATTATATAGACATAGTAATCAAATTAATAAACAACATGTTGATTTATTTTTAAGTATTATCAATGAACTAAGGCTATACAACATTAGTAAAATAAGTAATCCATTTTTATGTATTAATAATGGCATGAGTTTAATGGAAGTCGCCGTGGTGTAGTAGTAGTGTGTTGGCTTACTATTCGTAAAGCCCGGGTTCGTATCCCAGGTCAGACATCAAAAATGAAATATGAAAAAAAAATATTTCTTCGGCGACTTCCTCTCAGCAGATTTCTGGCAAAAACTCTGAGAGTAAAATAAACTGCCATGAAAAAGTTTATCAAAATTCTGTCGTTCGGAGTCGACGTTAAACTGTAGGTCCCGCCACTCACGTATAAAATTAACGCACGTATAAATTAACATGAGTGGTGTGAGAAGCTAGGCCGTAATCCTGACTGAAGGGTTGTAATGGCCAATTATGTATGTATGTAATAATGGCATACCTTTGTATTATTGTGTAAAACTTTACTCAGAATCTTTTGACATTTGTAGATGTCAAACATTTTATGAAAAATATATGATAACGCAAAAACTTTTTAATCTGTATAAACGAATATTTAACAATTAATATGTTCCATAGATATATGTATAGTACTGTACAAAATAACATGGAAAAAGAACTGAAATAAAATACACATAAGAAAAAAGAAAGAAACAAATTTGTATACACATAAGAAGAAAAAAAACTATTTTGTTTTAATTAATCTCTTTATTATAGCGATGGGGTGATAGTTTTTAAAAATAAGATTTCAGATGTGGTTAAGTTTTTTTCTTCATTTATTACATAATTTCTTCGTTCGAATTTATTGAAAATTACAATTTATTGAAAACACAATTTTTACATTTAGTAAGATTATAAAAATTAATTGTATTTTTACTTCATTTTCAGCTTGATATAGTCTATGTTTATAAAAAAAATACAGGGGCATGTGTCAGGACCGCATGTGCTGTTTTCATTTGACCATTCGCAATCCTCGAAATGTTCACCATGCCTATTTTTTATTCTTTTCAGGTTGTCTACATACTCCAGTTGTGTTTGTATGTTGATCAGTTTAGTTTTATCTGCATCAGAAATTATGTGCGAAAATGATTTTAAAAAGTTGTATATCTCCTTTAAAATCATTTTATGTTGATGGTTTTAATAGTTATATGATTTAAGATCGCTCGTAAAAGATAACTCCTCTCGTCTTTAGGGTTATGTATTTCAGCACCGGTATCTATATCCCTCTCGTGTTCGGGATCGTACTGAAAACAGTAGACATTAAGGTTGATATTTATATTTTAATCTCTTCTGTACGATAAGATGGACACACAGTAATGTTAGACAATAAACCAAATTTACTGTTTATATACCTACGCAAATTTCAAAATTTCATAATATTGTGAAATTAAAAGAATATTTTTTATTTTTTTTTTATTTCTTTTTTATTTATATAACATATAAAATATTTAGAGTTACATATACATTTACAATATTTTCTTTACTTCATTTGTAAGAGGTACATATTCAAACATTCTATCATGTATAATTGAACAATATGCAGATGTGTTAAATTGTATGTTTTGTTGTGTCTTCAATTCGATTAGTATATCAATAGGTCCAGTTTTTACGGTTTCATTTTGATGTGTTACATCTGGAACAATTATTGGTGCAATAGTCTTAAAACTATCTCGTTTTAGTAATAGTTGCGAGGGGCGTGAATAATAACTTTCTTGAAATCTTGAGTACATATGATATAGTAGAGCGAACCGATTTCTATCAAATTTAAGATTTAAATCATCGTAGGGATACGACTCTGAGTTGAGATGAACTTTAACGTCGGTTGGATCACAATGTATAAATTTGTTAGAGCTATTTCGAAATGATATTAACAGAAATCGAGGTCTTTCATTTTCCTGAGCAAGCTTAACATTCCATAATATTGTATTGCTTTCGGGAAGAGAGGGGTAATAATACACATCCCAACTTCTGAACGATATACTCAAAGGTCGACGACTGTTGATAGTTTTATACATTTCCAGTTTATAGGCATCAGCAAGTTGAACATGTGGTACTTTCCATGTTATATTTAAAATCGATAGTTTACATTTCTCACTTGATATATTTGATTTAAAGACTTGAGAATCATCTTTAGATCGTAGAAGAATTAATTCGTGTTTGGAATTAACTATTATCTTATTGTAATCTTCTGCAAATCCGAGTAACATTTTTAAAGGAACACAAAAATTAAAACCTCCAGTAATAAGCGAAAGATCAGATTCATTGATTGGTGACCATCCTGCATTTACTAATGGATCACTTTCGAATTGATTTAATGAAATATAGTTCTTAATATCCGTTGTTATACCCAGATGACATGTACGATCAATTTCTACACCATTTATCTCATAACGAATTTCATCGAACATATAGGACATACAGTTGTTTAAGAGTTTTAATGATGGGGAGACTGTAGAATCGTCTTTTGTTGCAAATCCTTCTATGTATAGAAAACTTTCACTTGGTAGAACTAACAAATCTTGGTTTTGAATTGATATACGAATTTCATCGTTATTCTTAAATGATTGTAGATATGATGTATAACTATGATAGTCTTTTTTGATGATTGAATTGTCAAAATTTGGTTGTTGTAGTATGTTAATTATACTCATTGTTGTTTTAGTTTAAAACCAAGTTGTTTTAGAAATTCACGATTATGTCTACTGAGGTTCTGTGTTCCTCTTTTTTTGTGAATTTTTTTTTGTGGATTAATTTTTTAAAATTTTCAGTTCTTGTTGCTGTTTTTATTTCTGGAGCTGGGTGTAACGTTTTTGGTTGCGATACTGATAATGAATTGTTGTTGTTGTTGTTGTTGTAGGAATGTTTTTTACTATTGAATATAATCATTCCTTCAGCGGTTTCAAATGTAATCTAATAGATATTTTTTCTCCGCGAAAATTAATAAGGTTTCCGTCCTGATCGGCTACTTTTAGAACAATGGTGTTGATTGCTCTAGCATTAACTGGTAAATAAATGACGTTTGCTGGTGCTTCTGTTATTTTATAGCCAGGACTCACGTTAAGCGAAAATTGATGTAGAGTGTGAGCAGAAACGTTATTTATATAGGATCCGCTGACAATATTACACTCAATTAAAATAGTGTTTATTTTTGTAATATCTATTGTTTTGTCTGATTTATGCTCTTCACCAGGCTTTAGAACTCTCTTACTAAATCCAAGTAGTGTTCCAATTGATCTCTCTTTATCGAAAAATATCGTATCAATTGAGCTCTCTATGTAGGTTTGTAGTGTGTTATAACTTTTTATATTTTCTAATTAGAAAATCAGCTAAGTCTGAAAATGCATATGATCCCACAGGAATTTCTATAATATGGTTACCAATATGAAACAAATTGTTCTCATAATTAATATTCGGAATTGAGTGATATGTATCAAAACTTATTAGACCGCAAACATAGTTTGATTCAAGCACAATGGGTGGAAACTAGTCGGCAACTAGGTTTGATGTATTTCCGTTCAGAGTTAATGTTATGGACATCTTAACGTATACCTTGCGAATGAATAATTTTCAAATATTACACTGTTTTTATAATGATGCTGCTGACGATGCTGATGTATTATTTGAATTTATCCATGAATTGTGGTTTGATGAAAATCCCAACCATTTAACAAACAACATATTTCCTCTCCTCTTTAATACTTTTTCAACTAAATATATTTGAGTGTATTTTGTTTTCAAAAGTTCATATTCATAAAATCCACCTTTAATTTCACTACCACGATAGTCTTCTAAAATGTAAGTATTGGGATTTGTATTCCTTATATTTTTGATTTTGAAGATTTCTGGTGTATATCCTTTTTCAAATACATGTTTATATTTGCTTATACGAACATGATCACCAATTTTAAATTTAGGTCTTCTAAAAACCTTTAAGTTATTGTAGACGGTATCCAAAAGAGTTTTTTCATTGAAAGAGTTCACTTCATTTGGTCTCATTTTAATTGGTCTATGAAGTGTATTATTATATTTATCGATCAGTTCTTGATATATGTTTATCCATTTGTAAGTTCCTTGAAAGCTAAACTCTTTCCACATCACCCCTTTCAATGTTCTATTAAATCGTTCAACTATTGATGCATTAAATGTTGAAATTGATTATTAATGAACTCTCTCCATCATCGGTTTGCAGGTTTTTCGGTTTTCGCTTTGATGTATCGAATACACTTTTCATAGCAGCCGTTATGTTCTGTGCACCATTATTTTTAACGGCAACAGCCCAGGTTTTTTTGAAAAAGTATCTACTATCTATCACTACAACTCGTCTTCTTTTGAAATTTTTTCTAGCTTGTTTATGTAATTCTTCTACTATTTGTCTTTTGTCTGCATTCAAATCCATTTTTTTTTGTCTTGAGCCGGAGGTGGGAATCTTCCAAAGACACTTTTGTTCCAACAAAAGAGTGCACGATTCACCATCACTGGTGCCTACGTACTAAACCCACCCCCTACACACTTCAACCACTCTCCCCCCGCGGGACTGCCGTAAGGTATTACTTCGCGGAGGGCTGGTTAGCTTGAAAGCTTTATCAC
Organism: Sarcophaga subvicina; assembly: GCA_936449025.2. NCBI lineage: Eukaryota > Metazoa > Arthropoda > Insecta > Diptera > Sarcophagidae > Sarcophaga > Sarcophaga subvicina. The sequence goes on from OW388083.2 coordinate 29,784,583, forward strand.
ATTAATTTAAAATTCGCCTCCGTTCCTCCAGTCCTCGGAGTACTATCATTACTTCAGCCATTCTCCTTCGTCCTTCGTTCCTCCGCTTTTATAGCAGCTATTTGTCCCGGGTACTCGAGACGGCGAAGATATATCCTTCTCATCTCATCCGCCAGTATATCTATTGGTATTGTCTTTGCCAATATCAAAGCTGCTTCATCAGACACTGTCCTGAAGCCACTTATCCGTTTAATTGCGCTTAGACGATACACCGAGGACAGTATCCTCATCGTCGTCCCCACTGAGAGTGCCTCCGACCATATTGGGCAAGCATACAGCATTATCGACGTTACTACCGCCGAAATTATTCTCCTTTTAAATGGACCTGGTCCTCCAATATTTGGCATCATCCTCGCCAGTGCTCCCTGTGTTACAGATGCTTTTTCACCGATGTATTTCACGTGCTCCTTGAAGTTCAACCTGTCGTCGATGATCACTCCCAGGTATTTTATCGCCCTCTTCGATTCGATCCTTGTGCCTCCAACGGTCACTTCCATCTTCTTATCAAGACGGCCTCCATCTTATGTGCAGCAAGTGTCAAACCTGCCTCATCCAGCCATGCTCCAACATTTCGAATCGCTGTGTTCGTTTTCTCCTCTATTTCTCCTTCGTTTTAGCTACCGAGACTATGGCAATGTCATCTGCAAAGCCCACAATTGTAGTCCCGCTTGGCAATCGCAGTCGAAGTAGTCCATCGGGACTCCCGACGTCGCTACGTATTCCTGCTCTCCTTCATCCGTTAGGTATATTAGCTTCCTGTCCTGAAAGTAATTATTCAGAATCTCCATTAAGTATGGCGGCGTAGCCATGTTAAAGAGGGCTCTCATAATACGCCCTCAATTCGCCGAGTTGAACGCGTTTTTAACGTCAAGTGTGACAATCGCGCAGTACTCCTTGGTGCCAAATCTCCATCTTTCGCCCTCTATTGCATCTCTTGCAATGTCGACCACCCTCCTTATCGCGTCAACAGTGGACCGTCCTTTCCTAAATCCGTATTTCAGGTCCGAGAGAGCTCCTCCTGCCTCGGCACATGTTAGTAGTCGCTTGTATATTATCCTCTCCAGTATTTTTCCCATCGTGTCCAGTAGGCAGATGGGCCTATACGACGATGGTTCCCCTGGCGGTTTACCAGGTTTTGGAATGAGAACCAATTTCTGCTTCTTCCACCTACGTGGAAAAACACCCTCGACGAAGCACTTGTGGAACACTTTGGCGAACGTATCCGGTCTGAGCCGGATAGCTGCCTTAAGTGCCCTGTTCGGGATTCCACCTGGCCCCGGTGTTTTCCTATCTCTTATTCCAGTGCATGCTGCGAGTACCTCCTCTCCTGTTACCTCGGGTATGGTATGAATGGCCTCCGGCTCCCTACTTATAAAAGTGTAGGGCTGTCCCCGTGGGCCTAATGTACCAATGATCTCCCGTAGCAAAACTGGACAGCCTAGTTTAGGCTGTTCTCGAGCACCGATTCTCTTGCAGACGACTCTGTACGCCGTCAGCTTCCTGGCATATCCGCTGAAAGGATAGTTTCTTGCTCCTTTTAATGGCTCTTCTAAGTTGATGCCTTAGATCCTCATATGAAGCCCGTTCGGCTTCCCAAGTCGGTCTTCCTCTCGTGCGCTGGGCCCGTCTTCTCGCCCCGAAGCATGCCGACCGCAGTCTTCGAATCTCGTCATTCCACCAGTAGCAGGGGGAACGTCCCCTACACACAGTTCTCCTAGGCATATCAGCATCACATGCAGTGTTGAGCATCCCGTATACGCCGCTCACTAATTCCTCGACCGTGCTGACAGTCGTATGAAAAGACGACAACTCAATATATACGTCTCCGCGTCAAAGCGGGAGTCCTTCCATTTAGGTCCCGTGAACTTCGGCAATCCGTTTCCTCTCGTGTTGCGCCCAGTAACCGTCATCACGATTGCCTGATGGTCACTATTCGTGAAGTCCTCAGTTAGCCTCCACCCGGTCCGCGAAACAAGGCCATCGCTCAAAAACGACAAATCTATTATCGAGCTCGATCCAGCTCTCCTAAATGTGCTTTCTCTTCCGTCATTCATCAGCGCCACAGGAAGGGAAGCGAATGTTTCCAAGAGGCAGCGACCCCTGGCGTTAGTATATCTACTACCCCATTCGGTCGCCCAAGCGTTGAAGTCTCCTTCTATAATAACGGGGGTGTTCAAGCGCACGTGTGACGCCAGCCTCTCCAGCATATGTCCCTCAGGGGAGCGTAACAGCTGTAGACGAAAACTCCCTTTATCCTGGCCATAACGAAACCAATATCCCGCGCATAAGTTTGCTGGAAGGGTAATGAACCACAAATCCATATAGCCGCAGTACTAGATCCGTCCGTGATCCAAGTACTATTCCTCGGTACCCTATAAGGTTCGCTTATGATTGCGACATCGATATTCTCCTCCTTTATCCTCTGGACCAATAGGTCCTGGGCATATTATTTATATGTGTATGTGTGTGTGTGTGTGTAAGTATATTTTATTCGATTTTTAGTTTTTTCTTTGAGTGAATGATTTGAATAGATATTCTTCAATATGATTTAACCTTTGATTATAAATATTAATTCTCTTTAAAACTTAAATTTCAATTTTCTTGAAAGCTTCGTTAAACACTTTCATTTCACCTTCAATTTTATTGAATTTCTCTGTAATTTTATTTCTGTATTCTATATTTCCATTATAGTTTTCCTGCTTAGAATCTATTATTGCCTTCTCAACATAGTTATCAAGGGCTTTTTCAAGTTTCTCCATATAGTCTTTTATTTTCTCAATTTTTACAGATTGTTCGCTAATTTTATTTTTAACATCATTATTCATTATTTCTTGATTGTGTATAATTGAAGTATTAACATTATCTTCGAATACTTTCATTTCATTGTCATGTTTTAGATAAACATTTTCAATCTCACTTTTTAAATTGTTTATTTGATCAACTAGAGCATCATATATTTGTGTTATATATTTTTCGATTACGATATTTTTGTTTTTATAATTATATTTATTAAAACTTTCTCCAAATTTATTAATATAAGACATCTCTTTCACTCTTCTAATAAATTATGTTAGATTCTTTAAGTTCTTCGATAATAGAGATTATTTCGTTTTGATGATTGTTGTGACCAGCACCTTCCGATGAGAGAAGTAACCGTAGTCTGTCAACTAATTCATTAGGATCATCCCAATATATATAGTTTGATTTCCGATTATATAGTGATTTTAGCAATAATCCACTGCCTTTTGTTGAAATTTTTGTTGTTGTTTTGAATAAATGTTTAATTATTCGTCTATATTTGAAGGCTCGTGTTCCTTTCACTTGTTCCTTATATTCATAACGACGTCTATGTGCATTGGTATGAATTAAAATCTCTTTATATTTCTTTAAATCATTTTTAGTATAATGGAGAGGTTTTGTATGAAATACTAGCTCAAATAATCCAGGTGTCATTTTCAATTTCATGTTTCCAATCTGCATAATATTATCTCCATTAATTTTTCCTTGCCATATCTCCAACTTCCGTCTTCATCTTGATTAAAACCATAAATTTTATCCAATTGCTTATTATTAATAAGTAATTGAATATTTTCAAATAATGGAGAGTTTTTCGTTAGCTTTAAACTCTGTTTTCTTTTCAATTTTTTGATACATGTATTTGTTCATCATCATTATCATCAGTTGCGTCATAATAATCATCATCATCATCAATAGTGTTGTCTATATCTTTATGCTTATGTTCAAGTTTTCCGATGATTTTATTATCACCATTTACATAATTATTATCATCCTCGCCACCAAAAGTGTTGGCTATATACATATCCTTATCCTTATCTTTATCTTCAAGTTTTCCAATGATTTTTTAAGTGGTTTTGTTATTGGTTGAAACGTATCTTCTAATAAATTAACTCTATCTATTTGATTCAGTTTAATATTTTTTAACTTTTCCTTTAGAACAGCTCTTGTCTTTACAAGATCTTCTAACATTTTATTATGGTAATTTTTAGGCATTATAATAATTTTTTTATTTGATTTTGATCTGGTTATGATCTGTTTGCTATCTGGTTATGATCTGCTTGCTATCTGCTCACGATCTGCTTTATATCTTGTTGTGATCTGCTTGCTATCTGGTTATGATCTGCTTGCTATCTGCTCACGAACTGCTTTATATCTGGTTACGATCTGCTTTATATCTGGTTACGATCTGCTTGCTATCTAATATCAAATAACATATCATAGTTGTATGAAACTATCAAATCCTTTTCGATAACGTCCTTTATTTATTAAATCATCCTTGCTTAGAACAAGAAATCCACATTTATCTTTCCAACACTCACTGCAAAGGTCAACAAATTGTTTAAAAGTCATATCACCAATAACATGATCATTATATATATGTTTTAAATTCATTTCATCCTGTTTAAATATTATAATCATATTTGTATTATCACGTATTAGATGTTTTGGGATTTTAGTATATGTTTGACACAGGTAAAAGCAATCAATAAATTTATGTCTTCCCATACAGAAGTAGTCTCTTATACTATTTTGTTTCTCACAAATAACATCATCGAATATTATTATAGAATGTGGATAAGCTTTTGCTGGACTTAGAACTTCTTAATTTTCCGAAAACGTAAATAGATTAATTTCTTTTATCGGTTTAATTAATTTTCTTAGATAGTAATATTTTGGTTGATATAATGATTTCGAGTATATATAGCTGTTTTTAAATCTCAATCCGTTAGGACTTTCAGTTAGACTTATCATCACATTAGTTTTACCACAATTCGATGGTCCCACTATCAATGCACGAATCGAATTCGGTAATAATGTATTGTGTACAACTGTTTTATCTCTTGATTGAGATGATTCATCAATATTTCTTATAATAATTTGCTTTGCTTGTTTAACTAGCTTCATGTTGACTGACATACTGAAAGAATGATCGTATAAATTGGTGTATATATAGGAAATAGTCTTGATTTCAGATATTTTTGCGAGAGGTATAAAACTAACGAAAAGAAAGGGTTATAATCTAAAGTCAAAACAAAAACCCAGTCACTGTAAGATGAGAAGAAGACTTGTAAACAACTTAATAAATAAATTACCTGTTGAATTACATTTGCCTGGTTATCAGTTTTGTGGACCTGGTACAAAACTTGAAAAACGTTTAGCAAGAGGAGATAAGGGTATACATTTATTAGACGCAGCTTGTAGAGAGCATGATATTGCATATTCACAATCAAAAGATATAGACACAAGACATCAAGCAGATAAAATTTTAGCTGAAAAAGCCTGGCAAAGAGTTAAATTTAAAGATAGTAATATTAAAGAACGTGCTGACGCGTGGTTTGGGACAAACGCTATGAAAGCTAAAGTGAAATTTGGATTAGGTTTGAAGGAGCAGAGACATAAGAAAAGAAAGAATTCAAAAAGAACGGGAAGAGGAAAAATGAATAAATGTAATAAGAAATTATTCACAGCTACTGTGAGAAAAACTCTGAAACAATTGAAAGAACAGAAACCCCTTGAAGCCCCAAAAAACTATTCATTCAAATTTTAAAGGGAAAAAGCGAGCAGACATTATAATACCGAGAGTTACACCTGTACCGAAAATTTGAGGATTTCCTCCACTTATTCAAGTACTAGCGGCATTGTCAGCGCTTGGTGGTTTAGCAAGTGGAGGATCCGCTATTGCCAAAGCAGTAAATGCTATCAAAAATGGATAAGAACAATTGGCGGAAGCTAACCGTCACAATAGATATATGGAATCAATTGCAATGGGCAAAGGGGTATATCTCAAACCATATAAAACTGGATATGGTCTCTACTATAGTCCAGCTCCAAAAAACTACTAGATAACCTACCCAATCGTTCGCTAACAGATTTTGATTTGAATAAATATGGAAAACATCTTAAATACTTTAGGGGTGTTTTCATGCGTGATTCTTTACCTGAAAAACCACTCAAACAAGAATGCGATTGTTAATTTAGATGATTCAAATGGTATGGGAATACATTGGGTAGCATATTATAAAAACCACAACTATAAAGAATATTTTGATAGCTTTGGAGATTTACAACCACCACTTGAGATTGTCAACTACTTAAATTTTCCTATTTAATATAATTATGAACGAAAGCAAAAATTTAATACATTTAATTGTGGGCACTTGTGTTTAAAATTTTTATTTAATAAATATAAATTGAAATGAAATAAAAGTCGAAGTCACGTGGTCTAGTAGGTAGTGTGTTGGCTTATTAGACGAAAGGCCAGGGTTCGCGCCCCAGGCCAGACATCAAAATAAATTACAAAAAGTATCTTCGGCGACTTCCTCTCAGCAGATTTCTGGCAAAAACTCTGAGAGTAAATAAAATTGCCATGAAAAGTTTCTCAAAAATCTGTCGTTCGGAGTCGACTTTAAACTGTAGGTCCCGCCACTCATGTATAAAATTAACACACACAGCATAAGTGGTGTGATAAACTAGGTCGTAATCCTGACTGAAGGGTTGTAATGACCAATTACGTTACGTACGAAATGAAATAAAAAAATTGTTTAATTATATGTATATAAATATTCTTTATTTATTAATTCCTATTATTATCATATTAATTCATATTATTATCATATTAATTCATATTATTTATACATTACATTTCTTATAAACTACTTAATCTATATATTTAAATTTAAAAATTAAAAATTAAAATGTAAAAATTTAATTTCATCATCATCGTATTGCATAAATTCTCCATATGAATTTAAATTTTATGATGATGTTGATGGAGAATTTATTTTATAATGTCCCCAGGCGTAAGTGTCAACATTATTTTCACATATAAATCTCTTATCGTCTAAATAACTTAAAGTTAATTTACTTATATATTGTGTATATACTTGATGAATCTTAGATCTAATCACATACATAGCATCATGATACAGCTTTTTCTCTAGTAGACATTTTCTAAAATCATTAATACTTAGTCTAGATGTTACACTATTTTTAACGCCTATAATTTTTTTAATTTCTTTGTCTACTCTATCTATTGACTATCGGTTGACTGAATCCAGATAGTCATATGGAAAGACACCTTTACGTTTCATTAAACTAAATTCATTGCGAGTTTGATAACTTGATTTTACTGTCAACAGATCATTATCGGACAAATATGCCGCTAGTTTTTCCAAACTTGTTGGCATAAACCGACAAGAATCTAGAAAACGTAGTTCTATAGTATTTTTTTCATCTACATTAATCTTTTTCGATATAGATACATATAGTTCTTTGTTTAAGGGAATTACATTTATATCACCTTCAATAGAAGAGAGTTCTCGTACGAACAAATGACAATCATATGACGATAGATTATGAAAGAATATAGGAATAAAATTTGCTATTTGATACTCTAAATTACATTTGTTATGTGCCGGTCCTCTATATTCACCTGTTAAGTGACAATGATCGGCTGCTCGATCTACATGAGATAAATTTTTTTTGCAAATGTGACAAATTGTATCATCTTTCTGTCTAATCAGTTGAGAAGGTGTTAAGGTATTCATTGGTTTGGTTTCACGATACTTAAATGATTAACATATAAATCTTTACAATTTTTAATTAAATTTACAAAGAAATGTTTTGGTGCATCATCACCACTGTACATGCTAAATTTATCTAAACTACTGTTAAATGAGCATTTGATGTAATAACTATAAGCAAATGGAATATGTTTTTGTATTGACTTGACATTTGCTGAATTTTGAATATTAATAGTCTCTAGAATACACTCAAAATCAGCGTAGACTATAAAAGGTACATCCATTTGCTTTTTGAAATTTGTAAAACTTACAATATTATTGTCTACAGAGGGCATTTTAGTTACCATCTTATTACATTCCTTCTTATGATTTTCCAGAGATGATTCATGATGAAAATGTATTAAACAAGTGTTACATATGTGAACTTGTCTACAGTGTTTTGTTAGTTGGTTTCTTATTAATCTATAATTAAATGGAAAGTGAAACAATTTTATATTAATATCATTTTTTTAACATAAAATTATTATTGATTTACCTTGAAATATTTTAATCCATACGTAATGGAATCTCTCACCATCTTCTAGTAATAACAAATTAAAGTGCTTAGCCTTTTCATTTATACTGGAATAGTAGGGTCCGATTATATCATTGTTATCATTCAACCCAAAGACGTTCACGCTAATATCGGGATTTTTCATTTCAAAATCTTTAATTTTATTCGTTGGTAGCGGAAAAGTCAAATATTAAAAATTTAAAGCAATACCATTTTCCAACGTTATAATATCATCACTAATTTTATTAATTTTATATGAGATGCTTCTATTAGAATTTTTATTAACAGGAAACAATGCTGATATAATAGCCCACTTGAAACAATATTGATCATAGTTTTGAACATTGATGCATGCATGTTTCTTTTGTATTGGGGTTGGTAGACGGATATACTGCGAACCTTTTATGCACTGGTATTTATTTATATTAATTTCGATCCGTAATATTTGTATTAATGTCCATCCGCTATCACGTTCCTGGAATTCGCTCATATTTCTAACAATAACATCGCATTGTGTTTTGTAAATATTGAGGAGATCATCTGTAGTTGATGATGAGAGATTAATTATAACCATTTTAGTTTGATGCGATTTCACTTCGATGTAACATAAATCCTCCTCTTCTTTAACCAGCATATATTCACAAAATATCTCCAGATTGAATTTTATATTATCATGTTTTTGAATCATGTTACTTAACACCTTAACCACTTTGAATTTAATTCCCGATAAAAAGTTCTCAGGTATTAAATTCGTTTCCCTATTATTTGCAATCAAATATGTAATGATGCGATTATTAAACACTGATCTAACGCATTTTATTTCATCGTCATCAATGTCAACACCATTAACATCATTTAGGATTTTATTAGCACAATTAAGTTTGTGAGCATTTGTTCTAATATGTTGATGCCAATTTGTCTTTGAAATATGTTGATTGCAGTCCGTACAATTAACAGTCTTAAAAGTTTCTCCAATCTTTGAATGTTGTAAGATGTGTTGTTGATAATTCAGTTGGTTTGAGAAATACTTATTGCAAGGTGTACATTTAAATGATGTGGATGGTCCATCATGATACAATCTATGATGTCTTCTTAAATGAACATGCACAATCATGTTTCTATTTAGGTATACGATGTAAACGTACACACAGCTGCATAATTCTTGAGTCAGCGTTTTAAAATTTGTTTACATTAAAAAAAATATTCTTATTGATCTTATGCTTAAGAGTAAGAAATGATAAGGAGTCGCGCTGCTATTATTTACAGCAACAATATGTCGTTATCCCGCATTTGTCCACAAGAAAAGGACCACACATAACGGAAATATATACAAAAAAAATATACACCCAAACCTGTTTTTACACGGTTTTTTTACGTGAATTTGAAATAACACGTTTTTTTTTTCCAATAACTGCCAAGTTGATACTTGACGACCTTCAAATGGTAAATAACTTGGCAGAACACTTTTTGACATGTGATACATAATTGAAAGAGCTGTGAAATTTCAATCAGACCTACAAACATGTATGGCTAGATACAGAGAGCTCTATAAAGAGCTTTCCCAAGTTGGATCACAACGCACTATAACAGAATTTGCTGTTAAAAGAAATAAACCAGCACCAGAAGCAGCTTCTGAAGATGTAGAAGGAATAAGTATTTCTACTGACGAGACTGATATTGAGCCACCCCAGCAAAAGAGAATGCGCTTGCTATCAGAAACAGACTCCGAATAAAATAAAAATATTTTTTTATTGAAAATAATTCCGTTCCTAATTGTCTTAAGAGTTTGATAACTAATTTTATTTTTATAAATGGTAGAGACTTTTTAAGTTTTTTCTTTATTTTTTTATAATCATAAAATGAAATAAAAACTTTGTATACTATTGAACTAAATCTGTGCATTTTTATAAAGTTATTCGATTTTATAGGCATATGTAGGCTGCTGCATCAATCCTATGTATATCTTTTCAGTTTGTTTATACACTTAGATATATACATAATATTTGTCTTTTTTTACAGGTTTTTTTTTACATGGTATCCACTGGAACGTATCTACCGTGTGAAAAAAGGTTTGGGTGTATATACAAAAAAATTAATTAAGCATAACCACATCCAAAATTCTGTATTTTTTTACATTAAAAACTGTAATATGAGTCAAGCGTTTTAAAATTTGTTTACATTAAAAAATATTCTTATTGAACTTATGCTTAAGAATAAGAAATCATAAGGAGTTTCGCTGTTTGTTGTTGTTTTGTTTAGAACAAAGCACTGCTATTGTTTGTAACAGTGTGTCGTTATCCCACTTTTGACCATCAGCAAATACAAAAAAAAAACAAACGCATAACATTGCACAATCAAAGGATGGCTAACCACACACACACACTCATTCTGTCCATCCAATCTACATGTTACAAACCTATCAACTAACTTCCACTACCGACTGTAGCGTAGGCATGATCCCAAATTTGTATGAAATAAGTGCCCTAGAAACCCCATAAACATACTACTTGCTCACTACGTGACATTTTTATTAGTTCGCCATTTTCATGAAAAATTTCGTCATCAGTCCCACGAAATGAAATAAGGTCTCATTTTTATATATCAAAATTGCGAGTTTTATTCCGGAAAGTGCGAGGAATGTGTCAGTGGTTTAAAATCAACAGTGCCACACCACAGGTTCCGCAAATGGCTGCATTACCATCAGCAAGGCTAGCTGCATTCGAGCGACCATTTACCTACGTGGGTGTGGATTATTTCGGCCCTATAAATGTAACATTCGGCAGAAGATGTGCGAAGAGGTGGGGTGTAATTTTTACTTGTCTGACAGTACGTGCCGTACATATAGAAATTGCACATAGTTTAGACACCAGCTCTTGCATAATGGCTATTAGAAATTTTATTTCAAGACGTGGTACCCTTAAAGAAATATATTCCGACAACGGAACTAATTTTAAAGCTGCTGAAAAGATCCTATGCTGTCAATTTAAAAACATAAACGTATCTACACTCCAAACAACCTTTGATCAAATCAAGTGGAAGTTTAATCCACCCGCAGCACCGCACATGGGCGGTGCTTGGGAGAGATTAGTAAAATCTGTTAAATCGACCATTTACAGCATGAAGTTTACTGATGAGAGTTTGAAAAATGCATTGTGTGAAGCTGAGTTCACAATAAATTGTCGCCCATTAACCTTTGTTTCGATTGAGAACAGCGATGATGAAGCTCTCACGCCCAACCACCTTCTAATTGGTTCATCAGATGGCTACAAACCAATTGTAAACGAAGGTATGAACCTTCGAAAAAGATGGTACAAAACGCAGGAGTTTGCTGATCAGTTTTGGCGAAGATGGCTGAAAGAATATCTACCCATTATCTCACGAAGAGACAAATGGTTCACCAAACAACCACCCATTAAACCAGGAGATGTAGTCATTATTGTCGACCCAGACCTACCCAGAAATAGTTAGCCCAAAGGGATGGTGATTGATACTGTAGTAGCAAAAGATGGCCAAGTTCGCAGGGCAACAATCAAAACCAAGAGTGGTATTTTGGAAAGACCAGTGGCCAAATTAGCAGTTTTGGACGTTTCTGGTGCCTTTGAAGGTAAACTCAACCCATCGACCTCGTTTACGGAGGAGGGAACTGTTGCGGCTAAATAATTGTCGACTCCAATCATTTAAATATCTGTCTTGTTTTAAATTATTTATTAACTATTTACTGCATTCTAATATACAAATATGTATATTGATGTTTATATGTTTATGCATATGTGGATGGTTAATGATCATTATTCATATTTTCTTTTATCTTTACTAGTTATATATATATTTATGTTAAAAACAATATTTATTGCAAAAAAGAAATAACGGTCAAGTAACAAATGCCACGTAGCCAATTTTCTTCAAGTTTGTTCTTATGAAAATTTAGGCAATAATTGGACTCCTGTTTTTAAAGTCGGCGGAATCAGACAAAATAGTTTTAAAGTGCTTCTCGCTTTTGTTAGTGAAAAATATTTAAATAAAAATAATTTTGAATTTAATATAATATTTAAATGTTTTATTAAAAAAAAAAAAGTTAAGTTATAGTGAGGCGCTACAAAAACTTTGTTGTGTTTTGCCTGTAACACATGTGTTAGAATGGTCTACTTTCACTGATGGTTTCTTTTTTATCGAAAAATATTTATTCATATCGTTAATCTCATTCGCAAATGTGTTAAGTCGCTTTTTTCAAATTTTACAGGAGATACAAAACACATTGCGGCTTCTTCAGTTTTTAAAATTTGTAAACTTTTTAAACGCAATTATTTTTACTAAATAGCTGTCTTTAAATGACATAGATCAAAAATTAAGAATAATTAATATTCGTGGAGTTAGCACGTGCTGTTAATATTTTTCGTAGCTTTGTGGACTTAGCGTTTTTGCAAACCACAAAATTACAACAACTTTAAACTACATACTGACATTTTTTTTGTCGTAAACTATGTATTTAGTATAGTGTTATCGTTTTGCATTAAAATCTCAATTTTGGAAAAAAGTGGATTTAGCGAATTATAATAACGATATGTATTATACGCACAGTTGTGTGATGTATAATAGCGAGAAAAAGAAAATGCGACTCGGTGTTCAATACCGTGTCTTGTCTTATTTATAGAATGTTGTTAATTTGTTACCTTTGGGTGAATATCTATGTTTTGGAGGCCAACGAATGTAATTTAAGCCAAATAAGTTAAACTTTGATTCGTCGCTATACAAAACTTTGGCCCACTGCTCTTTTGACCGATACGGATACAGTCTACCGTCTTCTAGCTAATAAATTTGCCTCTCTTAATCGGTTTCTGGCTGTGTGGACGCCAATAGAAACCCGTAATTAGTAACATCTACTGCCGTTTTCCGAGGGTCAACTTTTACTATTTTTACCATTTGGCGTTCACTTTTTTATTAATCTAAAAAAATTAAGTAGAAAGTGAAGCAACAACGCTTACTGATGCTTTTTAATAAAATTTAAAAATCAACGAATAAACAAAGCAAAAGTGGATTGGAACTGTATACTGTTATAAATTTCGATTCTCTGTTGAATACCATATAACATAAAGTTGTATTTCCCGCTACTGTAAATTGTGTGACTTCCTTTATATTTTCTTATGAGAAATTCCTTTTATCAGTTGGATTTTGTGTGTTGTTCAATGGCGCTGAAGAAATCGATTGAACTCGTACATGGAAAAGATTTGTATGGAATTTTAAATTTACTTCATTTTCCCTCTTTTTGCGTTATTGAAATTTTTTCGGCTACTTTTTCTCAGCATATTTCAGGCAAAAACTCTGAGAGTAAATAAAATTGCCATGAAAAGTTACTCAAAAATCATTCGATCGGATTCGACTTTTAAACTTTAGATCCCGCTCTTGTATACAATTAACACACGCAACATAAGTAGTGTGAGAAGCTAGGACGTAATCCTAACTGAAGGATTGTAATGATCAATTATGTTATGCAATAAATAATAAAATATTAATAAAATAAAATTTAACATTATTTCTACCACGATTTTGTGTATACCTATTTCGACCAAAAGGTGTCTTTTGACACCTTTGCGTTTGGATGCAAATAATTATGGAAATAATTATTAAAACATGTCCTATTCCTATTCCTATTGTTCCCAAACAACAATCGAATATAAAAATTATAACGGGAAATTCAGTGTACCGAAAATTTCTGGCATTTCGCAGAATTTCCAATTACACAGAATTTCCCTGGCTTGGTATAATAATACGAAGAGGAAAATATCAAAAACAAATTATAGTTCAGTCCAAATGTATGTATGTGTAGTTTCTTTATATTTTTTATTTCTTGCTGTAAGAAAAATCGTAAAGGTGTCTAAAGACACCTCATGGTAGAAATAGGTATTGTTACGCGCCGGTTATACTCGAATAAAATATCAAGGTTAAGGGCATGCAAAGATCTCCCCGGTAGCTCAGACTAAAGTGGTTCTCAACCCGTATTTTACGACGCGCAAGTATATAAACACAGCCTGCATGCCATCAAGATTTAAAAAAAACCTAGACTGTGCGAATATAAAGAAAACATACAACAATGTCAAAACACGAAAGTATCCGGAAACAAAAAAAAACCGAGTCAAAACGATTTAACGGTTAGATGTTATCCCGCCTAGGGCATGAGTTCCCTCCCAGTGACAAAGTCACACGCCATGACAGACGGACGCCCTAATCAAATACTACATCTGTCCCTAATATAACCACGTGCCTCTTAACCTAACATGCTCCCAGCGTTTCCCTCCCTGCGAAATAGCAGATTAAAGGATCATGTTTCCTTAAACCTCACCAAGGAATGATATATATATATATATATATATATATATATATGTGTATATTTTACAAAATATCAAAATTTATTGATTTAAATATTGTGAAAAAAAGACAATAGAATATTAATAGTAATACTAATAATAATCATATATAATAATAATGTACAATAATAGTAATAATATTCATATACAATAATAATAATTTTCAAAATAAATACGTTGGTCGACTTATCTGGAATCTCTGCGGTGCACCGCTCCCACGACGACGGCTTCAGAATTTTTTTGTGTTGTAGTTGGTGGTGTTTACGATGATAATGGTTGGTTGTGGTGTTGTTGCTCTTGTTGATGGGTTTGGGCTTCAGATTTTGTTACCACTTCTTTATTTATTGATTGTATAAGCAGGTAAGTAAGTTTTTTGTTTTTTTTATTTTTTTTTGGTGAATTTATTTTGGGTTTCTGTGTTTTTTTTATACAATTTAAATGTAAGGATTGTTTTGTTTTATTTTTCTTTTAAAAATTTTTATTTTGTTTTTCTTTTATATACTGTATATATAATATATGTATGTATATTTAAAATATGCAAGAGGATATAGTAAATAAAAAAACTAAAAACTATGAAGTAATATTGAATCAGTTTAATTGTAAAACTTTGCATATTGTTTTGTTTTTATTGTTAATTAAACACATGTTTTGAATTCAGTTTTCATATTTTTTAAAATTTTTGTTTAATCTCTTAAGGTTAAAAAAAAGTTAGTTTGTTTTATTTTATTTTTATTTTTCAAAATTAATCATATATTATTTTGACGCTTAATTTGGATTTTTGGCGTGGCCTGCGTCTAAAAATTTTAACTTCAAGAATTTTTTTTATTTTTTGTTTATATAACATTTAGATATATTTGCATTTTGTTTTTCTTGTTTTTTGTTTAATTATTAATATTTAATTATTTTCAATAATCTTTAACAAAACTAAGTTGAAATATTTTTTTTTATTCTTTTTTTTAAAAAATTTTCAAAAAGAAGACTATACATTTTGCATTATTTATGTATAATGTTAATACAAATATATATATATGCATTTATATTGTTATTAACGTTTGTTTCTTTTAAGTATTAAATTTGTATAATATTTATAAAGAAGTGTATTTAATTCACTTTTATAAAGTAATTATGTCTGTGGGGTTTCGATTCGTTATTGTAGCTGTTTAACTATAAATTTTTTTAAATTATATATTTTTAGCGACTTTTTATAATTCAAATATTTTATAACAACCGAACTTCATTTATTTTTTTGAAAATTCACAGTACACTAATCACTTGTGTATAATGTGTCCATTAATTTTTGATATTGTACGTTTAATTTTCGCTATTTGAAAATTTTATTAAAACTTTACATAGTTCATATAATTTTATTTCTTTTTAGATTTTTTAATTTACAACTCAACTTTAGATTTAGTTGATTTGCATTTGAAATTGTGTTTATACATACATATGCATGTATGCATAATGTTACACGATTTACACTAATTTTATTTGATATAAACTTATTTCACTTGTTTTTTTTTTTTTTTTTTTATTTAAAAGAAGAAAAAATTGTGAACCATTCGGTTCGAGTAGCACACGTGAACTGGATCTCGATCTCAACCTTCCTCTTTCTTTTTTATTTTTTTCTGGAATGTTCTTTTCTCCCGCCAAAAACGCATAATCTTCCTCTACCTATCTCCCTCATCCTTGTTTCTGACAAATGGCACATTCTGATTGGTTAAACTGTCTAACGGTAAATTTTTTAACGAAACAGACGCCAGGTGTCAAAATCTAATTGGTCGATCAGGACGCGCAAAAAAATATATAACGAAGTACATACATAGCAAAAGGGATAAAGATAATGGAAGAGTTGCAATTGCATCAATAAAAAAGGGTTGCAATAAAGTGCAAATAAAAGGGTGGGAGTAAAAATTGTAATTCTAACTTCGATAATCCGTAACAAACCTGCTTCATCTGGAGGTCTATGATCGACAAGTGAACAGGCAGGATTGGAAGAGCCAATCTGAACAGGCTGAGAAAAAGAAGGGGGGGAAGAAAAAACGTGTGGCTCGACCCACGACCCTAGGAAAAGAGGTCTCATGTTTTACTTACTAAATTAGCCGGGCTTCACAGTCAGTGTAATCTCCATAGCTTAGGGCCTTATGTCTGAAGCGTGATACTTCCCTATGTAGTTTCCCCTCAGATCTTCGAGTGTATACAACGAATTTCCTAACTTTTCTCTAATCCTGCATTTTATATATTTGGGGAGGAATTTCGCGTTAATAGCTGTTTGGTTTATTCTAAAGACTTCCTGTCCTACGACAAAATTCGCGGATTTACACCTCGTGTTGTAAGTACTGCTTCCTTTTACGTGAGCCATATCGAGATTCCTGCGAATGTTCTCTCGCACAACATCCAGTCGGTCATTGCGTAGAACCAATGTATCGTCGATGATAATGTTAAGTCGCTTCAATACGTCGTAACTCGTTCCGCTCGTCATCATGTTCTGCCCGAAAAGTGCAAAATATGGAGAACATCTGATCGCCGAATGATAGTCACTGCGGAGAATCTGTAATATTTGAGGTATTTTCCTGTCCCAGGCTGTATGGTTAGGATGATCCTTAAGAAAATATCGTATCTTAGAGATCACTTCTCGGTTTGCCCTTTCAGAGGCATTCGCCTGTGGCGAATAAAATCCTGTTGTTATGTGAGTAATGCCGTGCGCTAAGAAAAAGTCTTCTATCTCTTTTGAAGTAAATTGCTTGGCGTTGTCGGTGTGAATGACTTGTGGTACTCCAAAAGTGCAGAATATGTCATCCTGAAAAAATTCCATTACATATACAGAGGTTGCCGACTTCATGGGTTTCAAAAACAAAAATTTGGTAAAATGGTCGATTACAATAAAAAGTTGAGTATTTTGCGACTTACTACACGAGTATGGACCTAGAAAATCACAGAAAAGTCGTTGAAACGGCCGATTTGTCTGAAACTGCTTACCCATGGGAGGGCGTAATATCTGGTTGGTCGGTTTAATTTCCTTACAAACATCGCATTGCTTAATGTATCCCTCACTTCCTGTGTCATCCTTGGCCAGAAGTATTTTTGCCTGATTCTGAAAAGCGATTTCTCGGATCCCCCGTGGTATCCTTCTCTATGCGCGTTTTTAATCACGTTCCCAGTTAGGGATCCGGGTAACCATAACCTCCAGGTGTCTTCCGGCTTATCTGATCCGCTCTGGATGTTTTCGCGTTTATAAATCAAGTTCCCCGATATACATAGGTTGGGGAGTACCCGGGAGTTTTTCCTTACATGGTCTCTTATTTTGTTGTATTCTGGGCTTTCAAATTCCGGTGAGGACAAGTCGACTTCAGGTGGATTATTGCACATTTCAAGTTCATCGGTATCGAATCTGGAAAGCGCGTCGGGAACCACGTTCAATGCACCCTTTCGGTGTTCCATAGTGAAGTTAAAAGCCTGGAGTTTCAGGCCCCACCGGTCCAATCTGCCATTCAAATCTTTTTGGCTCATAAGCCAACGGAGGCTCGAGTGGTCCGTAATAATTCTGAAAGGAAGTCCCTCAATATATTGTCTGAAGCGCTTTACACTCACAATGACCGCTAAACACTCCAGCTCCGTGACTGTGTAGTTCCTTTGCGCCTTGTTTAACTTCTGGGATACAAATGCAATAGGTCGCTCCTTCCCATCATTATCCATTTGATATAAAACACCCCTACACTAGTTCGGGATGCATCACATTGGATTATAAATTCCCTATTGAAATCTGGTTCGGCGAGAACAGGTGCCTTTGACAATACTATCTTTAATTTTTCGAATGATTCGACAGCCTGAGGTGATAGATGAAAAGGCTTGTTTGTCTTTCTCAGACAATCCGTTAGTGGGCCTGCAAGATCTGAAAAGCAACCTATGAATGAGCGATACCAATTTGCCATCCCGATGAATCGCCTAACCTGACGCGGTGTTTTAGGAATCGGGAACTGAGATATGGCCTCGACCTTTTCAGGATCGACTTTCAAATGACCGCCACCTATAAGGTAGCCTAGGTATCTGATCTCGCGCTGACAAAACTTGCTCTTGCCTACATTAATTGTCAAGCCTGCATATTTAAGACATTTCGCGACTTCGAGGAGTAATTCCAGGTGCGTGTCGAAATTATGACTGCACACTAGTAGGTCATCCAAGTAGACGAATACGTTCTCTCTCAATTTCGCCGAAATTACTTTATCCATCAGACGGCTCATTGTTTGTGGTGCATTACACACACCAAATGGCATTACTGTGTACTGGTATAAGGACCTACCGGGTACTGCAAATGCTGTCTTCTCCATGGATGTGTTTGACAATTTGATCTGGAAAAAGGCGTCTTTTAGATCTATGCCACTGATGAAGTAGGTGTCTTTTAGTCGACTAAGAAGTCCATTAATGTGGGGCAAGGGGTACGAGTCCTTTTTTGTTAGAGAATTTAGTTTTCTGCAGTCCAGGCAGAGTCTGATTTTTCCGGGTTTTCGAACTGCCATGATTGGGCTGCACCAGGGGGAATTCGATTCTTCTATAACATTGAGAGTTAATAATCTATCTAACTCTTCGTAGACCTTTGCTTGTCTGGGTGGCGAGAGAGGGTAGTGCCTTTGCTTTGCCGGTGTAGCATCACCTGTATCTATATGGTGTTCCAGTAGGCGTGTACGCCCTAACCCTAACTTTTCGTAAGATGGAAAATTCGCCACAACCTTTTCCAGGCGCAATTTTTGTTCTGGAGATAATTGGTGAAAATTAGATCCAGTCCCCTTGACGAGCTCCGAACAGGACAAATCTGAAAAAATCTGAGGAGCAATGTCGTAGGCTTTCCAAAAATCCACACCAAGGTATCCGAGCTGAGAAAGGTTCGGTGCTACATAAAAAATTATCGACTTTTCTACTCCCTTATACGTCACTGGCAATTTACAATACCCCACCACATCATTTCTGGAACCATTTGCGGTAAAACTACTAGATCTAAGTCTTTCAAATCGTATATTGTTCCTATTGACAAAATCAAGACTTCCCTTTCCTAATACAGACACGTTTGCACCGGAGGCCAATAGACACAGCAACTCCTCGTTCAAAATTATAATCTTTACAAAAGGCCTTCCATCATCGTTGTCTGGCAAGCGTGAAGATTCTGTTGCTTTTCTAAATTTCCTTCTCATACGGTATCTTTGCCTGCAATTGTAAATTCGTTGCGAAATTCTATGACCAACTGACTTGCGTCCACAGCGCTTAGGTTTATTTTCATGTTCCATCTGAGTATATGTTCGTATATCCGGTAAATATTTTGTCCTATCAGGTAGTATGTCCTTCTGTGAAGGCTTTCCTCCTGTGTTGTGTAACTCGGGATTTATTTTGAGGAACGAGCATCCTCGGTCGCCCACTCGCTCCGACGAAAGTTTCCCCCATGAGGTTTATCGCACTTGACTTTAGTTACTCCTTGTTGGCCGCATTTATAGCAGAAAACGTTTCGCTTCTCGGCAGGACAATAAATGTAACTATGACCGAGCTCTAGGCAATTCCAGCACCTGATTTTTGAATAATCGCCTGCTACCCAAGTTTTATTCACCTTTAGCGCCTCCACTTGAGGGTCAAAATCCGTGTCCGTATCTCCTGGTGTGGTTTCGACAGAGATCTCTTTCACCTGGCGTCGACTAAAGCCAGTATTCTTGTTTTCCAGGAGAATTTTCTCTGCTTTCCTCGCCAGATCCCGAAGAGTATCTAAATGATTTGGATTAGCTATGAAGAGCATCACTTTTAGTTCTGCGTGTACGTTCTTCTTTATTATATCAATTAAAGCTGCATCAGACAAAGGGTTTGTTAGACGTAAACTTAAACGAGTTACAAATGAATGGTAGTCATCATAACACTCCCTCGGTGACTGTCTACGTGTCGAGAGTTTAAGCAGAATTTCATGGTCACTTTCACTTGAGCCGAATTCCTTAGATAGTGCAGTTTTCAGCATTTGGTACGTTGCCCTCTGGTGTTGCTTAATATAATCCCAATAGAATGTTTCAGCTTTACCTGCCAGGAAAATGTGGAAATTCGACATAACATGGTCCTGTGAGCATTGCGAGCGCGCAACAAGGATATCTAATTTGAAGAGAAAATCCGAGACACTGCCTTCTCCGCTGAAAGAAATCTTCCAGTCCTTTAGCTTTATATTCATGATAGAAGTAGCGTACGACGGAGAATATTCCTGAGATCCAGACGGTTGAACATTCAGTCCGGGTGTAGCAGAATTGGGTCTGGTGTCAGCTGTACTCCCTATTGTTTCTCTAAGAGCTGTTAGTTCTCTCCTAAATTCCTCCTGAGTCTTACGCATGGCCTACTGGAAATAGTCCAATAAGCTTTCCATTGTGTTGCCACCTGAAGCCTGGTTGTCCCCTTCTTTATCTCCTTCCCCTGGTGCCATTTCCACTGAAGCTTGGTTGCCCGATGTTGAGTTCCCTGAAAAGCTCGTTCCTAGCGCTGCTAAAGATCCAGTTAACGACTCGTGACCAAGATTGTCTCCCTCTATTTCGCCAGATGGGTTTGATTCCAGTAAACGGGAAGCAGATTATCCTCTTAAT
Source organism: Sarcophaga subvicina (assembly GCA_936449025.2). NCBI lineage: Eukaryota > Metazoa > Arthropoda > Insecta > Diptera > Sarcophagidae > Sarcophaga > Sarcophaga subvicina. The sequence goes on from OW388083.2 coordinate 29,805,671, forward strand.
GCCCTAATATTCGAATCTGACTGTGGACTAAGCGAAGGTCTCTTTGACACCGGAGTTGTACCCCTACCTCTACCCTGCGCTGCTACCGAACTAAGAGATGCAACTCTTACTTTTCCTGGTACGTCAGCTAAATTTGACCTTGTGGCTGTTTCGCGTGAGGAAGCCCCAGTAGTGCTACTCGCCCGAGTGTTAGGCTTGGACATAATGCGCCATTGAACGCATGAAAGAAATAAATTAAACCCAAATAAAGGAAAATCGACACCGATAAAAAAAAACAATTTGAAATTATCAGCTGGAAAAGTAAGAATAATTATGTATAATGAAAAAGGTTGTCCCTTCCCAAGGAAGAGGGGTGATAGGCGAAGGAAGAAAACGTTCGTTTCCCAAAAAATGTAGGGAAAGGAAAGAAGGAAAACAAATACTTTTACCTGTAACTAAGATAAGCGCAAGCAAAAGAAAATTCCAGATTAGCAATTAAAATTTAAATCCGACAATAGAATAAAATAAAATTTCACAATTTCAATGAAACAGTTCACATGTGTTCTCAAGGAGGACTGCTGGGAAACATGGTAAAATAGGCACGTGGTTTATAAAAAAAAATTTATATATCAAAAAAAATCTCATCATAGATGCACACGTGATACGACTAACCTCAACCTGCACATTACTAAAACCTTCCAATTACCGCATCGTGGTGCAACTCGTCATTCAACACTACGGACAAGGACTCCCACGAGCAAAAACACTGCGCGATACCTGATAAGATCCCGGGATCCTATCGCAACGAAAACTTTCGACCCTATATCGCCAGTTCGGACCTATAGTTCCCTGAATCTAGAGCAAATATCGCAAGAATGCTGACAGAGTTTCGGTCAAGACCAACTTGAGGGTGACCCTCCCTCGACGTCGCAAATGAAACCTCCAGACTTGTTGTCCAGATGGCATGACTTACGCCGATTTATGAAGGAAACCAACAAAGGCATGTAAAATCAGATAAAATTAAACGTTTTCCCCATTTGAAGTCGCAAATGAAACATCCAGAGCAATCAAATCCAGATGTCATGACTTACATCAATTACACGAAAACAAGTAATAATTCTAACCGAAACCTGTCCAGTAATGTGCACTAAAATTATTTTAACTGTACTATCCGATAATGTCGGTCACGTGTAACCATCGTCAACTCGAAACCCGTTACATAGCACGTGCCAGTGGCTTGATCGCCACGTGGTGCGAATCAGCGTTATACACGCTACATTGTTTCGTTGGGCGCCATATATGTTACGCGCCGGTTATACCCGAATAAAATATCAAGGTTAAGGGCATGCAAAGATCTTCCCGGTAGCTCAGACTAAAGTGGTTCTCAACCCGTATTTTACGACGCGCAAGCATATAAACACAGCCTGCATGCCATCAAGATAAAAAAAACCTAGACTGTGCGAATATAAAGAAAACATACAACAATGTCAAAATGCGAAAGTATCCGGAAACAAAAAAAAACCGAGTCAATACGATTTAACGGTTAGATGTTATCCCGCCTAGGGCATGAGTTCCCTCCCAGTGACAAAGTTACACGCCATGACAGACGGACGCCCTAATCAAATACTACAACTGTCCCTAATATAACCACGTGCCTCTTAACCTAACATGCTCCCAGCGTTTCCCTCCCTGCGAAATAGCAGATTAAAGGATCATGTTTCCTTAAACCTCACCAAGGAATGATATATATATATATATATATATATATATGTGTGTATATTTTACAAAATATCAAAATTTATTGATTTAAATATTGTGGAAAAAAAGACAATAGAATATTAATAGTAATACTAATAATAATCATATATAATAATAATGTACAATAATAGTAATAATATTCATATACAATAATAATAATTTTCAAAATAAATACGTTGGTCGACTTATCTGGAATCTCTGCGGTGCACCGCTCCCACGACGACGGCTTCAGAATTTTTTTGTGTTGTAGTTGGTGGTGTTTGCGATGATAATGGTTGGTTGTGGTGTTGTTGCTCTTGTTGATGGGTTTGGGCTTCAGATTTTGTTACCACTTCTTTATTTATTGATTGTATAAGCAGGTAAGTAAGTTTTTTGTTTTTATTATTTTTTTTTTTTTTTTTGGTGAATTTATTTTGGGTTTCTGTGTTTTTTTTTTATACAATTTAAATGTAAGGATTGTTTTGTTTTATTTTTCTTTTAAAAATTTTTATTTTGTTTTTCTTTTATATACTGTATATATAATATATGTATGTATATTTAAAATATGCAAGAGCCTATAGTAAATAAAAAAAAACTAAAAACTATGAAGTAATGGTGAATCAGTTTAATTGTAAAACTGTGTATATTGTTTTGTTTTTATTGTTAATTAAACACATGGTTTGAATTCAGTTTTCATATTTTTTTAAATTTTTCTTTAATCTCTTAAGGTTAAAAAAAAGTTAGTTTGTTTTATTTTATTTTTATTTTTCAAAATTAATCATATATTATTTTTACGCTTAATTTAGATTTTTGGCGTGGCCTGCGTCTAAAAATTTTAACTTCAAGAAATTTTTATTTTTATTTTTTGTTTATATAACATTTAAATATATTTGCATTTTTTTCTTGTTTTTTGTTTAATTATTAATATTTAATTATTTTCAATAATCTTTAACAAAACTAAGTTGAAATATTTTTTTTTATTCTTTTTTTTTAAAAATTTTCAAAAAAAAGACTATACATTTTGCATTATTTATGTATAATGTTAATACAAATATATATATGCATTTATATTGTTATTAACGTTTGTTTCTTTTGAGTATTAAATTTGTATAATATTTATAAAGAAGTGTATTTAATTCACGTTTATAAAGTAATTATGTCTGTGGGGTTTCGATTCGTTATTGTAGCTGTTTAACTATACATTTTTTTTAATTATATATTTTTAGCGACTTTTTATAATTCAAATATTTTATAACAACCGAACTTCATTTATTTTTTTGAAAATTCACAGTACACTAATCACTTGTGTATAATGTGTCCATTAATATTTGATATTGTACGTTTAATTTTCGCTATTTGAAAATTTTATTAAAACTTTACATAGTTCATATAATATTATTTCTTTTTAGATTTTTTAATTTACAACTCAACTTTAGATTTAGTTGATTTGCATTTGAAATTGTGTTTATACATACATATGCATGTATGCATAATGTTACACGATTTACACTAATTTTATTTGATATAAACTTATTTCACTTGTTTTTTTTTTTATTATTTAAAAGAAGAAAAAATTGTGAACCATTCGGTTCGAGTACCACACGTGAACTGACTCTCGATCTCAACCTTCCTTTTTCTTTTTTATTTTTTTCTGGAATGTTCTTTTCTCCCGCCAAAAACGCATACTCTTCCTCTACCTATCTCCCTCATCCTTGTTTCTGACAAATGGCACATTCTGACTGGTTAAACTGTCTAACGGTAAAATTTTTAACATAACAGACGCCAGGTGTCAAAATCTAATTGGTCGATCAGGACGCGCAAAAAAAATATAACGAAGTACATACATAGCAAAAAGGATAAAGATAATGGAAGAGTGGCAATTGCATCAATAAAAAAGGGTTGCAATAAAGTGCATTATTGCCTAAAATACATGCAAATAAAAGGGTGGGAGTAAAAATTGCAATTCTAACTTCGACAATCCGTAACAGTATATCATGTACGCATTTACTGATCCAGGATGAGCTGGAGGAAAATGATAACGCTAAATAAATTTAACAATTATTATATGAATTGTCAAAACATTAACTGAAAAAAAATTATTAAAATTTGAAATAAATTTCAAGTTAGAATTTTAAAAGTTGTCTTTTGACACCTTTGGTAGAAATAGTGTTAAAATACATATTTCAATTTTGAAGTTATTTGTAAACGTAGTTACATTTACAAGTAGATGACAGCTGCAGTATCCCTCTTTTTTAGTTAAATGTGCCCATGGAAGTTCAAAATTTTTCGAGCTGAAGGATTTGTATGTTAACCGACCTTCTTCAAGTATATATCTATAAAATTTTCTCAGTTTTAACAGTCGAGACTTAATGTTCGAGTTTCTGAGAAGAGCTGTTAGATCTCCTTGCGGCATCTTCGAAATTTTTTATGTGTGAAACTTTAATTGTATATCATAACACCATACAGACTCATATATAGCAAAAGTTCTTTGTCAGGCATAAATTTCTATCAATAAGCTAATATATGTATTTTAATAACTCAGCTTAGTTTACACTTAATTTTCCTTTATATGGTATTTTATTTAAATCTGTGGAAAAATTCCTTTCAAATGAATCAAATTCATCCTTAAAAGTTTTGAGAGCCTTAATTCCACACCGAAATTTCTATAACTTGTACAAATCTATTGCAGGAATTTGTAAAGGTCAGCTAGTGTATCTGCATCACGAGCTTTAAGGCCGCTACACTTTAAGTGATAATGATAAGGCATAACCAACATGAAACCATGTCATTAGCAGGTATAGAACGTGTGCAATTAAAACACTCCATAAGGGAAAATAAAAGATTATAAGTTGAGATGCTAATACTTTCCATACTTTGTGGACAGTCACCGGCATACAGTACCACCAATATTCTTACAAATATAGTTTTCTGGTTTTATCTGCATACTCTTGAAAAGCCGTAGAATTAATAGAATATCCAGGAGCCATAGACTCTAATAGAATTTGAAAACGAACTAAATTGAGTCCAGTTATCCGTGCCGTTATTTCAGAGTCTCTAAAATCCGTCTAGGGGTGTTATCGTCATTCGTATTACTTCCTTTGGCACTTTGCAAGTCCTGTTTCGGAAATAAATGTACTTTGAATTAAGCATTTTCTTTATTCAACTTTAATTCTAATACCCGTTCCTGTGACGCGCCACTTCCTTACCTCCAGCTTGTAGGTTATATGCAACACGCACTCAATTAACTTTATCCACGAATGAAGTGGAGAAATTCAAAAAAAGAGCGCTTTTTCATTATTCATTTCGCTTGCATATACATATAACAAGATTGCGTAGAACTGTTTTCAGAAAGAGCGTTGCAATCTTTTCTATCAATTTAATTTGTTCGTTTTTATAATAGTAGGGGCTAGAAGTAAGATCTGGTCATCAATATTTCTTACCACTTTTGTTATAGTTTCTTTTGTAAATACTAGATTAATTGGACGACAATATCTTGGTGATGAAGGAGCAAGATTTTGCCAAATAATTCGTTTACAATTATTTTTTGTACAAAACAATTGAAGTGTTACGAAGGATATACTGAATAATGACATAACGCTAAGGTTTTCTTGAAAAATTTTTGTTTATATTGAGTCTGAGTGGAACCATCACAGCCCCACTTTCCTAAAAAGTGCTATTCTTTATTAAAATTTGACGTGGAAAACAAAACATCTTCCAGAGCTAAGCATAATCTTGATAAAGTATGATCAAGTAATGATTGCATGTTTACTTCGGCAGAAATTTCGTTAACATTTATTTTTTCTGGGTAGCATAATAATTTTGCCTTTTGAACTACATCATAACATGGATATAATTTTGGATCTAGATGTTGCAAATGATTTCTCATTGAACGATATGCGTTTGTCGATAAATTTGTATCGATCATCATTGCAAGTGCTTCTTGTGGTGATAAACTTTTCACAAATTCATTAGAAATTCTGGTTTTTTTATATCTGAGGTAATGTATTAAAAAGTTGACTTACTATACTTGAAGAATCTCATTTACCTGTGCACCGCATTTTTTTTCGTCTGCCAATATCGGCTAACTAACTTCAATACTATTTTGCTCTTCTTGTTTGTTTGAACGCCTTTAATGGTCTTCCAAATTTTCTTTTGGTTTCTTTCTGGTTTCTCATCATAGTGACTTATAAAATCACGTTTCGTTAGGTTTTCCGCTTTCCACTTTAACTTTAATTTAATATACACATTTTTTTAAAAACCTTTTAATTACTCATAATCAATATGAGAATTAGAACTACTGCTTGTGTTTCCACAAATATAGTTTACGGAACGGTTAGTCTTTCAATTTCTGGTGTTTTAAGCCATATCAAAAAGTTCGTGGTATGTGGTATTATCACTCATTATTGTTTTTTTTTTAAACGGCAAATCTCGACAGATAATTTTGTACGTGACTTAAAGTAGGTACTTCAGACGTTCATATAAAACTAATTTGATGTTGAACCGTTATGTCAAAACAGTAATTGTTTAAATGAAATAGAACGAAAATAATTTTCCAGGTTCTAAAAATAAATTCTCGTGACATTAACAGTGAATAAGTTGAGCTTCAAAACAAAACAAAAAAAGTAATTTAAAAATTCCATTCCAATAAAAAGTTACAGAAGTTTTAGAATGAACAATTTCATGTATATAACTGTTTTTGTAGTTTTTAATTCACTCAAAAATATACAAGTTTAAAGTACTATTATAATATTATTGTGGACAAATTAGGCAAAGTTTTTGCATTTTTTATCTTATAACAAGTGTTCTTTCATATTGGATAAAAATATTTACTCAAATTGAAACTCAAAAAAAACGACTTTTGTCCAACTAGATTAGCAAAATATTACACTGTGCTATGTAAGGGTAGTAAAACCCCCGTCGGGTTCTGAACTAGCTATTTTTGCAGAAAGGAATTTTATAGTTTAAATCTGTTAATTGTAAGTGCTCCTATATGAACGCTATTTTTAGAATCTTAAACAATCAAAGTGTGCATGTAGACTTGTGACCACCAAATGAAGATACGAGTTGTCGACGTATGGTTCATGTCACGATGCATTTATGTAGAATTTAAGTAACGCCAATGCATTTTATTCGGAAAAATATTCTCATAGAGACCGTGGTTACCGGTTGCTGGCCGATTCAGCATATGCCCTACAGCCGTATGTTTTAGAAGGCATAAGTGAATAATTAGAAGATTCTGATGAACTGCAAGCCAATAACGAAGGAATTGAAATAAGAAACAGGATTACTAGAACTTTGATGTGAAGATGTTTGATTTTTAATCCTTACAGATAAATCTTTCTGTTTGTTTCATACTTATTAAATAATGCAACAAAGCTTTTAATCGTTTTACCTTTATTTGTTTTGTTTTAATTAAAAAAAATCTCATAAATTTTAATGCAATTCATTATTATTATTTTTTTTATTAATAAAACAAAAAACTTAACATAAAAAATATAACAAAATTTAACAAATACAGAATACAAAACAAAAGCGACAAAAAATTTTAAATATTTTTGAATGGTGGTGTAGGCGGCTTTTAAGCAGATGATGTTGGTTCTTCTGCAATTCCTCCCTGTTTACATCTCCACCATTAGTTTTTTTCCCCCATTATACCGTCGACCGCATGAAATACACCACATACAATGGCCAATTGCTCTTCTATTGGTGAAAGAATGTGTTGTTGAAAGTCTCCTCCAAGGAAACTTTTATTTTCGGCCAATCTTCTTTTGATGGTTCTACGCCAAACGCACCAAGTCTAAACGAAGATGTTATGTTATAGTATATAGAGAAGTTAGAGTACTAAAATATATACATACCTTTTTCCAATTCGCAACATCTCTAGAAGATTGGCCAATTCACACCACAATTTTTCCTGATTTACTTTATCGTCTTTGGAAAATCCTTTAGCGATTTCTGGGTGATTTTCCATGAAAGTGTGAAACAATTTGCTTGGTCAGCAGATTTTTGTGAGTCCTTTGAGTGAATGTAAATAATATAAATATATGCGAATTATTTTTTCAAATTACTTACATTTTTCCTCTTCGAAAATTTTATCAAAAAATTTTTAACCGCCAAATAATTTTATTTTGATAGTGACATCGAATTTATTTACTTTAAAATAATAGATTACTTTCACTATAGGTAGTCGTTGTAAAATATATTTTGTAAATTGTTTTATTATTGCATATGCATATGCTGTTGATACAATTCAACACTCAAACGCACCATAAAAATTCTTATGCAATTTTTTTAATATAAAATTCTAATATACTTCTTGAAATAAAATAACCGAGTACTTCATTTAGCACTAACGGCATTAACAACATACATTTTTTTAGAAAAGCGTAATTCGGTGTTCAGATAAGCACCTTTATTGCGTACATCGTAATAAACGCCATTATTGTGCGCAATTTCAAATAATTATTGCTCAATAAATACGCAAATTGTTATAATATTGAGTAAAACTTAAAATGCAGCACTGTCATAAGTATGTTCAGTGCGCATGTTAAAATTGTCCGAACACTTTCTATTGATATTTGACAATTTAAATATCAACAACGACAAACAAAATAAAAACAATACTGTTGAAACAACCAGTTGTTTTGTTTACTAGCTGTCAAATGAATATTGAATAAGGAGCTGAACTGCGTACATTATTATGTCTGAACACTTAAAATATTGTACTCAAAAAACCGAATATTGACTCAATAAAAGTGCATATCTGAACATAGTATAATATTGTTATTATTTTTTGTAACGAAGTTCTACTTGAACATATTTCAGTAGTTCAAAGCATACCTGTTAAATTTTGATTACGATTGGTAATCAATTACATTATTTTTAAAAGAATCGTAATGATTATATAATTCTATGGCCAATTTTTTCGAATTAGTAATTGATTACGATTACAAAATAATCAAAAAATAATCAAATTGTTTGCAATAATTCTTTTTGATTATTTTCAAATATCTAAAAAGAATGGTCCATTCAAAAAAAAAAAAAAATCAAATTACTAATCATTACGATTGCGAGTTATTACTTAACAGGTATGATTCAACGCAATATACTCTTGTGATTTGTAATCTAAATTTTTTAGCGTTAAGCGTTTGCCAGAGCACCTATTTGGCGATTTCGAATCGTATAAACAAATTTTTAGCGAGTTTCGTTCGCCAGAACATGCACGAAAGAATTAATTTTAATAAAATTTATTATTTTTATTTACATAAAGCAGTAACGGTGTTGTCAATGTTAATTTTCAAGTCAAATGTGGATCAATTATAAGCCAAATTTATCTTCAGCTCACGTAATAGCCTTTCGTGCCCAAAATTGTCAAAAGTTTGAGAAACATTGAAAATAGAGTAACCAAACCGATGATCCGATATAGGCGTGCTGCTTTAACATTACAGGTAATAAACATATGGTCCTTTATGATTCTGCTTTGTGTGATTCTTGCGAGGCTTAGCACTCATCTAAACTAGTGCGAGCTTCCATTCTTGAGAGTAATATTCAAATCGTAAAAAAGCATTTTATTACTGACTGGAGTTTTCTTCGAATGAAGCCCGACAATAGTTTCTAAGATCTCTTGAAACTTAAAACAGATAGGATTTGGAGGTACAGCAAGGGGAGAAGTTAAATTAATCATGTTTTGATACAAATTCGGAATGAAGACACTTCTCAAAAACAAATAAATCACCTTTTTCAGAAATTATTCTCGCACAAATCGCCACCGGTGATTCGAAAAGGTGGCACAAACTTGGCTGGTCACCGTAATGAATAATTTGTTTCTGATGTAAAATCGTAAAAATTCCAAATACTTGTGAAATTCCAAATACTTGTAAGTGTTCTCCTAGCCGTTTGTAAATTCAGGGGTTTGAACAGAGGCCCAATGTCTATACAAAAAGGGGGAGTTTTACACAGATAACATACCGCTCGCAACAATATTACAAGCGACCTAATCGTGCTACAAAGAGAAATAATCGCAATGCAGTGAAAAAATGAGAGTCCACGAAAACATTACCGCTGCCCATGAAAGTGTACAGTAGAATTCGAGGCAGTCACAAGAACTCAGTCTTTCGCAGAACACAATTTGGGGAATTTTGCGACCTACTGGGTTACAAAGTTTTATTGGCCACGAACTCAAGGTAAACGACCATAGACAACGACGTTTGTTCGCTAAATGGGCTTTGGAAAAGTTGGTAATTGACTCTAATTTTCAAATCAATCATCCTCAGCGATGAGGCACATTTCTGAATAAGAGTGTAAGGGTAAGTGAACAAACAAAATTGTGGAACTTTTTTTGTTTATTTACAGGTTTTTAGTTTGGTATACCATTGCCTCAGCGTCTTGCGACATTGTTGAGGCGAGTTGGCATTTACTTATATAATATATAAGGTATGTAATTAAAGTGTTTGATACATATACATTTATAAATTCAACATGAAAAATTATCTTAGAAGCATTTCTAAATTGTTTAACAAAAACTTCTTTAAATTTGTCTTAAAAGAAGATATGGTATTTAAATTTTCTATACATTGAGGTAAATTATTATATTCTTGTTGTCCCTAAATTTGAACTGTTTCTCGTATAGCGGGTTGTTTGATATTTTGAAAATGGTATTGTGTTATGACCAATGTTGTTAATAGATTTGAAAACAAAAGTTAGTAGCCTTAGCCTATAGGTTCCATTTACAGGCAAGATATTTTTACTAACTTCTTTATATAATGTGATTGTATGGTAAGATATTGGCAGGTTATATATGGTTTTCAGGGCTTTGTTTTGTACTCTTTGGAGAGACTGTAATTCTGTACTATTTTTGCATCCATAAATCATTATCAAATAGTTTAAATGGCTATAGATCAATGTCTGATAAAGCATCAATTTGGTGTTCTCATTGAATTTGTATTTGAATTTATATAGAATTCCTATTACTGGATATATTTTTGACTTAATACTATCAATATGGAGATACCACCTCAGGTTGCTTTGCAATAAAATTCGTAAATATTTTATAGATTCACACTCAAAAACCTCTTCTCCATATTCATCGCTGCTAAATGTTTCAGCATTAATACTTGAATATGGCTTAAATCGGATGATTTTAGTTTTTGACGTATTAATGACCAATTTATTTATCCTTGCATATTCAAAAATTATGTCTGCATCTTTTTGCATGTATGCTTTTAAAGTTGTCTCATGTTTATAAGGGTAAAAATAGAAATATCATCGGCATACAGGTATATTTTACATTAAGCTCAAGGTTTACAATGTCATTTATATAAACAGTAATATCACCAACAGAAATATCATTCAACAGTGAATATCACCAACAAAACATCAACATATTGTTTGTGATTAGTCAAATAACTTCTTAATAACCTTAGTGCTGCATTTCTAAGTCCATAATATTCAAGCTTTTTAAACAGGATCTCATGATCTACTAGGTCAAATGCTTTTGAGAAATCGTAGAAAATTCCAGCGACACCATTATAACCCTGATCTAGTTCGTGGCATATGTAATTCACAATATTAACTACAGCATTCTCAATACCACTACCTTTCCTGAAACCGTATTGACAGTCGTACAAGAGGTTGTTGTTTTCAAGATAATTCGAAAGTTGTTGTTGTTGTAATATTTTCTCTAAACTTTTATCAATTACAGGTAACAATGCAATAGGTCTATACATCTCCACTCTTTTAGCATTTACAATTTTTGGTATTGGCATGATTTTTGTTTTTTTCAATACATCGGGATACTGTGAGGTTAAAATTATGCTATTGAAAATGTTTAACAAAAAAGGCGATATTTCTATACTACATTTAGGAAATATTTTAGGCGATAAGCCATTGTGTCCAGGACAGCGTTGCCGTTTTGGTCCAATTGGACCAAAATTGGTAGTTTTTATTTAAAAATGCTACGATTGGTAGTTTGGTTGGTTTGTTCAAATTTCATTTATTTAAACAATATACAATAATACAATTTATTTATTATTTAATAATACAATTTATTTATTTATTTAAATACAATTAATATCTGTAAGATTTAATGTTTGGAGTATTATTTATTTTTAGGTCTAAAAACGTCCCACAGCCCAAAAAGAATTACAGAATTCAATGAATTTCAAGATTATTGTTCCGTAAAGCCCCATAAAATTTTAGGCATTTGTTCAACAAGATGGCTTTCATTAGAAGGTATAATTTCTAGATTCGTCGAAAAATGGGATAGTCTAAGACTATTTTATTTCATGCTCATTAGAAGTTAATGGCATTCGATCAGCAGAATTAGCAAATTCAATGGGAAACAAAATTAAAACTTATTTCCTGTTCTTATCATACATTTTACCAATAATAAACGCCTTAAATAAAGAATTTCAATCAGAAAGCTCATAACTTTATACGAATATTAAAACAAATTTTCTATTAATTATGAGTAATTTCTTAAATAAAAGCGAATCCCCTGACGTTCATTTTCTTAACAAAAATAACCATGTAGATATAAAGTTTTTGTAGGTACAAAAGCCGAAGTATTTTTGGAAAATAATTTAGATCAGGAAGATATAGTGGAAATTAAATCAAATATTCTACAATTTTATATAGAATATTTAAACCAAATTAAAGTAAGATTTTACTTTGGAAGAGAAGATGTAAAATTACTACAAATAATAACACCCAGAAATATTCTTTCCAAAGAAAAAAAAAATATATTGCCCTTGATACTGAAATTTAAGAATTTTGAGGATTCTGATCCAGATAAATTCGTAATGCAATGCACATTATTTCGACTAAGTGATATATCCTTAGATATAACACTTAGCATAAATGAATTTTGGGACAATGTAAGTACATTTAAAAATGGTTTAAATGAATTTTATTATGGTGATTTATGTAATTTTATTTTTAAATTGCTTTCTCTTCCACATAGTTCTGCAGCTGCAGAACGAAAATTTTCACAATTAAGCTTAATTAAAACGAGACTAAAGCTATGGTCAGACTGAGTAAATATTTGAAGTAAAACAGCATTTATTTCTTTGGTCTAGTGTGACCATAAAATATTTTAGGGGTGCAAAAAGATTTTGAGAAAACAAATTTGTTTACTTGCAAACAAAAATGTCTCTAATGTGACCATAGTGTGGCCACCCGTGTCAAATATTTTCTCCTTTTTTTCGAGCAAATAAATATTTGGTCGTGCAAAAATTTTGTAGGAGCAAACAGTGGCAAATAACAGCTGTTGCAAGCAGTGTTGTCCACTTTCAATAATAAATTATAAAATTTTTTCATAAAAGCACCAAAACGGAAAGCTTTTAATAATAAACTTTATATGAAAAGTAGAAATTAAAAAAAAATAGTGTAAAGACCTTTCGACAGGTTTATTATAAGTTTTGATCCATTAGTTCATTATTAACCAGGAACAAAAAATATTATTTTTTATACATTTTTCAAATGCAAGTTTGTACGAAATGAAGAATCATACATGTAATTTGTTATATGTTATATTTAGTTATATCCAAGAAAATTGCAATACTGTAAAAAAAAAATCAGGTAAAGATCATAATTTTTGTTTAATAAACGAATGGGTTCAAATTTTTAATACGCCAATCGAAAGCTCTTTGAAAGAACTTTTCTTTGATATCCATTTCAGGGATGATTCTATTTCAAAGTTTAATTAAAGCAACAATTTAATATCTGGAGCTTAGAGACCAATATCTCCAAAACCGGTCTTCGACGGCACAAAATACTTATGTTTAAATACAGTATGGTATTAAGTTATACATTTTATCGTTTAAACGCAATTCAGTTGTCAACACTGATGTAGAAAACAAAACAATTATACAGCTGTGCGAATTTAATTTATTTTTTGGCAAAGAATATGGCGGCTGCCCCGTAACTTAACACAAATAATGTTTTCTCATCTTCCATTTTGAATTTTTATTCATTTATTTATTTATGTTATATATTTCCCTTTATTTCTGTTGTTCTGATGAAACAAATTTGTTTATTTTCGTTTTGTGAAGTTTCTGTTTTGTTTTTGTTTTTTAATCATGTTTACCTTTTCGTTTGTTTCTCTTTTTCTGATGAAACAAATTTTGTTTATGAGAAAATAAAAAAATATTTACTTCGGTCTGACCGCAGGGAAAACATGTTTGCTCCAAACTGCATTTGATGCTGTTTCATTGTTGTTTGGGAAAATAAATTTTGTCAAATATTTACCGTCAATGTGACCGGCAAACAAACTACAGAAAAATTTAATGCAAATACGAGTAAACATATTTGAAGCAAATATTTTTTCAGTGTGACCACAGCTTAAGAAATAAGTTAGATAAAAGCACAATATACAACAGAATGATATGTAAAGAAGTTACATGCAAGTCTGAACCGCATTATGTGTGGTCTGCAAAAAAAGATCTCAATGATACCTGAATATTATAAATATAATTTTTGTTAAGTAATATACTATATTTAGTATATTAAATATTTTTAAACAAATTATTTATGTTAATTTTATGTTAAAGATGAATTTGTTATGTTTTTAGCTTTAATTTTATATACTATGATTGTGTTCCTTTATTTTTATTTATTTATTTATTAATTACAATACAATTACAAATTATATCCTAATTATATACGAGCGAAGTAACTTGACTATGTGCGCGGTGTAGTGTCACAGACCACAGTCTCTTGTGGGAATCGAACCCACGACCCTCACGCTAATAGTCTAGCACACTACCCACTAGACTACCAGGGCACCCTCCTTTATTTTTATATTTTTTAAATGAATTGTTTTGTTTTTTTTTAACCCATTAAATGTGATATACATATATGAAATTCTTTTGTTAATTTTCACAATAAAACGTTAATTTCATACTGAATAATCTATAATTATTTAAATTCAAATTTTGGTAGGCTTGGAATCATTTTGGTAGGTTTTGGAAAGAATATTGGTAGGGAAATTTTTTTCCAGGAGCTTGTGTGTTGGAAAGAGCGATGAATGCGTCCCGTTACTGTTTGGTGCGGTGTCATCGGATTATATTTCTTTGAGAACGACGTTGGCCAGATTATTAATAACAAGCCGTACACAATAGGTCGATGACTACTACTTCTTCTGGTCACAGCGATCGTGTGATTTTATTCCGTTAGACTTTCCTTTAGTCGCAACTAGGGATGCCAAACGGGATTGATTTTTCAAAAACGAAATCCCGAATCCGATTTCGGGATTTTCTCTTAAAAAAAAACCTAAAAATAATTGTTTTATTAAAAATTTCATTAAATTTTGATCTTTATTACAATACACATGTTATAAAATAAAAAACAGAACAAAAACAACAATCGTAAAAAACAAAAAAGCATAAATTAACAAAAATAAAAATAATTCATCTGTGTCTACATACATATATACATATATGTACATATAAACACATCAGTGAAGAAACAAATACCTACCCTTTTAAGAACACTATTTAGTGTTTAAAATATATATATTAATTATATTCATTGTTTTAAGTAATTTTTTAAAAAGAGCAAAGAATCTAATATTTCATCGAAGAACCTTAATTTTGAAGCGAACAAAAACATTTTTCGCTGAGACATTTCAAGATAGCTATATGCAGGATATAACTATTCACTTCTATAACACCTCCTGATTCAAACAAATCTATTTCTTCCGAAGTTGATTGCGTAAATCATCAGCCGTATTAACAGATTTTATTGTACTTCGAGGGCAATGTTTAACTTTTTAACAATGAAAATTAGGTTCTTATTCAGTTCGAAGCCGAGTGTTATAGAATATTCACTTAATTGTTGCATGATACACTTGAAAACTACATGGGTGTTATTTAATGTAATATTAAATAAAAAATAATGCCGTAAACGCAATTTTTTCTTACTTTATAACGTACTAGCTGTAGGTTAGGTTAGGTTAGAGGACGTATACTTGTCAGTTAAGACAAGTACAGTACCCGGAGGTCGAATTGACCCATTGTACAACGTCCTAGTTTTTCACACCACTTATGTTGTGTGTGTTAATTTTATACATGAGTGGTGGGACCTACAGTTTAAAGTCTACTCCGAACAACAGATTTTTATTTATTGAGAAACTTTTTATGGCGATTTTTATTTACTCTCAGAGTTTTTGCCAGAAATCTACTGAGAGGAAGTCGACGAAAAAATACTTTTTGTATTTTGTTTTTGATGCCTGGTCTGGGGCTCGAACCCAGGCTTTTGCATCTAATAAGCCAACACACTACCCACTATACTACGGCGACTAGCCGTAACCTGCGCGTGTTGCTGCGCCACCAACTAAAATAAATTTGAAGGAAAGACATTACACAAATGATCAATTAATTTTGAATCATTTTATTGATTTTGTTTCCCGTTGTCTTGATGATTCAGATGAACGGGCCTGAGTAATACGCATTCGAACAGTTTCTAATCTCGCTTCTCGTTGTTCAAGTGGTTAAAGCGAACGGGTCTCAGCGGTATATACTCGAAGATTTTCCCCTCTCAATGCTCGTCTGATTGTAAGGCTCGTAATGCTCTTTTCATCCGTGCTTGAGGTGTAGGTCGACCAATTGCTTTTCATTCATTTTGAATAATTTTCAGTGACGCCATCTATCGGAAATTAATCGCACCAACCTCCGTCGACTCATGCGCAACAGCTTTGTTAAAGAATGCACAGTTAAGAAACCTTCGTCGGCTCATGCGCAACAACTTTGCTAAAGATCATATCATGATCACATGCACAGTTTACGATTTAATTCATTTTGAGTAATTTTCATTGGCGCCATCTGCTGGAAATTAGTCATACCAACTTAGAAACTTTCCCCGGCTCATGCGCAACAACTTTGCTAAAGATCATAACATGATCAAATGCATAGTTTACGATTCTATAAGGTACATACAAACAAACATTCATTTTTATATGGGTATGTGGGCGTGGCACCTCGTCTACCTGAAATTATAAAATAAAAGGTAGCCTATTGTACCTTCGAGACATACAGTAAGGTACTGATAAAATAAAGAAAATCGGTAACGCCGTTTAGCCGTCTATAGACTTCAAACAAACAAACCCACAAACAAATAAACTCACATTCATTTTTATATACATATATAGACGTATTTCAGTTACTGTCATGTATAAAATATTACATAGAGCTGACGGGTGACGTATACGTAATAATTAGTTAGACAATAACACTCATACTTTGTTTTTATTCTATTTCATTTTATTTTATTTGCCTATTTCAACATAAAAGTAGCCTATAACTCCTTCCAGACATACAGGAAGTTACTATTAAAGTTTCAAGAAAATCGTTTTAACCGTTTAGCCGTCTATAGACTTCAAACAAACCCACAAACAAATAAAGACACATTCATTTTTATATATAAGAAGATATATGTGTCAAGTTAAAAGTATCTACCTACCATTTTTATACAACTCTGTCTGGTGGGACAACCATGTCTTTTTGAATTTAACCGCAGATTGATTATTAGTTTATTGGTGATCAACGAGTGAAGATTAGACAGAGAATTGATAAACGTCTTGTATACCCTATTTTATATTTTTTATTTTATATTAATAAAGTTATTTGAAAGAAAGCACCGATCTCCTGTCAATTTAGTTGCTAGAAAACTGGAAACACCAATCTCCTGACAATTTTCAGAAGTGGGATCTGAATTCCTAGAAAACGTACGAAATTCTTAGAGGAAGACCGAAATTCCAAGAAGACGCTATGGAAAATCTACGAACACTGACTGTCAAGCAACTACAAGCTAAGTGCAGAGAAATTGGTGTTTCATGTTCCGGTAATAAGAATCAATTGATTGACCGAATTGATAATTACAACGCAAAAGATGCACACAACGCATCACGAACGCATTCACCTGATTTGTCGCAACGGATTTCGCAATTGGAGGAACTTATCGCAAATATGCAACCGTTAATGAATCGGTATAAACCATCAGAACCCGAAACACCTATGGTATCATCTCCTATGCAAACTTTTACTGCGCCAGAAAATACTCCACCGAATTCAGCCAGCGCTATATTGACTGATATAACTCCTTCTCGTTCACAATCAACAACATCCACGAATACACCCGTACGGCAGCAGCATTTATTTACGTCGATCGATACAACAGCACGCCCTATTTATAGTCACCAATATGTTACAGCTGGTAGTAATTGTCCAATGGTAATAACGGATAATGCTGCGTCTCGTTACAACAACCCACATTTAGCACCGTCAACCTACATTAATAACGTTTCATCTGTGTTGCAACATCAAACACCGTTTATAAATTGTGAGAACATAATTCCACCGACTCCTTACGCTCAACCAACATTTCCGCAGAATATTTATACGAGACATAGAATACCCTCAACGACCTACGACCAGCCACCGCCAGTATTACCTAATACTGTGTACGCTATGCCACCGTCATCTCTGCCTTCACAACATGCTTTTCAGCCATACCATAACACAGCCAACCCTTTTGGTCAAATAAAAGAGATAATTTCGCTAGTTCCAGATTTCAATCCTTCAGCAGATGAATCCATAAACTCTTCACAATTTGTAAAACGTGTGAATGTTCTAAAGACAGCATATGGATGGGACGATCAGTCCGTAATATTTGCCGTCCAGCAGAAAATGAAGGGCCCTGCGAAATACTGGGTCGATTCGTTACAAGAGGTATTTTTGTCTTGGTCTCATTTCACTAATAAATTTCTTTTAGATTTTCCTCATACCGAAAATGAAGCTGACGTTCATATCAAGATGTCTACGATGATACGTCGATCGAACGAGTCTCCCCAGGAATATTATTATAGAATGTATGCTATTGGGAAAAAAGGTAATCTGACAGAATCAGCTATTGCCCGTCACATTGTCATAGGAATTAATGACCCTGATTTAAAGAGGAAAATTTCTAACGAATACGTAACGTGCAACCAGCTCTTGAACGATATAAATTGCTACTGTAACTACAACGAGATAAGAACAACGAGTACGTACAATAAACCAAAAAGGAATATTTACAGCAACACAACAGACAACAACGGAGCGAAGAAAAAAGAAAGCAACAACCCGTTGGATAAAATAAAATGCTACAATTGTTCCAATTATGGCCACTACTCCGCTAAGTGTCCCGAACCACAAAGGAAAGATCGTTGTGGTAGATGCAATCGTACATCGCATAAGACAGCCGACTGTAAATCAAAACAAACCCAAAGTGGAGAGGTAAACAAAATCGCTGATAACAACGTAAAGCAAAATGGCAAACTTTGTAAAACAGTCAAAGTTAATGACATTGAAACCGTAGCATTTATAGATTCTGGTAGCGATCGCAGTCTTATAAGGGAAACGTTCTCAAAACAAATGGGTGAAGTGATAAAATCCAACATGGTTTTAAAAGGGTTTGCAGGAGGCGAATATGTTTCTAAAGGTAAGGTGATCGTGACCTTAGTAATTGACAATTCTATTTTTGAGGCTGAGGTATTTATTGTCGATGATGCCTTAATACCTATGGATATACTTGTTGGTCGTAATCTGTTGTGCCAAGAGGGCAAACGTATGATCATTGAGGGAGGCGATTGCTGGGTGCAGAATATAAATGCCATAAATGCTAAGGACCCTCTGACGCCTGACGAAGGTAAACGACTTCAAGTCGTGCTTAACGATCATAGGGCTTGTTTTGCGGAAAACATAAATGAACTGGGAAAGTGTAGTCTGGTGAAAATGGAAATCCAAGTCACAACGCCCAAGCCTATATGTTCCAAGCCGTATAGAATTCCTTTTGCAAAACGCCCTATAGTATCAAATATCATACGGGAGCTCCTCGACAGTGGAATTATTCGAAAATCAACTTCTCCATATGCTTCAGGCATAGTACTTGTTGAGAAGAAGAATGGCGAGCATCGGCTGTGCATAGACTATCGCCAATTGAACAAGATTACAGTAAAGATACCGTACCCTATGCCGGTAATTGAAGACCTTCTCGCTCAACTGTCCGGTAATCGTTATTTTACCACCCTTGACTTACGTATGGGCTATCATCAAATTGAAATTGAAGAGCAGTCTAAGAAGTTTACGGCATTCGTCACCTACGAAGGTCATTACGAGTACAACCGGATGCCATTTGGGCTCGTCAATGCCCCGACAGTTTTTCAATCCTTAATGAACCGGATTGTGAAATTTATGGAGCCAGGCGAAGTATTGGCATATCTTGACGACGTCATAATCCCCAGCAAAACCGTACATGAAGGCATCGACCGTTTGAATCGATTTTTAAATATTTTGGAAGAAAGTGGACTCACCTTACGCTTGGACAAGTGTAATTTCCTCGCGGAGGAGATTTCGTATTTGGGTCACACTGTGAATATGACCGGTATCACGCCTGGAAGCGGAAAGATTAGTGCCATTAAGAACTTCAAGGTGCCAACAAGCACTACCGAGGTCCGCAGATTTTTGGGTCTTACAGGGTTTTTTCGGAAATTCGTTGCAAATTACTCTTTAATCTCACGACCACTTACGATGCTACTACGGAAAAGTAACGAAGGTAAATTTCAATGGGGTGAACCGCAGGAACAGTCATTTAGGAAATTGATAGAAGTTCTTTGTAATAAACCTGTACTTGCTATCTTCGATGTGTCGGCTCAACACGAGGTACATACGGATGCGAGTAGTCTTGGGCTGGCCGGCGTTCTTTTACAGTCTTATGGGGACGATAAATGGCATCCAGTATTTTATTTTAGCCGACATTGTTCTGACACCGAAGCAAAATATCACAGTTATGAACTTGAGGTCTTGGCCGTGGTAGAGACGCTGGAACGTTTTCGAATTTATTTACTGGGTAAACCATTCCGACTAGTAACTGATTGCGCCGCAATTACTAAGGCTAAGACACATAAGGAGTTACTTCCCAAGATTGCTAATGAAATTATTAGAGTTCGATTGTGAGATTGTACATCGTGAGGGCTCTCGCATGGCCCACGTTGATGCCTTAAGCCGGTCACCAGACTTACCAGCCTTTGAACCGGACCCTGCTGGATTCATCATGAATATAAACGAGGGTAGTGAGGACTGGGTTTTCACGATGCAGCTTAGAGATAAGGAGCTTGAAAGAATAATTGGTGTCCTACGTGGCGATATTCAATCTGAACAACATAAACAATTTAAAACCGACTTTACTTTGCAGAACAACAGACTTTATCGGAAAACGAAAGACGGGCAGAGGCTTGTTGTGCCCAAAGCGGTACGATGGCGAATTGCTAAGTCGTGTCATGACGATATAGGCCATTTCGGTATTGACAAAACCCTTGAAAGAGTACAACAGACCTTCTGGTTCTCTCGTATGAGAAAATATATCAAAGAATACATAGCCGCATGTACAGAATGTTGTTATAATAAGGTGAAGGGTGGAAAATCTGAGGGTAACCTGCACTATGGTGCACTGGAACCACTCCCATTCCGGCAAATACATGTAGATCACTTGGGACCGTTTGTGAAGAGTAAGCGTGGTCACACCCATATATTGGCAATTTCAGATGCCTTTACAAAATTTGTGGTAGTGAAGGCGGTTCGAAATACGAAGACAGCTCCCGTTATCAATGCATTGAACGAGCTAACCAGCTATTTTGGTTTACCACGACGTATTATTTCCGACCGGGGTGCGGCATTTACTGCAAGAAATTTTGAAGAATATTGCGAAAAACATAACATTCAGCATGTAAAGACAGCAGTTCGTACCCCTAGAGCCAATGGCCAGGTCGAGCGTGTCAACCAGACCATTTTAGCTTTCCTCCGTACTATGACTGAGGAAAAGAAAAATTGGGACCAATCGTTACACATTCTACAGTGGTCAATTAATACACAAAAGAATTCGACCTCAGGTTTTGCTCCTAACGAGTTAATTTTTGACTATAAACCCATCGACTTAGTGCAGAATCGTTTACTGGCTGCTGTACAGGATGAAGTGAAGTCCGATGGTATTGTATCGATTGTCGAGAGGCGAACACTAGCTCTCCAGAATATAGAACGTGAACGAGAGCGGTGGAAGAAACGATTTGACGACAAGCATAGTCGCCCTACTGTCTACAGTGAGGGTGATTTGGTTCTTCTCGAACACGAACCACAAGCAACGGGTGACTCGCGGAAATTGGAACCAAAATATCGAGGACCTTATATCGTAGCTCGAGTCCTTGGGAACGATAGATATTTAATTGAGGACATTCCTGGCTTGCAATTAACATCCCGGAAATTTTGCTCAGTTTTTAGTTCGGACAAAATGAAGAGGTGGTGTGAGTCATTCCCCGAAATTGATGACACAGGCGAGGAAGTCGAGGACGACTTTGGTTCAGGATTGGCCGAACTGTCAAGTTAAAAGTATCTACCTACCATTTTTATACAACTCTGTCTGGTGGGACAACCATGTCTTTTTGAATTTAACCGCAGATTGATTATTAGTTTATTGGTGATCAACGAGTGAAGATTAGACAGAGAATTGATAAACGTCTTGTATACCCTATTTTATATTTTTTATTTTATATTAATAAAGTTATTTGAAAGAAAGCACCGATCTCCTGTCAATTTAGTTGCTAGAAAACTGGAAACACCAATCTCCTGACATATGTATGTATGAATTTACAATTCCGAAAAATTCCGGGACAAATTTTAAGAAATCCCGGGATTTCCCGATTGGCATCCGTAGTCGTATCCGTATGCGAATAAGCCACAAATCTAACATTTCCCAATTCGGTCTGGCTTATTCTCTATAGTTCAGGTTTGTTTGGTCTAGATTATGACGTTCGGTATACTGACATGAACTTTACATCTATACACAAAGGTATCTTAACTTGCTCTGTTGTGAGACTTGCACGATGATACTACAACAGTAAATTAAAACGAAAACTCGTTGAAAAGTTGCAATGATGAGAATGTTGTATTATCTAAATTGTCTCCCTCTTGTTTGAGTTGCATTCAGTGGGCCTTCATGTTTTTCTATGAATTCGCTTTTTATAGAAAATTCCCTTTGAATTTTTCATCTATTCAATAAATGCGAAAAGTATTCATAGAACTTTTTATTAAATAATTAATAGACTTGGAAAAATAAATATTTGAAAACACAATCAACTGCATATTCACTGATTGAATCGAATTAATTTCATGAATTGAATTAATTTGGCACTTCATAGCAATAAATCTTAACTGTTGCAGTAGAGTGAAATTGAGTTTTATTTTCGAATTATATATTCATATTTCAATTTCACAATTCATTAAACGAACATTTAATAGTAAATGAAACTTACGCAACAAAATACAAAAGAAAAAAAAAAACAAACGCAGATGTACACATAAAAATAGCACTTAATAAATGTTTAAAACTTTTTAACAGTTTCAGTTTCAAAAAACTTTTATTTTAATTTTAAATATTTTACTATTGTTGTTGTGCTTACTCTAGTATTTTTGCAGTAGTAAATTTCTGTTGTTTATTACAAATGGTCCAAAGTTTATGTTTTTAACTATTTTTTATTAAGGTCAAAAGCAGTTTTTATCGATTCCTGCAAAAAAGAAAATTATGAGTTGAGATATAATTTTTCGTATCCCACGCTGATTCCCACCCTAATTTCACTGCTTTACAATTTGCAAAGGAAATTATTTGGCTAATTCACACGACTTTGTATCGTGTATGTTATATTGAATACACATTTTGTTTGTGAACGGTCAGTGTTATGCTGTATTGTTTATTTCGTATTCCAAACATCAAAAAGCGATAAGAAGAAGAAGAAAGATCCATCAAAAATTCTGAAAATTTTTGAACTGAAAGTCAATTTGATAAGATGACATATATAAAAAATATGACACTACTGTTATACTATTTGAAGAATGACTACGGTAATTTTGTTGAATTTGATCAAACGAAGTAGCAATCTCTTCACAAGATAATGTGCTGTCACTTATTTTATATTTTTTAATTAAATTTTGCAATTAAGAATAGCTAAACTTGAAAAAATGAGAAAAACATATTTTCTAAGTTTACCCGATCAAAACTCATAATATGTAAGTTTGTACCACATTTTTATGTATACCATTTTAAAGGCTCATCTATCCCGTTTTCAAAAAACTTTGGAATTTGAAAATAGAATAAAAAATATTTGGGTAATCAATAATTTTGTGTGAAAAGATCAAAAATATCGTTTTTGTCAAATAAAACAAGTTTTGAGGGTTCGAGAAATATAAAAAAAATATTTTTGAGTTCTACTCAACAAAACACACAACCTACACTATGTCATTAGCCGGGTGTATTTTGACTGTCGCACCGTGTTATTAATGAAATGGAAGAACATTGTTTTTGTGTAATCAATATTCTGATGAAGGATAGAGGTGAGTAGTGTTTTATGTTTATGAACGTTAGACAGAATCCATCTCCGCTATAAATAACTCGCAAATGGATGTGCTCTGCAAAAAAGACGAGTGCTACGCTAAATTTGAATCCGTTGCATTAGCAATAGAACAGATAAACAGAAGTCACACTATGACGAAGTTCTCATGTATCAATACAGCATTCGTCCAGACGATAGAGATGCCTCAGAACAGAATTCAAGACGTCTGGCCTTAAATTAGATATAAATATATTTATATGAGTCAGTATTTAAAAAATGTGTGGTCATATGCAAAAAATACCTTTAAGAACGAATCATAGGCTACTTTTACTTTGTAATTAAAATATCGGTCTTACAAATTTTAAAACGACTGGCATAGAATTATCGACTTTGAACTAGTATAACGAATAAGATTTTATATAATAATAAAAAAAAATCAATAAACAATTTTGCCATAATTGACCAGTCTTCAATAGGAGTAAGTGGCACACTCTTACTGTAAATAAAGATGAATGGAGGAGAGCAGTGGAAAACCACAAACTCACCGGGTTGTAGAGCTAAATGATGATGCTGATGACTTGGAACTTTTCGATTACGATTACTTTTAATTTTAAATAATCCTAATTACTATGCGTGGTAGTTGAAAAGGCATTTTATAACTGACTGGAGTTTTCTTCGATTGGAGCCAGGCAATAGTTTCTAAGATCTCTAGAAACTCAAAACAGATAGGATATGGAGGTACAGCAATGGGAGGAGTCAAATTAATAATGGCTTTGTATAAATTCGGAATAAAGACACTTCTCAAAAATCAGATCATTAATATCAAGGCGTACGCAATAGGTCGATGATTACTACTTCTTCTGGTCACAGATATTGTGCAATTTTACCCCGTTAGACTTTTTCTTATGGGGTTGTCTTAGTCGCAGCCGTATGCGAATATGCCACAAATCCAACATTTCCCAATTCGGTCTGGCTTATTCTCTATAGTTCAGGTTGGTTTGGTCTAGATTGTAACATTCGGTATAATGACATGAAGCTTACATCTTTACACAAAAGTATCTTAACTTGCTCTGTTGTGAGACTTGCACGATGATACAACAACAGTAAATCAAAATGAAAAATTTTAGACGAGTTGCGATGATTTGAATGTTGTATTATCGAAATTGTGTCCCTTTTGTTTGAATTGCATTCAGTGTGCCTCTATGTTTTTCTACGAATTCGCTTTTTATAGAAAATTCCCTTTGAATTTTTCATGTATTCAATACATGCAAAAAATATTCATAGAAATTCTTATTAAATTATTAATATATTTGAGAAAATAAATATTTGGAAACAAAATCAACTGCATATTACTTCATTGAATTGAAATCAATTTCATGAATTAATTTAATTTGGCACTTCACAGCTGTAAAACTTTACTGTTGCCGTAGAGTTAATTTAAGTTTTATTTTCGAATTATTTATTCATATTTTAATTTCACAATTCATTAACCGAACATTTAATAGTAAATGAAACTTACACAACAAAAAAATCAAACGCAGATGTACACATAAAAATAGCACTTATTAAATGTTTAAAACTTTTTAACAGTTTCAGTTTCAACCAAACTTTTATTTTGATTTTAAATCTTTTACTATTGTTGTTGTGCTTACTCTATCCATTTGCACATACTGATTCTAGATACACTCAAGTATCTCTGTATGTAGTAGCAAATCTTTTTTGGTTATTTAAAATAGTCCAAAGTTTATGTTTTTAATTATTTTTATTAAGATCAAAAAGTTTTTATCGTTTCCTGCAAAAAAGAATATTAGGTGTAATATATTATATTTTTGAATCCCACGTTGGTTCCCATCTTAATTTCTCTACTTTACAATTGCAAAGGAAAGTATTTGGTCAATTCACACTTTGTATCGTGTATGTTATATTGAATACACTTTGTGAAAGCTCAGTGTTATGATGTATTGTGTATTTTGTATTCCAAACGTCAAAAAGCGATAAGAAGAAGAAGACCAGTATCCATAATTTTATTTTCAAGAAACAAAATAAAAAATATTACGGAAAAAAGTAAATTAATTAATTATCTGTGCGAACAATATAATTTCGAAGTGTTAAATTTTGATTCAAGTTAATAAAAAATATTTTGTATTTTTATTCTTCTTGATTACTGACATTTATATAAACTGATAGCATGAAACCAATACCACTTCCAAAAACATATGAAAACCACAAACTCACCGGGTTGTAGAGCTAAATGATGATGCTGCTGACTTGGGACTTTTCGATTACGATTAATTTTCTTGATTTGTATTTTCGATTCGCATGTTCATTTCATTGTCATTTATTTAAACACATTTGTAGATGAATATCAAAACATAAAAATAGTATTAAACATATGTGTGTATACATATATTAAATACTATATATTTACTTCTTTTAATGCTTGCAGAGGTAAATAATTAAAATACTTTTATTGTACATAATAGGACAGCAAACAGAACTTTTTTAAAAACCCATATAGCTGTTACGATTAATAATTCATTGTACATTTATACATACATACATATTGTATAATAAAAAATTCTGCATAAGAATTTCAAGGGTACTTTATAGAAGAAGTTTTAACAACAATAATAACCAGCATATACCATAATTTATAAAATTGAAAGGAACGTTGCTTTTCCGCACAGTCGGTACCTACAGCTTGTCGATCATTCAATAATTTCGGCGTAGATAGGGGAAAGTATTTTTCTCTCAATCGCTTCAAGAATAGCTACGCATGTATCTTAAAAGAGAGAAATTTTTATCCTGAAAGAGAGTGTCCTCCTTTTAAATGTTTTGCTCAGCCCAAAATAACACCTTTAGGCAGGAATGATTTTTCGCTTTCCTTCTAAACTGATCTTATTAGTTTTGTCAACGACATTATAAAGATTAATACAATCCACAACCTTCAAATTATTGTCACCAAAGTCAACGAGTTGGCCAAGTTTAGAAGATTAGTTTTTTTGATGACGTTAACTTGATCGTATCTCCATTAACTACTGGGCGCACTTTAATCAACTCTCCAAATATTTGAGACATTTTTCTAGATTTGCAACACACACACGTCTCACAATAGTAACAATAGTCCAAGTGACAATAGTCCAATTGTAAGGTCTAAAACTGCCTGCATACTCTGTAATTGATACATACAGGTTTATCATTATCTTTATGTACAGTACAAAAAAAAACTCGGATACCTGTCATTAGGCACTTATTATTCAATTATTATATTCTATTATTAACAAGTTCAAGAAACAATTCGAAATATGCTGTTGAGCCGGAAGATCCCGATCTCGTTTTGGATGCGCGGTGCAAAGGTATCGTTCAATTTCGATTCAACATTTCAATTTTTCAAATCCAGCAACAATCAGGAATGTTATATTCAGTGCACTCGTTTCATATCGGTATGATTTCCGTCCGCCCTGTGTTGCGCCAGACCACATTCAGTATGCAGTGTTCTTTTGAATTGTAGCTTTGTGAAACTTCTGGTTGTACCGAGGTATTTCAGAGGAGGCGTTTAAAAATCAAGTACAGAGGTAGTATCGTTTTCTATGGAGCAAACAATTCATTTCCAATCTATATGAACACTTTCAGATCGATTAGGCGCTTAATGTCGTTAAAACGGGTGAATGATTAGGTTTTGATTTGCGTCAATAGAGAAATTTCGGATCGAGCGCATGTCCAGCTTATTGGAGGTATAAAGCCGAAAGTCCATACCATCCGTTTCATGCGACCTTGCGTTACATGCGTATACCGAAAAAGTATAATCAGTGTAGTTGTTTGTGACAAGTTGCAGAAGAAAATGCATAGACGCATAGAAGGCATAAAGTAGGTTTACTTTATACTTTTCTATGCGACTCATGCATTACTAAAAAATATCAGCAGTTTTGGAGTACTAAAGATGATAAATTATATTCTATTGTGAATGGTTTCGATAAATATGTTTAGATAAAAATTAATTAAAAAAAACATATTTTATAATAAAGTTTATTACTAATATGAGAGGAAAATACATTAAAATTTATTTTTTTAACACATTTCTTTCATGAAGAAAATTTGTATACTAGTATTGACTGTTTTTATGTAGTGAGTGTCATGTCTTTTGAATTTATTAATTTGTAAACAAGAAAAATGGAGGATAAATTAACTGAAAACACTTGTCTTGCGTTCTTTTGAAGACTTTCGTAGGCTTTAGCAGCCCAAAATATCAATATATGTAAATTCATAAACATGTAATTAATTCCATAAATTCTTTTAAAATCACAATTTGATTTTCCATTTTTTCCAAAATTGGAATCATACTCATTATTTCTGATACTTATACGCTTTCATACTTATTTTAATATTATACTCATATTACTCATATTCAAAGTACTCATCATACCCATACTTAACACCACGTGCGATGTTGTTGATTTCGACTCTCCATGACTTAACATTTACAATAATTACAAAATAAGTATGATTCGCGTACGAACACTACAATACTCACTAGAAGGTTGTGTGTTTCCTTTTCTTGCTGTCTCTGTCTTTTTCTTTTTTTAAATGCAACAACAACTAAAGGCGCCTGGAGACGATAAAATAAAATCATCAACGCCTTACATGTGTGGGTGTTGACGTTCTCTACGTATACGTTGTCGGCTTTGACTGATGAAAATCAAATAATTTTGATTTTTTAATTTGATGGCTTTTTATTTGATCGTCTCCAATTGTGATTGACAAACATTATCTCATTTGCTTCATTATTGTCATAATGAACACATCCATGCTCTGATAAACAAAAAAAATTTTTTTTATTGTGAATAGTGTGTGTGTATATGTTATTTGTTATTATATTTTTTACAAGTTAAATTGTGTTTTTTCTAAATGTTCTTGCCGTCATCATCGAATGAAGACATTTTACGAAAATAACACTACAAAATCAAAATGCAAATGATGGTTGACGAATTTATTTGTACGTCTGCTTTTAAATGACAATCACACGACACTCACACTTATGTATTATTTGCCTGAAGGCTATATTACAGCCTGAGGGCTGTAAATTTTGAAGAATGATTCGAATCACTCGAATCATTTATAACTATTACAAGTATTTTTCTAAAGTTATGAATCTGAATGAGTAGGCTTATGAATCAAACATATTTCGAATGGTATGGAGTTTGATATCAACGTTGTACTCATACTCATTGTACTCATACTTATAAATCAACGTTGCAGTGTGTACGAATGAATCAGAGTAGTTAAATTTCAATATTGTTGACTCAGTTATATTCAAAATTTCACTTATGAGTAGCGAAAAAACGATTATTTGCTGATCTCTGTTCCGATAAGTGCTGCCAATACTGTAATAATTCCATCAGTGACGGCACTGTAATTATGTAACTATGCCTCCCTTTTATTAATAAAAAAATTTAATTTATTTTTTTAAACCAACATTGTTTAAATTTATTAAATGAAAAACTATAATTAAAAGTAAATACACAATAACAATAGCTTTATAATTAAAAAAATTCATAAGCCAGATTTTTTTTTAAATAATTTAAATTAAGTATATGTTTAATTATAAAAATTTATAAAATATTTATAAATTCATTAATTTACATATATTTTTTTTGACATATCGCAATAATTAAATATATATACATATATGTATGTACATATATATAATAAAAGTATATAAAGTACCAATTGGCTTTCCCTTTTTCCCAAACTGTTGTTATGATTTTTCCTCTATTCTTTTCTCATTGCAAACATTATTTATGTTTTTTATAGTATAGCCACCATCATAAATATTGTTAAATTTGTCGTAAGTTTTTTTTTTCAATAAAACATTAACATTAATTTTTAATTCTATAGGTTTAGCATGTTTCTTATAAAAACTTTTATTTCTTTCTTTGTGTTTTTCAATTAAATGTCCAGCTAATATGTTAGTTTTTGCAATCTGTGTTTGATTTCTGTTTTATAATTATCAATATTATAGACGGGGTCTAGATTTGTATCATTCATTATTAATGCCTTTTTTCTAAGAAACTAGATTAATAGGAGTGAATTTATAATCGAAAACAGTGTTTGATGAAGTGATATGATAGAAAGGGATGTACTTTTAATATGTATCCCTTTTTCCTTCAGTGGCCTGTGTGCGAGTGCGGACGTGTTTTTGAGCTCTGCTGTTAAATTATACTTTTTACAACTTGTAATAATAATCGAAAATCATAATCAAAACAAAGTAATAAAAAGAAAGAATAAAAATAACCAAAACAAAATTATTTAAAAATAGACAAAATAAAAAGCAATAAATTTGTACCAAATGCTTAATTTTTTAAGACAAAATCATCAACAACATTAGCTACTTTGAACAAAGTGATCAGTTAATTTACAATAACAAATTTAATATACAAAATAAATAACAACAAATATACTGTTCAGAATCCAAAAACACATTATAAAAAGAAACTAGATAAAACAGAAAAAGTGAGAGAAGCAAATTGTAAACACTAGACGTGTGCACAAGACATTTTGCTAGCTTACCCTTCACTAAATGCAATACTGAATTGTTCTCTTTTTTGTTGGTCTTGATTATACGAGTACACTGAAATGTGTATTTCTCTTTTATTCAAAGTATACAACAGCACTTATTTATCTGTGAAGTAATGGAAATATGCTTTGTGTTGTAAGAGCATATTTCACTACTGAAACAAAATTTTCAGTTTTGTGAAATGAATTTCAGTAGTGTCAACGTTGAAAAATATGCGTACATAAGTGTTTCTATACATTCTTGGCTTTTGCCATAAACTCTTTCAACAACAATCTCTCTTCAAATTGCTATGTTAATATTCGTTGATGTTCGTGTCCTATGTGTGTAAAAAGACGAAGATGTTCGGCCCCCGGGGCTATTGGCGCCGACGTCTGCTATACTCTTTCTTTATTGTGAAAAAAGAAAAAAACATTTTATCTTTCCCATTTACTGCAAAAAGACGTTGTGACACTGTGAAGTGTACAATATTTTTGCTGTACTCTTCACACAACTCTCTTTGGATTGTTGTACAATGGTTTATGAGTGCAGTTGTTTTTTTGTTCTCTATCTATGCTTCACTTTTATTTATATTTGCAGCTACAGTAAATATTCGCTCATGAGAAAAATGCAATACTGAACAATTTTAAATGTCTTGTGCACACGTTTACTAAACACATGTAAAAACAACTAAAAAAGAAACAGCTATTTAGAACAAAAAAGTGCTACATAGCTTTTCACACGCATTAAGTAGCTTAAACAGTTCTAAATCTATTGCTGTGTAACAGTTAATTATAAATTCAAATTTTTAAATACAAATTTTTTAATTCCGTTGTCTCACTAAATAAATGTATAATTTAAGAATCGATAAGAAAAACACTAGACCAGTTGATAACAATAAATCGAAAACTAAAAGCAATAAAATCTTAATGAACATGCAAATACCAAATAATAAACAACTAGATGAAATCCGTCAGCAATGGGAAGCAGACTCGTCACGTCTATCCATCGTTGATTCGCCTTTTAAAGTTTTGAATTGCATGGATAAATGGTTCAAAATTTGCCGAACAAATTCAGCGTACAATAGATGCTAATTTTCAGGAGTTTAAGGTGGATCTCGTATATGATTTGCGTGAAAAATACAGAGTTATTGAAGAAAACTTACTTCCCCTTAATGAGAGGGTGACCACTTTGAAGAAAAATGATGGTGATATGCGGAATGAGTTAAATACCCTTAAGACGAAATTAATAGTGCAAGAAAACCATCATGTTTCGTCTGAACTTAGAATTAATGAGATACCCTACGCGGAAAAAGATCTTACTCAAATGTTTAAAAACGTATGCAGAGCTATAAACACTCAGATGCCTAACATAAGATCTATATACCGGCTAGGAAAATATAATAGTAAGCAGAAGACATATTCCAAGGATGGGGTAATAATTGTGAAGTTGTGGTCTGCATATGACAAAAACAGTTTTCTTAAATCTCTAGTAGGCTATAAAAAATAATAAAGGTTTTGCCTTCAGTCTCAGACACCTTGGTTTTAACTCAGATGAAAAGCTTTTTTTAAATGAAAACCTAACACAGCACAATTTTAGTATTCTGTGGGCGGCTTTACGCCTGAAAAGGAAGAAGCTCTTATGTTCTGCTTTACTGTGCGAGGCTATGTTTACATAAAGGGAGAGCTTAGTGATGATGCAATAAAAATAGATGAAATTGAGAAGCTGAATCAGTTTTTTCCGATCATTGCTGAAAAAAGAAATATCAGCAGTAATTAAGGCTATATACTCAGTGCATTCTATTTTACTTATTTCTATTTACAATAAGAATTTTACTAACTTTTTATTTATTTTTGGTTTATCATTTTTTTTAACTACTGTTATAATTTTTAAACACAAAATAAGGAGTGGTGATGTGCGGCCACGTAAAACTATATATTCAATTTTTAATAATTTTTTTGAAGTGCTCTATGAGACTGCTATTTCTCTACCTTACTATGAGTCAGACAAATCATAATGATAGTGTTGACAAAAATCACCCTGCTTTAATAAATATATTATGTAAATAGCGATCAGGTATTAATGTTGTTCATTTCAATGCCAGGAGTTTAAATGGACTTAAATTGGATTATGTTCGACATATATTTGAAAACTCTAGGGTTGATATTATTTGGTAACGGAAACGTGGTTTCACTATGATGTTCCGGATGGTTACTATAGCATAAATGGGTATAAACAAAGAATATGGATATAAAGAATACGCATCATGTAGAAGTGAAATTTCTCATGGCGGGTCGTAACATTACCACCCGCTCTCACCAAAATCTTTTTAAAAATCATTTCTTGATGAGGGGGGAGGAAGACAGAAGGAAAATGAACACACACATTGATGTTCGTGTCCTATGTGTATAAAAAGCCGAAGATGTTCTTCCCCTGAGAGCCATTGGTGCCGACGTCTGTTTTTATCACCAGAAAAATAAATAAAAAAAGTGGTCAAACAACAAAAACGCACGATGAGAACAACGCATTGTTACGCTCTTGGTTTCTGTATCCTTCCCTTCTATCTTTCCCCCCGCGTCATGAAATATTTTTGAAAAATATTCCAAAATATGTTAAAATGCACATTCTTTATACTTTAGTTTCTTTGGTATAAACTATATAGGAATGATAAGAGACATAAAAGAGGCGGTGGTGTTGCAATTTATGCTAAGAGCAACCTCAATACTAGAGTAGTCAACATTTCACAGGATTGTGACATTGAATTTATTGATATTGTCGTTTATGATAATAGTGTGAGAGCTTTAGTGTCATGCGTTTATAATCCTATAAGAACATTAACTCTTGTATCTTTCTTTGATAACTTCAGGAATCATTCCATATCTTATGATTTTTTTTATCACTTGTGTCGATTTTAACGTAAACTTGATGGTTAAGGATGAAATTAGTAATGATTTCCTTGATATCATAAGTTCTGTGGGTATGACTACGGTTAATGATGAAATTCCCACACGTTTTTCGTCCAATTCAAGGCCAAGCTTACTCGATTTATTCCTGGTGTCCCATCCAAGCTTATTACTATTGTATGATCAAATTTCTTTCGTTTCTGACCATGTTCTATTATTTTGTACATTAAATATTAACCTGACTAGAGATAATAATCTTCGGATTATAACTTATAGGGATTATAACGCGATTGATTTTTCGTCCTTCTTTGCTGACATTTCTGCTCTGGGCTGGAATGAATGTTGGTATTATGCGTCAGTGGTTGATAAGTTGAACGTACTTCTTGCAACATTGCAGGGCGCTTATGATCGTCATGTACCTGAACGTAGTTTTGCTGTAAATAATCGTTCTTGCCCGTGGTATACAGCTGCTGTAAAAAATGCTATTCGTGATCGCAATTTAGCTTACAACGTTTGGAAAAGGAGACCCACGTTGATAAACAGAGCTGTTTACAATAGAGCTAGAAACCTCTCCAATCTCATTGTCAGACAAGCTAAAAAACTTAATTTAAATCTCCCTCCTGGCGAATTGTGGAGGAATGTGAAGTCGTTAGGTATACACTCCCGTAGTTCTTTTGGGTGCAAAATAGACCCAGATGAGCTTAATGACTTTTTTGTATTAATGACGTGACAAATAATCATACCAGTCCTAATCTACAAAATGAACTCGCCTCCAATACTAACTTCTCATTTTCTACAGTGTCAGAGGCTGATGTAAGCAGGCATATTTTCAAAATTCGATCCAATGCCATCGGTGCAGATGGTGTAGCCATGAAATTTGTTAAACTTATATTGCCATATATTTTGGGAGCGCTGACTCATGTCTTTAACCATTGCATTACAACCACCCAGTTTCCTACAGCCTGAAAAATTGAAAGAATTATACAAATAGCAAAGATTTCCAGTGCAGTGAGTGCGGGCGACTATAGGCCAATAAGTATTTTACCGGATTTTTCGAAAATATTTGAGTCCCTAATTGCTGAGCAGATTACGTTATATCTGAATAACAATAATCTCTTGTCCCCATTCCAATCTGGTTTTCGCATTGCTCATAGTTGTACTACTGCGGTTTTGAAAGTAATTGATGACATAAGGCCCAAATATAACAATCTACTGGATTTTTCAAAGGCCTTTGACAGGGTTGATCATTTAATCTTATGTCGAAAACTGGGGCACCATTTTGGATTTACAAATACCGCTTTATCTCTTATGGAAAATACTTGTATGGGCGAGCCCAAAGGGTAATTATTGGAAATAGGCAGTCAGGGCTGAGAAGTATAACATCTGGTGTTCCACAGGGGTCCGTGTTAGGCCTCCTGCTATTTAGTATGTTCGTCAATGATTTATTTTCAGTATTCAGGTATACTAAGGTACATGCATATGCAGATGATATTCAGCTGTACATCTCAAACCGTATTGGTCTGATAGAGGATACAAGTTACAAACTTAATTATGACTTGAGGTCTATTTTAAAATGGGCTGAGGATAATAACCTTATGCTCAATCCTGGAAAATCTTACTTTTTACCAATCTGTAGATGGGAATATGATTTAAGTTATTTTCCGACCATTTACTTGGGGAACACTTCTCTTGTGTACGTTAGTAAGATTAAATACTTAGGATTTTGGATCAATTCCACCTTGTCATGCACTGACCATATTAATCATGTTGTGCGTAACGTATACCTCTTGCTTCGTAATTTACGAATGTCGTCTAATTCACACCAGTTGAAGTTAAGAGGAAACTTATAATTCAATTAATACTTCCGCTGATTAATTATTTTGCAGAGGTTTACAGTGACTCTATCTCACTACATAAGTTACAAGTATCTTTTAAAAATGCTACGCGGTATCTGTATGATTTAACTAGGTTTAGCAGTGTATCGTCCTGGAGCAGAATGACTTAATCGACTACGAAATATTATATTTTTACATAATCTTCTTCATCGAAAGAAACCACCCTATCTCTTTGAGAAGCTTGTATTTGGCAGATCTACTAGATATACAACTCTAATTATACCTAGCTACATTTACATCAATACTAGCAGATTGTTTTTCGCCAACGCAGTTAATTTGTGGAACTCCTTACCAATGTCTATTAAAAACATTTCGAGAAAGAGCAGTTTTAAGAAGTTACTTTTTGACTATATGTCCTCAAGTATTTACAATTTTTTATTTTATTTTAGAAATTTTGTGTGAAATATAATTATTGCCTTTTTGTGTATTAGTTATATACTTTATAAAACAATTGCACTATAATTTAGGGAATTCTAATGACTAATGTAATTTGTGTATATCCTACTGAGCTATAAAAGAATAACATTCTTAAAGTTCTTGTAAGCAAATAAATAAATAATAAATAAATAATATTTATTATATTATGTTATATTATTATTATAACATAACACAAGAAGATATCAGTCTTATAAGTGATAGTGTTATGCTTAGGAGCAATAAAATATTTAACATAAAAAACTAACATTAATTAAATATAGGAAATAAATTTAAAAAAAAAAATTAATATAAATATTAAATTTAAATAAAAATTTAATAAGGAGCAATTAAAAAAACTAACAATACTACAGAAGTAAATAAAAAAGTTAAAACTTGAAGAATTATAAAAATATAAAAAAAGACATATTTACAAAAATCGATATAAGAAAGTAAGGATAAATATTTAACCGATATAGCAAATGAGATAATAACGTAAAAACTTTTTATTAAGACAATAATTTAAGTAACTCCTTTTTGAATACATTTGCATTGCCTAACTTTTGAATGTAGTTTGGTAAGGAATTCCAAATATTTGTGGTGTGTATAAAAAACTGTCGTTGTGAAAGAAGAGTCTTATACCGTTAAATAAAGATCTAGCAAACTTAATTCGGCTTAATAAATATTACTGCTGTTTCGTGTTAAGAATTTTATGGAATAGAATGAGGCATTTAATTTTCATAAGATTATCAAATTTCACACTAAATATGTGGTAAGCTAAATGAGAAATATTTGTTGTATGTCAAGTTGAGTTTCCGATTGTCATTACTAACGCAGTTTGCGAAGATTTCAGTAGAGTTGAATCTATGACAGCCCATAAATTTCGAAGCATGCTGTAAATTCTGCCAACAACAACACTTACATGTTGACCACGATAATCTGTCATTAAAGACAATACCTAGATTGGTTCCAGACTTGACAAAGTCAATTCTATTTCCCTTGATACTCAATTCAGGTGTGACAAACTACCCATTGGTTTTCGAAATCATAATACATTTGAACTTTGAGGAATTTGCCGATTACCAACTGTCAATTCTCTCCAAATTACGGTTAATAGAGTGTAAAAAGGAATCAATATTCTCCTTAGGAGTACTAGTATAAATCTGCACATCATCAGCATACATATGAACATGACAGCTAACCAAAACATCTGGTAGATCATTTATATACATACAGAACAACAGAGGAACCAGTATTGAACCCTGGAGAACACCTCTACTAATATTAAGCGGATTTCTATTTGAATGAACCTTTTGACATCTGTCCAACAAATAAGAAAAAATTACACTACCGGCAGAATTGGAAAAATTAAACAGTTTCCGGAGCTTATTCAATAAAACTTTGTGATCGACCGTATCGAAAGAATTGATGTAATCAAGAATCTAATCAATCTAAGATCCTCAACTACATTTAATAGAGCAGTAGTATTACTCCTACCTTTCATGAAACCCGACTGACTAACAGATAATTAAATGTGACTTTCCCGATAATTATTGATTTGCCTAGCTATAATGTTTTCCATTACCTTTGATAAAAAAGGAAGAATAGAAATTGGCCTGCACTCATTGTTCGTTTTGGGAAATGGGAGGGATTGTAGCCAGTTTCCATTCATCAGGAAAAGTAGATTTAGTTAGCATTGCATTAAGTGGGTATAATATGGAAAAGTCTAGGTTTTAGAACTTTTAAAAACAAAGGATCTAAGTCATCAGAACCAATTGCACACGATTTTACCGCTGAAATACATTCCAAAACTTCGAACTGATCTACTCAACGAAATTTGATTGACCACTAAGCTGTGTTGACGAAAAGCATTACATGAATGTGGCCGCTTATATTCTATGATTGCTTGTTTGACATCTTATTTCTTCAAAATAAATCGAAGCTACAATAGCACTACCCCTGTTGTATTTCTATTGTCGTTCGTTATAAGGACTTTTTTATATGCAGTTATCTCTACGAAATCTAAGCTTGTCAAAAGTGCAAAAAATTATATGAAATGTATATTGTTGTCCATTGAGACCGAAGAACTTGTTCTATATCAAGAATGATTCGTAACAACTGAATGTTTTTAATTCACTAAACCACTGGGAATACTACAGTTGAGTGAAAAGAATATGCTAAATAAACATAGATGGTATTATTTTATTTCTATTATTTATTCTCATAATTTTTGTTTTTTCCGATTTTATTTCTATTTTTTTTCTCATTAAAAAGAATAAAGAAAGTAAAAATAAATAAAAGTTAAATGTGATATAAATTTACTAGTAAAGACTGAAGGACGATTAAAAAACCTGTATCTGACTTCGTTTATTTATGTGGTAAGAGTAAAAGAAACAAAATGTTTTATTTACAAATTTATAACTGTAATAATGTAAAGTTTTAGCAGAGTATTACTCGCCTTGAGTGTAAGGGAAGCTTTTTTAATTCTAAATATGGATCTTTATTTATTTATTTATTAATTACAATACAATTACAAATTATATTTAATTATATACGAGCTGAGTAACTTTGACCATATGCTCGTTGTAGTGTCGCAGACCAGAGTCTCTGGTGGGAATCGAACTCACGACCCTCACGCTAATTAGTAGTTTACTTTGACCTTCTGCTCGGTGTAATGTAACCGACCAGAGCCTCTGGTGGAAATCGAATCCACACACCTTATTCTAAAAGACTAGCTCACTGCCCACTAACTACCAGGGCACCCTAAATATGGATATAATCTACGTTTCATTTGTGTTATCTTAAAGTTAAAGTACTTCACTAATGCGACTAAGTGCTCTAGATGTTTAATAACACAGTGCGACAGTCAAAATACCCCCGGCGAATGACATAATGAGTTTTGTTGAGTAGAACTCAAAAATATTTTTTTTATATTTCTCGAACCCTCCAAACTTGTTTTATTTGACAAAAACAGGTTTTTTGATCTTATCACACCAAATTATTGATTACCCAAATATTTTTTAATCTATTTGCAAAATCTAAAGTTTTTTAAAGGAAAATTTTTTAAAAGTTTAGATGGATCTTGAAGCAAATAATATAATTTCGCTTTGCTCAAACATTGGCCAACTTCTGGTAGTCGCTCAAACGTGAAATTGACCCATTTTTCAATAAACAATCAGGATCTATCAAAAATTCTGAAAATTTTTTAACTCAAAGTTCATTTGATAAGATGACATATATAACACGACTTTTATACTATTTAAATAATAACTACGGTAATTTTTGTTCCATTTTATAAAGCGAAGTACCAATCTCTTCACAAGAAAACCACTTCACCACTTATTTTATATTTTCTATTTAAAGTTTGCTACTATGAATGGAGAAACTTGAAAAAATATGCCAAGTTTACATTTTCAAACCTCATAGAATATTAATATAAATCTGTATACCGTTTTAAAGGTCCATCCTTCCCCTTTGTGAAAGTGATGCAGAAATGTTGGCGTAATTAATAAATTTGTGCGTAAAGTCCAAACAGCTTTTATCAAATAAAACAAGTTTGGGGTGATCAAGAAATATAAAGAAAATATTTTTGAGTTCTTCTCAACAAATCTCACAACATACACTATCTCATTAACTGGGTATATTTAATTTTTTTATTTTGTTGCATAGTGTAATTAGCGTGCAATAAATAATTTCTCGCACACTATTACTAAAAGTAATTTTCAAACACAATACACTGTAAGAGTAGAGAACATTCCCCGAGTGTTGATGTCAGTTTAAAAAAAGGAATATTCTAAAAGCTAAAGTCGATCACAGACAATTTCCCTGGTTTTGTAAGACAAACGATTTAACTACACCTTAATAATCACTTTATAAAAAGTAATGGTTAATTATAAAAAAATGGGAAGAGTTTCAAAAAGAAGTACATATTTTATATTTCATTACATGATCAATAGTTAATAAGATTACGGGCCAATATTACAACTTGCCGTTAAATAAAGGGAGGATTTCAACGGGCAGATTATTTTTTTTTTTTTCATTATTATAAGTGGACAATACGGTGGGAGCGAGCGTTAAGCTAAATTTATGATCATCCTACCTTTAACTTTTTAATCTTATGCTTGAACTTGAAATATTATTTTTTTATTTTCAATATGGCAACTTCAAATATAAGCAATATGAGCATATACAACAAAAAACGGAGCCAGTCGTTGCAACTGCTTTTAAAAATGCGTAAAAACTTGTTTAATTGAGAAATGTTATCGACATTGCTCCGGGACAGCCACATTTTTTTTTAAAAGTTAACTTTATTTTGACTGTAGGTTGTAATAACGAAAAGAAGTTAAAGGTGACTTTAAAGTTCACTTTAGCTAAATTTACTTTTAACTAAACCCAACTTTAACGAGAATTTGTAATAACGGCCCTAAGAGAACAAAATCGTATTTAAAATGCGGTTTCACATCTCTGCCAGGACTTTGAAATCAGCAAAGCAGTCAGTTTGTTTGAAAAAATGAAATCGGTGTTGTATTCGTTGAAAAATTATTATCAGGTTAGGGTATGATTTAAGGATTTCCATGTGGAGTTCACATTAATTACATTTTAAACGGATGGCATTTTTCTGAAAATAAGATTTAAATATTTTGCATTTAATTAAAGAGATAAAATGCAATTAAAACATAAACTGTTCGCTACGTTAGAAAGCCATGGAACGCAAACAAATTGATTTTATCTTCAATTCTAATTGCGTCAATAACATCATAGATCTCTCATTCAGAGATCAATTGATTACATACATACATACTTGGCCATTACAACCCTTCAGTCAGGATTACAGCCTAGTTTCTCGCACCAATCATGTCGTGTGCGTTAATTTTATACGTGAGTGGCAGGACCTACAGTTTAACGTCGATTCCGAACGACAGATTTTTGAAAAACTTTTTCATTGCAGATTTATTTCTTATCAGAGTTTTTGCCAGAAATCTACTGAGAGGAAGTCGCCGAAGAAATATTTTTTTTCATATTTCGTTTCGATGTCTGAGCTGGGATACGATCCCGGGCTTTAAGCCAACACACACAATATGTTAAATTGATTACAATATGTTAAAAAATCTGTTAATGTTAAGACATTAAGTTTCCACGACATTGAATAAAGAGGAGGAGAATAAGAAGGTGAAACTCTGTCCACGAATATCTACCAATAAGGCCGCAGACAAATTCATAGGAGTTGATGAAGGAGTTTTCTTTGCTCATAATTCAATCTCAGCGATGGTACCATATCTTCACTGACCAAGTCTCTATATTTTTCTCCATTAAACGCAACATCAAAAACCTTCCTTCTGTTAGTTATTATAATAAACATAGATTCACCAGAAAAAAATATATTTCAGGGGAACAGCGTAGCAATTCCCAAGAAATCGTATTCCAAGAAGGTTTATATCAAGAATTATTGATATTTTTACGAAAATTAAAAAATCTAGATACTGGTGTTTTGCTCTCACATCGTTTAACATTAAAATTATAAACAAAGGCTACAAAAACAAAACAATGAACATTTTCCAAATTATTGCACTGCGTAATATAACAACAAACACCAGCATAAAAAATGGTAAACAAAAATACAACGGTAAACACCAGCATAAAAATGGTAAACAAGTAAACAAAAATACAACAACAAACGCTACAAGAATAAATGTAAACAAAATACACAAACAACAGTAAAGAAACGCTGTTTACATTTATAGAGATCTCGAGAAGGCGAAGCTACGAACATTTGCCTTCATAAACATTCATCAGACTGTTTACTCTGCCATATAAAAGGCGAGACAAAGCAGGCGAGTGGGTTAGTAAAAGCTCAGTCAGTCTTGTTTGAAGACGCAGTGTTTGAAGTGAGTAATCCTGGTTTTAAGATGTCCGTTACAGAGATCAATCGAACAATTGTCTAGTAATACTTATTGTTTATACAAAGGGTGTAAACAGACGAATAACAAACAAAGCCATTGTTGTTTACATAAAGTTGTGAACAGCGGCACACAGAATTGTGTGAATAATAAAGAATTTTTTAATTAAAATTAAACACCAATTAATTTTTACTTTATTTGCAACCTACGAGCTCATATATTAAACGTTTTTAAAAGGTAAAAACGTAACAATATAATGGATTGCCCAGATTTTAATCGGATGACATATCTCACCGAAAATCACCAATTTAATGACTTGCGTTTACTAAAAATATACATATACATATGTATATAAACATATATAATTCTGGCGATAAGTACATTTCTAATCGCTATTATAAAATATATTTAAAAGATTTATGTATGTAACTTCAGCTTTAACGAAATCATCATAACATAATGTCGTAGGGAAAATTTGTTTAACGAGTTGCTCTTGTGAAATCAAATGTTTTATTTGAAACAAGACAAAGTAAATTGTTTTTAAAGCATTGTACGTCCCTTTAACTAAATCAATCGCCAGAACCCTTAACAGCGCGCGTTTTCATTCTAGATTTTGAAATTTTCTGTGATTTCCGATTTTAAAATCCACTGTAAGTCCTTTTGTGAGAAAACAGGACAATATGGGCAGACAAAGTAAATTGGTTTTAAAGCATTGTACGTCCCTTTAACTAAATCAATCGCCAGAACCCTTAACAGCGCGCGTTTTCATAGCAGATTTTGAAATTATCTGAGATTTCAGATTTTGAAATCCACTGTAAGTCCTTTTGTGGAAAAACAGGACAACATGGGCGGACAATGAAAGTTGTTTTTAAAGCATTGTAAGTCCATTTATCTAAATCAATCCCCAGAACCCTTAACAGCGCGCGTTTTCATAGTAGATTTTGAAATTTTCTGAGATTTCAGATTTTGAAATCCACTGTAAGTCCTT
Organism: Sarcophaga subvicina; assembly: GCA_936449025.2. Taxonomy (NCBI): domain Eukaryota; kingdom Metazoa; phylum Arthropoda; class Insecta; order Diptera; family Sarcophagidae; genus Sarcophaga; species Sarcophaga subvicina. Next base: position 29,848,445 of record OW388083.2, read on the forward strand.
TTGTGGGAAAACAGCATTGTTTGTAGGGAAGAGAGCAGTACGCGATTAGTTTTTGTCGACCTCTTTATTATAGATGGTATACAGATAATTAATTTGTTGTTGCGGTAGTTATAGTAGGTGGTGGTTTAGCTTATAACATGTAAAGCCGCGGTTTAAAACCTGAGTAGACATCAACAATTTTTTTTTCTTTTTTAATTTTTTATGTACATATTTCAATTTTTTAATATATTTAAAAAAAATTAAAAAGAAGAAAAAGAATCACACAAACATCCCAAATATGGATTGAAGTCGATCATGATTTAGAGTAAGCAATTAAATTTTAAATTCATCTTTAAAAATATCCCCCAAAGTTTAGAATTAACTGCTCTTCTTTCCTAGTAGATTTTATATTTATAAATTTATTTAACTTTAGTTGGCACAAAAGAGTAAAAAAAGAAAAAGTAATGCAGTTTCAATTCTGTGTTGCAGAATAACAATTTTTTTTATTCATAAGCACTTAAATTACGAATATAATTTTTTTAAGTTTTAAATAAAATATATAATTTACATTCATTATCATTATGTTAATACATACAATGTTGGTATAAAGTATGCATAATTGAAATGCGTTACTTGGTTGGGGTATGAAGAGAACAACGGGGAAGCCCTAGTTTTGTTTTTACTTTTAATATTAGTTATTCGAGTATAAAAAAATTGCCATCTTTACATTCCGTAAAAGTAACTAAAACTGAATATAAAGCAGAAATATTTGGGTTGCTGTAGTCTAGTAGGTAGTGTGTGGGCTTATTACGCGTAGGGCCATGGTTCGAAACCCAGGTCAGACATCAAAATGACTTTTTTGTTTTAATTTTTTATGTACATATGTATTTCAATTTGAAATATATTAGAAAAAATTAAAAAAGAAAAAATATTACAAATTGAAATAGGTATGCAGTATGTACGTATAAAATTAAAATGAGAAAAAAAGTTGTTTTGATGCCTGACCTGGATTTGAACCCTGGCCTTACGTGTAATAAGCCCACACACTACCTACTATATTAAGGTGATCTGAAAAAAGTAAATCGTTGGAAACCTTAACAGAGCGAGTTTCCGTAGTAGGTTTTGATATTTTGTAACAAATTTTTTTAATGTATTTAAAATCTTTCTTGTTCTAAGCTACTCTTTTCCAGGCATGCTTGTTGTTTTGAATGTAATTGTTACCACTTTATGTAAAAAGTTCTCTTCTTGTAACTTGATTTTCTCTTCATCTCATACAAGATATTAAAAGGTTTTAATTAGGGAAATTTGGAAAGTTATTTTTCTTACAAAATGTGGTATAATTCTTTTACCGATAATAAAATCATTATCTGTGAACATTTAAGTAAAGTGAAGTTGAAAGCGCTTCTCTTTTTAGTGAAAGTGATTTTTGTGAAGTGAAAGTGTATTCACCAAATTTAAAAAATGAACAAGGAAATATTTACCAAATTATTTGTAAAAATTTATTTCTTATAGTGTTTTCACACCGAGTGGTTTTAACGTAAAAGTTGGTTTTAACGTTAAAACCAAAAATAAAACCTGATTTTACCATACAAAATTATTGTGTTAAAACCAAAATAAAACCTTTTTTGAATTGGTTTTAAGTTGGTTTTATGAAATACAACCTTGTTTTGATGTACTAAATGTACTAAATCAGAGCTACCAGCTATGAAAACCTGAAAACAGCTGATAAAAACAAAAACTAATGTAAATAAATAAATAAATGTAAATAATCATTTATTTTGTATTAAAAAAGGAAAAATTAGGAATATTTTTAATTTCTTCAATGAAAATTTTAAAAATTTGTAATTATTTAATTATTAATCGAAATGTGTGTTGTTTCTGGTCACAATGAATATAGTTTCTTGTGCGAAAGGTAAGTCAGAAGCTATATATATCAAGATGAAATAAGGCATATTGCTCATAAAATTTTTTTCTCGCAGTCATAAATGTCATGAATTTAAAACCAATTTTAATAAAACTTGCAGTGTGAACGCAAAATCAGCTGTTTATGGTTTTAATGCTAAAATCAGGTTTTAAATTTTGGTGTGAAAACACTATTACATTCGAAAAAAAATGAATAAATCACTTGAAGATTTCAGAAATTGGAATAGTAACCAAATATTCGAGAATTTATTTATTAAAATTAATTATTTGATGGTAATGTTTAATACTAAGTTAAAACCAACAAATATTTATAAAAAACGAATATATTCGCTCTATAAAACAATTGTAAGTACAAACATTTTTTAAAATTTAAACAAACGAAACGGGAGTATATTAAAAAATAATTTAAGATCCTGTAAAACGAAAGATATAAATAGTGATAAATTTTATATATTTACTGTTTTAGAAAAATTAAAAAAGAAAACAATATATATTATAAAAATAATCCTGCCCAGGGATTGAAACCAGCCGCTTGAGATTGTTGTAAAGAGTTGTAAATACAAAGCTTTTGAGGATATTTTTCAAAGATGAACTTGAAATTCAATTACTTATTCTCAATCAGGACCGAATTCAATTCCTGGGTTTTCTGGAAATTTTGTGAGTTTTTTATCTTTTTTTAATTCTTTCTAATACATAGATAATATATAAAATTTATAAGTACATATTTAATATCAGCTCATTAATTCAATATTAATATATACATGAACGTATGCATATACCTATATGATATGTAATAACAAAATAAAATAAAAGAACATTATAATACTTAAATATATATTTAATAATATTTATATATTAAAAAAAAACAATATAATACTTAAATATTTAAAAAAAAGAAAAAATAATCCTGCCCAGGGATTCAAACCAGCCGCTTGAGATTGTTGTAAAGAGTTGTAAATATAAAGCTTTTGAGGATATATTTCAAAGATGACTAGAAATTCAATTATTTATCAATCAATGCTTTAAAAACAATCAGGCCCGAGTTCAATCCCTGGTTCGAATTTTTGTGTGATTTTTTTTAATTTTTTACTAATATAGAGAAAATATTTAAAATTTATTAGTATATATGTATTAATATATTTTATTAATATATTTGTTTTTTAATTTTCAATATTAAAAGATAATGTTTAAAGGCACTTTGTAATAATAAATACATTTGTCACGTGTCTTATACAAGGTATTTTGGAAATATTCGCTGCATTACGTATAAGCTACACTGCATGATATATGTACACTATGATATTGCCGTCATAGTAAATAGTGTATCGGCTTATTTAGACGTTAAGCCTGAGTTAGAATCCCCAGGCCAGACATCAAAATGGAAATATGAAAAAAAAAAATTAATTGTTCGTCGATTTCCTCTCAGCAGATTTCTGGCAAAAACTCTGACAGTAAATAAAACCAGCCATGAAAAAGTATCTTAAAAAATCTTGTCGTTCGGAGTCGATGTTAAACTTTGTAGGTCCCGTCACTCAAGTATTAACCGATGATTATTTTTGACCAAATTTCGCTGTTTTTTTCAACAACGTTATTTGATATATGTACATATACATATGTGCATATATGTATATGTATGTGTATATGTTTATGGTATGTAAGCTTTTTACACTATGCCGAATAAAAAAATACTAATTCGATACGTGTTCCAGTAGAATAAGTACTCTAAACAGTCAAAATGCCCTTTGAAATAATTCGATCAGAACGAAATCAATGTGCATATATGTATTTATATATAAATATATATAGTATGTACAGTGTGCGACAATTCAAAAATTACAAATACTGCTTCCATATAACTTTAGTTTATTAGAACTGCCGTTTCGTTAATTTTAAATTATGTGGTCATACATTTTTTTGTGTAAGTCCACACTGAGTATGTATGTAAATATATATATATATATATATACATATATATTGTTCTGCAGGATACTCAAACCGTTACGGTCGAGGAACTTATGTTCCAGCTTTTCAACCTCGCAAGCACTGCAAACGTAGGATATGGATATACGGCAACAGCCAAAATCTTTAATTTTGAAAAAATTTCCATCAGGTAAATATTCAACTTAAAATGTTGTGTCTTAATAACAAAACGTGACTTCTCTTCGGAGAGTAAGAATTTGTTTGGTGAAGGTAAGATTGTATTCTTTAATGAATTAAATGTGTTATTAATATTACTTACTTACAGTGATTTGTTCAAAAATGTGTATTGATGATCTGCAAGAGCACTCTGGCAAATTCGGAACAATACCCGGAGAATGGGCCGCTGTCATCTACCAGAGATAATATTACAGAGTCTGCATGTCCTCAGGTCGAGGAATATAGAATGTTGAGGAACCGAATTAAGGAAGGTCAAAATACAAATATAGTTTTAAATCCGTCGCCTCTACAAAATTCCGAGGGAGAAAATATAAAAATTAGCATCTGTCGTATCCTTTGTAGAAGATATGGTTAGGGAGAAATTTAAAAATTTTAATAATGTTTGCCCCATAATTTTTAAGTTATGTGTTTAATAAGCAAAAAACAAAGTTATTTTTATATGCAAGGTGCATTTACTGCCAAAACGGTTGCGGTCGGTATAGGTGTGTAATAAATTTTCTTAAAGAAGGCTTGGAATGTATAATTGAGTCAAACGAAAAGAAACATTCTCACCCAGAATATATAAAAGTACAACAAATTCGGAGTGTTCGAAGAACTATTGCAAAAACTGAATTGCAGTTCCAAAAGTCAACAAAGACGCATTGGTGTTGGGTAACGACCAGGAAGTACCGCCTGCTGATGTTGCACGAAAAATAAAGTCGGAAAAACTTTGTTCTGCTCAAAGAGATCCAGATTTGTTTATTGATATTTATAGAATGCAGTGTGATAAAAATTGGAGTTCTTTTATACAAAAAATATCACACCCCCTCGAAATTTATTTATTTTCTCTGTCGCAACTGAAGTTTATGTGCGAAAAAAATAGAAAATATCTGAAGTTGAGCCGCAACACATTATTTTTTGACGCCACTGGCAATATTGTGCGGAAACTGAGCACAGATTCAAAAATAGCTTTTTTGTACTCATTTATAACCCATATTAGGGAAAAAAAGAGAGGACTCTTAATACCAATCACGGAATAATTGCTGAGTAGTCACTACGCTGATGACATAGAGCGATTTTTAATATCTATTAAATTGTTTTGCATACAAAATTCAATTCTATGGCCCATTTGTAAAAGAGTATGTTTAGATTGGAGCTTAGCATCGATAAATGCCGTATCAAGGGTTTTCAAACAACGTTCATAACCTTGAACAGTATATGTATATCCAAATCGTATACAGTATACAAGTCCAATGACAAAAATAAATTAATTGTAATACAAGTGTGTTGTGCACACTTTCTTAAAATGGTTTACAACGACATTGAAAATAAATTTCAATCGTCGAACATTAATAAATTTATGAAAGGGCAATTTTTTTGTGCAAACGGTGTAAGTGAACTGGATATAATCTTTGAGTGGGTAAAAGATTTATTTACGATTTTACTAAATCAATATGCTACTCCAAATGTTGAAAGTGCAATCTTAAAACTAAGAAACGTTAGCTATAACATCCGTGATGAAAATATTAACGAATATGATTTTCCGAATGAAGCTAAGTCAAAAATTCCATTATATAAGAAAAGCCCATTTTACTTAGAGAGTCTACGGCTGTATGAAAATACTATAAAATCGAAGACATTTTGCAGAGAACGAAACATATATTACAATGAAGAATTCGCAAACATATTTTTAAAAAAATATTCAGCGTACATACGAATATAATGGGAAACTTTGTAGACGCAATTAGATGTCGTGTTGCAAATAGTCCTGTCCTGTCTTATTTCAACATAGCGAAAAATATAACTCTAGAAGGAAAAAATAAAGTGGTACCTTCCGAATATATCAGAAAATCGTATGTTTATATTAAAGCAAAATTAACAGAGGCGAATATTGAATATAAGAGCAACGATCAACCTGTAATTGAAAAACAAGACAGAAAACGATAAAATTGGAGGAAGATATTTGGAGAAGAACTCCGAAAAAGGAAAGCAAAAAAATAAATCGTAAGATTTTTTTTGAAAATGTAAGTAAACAATATAACCATTGGTCACGAAGTCTTAAAGATAAAAGATAAACTTTCAATACTGTATATGAAAATAAACCAGTCTTTTATGCATCAGTAATAGACTTAAATGAATATAAGAGCCTTGAGCCAACTCAATGCCTTTTTAATAATGTTGTTGATATATATATTACAATTATTTTAAAAGATATAGGTAAATCCTATGCACTTTCTTGCGAAGGAAAAATATTTTTTTATACGGAAGATATTATTCTAATACCCTTAGAATTATATGAACAAATATTTATTCCAATAATTTATCAACAACATTACACAGTTCTCGACACTCAAAGAAAATAATTTTTATATTTAGATTCAATTCGAGGTAACGTAAAAAAAAAGAGAAAAAATGTTTGAAATCTTTAAAAAAAAAATTAAATACTGAGATATGGCAAAATATCGATTTAGAGCACGATTACCAAGAAGACAGCTTTAACTGTGGCGTGTTCGTATGCCAATTTATTGAAACACTTGCTACAATTGCGCCCCTCTGTAATCTACAAAATTAAAATGAATATAGAGAAATTATGAAAAACACACTGCTTAACAATGCAGATTGTATGGATGAAATTTGTATTCATTGTGGTGACAAAACTTCAAATCCTGCATTTTGCTGCATAGCATGCAAGAGACCATCTTTTATAAGATGTACAAACCATCTTTACAAATCGCAACCAAGTAATGCATTACAATCTTGTATATTTTGTACTAAATGAATATTTTATATATGGAATATATAAATATAATTGGGGTATTCACACGGTGTGCTATCTAGTCTTACTGTCATAAAATACTAAAGTTTTATGATATGTTAAAAAAATTGTTGTTGTGCTTCAAAGAAAAAAGTCATAAAATAATAACACCTTTTGTGATGTGTTTATTGTTTTATCATAACTAAACAGTGTAAATCTAAGTCAAAAGGGAAAAAATCGTCATCGAGCCGGCGATAATATTTAGAAGTTGCCGCTATTGAATATTCGCAGCATGTACGTAAAACATGCTATTAATTTCTGCATAGTTCTATAACTTCGAGATTAATTACATTTTAATAATTTATTTATAAAAGTTGTTAACTTTTATAAAGTTAAATAAAAAAATTTGAAATTGATACATTTAAAATAAGCGCCGTCAGAAATTATTACCGGCTTAGTAATCAATAAAGGTTGTTTATGTTTATGTTTTTAAATTTTTTTGTGCCAAGAGATTTAATAATATTTAATAATTTTGATAAAAATGCATAGTTTAGAAAATTCTCAGGTAAGATTTTATTTCTTTAATTATTTATTTAGTTTATTTAATTAAAAATTATTTGTATTCAAGCCAAAATGTAAACGTATGCGCACCAACCCCACAAATTAATGGAATATGGAAGAGGAAAAATCTCTAGTTGAATATTTGTTGGGAAATCGTGAATTAGAGGTTTGTATTATTTTTAAATTATTTAAACAGCAAACTAATGTTATTATTTGTAGAAGCCAACAGCGCAGGCTTACTATAAGCGTTTTTCAGCCGAGGCAAAGGTGGAGGTAGACTGGAAGCTCATCCGATCGAAGGTGAGAAATATGCGTACCAGCTATAATAAAGCCAAAGGTTGGGAGGGGCGGCGAAACCATGAAAGGTATTTCTTAAACTAATAATTATATGTATGTATCTGTTTTTTTCCACTTTTATTTCAGATATCAAATTTGCCTATTATCCCCAATTGGATAGATTGTAAATAAAGAATAGGAAATAAAACTTTTATTTCAGCGTCGTTAATAAAAATGTGTAAATTTTTTTTGAGTTGGATGATATTTTTGGAACCAGAATTGCTCAAAATGCTGTTATTGATGAAAACCTTTCTTCCGACACTTTAGACCGCACAGATGCTTACATTGACGAAAGTTTAAATAAGGAAATTGAAAATGTAGCTTCCACGAGTAAAAAGGAATTTACTCAAGATCAGCTTTGTCTGACATTTTGCAAATGCTAACAGAAATGTTAAGTTTTAAAAAAGAAAGTGCAGAAAATGAATTAAAATTGAAGGAAAAAGAATTTAGTTTAAAGGAAAGAGAAATAGAGCTGCGTGAAAAGGAAATTAAAAGCAACGAGCTTATAAAAGTTATGGAGCTGCAAATGAAGGAGAGGTTAGCAATGGAGGAACTAAAGCTAAAATACAAATAATAAGATTTATGTTAATATTAATTTTTATGTATATATGTATTATATATGTATATTTATATGAAGTACTGTTTTTTTTTTGTTTTTTATTATTATTTTTATATTTATTTTTTCTTTTTAATTTATAAGTTATTTAAATTAAAATGTACATTGAAAAAATTAAATATTTTGGTTTTGTATGAAAGGAAGTAAACTGGTTCGAGTATTACTTATTGGAGGTAAGTTTATTTGTGCTGTAAGTATTTCGCTATTATTTTCATTTTTGTCATAAAATTTGATCAAGACGTTATCCTAATTACAACATACCATGATCCAGTTGTTGCATTTTATTTTATTCTCATTTGAGTTCATTCGAAATTTAAGTTCTTTTAAACTATTAAATTTCTCCTTTGGAATGTTCGATGCTGTTTCCTCTAAAAGGCGTCAACAAAAATGACTTTAGAGGATAAGCGCTATCACCAGCAATCCATTGTGGTGGCGACAAAAATCGTTCAGGATGTTTGCTAGTGGAGAGTTTAAAAAAAATTGCGTCATGTACGCTACCTGGATAACCTATTGTTAGTTGTCTTATTCGTAATTTGTAAAGAGAAAAAAATAACTCGTGGGGTTTGACAGGTGCTTCAGATAATTTTATTTCAGAGCCGTCTATATACCCTACGAAACCAGGCATTTAGTCTTAAGTTGCGAAAAAAATTTGTTGTCATTCTTCTGCATTAGGCCAGCTTAAGAATTTTTCTTTCAAATTTAAAATTGCTTTAAAAACACGTTTTGTGACCTTTTGTATTGTGCCTCCGTCACCCACTCCAAAGAGGGTAGCTACTTTTCGTGTTGAAAGTCCATCTCCAGAGGATCCCAACAGATAAAGTACGATTTTTAGCTGCACATCAATTGGAAGCTGTGCTGTTTTTGGACTTTTGTTAAACACATCATCGTCTTTAATCAAGTTCAGTATATTCACAAATTCCTCTGGCCGAACCCTAATCATTTCAATAAACCGGCTGTCGTCAAATATTTTTAACACGTCTTGGTTCCACTTATTGGATTTTGGAACTCCAAGGTGGATGCTTCTGCGATTAATGAGCAAACTAGCGACGTTTGTTAAGAACATTTCATTTATTTGTTCTTCATCGTCGTCATCACCTTGAAAAAGATTTATTTAAATGTAAACATGTAATTATTTTTTCCTATTTACTTGAATCAGCCATAAATATATAATGAGCGAAGCCTCATTCACTTTTGTAGTCAGTTTTTGATACCATTCCAATCCCGATTGCCGTAAGCCATATAAAGCTTTCTTTTGGCTACATACTGGTTTCTCGCACTTCTGAATTTCCTGCAACCATTTCAAGGCGGTTTCCCTAGCCATGTCACTTTTACTGACCGACGACCCCAGTGATGCACAATTTTTCAGCTTTTGTAAGACATCCATCAAATAATCTGGAATTTTCATGAAAACGTTATGGCTAAGTTCTCTATTGAGGTCGGCGGTGACGACATCCACTTGATGTATTCTTAGATTCATTTCCGCCGCTATAGCCGGTAAAATTCTAATTGATGAGGATTTTACTACCGGGGAATAAGTTGACTCAAAATCCTCCCCTGGACGTTGCGAGTACCCTTTGGCCACCAGACGTGCTTTCTTTCTGCCATCTTCTTTGGTACGAAAGACAAAACGATTACCTATGACTTTCTTGTCATTTGGATGCTCTACTATCTCCCACGTTTCGTTGATTATCTGTGCCAAATATTCATCCTCGACGGCACGCGTCCATGATTCACGGTCATCCCCGCTAAAAACCTAATTTATGCTTAGTGCCAATTTCGCTATCTCACAATCCTCAAAAGTAACATACTCATCGGATTGGCCTTTGTGATCCAATTCTTTCACATCAATAGCATATTTATGATGTTTTCTTGGAAGTAAATCAGGTCTCCTAACACTCGGGACTCTTTTCACATCGGTGGCCGCTGGTTCTTCACCTGATGCATCTGCGTGTGTCTCAAATGTGACGTCATCAACTTCCATAATCGTTTTGACTGGAAAAAGATACTCCATTGACTTTAAATCTTTACGCTGGTTCTGACGAGCCTCGTCAATTTCGCCTTCAAAGAACATTTTGTCCAAAAACTTAACGTCACGGCTGATAATGACGTGCTTTCTTCTCGGAGACCATAAACGGTAAGCCTTTGCTTCTGCTGAGTACCCAACCAAAATACATTCCTCCGATTTTGATTTTTGCAGTTTCTTGCAAAATGACCCGGCTGCCCACACATGTAACAACTCATCAACTGTTTTTTGTTATTGCTGCGTTTGTGATCCGCTTTATTGGCTTTTGAATAATGTTCCCCACCTTTATCTGATTTGACACATAACGCATTTTGTTCTGTTCGCTCTTCGGTTGCTTTGCGTGACTGACTTTCCTCTAGTCTCGAGAGCGCAACGAAATGTCTCATATGACGTGGGGAGACTGTACAATAACAATATGGCAAGTAAGTCATCACCTACTATGACATTGATCTCCCTTAATTTCTTAACGGCATCGAAGAAATTGTTTAAATGGTCCCTTATATTTTGGCTCTCGGACATTCTTGCCAATGCAATCTGTTTCAAGAGGGTAGCCTTTCTTGCTGGTCCCTTTAACTCGAACATGTCCCTCAGTTTCAACCACATTACATTCGAATACTGATATTTTGCAATTTGATTCAGCTCTGATGGGGATATGGATAGCGTAATATCCGCACAAGCCTTTTGATCCCCTGGACAGGGAACTGATCCATCGACATATGGCCACAGATCATTTTTAATTAGAAGTTTCCATGTGTCATAATTTTCAGCATTCAATGGTTTAATGCGTACCATAGAGCCCGCCATAGTCTCAATTACTTCCAATTAACTTTATGTGGATGAATATATTTAATACGCTTTAAGATCGCACTGGGCCCATAACCTATGAGTGATTCAATAGCGTGTTTTCCGTTTGTATAAAATTGGTATCTATTTTATGAATTCAAGTTGACGAATGAAATAATAATAATGAAAAATTCTAAGCATACTATGAATTATAAAATATTAGTAAATACAAATTCAATGCATACTACTTAGAATTATAAAAGGTTGCATTCGCAACACTTCGACCTCTAACATAATGTCCAGTATGTATTTTTCGCACAAACCGGTTATTATTTCAGTTTTTTGACTTGTTTTTGGCATTTTTAAATAAAAATATTTGTAATTTTTTCTAATTGTATTTTATTCAATTCCGCGTTTTTTTTTTAATTTTTAAAAAATTTTTCTTTCTTTGACTGTCGAGATAAACACCTGTGGAATAAATATTTGTTCATATCATTTGAAGGGGATTCGAATATCTTCATATTACAAATATTGTTTCTTCTTCCCAAGAAAGTGCATACGATGAATGACTGTAATATACAACAACATAATAATCAGGCATTTAGTTGGTTTCAGGCTTTTATACAGATTTAAGTCCATTCATATACTATGTGAAAAGTAAAAAGTATATATCTACTACCTTTATTTTTTTACTTTCCTTTCTGGAGATGTTCTTTGAACATAGTCTTCCGATTTTATTTCATCCGAATGTGTTTAAATTTACAGGTCCATTGTTGCTCTTATATATCATATTTACTTTTTACTTCTCGGGTTATATTTTATGTAATGTAAAAATAAGATTTTGCAGGCTATTTGCAACACAATGCGTCCACAAAATTTCCCCTTGTTTTATTCTGAATACTTTTTGAAACAAATATGTCGTTCTGGGCTTTTTAATGTTAAGGAAATTTATGAATTAGTGACACTTGAAATATCAGAAAGATTAGTTAATATTTTCTTTACGGATATTATAGCAAATGGTTTACACTTTTGACATTAGTAGTGGTATATTGATTTACTAAATTGTAAATAACTGTTTCACACACTTAGAAATACCCAGTTCGCTAACACATTTTACATAAAGATCGTTCAATGTTGTTGTAAAACATTTGAAGAAAATGTGTGCGACACACTTGTATTAACACTAACTTATTTTTAGAATTGGACTTGTATATTGTTCGAGATTATGAGCGTTGTTTTCTTCATTGGATATCGTTAATACTGAATTGATTAATGCTTAACTCTAATCTAGACATACTCTTACAAATGGGCCATAGAACAGAGTTTTACTCTATTCTCTACATTTTGCTCCCTAATATGTTCTACAAATGAATATTAAAAACTTCGTGAATCTGTGCTCCTGACAATAATTTCGAGATGGTTTGATATTTTTTATGTAATGAACTCCCAAAATTTTCTCGCACTGCATTTTATAGCTATCAATAAAGAAATCTGGATCACAGGTAGAAGTTTTTCTGAATTTATTGTAGGTGTAAAGTAAGCAAATAATACTTCTTGGTCGTTACCAAACACAATAACGACTATGTTAACTTTATAAACTTTTCTATTCCTCTGTAGGAACTGTTATTCGGTCTTTGCAAAAGTACTGCAAAGTTGTTTTCTTATACAAAGTGACAAAGTTTATTTCCGTTTGAATCAATCGTACCTTCCAAGTATTCTTTAAGAACATAAATTCCCAGCCGCAGCCAACTAACCAATTTTCATCTTGCAAATTTTGTACCACCATTGTATTAAAATAGTAATCAATTGTAATGAATATGAATAATATATTTTATTTAAAATTTACCAAAAAATTATATTTATTAATGTGATATATATTTGTAAGAAATGTAATTTAAGTGATTATAAATAAAAAAAATTGTTATGTTGTAACATAGAATTGAAACTGCATTACTTTTTCTATTTTATACTACGGCAACGTCAAATAAATTTTCTGTATGCCATCTATAATGAAGAGGTTGACAAAAACTAATCGCGTACTGTTCTCTTCCTTACAAATAATGCTGTTTTCCCACAAAAGGAAAACTCGCGCTATTTCTGGCGATTGATTTAATTAAAGGGACGCACAATGCTTTAAAAACAATTTACTTTGTCCGCCCATGTTGTCTGTTTTCCCACAAAAGAACTTACAGTGGCTTTTAAAATCTAAAATCTCTGAAATTTCAAAATCTGCTATAAAAACGCGCGCTGTTAAGGGTTCTGGCAATTGATTTAGTTAAAGGGACGTAAAATGCTTTAAAAACAACTTTCATTGTCCGCCTATGTTGTCATGTTTTCCCACAATATTGAGTTATTTATCGGATTATAATAGCTTCCGGAAATGTGTGATTATCTGTTTATTGTAGTTCTTATTATGCAATATTTTGTAACAGTTATTAATTATAGGACTTATTTTATTAATTTTTGCTTTTTTTTCTTATTTTACACGGGAATTTAGTTAATTTTTCCTGTTTTTGTTTCCCAGACTTAAATTGATTATTTAACAGAGTTCCGTTAATAACATAACAGAGCTCTGTTAGCTAATGTGGAGAGAGCATTTAAAATCTATCTTCACACACATATTGCGCAGCACTTCCGTCTTTCGAAGAACACTCTCCATTACGAAGTTGAAAAGGCCGCATGATAAGGGATCATCTTGTCTGAAACTTCGCACGGTATCAAAGAGTTCGGAGAGGTTCATTCCTACCTAGACAGAGTTGCAGGAATTTCTCAACGTCATTCATAGCCTTATCGGCTTCGCAAGTATACCAAATTCAGACATTGCGGCAAAAACACGATCTCTTATGGGGCTATGAAAGGCTGCCTTATAGTAGATAAAAAGATGGTGAGTGTCGACTTGTTTTTCGTGGGTGTTTTCCAGGATTTGACGTAGTGTGAAGGTCTGGTCGATGGTGGACTTGCCTGGTCTGAACCCGCACTGGTAAGGTCCAATCAGTGTTTTGACGAGTGGCTTCAGTCGTTCACACAATATGCCTGCAAGAACCTTATATACGATAGGGATAAGGGTTATACTTTTGTAGTTGGCGCATATCGTAGGGTTTCCCTTTTTCAGGACAGGGCGGAGAACACTGAGGTTCCAATCGTTGCGCATACTTTCCTCTAGCCATATTGTAAATAAGCTGGTGCATGCGCTCTACCAACTCATTACAGCCGGTCTTAAACAATTCAGCGGGTAGGCCATCAGGACCTGCATCCTTATTGTTTTTAAGACGGATAATGTTTTTAAGACGGACTTTGACTTCTTCATGGCTAAGCGGCGGCATCTCCACGCCGTCATAATCGATCGGGTTCGGAACATCATCTCTAAAGGCGGTATTGGTGTCGTCATCGCCTTGTAGCAGAGTAGAGAAGTGTTGCCTTTACAACCTCAGCATCCCCTGCGGATCTGTTACCAGGTTTCCATCTCATCTTTACAGGAAGACGCTCCGGGCTTATTACCATTGGTTAGACGCTTAAATTTTGGATTGAATTTTCGAGTGTCATTCCTACATCTATACATCTCGACTTCCGCACGCTCACGCCTTTCCTGCTCCCACTTCTTACGTCTGAAAAGGTGTCTCTCATCCCTTCTCCTCTCTCAAGAGTTCTCAACAAAGGCTCGTGTAGCGGTTGATTGAGTTTTCCTGTATGCGGCGTTTTTCGCTGCAGCTGCCTCGCCGACACTCCTCGCCGCACCATTGATATCGATAGGGTGGGCGCACGAAACCAAGGACAGTTTCTGCAATAGTGAGCAAGGAGTGAGAGATGTTGGCCAACAGTCCACCAATGTCATGTACTCCCAACATATTGAATAATATTTCAAACTATAGGATTGACTCTGTCTAAATGTTTCCAATATTCATGTAGTTTTCCATTAATCCTGTAATATCCTACTTTGTTTTCGAGTCCTTATAAGCTTATAGGATTGTATAGCAAAAATAATAATAACACGGTGACGAAATCAACACGTAAAAAAACTAGATGGAAATTGACAATTGAAAATTAAGTTCATTGAGATGTGCCAATAACATATAAAAATGGGTATTAAAATTATTTCCTTTTCACTTTTAAATATGAGTATAAAATCTATTTAAGCCAGTACCGGCACATTTCCAATTGTAATAAATAATTCAAATAAAATCACTTTTTAATCGTACCACGGAGAGCCATTGAAAAACATATTTTTTAAAAACAATATTATAAGAAAGAAAAGCATGTCAAAGTGTCTATAAATGTATTTATTGGACGGTACACATCACAGAATTTATATAACTTTGTTTGACTGGACACGTCTCTAGGGATGTATTTTTACGTGTTGTAACTGTCGATGTTGGAATATGCGTTGTTAAAAAAATATGTATACAATAAAAAAGAAAAAATAAAACCTACATATTGGTTTAAACATATCACAACATTTAATTCTACGCCATACGAAAAAGCAAAAATTACACTATGCGACAAAATAAAAAAAAAATTAAATACACCCAGCTAATGACAGCGTAAGTTGTGAGTTTTGTTGAGTAGAACTCAAAAATATTTTTTTATATTTCTTGGAAACGCGTCTGTGAAGCAAACTGATAACATGGCGGCGGAAATATAATGGTTTGGAGATGGGGGCATGTTGGATCTCTGCATTTAGTAGATGGTACAAGCGAAAAGAAGACTACCTACATATTCTGCAAACCCATATTCCCAATTTTATTGATAAATGTGCTTATCCCGGAAATGAAATTGTTTTTTAACAGGATGGTGATCCGAAGCACACAGCAAAAATTGTAAAGGAATGGATTGGGAAACAAAATTTTCAATTGATGGAATGGCCAGCGCAAAGTATCAACCTCAATCCGATGGAAAATCTTTGGTCAATCAGGAAAGCCGGCTCGGGCAGTACGAAGCAGCCCCAACTAACATGGACAAACTGTGGGATCGTATAAATGCGGAATGGAATCGAATTCGAAAAGATGTTATCGCAAATTTGGTAGAAAGCATGCCAAACCGCGTAAATCAAGTTATTTCTAATAAGGGTCTATGGACCAAATATTGAAATTGGGTATGTTTTTATAATTTTCTTGAAACGAGCAAAATTGAGTTTATGTGAGTTATTTACGTTTTTTCTTTCAAACTCATTGAATTCATCTCAATAATTATTGTTTCTTTACTGCTATTTGTTAAGAATAAAGTAATAAATTTAAAATATTTTTTTTTGTTGTTGGTATGGTTTTGTTTTTATGGATGACGAAACTCAGTATCGTGAACATGCACTCACTTCTGCTCACCACTGTATATATTATTTGATTTAATATTCAATGAGGTTTGATGAGGTAAACTTGACAAATGCGAAATTTTTTCAAATTTCCATTCATAGGCAAACTTTAATTAAAAAATATGAAATACGTGATGACATTCTGTGAAAAGATTGACGCTTCGTTTGATCAAATCGGAAAGAAAATCGGATTAAAAGTAGTTACTATTTAAGAGTCTAACAGTCAAGTTATATTTTTCATATATATACTGGCTAGCAAAAACATAATATTAAAAAACATAATATTAAAAAAAATATAAACTTTATATTTGTACTTTATTTATTAAAATAAAAAAAACAAACCAAAAAAAAAAAAAATTCAGAATTTTTGATGGATCTTGATTGTTTATCGGAAAATGTGTCAATTTCACGTTTTATTGACAACCAGAAGTTGACCAATGTTTGCGCAAAGAGTAATAATAATATTTGCAAAAAACACAAATATTAGCCGACTTCATGCAAACGTGAAATTTGACTCATTTTGCGGAAAAAAATCAAGATCCATCAAAAATTTTTAAAATTTTTGAACTTAAAGTTCATTTGATAAGGTGACAGACATAAAATATATAAAATGACTGTTATACTCTTTAAATAATAACGACTGTAATTTTTGTTCGATTTTATCAAACAAAGTGTCAATCTCTTCACAAGATAATGTACTTTCAGAATGTCATCACTTATTTTATATTTTTTAATTATATTTTCCAAGTTTACCCGATCAGAACTCATAACATATAAGTTTGAATCGTATGTTTATGTATACCTCTTTTCAAGAAACTTTGGAGTTTGAAAATAGGTTAAAAAATATTTGTGTAATTAATATTTGTGCGTAATAAAAATGACAATTTTTGTCATATAAAAGAAGTTTGGAGTGTTCAAGAAATATAAAAAACAATATTTTTGAGTTCTACTCGCCAAAACTCATAACGTACACTATGTCATTAGTTGGGTGTATTTAATTTTTTTATTTTGTCGCATAGTGTAATTATTAAAAAATTTTTATTTTAAATCTATGCAGAAAAACTCACAACCTACACTGTCATTACATAGCTGGGTGTATTTTGATTGTAGCAGCGTGTAATCAATTAGCTAAGAATGGAATAAAGTGTATATCTTTTTAGTTTATAAAAAATTCACAGTTAAATTTAAAACGTATCTTCTTCATTAAACATTTTAGAGAATATTTCCTCATCTATTTTTCAAGAAGTATGACAAGTTCATATGTGTGTATTTGTTCTGTTTGTTGTCTTTTTGGTTCAATAATTTTTTTTTTTTTAAATACTAAAAGGAATATAAAATTTTTATTTGATGTGGTACATAGCTGAAACCATAAAAAATACTTCTGTAAGTACCATACATATACAGTAACAAACAAAATTAAATATTTTTTTAATATATATTTAAAGACAGTTAAATATTCTATAGGCGATTCTATTAAGCGATGTACAAAATAAACGAAACTTCAATAAAAGATAAATTCCTAGATCACGTAACTAGCACGCCTCCATTAACATACATAATTGGTCATTACCATCCTTCAATCAGGATTATGGACCTAGTTTTTCACACCATGTTGTGTGTTTTAATTTTATATACGAGTGGCGGGATCTACAGCTTAAAGTCGACACCGAACGACAGATTTTTTGAGAAACTTTTCATGGCAATTTCATTTACTCTCAGAGGTTTTGCTAGAAATCTGCTGAGAGGAAGTCACCGAAGAAATATTTTGTTTATATTTTCGTTTTGACGTCTAACCTGGGGTTTGAACGGTGGCCTTACGTCTAATAAGCCAACACCATTAAAGGTGGACAAAATCATCAATTGCGTTTAAGTCTATTTATTTTGTGGAGCAGTTCTTCTCTTTAATAACCAAATATACACTGAGAGTAAGGCTTTCAAGAGACCTCTGACTTCACATTGCATGTCACTCCATGCCGCTTGAACCACTTGCCACAGGTCTTGAAGATTTTTTTATTTAACTTGCGTCTCAAGATCGCTCCATGAATTGAACTGGAATCAGAGCTTTATACCGGCAATTACATAACATCAACTTAATATTTTGTTAATATAAACATCAACTTTAAATATTTTATCCAGTAGCGCTATGTGTTATCGTTATCATTATCTTGCATTCAAATTCATTTTACTTACAAGTTTTCATGAGCGAATAGAATCAAATGAATCTCCAAAATATATTGATATCAATGTTGATCCATTAAGGAATTATTTCCTGTGATCAGAGCCACACTATACTATATGGAAACTGGCCTTTTCATTATACAAATTCTCTATGCTTAATTGCCTTCGAAGTATTACTTGGATTTAAGTCCCGTTTCGGTGTGCGCCACACATTGTTCTTTCATTTATAGTCAAATCGGTTGAATTTATATTCACCTATAAAGCATATTTTAGCGAAAGAGAGAGAATTAATTAATATGTCGTATTGCTGCATAACGAATTTCCGTATTCCTGACGACATTATGGAAGTATTCATCTTCGCCTAAGTAATTATTAGACGATCTGCTAGTAGCGATTTCTAGTGGAGGTTTAATCTAACGACCGCAGTTGTTGTATGATATTTTTGGAAATTTTTTAGATGTCTGCCACTTGTTGTTGCAACTTTATTATTGTGCATAATTACTAAAATTTTGGGAAACTATATGTAGAGAGAGATTTTTATCCAGTTCAATATAAAATTTATATTGTTTCGTTTTTAGCCTTTTAAAAACGTTTAAAATTCGTAGATTGCAAATAAAAATAAATTTGTGTTTAGTTTTAAATAAATTCTTTATTGTTCGCAAAATTCCGTGTGCCACTGTTGGCAACTTGATTTGAACAACTACAATTTTCTTTATTTGTTATTCTTGTTGTTCGTTAGATCTTTACAACGGTGATCTTCAAACCACGATTATTGTCTTCACACAAGACTGACTGAATTTTTACTGATCCGTCTCCTGCTTTGTCTTGCCTTTTATATAAACAGTCTGATGGAGAATGACTTGAAGGAGAATGACTTTGCCTTCGCAAATCTATAAATATAAACATGTTGTTTACGTTATTGTTGTTTGTATATTTTGTTTACGTTTGTCCTTGCAGTGTTGTTGTTGCCTGTTTGTTTACTTGTTTATCCGTATTTTTTATACTGATATTGTTGCTATATTTTTGTTTATTCGTTGATTATGTAAACAAGTCCATTGTATTTGTTTATCATTTTAATGTTAAACGATAACACCATTTCCGTTTTCGTAAAACTATTTTTTTTCTAAAGTTATGTAATCTAGTTCAATTGTTTTTACCTCACTAAAAAAATAATTACAAATACATGGTATGCTAATTATCTTCCCCACAATTCTTTTGGCCTTTTCAAAAACAGAAGGGTAATTTTTATAATTGTTGTTGTTACTACTTATTTACTAGGCCTTATTAATTACAATCGGCAAGTTATTTTAAGTAGCATATGACAAAAAAAAAAAATAATAATCCTTCTAAGAATAAAATATTCATCACAAACTTTTTGGTGGATGGGTGTGCTAATTATAAGACTACGACTGAATTTCATTTAGTTTTTATAGTGGATTACGTCGAAATTGGTCCACTTACAATTAAAACTTTAAGGGCCATTATTACAACTTGCCGTTAACTAAAGGCAGAATTTAAAAGGGCAGATACATTGTTTTTCATTATTATAAGTGGACGATAAGGTAGAAGCGAGCGTTAAGCTAAAGGGAGGATCATCCTGCCGGTAACTTTTAGAGTTAAGTTTATGTTTGAACTTGTCATATAATATATTATTTTCATTATGGCAACTTCAAATTTAAACAAAATGAGCATATGCAACAAAGGCATTAAATAAAAATGTGTTTAATTGAGCAGTTTTATCGACAGTGCTCCGGCACTGTAATATTTTTGAAAACAGTTAACTTTATTTTATCTGTAAGTTGTAATAACGAAAATAAGTTAAAAGTAACTTTAGCTAAAGGGAACTTTAGCTAAAGGGAACTGTAAAGTTACCTTTAACTAAACCCAAATTTAGCGGCAAGTTATAATAATGGCCTTTAGCGTTTATAGTGGATTACGGCGAAATTAGTCCATTTATAATTAAAACTTTAAGGTGCCTTATTCCAACTTGGCGTTAACTAAAGGCAGGATTTTAACGAGCGGATAACTTAATGTTCATTATTATGGATACACGATAAGATATAAGTGAGCGTTAAGCTAAAGGGAAGATCATACTACTTTTAACTTTTAAGTTCACTTTATCCTTGTGCTTGCCATATTATATATTTTATTTTTAATAATGCAACATCAAATATAAACATGAAAAATAAACATTTATATGTTAATAATTTTTCAATTCAAAATGGATATTGGCGTATTCATTATATTTGTTTTAAAACAAAAAACACAAAAATAAAAAAGCTAAAACCTCAACACACAAAGTTTATAAACAAAATGAATAAACATAACAAATAAGAACGTTTTTAAAGCACTTGTTTAATTGAGTCATGTTATTGACATTGCTCCGGCACTGCAATATTTTTGAAAAAGTTAACTTTATATTATTTGTAAGTTGTTATAACGAAAACAAGTTAAAGTTAACTTTAAAGTTCACTTTAGCTAAAGTTGCCTCTAACTAAACCCAACTTTACCGGGAATTTGTAATAATGGCCCTAAATATCCAAGAAGAAAACTTTGAAATTAGTATTAAATGTTAAAGACTACGCTTTAATAAGATTGTTTTTTTTTAACTTTAAATAAACAAAAGTATGTTTGTTTAGTTTAATATGTCAGCATTTGAAATAAAATTTTCAAATTAGTTTATGCTTGAACACCATAAGAATAGAAAAAGGAAGTTGGAAAAATCGTTAATAAAGCTTGAACAAACGTAGAAAACACCACAAATCGTTTTAAAAATGAACGACGAGGAATAATAAGCTAAAAATCCGCTCAACAAGTTTTTTAAGATGTGTGAAGAAAGGAGGAGATATGCTTGCCAAATGTTTTAACGAAAGTTACATATAATGTCGAAACAATGCACTGAATTGTCCGAAGGAATGATTTTAATGGCGGCATTGCACACAAGAAAGCAAAACAAATAGAAATATTAAATTGCAATGTGATCATTGCTGCATTGGGAAATTTTTTTCTTTCTGGAAGGTAGGCTGGTACAGAGACGAAAGCAAATATAATATTTTTGGTTCAGAATATTTAGAGAAAACTCTATTAGGAGATAAATCCGAGGTACTTGCGATCTACTGACAACCATGGTGAAGGTCATGTAATGCTGTGGAGTTCTTCTTCAATTGATGTTATTACATACTAGCAAATTTTACCCGGCGTTGCGCGGGTTATGTATGACGCAGTCTACAAGAGAGGTGGCCATGGGACACCCTATTGTATACATTTTTCTTTAAATTTAAAAAAAAATTATTAGAAACCGGTTTAACAAACAACCCAGTTTTTTGAATACTCTAAGTCCTAAATATAAATGCACTCAATTTGGCCGTTTGTCGCCCCATTTCTGGACCCTTTTTTGTCGAACTTTATAAACGGAACACCTCCAATAGCTATTTGGGAAACTTAACCAAGCTAAATCGTAAAAAAATACCTTTAAAACAGATAAAATACAGCATTTATGCATAAAGTACTAATCTTTGCCCATTTTTTTCCTTTGTCCCATTTTTTCACCCTTTTGGTCAAAATTTTGAAAAGATTTACTGGCTATAACCTGCGCCGACAAAAGCTCCATCAATGTCACAAATTTCAAGAAAATCGGTCCAGGCGTTCAGGAGTTTATTGGCTAACAAACAAACAAACAAAAAACAGACTTACAGAAAGATTTATGATATTGTTACGCAAAGCGAAACGACCTAATATCGTTTAACAATAAAAACGATAAACAAAAGCTACCAGCAACACCAACACAATACACACGACACAAATACGCACTAACACTAAGAACACAACGAACGTGTTGATTATCTAAAGCTACACACACACATGTGTACAACGAACCAGGTAGCAACAACAACATAAAGTAAACCGGCTACGACAAATATGTAACGGACAACATAAGCAAAGTACACAAACAACAATGCACTAGCAATAGAATTCTCGAGAAGGCGCGAGCTAGAACCTTCCACATCGAGAACGTTCATCATACTGATCATACTTGCGTGCGGACTATAAAAGGGCTGGACAAAGCAAGCAGCAGTCAGAGTTAATTTAGTCAGCCTTGTGTGAAGTTGCGTGTGAACAAAATAAGTCGTGGTTGTAAAGATCTAGCGAATACTTGTGTGAACTAGTACAGTGAATAAACAGATTATTATTGTTGTATCGTTAAGTTCTATACGGTGGTACACAAAAGTAGTGTAAATAATAAAGAGAGTTTAAGAAAAACTAAAGACATATTTGTTTTTACTTTGTTGCAATTAACGAACTCATATTTAAACGTTTTTAAAAAGGTAAAAACGTAACAATTGGTGTCAGAAGTGGGATTGCAAAATCAAAAAGTAAAAATAAGTAAAAAGAAATAAATAGATAAAATGAAACTCTGCGATCTAAAAGTGGAACGGCTTAAACGGGAGTTGGGTAAACTCGAGCTGCCAACAATGGGCACGAAAAATGAACTGCAAAGGCGATTAAGGGAACATCTGCAGCTTCAGGACATCGACATCGATTCCTACGAGTTCGAGGATGAAGAGGAACGAGAGGTAAAGGCCCCTGCAAACCCTAGCGGTATCGACATAAATTCTTTGCTAGCCGCTATGATGGAAAAAATGCAAGTATTAACGGAGGTACAAGAAGCTTCTAGAGCCAAAAATCGCAAAATGCAAGAAGCGAACGAAAAGCTGTTTGCTGATGTACAAGAAGCTTCTAGAACCGAAAATCAAAAACTTCTGGCTGAAGTACAAGAAGCTTCTAGAACCGAAAATCAAAAACTTCTGGCTGAAGTACAAGAAGCTTCTAGAACCGAAAATCAGAAACTTCTGGCTGAGTCGCGACAAGATAGTGAAAGAAGAATGGAAAGAATGCAATCAGTAATTATGGAACAAATGGAGCAAAGAGCACAAAATTTTTTGTCAAAAATCGAGAATAAACTTGAAGCGACCACAGAGAAGCTGAACGAAATACATAAGTCAGTCAGCAAAAGAATTACCAATGTTGAAGAGAAGGTGTCAGACTTAGAAAAGTCCTTTGACGGCAAACTAGTCATAATGGAGGAGAAGATCAACAACCTCCAAAGCCAGCGACCGGAACCAGTGCGAGTAGTATCAGAAAGTACTGGCAGGATAAAACCACCTTCCTTTGATGGTAGCTCACCCCTATCCGTATTCAAATTCCAATTTGAGACAGTAGCCAGCAGAAACGGATGGGACGATGGAGAGAAGGCTCTAGAACTAATTCTGGCGTTAAAAGGTGTCGCAGCCGAGATTCTAGAAACCATGTCAGCCAGCAGCAGAAACAACTACAACGACTTAATGGTGGCGTTGCAGCGTAAATTTGGCGATGAGCACAAACGGGAACTATACCGCATGGAGTTGAGATGCCGGGCGCAAAAGGCAAATGAGTCATTACAAGCCTTTGCAATGGAGGTTGAGAGATTAGTGCAGCTCACATACCCAGGAGAAAACCATCCGCTGATAGACAACATTAAGACCGAGGCGTTTGTCAATGGTATACGAGATCCTGACATTAAACTGGCGGTATGTTCCACGCAGAAGGTAACCTTTGCAGAGACCGTGGCCTTCGCACTAGCCCAGGAGACCGCTCGAGCTATTTCCAGACCACAAGTAGGCAAAGTGCGAAGAATGGAAGTCGTGGAGGAAGATGAATGCCTTTTAACTAAAGTTAAGGAGATGGTGAAGCAAGCTATGGAAGAAAACGGACAAAGGACTAAACTTAAATGCTTCAATTGTGGAAAGGGTGGCCATTTCCAAAGAAATTGCAAAGCGCCACGCAAGAGATCAAGATCCGCCTCACCATCAAGGAACAAGAAACGGGCGAACTACCAACCATCTTCACAAGAGTCCCCGTTAAACTAAAACGAGCTAGCACTGAGGGGCAAGTGCTGGCTCCCACAAGCGAGGGCCCCACAATCTCAATATCAGTGATGCAACAGAACAACAACAATCTTACGGCGTGCGGATACGTAAATGGCAGACCACATACCTTCACAATAGACACCGGGGCGACGCAGTCTATCATCAGACCAGATGTAGCGAAGGGAAAATGTGAGGCACTTAGCAATGTAAAACTACGGACAGCTACTGGAGAGTGTGCCACCGTCCACGGAAAAACAGAGGCGAAGGTGACTATAGCCAACATTAGTGTAAGTCACATCTTTATTGTTGCCGATATTGTGGACGACGTTATCATTGGTGCCGATTTTATGATAGCTCATGGCATCAATTTGAATATGGGGCAACAGATTATGAGTTGGCGAAGTGTAGAGATACCTCTAGACGTGGGGTACAAGCACCAAGGGGACGCCAGAAGGATAGTTGCGGTCGAACAACTCAAATTGCCACCTCAGAGTGAATCACTGATATGGGCGCGTATGGAGGGAGATTGTGTGGAAAACCGCTTGTGGGTTGTGGAACCAGCAGAAATACAGACGGATTTAATATCAGCAAAGGCCCTCGTCAAATCCACAGAACAAAGAATAGTCCCGGTGAGAGTGCTAAATCTATCAGGCCATGAAAGAGTCGTCTGTAAAAACTCAGAGGTGGGCCAATGTGTTCCAGTAGAGGCGGTAATAAATAGCGAACAAACGCCGCAACCTGCCGATATGTCAGCCAAGGATCAAAAGGAATTTGGTGAAAATGTGGAGAAATGGATAGCAGGTTTAGCAGCTGCAGAGAAAACCAAAGCCAAAAAGCTGCTAAAGAGGTATGCTTTCGCTTTCGCCACGAACAACAAAAGGCAAGGAAGAACAGCTATGGTCAAACACGAAATTGATACTGGCGAAGCGAGACCGATAAAGCAGGCACCCAGAAGCATACCGCTGGCCAAGCGTAATGAGGTTAAGGAGTTTGTCGACGAAATGAGGAGGAGCGGTGTAATCGAACCATTATCGGGTCCGTGGAGCTCACCTGTAGTTTTAGTAAAGAAGAAAGATGGCAGTACAAGATTCTGCGTAGACTACAGGAAGCTGAATGATGTCACTAAAAAGGATAGTTACCCGCTACCAAGAATTGACGACACACTCGACACGCTAACCGGAACAAAATGGTTCTCCACATTGGATCTACAAAGCGGGTATTGGCAGGTGGAGATTGCAGACAAGGACAAAGAGAAAACCGCATTCAGCGCGAACGGCGGCTTATGGCAGTTTAAGGTTATGCCATTTGGACTCTGCAACGCTCCGGCCACATTCGAGCGGCTTATGGAACGTGTGCTAAAGGGACTGCATTGGAAGACTTGCCTGGTGTATCTCGACGACATAATAGTGATGGGCAGAACTTTCGACGAACACCTCAAGAACCTGGAAGAAGTTCTGCAACGAATAACAACGGGTGGACTAAAACTAAGCGTAAAGAAATGTGCATTTTTCCAAAAGCAGGTGAAATATTTGGGGCATCTTGTCACAGCAGATGGCATATCCACCGATGAAGATAAAATACGAGCAGTAAAGGACTGGCCTCGTCCCCAGAATCTTCATGAACTACGCAGCTTTTTGGGACTATGCACATACTACAGACGCTTTGTGTCTAACTTTGCCAGCGTGGCTGCAAGTTTACATGAGCTCACCAAGAAGTCAAAAATCTATCAATGGGGTGAGCCACAGGAGAAGGCGTTCCAGACACTGAAAGACCTATTGTGTGCTGCACCAGTTTTGGCGTATCCAGTCCCAGGAGAAAAATTCATCTTAGACAGTGATGCTAGCGGATATGGTATTGGTGGTGTACTTTCCCAAGTGGTCAATGGAACAGAGAAAGTCGTAGGATACTATAGTTGCACATTGTCAAAGCCTGAACGGAATTATTGTGTGACCCGACGAGAGCTACTGGCAGTTCTGGAGTGCATCAAACATTACCATAAATACCTGTATGGCCAAAATTTTCTGCTAAGGACTGATCACTCCGCCTTGAGATGGCTGTTACAATTCAAGAACCCCGAAGGACAGTTAGCGCGTTGGATTGAACGCCTCCAGACTTACGACTTCAGCATTGAACACCGAAGGGGCATAAAACATGGAAATGCTGACGCTCTTTCACGCCGACCTTGTAATTTGGAGTGTAAACATTGCGTGAAAGCTGAGAAAAAGGAATCCATCGTCGATATCCGGCTAACGCGGATTGAAGGCAACGAAGACTGGTCCCAAGCACAAAGGAGTGACCCAATATTGTCGAAGGTAATAGCAGCGAAGGAGGAGGACAAACGACCTACAAGAAATGAGATATCCGCAGAAGGTCCTCTTACAAAAGCTTATTGGGCACTATAGGACAGCTTACAGATCATAAATGGGTGCCTATATCGACTTTGGGAAAGCGCTGATGGCAAGACCTCATCCAACCTATTGGTAGTGCCTTCCTCCAAAATGAAAGAAGTGTTAAAGGAGTTCCATGACGGAGCCAGTGGAGGACACCTTGGATTGACCAAGACGCTGGAAAGGCTAAAGCAACGTTTTTATTGGGTTGGATGTCAACAAGCAGTGGCGGATTGGATAGCAAACTGCACCCAGTGTATTGCAGCTAAAGGTCCAGCAAGAAGAAGTCGAGGTCAGATGCAGCAGTATAACTCAGGCGCACCTTTCGAGCGGATAGCGATGGACGTAGCAGGCCCTTTTCCTGTCAGCAATGCCGGAAACCGATATGTTCTCGTTGTGATGGACTATTTCAGCAAGTGGCCGGAAGTGTATGCCATACCCAATCAAGAGGCGAACACAATAGTTAACGTTTTTGTGAACAACTGGGTATGCCGCTACGGGGTTCCAATAGAACTACATTCCGATCAAGGCAGAAATTTTGAGTCAGCTGTATTCAAAGAAATGTGCGCAGTATATGGCATTAAGAAGACTCGAACGACGCCTCTTCACCCACAGTCAGACGGAATGGTAGAGCGATTTAACCGAACCCTGGAGGAATACTTGCGGAAAGTAGTGAGCGAGCAACAGAAGGATTGGGACGAACACATTCCGAGGTTTCTACTGGCATACCGATCTGCAGTCCATGATTCAACATCCAGATCACCCGCCAAGATTATCTTTGGGACTGAGATAAAACTACCCGGTGACTTAGAATTTGGTGTTAAGCCCGCCACAGAGAGGAACGAAACATACACTGGAAAAGAAGAAAGCCTGAATGAACTTCATGAGTTTGTACGCACCCGTATAAAAATGGTCAGTGATAGAATGAAAGCCAGGTATGATAGAGCAGCAAACACGGAGGGCTTCCATGAGGGACAAATGGTTCTGCTATACAACCCAAAGCGGAAGAAGGGATTATCTCCCAAGCTACAAACCAGCTGGGATGGACCGTATAAAATAATTAAGCGGTTAAACGATGTCGTGTACAGGATACAAAAAGCAAACAGCCCCCGAACAAAAATGAAGGTCGTACACATAGAGCGACTGGCAAAATATGGGAAAGGAGATAATGAGCCTATTCGGGACGAACAGGCTTAAGTGGGCGGCAGTGTTACGCAAAGCGAAACGACCTAATATCGTTTAACAATAAAAACGATAAACAAAAGCTACCAGCAACACCAACACAATACACACGACACAAATACGCACTAACACTAAGAACACAACGAACGTGTTGATTATCTAAAGCTACACACACACATGTGTACAACGAACCAGGTAGCAACAACAACATAAAGTAAACCAGCTACGACAAATATGTAACGGACAACATAAGCAAAGTACACAAACAACAATGCACTAGCAATAGAATTCTCGAGAAGGCGCGAGCTAGAACCTTCCACATCGAGAACGTTCATCATACTGATCATACGTGCGTGCGGACTATAAAAGGGCTGGACAAAGCAAGCAGCAGTCAGAGTTAATTTAGTCAGCCTTGTGTGAAGTTGCGTGTGAACAAAATAAGTCGTGGTTGTAAAGATCTAGCGAATACTTGTGTGAACTAGTACAGTGAATAAACAGATTATTATTGTTGTACACAAAAGTAGTGTAAATAATAAAGAGAGTTTAAGAAAAACTAAAGACATATTTGTTTTTACTTTGTTGCAATTAACGAACTCATATTTAAACGTTTTTAAAAAGGTAAAAACGTAACAATATATATTAGGATTGTTGCCGAAAAATGTTTAAAGAAAACCAAATATACAATGCTTGGGATGAGGCATACATTTGATTACTAATGATCATAAGCATACAGCTGGAGTGAAATGGCTGTTGAGCAATTGTGCTCAGTCATCAGAGCTCAAACCCAATCATAAGATTTGGCACAAAAACTGGAAATTAAAGTAGCAAAACAAACTATTTCGAACAATAGATCAGCAATGAATCGTTTTTTCTCTACTCAAAAGTACTCATGAAATCTTGAATATAAGTGAGTCAACAACATTGAAATTTAACTACTCTGATTCATTCATACTCACTACAACGTTGATTTATAAGTATGAGTACAATAAGTATGAGTACACCGTTGACATCGAACTCATACCATTCGAAATATGTTTGATTCATATGCCTTCTCATTCAGATTCATAAAAATACTTATAATACTTATAAATGATTCGAGTCAAGTATGAGTATGAATACTTCAAACTTTGAATATGAATTGTATAAGCATAATATTAAAATAAGTATGAATGCGTATCAGTTTCAGAAATTATGAGAAATATTCGATTCTACTCATCTTTTTGAATACTCATTGCTGATCTCTGTTTCCCACCCAACAGAACTGAAAGACCCTTTTGGAGGAACAGAATAAATTAAGCCCCTAAATTGCAAAAAGAATTTGCTGAATCTGTACCAAACCATATTTAAAATGCTATCCACGAAGCAGACTATCGAACTAAGTACTGAAAGCATTTCAATTTTTATTACGGCTTATGTGTATTATATGTACACAAATTTAGATGAATCATATTCATTGTTATCGGTGTTTATTACTCTTTCCATATACACCTAAGACCTTAATGGCTAGTGGACCAATTTCAGTGGGATTCACTGTATATCGCAAAAAAAAAATTTCGAAATATTCGAATTGGACGTACGAAAGAGTAATTTGCTTGCTTTCTTATTCCATTTAATTTTGTTGTCCATATTCGTACTTGTTTTCATGCTTTCATATGTATGTCGTTCACATAACATTGAAATTCTTCAATAAAAACTCTTAAGACAAATAAACAAAGGCATTAAAACAAAAGTATTGCATTGTAATTCAAGTATTATGTTGTTTTGCAATGTCCAATAAACAATATTTGTTGAGAAGTCCTTTGGAATATTTCTGGTTATGTTAACAGTCCTAGGAAATATTGAATATATTAAATTATAATTTGTATAGAAATATGTGGTACATTTTGCTGAGTAAAATAATGCATTATTTGAAGTCACAATTGCAATAGACCAACTCTATTATCACCTATATTACGATACGACGTATTGCATTTACAAAAAAAGAAAAAATACAAAGACAGCAAGCACACAACCTTCTAGTGAGTATTGTAGTGTTCGTACGCGAATCATTCTTATTTTATGATTCTTGTAAATGTTGAGTAAAGGAGAGTCGAAATCAAGAACATCATGCGTATTGTTAATTATGATTACTTCAAGCTTTGAATATGAGTAGCATGAGTATGATTCGAATCTACTTATCTTTTTGAATACTTATTGCTGATCTCTGGTACGAATAAGGCTAATGTAAACAGTGAGATTCTGTTTATTATTTATTTATTAGTTACAATACAATTACAAATTATATTTTAATTATATACGAGCTGAGTAACTTTGACCATATGCTCGGTGTAGTGTCAAGACCAGAGTCTCTGATAAGAATCGACACTCATACTAATGGTCTAGCATACTACCTACTGGACTACTAGGACACCCTCTGTTTATTTTTTGTATATAATCATAAAAAATTAAAATTATCGATATTTATTTGTTAATTACACTGCAATTATAAATTATATTATAACTATTACGATCTGAGTAACTTATGCTATAAACACAATAGACGCAACACAGCAAGCACATATATTTTGCAATTACACCCTCAGGTGAGCTGCATACGCGTTGTCTACTATCTATATAGATAAAAATTAATGTTTGTCTGTATGACCTTTATAGAATATGCATTTGATCATGTTATGATCTTTAGCAAAGTTGTTACGCATGAGCCGACTAAGGTCTAAAATTAAATCAACATATTTCAAAAGACATCGTTTTGATTTTACTTCCTTTAATATACATACATACATAGATACAAGTTTACGTTGTGTGGAAGACATATAACCTAATAGGTACCACAAAAATATATGCTTAAATTTATCTACAAAATTTTTAACATCGATTTTAACAATTCTGGAATGTTATACTTCCACTTCTTATATCCCTCAACGAATTGGCGATCATCGTCAATATTAACATTTCTATCCATTTCTGAGAAAAGTCGCCGTGGTCTAGTAGGTAGTGTGTTGGCTTATTAGACTTTCGTCTAAGGTTCGAGCCCCAGGCCAGACATCAAAATAAAAGTACAAAAAAGATTTCCTTCGGCGACTTCCTCTCAGCGGATTTCAAGCAAAAACTCTGAGATTAAATAAAATTGCCATGAAAAGTTTCTCAAAAATCTGTCGTTCGGAGTCGACTTTAAACTGTAGGTCCTGCCACACGTATAAAATTAACACACACAAGATAAGTGGTGTGAGAAACTAGGTCGTAATCCTGACCGAAGGGTTGTAATGACCAATCATGTATGTGACCAGCAAACAAACTACATAAAAATTTAATGCAAATACGAGTAAACATATTTGAAGCAAATATTTTTTCAGTGCGACCACAGCTTGAGTCTTTTCATACCTTGCGTAATTATTTAAAATGTATGTATTAGATAGGGTTGCCAGATTCCGATTCGCAAAAAGCTGGACATTTGGTTTTAAAAAGCTGGACAAAACAAGAAAAAAGATGGACATAAAAATACTGAGAAAATGTTACTTTTGGTTTTGTCTAAATAATTTTTATTAAAATATCCATTGTCATCAACATATATACATACTGTGGGGTGCACAAATGAGTATATGTTTGTACAATTATAATTGCATAAAAATAAAAGTGATGAAGCAATTCAAAAAATTTTTTTCGGATTTAACTTAGTGAATAACATAATAATATAAATTTCAGAACTAAAATGATCAAATTCTAAGAAAAAAACAACCTCGAATGTACACAATTTTGCACCATTCCAAAATTTTAGGGAATACGATATACGGGAATATATAGTCCAACGACCTTTGTTATATAAAACCTCATTTACTTGACTTGGAATGCTGTCCACCAAATTCTCTATAATTTCTTTCAGAATATTTGGCCATTCCTGATGAATCCGTTGCCAAAGCTCATCTAAATTGGTCATATGTTTCCATCATCCACTGTCCAATTTCTGTGTTCTCAGGCAAACTTTAACCGTGCCTTTGCATTTTTAGCCGAAAGTGCAGGTTTTTCATTTTGACTGCTGAGGTATAGCCCCATCCCATATATACATTGCCGTCCATCGACTAACGATTTTCTCGTTTGCCAAAAAAGCTCCTTTTGGTGTTAAAAATTAGTCCCTTTTAATTTTTGTTAGACGAGCATCTGCATTAGTTAGTAGTTTTTTACGACCTCTGTCTTGAGGCTTGGGAACAACAGAACGTTTTTGGACTCTGATGACTACTGACTGACTAACTCTAAGTTGTTTACAAATTTCCCTGGTAGAATAGCCACTTCCAGTCAAAGCTACAATACTATCTTCTGTTGATTTCGAGAGTTTCTTCACTTTTTAATAGAAATTGATTTTGTTCTATAAGTTGCAAAAAATATTCGGTGAACGAGATTAAGTAATTAATATTAAACTAATAGTTTCTTAAAAAAGTCAAATTAGTGCAAAAACATAAAAAATAACGATAGTTTTTGATTTCGTTTTTGCAAACATATCATAAAATGGAGACGTGCTAAATTGAGTACATGTGAATTGATTTTGCATTGTTTGTTTTTTTTTTTCTTAGAGCTTGATTTCTGTTTTAAATTTTATATTATTTTGTTAATCACTAAATGCTAAATAAACGACAAGAAACTTTTGAAGTTTTCTTTATTACTTTTAATTTTATTCAATTAAAAGCGTCCAACGTACAAATATGTTTTCATTTGTGCACCTCACTGTATGTATTATTATTTAAAAATATTACAATTAAATAAATTCATTGCATTGTTTAAAATTTATTTAAATAAACCTAAATTTTTTCGGTTCAGTCCGTCACATACATATTTGCATATGTATGTAAGAATTAAAATTAAATACTAAAAACGAAGCAATAAAAAATAACAATTCAGTCTAGTTTGATTTTGTTTACAGTAGTTTGTACTTTGGTAAAAAAAACGTTTGTAATAAACTAATGAATTGACAGAAATAACATTAAAAATATTGGCAAGTTATTGCAGTGTACTAAAAAAAATTTATTTAGCTGGACAAATTAAATTTTAATTAAAGCACTTATTTATCTGTGAAGTAATGGAAATATGCTTTGTGTTGTAAGAGTATATTTCACTGGTCACTTTGACGGTAAATATTTGACAAAATTTATTTTCCCAAATATCAATGAAACAGCATCAAATACAGTTTGGAGCAAACATGTTTTCCCTGCGGTCAGACCGAAGTTAATATTTTTGTTTTCTCATAAACAAAATTTGTTTCATCAAAAAAAGAGAAACAAACGAAAAGGTAAACATGATTAAAAAACAAAAACAAAACAAAACAGAAACTTCACAAAACGAAAATAAACAAATTTGTTTAATCAGAACAACAGAAATAACAGGAAAAATACAACATAAATAAATAAATGAATAAAAATAAATAAAAATTCGAAATGGAAGATGAAAAAACATTATTTGTGTTAAGTTGCGGAGCAGCCGCCATAAAAAAAAAAATAAATTAAATTCCCACAGATGTTTAATTGTTTTCTTTTCTACATCAGTGTTGACAACTGTATTGCGTTTAAACGATAAAATATAAAACTTAATACCATACTGTATATATGTATACATACAAATTTTGTGCCGTCGAAGACTGGTTTTGGAGATATTGGTCTCAAAGGTCCAGATATTAAATTGGTGCTTTAATAAAACTTTGAAATATAATCATCATCCCTGAGATGGATATCAAAGAAAAGTTCTTTCAAAGAGCTTTCGATTGGCGTATTAAAAATTTTAACCCATTCGTCTGTTAAACAAAAATTATGATCGTTACCTGATTTTTTTTTACAGTATTGCAATTTTTTTGGAAATTAGTAGGTTAATCAATTTTTTGTTCCATATAACACTATTCCATATAACAAATTACATGTATCATTCTTCATTTGGTACAAACTTGCATTTAAAAAATGAGATAAAAAATAATATTTTTTTGTTCCTGGTTCATAATTAACTAATGGATCAAAACTTTTAATAAACCTGTCGAAAGGTCTTCACACTATTTTTTTTAATTTCTACTTTTCATATAAAATTTATTATTAAAAGCTTTCCGTTTTGACGATTTTATGAAAAAAATTTATAATTTTTTCAGCTTGCAACAGCTGTTATTTGCCACTGTTTGCTCTTACAAAATTTTTGCACGATTAAATATTTATTTGCTCGAAAAAAGGGGAAAATATTTGACACGGGTGGTCACACTATGGTAACATTAGAGACATTTTTGTTTGCAAGCAAACAAATTTGTTTTCTCAAAATCTTGTTTGCACCCTTGAAATATTTTATGGTCACACTAGAGCAAAGAAATAAATGATGTTTTACTTCAAATATTTACTCAGTCTGACCATAGCTTAAGTTGTTCAGTTAGTTGAGTAGAATTCAAAAATACTTGTCTTATTTAACAAACACTGTTTTTTTTGATCTTTTTATTGATTACCCAAATATGTTTAAACTTATTTTAAAAATCTAAAGTTTTTAGAAATTGGCGAATTATGTATGTAAACTTTGCTCACACACAAAGACTTTGAACACCCGCTAAACAGCCGTCGTTAATTTTTTACAAAAACAAATTATGACATTGATAGCTTTCATATTTTCTTTATCAAATACCAAAACAAAAAAAGCACTCTTGAAAGTGAAGAAAATTATTTTTTGTCACAAAATGGGTAAAATTACCTAAAGTGGATTGTAGTAATTCGTCGATTTATAACCAGCCGTCAGTTTTATTCAACAACCAATGACCAGCTATGTTGATTTTTTTGCTGATTTTAATTACCAACCATTTCATCTGAAGCTGTGTCAAATTTCTATGTGCGCCCCATAAGCTGTTAAAACTACGAATAGTTTATTACAATACATGTCAAGCTTGACTCATTTCAAAATAAAATTATTTACTTTTCTACTGTTTACAGTAAAGTTTATTTTCATTTTCTAATATGCATCCAACAGTTTGACATGAGGGTTTGCTTTACAAGATAAAAACAACTTTTCCTGCTCAATTTTATGTACATAATTCACTTGTCTTATTTAAAAAACAGGTGTTTCTATGTAAAAGTTAACAATGACATATCAAAAACTTGCCAAATTAATGCCGGAATACCTCAAGGTTTTGTTCTCGGCCCAGTGTTGTATACGATATTTACATATGACATGCCAATACATGATGATATTACTACTGCAACGTACGCAGATGACACAGCATTTTTGTTATCAAATTGTCTACCTTTCCAAGCTTCTTCTACTTACTTAAGATTTACTTGGAGAGCACATATAACAGCTTGATATGAGA
Organism: Sarcophaga subvicina; assembly: GCA_936449025.2. Classification (NCBI taxonomy): domain Eukaryota; kingdom Metazoa; phylum Arthropoda; class Insecta; order Diptera; family Sarcophagidae; genus Sarcophaga; species Sarcophaga subvicina. The sequence goes on from OW388083.2 coordinate 29,883,824, forward strand.
TTTAAAAAATGTATTGGCTACTTGGTCGTAAATCCCAACTTTCCTTAAATAATAAAGTAATACTACTGAAAACCACACTTAAACCTATATGGACCTATTGTATAGAATTGTGGGAACTGCCAGCAACTCTCTTACAAAGATTTCAATCTAGGGATTTACAAACGCTCCTTATTATATAACCAATAAATCCTTACATAATGATCTTAGCATTCCTTTTATAAAATCGGAAATAAAAAGATATAGCTCCAATTATTCAGCTAGGCTCAGTAACTATACAAACGTATTGGCAATTACACTACTAGAAGAGAAGGATGAAATCAGAAGACTCAAAAGAAATCGCATTTTAGATCTCTCTTTTACATAATAATTTAATTAATTTTTCTTATTTTTTGTTAATTTTATTATATTATCTTTAAATTTAACTGTACATATATCTTCTTATAATAATATATATGTCTATTTGTTTGTGGGTTTGTTTGAAGTCTATATACGGCTAAACGGGTTAACCGATTTTCTAGAAATTTTCACAGCATCTTCCTGTATGTCTGGAAGGGGTTATAGGCTACTTTTTATGTTGAAATAGGCAAATAAATTAAAATAAAATAAATAAAAAAGTATGAGTATTATTGTCTAACAAAATATTACGTATACGTTACCCGTCAGCTCTATGTAATATTTTATACACGACAGTAATTGAAATACGTCTATATATATAAAAATAAAATGAATGTGTCCTTATGTGATTGTGGGTTAGTTTGTGAGTTTGTTTGTTTGAGTCTATAGACGGCTAAACGGCTGGACCGATTTTCTTGAAATTTTAACAGTACCTTCCTGTATGTCTGGAAGGTACTATAGGCTACTTTTTATTTTAAAATTTCAAGTAGGCGAGCTGCCACGCCCACATACCCATATAAAAATGAATGTTTGTTTGTATGTACCTTATAGAATCGTAAACTATGCTTTGGGAAAAAGCATATTAACAGAGGTACAAATTTTATTATTTTACAAATTTCAGATCGTCAGGACTGACTATTATCCCAAACAAATATAATATGCAAACAATGTTGAAATAATATCTATGCTGAAAGCCGATGGGAGCTTTTCTACATACTACGACTACGTAAATAACACAAGCGCTGAAACAGGATAAAAACTTCCCGGCAGACAATCGGCATTCTATTTTGCTTGAGAAATAAATATTTAGACATTCCGAGCGAGAAATTCAGTGAATAATATATTGTTCTTAAATTCAATTTATAATTACGAACAAACTCAATAAATAATTTATTCTCAGGTGCCCTGCTAGTCTAGTGGATAGTTTGCTAGACTATTAGGGTGAGGGTTCGATTTCCACCAGAGACTCTAGTCTGTGACACTACACCGAACATATGGTCAAAGTTACTCAGCTCGTATATAGTTTATAATTGTATTGTAATTAATAAATAAATAAATAAATTTATGCTTATGTAAAGTGTCTGTAATGTAGTTTATAGTTGTAGTACAGATTTTCCTACGTTAAAGTAAACAGAACAAAGAAATTAGTTTTCACATATGAAAGGTTGCTTTATGAATGAAAGATACATATTTTTATAAATATAAGATGCCTTTTAAAAATATGAAGAATGATTTATTTACTAAAAACTAAAATAAAACATGAACTACTTTATATGAGCCTCAGCGGCTCGCTTCATGCGTTAACGTTACTATCTTACATTTCGGTCTCTAACAGATGGAAATATTTAATACTACTCCATGTTTTTTGACTGAATTTTAAAAAACATTTCTAAAACAATGAAATTTCATTTGAAAGGTGACTTATATAAAAAATATAACACGACTGTTATACTATTTAAATAATAACTACGGTAATTTTTGTACGATTTTACCAAACGAACTCTTCACAAGATAATACACTTTCAGAATGTCACGACTTATTTAATATTTTTAATTAAATTTGGCAATTAAGAACGGCTAAACTTAAAATAATAAGAAAAAATCATTTATTCCAAGTTCAGCCGATAGAAACTAATAACACGTAAGTTTGAATGTTTATGTATACCATTTTAAAGGAGAGATGATCCTTTTCAAAAAACTTTGGATTTTGAAAATAGGTTAAAAAATATTTGCGTAATCAATAATTTTGTGTGAAAAGATTAACAAATACCGTTTGTTGGAGTGTTCGAGATACAAAAAAAAATATTTTTGAATTCTGGTCAACAAAACTCACAACCTACACTATGTATTTAGCTGGGTGTATTTTGACTGTCGCACCGTATTATTTTTAGTTTTCTGTTTTTGTTTACAAACATATTATAACCAGTGGTGTTGTCGAGCCGGAACGTCGTTTCGGTAGTTCCTTTTTGGACAGGAACGTGTTCCGGAACTAAAGATGATTTCAGATAACGAGAATTGGCTGACGTTTTGAAAAAAAATTTTAATGATTTGCTGTTTTTTCTAATTTTTGACGAATTTTTATATGTATGTTTATAAACAAGGGTTGGAACCGAACCCGAACCGGAACGAATCGGCTTGTTTTTCCGAACCGTGAACCGGAGTCTGGAATGTTTTTTTCTGCTGAACCGGAACAAATACGTGAACCCGAACTAATTACTACTTAAGAATTTGAGCATTTAAAACCATATTTTATCACTTTCGGCCGCCAGGATTATCATGGAAAATCACCCCCGTCGTTAAATTTGGGACATGAGACCGCACAGAGCGGCCGCCTACCCAGGATCGGCCCTGTCTATATAATTATATATACGCTTCCCGCTAAAAAAAATGGGAAAACGCCACTGATTATAACTATTATCTTTTGTTATTAAAAATTTATGTAAATAAAATTAATTATTGAAACTAATGGTGTTTTCTTTTCTACCAAAAAAAGCTTTTTATTTAATGTTTTTTTTTTAATGTTTCGCCCTCTGAAAGGGTGTTATGTTTTATTCTAAATACATAGTTCACACTTGCCAATGGTGGAGGGCATTGCATTTTATGCCCTGTATAAATCGAGAGTGCTGATAATACCCTGTAAAGCTGATGACTTTTGTTTATTTATAGGGCTACCAGATGAAATTTAAAAAAGTCGCCTGTAGTGGAATTCACTAACTTTTTTTAACGATTATCAGATCGTTTAAAATACTAAACAACAAAATTGTGGATTTTGGTATTCTGTAAAATTTTTAAACGATATTCGAAATCGTTATTTCAGCTGTTGTCGTAAACTAAACAACAATAATTTTTGTATTGTTTATTCAATCGATTCAATCAATTTATCAGTAGATGAGACAATTTTCAACGCTCGAAGGGTTGACAGACGTGTTCTTCGAGATTTGGAGAACCCATTTAACTTAAATGAATTGGAATTTCGGAAACTAATGTTTAACATCACCCTTGGTTGAGGAACTTGTTTTTCAGCTTAAAGAACAATTAAAAGGCACCAGAATAACTGCAATATCAACTGAGAAAGAGGTAGAATGTCTTTAAGTCTTTAAAATTTATAAAAGGATTTTATATTTATAGGTCCTCACTGCCTTGCGTTTCTATGCTATGGGATGTTATCAACGACCCGTGGAAGAGCAGTGGGGGATATCCAGGAGCCAATCGTCCATAAGCCGTTGCATACATCGTGTAACGGATGCAATTAACAATACCATGTTTTACGCAAAAGTAAATTTTCCGATGACTCAAGTGGAACGACAAGCTGCAAAATTAGTTCTTGCATCAGCAGTATCACCCTTTGTAGCAGGTACTATTGGGGCAATCGATTGCCCACATGTCTCGGTTTTGGCCTCAAAAAGTCATGAGGAGGCTTATGTCAACCATCACGGGTACCATTCTATTAATGTTCAAATGGTAAATCCAAGGTTTTTTTTTGACAATAATATAATTACCATAATATCACATTCATAATCACCCCTATTCTGCGTTTCGATTCGAATCGAAATTTTCTCCGTCTAACAATTTTGGTATTCTGCGTTTCGATTCCGCTCAGTTTCTTTCGATTGTATGTATTCTGCATTTCGATCGGACCTCCGTTTCTCTCAGTTGTTTTTTTTTTTGTTAACGGAGGTTTTTTCTACTTTTGTTTTTTTAAGTAAAAAAGTGAAAAAATGTAAGTACAAAATTAAAAAATTCAGAAACGATTTAAATAAAAATTATTATTATAATTTTTTTTTTGTTTTAAATTGTTATTTTTTGTACTGGAATATGAGTGTTTTGTTATGTATGTATGCAGGTCAAAAACAACAACACCGGAGCAATACGAAAAACTTGCAAATTTAATGGCGGCTGAAGGTGATATAGCTTGTGGGAAAAAATAAAGATTTTTTTATTGAATTGAAGTAAAGTTAGTATTTAATTTCTTTTTATTTTAAATATAAAATAATATGCATTAAAAACTAGAAAAATATTTATTTTCTTAATTCTAAAAATTGGAAAGTATATTACGGCGAATACCGCGTGCTATTGAAGTGTAATCTGAGTCTACATTTTCCTCTTCGCCCTCTCCCTCAGTACTTTCAACTTCCGATTCATTATTTTCGTAATCTTCCACTCGGTAGTATATACAAATGTTGTGAAGGGCACAAACAACATTAATTATTTGACTGGCTTTCAGTGGGGAGTAATGAAGTTCTCTAGTACCCAATAAACAGCGAAGTTCGTTCAACTATATTTCTCGTCTTTGAATGACGAATGTTATAGTTGCTTTCCCGGCTGCCGTCACTTGGAGTTCGATACGGAGTCATTAGCCAGGGTTCCATGGGGTATCCTGCATCCCAAAGAATTGGGCTGCACCTCTTGAGCAAAAATGTCTAAAACATATTTAAAGGCATCTGCTCAAACGAAAGTTCTTTTTAAATCTGTAAAAGTAAGTAACATATATTACATATTAACACTTTTACAATAAAAAATATAATTAAAAGACTTACAATTGATCGATCATTTCGAATGGATTGCAGTTGTCTCTGATGGTACGCTTTTCAAGCCTTGTGTGTATTTCTATCGTTGTTCTCCTCTTCCAACAATAGACTCCATTTCTCCTTAAATTTTAAATTAAATGCAACTCGCTAAACAACTCTTTACAAACAGTTTTTATTAACGTTTTGTCTTTACATATTTAACCGCAACACTTTTATTTTCTACTTTTTTTTAGTTAATTTCAGCTTCACTAGATTATACACACTTATATATTTATGCAAAACTCATTTTTACTTTTTTCTTTTTTTATTTTATTTCAATATTTTTCTTTTATTAAATTTATAAACAATTTACTTTATTATAAATAGAACTTGTTTTATTAAATTTGACATTTGTTTATGAAAATGATAACAGCCTTGCTTATTCTGCTGTTTCATTTCCACATTCCACATTGATACAATTGATTTTGTAAACATTGTTACCTTCTTATTCTTTCGATTCTGTTTTTCTGCAGAATACCAATTTTAGATCGTAACGGAACTGTACGCGGAGACGTAATCGAAATGCAGAATAGGGGTGAATATAATTATTTTTGGTGAAATTGCAGATTTGTGATTCAAATCTAAAAAAATTTAAACGTGAATGCCAAATTCCCGGGAGCTCGACACAATTCATACATTTGGTCCTCTTCAGCAGTCAGAAGAGTTATGCAATGGTGTTTTGAAAATTGGGATCACAACATATTTTTAATCGGTACTTTTTTCGTAGTGTTATTTTTTTTTAATTTCTTACAAAAATATCTATAGGTGATTCTGGGTGTCCATTGGAGCCGTGCCTGATGACTCCTCTACCAAACCAACCAGAGGTGACACCAAAATTCCGTTATAATGAGGCACTGTGTAAAGCACGTAACCCAGTTGAACGTGTTCTTGGTGTCCTTAAAGGAACTTGGCGATGCTTATCACAGCAAAGAATGCTCCTGTATAGTCCCGAATTTGCTGGAAAAATTGTAAACGCATGCGCAGTTTTACATAACATATAGTTGGATGAACAAAGATTAGAGACTAACAATGAGATCACTGAGCCTTATTCAAGTATTAACATGGTACCCCAAAATACACCATCTTCAATAGCAAAATGTGTCCAAGATAGGCTAATTGGAATTTGTTTACTTAAATAGAAACTACAAAATTTAAATCACATAATTAGTAACATTAAATAGTTTTATTATAATATTTTATCAATAAAATATTATAACGATGTTTTCTTCAGTCTTATATTTAAAATATGTATGTATGTATGTATATTATAAATAAAAAGTAAAATAAAGCAATTCAGTCTTTTAAGTTAAAAGAACAAAAAACAATCCAATTTAAAAAAAGAAAGTTAAAATTAAATAACTGCATTATAACAAAAAAGAAAACTGAATCAAAAATTCATAAAAGTTAACTAAACCAAATAATAATAAATAGTCACTTAAACTATTTTTGTACATTATTCATATGCGGTAAATAGCATTTGTAAGATTATTAAATGCTTCTGCGGATGCCTTTAAGCCTTCTCCCATAGTTTTGATAGCTACTGCCAAAATTTTGTTGACTTCCAAAATTGCTGCGCGGGCTTCAGCTAGCATCTGTAAAGAAATGTGTATGTTAGAAAACAAAAATAATAAGTTTTCTAATTTTTTCAAATTATAACACTACCTTCAAAGCATCTACTTGTTGTTTCGCAACTTCGACATGTTCTGCACTTGATTGCGCCAGCATCTATTGAAAAAATCATATTCAAAGAAACACTACAATTGTTAAACAAAATTACCTTTAGAGCATCTGCCTGCTTACTAGCGATTTCCAAAAATTGTTCCTTGTCGTCAACATCATCCATACGCTTTCTCTTCAAACTCTTTCGTGTTGTCTTTCTGTTGGATTTGGGAGTGTCGCCTCTTAACTCGGGAGTACTTGAACTTAATGCAAACAATCTTCTTCACCATCTTCAAGAAGCAGTTGAAGCTCCTTATTTCGGAGAAAAATGTATGGAATGTAATTAATAGATAATATCACTTTACGATAACTTACCTCTTCCATGGGCACATTTTCAGCAACAGACTTGTGACCCTCTACGAAGTCTTTTCCAATAATGGCAATTACACGTTTCTCCAACTCAGTAATGGGCTCTTGGTTGATGAGTCTGTTTCCGGACATTGCCTGCTGCCTTTTCTTTTCACGTATCTCTATACTTGTACGATTTTAAGTCCCTCCATACCTACATAATTGTAAATAAAAAATATTTCTACTGCTAAAAAGTGCATAATATACATACCGTGTGCCATTGTTCAACTGTTTTTACTGCACCGCCAAGACTGTTTAAGATTCCAGATAGTTCGCTCCACTTTCTTTCACATTCCACTTTTCCGTGGAGCTTATGAAATTTTTCTCCTGCCAATCCCGAGTTATCCAGCATAAAATCTACCATTTGGCTTACTTGCTCTGCTGTGGCAGGACTTCTTTTGGAGGCTATATTGGACGTCATTCTGAAACGAAGAAAATGGTTAATTAAAATAACAAATTCGCAATAAATTTCTTACCTCATACAGCAAAACAACGGAAATCGAAAAAAAAATTTAATATTTTGTTTTGAATTTGTTTTTTTGACTTTTCATTACACAGAGTTGCCACTTGATTTTAATTAAAAAAAGACTATCAACAGTCGTTAAAGTGTAGTTTGTGAATCACTTAATCGTTACTGAATCCCACTACATGTATCGTTATCCAATTTTTAAGTTAATTTTTTCATTGTTTTGTGGAGTAACCTTTAGGAAAGATTACATCATTAAAGCTACATGGTCATAATATAAAAAAAATTGCATTCAGTGTTAGAATAGTGTTAAAAAAATTTTTGCATATAAAAATGCGGTCAAAAAATGAAGTCGAAAAATTAGCGATTTGCCAAATCCTTTTTAATATTTACATATTTTTTTGAAAAAAAAAATATATATATGTATATTAATATGGATATTGATGCATCTATTTTATTTGCGAAAATTGAAATAAATCAGTTATTAAATTCATCTTCTGCTGCTTTTGAACAAATTGGCATTTCTCATTCATTTTCTTAATATGTGGTAAACACAGGTACACACTTTTAAGTAAGTAAGTAAATTTATTGAGACTTTTTCTTTTTCGATAACATGTGTTTACTTAACTAACTATTAACATGATTTTGAGAAAACAAATTTCTTTGCTTGCAAACAAAAATGTCTCTAATGTGACCACCCGTGTCAAAGATTTTCTCCTTTTTTCGAGTAAATAACAGCTGTTGCAAGCAGTGTTGTCCACTTTTAATACTAAACTTCATATGAAAAGTAGAAATTAAACAAAAATTAGTGTAGAGACCTTTCGACAGGTTTATTAAAAGTTTTGATCCATTAGTTCATTATGAACCAGAAACAAAAAACAATATTTTTTATTACATTTTTAAAATGCGAGTTTGTACGAAATGAAATGTAATTTGCTACAGAAACCTACTAATTTCCAATAAAATTGCAATACTGTAAAAAAATCGGGTAAAGATCATAAGTTTTGTTTAATAGACGAATGGGTTCAAATTTTTATTATGTCAATCGAAAGCTCTTTCAAAGTACTTTTCTTTGATATCCATCTCAGGGTTGATTACATTTCAAAGTTTTATTAAAGCAGTAATCTAATATCTGGACCTTAGAGACCAATATCTCCAAAAACGACGGTACAAAATTTTTATGTATATATACAATATGGTATTGTTTTATATTTTATCATTTAAATGCAATTTAGTTGTCAACACTGATGTAGAAAAGAAAACAATTAAACAGCTGTGCGAATTTACTTTATTTTTTGGCAAAGAATATGGCGGTAAGTTAAAAAGTAACTTTACGCGACATCCATCCTATATTCGACGTTGAATCCATATGTCCCACTGTTTTTTTCCTTTGTGGTTTTGGTTTCTTCTTCTAAAATTAACAAAGAAGCTGCTCCGCAACTTAACACAAATAATGTTTCTCATCTTCCATTTCGAATTTTTATTTATTTATGTTATATATTTTCCATTTATTTCTGTTGTTCTGGTTAAACAAATTTGTTTATTTTCATTTTTGTGAAGTTTCTGTTTTGTTTTGTTTTTTTTAATCATATGTACCTTTTCGTTTGTTTCTATTTTTCTGATGAAACAAAATTTTGTTTATGAGAAAACAAAAATATTAACTTCGGACTGACCGCAGGGAAAACATGTTTGTTCCAACCTGTATTTGATGCTGTTTCATTGTTATTTGGGAAAAAAAAATTTGTCAAATATTTACCGTCAATGTGACCAGCAAACAAACTACGGAAAAATTTAACCCTTAAATGTGCACTGTATCTTTTAAGATACAACCAAAAAAATTCTCACGGTCCCAATTTTGGATCAAATTTATATAATATAATTAAATAATAATATAATAAATAGCCCTTTCCAGAAAATCTTCATAAGTTGCGTTTTATTGACATTCAAAGTTCAAAATTAAATTTTGTTAAAAAAAAACAAATGGTTATTCGATGTTGCATAATATTAAGCAGAGATAAATAAAGGATTTGAAAAAAATTCCGGATAAGCATAAAAAGTGTTTACAAAAGCTTTTTGATTATAAATTTGGCTACAGAGCGTTATTTAATGGTTGTATCTTTTAAGATACACTGCGCATTCATCTACGAATTACATATTTGTTTTATTTGAATTATGTATTGTGTTATTGTGCAAGTTCATATGTATTTTTGACTTTGAACTAGCAGGTTGTATGTTCGGCATCTTGCTATGTTTATATGATTATCTATTTTCAGTTTTGCAATAGACGACAGACATTTTTTAACTGATTTCATAATTTGGATCGAACTAAAAGAATTTTAAAGTCATGTCAGGATTTAGAAAGGTTGATGGAGTCAATATGACTGATGAGGAAGTTTGTGAATTGCTTTGCAATAGTGGGGGTATTACTTATGACAGTACGGATATCAGTGACTCAGATGACGATGAAATTCAGGATACAAACTCATGTAAAAAGAGACCAAAGCGCCTTGGAACTTCTAGAATGATAGTAATACAGGACGAAAATAATACAGAAAGTAATAGTGAGGATGAACTTGATATTGAAGGATCTATATATGATTCTTTCATACAAATGATAAATGATGATAATAATCATGAAGTTCCGGCAGAGGCAAATTTAGGTGTATTTGAACCATTGGATTTAACACCTACTTCTAATGCAAAGACTAATACTACCTTTGGTCCCACAAATAATTGGAGCTCTTTTTCTTCCGAGTTTAGTGAGATTTTTACAAATCCAAAGTAATCGGAATTTGAAAGAGTTTTATGGAAAAAGGGACATCTTCAATTTAATACTAACCAAGTCCAACTTGGTGGCGATAGTGACCTTACAGACGATATAAAGGCATTGCAAACGCCTTTTAAAGTTTGGTGTCATTTATTTCCACAATCATTAGAAGAAGACATTGTATTGGAAACTTTAAGATATGCTGGTGTTGATCAATCTTTTAGTTTCACTGTGTCCGATCTCCGCAAATTTATAGGAATTCTCTTTTACATGACATACTACAAACTTCCAAGCACCAGAGACTATTGGTCTACAAACAACCACAGAAGTGTTAAAATAATACAAAGCCAAATGCCTCTGAAACGCTTTGAAAAAATTCGGGAGTTTTTGCATTTTAACGACAAAAGCAAAATGCCTGATCGAAATGATCTTTGTACTTTTTCTACCGTAGCGGAACTAAACAGATTAAGTGTAGATGAGCAAATGTGCACCACAAAAATCGTAAGTTATATGAAACAATATTTACCAAGCAAACCAAAAAAGTGGGGCGTGAAATTTTTTGTACTATGTGATACAATGGGATTCGCCTACACATTTGAGCTGTATGTTTGGCTGATGCAATGTTTTCATATAACAGTAAAACTATTCAACTAAGAGGACGCCCAACTTTGAAAAAACAAATAGAAGAAAAAAGACGAAAGCCGAATACATCCCCAGCGCCACCGAAGGATACACGGCTAGATGGAGTCAGTCATTGGATTATAATGGAAAAAAAAGCAAGATGTAAGCTGCCCAAATGTTCAGGTCAAACCAAAATGTTTTGTTTGAAATGTAAGGTGTTTGTGACCGCTGAAAAAATTGTTTTTATGAATACCATAACTTTTAATTACTTTTTTACTCTATTTTTTGTCTTAGTGACATTAATTTTATGTGTTTATTTATTAAAATTGAATTAACTGTGTTTTTAGAATTATAATTTATTTTTATAAATAAAAAACCTTTACAAATTAAAACACTGGTATTTTTTTCTTTGATAATTAAAATATAGGAGAGTGCGCAGTGTACCTTTTAAGATACAACCACTATTTATTTAAAAAAATCACCACAAAAAATTCAAAAACAAACGTAGTACGCAGTTTTTATTTTTTTTTTTAAATTTTAAACAAACAAAAAAATGCCTGTTGTTTTTGCATTGTTGTATTTTGTAGAGATGCTCCTACCTATTATAAATATGCCATGCTCAAGACCTTTAACTTTTACAGACAGAGCAAGAGAGTCTGTCAAATAAGTAAATAAATAAATAGACCAAAATAAAATACATAACACTTAAAACGAGATAACAAAAAAAACTGTTACAAAAATAATTATACCCACAGAATTCAAAATGTCGAAGTAACATACGTTGAATGGCATACCCTTTTTTAATATTTGTGTTATGTCCTTCTAAAATAAAAAATTACATTATAACAGGGTTGGTCAGCAATTTTTTAATGCACCTTGTAAGAGGGTGACATTTTCTTTTTAGAAAAGAAAACACCATAATGGTTTTTCAAATATTTTAATGACCAACACGGGTAGGCAACACTGCCATGATGTAATAATTCTCCACTTATTAGTACTGAAAGTTATGCAAACTTGATTTTTACTACAAAATGTTATGAAATTAATTCGATATATATGTATATCCCGCTTTTAAGCATTTCCCGCTTTGAACCACAAAATAATACAGAATAGAAACAAGAGTTTGACATTTAACTTTCCATGGAGAAAGGGACAGCAAATATTACCAAAAAGTATTTCTGTCTCTCTCTGATTGGAACTCTGTTTTGTTTATTTATGTTGTTTTTTAGTTTTCGGGGTGGGTTTTTATATTGGCGAGAGTTAATAAAAAATTTAATTTTTGTCTAAAACTATTAATAAATAATAAAAACAACTAATAACAACAACAATTTTTAACTCATTCTTTTAAGAAATTAAAAAATATTGGCAACTTTCAGCAAGAAAAATTTTTTATGAGCAGTACGTCTTATTTTGATCTTGTAATATTTAGCTTCTTAATTATGTCTTGCACAGGAAGCTATATTCATTGTGACCGAAAATCACGCACATTTCGATTAATATTTAAATATTTAAGAATCTTTAAACTTTTCATTGAAGAAATTAAAAAATATTCTAAATTTTCCCTTTTTTAACACAAAATAAATCTTTGTTTACATTTAATTTTTCTACTTTATCCGCAAGTTTTCACTTTGTATATCTGTTGCTTCTAACACATTTGCTTCGCAAAACTTTTAACATTTTCTTTCTCCCTCCAAGAAAACGGTTAAGGCAGCTGATTTTAGCTTTTTTAAACGTCACAATTGTCATCACTGGTTACATTGTGCTTTAAACGCGAAAATTTGTACTTCATGTTTTAACACGTTCATCGCCATGTCAGTCATATGTAGGCTTGCCAGATTTGAAATCGTCAAAAAACGTACATCGAAGTTAAAAAAGCAGTACAACTGAGTAAAAAGAAGTACACTTGTTTATTTTCAAAATTTATTTAATTCAATAAAAAAAGCTAACAAAAAATAGTTCACAACAGTAACAATGAAGAACATAAAAAAGGGATCATAACTATTTGTATTTAACATAAAAAATGAACTTAAAATTTAATTTAATTTAAATCGGTTTTGTGATTTTAAATCTATAGAATTTATATATAATAATATATAATAATATATAATAGATATATTTCAGACTAGACAAAAATCAGTGTATATTATGATAGTATTATTGGATTTTTAAAAAATCCAATTATTAGTTTTATTAAATTAAAAACAGAAATAAATTTTATTGAACTAACAAAATTAAAAAAATACTTCAGAAACCAAACTCAAAAAATTATCCGTACAGAATATTTATACCTTAAAACTAATTAATGTGGTTTTAATAACGGGTGTGATATCTTTTGGCTTTAATAACCTCTTTTAAACGGTTCTTCATTGATAATAATAATTTACTAGTAATTTCTTGACCAATATTCAGCCATTAATCGGTAATAACGTTTTTGACCATTTCCTTGCCAGTGATTTTAGGCTGACGGATTTTTTTCTCCAAAACTCCCCATAGATGCTCTATGGGATTAAGATCTGGACTCTGAGGCTGATCAGAAAGCACTTCTTTTACGTTTTCACATAACCATTCACTTAGAATTTTGGTCTTATGTTTTGGGTCATTATCGTGAACGAGTCGAAAATCCCCTAGCATTCCTAATTTCGTTGCACTAGCTTCCAAATTTTCTTTTAAAATATTCAAAAAATGGTGTTTATCCATTGTAGTTTCAACAAAAACGAGATTTCCGACACCTCCTGCTGACATGGCACCCCAAACATCAAGCCTGCCGTCTGATCTGGAGTATGCCAAAAACTGTGTTAATAAATCAGGAGACTTCTGGAATACTGTGATATAAGTAAGTTTAATATTTTTAATCAGACGGCAGGAGATTTGTGTGGCGTAGAGAAAATTCAGCTCTTGAGTTGAAAAATCTAAAGCAAACTTTAAACATTGTGGAGGTAATGTGATGGTCTCTTGCTCATTATTGCAACTGCTACATTTACGTTCGGCTAAAAACCCATAGAATTTTTCATCCTGCTGTTGTTCAAATTTGTCATTTAACTGTTTTATTATTTGAAATATATCAATTATAATAAGGCTATTATTTTCTTCTAACTTTTTAAAAGCAGATATTATTGTATTTCCTATATTATGGACAAAACCGAGGTACGCTTCAGAAATTTCATTTTCGAAAAATTGGAGTAAAACAGGGGAACAACAATCTTGAGACAGAAAATAAGCCTTAATAGCAGGATAGTTTTTTAAAAATCTCTCCACAGCGGGGGTTAGAGAAAGTCATCTAGTTGGTACCTGAAGGAGCATTTCAGACCATTCCAAACCGCAAAATTTATTAAAAACTTTCATTACAATATTTTCTAAATCAAATTTTAATATTTTTAAAGAATTTTTAAACGCATTTAATACGTGACAAAGGCATCCAATACCTATGACATTCGAATTTGCTTTTTTAAACTCAACAAATACACTTTTTATCTCCAAAATTTACGTTGGCATTGTCTGCGCAACTATCTTCCTCTCCATCCGAGCTTTGAACTAAGGGTTTCATCGGAAATCAATTCCTCCTCCATTTCTAAAACATTAATTTAATTATTTTGTTTTTCGAAATATAGTATTTATGTACTCCCTTAAACGGTAAATTGTAAATTACTTCTGAAATGTCTAAACTTATTGAAATGTCTAAACATTTCTAATAATTCAACAATAAGAAATGTTAATAAATTGATTATTTTTTAATATTAAAAACATATTAATAATCGCCGCCGTTTAACATGGACATATTGACATGTTTACCTCAATAAAATTATGATGAAAGTACAAAAAAGGTAGAAAAAAAGTACAAAAAGAAGTACAGATACTAAAAAAGTACGCGTACTGCTGAAAACAGTACGTCTAGTCATATGTGTCTGACGCTAAGAAGTTCTACATGAGCCATGTCACACATATATGTCTGACGTACGCGATTTGTAGTCCTCACTATTTTGGAATTGTATTTTACAAAATTATTTTTGTAAAATACGAATTTTAAATAAATAAATAAATTAAAAAAGTTTTAATATAGGGCCATGTCAGTCATATATGCGTGACATAAAAAATAGTGTTTTTCCGGGAATTTTGGCAAAAAAAATTTTCTGTGATACATTAAGTTTCCTTGATACATTTTTAACTAAATTATCTAATAAAGTTACCGTGGCTCATGTGAAAATATTTCTGAAATTATCGTGGCGCTTTGTGACAACTTTATTTTCATCACACTGTGTTGTAGAAGATATAATACGTGGCTATTTGCTCTCAGGTGCGAGATGACGATGCAAGAATTCCCCGCGTGTTCTAAGCGTTTTTGACAGTGCTTATACTATAATACAAACTGTAAATGTACATAAAAATATTTGTAAACAATTTTGCGTTTCATTAAATAGGCATGTACATCATTCCTACCAGAGATGGTACAATTTAGTACAATTCACAAAAAATTTCAGTTTTAGAAACTTTATATGGCAACTCATAGTAGATATTTTATAGTGAATATACCTTTTTTGGGTGTGAGATATCAGTGAAAGTTTTTTTATTGGTTTTAAAGTCTCATTGATGCCATTATGTATGGGATATAACATTGTTCAAATGGTCGGCACGCCTTTTCTAAGTGGAGAATACGCGAAAAGTTCAATTTTCCATGACTCTGTTGCACAAATCAGGCTGAGTTTGACCCATTTACTCATATTATTATTTCCAACTGAAGGAAACCCCACAAGAAGAGGTCAAACGGTGCCAAGTCGCTCAATGTCGGAGGCCAGTTCACTTTGCTACCACGTGAGATGACCATAATCATAATTCGCTCAAACTGAATATCCAATGTAGTATAAACAGTGTGGCGCGTAGCGAAGTTCTATGTAACTGATGTCCAGATTATGTAATTCAGGCAAAAAACTAGTAGGTAATCATCAAAATGTAGCGCTCGTATGATGGCCTGGTCAGCGTTGTTCTCAGAAACCAACGACGTCGGCCAAAATGAAAACCAAGGAGATTTTTTCGGGATGCACTGGATGCTCTTGGATCTCGTTTGGATTGGCAACGTCCCAAATTCTTTTTTACGTATTCATATGCCCAGAATGGAATGATTTGTTGGAACAGTCTGAATAAATGACAACTATTTTGATAGGTGTAGCTTCAGCAAAAGGACTACAATGCTATTTCCATCTGCTTGATAGTGTATATGGCCCTTAACGCGAAAATCGTTTAAGTTGTACTATTGATAAAGAATTAATGAACTGTTCAGTCTACAGCTGTTTTGCTCATGCTTTGCCGCTGCTGCTTTTATTATAAACTAGCTGTAACATGCGCCACCAACTAAAATAAATTTGAAGGAAAGACATTACACAAATATCCAATTTATTTTGAATCATTTTATTGATTTTGTTTCCCGTTGTCCAGATGATTCAAACGAACGGGCCTGAGTAGTAATCTCATCTCTAATCTAATCTCACTTCTCCTTGTTCAAGTGATTTATGCGAACGGGTCTCAGCGACATGTACTCCACGATTTTCTAGTCTCAATGCTCGTTGCTCGTCTGATTCTGGGCTCGTAATCAGCGTTACCGTTGAGCGACTAAAGTCGCAATTTGACACTTTTTCAGCGACCACGGCACTTTTTGTGCCCCTTACTAAAATAAACTAAATCTGACACTTTTCAAGATTTTTGACCCTTTTTCCCCTTTTTTAGAAAAAGTATTTTTTTTTATTTACATTTTTTTCTTTCTTTTATTTACATTTTTTTTTTTGAAAATTGAGTGCCTGACGATGAACTTATAAAAAAGTAGAGAAGTAATTTATCAAAAAAATAATTTAATCGAATGTAAATATACTAATATAACTGTGAAATATATATTAAAACTCATTTTGTAAAATATATAAACCAATACAAGCATGGAAAATTAAGTAATATAGTCCTTTTTGACATTGAGAAATATCGCTGCATCCTAATTTCTAAGTATTTCATAGAACTGCGAATAAATTACACAGACTAGTTTATAGACTTGTTAATAGATTAGTCAATATAGAGTAGATTTATAGGTTATTTAATACACCAGTTCAAAGACTAGTAGACTAGTCCATAGACTATTTAAAAAACTAGTTCAAAGGCTATTTAATAGACCAGTCCACATATATAGTAGTCTATAGAGTACTAAATATATTATACTAGTATATGATATAATATATTGACCAGTCTATTGACTTCTGTGACCTTTTAAATAGCATCTGAACTAGTTTTTTAAATAGACCATGAACTAATCAACTTTATTAGTCAATGGTTTATTCGATCGACTATTTTATAGGCTACTACTAGTCTATGGACTGGTGTATTAAATAACTTATAAACTATTCTATTGAATAATCTATAAAGTAGTTTGTGTAATTTGATTATTTTTGTTGTTTTGTTTTGAAAGAAATCTAAATTTCAGAATTTTTATTTTCCATGCCTGAACAATAAAGTTATAAAAAATGTGCCTTCCATTATGATATATTTTTTCATAAAATTGTGATATATTATGACATAAAAAAATAACATAATATAAAATGTAAAACTATATATCATCAAAGAATACGCATTATGTAGAAGTAAACTTTCTTGTGGCGGGTTGTAACATTACGACCCGCTCTCACCAATATCTTTTTTAAAAATTATTTCATGATGAGGGGGGAGGAAGACAGAAGGAAAATAAACACAAAAAAGAGCGTAACAATGTGTTGCTCTCATCGTACGTATGTACATGTGTATGTATTCTTGTGTTTTTGTAGTTATCGATCAGACTGCGACAAGAGTACATGTTTAGCGGATGCTTTATCATTTTATTTCAGAATAACACTCGAAGAATATTTTGTGTAAAAATGTTGTCATTAGCTGGGCGTATTTTATTCCTTTAATTTGGCTCATAGTATAATTTTTTTTAAATGTTTTGGAATGCTCGTTTTTTTTTTCTTTTAATAACAAATGGTTATTATTTTTCTAAAAACATGGCCTAATTTTTAAGCCAAAGATGGGTAGCTTTATGTTCTTTTAATAATAAAATGTATTTTTTATTTTATTTTTATTTATCTAAAATTATTAAGCCAAAGATAGACAGCTTTACATATGTATGTTGGTGAAATGAAAATAAAAATAGCGTATATTACTAACACTTTTATATGGCTGTAAATAAATGAATTCTCTCAACCAAGGCAAATTCATAGAAGGTAGCCTTATGTCAACAGCTGAGGAGATTTGGACTGTCAAAAAAAATGTTTGTTTTTTGTGTATTTTGTTTCGATATTCAATTTCGTATTTATATTAGTCATAAACCCTTATATGTACCGCATGTATTCTTAACGATACGCACTCCAGAAATTCTTTAGGATTACTATTTTAAAACCAATTATATTAAAATTTTTGCAAGATGATTAACAATATTTAAGCCTTTAACACTAAATACATATATCTTTTAAACTACAACCTAGATTTACTATATTTATAGTTATTTAGCTGGATTAAAACAAATAGAGCCAATCTTCTGTTGAAAATTTGTTATAATTACTCAAACGTAATTATAATTGGGATTAAGAAAAGAGACATAAAAATCATAAGAAATTTCAATATATAAAATTTTTTCGTTTTTTTATTGCTTTAATTTCGTATTTAGGTTTGAGGGTTAATTTTTTTGACACTTCAAGTGCACTTTTACAAAAACAAAATAACTGTTGTTTTTGCATTGTTGTATTTGTTGTAGAGATAAGGCTACCTTTTATAAATTTGCCTTGCTCTCAACTTATTTTCTCTCTCTTACTCACTAATCCATAACCAAAGGCATGTGTTAACCTAGAGGAAAATTGTTAGTAATAATTTCAAGTCTACTTATTAACCCAATAATATGTATATATGAGCGGAAAATATAGAAAAATTGTACTGCACTAAGGCACTAAGACACGGTAATTAACTTGGCAAGTATTCTTCCAAAAATCGAAATCATTTCTCATTGATATTAGTGAATACTACTGTGATATTTATTTGGGTGTATAATCGAAGTCTGAAAAAAGCAACATGAACCTTCTTCTTTAGAAGCTGACACGCAACAAGCAACTGAATGCATTTTTACGCTCTTTTTAACGAACATTCTTGATGTTCGTGTCCTATGTGTGTAAAAAGATGTTCTTCCCCTGAGGGACATTGGTGCCCACGTCTATTTTTAACACCAGAATAAGTGATATCAGAAAAATAGATAAAAAGTGGTCAAACAAGAAAAACGCACGATGAGAACAACGCATTGTTACGCTCTTGCTTTCTGTGTCCTTCCCTTCTATCTTTCCCCCCGCATCGTGAAATATTTTTGAAAAATATTCCAAAATATGTTAAAATGCACATTGTTTATATTTTATTTTCTTTGATATCATATTTAACTTATTACAAAATGTTTATATTTACTTCTAAAATAAACCGTCTTAAAAAATTAGTATTTATGTTTAACTTTTGGATCTCTGTTTAATACAAAAATTGTCCAAATACTATGTACTCTAATTCTTATCATACCTTGCGTAATTATTTAAAATGTATGTACCTTATTAACTTCATATCTTTTAATTTATTACAAAATTAGTAATTTTGTATAATTTTGAATTGTTTCTTTATTTTAAAATATATATTATATTTTTTGTTATTTTTTTAATTTATTACAAAATACGCAATTTTGTATAATTTTTTTATTTATTTTTAATGAACTGTTTTTTAGTTATAATAATAGTTTTGTTTAGTGTTTTGTATTATTATATAATGGGTTAGCAAAAAGTTTTATTTAATGGAATTTTTATAAATTTAAAAATGCATTTTTTATTTTTGAAATTTTAAAGTCCTAACGTTCATAAATTTGAATGAAATTACATTTTAAAGCTAGAAATAAAACAGAACAAATAATTAAAAACAATACAAATTTTTGTTTAGGCTTATTAATTTTTGGCTAAAATTTTTTTTCTATTTTAAAGAATTGGAAAAATTATTAGAAAATAAACTTATTATATGTTTGTTAATGTACATTACAAAATCCAATAAAAAAATTTTTTTTTATCTGTATTAGTTCATTTTCTTTTCTTTTAGAAATGTTGCCCCTTTTTACTGCCAAAATACACTTTATGTGCGACTTTTTTTTCAAAAATCCCCTTTTTGTGCGACTTCTTAAAAATTTCCAGCGGTAACGCTGCTCATAATGCTCTTTTCTTCCGTGCTTGAGTTGTATGTCGACCAATTGCTTGTCTCTTTGGAGGCATGATTGAATGGGAACCCCGTGAAAAACGCCTTTAAATTTATTAGAATCTCACAATATAACCATCCAATTGAACCGGATGTTCAGACATGGATACATACATGATTGGTCATTACAACCCTTCAGTCAGGATTACGACCTAGTTTCCCACACCACTTATGTTGTGTGTGTTAATTTTATACATGAGTGGCAGGACCTACAGTTTAAAGTCGACTCCGAACGACAGATTTTTGAGAAACTTTTCATGGCAATTTTATTTAATCTCAGAGTTTTTGTCAGAAATCCTCTGAGAGGAAGTCGCCGAAGAAATACTTTTTGTATTTTATTTTGATGTCTGGCCTGGGGCTCGAACCCTGGCTTTTATCGTACCGTAAATATTTATTTATATATATTTTGAATAATTTTCAGTGGCGCCATCTATCGGAAATTAATCGCACCAACTTAGAAACCTTAGTCGACTCATTCGTAACAACTTTGCTAAAGATCATAACATGATCAAATGCATATTCTATAAAGGACATAAGGACAAACATTCATTTTTATCTATATAGATAGAAGATAGACAACGCGTATGCAGCTCACCTGAGCGTGTAATTGCAAAATATATGTGCTTGCTGTGTTGCGTCTATTGTGTTTATAGCTGTGTAATTAACAAATAAATATCGCTAATTTTAATTTTTTATGATTATACACAAAAAAATAACAGACAAATGCTAGACCATTAGTGTGAGTGTCGATTCCCATCAGAGACTCTGGTCTGGACACTACACCGAGCATATGGTCAACGTTACTCAGCTCGTATATAATTAAAATATAATTTGTAATTGTATTGTAACTAATAAATAAATAATAAACAGAATCTCACTGTTTACATTAGACTTATTCGTACCAGAGATCAGCAATAAGTATTCAAAGAGATGAGTAGATTCGAATCATACTCATAATTTCTAATACTTATTTTCATACTTATTTTAATATCATACTCACGCTATTCATATTGAAAGCTTCAAGTAATCATACGTATGATGTTCTTGATTTCGACTTTCCTTTACTCAACATTTACAAGAATCATAAAATAGGAATGATTCGCGTACGAACACTACAATACTCACTAGAAGGTTGTGTGTTTGCTTTGCTTGATGTCCTTGTATTTTTTCTTTTTTTGTAAATGCAATACGTTGTATCGTAATATAGATGATAATAGAGTTGGTTTATTGCAATTGTGACTTCAAATAATGCATTATTTTACTCAGTACATGTACCACATATTTCTATAAAAATTATAATTTAATATAATCAATATTTCCTGTAAGACTGTTAACATAACCAGAAATATTCCAAAGGACTTCTCAACAAATATTGTTTATTGTACATTGCAAACCAACATAATACTTGAATTACAATGCAATACTTTTGTTTATTTGTCTTAAGAGTTTTTGTTGAAGAATTTCAATGTTATGTGAACGACATATGAAAGCATGACAACAAGTACGAATATGGACAACAAAATGAAATGAAATAAGAAAGCAAGCAAATTACTCTTTCGTACATGCAATTCGAATATTTCGAAATTCATTTTTCAATATACAGTGAATCACACTGAAATTGGTCCACTAGCCATTAAGGTCTTAGGTGTATATGGAAAAAGTAATAAATACCGATAACAATGAAAATGATTCATCTAAACTTGTGTACATTACATAAGCCGTAATAAAAATTGAAATGTTTTCAGTACTTAGTTCGATACTCTGCTTCGTGAATAGCATTTTAAATATGGTTTGGTATAGATTCAGCAAATTCTTTTTGCAATTTAGGGGCTTAATTTGTTCTGTTCCTCCAAAAGGGTCTTTCAGTTCTGTTTGGTTGGAAACAGATATCAGCAATGAGTATTCAACAAGATGGGTAGAATCGAATCATACTCATAATTTCTGAAACTGATACGCATTCATACTTATTTTAATATTATGCTTATACTACTCATATTTAAAGTTTGAAGTACTCATACTCATACTTGACTCAAATCATTTATAAGTATTATAAGTATTTTTATGAATCTGAATGAGAAGGCATATGAATCAAACATATTTCGTATGGTATGGAGTTTGATGTCAACGTTGTACTCATACTTATTGTACTCATACTTATAAATCAACGTTGTAGTGAGTATTAATGAATCAGAGTAGTTAAATTTCAATACTGTTGACTCACTTATATTCAAGATTTCATGAGTGCTTTTGAGTAGAGAAAAAACGATTCATTGCTGATTTCTGGTTCGAAATGGTTTGTTTTCCTACTTTAATTTCAAGTTTTTGTGCCAAATCTTATGATTGGGTTTGAGCTCTGATGACTGAGCACAATTGCTCAACAGCCATTTCACTCCAGCTGTATGCTTACGATCATTACTAATCAAATGTATGCCTCATCCCAAGCATTGTATATTTGGTTTTCTTTAAACATTTTGTTCATATTTCGGCAACATCCTAATATATATCATAAATTTTTTGTAAGTCTGTTTTATTGTTTTTTTGTTAGCCAATTACGCCTGAACGCCTGGACCGATTTTCTTGAAATTTGGGACATTGATCGAGCTTTTGTCAGTGCAGGTTATAGTCTATAAATCTTTTCAAAATTTTTACCAAAAGGGGAGAAAAAATGGGACAAAGGGAGACAGGATAATCCTCCCTTTAGCTTAACGCTCACTTCTACCTTATCGTCCACTTATAATAATGAAAAACAATTTATCTGCCTTTTAAAATTCTGCCTTTAGTTAACGGCAAGTTGTAATAATGGCCCTTAAAGTTTTAATTGTAAGTGGACCAATTTCGACGTAATCCACTATAAAAACTAAATGAACTACAGTCGTAGTCTTATAATTAGCACACCCATCCACCAAAAAGTTTGTGATGAATATTTT
Organism: Sarcophaga subvicina; assembly: GCA_936449025.2. NCBI lineage: Eukaryota > Metazoa > Arthropoda > Insecta > Diptera > Sarcophagidae > Sarcophaga > Sarcophaga subvicina. The sequence goes on from OW388083.2 coordinate 29,906,900, forward strand.
ATTTTTAAAAGGATTATTATTTTCTTTTTGTCATATGCTACTTAAAGTAACTTTTATAAAAATTACCCTTCTGTTTTGGAAAAGGCCAAAAGAATTGTGGGGAAGATTATTAGCATACCATGTATTTTGTAATTATTTTCTTAGTGAGGTAAAAACAATTGAACTAGATTACATGGCTTTAAAAAAAATAGTTTTACGAAAACGGAAATGGTGTTATCGTTTAACATTAAAATGATAAACAAATACAATGGACTTGTTTACATAATCAACGAATAAACAAAAATATAGCAACAATATCAGTATAAAAAATAAGGATAAACAAGTGAACAAGCAGGCAACAACGACACTGCAAGGACAAACGTAAACAAAATATACAAACAACAATAACGTAAACAACATGTTTATATTTATAGATTTGCGAAAACAAAGTCATTCTCCTTCAAGAGCATCCATCAGACTGTTTATATAAAAGGCAAGCCAAAGCAGGCGACGGATCAGTAAAAATTCAGTCAGTCTTGTGTGAAGATCCGTTGCGTGTGAAGACAATAACGGTGGTTTGAAGATCATCGTTGTAAAGATCTAACGAAAAATTGTTAGTGTGTACGCGGAAGAGTGTAAAGAAGAATAGCAAATAAAGAAAATTGTTGTTGTTCAAATCAAGTTGCCAACAGCGGCACACGGAATTTTGCGAACAATAAAGAATTTATTTAAAACTAAACACAAATTTATTTTTATTTGCAATCTACGAACTCATATTTTAAACGTTTTTAGCCTTCTATTTCTATTTCTATTCTTTCTATCAATATAAATTTTATATTGAACTGGATAAAAAATCTCTCTCTACATATAGTTTCCCAAAATGTTAGTAATTATGCACAATAATAAATTTGCAACAACAAGTGGCAGACATCTAAAAATCTTCCAAAAATATCATACAACAACTGCGGTCGTTAGATTAAACCTGCACCAGAAATCGCTACTAGCAAATCGTCTAATAATTACTTAGGCGAAGATGAATACTTCCATAATGCCGTCAGGAATACGGAAATTCGTTATGCAGCAATACGACATATTAGTTTTCGACAATTAATTTTCTTTCTTTCGCTAAAATGTGCTTTATAAGTGAGTATAAATTCAACCGAATTGACTATAAATGAAAGAACAAAGTGTGGCGCACACCGAAGCGGGATTTAAATCCAAGTAATAATTCGAAGGCAATTAAGCATAGAGAATTTGTATAATGAAAGGGCCAGTTTCCATATAGTATAGTGTGGCTCTGATCACAGGAAATAATTCCTTAATGGATCAACATTGATATCAATATATTTTGGAGATTCATTTGATTATATTCGCTCATGAAAACTTGTAAGTAAAATGAATTTGAATGCAAGATAATGATAACGATAACACATAGCGCTACTGGATAAAATATTTAGAGTTGATGTTTATATTAATAAAATATTAAGTTGATGTTATGTAATTGCCGGTATAAAGCTCTGATTCCAGTTCAATTCATGGAACGATCTTGAGACACAAGTTAAATAAAAAATTTTCAAGACCTGTGGCACGTGGTTCAAGCGGCATGGAGTGACATACAATGTGAAGTCAGAGGTCTCTTGAAAGCCTTACTCTAAGTGTATATTTGGTTATTAAAGAGAAGAACTGCTCCACAAAATAAATAGACTTAAACGCAATTGATGATTTTGTCCACCTTTAATGGTGTTGGCTTATAAGACGTAAGGCCACCGTTCAAACCCCAGGTCAGACGTCAAAACGAAAATATAAACAAAATATTTCTTCGGTGACTTCCTCTCAGCAGATTTCTAGCAAAAACTCTGAGAGTAAATAAAATTGCCAGTGGTGTGAGAAACTAGGTCCATAATCCTAATTGAAGGATGGTAATGACCAATTATGTATGTTAATGGAGGCGTGCTAGTTACATGCCAAGGAATTTATTTTTTATAAATGTCTTTTATTGAAGTTTCCTTTATTTTATATGTATATCGCTTAATAGAATCGCCTACAGAATATTTAACTGTCTTTAAATAAATATTGAAAAAATATTTAATTTTTCATGTTACTGGAAAAAGTTCGTATAGATAATTGTGCTAATTATAATGCCACCACTGTATATGTATGGTACGTACCATACCAAATACAAATTTTATATTCCTTGTACTATTTTTAAAAAACGTTTTATTGAACCAAAAAGACAACGGAATAAATACACACATATTAAAAACTTTTTATGAAGCTTGTCATACTTCTTGAAAAATAGATAAGGAAATATTCTCTAAAATGTTTAATGAAGAAGATACGTTTTAAATTTAACTGTTTATTTTTTAAAAACTAAAAATATATAAATTTTATTCCATTCTTAGCTAACTGGCCTACTTTCATTGATTACACGCTGCGACAGTCAAAATACACCTAGGTAATGACATAGTGTAAGTTGTGAGTTTTGTTGAGTAGAACTCAAAAATATTTTTTTATATAATTACACAACGCGACAAAATAAAAAAAATTAAATACACCCAACTAATGACACAGTGTAGGTTATGAGTTTTGGCGAGTCGAACTAAAAATATTTTTTTTTTATATTTCTTGAACCCTCCAAGCTTCTTTTATTTGACAAACACTGCTATTTTGGGCTTTACGCACAAATTTATTGATTACACAAACATTTTTTAACCTATTTTCAAACTCCAAAGTTTCTTGAAAAGGGGACAAATGAGCCCTTAAAACGGTATACATAAACATACGATTCAAACTTACATGTTATGAGTTTTGTTCAGGTAAACTTGGAAAATATAATTTTTTTCTTATTTTTTCAAGTTTAGCCATTCTTAATTGTAAAATTTAATTCAAAAATATAAAATAAGTGATGACATTCTGAAAGTAAATTATGTTGTGAAGAGATTGACTCTTCGTTTCGTGGTACGATTAAAAAGTGATTTTATTTCAATTATTTATTACAATTGGAAATGTGCCGGTACAGGCTTAAATAGATTTTATACTCATATTTAAGAGTGAAAAGGAAATAATTTTTGTACCCATTTTTATATGTTTTTGGCACATCTCAATGAACTTAATTTTCAATTGACCATTTCCATTTACTTTTTTACGTTTCGATTTCGTCACCGTGTTATTATACTTAATGGTGCTGTACAATCCTATAAGCTTATAAGGACTCGAAAATATTACAGAATTAATTGAAAACTACATAAAGATTGGAAACATTTAGACAGTCAATCCTATAGTTTGAAATATTGTTCAATATGTTGAGAGTACATGACATTGGTAGACTGTGGGCCAACAAAGGGAGACCCTACGATATGCGCCAACTACAGGGGAATAACCCTTATCCCTAACGTATATAAGGTTCTTACAGGCATATTGTGTGAACGACTGAAGCCACGTTAATTGGAAGTAATTGAGACTATGGCGGGCTCTATGGTACGCATTAAACCATTGAATGCTGAAAATTATGACACATGGAAACTTCAAATGAAGGCAGTTCTAATTAAAAATGATCTGTGGCCATATGTCGATGGATCAGTACCCTGTCCAGCAGCAGAGGCAGATGCTAATAAATGGAGGCTCTTTGATCAAAAGGCTTGTGTGGATATTACGCTATCCATATCCCCATCAGAGCTGAATCAAATTGCAAAATGTTAGTATTCGAATGTAATGTGGTTGAAATTGAGGGACTTGTTCGAGTCAAAGGGACCAGCAAGAAAGGCTACGCTCTTGAAACAGATTGCATTGGCAAGAATGTCCGAGAGCCAAAATATAAGGGACCATTTAAACAATTTCTTCAATGCCGTTAAGAAATTAAGGGAGATCAATGTCATAGTAGGTGATGACTTACTTGCCATATTGTTATTGTACAGTCTCCCCACGTCATATGAGACATTTCGTTGCGCTCTCGAGACTAGAGATAAGCTTCCGTATCCGGAAATTTTAAGAGTGAAAATTTTAGAGGAAAGTAATTCACGCAAAGCAACCGAAGAGCGAACAGAACAAAATGCGTTATATGTCAAATCAGATAAAGGTGGGAAACATTATTCAAAAGCCAACAAAGCGGATCACAAACGCAGCAACAACAAAAAACAGTTGATGAGTTGTTGCAAGTGTGGGAAGCCGGGCCATTGTGTAAGAAACTGCAAAACAAAAACAACAGAGAGGCAAGGTAGTAATGTCATTGAACAGCAGTCAATGTTCAATACGGTAGAGACTGCATTTTCTTGTGGGAAGGACATCAAAAGTTATTGGTGTATAGATAGCGGCTGCACAACTCATATGAGCGCAGAGAGGAACAATTTCATAGAGTTTAAACCAATACACCAAAAGCTAAGTTTGGCGAATCACGACGAAACGAAAATAACTGGCGTAGGCAGCGTCAACATTGAGGTACGAGCAAAAGGCCATGGTTCAAAAATAGGCTTTAATGAGGTAATGTATGTCGCGGATTTAAGAACGAACTTGCTGTCGGTTTCTAAAATTACAGATAAGGGGTACGATGTACTGTTCCGTAAAGATGGCGCTGTAATAATGAAAAACGGTCGTCATTTGTACACAGCAAATAGAATCGGAAACCTGTTTTGTTTGGAGGACGAACATGAACCATCCGCAGTTGTTGAAGACAAGTACGGCAGTGTAAACACATAGCATCAGCGAATGGGACACCTCAACGAAATTGACTTGAAATTGATGATGAGAAAAAATTTGGTACATGGAATGCAATTTTCAGAGGAGGAAAAATTGTACCCATGTGAAATATGTATTTCACAAAAACAGACACGAGAAGCATTTCTGAAAAGTGAGGAAAATGGAACATCTGATCTTCTACAAATTGTACATAGCGATATTTGCGGACCTATGAGGAGTAATTCCATCTCCGGCGCAAGATATTATATTACTTTTATCGATAATCAATTCAGATATTGTGAGGTTTTTTTCTTGAAACACGGACGCTTTGGATACTTCCAAAAGCTATAAAGGAAGGAAGATAAAATATCTCCAGACTGATAATGGAACGGAGTATGCCAACACGGATTTTAACAAATACCTCGAGACATGTGGTATAAAAAGACGTCTAACTGCTCCTCATACCCCCCAACAGAACGGCATATCTGAAAGGATGAAACAGAACTCTCGTCGAGATGACCAGATGTATGTTGAAAAAAGCGCGGACGCCCCCGGAATTTTGGGCTGAGGCTATCAGTACAGCATGCTACATCAGAAACAGATGTCCAACCAAATCCTTGAATGGCCAAGTGCCATTGAAAATATGGACACAGAAGGTACCAAGTGTGTCACATATGAGGCCTTTTGGCTGTAAAGCTTTTGTGTTGATCAAGGACAAGTCAAATGGAAAATTTGACTCAAAATCGGAGGAATGTACTTTGGTTGGGTACTCAGCAGAAGCAAAGGCTTACCGTTTATGGTCTCCGAGAAGAAAGCACGTCATTATCAGCCGTGACGTTAAGTTTTTGGACAAAATGTTCTTTGAAGGCGAAATTGACGAGGCTTGTCAGAACCAGCGTAAAGATTTAAAGTCAATGGAGTATCTTTTTCCAGTCAAAACGATTATGGAAGTTGATGACGTCACAGTTGAGACACACGCAGATGCATCAGGTGAAGAACCAGCGGCCACCGATGTGAAAAGAGTCCCGAGTGTTAGGAGACCTGATTTACGTCCAAGAAAATATCATAAATATGCTGCTGATGTGAAAGAAGTGGATCACAAAGCCCAATCCGATGAGGATGTTACTTTTGAGGATTGTGAGATAGCGAATTTGGCTTTTAGCGGGGATGACCGTGAATCATGGACCCGTGCCGTCGAGGATGAATATTTGGCACAGATAATCAACAAAACGTGGGAGGTACCAAAGAAGATGGCAGAAAGAAAGCACGTCTGGTGGCCAAAGGGTACTCGCAACGTCCAGGGGAGGATTTTGAGTCAACTTATTCCCCGGTAGTAAAATCCTCATCAATTAGAATTTTACCGGCTATAGCGGCGGAAATGAATCTAAGAATACATCAAGTGGATGTCGTCACCGCCTACCTCAATGGAGAACTTAGCCATAACGTTTTCATGAAAATTCCAGATTATTTGATGGATGTCTTACAAAAGCTGAAAAATGGTGCATCACTGGGGTCGTCGGTCAGTAAAAGTGACAAGGCTAGGGAAACCGCCTTGAAATGGTTGGAGGAAATTCAGAAGTGCGAGAAACCAGTATGTAGCCTAAAGAAAGCTTTATATGGTTTACGGCAATCGGGATTGGAATGGTATCAAAAACTGACTACAAAACTGAATGAGGCTTCGCTTATTGCTTCTAAACGTGACCCCTGCCTTTTCGCAGCGCGTAGAGCGGGTAAGATGTTAATTCTGCAGTCTATGTGGACGATCTACTTTTGGCATCCGACGACGATGATTGGGTGGACGAGGTTAAAAGATATCTTGCGGATTGTTTTGAAATGAGAGATACGTACAGTCTTGCCTCGGCATACAATTCAAACAAGACAACACCAAGTTTTTCTGAGTCAGACGAACTACACTAAGGAATTGTTGCGTAGGTTTTCAATAGAAAATTGTAAACCGGCTCGAACTCCTATGGAGACAAGCCTGAAACTTGAGAAATCTGTCACTTTAGATGATAATGTTAGAGGATACCCATATCAAAACTTAATTGGAGCGCTCATGTACCTCTCAGTGATGACACGTCCAGATATTTCCTACGCTGTAAATTATTTAAGTCAATATAATTCGTGTAACAGTTTGGAGCATTGGAAAACGGCCAAGCGGATATTAAGATACCTAAAGGGTACATTAGAATATGGTTTGTTGTACCAAAGGAGGATAGACGTTCCTACACCGGTTATGCCTTCATACTTTCTGGAGCAGCCATCAGCTGGCAGGCTCGTAAACAGAGAACGGTAGCACTCTCCAGATCTGAATCGGAATATCTAGCATTATCTGAGGCCGTCAAAGAAGCCTTATATCTAAGAGGAATCTTGAACGAAATCGGCTTGACCCAAAATTTAATAAAGCTGTACAGCGATAGCCAGAGCGCTCAAAACTTAGCAAGATCTTTCGGCTATCACCCACATACAAAGCATATCGACGTCCGACACCACTTCATACGAGAAAAATTGAACTCCGGTGAAATTGAATTAGAATACCTCCTGACGGAGGATATACCAGCAGACATGCTGACGAACGCAGTTCCAGCACGGAAACACCTTAGCTGCTCCATGGATCTTGGTGTTGCTCTTAACACTTAGAGCATTCTGTCCACTTCGAGGGGAGGTGTTAGAGGTCGCAGTGTTGCGAATGCAACCTGTTGTAATTCTAAGTAGTATGCATTGAATTTGTATTTACTAATATTTTATAATTCATAGTATGCTTAGAATTTTTCATTATTATTTTTTCATTCGTCAACTTGAATTCATAAAATAAAGACACCAATTTTATAGAAACGGAAAACACGCTGTTGAATCACTCATACATTATTATGGCTGATTCAAGTAAATAGGAAAAAAATAATTACATTTTTACATTTAAATAAATCTTTTTCAAGGTGATGACGACGATGAAGAACAAAAAAATGAAATGTTCTTAACAAACGTCGCTAGTTTGCTCATTAATCGCAGAAGCATCCACCTTGGAGTTCCAAAATCCAATAAGTCGAACCAAAACGTGTTAAAAATATTTGACGACATCCGGTTTAATGAAATGATTAGGGTTCGGCCAGAGGAATTTGTAAATATACTGAACTTGATTAAAGACGATGATGTGTTTAACAAAAGTCCAAAAACAGCACAGCTTCCAATTGATGTGCAGTTAAAAATCGTACTTTATCTGTTGGGATCCTCTGGCGATTTTCAACACGAAAAGTAGCTACCCTCTTTGGAATGGGTGACGGAGGCACAATACAAAAGGTCACAAAACGTGTTTTTAAAGCAATTTTAAATTTGAAAGAAAAATTCTTATGCTGGCCTAATGCAGAAGAATGACAACAAATTTTGTTCGCAACTAAAGACTAAATGCCTGGGTATATAGACGGCTCCGAAATAAAATTATCTGAAGCACCTGTCAAACACCACGAGTTATTTTTTTCTCGAAAACGCCAATATGCCGTTAAAGTTCAAGCAATTTGTGACTACAAATTACGAATAAGACAACAAACAATATTTTATTCAGGTAGCGTACATGACGCAAATTTTTTTTTAACTTTCCACTAGCAAAACACCCTGAACGATTTTTGTCGCCACCGCAATGGATTGCTGGTGATAGCGCTTATCCCCTAAAGTCATTTTTGTTGACGCCTTTTAGAGGAGACAGCATCGAACATTCCAAAGCTGAAAGGGATATCTACAACAAACACTTTTCTAAATATCGAGTTCGCATTGAGAATTGCTTTTGTATTTTAAAGGAGAAATTTAATAGTTTAAAAGAACTTAAATTTCGAATGAACTCAAATGAGAATAAAATAAAAAGCAACAACTGGATCATGGTTTGTTGCATTTAGCATAACGTCTTGATCAAATTTAATGACAAAAATTAAAATAATAGCGAAATACTTACAGCACAAATAAACTTACCTCCAATAAGTAATACTCGAACCAGTTTACTTCATTTCATACAAAACCAAAATATTTAATTTTTTAATGTACATTTTAATTCAAATAACTTATAAATAAAAAACAAAAAATAAATATAAAAAATAATAATAATAAACAGTATTTCATATAAATATACATATATAATACATATATACACAAAAATTAATATTAACATAAAACTCCTCCATTGCTAACTTCTCCTTCATTTTCAGCTCCATAACTTTTATAAGCTCGTTGCTTTTAATTTCCTTTTCAAGCAGCTCTATTTCTCTTTCCTTTAAACTAAATTCTTTTTCCTTCAATTTTAATTCTTCTTCTGCCCTTTCTTTTTTAAAACTTAACATTTCTGTTAGCATTTGCAAAATGTCAGACAAGGCTGATCTTGAGTAAATTCCTTTTTTACTCGTGGAAGCTACATTTTCAATTTCCTTATTTAAACTTTCGTCAATGTAAGCATCTATGCAGTCTAAAGTGTCGGAAGAAAGGCTTTCATCAGTAACAGCATTTTGAACAATCCTGATTCCAAAAATATCATCCAACTCAAAAAAAGTACACATTTTTATTAACGACGCTGAAATAAATTTTTTTCCTATTCTTTATTTACAATCTATCCCATTGGGGATAATAGGCAAATTTGATATCTGAAATAAAAGTGGAAATGTTAAAAACAGATACATACATATAATTATTAGTTCGCCGCCCCTCCCAACCTACCTATAACTGGTACGCATATTGCTCACCTTCGATCGGATGAGCTTCCAGTATACCTCCAACGGTAAAGGATGGTGGAGGCTCAATAATGGTGTGGGGCTGTTTTTCAAACGACGGAGTTGGACCAATTTACCAAATTACTGAGCAAATGGATCGATTTGTTTATAAAAATCTGTTGGAAAACGTAATGCTGCCATACGCAGAAGAGAACATGCCACTGGTTTGGGTTTTCCAACATGACAATGACCCAAATCATGCTTCAAAATTTGTTAAGGGATGGTTGAGTCAATCAAAAGTAAGTGTTCTCGAGTGGCTAGGTTAATCGATAGACCTTAACCCTATTGAAAACCTTTGGAGCATAGTTGACGGCAAAATAAAAAGGGATTTATAGGGACAAATAAACACCCCATTTTTAATCGTATCCAGAACGCATGGAACAGCATTTCTAAAGATCAAATTGAGAGGCTAATTGATTCAATGCACCGTAGATGTGCTGCCGTCATTAAAAATAAGGGTTACGCTATTGACTATTAATTTAATTTTTAAGTTTTGTTACAGAAGTACGAAAGTTGCTTTAGTTTTGACCACTACAATTTTATGGTTATTTCGTTATTTTGAAAGAAAAGCAATATTTTAAGCAAATTGATTATAATTTTTTTGCATTTACGTTTAGTCTGAATAATGTTTAAACATAAAAACCAAAAAACATCCAGTTTTAACCTTTATAGCGGAACATATTTGCTAAAATATCAAAGTGTAATGTCAGTTGCTTTAGTTTTGGCCACCAGTGTATATCAACTACATTATTAAAAAGGCATTGAGTTGGTTCAAGGCTCTTATATTCATTTAAGTCTATTACTGGTGCATAAAAGACTGGTTTATTTTAATATACAGTATTGAAAGTTTATCTTTTATCTTTAAGACTTCGTGACCAATGGTCATATTGTTTACTTACATTTTCAATAAAAATCTTACGATTTATTTTTTTGCTTTCCTTTTTCGGAGTTCTCCAAATATCTTCCTCCAATTTTATCGTTTTTTTGTTGTGTTTTTTCAATTGCAGGTTGATCGTTGCTCTTATATTTAATATTCGCCTCTGTTAATTTTGCTTTAATATAAACATACGATTTTCTGATATATTCGGAAAGCACCACTTTATTTTTTCCTTCTAGAGTTATATTTTTCGCTATGTTGAAATAAGACAGGACAGGACTATTTGCAACACGACATCTACTTGCGTCTACAAAGTTTCCCAGTATATTCGTATGTACGCTGAATATTTTTTTAAAAATATGTTTGCGAACTCTTCATTGTAATATATGTTTCGCTCTCTGCAAAATGTCTTCGATTTTATAGTATTTTCATACAGCCGTAGACTCTCTAAGTAAAATGGGCTTTTTTTATATAATGGAATTTTTGACTTAGCTTCATTCGGAAAATCATAATCGTTAATATTTTCATCACGGATGTTATAGCTAATGTTTCTTAGTTTTAAGATTGCACTTTCAACATTTTGAGTAGCATATTGATTTAGTAAAATCGTAAATAAATCTTTTACCCACTCAAAGATTATATCCAGTTCACTTACACCGTTTGCACAAAAAAATTGCCCTTTCATAAATTTAACAATGTTCGACGATTGAAATTTACTTTCAATGTCGTTGTAAACCATTTTAAGAAAGTGTGCACAACACACTTGTATTACAATTAATTTATTTTTGTCATTGGACTTGTATACTGTATACGATTTGGATATACATATACTGTTCAAGGTTATGAACGTTGTTTGAAAACCCTTGATACGGCATTTATCGATGCTAAGCTCCAATCTAAACATACTCTTTTACAAATGGGCCATAGAATTTAATTTTGTATGCAAAACAATTTAATAGATATTAAAAATCGCTCTATGTCATCAGCGTAGTGACTACTCAGCAATCCTTCCGTGATTGGTATTACGAGTCCTCTCTCATTTTTTCCCTAATATGGGTTATAAATGAATACAAAAAAGCTATTTTTGAATCTGTGCTCAGTTTCCGCACAATATTGCCAGTGGCGTCAAAAAATAAGTTGTTGCGGCTCAACTTCAGATATTTTCTATTTTTTTCGCACATAAACTTCAGTTGCGACCGAGAAAATAAATAAATTTCGAGGGGGTGTGATATTTTTTGTATAAACGAACTCCAATTTTTATCACACTGCATTCTATAAATATCAATAAACAAATCTGGATCTCTTTGAGCAGAACAAAGTTTTTCCGACTTTATTTTTCGTGCAACATCAGCAGGCGGTACTTCCTGGTCGTTACCCAACACCAGTGCGTCTTTGTTGACTTTATAAAGTTTTTTATTTCTCCAATTTAAAGCTTTTTGGAACTGCAATTCAGTTTTTGCAATAGTTCTGCGAACACTCCGAATTTGTTGTACTTTTATATATTCTGGGTGAGAATGTTTCTTTTCGTTTGACTCAATTATACATTCCAAGCCTTCTTTAAGAACATTTATTACACACCTATACCGACCGCAACCGTTTTGGCAGTAAATGCACCTTGCATATAAAAATAACTTTGTTTTTTGCTTATTAAACACATAACTTTTAAAAATTATGGGGCAAACAATATTAAAATGTTTAAATTTCTCCCTAACCATATCTTCTACAAAGGGTACGACAGATGCTAATTTATTTTGTTCAATGATATGTTGTTTTAAAATAAATATTCACTTGGAGGGAATATAACTTTAGATTCTTTTTTAATATAATCCGAGCTAGTTTTTATATTTTCTCCCTCGGAATTTTGTAGAGGCGACGGATTTAAAACTATATTTGTATTTTGACCTTCCTTAATTCGGTTCCTCAACATTCTATATTCCTCGACCTGACATGCAGACTCTGTAATATTAATAGCATCTCTGGTAGATGACAGCGGCCCATTCTCCGGGAATTGTTACGAATCTGCCAGAGTGCTGTTACAGATCATCAATACGCATTTTTTAACAAATCACTGTAAGTAAGTAATATTAATAACACATTTAATTCATTAAAGAATACAATCTTACCGTCACCAAACAAATTCTTACTCTCCGAAGAGAAGTCACGTTTTGTTATTAAGACACAACATTTTAAGTTGAATATTTACCTGATGGAAATTTTTTTCAAAATTAAAGATTTTGGCTGTTGCCGTATAAATATATCCTACGTTTGCAGTGCTTGCGAGGTTGAAAAGCTGGAACATAAGTTCCTCGACCGTAACGGTTTGAGTATCCTGCAGAACACTATGTATGTATATATATATATATATATATATATTTACATACATACTCAGTGTGGACTTACACAAAAAAATATATGACCACATAATTTAAAATTAACGAAACGGTAGTTCTAATAAACTAAAGTTATATGGAAGCAGTATTTGTAATTTTTAAATTGTCGCACACTGTACCTACTATATATATTTATATATAAATACATATATGCACATTGATTTCGTTCTGATCGAATTATTTCAAAGTGCATTTTGACTGTTTAGAGTACTTATTCTACTGGAACACGTATCGAATTAGTATTTTTTTATTCGGCATAGTGTAAAAAGCTTACATACCATAAACATATACACATACATATACATATATGCACATATGTATATGTACATATATCAAATAACGTTGTTGAAAAAACAGCGAAATTTGGTCAAAAATAATCATCGGGTTAATACTTGAGTGACGGGACCTACAAAGTTTAACATCGACTCCGAACGACAAGATTTTTAAGATACTTTTTCATGGCTGGTTTTTGCCAGAAATCTGCTGAGAGGAAATCGACGAACAAATTTTTTTTTTCATATTTCCGTTTTGATGTCTGGCCTGGGGATTCGAACTCAGGCTTTACATCTAAATAAGCCGACCCACTATTCACTAGACACTATTTACTATGACGACAATATCATAGTGTACATATATCATGCAGTGTAGCTTATACGTAATGCAGCGAATATTTCCAAAATACCTTGTATAAGACACGTGACAAATGTATTTTGAATAAATAAATATCTTACTTATTACAAAGTGCATTTAAACATTATCTTTTAATATTGAAAATTAAAAAAATATATATATTAATAAAATATATTAATACATATATACTGATAAATTTTAAATATTTTCTCTATATTAGTAAAAAATTAAAAAAAAATCACACAAAAATTCGAACCAGGGACTGAACTCGGGCCTGATTGAGAATAAGTAATTGAATTTCAAGTTCATCTTTGAAAAATATCCTCAAAAGCTTTGTATTTACAACTCTTTACAACAATCTCAAGCGGCTGGGTTCAATCCCTGGGCAGGATTATTTTTTCTTTTTTTTTAAATATTATTTAAGTATTACACTTTTTTTTTTATATATAAACATTATTAAATATATATTTAAGTATTATAATGTTCTTTTATTTTACTTTGTTATTACATATCATATATGTAGGTATATGTATATATTCATGTATATATTAATATTGATTTAATGAGCTCATATTAAACATGTACTTATAAATTTTATATATTTTCTACGTATTAGAAAGAATTAAAAAAATAAAAATAAAAAACACACAAAAATTCGAATCAGGGATTGAACTCAGTCCTGATTGAGAATAAATAGTTGAATTTCAAGTTCATCTATGAAAAATATCCTTAAAAGCTTTGTATTTACAACTCTTTACAACAATCTCAAGTGGCTGGGTTTCAATCCCTGGGCAGGATTATTTTTATAATATATATTGTTTTCTTTTTTAATTTTTCTAAAACAGTAAATATATAAAATGTATCACTATTTATATCTTTCGTTTTAAAGGATCTTAAATTATCTTATCTTATTAATAAGAATTATACCACATTTTGTAAGAAAAATAACTTTTCAAATTTCCTTAATTCAAACCTTCTAATATCTTGTATGAGATGAAGAGAAAAAATCAAGTTACAAGAAGAGAACTTTTTACATAAAGAGGTAACAATTACATTCAAAACAACAAGCATGCCTGGAAAAGAGTAGCTTAGAATAAGAAAAATTTTGGATTCCATAAGTACATTAAAAAAATTTGTGACAAAATATCAAAAACTACTACGGAAAGTCGCTCCGTTAAGGTTTCTGACGACTTACTTTTTCCAAATCACCTTAGTATAGTAGGTAGTGTGTGGGCTTATTACGCGTACGGCCACGGTTCGAAACCCAGGTTAGACATCAAAATGACTTTTTTTCTTGGTTTAATTTTTATGTACATATGTATTTCAATTTGAAATATATCACAAAAAATTAGAAAAAGAAAAAAATATTACTGGACTACAGCAACTAAAATATTTCTGCTTTATATTCAGTTTTAGTTACTTTGACGGAATGTAAAGGTGGCAATTTTTTTTTATACTCGAATAACTGTAATATTAAAAGTAAAAAAAAACTAGGGCTTCCCCGTTGTTCTCTTCGTACCGCAACCAAGTGACGCATTTCGATTATGCATACTTTACACCCACATTGTATGTATTAACATAATGATAATGAATGTAAATTATATATTTTATTTAAAACTTAAAAAAATTATATTCGTAATTTAAGTGCTTATGAATAAAAAAAATTGTTATTCTGCAACACAGAATTGAAACTGCATTCCTTTTTCTTTTTTACTCTTTTGTGCCAACTAAAGTTAAATAAATTTATAATTATAAAATCTACTAGGAAAGAAGAGCAGTTAATACTAAACTTTGGGGGATATTTCTTAAAGATGAATTTAAAATTCAATTGCGTACCCTAAATCATGATCGACTTCAATCCCTATTTGGGATGTTTGTGTGATTCTTTTTCTTCATTTTGATTTTTTTTCAATATACAATCAAATTGAAATATGTACACAAAAAATTAAAAAAGAAAAACAATTTCACCACCTACTATAACTACTGCAACATCAAATTAATTATCTGTATACCGTCTATAATAAAGAGGTCGACAAAAACTAATCGCGTACTGCTTTCTTCCTTACAAACAATGCTGTTTTCCCACAAAAGGACTTAAAGTGGATTTCAAAATCTGAAATCTCAGAAAATTTCAAAATCTAGTGTGAAAACGCGCGCTGTTAGGCTTCTGGCGATTGATTTAGTTAAAAGGACGTATAATGCTTTAAAAACAATTTACTTTGTCCGCCCATGTTGTCCTGTTTTCCCACAAAAGGACACTTAGTGGATTTTGAAATCTGAAATCTCAGAAAATTTCAAAATCCCGTATGAAAACACGTGCTGTTAAGGGATCTGGCGATTGATTTAGTTAAAGGGACGTACAATGCTTTAAAAACAACTTTCATTGTCCGCACATGTTGTCCTGTTCTCCCGCAAAAGGACTTACAGTGGATTTTAAAATCTGAAATCTCAGAAAATTTCAAAATCTAGTATGAAAACGCGTGCTGTTAAGGGATCTGGCGATTGATTTAGTTATAGGGACGTACAGTGCTTTAAAAACAATTTACTTTGTCCGCCATTGTGCCCTGTTTTCCTATAAAAGGACATAGAGTGGATTTTAAAATCTGAAATCTCAGAAAATTTCAAAATCTAGCATGAAAACGCCCGCTGTTAATGATTCTGGCGATTGATTTAGTTAAAATTTAAAAACAATTTTCATTGTCCGCCCATGTTGTCCTGTGTTCCCACAATATTGAGTTATTTATCGGATTATAATAGCTTTCCGAAATGTGTGATTATGTGAATATTTTGTAACAGTGATTAACTATAGGACTTATTTGATCAACTTTTGCTTTTTGTTTTCTTATTTTAACCGGGAATTTTTCATGTTTTTCTTTCCCAGTCTTAAATTAATTATTTAACAGAGTTCCATTAATAACATAACAGAGCTCTGTTAGTTCTGTTAATAACATAACAGAGTTCTGTTAGCTAACATGAGAAATAGATTTTAAAATTTATCTTCACACACATTCCTCTTTAATAAAAATAAAAAATACTTTTGAATACTACAATAATCTTATTCGAAATCATAAATATTTATGGATATTGGAGAATACCAAATGCAGTTGCAAATGCAATTCACTAAATCCCATGAATATATGTA
This sequence comes from Sarcophaga subvicina, assembly GCA_936449025.2. Classification (NCBI taxonomy): domain Eukaryota; kingdom Metazoa; phylum Arthropoda; class Insecta; order Diptera; family Sarcophagidae; genus Sarcophaga; species Sarcophaga subvicina. The sequence continues at coordinate 29,923,337 of OW388083.2, forward strand.
TTCACATTTGAAACAGTTTGATGAATGTTTATGAAGGCGAATGTTCGTTGCTTCATCTTCTCGAGATCTCCATAAATGTAAACAGCCTTGTTTCGTTACTGTTGTTTGTGTATTTTGTTCACATTTATTCTTGTAGTGTTTGTTGTTGTATTTTTGTTTACTTGTTTACCATTTTTATGCTTGTGTTTACTGTTGTATTTTTGTTTACCATTTTTTATGCTGGTGTTTATTGTTATATTACGCAGTGCAATAATTTGTAAAATGTTCATTGTTTTGTTTTTGTAGCCTTTGTTTATAATTTTAATGTTAAACGATGTGAGAGCAAAACACCAGTATCTAGATTTTTTTAATTTTCGTAAAAATATCAATAATTCTTGATATAAAACGATTCTTTGAATACGATTGCTTGGGAATTGCTACGCTGTTCCCCTGAAATATATTGTTTTCTAGTGAATCTATGTTTATTATAATAACTAACAGAAGGAAGATTTTTGATGTTGCGCTTAATGGAGAAAAATATAGAGACTTGGTCTGTGAAGATATGGTGCCATCGCTGAGATTGAAGTATGAGCAAAGAAAACTCCTTCATCAACTCATATGAATTTGTCTGCGGCCTTATTGGTAGATATTCGTGGCATTTCAGAGTTTAACCTCCTTATTCTCCTCCTCTTTATTCAATGTCTTGGAAACTTAATGTCTGAATATTAACAGATTTTTTAACATATTGTAATCAATTTAGCATATTGTGTGTGTTGGCTTAAAGCCCGGGTTCGTATCCCAGCTCAGACATCAAAACGAAATATGAAAAAAAAATTTCTTCGGCGACTTCCTCTCAGCAGATTTCCGGCAAAAACTCTAGTAGGAAATAAACCTGCCATTAAAAAGTTTCTCAAAAATCTGTCGTTCGGAATCGACGTTAAACTGTAGGTCCCACCATTCACGTATAAAATTAACGCACACAACATGACTGGTGTGAGAAGCTAGGCTGTAACCCTGACTGAAGCGTTGTAATTTCCAAGTATGTATGTATGTACATATGTATGTAATCAATTGATATCTATCATAGAAAATACTGAATGAGAGATCTATGATGTTATTCATGCAATTAGAATTGAAGATAAAATTAATTTGTGTGCGTTCCATGGCTTTCTAAAGTAGCGAACAGTTTATGTTTTAATTGCATTTTATCTCTCTAATTAAGTGCAAAATATTAAAATCTTATTTTCAGAAAAATGCCATCCGTTTAAAATGTAATTAATGTGAACTCCACATGGAAATCCTTAAATCATACCCTAACCTGATAATAATTTTTCAACGAATACAACACCGATTTCATTTTTTCAAACAAACTGACTGCTTTGCTGATTTCAAAGTCCTGGCAGAGATGTGAAACCGCATATTAAATACGATTTTGTTCTCTTAGGGCCGTTATTACAAATTCTCGTTAAAGTTGGGTTTAGTTACAAGTAACTTTAGCTAAAGTGAACTTTAAAGTCACCTTTAACTTCTTTTTTAGTCATTACAACCTACAGACAAAATAAAGTTAACTCTTTTAAAAAAAATATGGCAGTGCCGGAGCAATGTCAATAACATTGCTCAATTAAACAAGTTTGTATGCAGTTTTAAAAGCAGTTGCAACGACGGGCTCCGATTTTTGTTGTATATGCTCATATTGTTTATATTTGAAGTTGCCATATTGAAAATAAAAAAATATTTCAAGTTCAAACATAAACTTTAAAATTTAAAGGTAGGATGACCCTAAACTTAGCTTAACGCTCGCTCCCACCATACTGTCCACTTATAATAATGAAAAAACAAATAATCTGCCCGTTGAAATCCTCCCTTTAGTTAACGGCAAGTTGTAATAATGGCCCTTAATCTTATTAACTATTGATCATGTAATGAAATATGTATTTCTTATTGAAATAGTAGGAAATAAACCTGCCATGAAAAAGTTTCTAAAAAATCTGTCGTTCGGAATCGACGTTAAACTGTAGGTCCCACCACTCACGTATAAAATTAACGCACACAACATGACTGGTGTTAGAAGCTAGGCTGTAACCCTGACTGAAGGGTTGTAATTGCCAAGTATGTATGTATGTACATATGTATGTAATCAATTGATATCTATCATAGAAAATACTGAATGAGAGATCTATGATGTTATTCATGCAATTAGAATTGAAGATAAAATCAATTTGTTTGCGTTCCATGGCTTTCTAAAGTAGCGAACAGTTTATGTTTTAATTGCATTTTATCTCTCTAATTAAGTGCAAAATATTCAAATCTTATTTTCAGAAAAATGCCATCCGTTTAAAATGTAATTAATGTGAACTCCACATGGAAATCCTTAAATCATACCCTAACTTGATAATAATTTTTCAACGAATACAACAACGATTTCATTTTTTCAAACAAACTGACTGGCTTGCTGATTTCAAAGTCCTGGCAGAGATGTGAAACTGCATTTTAAATACGATTTTGTTCTCTTAGGGCCATTATTACAAATTCCCGTTAAAGTTGGGTTTAGTTACAAGTAACTTTAGCTAAAGTGAACTTTAAAGTCACCTTTAACTTCTTTTTTAGTTATTACAACCTACAGACAAAATAAAGTTAACTCTTTTAAAAAAAATATGGCAGTGCCGGAGCAATGTCAATAACATTGCTCAATTAAACAAGTTTGTATGCAGTTTTAAAAGCAGTTGCAACGACGGGCTCCGATTTTTGTTGTATGCTCATATTGTTTATATTTGAAGTTGCCATATTGAAAATAAAAAATATTTCAAGTTCAAACATAAACTTTAAAATTTAAAGGTAGGATGACCCTAAATTTAGCTTAACGCTCGCTCCCACCATATTATCCACTTATAATAATGAAAAAACAAATAATCTGCCTGTTGAAATCCTCCCTTTAGTTAACGGCAAGTTGTAATAATGGCCCTTAATCTTATTAACTATTGATCATGTAATGAAATATGTATTTCTTATTGAAATTCTTCCCATTTTTTATAATTAACCATTACTTTTTATAAAGTGATTATAAAATGTGTATTTAAGGAAAAAAATCGTTTGAAATCGTTTGTCTTACAAAAACAAGGAAATTGTCTGTGATCGACTTTAACTCTTAGAATATTCCTTTTCTTAAACTATCGTCAACACTCGGGGAATGTCATCTACTCTTACAGTGTATTGTGTTTGAAAATTAACTTTAGTAACAGTGTGCGAGAAATTATTTATTGCACGCTAATTACACTATGCAACAAAATAAAAAAAATTAAATATACCCAGTTAATGAGATAATGAGAGTCTATGTTGTGAGTTTTATTGAGAAGAACTCAAAAATATTTTCTTTATACCTCTTGATCACCCCAAACTTGTTTTATTTGATAAAAGCTGTTTTTTGGACTTTACGCACAAATTTATTGATTACACAAACATTTCTGCATCAGTTTCACAAAGGGGAAGGATGGACCTTTAAAACGGTATACATATACTTATATATTATTGAGGTTCTATGATGTAAACTTGGCATATTTTTTCAAGTTTGTCCATTCATAGTAGCAAACTTTAAATAGAAAATATACAATAAGTGGTAAAGTGGTTTTCTTGTGAAGAGATTGGCACTTCGCTTGATACAATGGAACAAAAATTACCGTAGTTATTATTTAAAGAGTATAACAGTCGTGTTAAATTTTTTATATATGTCATCTTATCAAATGAACTTTCAGTTAAAAAATTTTCAGAATTTTTGATAGATCCTGATTGTTTATTGGAAAACTTGAAAAAATAAGAAAAAAAATAATTTTTTCCCAATTTACCCGATCAAAAATCATAACATTTAAGTTTAAACCGTATGTTCATGTATTCCGTTTTTCCCCTTTGCAAAAAACTTTGGATTTTGAAAGTAGGTTAAAAAAAATTTGGGTAATCAATAATTTGGTGTGAAAAGATCAAAAAACCCGTTTTTGTTAAATAAAACAAGTTTGGAGGGTTCGAGAAATATAAAAAAATATTTTTGAGTTCTACTCAACAAAACTCACTATGTCATTAGCCGTGTTATTAAACTTCTGGGGCACTTAGTCGCATTAGTGAAGTACTTTAACTCTAAGATAACACAAATGAAACGTAGGTTATATCTATATTTAGGGTGTGTGAATTCGATTTCCACCAGAGGCTCTGGTCGGTTACATTACACCGAGCGGAAGGTCAAAGTAAACTAATAATTAGCGTGAGGGTCGTGAGTTCGATTCCCACCAGAGACTCTGGTCTGTGACACTACACCGAGCATATGGTCAAAGTTACTCAGCTCGTATATAATTAAATATAATTTGTAATTGTATTGTAATTAATAAATAAATATCCATATTTAGAATTAAAAAAGCTTCCCTTACACTCAAGGCGAGTAATACTCTACTAAAACATTACATTATTACAGTTATAAATTTGTACAGAAAATATTTTGTTTCTTCTACTCTTACCACATAAATAAACGAAGTCAGATATTATTTATTTTTACTTTCTTTATTCTTTTTAATGAGAAATAAAAATAGAAATAAATCGGATGTAAAAATACACATATATGTGTATGTATACAAGTCAACGGAGAAAAACAAAAATTATGAGAATAAATAATAGAAATGAAATAATACCATCTCTGTTTATTTAGCATATTCTTTTCACTCAACTATAGTATTCCCAGTGGTTTAGTGAATTAAAAACTTCAGTTGTAACGAATCATTCTTGATGTAGAACAAGTTCTTCGTTCTCAATGGACTACAATATATATTTCATATAAATTATTACACTTTTGACAAACTTAGATTTAGAGGAAACTGCATATAAATCTATGTCCTTATAACGAACAACAATAGCAATACAACAGTGGTAATGCTATTGTAGTTTCGATTTATTTTGATGAAATAAGATGCCAAATAAACAATCATAGAATATAAATGACCGCATTCATGTAATGCTTTTGGTCAACATAGCTTAGTTCGCAAATTTCGTTGGGTAGATCAGTTCGAAGTTTTAGAATGCATTCCAGCGGTAAAATCGAATGCAATTGGTTCTGGTGATTTAGATCCTTTGTTTTTAAAAGTTTTGACATCTAGACTTCTACCGTATTATACCCACTTATTCAATACAGTGCTTACTAAATTTACTTTTCCTGATGAATGGAAACTAGCTAAAATCCTTCCCATTTCCCAAAACAAACAATGTGTTCAGGTCAATTGCTATCCATCCTTTTTTGTCCAAGGTAATGGAAACATTATAGCTAGGCAAATCAATATTTATCTGGAAAGTCATAATTACTTAACTGTTAGTCAGTCGCGTTTCATGAAAGGTAGGAGTAGTACTACTGCTCTATTAAATGTTGTTGAGGATCTTAGATTGGATCTAGATGAAAATAATGTAGTGTTTTTAGTTCTTCTTGATCACACCAAGGCTTTTGATACAGCCGATTATAAAGTTCTATTGAAAAAGCTCCAGAAACTGTTTATTTTTTCTAATTCTGCCGGTAGTTAAATTTTTACTTAGCTGTTGGACAGATGTCAAAAGGTTCTTTTAAATGGAAATAATTCAGATCCCTTTAATATTAGTAGCGGTGTTCCCCAGGGTTCAATAATGTGGTCTCTGTTGTTCAGTATGTATATAAATGATCTACCAGATGTTTTGGTTGACTGTCCTGTTCATGTGTATGCTGATGATGTACAGCTTTATACCAGTACTCGTAAGGACCCAGCCAGCATTTTTGGAAATTTTTAATCAAATTCGAGTATTTTTTTATTCTTCTGTGCGATTAAAAAGCTAGTACATGCGCTCATTTTCTGATCATAAGTGATACTTGTGACTACCCGCGACTCTTCTTAAAAAGTCATTTATGTGTCATTTTCTATATTAGTTTAGAGTAATTTTCGACCCTTTTTCCAGTAGTCTTATGATAATTTTTGAATAGCTTTCTGGTCATTTATTAGTCTTATTTACTTTCGTTTATGATTCTTTTTCGAGTTGTCTTTCAGTCATCGTTTAATCGCATACGAGTCTTTTATGAGTAATTTACCTTCATGATCTGTTTTTGAGTCCTTTTTTAATCGTGTAACTGACTAATAAGTTTGTGATCACCAAAAGTACTCTAAAAAGACTTAGCAAGGCCATTTTTCTAAAAACAATCTTCCAAATGCTAGCTGGGGAGAATATTGATTCTTGTTTACACTCTATTAACCGTGATTTGCAGTTATTGACAGTTGGCCTCGGCAAATGCAAACTCAAATTCCAAATGTATTATGCTTTTGGAAACCAAACCAGTCATACCTGAATTGAATATCAAGGAAAATATAATTGACTTTGTCAAGTCTGCAACCAATCTGTGGATTGTCTTTAATGACAGATTATCGTGGTCTAGCCATATAAGTGTTGTTGTCGGCAGAATTTACAGCATGCTTCGAAATTTATGGGTTGTCATAGATTCGTATGCAACTTGCTAAAACGTATTTTATTCCTGTGGTTTTGTATGGGCGTGAAGAGTTCGCAAACTGCGATAGTAATGACAACCGGAAACTCAACTTGACATACAACAATATTGCAAGATATGTCTTTCTTAATTGTCGTCGGGGTCATACACATGACACAAATACACACTAATGAATACATCGAACATGTTCCAAGTAAACCAACAACATGCATGAGGGATGGACAAGTGTGCAAAATACACGAGCAACAATACGGTCGCTTTAGAATTCTCGAGAAGGCGAGAACAAGAACCTTCCACATCGAGAACGTTCATCATACTGATTACGTGCGTATATAAAGGGCAGCGAGTCAGTGATAATTCAGTCAGTCTGGTGTGAAGACGCGTTGCGGTTGGAACGTACAAGTGGCATTGCTTGCAAAAAGGTTGTAAGCAGAGAAGATCTAACGAATAGTTGTTAGTGTTAACGCGGACAGAAGTGTGAAATAGAATAGTGTACAAGCAAATTGCTGTTGTATCGTTAAGTTGTAAACAGTGGCACAAACATAGTTTGTATAATAAAGAGAGTTTAAGAAAAACTAAAGACATATTTGTTTTTACTTGGTTTGCAATTAACGAACTCATATTTAAACGTTTTTAAAAAGGTAAAAACGTAACAATATTTTATCTTTTAATTTTCTATTTACTTCTGAAGTATTGTTAGTTCTTTAAATTGCTTTATATAATATTTTTATTTATATTTAAATTTAATATTTACATTAATTTTTTATTTTTAATTAATTTCCTATATATAATTAATTTTAGTTTTTATCTTATTGCTCCTAAGCATAACACAATCACTTATCAGACTAATATCTTGTTGTGTTATGTTAATTATAATAAATAAATAAATAAAATAAAATAAATTAACTCCATCTCACTTTCGTTTTCAGTAAGATGACCTTACATTGTTTTGTGAGATGTGAGGATGACTTTGAGAGCTTTTGATGAGATCTTTTAAAGAGAACGAAATCAAGTTCAGATAAAGTGCACAAAGTTCTCGTTAGGAAAGCAATTTGTTTTATTTTCATTTTTAGGACATCGTAGTCAGTTTTTGAAACGTACTTTTTCCTAAAAAAGATGTAAATATTCACGTACAGTTACATGCTAATTTCAAAACAAATTATTTCATTTGAACATGAAACTAATATTATGGAGATGTCTTCTGCAGTTGATATAGAAGTCCGTCAGCCATTCGATATTTAAATTGGTACCTCTCCTTTAAAGAAATACAATAATTTTTAAATAGCAAAACAAAACATCTATTCATTGAGAAGGTGATTTATTTCTTTTGTTTTTTTTATTTTCTTCTAAACAAACTTCATAGTTTGAAGCAGTCGATAATTTCCTATCCTGTAAAAAATAAAAATATATGACTATGTTACTATTTTTCATTACATCATGAAACTCACATATGTATCACTATATTCGCAACTAATTTTATTCTATATTTGCAACTAATTTTATTCATAAATTCATTGGGCAACCAATTGGCTACGTCGCAGCTAGATTCACTATTGCTAAAATTACTACATTTTCTGGCTAAAATTATAAGGAATCATTGGGTAAGGATGAAAATCGGTATATGGCGATGTTTGAGGTTGTTGATTTCGAATCTGAGGTAAAATTTCTCAAATTCACAATGGCGGATACAATATGGCGACCTAAATTTTAAAACACTTGCAGATTTACATGAAAATTAGTGTACAGAAATTTTTGAGGTAGTTAATTTCGGGGAACATAGACTTATGCTGTACGCTGTATATTGGGGTACCCAGACCAAAATATTCATTGTATGGACATCGATTTAATTACATACTATTACTACACACTTCTTACTACATTCTTCAGTTTTGTCAGCGAACGGTTTGAATGCATACGCTCGATAATCATGTATTTATTGCTTTTGCCATGCATTCATTGAACATCAATTTCTATTGATGATGTTTTGTTCACATTTGCTGTTTATGTTGATTGTCTTTTGCATACTCCTTTGTTATAATGTGGAATTATTTTACGATATGAATCATCATATTTTTAAAAATAATCCAATCGGCACATACATTACTTGTTTGTAAAGTACAATTGTACTTTTTATGGCACATGTTTGTCTTTAATTTTGTTTAAAAATTTCACTTGTATAAACCATTTGTTCAATAATGTTCTAAATTCAGTATTTTTGTTTAAATCGTTATTATTATCTTTTCCAACATCATGTACTTGTCCATTTTTTGTTTGAATAATATGATTGTAAAGTTAAGAAAAATATGGTAAAGACAAATATGGAATACTGGGTGGTATTGTTTAAATGCTACAATAATCTATAATAATAATTATCTATAAAATTAATTTTGGATAAATAAAAAAAAATAAAACATCGATTTTATTATTAAAAGAATATAAAGCTATCCATCTTTGGCTTAAAAATTAGGCCATGTTTTTTAGATAAATAAAAATAAAAAAACCATTTGTTATTAAAAGAAAAAAACGAGCATTCCAAAGTATTTAAAAAACAAAATAAAAAATAAAATACGCCCAGCTAATTACATAGAACAAAATATTCTTCGAGTGTTATTCTGAAATAAAATGATAAAGCATCCGCAGCACATGTATTCTTGTCGCAGTCTGATCGACAACTAAATCAAAAACACAAGAATACATACACATGTACATACGTACGATGAGAGCAACACATTGTTACGCTTTTTGGTTGTGTTCATTTTCCTACTGTCTTCCTCCCTCTCATCGAGAAATGATTTTTAAAAATATTTTGGTGAGAGCGGGTCGTAATGTTACGACCCGCCATAAGAAATTTTACTTCTACATGATGCGTATTCTTTATATCCATATTCTTTGATAATATACATACATAATTGGTGATTACAACCCTTCAGTCAGGATTACAACCTAGTTTCTCACACCACTTATGTTGTGTGTGTTAATTTTATACATCAGTGGCGGGACCTACAGTTTAAAGTCGACTCCGAACGACAGATTTTTGAAAAACTTTTCATGGCAATTTTATTTACTCTCAGAGTTTTCACCAGAAATCTGCTGAGAGGAAGTCGCCGAAGAAATACTTTTTGTATTTTATTTTGATGCCTGGGGCTCGAACCCTGGCTTTTCGTCTAATAAGCCAACACACTACCTACTAGACCACGGCGACTACATATTGTAAATAATACATTGTGAATATCAAAAATGCAAAATATGGAAAGGTTGGACACCAATATGAGACCTTGTATTCCACTCGATAAGAGAGTGGCAATAGCATTGTTTGCATTGGGATCGTCTGCGGAATATAGGACTACTGCTAATTTGTTCGGTGTGGGACGCAGTACCGTTGGTTAAATAGTTATAGATTTTTGTGACGCAATATGTAATAATCTAGTTCACTGTATTACTTCGTACCCTCCAAGTCCCCAAGAAATTAAGCGCATTGTTGGAGGTTTCGAAAACCTTGGGTTTCCGCAATGCTTTGGAGCTATAGATGGATGTCATATAGAAATGCAGCCAAAAAAAAAGATGATGCAGTAGACTACCATAATTATAAAGGCTGGTATTCAGTGGTTCTATTGGCAAGTTGTGATCACAGGTAAATTTTGTTTAAAGGTTACTGAAAACTGTCACCTTTTTGGTGTTATTTTTTCGCAGATCAAAATTTACGTATATAAACATTGGTCAAGTGGGAAAAACAATGACTCATACATTTTTGAAAATAGTTCGTTAAAAAGATTTCACGAAAGTGCTGAAATTTTTACGCAAAACAGCAAAGTAATTGGCCACATTAATGTACCTTTGTTGCTTATTGGTGACTCTGCTTTTCGCTTAAGTCGGTATATGATGAAGCCATTCCCATATTCCATAAATCAGCCAGATGTTGAAAAAACCTTCAACTACCGGCTGTCCAGATGTCGTCGTGTAATCGAAAATGCATTTGGCCAACTTAAAGCTAGATTTCGAATCGGCAGGGGCTTACAAGTAGCACCCAAAAATGTAAACAAAATAATAAAAACATGCTGCATATTGCATAATTTTATGAAAATAGAAAATGATGAAATCCCTTCCGCATGGATAGAAAATGTTGCAAGAGACTTAACTGCACGAAGCCAACCCAACCACTCAACAAAAATGGGCGAATATGACGTAACTGCATCGGTTATTAGGAATGCAATAGCTCAGAGTTTTAGTAAGTACAAACACTATAATTATACTTCACGCCCTATACCTTTAGCCGGTTGGAGTTATATTTATTATTATATATAAAATAAAATATAATAGAAAATTTTTAAATTTTATTTATTAATGTTTTCATTAAACTTATAAATTCCTTGCCAGTTTCATTTTGTTCCCGAATCGCACTGACGATTTCGTTCGCTAATGTCTTTTACCACACGTTTTAACATTACATTTTGCTCCTTAATAATTTTAACCACTTGGTTTCTTTTTTTCCAGACGAAACTGAGGCTGTTGAACTCATTGCTGGCGATGACATTGGCTGTGACGCCGGCGAGGGCAGTGGCTGTGTTTCCGGCGATGGCATTGGCTGTAACTCCACCAATGGTAATGTCTGTGACTCAAGGGATATTAACGGCGGCCATTGCTTATTGAATTAAAATGAAATTATGTTAAATAAATTTGTTTTGAAATATATAAAATATAGTGCCATTTTTACATACATATAAAGTTTCTGAAATTTCGGCACTATTGGCCGCATTGCTTCCAATTATCCGGTGTACCGCATTGAAATATTTCCATTTTGATGGGCTTCCACCAGATGGTCCCATTACCTTTTTCTCATCTCTAAAATTTTTAATAGATACTTTTTATCAAAAAGAGTTAAATCAAAAGGAAAAATACCTGTATTTTTGACTAATTTTTTTATTTTTATGTGTACTTCCTCTGCACTAAATTTGTGGTCCATTTGAACACAAATGTCTTTATAAATATGGCCATTCCTTTTTGCACGCCGCAAGTCACTCGCTCGTTCTTCCCACAGCTCCAGCAAAACCAATGCATCGTTTTCCGACCAGACGCTTCTTTTCTTTACTTTAGAAACCTTAAAATAAAAAAAGAGGTGAGATATCAATTATATTTATATTTTTTTGGCGAAAAACAATGAAATAACTTACCTTTTCTGCCTTTAAATCCATTTTAATTTTCCTTCTTCTTCAAAAATAACCATTCATTCAGAATGACAATTTGACACATCTACATTGTTTTTTGCTATGTTGCCACACTGCTAAACCTAAATCGAGTTTAAATGCTCATCGATTTTGAGCATTTATATCAGACTTAATGCGGATTATCATGCGGATAATTCTGAAGTTAATTCCAATTAAGAACGTTAATGCGCATTAACGCTGTCGTCTGTCTACGCTATAAGAGAACGAGAGGATCCTGTCAGAAAAAAAGACAAAAACACAAATTATTTCATCACAAAAGTATGAGGTATGTAAACGACATCACTCTAATTAGTATGCAATCACATATCAATCAGAACAGTACAAAAACGAGAAACAGTAAAGACAAAAACTTGAGTGCAGTGGAACAAAAAAAATATTGCAAAAAAGAAAAAAAAAATGTAAACAAAGGCAAAAATCAAAAAAAAATTGAGATTAAAAATTAGAAGTGTATAGAAAAATGAAAAAACATATAAAATTCAAAAGAAAAATACAGTCAACAACAAAACGAAAACAATAAAGGGCAAAGGTATATGTAAATACATAACGGAAAATAAGTGCTTAAAGAAAACGAAAAAATAGAACAAAAAACAACTAAAAAAGGTAAATTTAAATATAATTGCAATACATATAAAATGCAATACATATAATATTCAATATCAAAAGTATTTTCAAATTCGCGAAGAATTCAGTTAAAAACCGTTAAAATCGAAAAAAATATATATATGTATGTATATATATAGAGAAAATGCAGTTTAAATACAACTTAAACGGTAAAAATATATATTACACATAGAAAAAATACAATTTAAGTAAGGTGAAAGAAAAATTATATATAGAAATAAATAAAAATGTATGTATATACATATATTGAGAAAATAAAGTTAAAATACAGTTAAAAACAGTGCAAAAAAATTATATGTATAGAAATAATACACATATAAAACAGAAAAGAAATAAAGAAAAAACACAGTAAGAACGGTGAAATATGTAAAACGAAAGAGTGCATATACATATATGTATATTAAAATATTAAAAACAAAAAATTTATTGAATTGTGCAGAATGCATCAAGCCTTAACAATTTTGTTGACATTAGAAATCTGATTGTCAAAGCCTTTTCTAATGCGCCGGAAAGGAGGAAATTTTTTTCTTTTTAAACAAGTTTAACAAATTTTAAATACACTAATACCCAGGTTTGCGTCGCCTCGTTCCGCGTCTGCTTCGAAGTTGCGTCTTTTTAAAATTTCTGTGATTTGAAGTTGCGTCGTTTTTGTTTCAGTTTGCGTCGCATGTTTTGAAGTTGCGTCGTTAGTGCTTCGATTTGCGTCGTTAATACGAAAATGTTTGTACAAAGCTAAAACAGAAAAAGGGGATTTCCCGTTTAAATCTAGTGCAAATTCGTAGTTGTGTCTTTTTAAAATTTCTGTGACTTTGAAGTTGCGTTGTTTTTGTTTCAGTTTGCGTCGTTAATATGAAAATGTTTGTACAAAACTAAAACAGAAAAAGGGTATTTCCCGTATAAGTCTAATGTAAATATATACATACATATGTATTTATGTTGCAAGTTGTAGGTCGTTAGTAGTTACAAATTACATTTGCTGAAGTGAAGTTGATCTAAATATTTTGCAGCAATGAGTCAAAAAGAAAGCAATTATGCTTAGAACAAAAGCTTGACATTTTAAATCGTTTTAAAGCAGGGGAAAGGGCTGTTGATATTGGAAGAAACTTTCCACTAGCCTCTTCTACAATAAAATCCATTTGTTCCAGAGACTCTCTGATAAACTTAAACAATTTGCTGAAACCACATTGCTGAAACCACATCGTCGTTACAACGTAAACAGGTTACCAAAATGAGAAGTTCTTTAACGGAAAAAATGGAGTCACTTCTTAACGTTTGGATAGAAGATCAAAATCAGCGAAGAATGCCATTAAGTCAAATGGTAATCCAAAAGAAAGTGCGGATGAATTTGATGCAAGCAGAGGTTGGTTTGACCGTTTTAAAATCCGTGGAAATTTGCATAGCATTGCATTAAAAGGAGAATCTACTAGTGCAGATACTTCAGCTGCAGAAAAGTTCAAACTTGAATTAAAAGCAATTATTGAAAAAGGTGGGTATTCTGCACAAGTTTTAAACGCTGATGAAACGGGACTTCTTTGGAAGCGTTTGCCAGGAAGAACGTACATTTCTAAATCCGAAAAATCTACACCAGGTTATAAATCTAGCAAAGATAGACTTACACTTCTTTTGGGAGGAAATGCATTTTAAATTTAAGACATTTTTAATTTACCACTCTGAAAACCCGAGAGCTTTTAAAAATGTTACAAAGAGCGAGCTTTCTGTTCATTGGCGTGCAAATAAAAAGAGTGGATGACTGCATCCTTATTTAGAGATTGGATGAACAATTGTGCTGCTCCCGAACTAAAGGCTTATTGTTCTTCAAAAAATATTGAGTTTTAAATGCTCTTGTTAGTTGACAATGCACCAGGTCATCCTGTTTTTTCAGACGATTATTCGGAAAATATTAATGTTATTTTTATGCCCAGAAATACAACATCTGTGATACAAGCAATGTATCAACTTCTAAAAGCAACTGATGGAGATAACATGCCATCCATGAAAGAGTTTTGGAAGAATTACAATATCCTGATGGCTATTGAAAATATAAACCTATCTTGGAAAGAAGTAAACGAATCGTGCATGAACAGAACTTGGCGTCAATTATGGCCCGAATGTATTATCAAAGATATGGAAGATATTAATGATGTTCCACACACATGTAGAGAACTTGCAGAATCAGCTAAAAATGCAAATTTTTATGGAATGGAAGAACAAGATATTAATGATTCCCTATTATACGACCCAGAGTTAAATTGTAACCAAAGTTTGACAACAATTCAGAGTAACAATACGCTGGACAATCAAATACTTCCGCTTCAAGTCGAAGAAGAAGAAAAAAGCTTACTACTGCTAAAATTTCTGAAGCGATGCAGTTGATATCGCAAGCAATGGACAAATCCGCAAATGGATGAAAGCCGCAGGTTTGAAGTCGCCGTGGTCTAGTAGGTAGTGTGTTGGCTTATTAGACGCAAAAGCCTGGATTCGAGCCCCAGGCCAGGCATCAAAGACAAAATACAAAAAGTATTTTTTCGGCGACTTCCTCTCAGTAGATTTCTGGCAAAAACTGAGAGTAAATAAAAATTGCCATGAAAAGTTTCTCAATAAATAAAAATCTGTCGTTCGGAGTCGACTTTAAACTGTAGGTCCCACCACTCATGTATAAAATTAACACACACAACATAAGTGGTATGAGAAACTAGGACGTTGTACAATGGGTCAATTCGACCTCCGGGTACTGTACTTGTCTTAATTGACAAGTACACGTTCTCTAACCTAACCTATAAATTGTTATAAACAAATTTATTTGAAAAAAAAACCTTACAATCCAACAATCGTTAGACAAGTACATAACAAAATCAGCAAGATTGGCACATCCCTCAGTTGAGTTAGTCGATTTGACTAAAGTTGAAAAAAATACGATGACTTTTGATTTTATTCTAATAATTCCTTATTTTTAATTTTTAATTATGTTATGTTTTGTTTGCATTACACCAATGAATTGTTATATTTTTACACCAATAAAAACTATTTAAAAAAAATTAAATATTTTTTATTGAAAAATCTATTTTTTCAGCTAAAATTACGTATCTCGGAACCAATTAAATGAAAATCAATACAAATGTATGGAAAATCGTGCTTCGTTTTGCGTTGCGTTTCTTCAGGCCCTATTAGCAACGCAAACCGGGGTATTAGTGTATACTTAAAAATACCTGCCCTTTAAATGGCCAAAAGCATTTTCAACACCTCTTCGTCTTTTCGATAAAGCATAATTAAATTGCTTTTGACTTTCCGTTTTATCAGTACGAAGAGGATAAGGTTTCATTACTGAAGTCGACAATCGAAAAGCTGAGTCTGTTAAAATGACAATAGGAACATTTACGGAGCCCATTGGTAAGCTTAATTCTTTTAAAAGGGGTGTATTCTGCAGTTGTTGCTTTAAGGCCGAATTTTCACAAATCGTAGAATTATTACACCGTCCAGGGCTTCCTACGTTTATGTACAAAAAATTATAACTGGAAAGCAAAAGTAAAATTATTATAAAGGTACATAATATGTATGTATATTGATGTAATAAACGCTACAACATAATTTGCATCTACTAATGCAAAAAACACAACAGAATATCAGCCTTTATAGTTAAAATAGTCGCTTGCATGTTCACCTTTGGCATGAACTTCAATATCACATCTGCAGATAAACAAAGTTTAGTTTATAATAAATGAACAAAAATCAATATTACCAATTGCTCCTAAGCATTGAGGAAATCCGAGTTGCAAGAAACCATTGACAGAACGTAAAATCGTATTCCTGTCAAGAGGGAAACAGTTCTTAAATAGTGGACGAAGTGTTCTCCAAGCCTCTTCACAAAATTCAATTAAAATTTCGCAAACGTAGATGTTCCAGCACCAAAAATTGCTGCGATAGTACGATACTTGGCAGATGAAGCTAAAGCA
Organism: Sarcophaga subvicina; assembly: GCA_936449025.2. Classification (NCBI taxonomy): domain Eukaryota; kingdom Metazoa; phylum Arthropoda; class Insecta; order Diptera; family Sarcophagidae; genus Sarcophaga; species Sarcophaga subvicina. The sequence continues at coordinate 29,939,602 of OW388083.2, forward strand.
TACAGGGCAATAGCTATGCATTTCTCCAAACTAATAGCCTTCCGATAATTAGTTGGTCAATTCACACAAGCCGTTGTATAGTTGTATTCATTGTATTGTTAGAAGAACATACAACAGTGTATGATTGTTGTTGATATTTTTCATATAAAAATCCGGTACACTTATACACATTTTTTCCATATGTTTTTAAAAGTTGTATTTTTTTCGTGCTATCAAATTGTGAGAATTAAAAATGTGTATATGCTTTTAAAGAGTTGTGTTGGTTTCGGGCTATCAAATTGTTTGAATGCCACGAGATACACAACACAGCATAGCATTGAGCGTTCACAAACAAGCAAATGTATTCAATACAACATACACGATACAAAGTCGTGTGAATTTCCCAAGTGTATTTTTTCTCTAAAGATTTTAGTAAGACACATAATTTATCAAAACTGTCCCGGTTCATTCGCATATGCAACTTAAAATAATTTGTGGCGCTCACTGTATGTGTGGGGGTGAGCAGGAGGAGAATAAAATAAACTATTTTACCATTAGGTTTACATTTACATTTACATTTAGATGTTAAATCTAAAAATTGGAAATCGAATATATATAAATTAAAGGATTTGTTTTAGGTCTAATTTGAAAATTTTTTATAGAGATTTTTGAGAAAGGTTTTTATGTCACTGGTTGAAAATGTATCCTTCAAAATAATTGAATTCCAAAATGAACTATGCTTGTGTAAAAGGAAAATTGGAATTATGTTGCTGCGTTAATTTGAAATTCTCCGTACTGTCGTACCGTCCACTTCAAGAGTTCCATTCATAACATTGTACTTTGAATATTTTAACCTGCTTATTTTCAGGAATAAAATTTGTCGTGATAATTTGGAGAAAAAATCAAAATCATTGCAATAAAAATTAAAAATTTTCTATTACAAAAACAAGAACTTTTTATTTTTATGTACTGAAGAGTTAGCTCGTTTCACAGATATATTTCTTTAACGAGATTTAAAAAGTAACCATTTTACTGAAAAAATCATTACAACCCCTGAATAGCTTTGATCTAGAAAGGTATAGCAATTGATATATGCATTAACGTGTATTTAAATTTCAGACTCTGAATGTATCTCTGTATACGCATACATACATACATAATTGGCCATTACAACCCTTCAGTCAGGATTACGGCCTAGCTTCTCACACCACTCATGTTGTGTGCGTTAATTTTATACGTGAGTGGCGGGACCTACAGTTTAACGTCGACTCCGAACGACAGAATTTTGAGAAACTTTTTCATGGCAGTTTATTTTACTCTCAGAGTTTTTGCCAGAAATCTGCTGAGAGGAAGTCGCCGAAGAAATATTTTTTTTTCATATTTCATTTTTGATGTCTGACCTGGGATACGAACCCGGGCTTTACGAATAGTAAGCCAACACACTACCTACTACACCACGGCGACTTCTCTGTATACGCAGGCACCCAAATATTTATACGCATATAATGAATACATCTACGACGAATGAAAAGGTTTCCATAAAATAAATTATTTATTTTCTTCAAATTTGATTTCATACATTTTTTGCTAGTAGGCAACACAGCCTTAAACAGCTGTTATTGGCCACTGCTTGACCTTACGAAAAATATGTAAGAGCAAATAAATGTTTGCCCAAAAATCATGAAAATATTTGACAGAGGGTGGTCAGATTTAAAACATTTATGTTTGACCGGAAATAATTTTATTTGCCCGAAATCATCGTTTTTTTTTTGTTTGCCACTCAAAATTATTTTGTGGTCACACTAGGGCAAAGAAATATTTTATGTTTTGAATCAAATATTTTTTAGATGTGACCGTACCTTTAGAAGTAAGATATTTTACGCAACATCTTGCTATCGAGACAATGTTGAATACAGCAGTGGCAAATTAAATACAAGTGGTTTTTAAAAAGATTGAGTTCACTACCCCTTTTTCCCTTAGTAATGAAGCTTCTGATTCAATATTCGTGATCTACTACATCAAATGCTTTCGAAAAGTCATAGAAAATTCCAGGAATAAAATTTGTCGTGATAATTTGGAGAAAAAATCAAAATCATTGCAATAAAAATTAAAAATTTTCTATTACAAAAACAAGAACTTTTTATTTTTATGTACTGAAGAGTTAGCTCGTTTCACAGATATATTTCTTTAACGAGATTTAAAAAGTAACCATTTTACTGAAAAAATCATTACAACCCCTGAATAGCTTTGATCTAGAAAGGTATAGCAATTGATATATGCATTAACGTGTATTTAAATTTCAGACTCTGAATGTATCTCTGTATACGCATACATACATACATAATTGGCCATTACAACCCTTCAGTCAGGATTACGGCCTAGCTTCTCACACCACTCATGTTGTGTGCGTTAATTTTATACGTGAGTGGCGGGACCTACAGTTTAACGTCGACTCCGAACGACAGAATTTTGAGAAACTTTTTCATGGCAGTTTATTTTACTCTCAGAGTTTTTGCCAGAAATCTGCTGAGAGGAAGTCGCCGAAGAAATATTTTTTTTTCATATTTCATTTTTGATGTCTGACCTGGGATACGAACCCGGGCTTTACGAATAGTAAGCCAACACACTACCTACTACACCACGGCGACTTCTCTGTATACGCAGGCACCCAAATATTTATACGCATATAATGAATACATCTACGACGAATGAAAAGGTTTCCATAAAATAAATTATTTATTTTCTTCAAATTTGATTTCATACATTTTTTGCTAGTAGGCAACACAGCCTTAAACAGCTGTTATTGGCCACTGCTTGACCTTACGAAAAATATGTAAGAGCAAATAAATGTTTGCCCAAAAATCATGAAAATATTTGACAGAGGGTGGTCAGATTTAAAACATTTATGTTTGACCGGAAATAATTTTATTTGCCCGAAATCATCGTTTTTTTTTTGTTTGCCACTCAAAATTATTTTGTGGTCACACTAGGGCAAAGAAATATTTTATGTTTTGAATCAAATATTTTTTAGATGTGACCGTACCTTTAGAAGTAAGATATTTTACGCAACATCTTGCTATCGAGACAATGTTGAATACAGCAGTGGCAAATTAAATACAAGTGTTTTTTAAAAAGATTGAGTTCACTACCCCTTTTTCCCTTAGTAATGAAGCTTCTGATTCAATATTCGTGATCTACTACATCAAATGCTTTCGAAAAGTCATAGAAAATTCCTGCTACCCCTCTAAATCCTTGATCCAAACCGTTGCAGATATAATTCACAACATTCGTAATTGCGTTCTCTGTTCCACCACCCTTTCTAAAACCATATTGGCACTCATATATTAGTTTATTATCTTCCAAGTACGTTATTTATTATTTTTGCGAAAATTTTATCAACAATTGATTGTAAAGAAATTGGCCTGTAATTTTGTTCAACATTTGCACCAGATTCCTTCGGAATTGGAATAATTTTTGAAATTTTAAAAATATCATGGTATTCCGAAGTATATAACATACCATGTATTTAAATACATTAACTAATCGTGGCGATATTTCTCTATAAGTTGTCATAACAGCAGCTCTTATTAATTGCGAAATCAGAAATAATATGCGAAATTTCATGAACAGTTGAGCTTTTAAGACGAAGGTAGTATATATTATAACCAAGTAAGATAAGTTGTGATCTGTTATTTTAAAACTTTGGGTACTTGCAAAAAATACTGGTTAAAATGTTCACATTTTACAGAATTCTTAAATAACTGATTTTTTTCTGATAGATACAGAGTTATCTAACGCTTTTGACAAACAGTTTATTAAATTGGAAGTATAAGCTGATGGATTATTAACAGTAGATACATTCTGTAAATCGTTTCGAAAAGTCTCTCTTAACCTATTATAATCACAATATTTTACTTCAAAATCAAAATGTTCAAACTCTGGATTATATATTATGATCAGATAGATCACATTAGAGCGAGTCTATAGATCAAATATTTGTAAGGTTGCTAAACACATTATCAATACATTTACCAGAAGATGGACGTGTCACTAATGTATGACAGGTTTTAAAATCATAATGCGAAAGTAATTTTGAAAAATCATCTGATATACGTACTTTCAAGAATGTCAATGTTAGAATCGCCAAGGGCAATGCAGGGGCTTCGACCATTTAAAGTAATAAAATTCTCAATATTTAAAAATTTACTAATATCACATTTCTGAGGCGTATAAAAAGACGTCACCCTTATTGGAACACCTTGAATTCTATAATTTTGCAGAGATATTACAATTGAATCACAAAAATGTTTGGCTTCACAAATTTCAACAGTGTATTAAAAATCTTCCCGTATGTAAAACCGAAGTACCACCATAGCCATCACCCCCACAACAATGAATATAATAATGTTCGTAACTAAAACAACCGTCTGCGTTGAAGTTTGAACAGAAAGAGAAAGATTTTATTTATTTCAATTATCTTAAACCTACATTTATTTCAATTATCTTAAACCTACAAACATAATCTTAATTCTATTTGTCTCTTATCATAATAACACTTACTCTAATTTCTCTCTTATTATAATTATGCTTACTCAAATTTCTCTTATTATAATTATGCTTACTCTAATTTCTCTTATGACTATTCAGCTCATTGTTAGTGTAATTAATATATTCATAAGTGAGGCAGATTCATATGTAAGGACATATATGTCACTCCTCCACTGCTAGAATAAGCAGTCCCTGCTGATTCATCTTATATTCATATATTCATCTGTTATCATTAGATACTAAATAATCTCCAGTTTGTTTATAATTCTCAATTTTCTTATATTTGGGCTTTGATTTACTAACTCTATTGTTTTTCACTATGTTGTTGGCAAAACTACTTGTTGCAATTCTATTGGTTTTTTGATTCGGAATATTAATTCGTTTGATTTTATTTTCATGTATTTTTTGTGACAATTTAATTATTTCTTCCTTTGGAATTATGTTATTAAGAAGATCTATCGGCCGATTATTAGTAGTGGTGTGTATAGTATTATTGTACGACACAATTGCTTTAAACACCTTTTCGTGTATGTCGTCTTTATTATCCGCGTCCGCATTAAACAGTCTCATATGTTCGTTGAGAGTACCATGTAGTCTCTCTACATCCGAGTTACCAGTCTTCATATACAGCTGTGTTCAAAATAATAGGAGTGCTACTATGTAATATTAAAAAAGTTAAAATTTTGTATTCTACCAATTTGCAAAACATGATATATTTTAATGGTAGTTACAACGATATGTAAGAAATAAAATATAAAAAAGGCTCTCGTAATAACTTTAATATTTACGATGAAATTGATTCATTTCTGTGTTTGCCCCTGAATTCAGTTGATCAAAAAAATAGGAGTGTTAGTGTTCTTTTAAAAATAAAAATATAACAGCACATAATTTAAAGAAAAAAGTGAAAAATAAGTACGGAAAAATGTAGTTAAAACTTTTTCTAAAGTGATTCACATAAATTTTTGTGATAGTGGGACGAGAAAAGCACTGTACTGAAGAAAAGAGAAAACTAATTAAAAATTTTCGAAATAAAGGCAAAACTTACAAAGAAACTAAGGAAATTTTAAGTTAGTCCGATCAAAAGATCACAAATACATTAAAATATAAAAAAAGCCCGAAACGCCTGGGCGCAAGGCCAAAACATCTACTGTCGATGACCGCCGAATTGTGCGATACAGCAAAATAAATCCTTCAGCGTCTTCAAAAAAATTCAAAAGGATCTGAATCTTGCCGTAAGTGTCCCTACTATTCGTAAGCGCCTGATGGACAACAACTTATTCGCAAAAAGTCCACAAAAGGTGCCATTGTTGAGATACAAAACAGGCAGCAGCACGCTTAAAGTTTGCCCAAGAACATATCAAATATCCGAAAGAAAAATGGAGAAACCTATTGTGGACCGACAAAAGCAAAATTGTTTTATTTGGTGGCACTGGGTCTAGACAGTATGTTAGACGTCGGCCCAACACCAAATATAAAGCTCAGTATACACAAAAGACAGTTAAACATGGTGCTGTAAAACTAATGATATGGGGAAGCTTTTCATATAATGGTTTAGGCCCAATACATCTAATTAGAGACATAATGGATAGGAACGTCTATGTCGGCATTTTGACAGAAGTGATGTTATCATATTCCACGCCTGTAAAATGGATATTCCAACAAGACAATGACCCAAAACACACCAGTAAATTAGCAAATGAGTGGTTTCGGGTTAATGGGGTAAAGGTTTTGGCGTGGCCAGCTCAGTCTCCTGACCTTAATCCCATAGAACATCTATGAGGGATGTTAAAAAATGTGTTGCCGAGAGAAAACCGTCAAATGCAACTGAGTTGTGGTCTGTAGTGCAAGATGGGTGGAATGAAATTCCACTAAAACAATGTCAGGATTTAGTTGACTCCATGCCTCGCAGATGTGCTGCTGTAATAAAAAGTAAAGGCTATTCTACCAAATACTAATCGTATTTAAAGTTTCTGATTATAGTCATAAGCATTTTTAACTTTTTTAATAGTAAATTTTTATGAAAACTGAAATACTCCTATTATTTTGAACAGCACTTTTTAAGATATTTTTTTTAAACTTACTGTTACTTATTTGTTGAAAGCTTTATTTAATTAATGAATAACTTAAATAATTTAGTATTGAATCAACATTCCATTACACCAAAAAATTGAATTAAACCATGTTTTTTATTTGTTAAAATTTAAGCTTTTGTTTTTCAATGGGCTCACTCCTATTTTTATGAACACAACTGTACGTTGTGGTTGTATAGAAGCTTATTTGGTGCTCATTCAAAAATTCTCTTATTGTAGCAGTATCCAGTTCATTATCAAATATCAGTAACTCTGGTTTTCCCTAATACTGTATCCTTTCTTTAATTGCTTTTAATATCGAGATCCAAGTTCTATCTTCCAAATGAAAGACGGTTGCGTATTTATTAAGCTTATCTACGCTTTTTAAATACATTGTGCCACGCTGAGGATACCAAATATCTACGTGAACGATTTCATTGTGTTTCTTTGGGGTAGGAGTAATGTTTAGATTATGTTTTATTGGAGACCTGTCATATTTTGCGAGTTTACATATTTCGCAGGAGTTAATGTACTTCTGGATTTCTTTTTGTAATTTTGGGTAATAATAATTTCTTTTAAGTTCTTCATAAACTTCATTAATACCTCTGTGATTGTTCTCCATATGCGTTTTCTCTATCAATTGTAAAAGGATTTCTCTATCATTTACATCTTCCAAAAATATGTTTGCTTTTAATATTTTAAGACTTTTATTTCGTGCAAAATACTGTATATATAATGATTGAAATATTTTGTATAGTTCAATGTTTGGGCAAAACACTGCTGCTAGTCCTCTTGCAGGTCATTTCTCTTTCATAAAATCTAGACATCTTCTAGATCTAGAATTGAAGTTTGAATTTTGGATAAATAGTTGCATTTTAAACAAATTGATTGGCTGTTCTGTTATTTTAATATAGTCAGTAGCATCGCTTTCTGCGCTAAGCACTGTATTAGCATCTTCATCAAATAATTCATGTAGATTCATTTCTATTTCACCATTCGAAGCTTCATAAGTTAATCTACTCAAGCCGTCATCAATAACATTTTCTTTTCCTTTAACATAACTTATTTCGAAATTGAACTCATTTAACTTGATTTTCCATCTTTGTAGCTTAGCATTTGGCTCTTTTATACTATTTAACCAAACTAATGGACGATGGTCTGTTTTGATTAAAAATTTACGACCAAAAAGATATGGGCGGAAATATTTCGTCGCCCAAACGATGGCTAACAGTTTCTTTTCTATCGTACTGTAATTTTTCTCGCGTCCATTTAGTGTACGGCTAGCAAAAGAAACAACTTTGTTTCCTCGCATAAGCGCTGCTCCTAACACGAAATTGCTTGTTTTAGTAAAAATCAGGTGTATAGGAACATTTTTAAGTAATGTTTTTAATTTTTCAATAGTAACTTTATAATCTTTATCTTTAACATTTATTTTTGCCCCTTGTTTAAGGTATTTAATAAGGTGATAAGCTATTTTTGAATAATCCTTTAATCTTGTAGTAGCCAGTTATGCCTAAAAACGATTTTATTTCCTTCTGTGTTCTAGACAAAGCTATTCTGTCGATAGCTTTAAGTTTCTCAGGGTTGGGTTTGATTCATCCAGGAGTGACAACGTGGCCTAAAAATTCAGTTTCCTTTGCTAGGAATGTGCATTTATCAATTTGCAATTTAAGATTGGCCTGGCTTAAATTCGGTAAGCAATTACTATTCGCCAATTTTGTTTATTGGAAGCATCTAATTTTTTTGGGACGACCCATATCGGACTATTATATGGACTACTTGATGGCCTAATTATACTCTGCCTTAGCATGTCCTCAATTTGTCTATTAACTTCTTCCTTGTGCACCTCAGGGTATCTGTACATTTTCGAGTATATCGGCATGTCATGTTTTGTTATAATTTTGTGCTTTATCTCATTAGTAAATGTTAAATTATCCTCTTTATCATAAAATACATGTTTAAATTTTCTTATAATTTTGATAAGTTTTTCCTTTTCAAATTCCTTAAGATGATCTGTGCGCATATGGGAAATAATATTATCTTTATCAATTTCGCAATTGAAGAAGTAACCTTCTCTATAGGATATTTCATCATAGGCTTCTTCTTCCACAGATAAAAATATAGTTACTACTGTGTTGCTAGTAATTAATTGTATATTGGGCAAATCAATGATACAATTTAAATCTCTTAAAATATTGTTACCGATTAGCCCATCATAGTTTTCATTAAATGAGTATTCCAAGAACTCACAATTATAATTATCTAAATTAAATTCCTTAAATATTGGAAACTTGCACAATTTTGTTATTAATATTCTTGTACCCAAAGCCTTTGCTATTACGTTAATATCCTGTTTCCATTTAGACTGGGATATATTAGGGTTTATTATACTGAATTCAGCTTCAGTATCTATTATAAATTTTAATTTTCTTATAGGATTATTAATCACTATATATGGAAGTTTTCCCCGTCTAGTATTGGAAAATTTACGTTTGAATTTCCTATTTCCAATGGCTGTTGTAGTTTATTGATGTTACTGAAATTTCCGGGTTGATGATTAGGCTGATACGAATTAGTAGCACTATTAAATTGAGAAGAATTTCCCTTTGTGGTTCTTGAGTAATTTGTTCGACGTGTTTGGTTTGAGCTACCTGGGTTATTATTTTGTCTCATAAAATTGGAATTGGAGTGGTGTGAGTTCTGATAAACGAACTGTCGTTGGTTGGTATAATTTTGATTTGGTCTGTTGTCACTAATATTTGAACTAGATTGCTTCTCCTGAATAGAGTTATGATGATTATAATTATTGCTAAAATTAGTTCTGAAGTTTCTATTCAAATAGTCTCTTTTGGCTAGTCCATATTGCGTATAATGTTGATGTCTGGCATCCAATATTATTTCAAAGGCCTCTTCCAAAGTTTTGGGATTTCTAGCAAATATCATTGTGCGGGTTGGTTCTGGTAAATGGTCTCTAAAAGTCTTTAATGAAATTCTATTGACCTCTTCGGTAGAGTAAGTATCATCTCCATGGGTTAAATTGCTGTTATGAATCCTATTTGCAATTTTATTTATTTTCAAATAATAATTTTCCACAGTTCCCTGTAATTTGCATGTTTTTAAATCATCCATTGAATCATTGCTGTTGCATTTCTCACCAAAATTTGCCTTTAATATATCTTTTAATACTGGCCATGTTTTCACGTTAGGGTGTCTATGAATTGCCTCTCTAGTTTTGCCAACACATTTATTTTTTATATATCCAAATAATATATTCCTATTAGATGCATTAAATTCTAAAATTGAGGGAAGAATGTTTTCAACCTGATCTATATAATCCGGTAATTGATTCGGATCACTACCATCAAAACTTTCTATATTTTTAATACATGTTAATACTAAATTAAATGCACTTATTGCTAATGAATCCATTTTTAAATATTATCAAGTATGATAAAATATTATTAAAATATTAATGAAATAAAATAAGAGCAAAAATATAAATTGTGTTAAAAAAAAACAAACCCAATACAATACTTATATGATGGTATGTTGTTATGTTTCAATCACTGCAATGTCTTGTTGTTGCAATTGGTATTTCTCCTTGGAAAAGGTTACAACTCGTACTTCTCAAGGGCAATGCTTTTTGCACAGTGATATTGGTGAAGGTCACGATCAAGACTTTTTATTATTAGAATTTTTTTTATTTAAAAGTTTTAACAATATTTTATTTTTATTAAGTTAATTTTAATATGTGTTTTTTTTACTTTAATGCTTTACTTTAAAATATTTTACCTTTTTCCACTTTCACTATTTAAATTTTTTTCTGATTTCTTTTATCCTCGTCGCCAATAATGTTCGTAACTAAAACAACCGTCTGCGTTGAAGTTTGAACAGAAAGAGAAAGATTTTATTTATTTCAATTATCTTAAACCTAATGTAACATAATCTTAATTCTATTTGTCTGTTATCATAATAACACTTACTCAAATTTCTCTCTTATTATAATTATGCTTACTCTAATTTCTCTTATGACTATTTAGCTCATGGTTAGTGTAATTAATATATTCATAAGTGAGGCAGATTCATATGTAAGGACATACATATATGTCACTATATAATTATACCCAGGAATATCATATACTCGTATTTGAACTATCTTCAAATTGAACCAAGTTTCCTGAATAGCAATAATACAAGACAGATTAGGGGAGCTAGCAATTAGTGATTTAAATCTATAAAATTTGTTGACTGATGAATTGCTTCTAATATTGACAGAAACAATGTTGAAAAATGAATAATTTTTTAAATACTGAAAAAATGATTAAAATTAGAAAAATATTTATTATTGATCATAAGAAGAAGAAAAAAATTAAAAATTTGTGTAAATTTGTTTATAGAAAAAGAAATAATAATAATGGTGAGTATTTAAGCTGGAGACAAAAATTCCGAATGATTACCATCAGATTCATCATTGGAGGTATATTAAATGATTTGCGTTTGTTACCGTAAGTTGCAGCTTCTGATAAAATTTGATCAACTTCTTCAGTTTTTATATATCTAGGCTTCGATATTTCATTCCTTTTAACATATACTTTGCCACCAGATGTGCACACAAAACTACATATAACCAATGCTTTTTAAAGTCTTAGCATAACTACAAAGTTGAAGAGCTTCTCTACTCTTAAAAGTCATTAATGTAGACAGACTTCGATGGATTGCACTCTTTAAATTTTAGTTTAGACTTTATAAGTTTGTCTTTTGAATTCTTATTGCTAAACTTAATAACCATTGTTTTTATCATCCTTACCATTTCTACCTTTCTTGAGAAAATAAGCTTCATCAATATTCTCCTCTTTTATTTCAATTCCTACTTTTTTTGATATATCCAATACAGTATAAATAGGACGTATCATTTTTAACTTTAGCACCTCGAACTATGCAATCATTTTTTACTCGTTGGGCATTCAAAATCTTAAGTGATGTTTTCAAAGAAGCAATTTCGCTTTTCAAAGCACGATTTTCTTTTTGAACTAGTTCAACCTTTTTATTATTTTCCGCAATACCTTTCAATAACTGTTTGTACTGTCGGGATATAAACTATATAGAATATTTTAAAGCTGTCAGGTAATCGAGCATATTTAATTTTGTTTTTAGTTTTCTTAGTTCTTTCAATGTTTGATGACTTCCATCACACAAGTGACAAACAAATTCTTCATCCTCATTGTCTAAAAGATGTTTGAACTTACATTTGTCAAGCTTTGTACATAATGTATGGAATAATTTTTTACATTTATCACATTGTATGTTCATCAATTTCCAATTTGCATTCTGCACAAATTATTTTTGCAACAGAAGCTACAAAACTTCTACGAACCTTAGCAGCCATACTTCAATATATTGAATTTAGTGGTTGTATTTTTAATTAGTTTTAACAATTGTTTACAAAAACACAATAATATTTTTACTTTAACAAATTGAAGAAATTCACATTGCGGAGCTTTTATGTTTGACGTTTTATCCAATAATGTTGCCACCATTTTATATTTTACAGATAAATCTTGGTTTAATACGAATAAAAGAAATGTGAATAATGAAAATCATTGTACCCACTTCCTACATTGTCGTTCTGCTATTTTTAAATACATACGTACATATGTAAATAAACTACACATGCTAAAGACTGCAAGAAAAGATAAGATTAATTGAAATAAAACGTTGACATGCCTACAAAAAATTTAAAATTTGGACGCAGTTATAATTTATTTTTAATTTAATCGCGATGCGGTTATAGTTATGCAACTCTAAGAAATACATTAACTGTTGTGGATTTGCCAATTCAAAGAGTAATTGACAATTTTTTTGTTTGAATAAAACTACCGTTATAATAGTATAATATACCGTAAACCCTTTCATGAAAAATTTCTTTTTACGTTGAGCAAAAGGGATAATGTAGTGCGGTTATAGTTATGACGGGCAGTGTATGATCTTGATTATCAGTTTACATATGTGTAAAGGGTTGCCTGGTTTGACAACCCAAAATCTTTTTATATGTACATTTATGATATTTGAGTTATTTTATATTATATTTCAATAATTTTATAAAGTTATTTTAATGCACAGATTACCGTCCGATATGCCAATCATTAAGATCTTTAATTTATGTTGACTCTTCAACTTCTTTTTCTATACTTAAACTTTATTTAGTGAAATGAACTAAGAAGAAAGAATAGCGGTAAAATTCCAAAAGAATGTCAATACATATTTTTGTTGTATGAATGTACTAAAATAAGTACACAAATAACGTTAGTCTATTCAGCTATCTATTTAATAATTTTAACTAAATTCTTGTATGCATGAACATACACATAAACATATGTATACGTTTGCTAGAACAATTGCATATTATTACAGTACTAATTTAATGGAAATTAGGGCGGCTCAATTTTTAGTAACTTAATTTAATCATAATATTTTTTTTTTATAAATGATTAATATCCATATATGCGTTAACATGCCGGGCCACATTGAAACTCCCAGTTTCAATCAATAGGTAAAACTTAGCAACGGGACGACGAACAGTGTTAGTAACTGTTTTAACATCTGTAACTCGAACATATCCATCTGCACCAAAAATTACATTTATGATCCGACCAATCGCCCATTTCATAGGATGAAAATTATCTTCATGAACGAGTACCAAGTCGTCTACCTTTAAATTTCGTTGGGGATTGCGCAATCGGTACCGTTCTTGTAGCTGGATTAAATACTCTTTGTGCCACCTATGCCAGAAGTGAGATTTTACAGCTGATATCCTTTGCCAACGCTGAAGGATGGAAATATTGCAATTTAAATCAATTTTTTTCAGGAATATTTTTTAATGAACACCCGATTAACAAGTGACCTGGCGTAAGAACTTCCAAGCAGTTGGGGTCAGTTGACGTAGAGGCAATCAAACGTGAATTCATTATGGCTTCGATTTCGACTAGGGCCGTAGATAATTCTTCAAATGAAAGTCGAGCATTTGAAAGTGTTCGATATAAGTGACCTTTAGCAGATTTAACTGCTGCCTCCCATAATCCGCCAAAATGTGGAGCTCTCAGTGGAATGAATTAAAAATCTATAAAGTTTGATGCTGCGTATGAAAGGATTTGCGATTTAATTGACTCCTCATGAAATTTTTTGTAGAATTCCTTTAGTTTAGCCTCTGCACCAACAAAGTTAGTTGCATTGTCACAATAAATTTTCCCAGGCATACCTCTACGTCCTACAAATCGTTTTAGAGCGGCAATGAATGTGTCACTGGACAAATCTGATACAACTTCAAGATGAACAGCTTTCGATGTGATGCATACGAAGACGGATATGTAGGAGTTATAAGGCCGTTTTCCTCGAATTTTTAAATAAGTCCAAATAGGACCCGCAAAGTCGACGCCAACAACTTCAAATGGGCGGGAGCCAACAACACGATCTTTTGGAAGATCTCCCATTACTTGGCTAAGTAACTTAGGTTTGTACCGGGTGCAATGTACACACTGATAAACAATTTTTCTGGCTAATGATCTACAATTTACAATCCAAAACTGCTGTTGAATTAGAGAGACTAAAGCTCGAGGGCCGGCATGATAATTAGTTCGAAGGATATAAGTAACTACTACGCTGACAAATGGATCTGCCTTAGATCTGGAGTTAAGTAATCGACCACCGACTCCAATAAGTGGTATAGCAGAAACATCATCTATAAATAAAAACAAAGATGATAATTGACCAGTAACATTTTCGGCTTTTCTTAATTCTGCTGCGAAATGATGTTGCTGAATTACCCAAACAATTCCCAAGAGTGAGTGGTTCAACTCCTCTGAAGAAATAGTACGGCCCTTTGATCGGTATTTTGCCTTCATACGAAAAACATAGGTGATAATTCTAAGACCTTTCATATAGTTACTATACAAATATAGTATAATATAACTTTCAAGATATAGGGTAAATACAGAGTACTGATAACTAAAACCGATTTTTTCTTCTCCAATAGCATTTCAGATTCACTAAGGTTAGTAGTAGCACAGGTTGGCCATTGGGAACCATTGCGTTTTAGAAAACTTGGACCATTAAGCCAGAAAGATTTACATAGGTCAGGCACCGTGCATCCTCGGGATACTAAGTGTGCTGGGTTTTGATCACTTGGCACATATCGTCAAGTAATATTGGTAGAATAATTTTGCACTTCGGCTATGCGATTTCCGACGAATGTTGACAGAGATGAAGAATGACTGTTGATCCAATGAAGGGTAATTTGCGAGTCCAACCAAAAGTACACCTTTGAAATTGAATATTTAATATGATGGCTTAGCTGATTCCAAAATTTTGCAAGTAAGTGAGCAGCGCACAGCTCTAGTCTAGGTAATGTTCTTGTATTTGTTGGCGCCACGCGAGATTTAGATGCCACCAGATTTACTGCAATGTTGTCAAATGAATCTGTACAGACAAAGTAAATACAACAGACAAAGTAAATAAACCAAAGTTATTGATTTTTGCACTTACAACTAAAGGGCTAACAAGACCAACGGGATCAAAAAGCGTAGAAGTTGAAGACAAAATCGAACATTTTGTATTTTTCGAGTAGGATTTATTAGGACGGAATTTAAAGTGGAAAGTATCTCCCATAGGATCCCATGACATGCCCAATGTGGTTGTGATATCGTGATCGATGCTTACTTCTTGCACCTCATTGTCAGCATATTTTAATTCAAGACAATTACTATGCCATTTTGATAAGGAAAACTTTGAGTACGTTAAAATATCTGTAACTTCGGTTTGTATGAGTTGAAGTGTGGTTAGATCGTCTGCTCCAGTAATCATGTCGTCTACATAGAAATCAGTGGTAATGACTGCTTTACCTATTTCATGCGTATTAGGATACCGCTCTGCAGCATAATGCAAACTACGTATGGCGAGATATGGAGCTGAGCTGTACCGTATGTTACGGTATTAATACAATAAGTTTTGATAGACTTTGAAGGATTATCACGCCACAAAATAAGCTGTAAGTTTCTGTCTTCGGGATGAACTAACACCTGCCTGTACATTTTGACAATGTCAGCAGTCAAGCCATATTGGTGACATCTGAAACGAAGCAGAGTAATTAATAAAGTGTTTTGTATAGTTGGACCTACCATCATGATTTCGTTGAGAGATAAGTAGTATGTTTATGTATGGCGCAGTTTCTCCATACAAATTTAGGAGCATGCATAGCTGTAAAAGAGTAAAAACATTGCAAAATTGTGAAAATGAATTGTGCGCGATCGGTCTTTAGGTTTGTAACATGTATTATGAAAAGGTAATGCTTTTTAATGTGTATGTGTGTGTGTGTGTTAAAATTTGGGAGCATGCATATCTGGAAAAGAATTAAATCATTTTTATTTTCAATTTTGTGTGTGTAACATGTAATCTGTATGATCGTTTTTTTTTAATAGTAAATTCTTGCCACGTATTATCATACTCAATGTTGAAAAAATAGAAAAGGGATCTACAAATGTATAGTTGTTGTATGCTTTTTTATTTTTTGTATATTTAATTAGAAGGATCTTTAATTTTAAATGTGATAAGAAAGAGATGAACACCTGTGTAAAATTTTTGTTTGGGATAATAAATAACATCGTATACCTAAGTAGAAACATGAGTGTACATGTTCATTGTATTTGTATTGCTTTTCGAATGATTGGACGGGCAGAATGAATGTGTGCACGTTCTTTTGAGATAATAATTGTGAAGAAATAGAAATATAGTTGTGCGTGGTGTTGTTGTTGTTGTGTTATAAGGATTTTTAAATTGATAAGAAAGGAATGTATAGTTGTGCCTGCGTTTTTTTTCACACATAAGTAGAATATCTGTTTTTTATATAATTGAATTTACTGATTGATTTACAACATCCCAGAGTATAAATAGACTTGTTTTAAGTATTTAGATTTTTTTTAGTTTTGCTGTTTTAAATAAATAAAATTATAAAATAATGAGATTAAGTAAAACAAATTAGGTTTTATTTTATTAGATTTTTTTTTATTCTTAGGTATGTATATTTTATTTTTAGATTTTGTTATTTTGTACAATACAATACATATATCTATTGAATATAATAATAGTTAAACATTCGCTTCTACATATTAAATAGCTTAAGTGTTAACAAATATTGTGTATAGAATGTTTGACATCTGCAAATGTCAAAAGATACTGAGTGAATTTTTTCACAGTTAGATCTATGTATAATATTATTAGCACATATAAATGGATTACTTATTTTACTAATGTTAAATATTCTTAGTTCATTTATAAGCTTCATAAATAAATCTATATGCTCTTTATCAATCTGATTACTATGTTTTATTAATAGTTCTTCCAATTCAGCTGATGTAACCATTTTTCCCCTTCTTTAAAAAGTTAATAGTAGGTTGTGTTAGTGCGGGAGGATGTAATCTGAACAAAGAGTAATAATTAACTAAACAAATATTTCAGATGTGGTTAAGTTTTTTTTGTCATTTATTATATCATTTCTTCGTTTGAATTTACTGAAAATTACAATTTATTGAAAACACAATTTTTACATTTAGTAAGATTATAAAAATTAATTATATTTTTAGCTTCATTTTCAGCTTAATATAGTCTATGTTGAAGTCGCCGTGGTGTAGTAGGTAGTGTGTTGGCTTACTATTCGTAAAGCCCGGGTTCGTATCCCAGGTCAGACATAAAAAATGAAATATGAAAAAAAAATATTTCTTCGGCGACTTTCTCTCTGCAGATTTCTGGCAAAAACTCTGAGAGTAAAATAAACTGCCATGAAAAAAGTTTCTCAAAATTCTGTCGTTCGGAGTCGACGTTAAACTGTAGGTCCCGCCACTCACGTATAAAATTAACGCACACAACATGAGTGGTGTGAGAAGCTAGGCCGTAATCCTGACTGAAGGGTTGTAATGGCCAATTATGTATGTATAGTCTATGTTTATAAAGTATACAGGGGCAGTTGTCAGGACCGCATGTACTGTTTTCATTCGACCATTCGCAATTCTCGAAATGTTCATCATGTCTATTTCTTATTCTTTTCAGGTTGTCTACATACTTCAGTTGTGTTTGTATGTTGATGAGTTTAGTTTTATCTACGTCAGAAATTATATGTGAGAATGATTTTAAAAAGTTGTATATTTCCTTTAAAATCATTGTATGTTAATTTACTGCTATTGTATGCTCATGTGCAGAATTTGTGAATAATCTTTAATATTTATATGATTTCAGATCTGTTAATGGACGCTTAGGTAGGTTATCTAATAGTTTTTTGGAGCTGGACTATAGTAGAGACCATATCCAGTTTTATATGGTTTGAGATATAACCCTTTACCCATTGCAATTGATTCCATATATCTATTATGACGATTAGCTTCAGCCAACTGTTCTTTTCCATTTTTGATAGCATTTACTGCTTTGACAATAGCGGATCCTCCACTTGCCAAACCACCAAGCGCTGACAATGCTGTTAGTACGGGAATAAGTGGAAGAAATCCTCCAATTTTCGGTACAGGTATAACTCTCGGTATTATAATTTCTGCTCCCTTTTTCCCTTTAAAATTTGAATGAATAGCCTTTTGTGCTATTCTAACAGCATCACTTATATCAAGGGGTTTCTGTTCTTTCAATTGTTTTAAAGTTTTTCTCACAGTAGCTGTGAATAATTTCTTATTACACTTATTCATTTTTCCTGTTCTCGTTCTTTTCGAATTCTTTCTTTTCTTATGTCTCTGCTCCTTCAAACCTAATCCAAATTTCACTTTAGTTTTAATAGCGTTTGTCACAAACCACGCGTTAGCACGTTCTTTAATATCACTATCTTTAGATTTAACTCGTTGCCAGACTTTTTCAGCTAATATTTAATCTGCTTGATGTCTAGTGTCTATATCTTTTGATTGTGAATATGCAATATCGTGCTCTCTACAAGCTGCGTCTAATAAATTTATACCCTTATCTCCTCTTGCTAAACGTTTTGCAAGTTTTGTACCAGGTCCACAAAACTGATAACCAGGTAAATGTAATTCAACAGGTACTTTATTTATTAAGTTGTTTACAAATCCTCTTCTCATCTTACACTGACTGGGTTTTTGTTTTGACTGTAGATTATAACAAATTTTTTTCGTTACTTTCATACCTCTTCGCATGAAACACTATACCAGCAAGCTATACAATCTGTACTAGCTATACAAGCAAGCTGTACTAGCAAGCTGTACTAGATATACCAGCTATACCTGATATATTGCTGGTATGTACCTGATATAGCTGGTATAGCTGATGTTTCCAGAAAAATTATTGCAAAAATTGTGCCACATACACTGGGTGTTCTAATACAAATGATGAAAGATGAATATTTCAAGGTATTTGAGCAATGAGTATAATATTATATTTTGGGGAGTTAGGTAGAATTCTGAATAAAGATATATATAATAAGTTTTTCATAACGTTTCAATGACTACATTGGGAGTTTTAGATGCGAAACACTTGCAAGCAATTTTGTTATGTTGAGTATCATAGATGCCCATAGCCGATTTCTATATACTGAAATTATGGAATATGATGAAGGAACTAATGAATCCGCCATAAATATTAATAGCAATTTATATAAAACTTTAAAATTCAATACGATAAATATACCAGCCGCAAAGAGATTAAAAGCACAAACCATGAAAACAGAATACTACTTTGTTGGCACTGAAGTTTTTGATATGGATCGTTACATCTTAAAAGAGTACCATAAATCTCAAAATCTTAATGAAACACAGAACGCCTTTAATTATAGACTAATAGAGTACGTTTATGTGGTAATATGGCATTTGATTTGTTATTGTATCGTTTTAAAATTTTTCAAAGTTTCGAACAAACTGATAAGAGCACGGTTAGACTGGTTATTAAAGCGTATTTTATGCTACATAATTATTTAACACAGTCTTTGGATCAACCTTTTAGCCACGATGACGATGCCAATAACATTGATGCATCGCCGAAAATTTGTATACCTTTGGCAATGCAGTTTTTTGAAAAGCATGAAGATTGTTCGCAAAGAAGTGAAAATATTGGCAATTATTGCGTTAAGGAAGGTAATAACCATCTGTTCATCTTTTGTTCCAATTGAATATTTTTCACGTTTTCATGGCACCCGCCACATGGTAAGGCGTGAACGTGTTAAAACGAAAATTTATTTCTCTTTTAAAATTTTCGGGGTTCTTAACTAACCAACTAAAATTTGAGATGTCTTTTTATGTATGTATTGCTAGAAGGGAACAAATTACGTTAATATATATTGTTACGCAAAGCGAAACGACCTAATATCGTTTAACAATAAAAACGATAAACAAAAGCCACACAATACAAATACACACTAACACTAAGAATACAATGAACGTGCTGATTATCTAAAGCTGCACACACACATGTGTACAACGGACCAGGTAGCAACAACAACATGGAATGAAGTAAACCAGCTACGACAAATATGTATCGAACCTGGTAGCGACTGGTACATAACATAAGCAAGTACACAAACGACAATTTACTAGCAATAGAATTCTCGAGAAGGCGCGAGCGAGAACCTTCCACATCGAGAACGTTCATCGTACTGATTGATACGCGTGTGTGCGGACTATAAAAGGGCTGGACAAAGCAAGAAGCAGTCAGAGTTAATTTAGTCAGCCTTGTGCGAAGTTGCGTGTGAACAAAATAAGTCGTGGTTGTAAAGATCTAGCGAATACTTGTGTGAACTAGGACAGTGAATAAACAGATTATTATTGTTGTATCGTTAAGTTCTATACGGTGGTACACAAAAGTAGTGTAAATAATAAAGAGAGTTTAAGAAAAACTAAAGACATATTTGTTTTTACTTTGTTGCAATTAACGAACTCAAATTTAAACGTTTTTAAAAAGGTAAAAACGTAACAATTGGTGTCAGAAGTGGGATTGCAAAATCCAAAAGTAAAAATAAATAAAAAAATAAATAAATAAATAAAATGAAACTCTCCGAACTAAGAGTGGACCGGCTGAAACGAGAGTTGGGTAAACTAGAGCTGCCAACAACGGGCACGAAGAATGAACTGCAAAGGCGGTTAAGGGAACAACTGCAGCTTCAGGGCATAGACATTGAATCCTACGAGTTCGAGGATGAAGAGGAACGAGAGTTACAGGCCCCTGCAAACCCTGGCGGTGTTGACATAAATTCGTTACTAGCCGCTATGATGGAGAAAATGCAAGTAGCAAACCAGGAGCTATTTGCTGGTGTTCAAGAAGCTGCTAGAGCTGAGAACCAGAGGCTATTCGAAGCTTCTAGAACCGAGAATCAAAAACTGTTAGCTGAAGTGCAAGAAGCTTCTATAGCCGAAAATCGAAAAATGCAAGAAGCCAACCAAAAGCTATTTGAAGCTTCTAGAGCAGAAAACCAAAAGTTATTTGAAGCTTCTAGGGCCGAAAATCAGAAACTTCTGGCTGAAATACGTGAGTCATTCCACAAAAGAATCAATGGCGTCGAGGAAAGGGTCTCAGATTTGGAAAAGACCGTTGACGGAAAACTAGTCATTATGGAAGAGAAGATCAACAACCTCCAGAGCCAGCGACCGGAACCAGTGCGAGTCGTATCCGAAAGTACCGGCAGAATAAAAGCACCTTGCTTTGATGGCACCTCACCGCTATCCGTATTCAAGTTCCAATTCGAGACAGTAGCCAGCAGGAACGGAGGGGACGATGAGGAAAAGGCTTTGGAACTAATTTTGGCGTTAAAGGGTGTAGCAGCCGAGATACTAGAGACAATGCCAGCCAGCCATAGAAACAACTACAACGACTTAATGGTGGCGTTACAGCGCAAATTCGGCGACGAGCATAAACGAGAACTGTACCGCATGGAGTTAAGGTGCCGAGCGCAAAAGCCTAATGAGTCGCTCCAAGCCTTTGCAATGGATGTCGAGAGATTGGTACAGCTCACATATCCAGGAGAAAACCATCCATTGATAGACAACTTTAAGACCGAGGCGTTTGTTAATGGCATACGCGACCATGACATCAAACTTGCGGTATGCTCCACACAGAAGACAACATTTGCAGAGACCGTGGCTTTCGCACTAGCCCAGGAGACCGCTCGCACGATTTCTAGACCTCAAGTCAGCAAAGTGCGAAAAATGGAAGTCGTGGAGGAGGAGGAATGTCTTTTAACTAAAGTTAAGGAGATGGTGAAGCAGGCTTTGGAAGAAAACGGACAAAGGACTAAACTTAAATGCTTTAATTGTGGAAAGAGTGGTCATTTCCAAAGAAACTGCAAAGCGCCACGCAAGAGATCAAGATCCGCCTCACCCTCAAGAAATAAGAAACGGGCGAACTACCAACCATCTTCACAAGAGTCTCCGTTAAGCTAAAACGAGCTAGCACTGAGGGGCAAGTGCTGGCTCCCACAAGCGAGGGCCCCACAATCTCAATATCAGTGATGCAACAGAACAACAACAATCTTACGGCGTGCGGATACATAAATGGCAGACCACATACTTTCACAATAGACACCGGGGCGACGCAGTCTATCATCAGACCAGATGTAGTGAAGGGAAAATGTGAGGCACTTAGCAATGTAAGACTACGGACAGCTACTGGAGAGTCTGCCACCGTCCACGGAAAAACAGAGGCGAAGGTGACTATAGCCAACATTAGTGTAAGTCACATTTTTATTGTTGCCGATATTGTGGACGAGGTTATAATTGGTGCCGATTTCATGATAGCTCATGGCATCAATTTGAATATGGGGCAACAGATTATGAGTTGGCGAAATGTAGAGATACCTCTAGACGTGGGGTACAAGCATCAAGTGCACGCAAGAAGGATAGTTGCGGTCGAACAACTCAAATTGCCACCTCAGAGTGAATCACTGATATGGGCGCGTATGGATGGAGACTGTGTAGAAAACCGCTTGTGGGTTGTGGAACCAGCAGAAATACAGACGGATTTAATATCAGCAAAGGCCCTCGTCAAATCCACAGAACAAAGAATAGTCCCGGTGAGAGTGCTAAATCTATCAGGCCATGAAAGAGTCGTCTGTAAAAACTCAGAGGTGGGCCAATGTGTTCCAGTAGAGGCGATAATAAACAGCGAACAAGCGCCGCAACCTGCCGATATGTCAGCCAAGGATCAAAAGGAATTTGGTGAAAATGTGGAGAAATGGATAGCAGGTTTAGCAGCTGCAGAGAAAACCAAAGCCAAAAAGCTGCTAAAGAGGTATGCTTTCGCTTTCGCCACGAACAACAAAAGGCAAGGAAGAACAGCTATGGTCAAACACGAAATTGATACTGGCGAAGCGAGACCGATAAAGCAGGCACCCAGAAGCATACCGCTGGCGAAGCGTAATGAGGTTAAAGAGTTAGTCGACGAAATGAGGAGGAGCGGTGTAATCGAACCATCATCGGGTCCGTGGAGCTCACCTGTATTTTTAGTAAAGAAGAAAGATGGCAGTACAAGATTCTGCGTAGACTACAGGAAGCTGAATGATGTCACCAAAAAGGATAGTTACCCGCTACCAAGAATTGACGATACACTCGACACGCTAGCCGGAACAAAATGGTTCTCCACATTGGATCTACAAAGCGGGTATTGGCAAGTGGAGATTGCAGACAAGGACAAAGAGAAAACCGCATTTAGTGCGAACGGTGGCTTATGGCAGTTTAAGGTTATGCCATTTGGACTCTGTAATGCTCCGGCCACATTCGAGCGGCTTATGGAACGTGTGCTAAAGGGACTGCATTGGAAGACTTGCCTGGTGTTTCTCGACGACATAATAGTGATGGGCAGAACTTTCGACGAACACCTCAAGAACCTGGGAGAAGTTCTGCAACGGATATCAACGGCTGGACTAAAACTAAGCGTTAAGAAATGTGCATTTTTCCAAAAGCAGGTGAAATATTTGGGGCATCTTGTCACAGCAGATGGCATATCCACCGATGAAGATAAAATACGAGCAGTAAAGGACTGGCCTCGTCCCCAGAATCTTCATGAACTACGCAGCTTTTTGGGACTATGCACATACTATAGACGTTTTGTGCCTAACTTTGCCAGCGTGGCTACAAGTTTGCATGAGCTCACCAAGAAGTCAAAAATCTATCAATGGGGTGAGCCACAGGAGAAGGCGTTCCAGACACTAAAAGACCTTTTGTGTGCTGCACCAGTTTTGGCGTATCCAGTCCCAGGAGAAAAGTTCATCTTAGACAGTGATGCTAGCGGATATGGTATTGGTGGTGTACTTTCCCAAGTGATCAATGGAACAGAGAAAGTCGTAGGCTACTATAGTCGCACATTGTCAAAGCCTGAACGGAACTACTGTGTAACCCGACGAGAGCTACTGGCAGTGCTGGAGTGCATCAAACATTACCATAAGTACCTGTATGGCCAGAATTTTCTGCTGAGGACTGATCACTCCGCATTGAGATGGCTGCTACAATTCAAGAACCCTGAAGGACAGTTAGCACGTTGGATTGAACGCCTCCAGACTTACGACTTCAGCATTGAACACCGAAGAGGCATAAAACATGGAAATGCTGACGCTCTTTCACGCCGACCTTGTAATTTGGAGTGTAAACATTGCGTGAAAGCTGAGAAAAATGAATCCATCGTCGATATCCGGCTAACGCGGATTGAAGCCAACGAAGACTGGTCCCAAGCACAAAGAAGTGACCCAATATTGGCGAAGTTAATAGCAGCGAAGGAGGAGGACAAACGACCTACAAGAAATGAGATATCCGCAGAAGGTCCTCTTACAAAAGCATATTGGGCACTATGGGACAGCTTAAAGATCATAAATGGGTGCCTATATCGACTTTGGGAAAGCGCTGATGGCAAGACCTCATCCAACCTATTGGTAGTGCCTTCCTCCAAAATGAAGGAAGTGTTAAAGGAGTTCCATAATGGAGCCAGCGGAGGACATCTTGGAGTGACAAAGACACTGGAAAGGCTAAAACAACGTTTTGGGTTGGATGTCAACAAGCAGTGGCGGATTGGATAGCAAACTGCACCCAGTGTATTGAAGCTAAAGGTCCAACAAGAAGAAGTCGAGGTCAGATGCAGCAGTATAACTCAGGCGCACCTTTCGAGCGGATAGCCATGGACGTTGCAGGCCCTTTTCCAGTCAGCAATACCGGAAACCGATATGTTCTCGTTGTGATGGACTACTTCAGCAAATGGCCGGAAGTATATGCCATACCCAATCAAGAGGCGAACACAATAGTTAACGTTTTTGTGAACAACTGGGTATGCCGCTACGGGGTTCCAATAGAACTACATTCCGATCAAGGCAGAAATTTTGAGTCAGCTGTATTCAAGGAAATGTGCGAAGTATATGGCATTAAGAAGACTCGAACGACGCCTCTTCACCCACAGTCAGACGGAATGGTAGAGCGATTTAACCGAACCCTGGAGGAATACTTGCGAAAAGTAGTGAGCGAGCAACAGAAACACTGGGACGAACACATTCCGAGGTTTTTACTGGCGTACCGATCGGCGGTCCATAATTCAACATCTAGATCACCCGCCAAGGTTATCTTTGGGACTGAGATAAAACTGCCCGGTGACTTAGAATTTGGTGTTAAGCCCGCCACAGAGAGGAACGAAACATACACTGGAAAAGAAGAAAGCCTGAATGAACTTCATGAGTTTGTACGCACCCGTATAAAAATGGTGAGTGATAGAATGAAAGCCAGATATGATAGAGCAGCAAACACAGAGGGCTTCCATGAGGGACAAATGTTTCTGCTATACAACCCAAAGCGGAAGAAGGGATTATCTCCCAAGCTACAAACCAGCTGGGATGGACCGTACAAAATAATTAAACGGTTAAACGATGTCGTGTACAGGATACAGAAAGCTAGCAGCCCCCGAGCAAAAATGAAGGTCGTACACATAAAGCGACTGGCAAAATATGGGAAAGGAGATAATGAGCCTATTCGGGACGAACAGGCTTAAGTGGGCGGCAGTGTTACGCAAAGCGAAACGACCTAATATCGTTTAACAATAAAAACGATAAACAAAAGCCACACAATACAAATACACACTAACACTAAGAATACAATGAACGTGCTGATTATCTAAAGCTGCACACACACATGTGTACAACGAACCAGGTAGCAACAACAACATGGAATGAAGTAAACCAGCTACGACAAATATGTATCGAACCTGGTAGCGACTGGTACATAACATAAGCAAGTACACAAACGACAATTTACTAGCAATAGAATTCTCGAGAAGGCGCGAGCGAGAACCTTCCACATCGAGAACGTTCATCGTACTGATTGATACGCGTGTGTGCGGACTATAAAAGGGCTGGACAAAGCAAGAAGCAGTCAGAGTTAATTTAGTCAGCCTTGTGCGAAGTTGCGTGTGAACAAAATAAGTCGTGGTTGTAAAGATCTAGCGAATACTTGTGTGAACTAGGACAGTGAATAAACAGATTATTATTGTTGTATCGTTAAGTTCTATACGGTGGTACACAAAAGTAGTGTAAATAATAAAGAGAGTTTAAGAAAAACTAAAGACATATTTGTTTTTACTTTGTTGCAATTAACGAACTCAAATTTAAACGTTTTTAAAAAGGTAAAAACGTAACAATATTATAAATTCATTTTCATACTTAAAAAAGGAGCGATGTATAGTTTAATTTTTAGCATCTTCTTGAAGCCCATAATGCGTTGATTTGCCTTTTGACCCTTCAGGCGCTTATTTAAATTACGGATACGAAAATGTATCCTACTTTTAAAGAACAATTTTTTAATATTGTCCGGCAACTCAATTACTTGTGAAGGTTACGACAATCGGAAATATTATTACCGTTAATATGGTAAAATATATGCTCGAGTTTCTTTAATTTCGAAACAAATTCGATTGTCGGCTTTTTAAGTAACCTTTTAACACCTGATCAACCCACGTATATGAATCTTGATGACATTGGTATTCTACAAGATTTAGCTTTCGAATCACATAGCCAGCTATGTATTCTAAAGTATCCTCTTGTAGAATACCAATGTCATCTAGATCAGAATCGTCTAGGTCTATGTTGTTATCCTCTTCTATTTGTTCTTGCTCTGTATCGTCGTCATTAAGTACGACTCCGCTGTCTGGCATAGTTCTGGTATCTAAAATGCTGCCTTCGTTGTCAATGGAAAGCCAATCTATCCGTTCTTCCTCCACGTTTCCCTTACCACTAAGGTATTCGGTATTTCGTGCTGTAATTTTAAAAATACATATACATAATTTGGAATATAAACAATTATAAACCTTATCTACGGACAAACTTACCTAGGATATATTTCCGAAATCGGTATTTGAATTCTTGAGGAGAAGGATGATCATTTAGCCCACCTTTACTCCGTATGGCTCCAAAAATTCTCAAGAACATTCTGATTAAGTTTGTATGCAAGAATGTACATCATGTCATATTTTTCAACGTATTTATGAATCATTTATACAGCCATGTTGGTCATTAGTATTCATTTTCTGGAAATATTCTAATGATTTTTTCTGCGGAATTATTGGGATCGACATTGACTTTGTCATACGAGCCAATGTATACCTTTGCCGCTCATGTGAAATTCCGTAGGGTTCCTACACAAAATGAAATGAAATATATTTACTATCTACAAATATTGTACAAAAAATTACCTTTCCAGGATATGTGAGGTTATTCAGTTTAGAGTGGAGAACATCAAACCAGTCATTAACTGATTGAATAAATTCTGCAGACTCTATGGGCTTATAAATATCCATTCCTTGGGAATAGCACCGTCTAATGGCATTGGCTGTAGTGTTCGAAAGTAGCTGAGCAGCTAATTTCACTTTTTGCCTTCCTAAAATTATAAAGTTTTTAATGTATTCATATATTTTGTATCAATAAAAAATCTTCAAAAATTACCTGCCCCTTTAACGAAAATATGTTCTTCACTTAATTTAAAAGTTATTGACATATCCGATGTTGATGTTAATCCAAGTAAATCGGAGATTGTACTAGGACTAATTAATAATGGTGTTGTTAAAGATTAATCCGCTATCCAAATGATGGTTACGGATTAACTTTAAAAAATGCGGCACGTCAAAAAAAAAAAATAAAAACTTTTTCCTCCATGTTAGCTGGGTTCGAAAACCATGGTTTATCTTCCGAAAAATAATGTATATATAACAAATTAGTTTCATTTTATTTTAATTGTTAGTAATAATATGAATGAGAGAAAGTAATGAATGATGTGTTAAATAATGTAAAGGAACTAAATTGAAATAATGAACGTAAACGCAAACAAAGACACCAGTACACCAAGCTTAAAAACGAATTCTTATTAACAAAATTGTATTTACCGATCTGAAGGAGATAATAATTCCTTTATGCTGTGGTAAACCATATACCGATGTCCTCAGCGTTGCCAAGATCCCCAGTAACGAAATAATTGTTGTATTAGTGTAGTGTAATTGATATGGTGTAAATATTTAACTTACCTGTAGTTGCACCAAGCTCTCTCGACAACTTCCGATCACTGGGACCCATATCACATACCATTGCAGCAACCGGGAAACCTGCAGTGCTGAGCTTAGAAATTATACTGTATATTATATCTTTCGACATTTTGCAGTCAAAATCATAATATACAGGCAGCTTCCATGACCTTTTTAGCCCTCGAGCCATAACTACCTGGACGTAGTTGGCTGGCTTTCTGACAATGTCAGCAGGGGAGTCATACTCGTAGGTTTCCTCTACCTTCATTTCATCGAAGGCCAACACACAAATTTTATCACTCAGCGGCATATCAGTCGTATGCCGCATGAATTCAGTTAATGTGGATAGAATCCCTTCGTGCAAATTGACTCTT
This sequence comes from Sarcophaga subvicina, assembly GCA_936449025.2. NCBI lineage: Eukaryota > Metazoa > Arthropoda > Insecta > Diptera > Sarcophagidae > Sarcophaga > Sarcophaga subvicina. The sequence continues at coordinate 29,968,094 of OW388083.2, forward strand.
CCGAAAAAAAAAAAAATTTATTTCAAAATGGGCCTTTTTTTTGCTCAAGAGAAAGCTTATAAAATTTCCTTTAAGGCCTTTATAATCGCTTATTGTGATGCGTGTGGGATATCTATCAAAAAATTATTTTTCAACTCAAGAATAAGATTTTTCAATATTATTTCAATATTTTATTTATTACTTATGATACAAAATAACAATAATAATAAAAAATTTAATAAAATTAATATATAAATTTTGAAATTGCCAATCCTTTCTTGGAGTTACTAGGTTCAGCTGCTCATTTCGCGGCTGCTTTCTTTTTTGGCTTTGGAAAGAAATCGCATTGCGTAGATGCAGAAAACTTTTGCAACTGATGTCTTCCATTGATAAGTGGTATAAAAGCATGTTATTGAGCTGTACCATCAATTGTTACAGCAGCGTTGAATCTACTCTTCAATGTTTTTAATGTTTCCTCATGATCATCTTTGCTATTAAAAACTATTTCAGTTTCTTTACAATGGTTCTTTGCCCATCGGAATAAAGCGTTCGCATCTAAGATGCGATCTTGGTGAGAGTACTACAGGCTATACCTTGCTGCATTTCGTTTGAGATTTGCTCCTATGTCATGACATGCTACTTTGTCATGTGCAGTTAGATGAAAATGCCATTCAACTGGAATTCCAAAATCTTTTTCGTTTCTTTAGTAAATCTTCTCTACTATAAATTCAGATTTTAGATGATTTAGAATTATCTTCTGGTATTCATAAACTGCAGCGGTATCATGTCTTAAATCATCGGATATGATTGCCATACTTTTGTGTTCCAGTTTTTCATCTTCTATGTAGTAAATAACAACTGTGAATATAGTTGCTTGGTCATTATTGAATTGGAATCCTTGTATGGCATCCTGAATAACATCACGAATTCACCAGACTTCAAATGTGTCTTCAAATCATTCAAAGATGACCATTGCTATTTGACTAAAAAGTCATGGGTTCTCAAATTTCGCAAACCTTTGCTTATTTGTTCCATAAAATCATCCACATTTAAAATTACTGTTTCTAAGATACATCTTTCAGTCTGAAGCCAAGATTCAAATTTTATCTCATCAATATATTCTCGATCAAAAGAGTTCATTAAATTCTCCATAATGAATGTGGTCTCCGGGCAATTTGAACATTCGCCTAAATGCCATGTAGTTGTTACATAAGGACACATAGTCAATTTAAGGCAACCACGGTAATCGTGCAAATCTTCTGAGGAATAATCTGTCAAATACTTTAAGTTGATTTCCTTCAACATACTGTGTGAGTCCCGCTGCTTCCTGCCAAAACGCAATGCTTTGGCCTCAGTTGGGTAAATTTTGTAAATCCAGTTCAGATTGAAATGTTGCATATAACTCATTCATTTTACAGAGAACCATCCTCTTCTGCATTTGGACTTTCTGGCCATCGATTCCAACAGACACCCAGTCTTTCATTCCTGGCATCAATCGACTCATATCATCTCGCTGATAAAATTGAGTTACTAGAGCTTCAGTTTCGCACACTAAAGTTTTTCCCTTCTTCTCGTTTGGAAGTGTATGAATCCCATGCTCAGCAACCAAGCTTTTAGCAATTCTTGCTTTTCGTTGAGACGTTCCAAACTCGATCATTATTTTTGAACAACTCCATGACGATGGGGCAATTGTAATTAAGTTGAATTCTTTCAGATCTACTCTGTGACGTTTTGTACTTCTTTTTAATTTGTTCAAAAACTTCTACTGCATCCTTGTGATGTTGATTTTAGCTCATTATTAGGTCTTATAGGTTCTATTGAAAAGTTAGAACAACCATCATCTCCTGCAGAACTGTCATCATTTTCAGAATTTATTTTGTTCTCATGTGGAATAACCAGTAATGTGTCCAACTTTCCCATCATTTTCCTGCACGATCCACAAATTAGCAAACGTTTTAAAAGCGTTGGGAATTTGTTCAATAAGTTTTCGAAAATATTTCCCATATCTGATGATCTGTGCTTCTTTTTGTTTAAGGGATTACAACAAAAACATTTCCTTTTTGGAAGCGGAAGCCATTGTGAATATTAATTATGTAAGTAATTAGTAAATAACCCACGTCCAAACTTTAACACTGTTTATAAAAAACTAATTTCAGAATGTCCTTAGAATGCAAATACTTTTTTAAGATCATTTAGGAAGTACATTTTCATGCCAAATATTGAAAAATCTTATTCTTGAATTAAAAAATAATTTTTTTGATAGATATCCCACTTGCATCCCATTAAGCGATTATAAAGGCCTTAAAAGAAATTGTATAAGCTTTCTTTTGAGAAAAAAGGGCCCATTTTGAAATAAAACTTTAAAAAAATCTTTATTTAAAAAAGATATATACAAAAAATTTTTAAAAAATTAAAAAAAAATATTTTTGGAAAGATTGAAAATTTTTGCTAGGACCAATAGGTAAAAAGTTACACACATTTTAAAAAACCCTGTATGACCAAAATGTCCAACTTTCACCCCCTCTAACTCAGGCAGTTCTTGACTGATAGAGCTGAAAATTTGTGTCTGGCCTACTATCCAATAGTACTAACCTTGGTGCACATCATCCAAATCGGAAGACATCGATTTTAAAAATTGGGTCACTTGACACGAAATTCCCCATATATATATTGTTACGTTTTTACCTTTTTAAAAACGTTTAAATATGAGTTCGTTAATTGCAAACAAACTAAAAACAAATGTGTTTAATTTCAGTTAAACTCTCTTTATTCTTTACACTACTTTTGTGTGCCACCATATACAACTTAACGATACAACAATAATCTATTTTATTTACTAGTTTACACAACTATTCTCTAGATCTTTACAACTACGACTTATTTGGTTCACTAGCAACTTCACACAAGGCTGACTGAATTAACACTGACTGCTGTTTGCTTTGTCCAGCCCTTTTATAGTCCGCACGCTCGTAATCAGTATGATGAACGTTCTCGGTGTGGAAGGTTCTCGCTCGCGCCTTCTCGAGAACTCTATTGCTAGTACATTGTTGTTTGTGTACTTTGCTTATGTTGTCCATTACATATTTGTCGTAGCCGGTTTACTTTATGTTGTTGTTGGTACTAGCCGCAACCAGGTTCGTCATACATATGTGTGTGTGCAGCTTTAGATAATCAACACGTTCATTGTATTCCTTGTGTTGGTGTGTATTTGTATCGTGTGGCTTTCGTTTATCGTTTTTGTTGTTAAACGATATTAGGTCGTTTCGATGTGCGTAACAATATTGTTCTGCAGGATATTCAAACCGTTACGGTCGAGAAACTTATTTCCAGCTTTTCTACCTAACAAATAGTACAAACGGAGGGTATATACATATATACGGCGAAAGCGAAAATCTTTAATTTTGAAAAAAAAATTCCATCAGTTAAATATTCAACTTAAAATGTTGTGTCTCAACAAAACAATGCTTAACTTTTAAAAGATAATCAGAATATTGTAGATAGTTCAACCAAACGTGACTTATCTTCGGAGAGTAAGAATTTGTTTGGCAACGGTAAGATAGTCTTCTTTAATGTATTAAATGTGTTATTAATAATACTTACTTACAGTGATTTGTTCAAAAATGCATATTGTTGATACTATAGACTTCTGTAATAGCACTCTGGCAGATTTGGAACAATTCCATGAGAATGTTCCGCTGTCATCCACCAGAGATGCAATAAATATTACGTGTCCCCAGATCGAGGAATATAGAGGGATGAGGAACAAAATTAAGAACAGCAAAAATACAAATATTGTTTTAAATCCGTCACCTCTAGAAAATTCCAAGGGAGAAAATATAAAAACCAGCTTACTTTATCATAAACGAGAAGCTAAAGTTATATTCACTCCAAGTGAATACTTATTCTTAAAACAACATTTCATTGAAGAAAATAATTTAGGCTCTATCGTATCCTTCATAACGGACATGGTTAGGGGGAAATTTAAAATTTTAATAATGTTTGCCCCATAATATTTAAAAGTTATGTGTGGAATAAGCAAAAAACAAAGTTATTTTTATATGCAAGGTGCAAAACGGTTGCGGACGGTATAGGTTTGTAATAAATTTTTGTAAAGACTTGGTATGTACAATTGAGTCAAACGGAAAGAAACTTTCTCACCCCGAAAATATAAAAGTACAACAAATTGGAGAAATAAAAAACTTTATAAAGTCAACAAAGACGCATTGGTGTTGGGTAACCACCAGGAAGTAATTTTTGCTAGGACCAATAGGTAAAAAGTTACACACATTTTAAAAAACCCTGTATGACCAAAATGTCCAACTTTCACCCCCTCTAACTCAGGCAGTTCTTGACTGATAGAGCTGAAAATTTGTGTCTGGCCTACTATCCAATAGTACTAACCTTGGTGCACATCATCCAAATCGGAAGACATCGATTTTAAAAATTGGGTCACTTGACACGAAATTCCCCATATATATATTGTTACGTTTTTACCTTTTTAAAAACGTTTAAATATGAGTTCGTTAATTGCAAACAAACTAAAAACAAATGTGTTTAATTTCAGTTAAACTCTCTTTATTCTTTACACTACTTTTGTGTGCCACCATATACAACTTAACGATACAACAATAATCTATTTTATTTACTAGTTTACACAACTATTCTCTAGATCTTTACAACTACGACTTATTTGGTTCACTAGCAACTTCACACAAGGCTGACTGAATTAACACTGACTGCTGTTTGCTTTGTCCAGCCCTTTTATAGTCCGCACGCTCGTAATCAGTATGATGAACGTTCTCGGTGTGGAAGGTTCTCGCTCGCGCCTTCTCGAGAACTCTATTGCTAGTACATTGTTGTTTGTGTACTTTGCTTATGTTGTCCATTACATATTTGTCGTAGCCGGTTTACTTTATGTTGTTGTTGGTACTAGCCGCAACCAGGTTCGTCATACATATGTGTGTGTGCAGCTTTAGATAATCAACACGTTCATTGTATTCCTTGTGTTGGTGTGTATTTGTATCGTGTGGCTTTCGTTTATCGTTTTTGTTGTTAAACGATATTAGGTCGTTTCGATGTGCGTAACAATATTGTTCTGCAGGATATTCAAACCGTTACGGTCGAGAAACTTATTTCCAGCTTTTCTACCTAACAAATAGTACAAACGGAGGGTATATACATATATACGGCGAAAGCGAAAATCTTTAATTTTGAAAAAAAAATTCCATCAGTTAAATATTCAACTTAAAATGTTGTGTCTCAACAAAACAATGCTTAACTTTTAAAAGATAATCAGAATATTGTAGATAGTTCAACCAAACGTGACTTATCTTCGGAGAGTAAGAATTTGTTTGGCAACGGTAAGATAGTCTTCTTTAATGTATTAAATGTGTTATTAATAATACTTACTTACAGTGATTTGTTCAAAAATGCATATTGTTGATACTATAGACTTCTGTAATAGCACTCTGGCAGATTTGGAACAATTCCATGAGAATGTTCCGCTGTCATCCACCAGAGATGCAATAAATATTACGTGTCCCCAGATCGAGGAATATAGAGGGATGAGGAACAAAATTAAGAACAGCAAAAATACAAATATTGTTTTAAATCCGTCACCTCTAGAAAATTCCAAGGGAGAAAATATAAAAACCAGCTTACTTTATCATAAACGAGAAGCTAAAGTTATATTCACTCCAAGTGAATACTTATTCTTAAAACAACATTTCATTGAAGAAAATAATTTAGGCTCTATCGTATCCTTCATAACGGACATGGTTAGGGGGAAATTTAAAATTTTAATAATGTTTGCCCCATAATATTTAAAAGTTATGTGTGGAATAAGCAAAAAACAAAGTTATTTTTATATGCAAGGTGCAAAACGGTTGCGGACGGTATAGGTTTGTAATAAATTTTTGTAAAGAAGACTTGGTATGTACAATTGAGTCAAACGGAAAGAAACTTTCTCACCCCGAAAATATAAAAGTACAACAAATTGGAGAAATAAAAAACTTTATAAAGTCAACAAAGACGCATTGGTGTTGGGTAACCACCAGGAAGTACCGTCTGCTGATGTTGCACGAAAAATAAAGTCGGAAAAACTTCGTTTTGCTCAAAGAGATCCAGATTTGTTTATTGATATTTATGGAATACAGTAATAAAAATTGGATTTCATTTGTACAAAAAATATCACACCTCCTCGAAATTTATTTATTTTCTCTGTCGCAACTGAAGTTTATGTGGGGAAAAATAGAAAATATCTGAAGTTGAGCCGCAACACATTATTTTTTGACACCACTGGCAATATTGTTCGGAAATTGAGCACAGATTCAAAGAGAATTTTTTTGTATTCATTTATAGCCCATATTAGGGAAAAAATGAGAGAGGACTCGTAATACCAATCGCGGAAGGATTACTGAGTAGCCACTACGCTTATGACATAGAGCGATTTTTAATATCTATTAAATTGTTTTGCATACAAAATTTAATTCTATGGCCCATTTGTAAAAGAGTATGTTTAGATTGGAGTTTAGCACCGATAAATGCCGTATCAAGGGTTTTCAATAAAAACAGCGTTCATAACCTTGAATAGTATATATCTAAATCGTATACAGTATGTAAGTCCAATGACAAAAATAAATTAGTTGTAATACAAGTGTGTTGTGTACTTTCTTATACTATGTGAACATATGGACTTTTATTAAATTAATATTCGGTTTATTGATAACAATATTTATTCGACAGCTGGTAAACAAAACAGCTGATTGCTTCAACAACATTGCTTTTAATTTAATCGCGAATATTTGTGCCAAAAAAATGGAAAACAATTTAACATTGGAAAAGATCTTACTAATGATTAACCGAAACGCCGAGCTGTTGCAGTTAGTAGGTAATATTTCTGACTCCAAAATGGCTTCTCTCAGAGGAATGAGAAAGAAAAATTTGATAATACTGCATAGCTTGCAGAAAAGAAAGCTTTTGCTTATGGCACTGTTAGAGAAAAATGAAACTCAAAAGTCTTTATTTGTTAACTGCTGAATACGTCGTGCGATTTTCTCAATATAAGTGCATGTCTGAACATAGTATTAGAGTTTTTACCAGAAATCTGCTGAGGAAGTCGCCGAAGAACCACTTTTAGTATTTTGTTCTGATGTGATAAGCCAACACACTACCTACTAAACTACGGCGATTAACGAACGTACTTTGTCTAACCGGGGCTTTTGCCTAAATTTGAAGCAGCAGCATCGTCACTTGCTGTTTCTTTATAATATAATTATTTTTATATACCCTCGCATATTCTATTCTTGAGAGATTGTTGTGTTGTGTATATAACATATCCACTTTGTTAATTACATTTAAATAATTATAATATGATTCATACTAATTAATTACTGCAGGGCAATAACTATGAGAATAAAAGTGTTCAAGCCTTTCTGCAGGCAAAAATGATGATTCAGAAGGTCGTGAAGAAGTGATTGTTTACACTGCATTCCTTCAATTAACAGAAGCTGACAGAAGAGCTCTTAATGGCCAATTCAAAGCGGTAATGAAAAGTTTGTAAAGATATTCATCTCACGCGTAAATTTGCATGCATCTACTTCCGTATCAGGATGCAATGCTTCCAACCATATTGTTGGTAGATTGATTGATAAATAAATCATTTTTAGTATTCATACAAAGCCAGATATACGTATCAGTTGGCGCCAAAAGTAACAGCTCCAGTGAGACAATCCAGTCTTCTACCATGTCGAACTGCATTGAAAAAGAGAACAAATAAAAATTAGTGTGCCTTTTATGAATGCCTCTTGATGATTATTTTTTACATTCGTGGCTCTATTGCTAGTACATTGTTGTTTGTGTACTTTGCTTATGTTGTCCATTACATATTTGTCGTAGCCGGTTTACTTTATGTTGTTGTTGGTACTAGCCGCAACCAGGTTCGTCATACATATGTGTGTGTGCAGCTTTAGATAATCAACACGTTCATTGTATTCCTTGTGTTGGTGTGTATTTGTATCGTGTGGCTTTCGTTTATCGTTTTTGTTGTTAAACGATATTAGGTCGTTTCGATGTGCGTAACAATATTGTTCTGCAGGATATTCAAACCGTTACGGTCGAGAAACTTATTTCCAGCTTTTCTACCTAACAAATAGTACAAACGGAGGGTATATACATATATACGGCGAAAGCGAAAATCTTTAATTTTGAAAAAAAAAATTCCATCAGTTAAATATTCAACTTAAAATGTTGTGTCTCAACAAAACAATGCTTAACTTTTAAAAGATAATCAGAATATTGTAGATAGTTCAACCAAACGTGACTTATCTTCGGAGAGTAAGAATTTGTTTGGCAACGGTAAGATAGTCTTCTTTAATGTATTAAATGTGTTATTAATAATACTTACTTACAGTGATTTGTTCAAAAATGCATATTATTGATACTATAGACTTCTGTAATAGCACTCTGGCAGATTTGGAACAATTCCATGAGAATGTTCCGCTGTCATCCACCAGAGATGCAATAAATATTACGTGTCCCCAGATCGAGGAATATAGAGGGATGAGGAACAAAATTAAGAACAGCACAAATACAAATATTGTTTTAAATCCGTCACCTCTAGAAAATTCCAAGGGAGAAAATATAAAAACCAGCTTACTTTATCATAAACGAGAAGCTAAAGTTATATTCACTCCAAGTGAATACTTATTCTTAAAACAACATTTCATTGAAGAAAATAATTTAGGCTCTATCGTATCCTTCATAACGGACATGGTTAGGGGGAAATTTAAAATTTTAATAATGTTTGCCCCATAATATTTAAAAGTTATGTGTGGAATAAGCAAAAAACAAAGTTATTTTTATATGCAAGGTGCAAAACGGTTGCGGACGGTATAGGTTTGTAATAAATTTTTGTAAAGAAGACTTGGTATGTACAATTGAGTCAAACGGAAAGAAACTTTCTCACCCCGAAAATATAAAAGTACAACAAATTGGAGAAATAAAAAACTTTATAAAGTCAACAAAGACGCATTGGTGTTCGGTAACCACCAGGAAGTACCGTCTGCTGATGTTGCACGAAAAATAAAGTCGGAAAAACTTCGTTTTGCTCAAAGAGATCCAGATTTGTTTATTGATATTTATGGAATACAGTAATAAAAATTGGATTTCATTTGTACAAAAAATATCACACCTCCTCGAAATTTATTTATTTTCTCTGTCGCAACTGAAGTTTATGTGGGGAAAAATAGAAAATATCTGAAGTTGAGCCGCAACACATTATTTTTTGACACCACTGGCAATATTGTTCGGAAATTGAGCACAGATTCAAAGAGAATTTTTTTGTATTCATTTATAGCCCATATTAGGGAAAAAATGAGAGAGGACTCGTAATACCAATCGCGGAAGGATTACTGAGTAGCCACTACGCTTATGACATAGAGCGATTTTTAATATCTATTAAATTGTTTTGCATACAAAATTTAATTCTATGGCCCATTTGTAAAAGAGTATGTTTAGATTGGAGTTTAGCACCGATAAATGCCGTATCAAGGGTTTTCAATAAAAACAGCGTTCATAACCTTGAATAGTATATATCTAAATCGTATACAGTATGTAAGTCCAATGACAAAAATAAATTAGTTGTAATACAAGTGTGTTGTGTACTTTCTTATACTATGTGAACATATGGACTTTTATTAAATTAATATTCGGTTTATTGATAACAATATTTATTCGACAGCTGATTGCTTCAACAACATTGCTTTTAATTTAATCGCGAATATTTGTGCCAAAAAAATGGAAAACAATTTAACATTGGAAAAGATCTTACTAATGATTAACCGAAACGCCGAGCTGTTGCAGTTAGTAGGTAATATTTCTGACTCCAAAATGGCTTCTCTCAGAGGAATGAGAAAGAAAAATTTGATAATACTGCATAGCTTGCAGAAAAGAAAGCTTTTGCTTATGGCACTGTTAGAGAAAAATGAAACTCAAAAGTCTTTATTTGTTAACTGCTGAATACGTCGTGCGATTTTCTCAATATAAGTGCATGTCTGAACATAGTATTAGAGTTTTTACCAGAAATCTGCTGAGGAAGTCGCCGAAGAACCACTTTTAGTATTTTGTTCTGATGTGATAAGCCAACACACTACCTACTAAACTACGGCGATTAACGAACGTACTTTGTCTAACCGGGGCTTTTGCCTAAATTTGAAGCAGCAGCATCGTCACTTGCTGTTTCTTTATAATATAATTATTTTTATATACCCTCGCATATTCTATTCTTGAGAGATTGTTGTGTTGTGTATATAACATATCCACTTTGTTAATTACATTTAAATAATCATAATATGATTCATACTAATTAATTACTGCAGGGCAATAACTATGAGAATAAAAGTGTTCAAGCCTTTCTGCAGGCAAAAATGATGATTCAGAAGGTCGTGAAGAAGTGATTGTTTACACTGCATTCCTTCAATTAACAGAAGCTGACAGAAGAGCTCTTAATGGCCAATTCAAAGCGGTAATGAAAAGTTTGTAAAGATATTCATCTCACGCGTAAATTTGCATGCATCTACTTCCGTATCAGGATGCAATGCTTCCAACCATATTGTTGGTAGATTGATTGATAAATAAATCATTTTTAGTATTCATACAAAGCCAGATATACGTATCAGTTGGCGCCAAAAGTAACAGCTCCAGTGAGACAATCCAGTCTTCTACCATGTCGAACTGCATTGAAAAAGAGAACAAATAAAAATTAGTGTGCCTTTTATGAATGCCTCTTGATGATTATTTTTTACATTCGTGGCTCTCTTTCTTTTTTAATACCATAATACAAAACTGTTACACATATTTGTTTTCATTTAAACTTTTTTCCTGCTACTACTGCCGTTGTTGTTATTGTATTGGCTTCAACCTGGTATATGATACAACCAAAAGCATTTAAGTTATTTAAACTTAAAAAAATCCTGCTGACGGTGGATGGTATTTTCAACATATTATCTGGCGGAGACTTCTTAGCAATAATGTTGAAAAAACTGCAACAATGACCTGAAAAGGAATTGAATCAACTGCTTCTGACGAATAATCAAACCGTTGATGCGATTTCTTTGCTGAATGTTATCAAGCGTTAGTTTAGTCCGGTGGCTCTTTGTATTCTGCGGCCTCGAGATGAAACCAACAATTACTAAGGTCAGGCAGAACTTGTGGCTGAAGTGCGTTGAGCGTGTAACTTTGTTTCTGTTTCGTTTATCCTTTATATGTAAGTATTTATTTAATTTGAAACCCTGTGCAACTGATGAATACGAATTAATACATATGTACTTAAATTAAACTGAAAATTAAAAAATTTAACTCGCCAAATAACATATGAAAAGATATACATACATAAACATTAACATTACTGTCAATAAACTATAGAATTAAAAAATTAACAAATTTGTTTCTGTTTATTTTATTTTATTTATAATGCTATTAAAATCAATAAACGTTACTTTGGTCTAACTCGATTCGAATAGTTAATGGATGGACTCAAACGGCTGTGACCACAAATATATCGTTACAGAAAACATCAGACTTATCTTGATACTATCGTTTAGAACTTAATTTAGTGGTTGACAAGTTTCAATAACGCTTTGGCCAATATATTGAGGTAATACCGCATTTATGACTTTGAGATCTTCAAATGAATTGCTCGTTGGCAAGTAACGCAGAGTAATGGATAAGTGGCTGGCGTTAATACAGTCACGTAATATGGTGTTTTATTTGAATGTTTTTCTCTCCCTGACCCATTCCTTCATCCATTTGAATTTTTTTATTTTTGGACTTCTTTTACATTATTTGCTAAAATAATTGGGCTGCCTTCCAAAATGTATCAATACAAAGTTCGTATGCAGTTCTACTACTGTATATAAACTATGTAGATATGCAAAGTAACCAAACAATGTATCAACTATAAATCCGATGCCTGATTGCTTTTTGACGGCGTTAAAAATACACATTGACGTTTTGAAATAGAATACATTGTATATATTTTGTTTGTTTTTTGGGTGGAAGGGGGGATTAAACAGGTAGGACCTGGATATATAGTAATGTGAATTTGGCAGGCTTAGGTTGAGTGATAATGTTTTCCCTCTTAAAGGGGGAAAGTTAATGGTGGAGGCCTATCGGTCGCCGTTTATCCGAGGAAGATTGATAAAAGCTTTCAAAATATATGGTGGTTTTAGTAAATTGTTCACTTGATGCACACTTTGTTGTTGTTATTAACACATACTCTACTGAACTTTATTTACATACCTTACTCAAGGCAATAAACAACTATCTTGGTTTTTAAGAGTATAGTGTGTATGCAAAAGCAAAACCGTTATACTCATTCTGTCATTTATTTATTCATTGTACATATATGACACAATACTTTAAGTTACAATCTTACATACCTATACTCTGAACCACTGAGCGCTTCACTAACAACAGCAGTGTGATTTCCACTACAATGACCTAATTTTTTAAGCCGACATTATTTTTAGGGCTATTATATTGAATCCAGGTGTGTACTCGTGTATGTGTAACATAGACATTTTTAATAGATGTATTCACTAAATATGCTTTAATTGTTAGAGAGACATGAAGAAGCAGTTGGAGTTTATAATAGTATTACATTTAAAATATGAGTTTGTAATTGCTTGCATATAAAATAAACATAAACTTGTGTTTAGTTTTAATTAAACTTCTTTATTATTCGCACAATTCTGTGTGCCACTGTTCACAACTTGATGTAACAACAACAATAGCTTTTCTTTGTTACCCTTTGCATAAACAATAACAATTACTAGATAATTATTCGACAGATCTTTGTAACGGAGATTTTCAAACTACGATTACACTCTTCAAGCGCACCGCGTCTTCACACTAGTGTAGTGTGTTTGACTAATCTAAGTTGCCATACCTTTTGCATGCAACTTAATATCAACGCATTCTTCTTGATATTGTCCAACTGCATTATATGCTTAGACATAAACAAATCGTGTAATATGCTGTCTAAGCACTTTCCCACGAATACCACATAAGTTAGAATTAAGGTTTAGCATATAATGAGGTTTAAGTAAATGGACAGAAATAAATAAACCATAAACATGAACGGCCGCATGAGCGGCTGTTTATAAACAATAAATTATATTTTTTTTTTTAATAATACTTTAAACTCAAAAAGTTACTTCCAACTCCCTATTATTTACTGCTTAGATCGTATTTAGACGATCGAAGTTTTTACGTTAAAGTGAACGATTATTTTTCCAACCTATACGATATAAAAGCAGGTGTTCCGCAAAGCAGTGTTCTGGGACCATCCCTCTATACGATATTTACTTCAGATATACCTTTAACAAATAACGTTCTACTTGCAACTTATGCCGATGACACTGCAATATTAGCATCGAGTTCTTGTCCAACAAATGCATCAAATCTAATTCAAAATGAACTAAACCGAATTGAGCTTTGGTTAGCTCAATGGAATATCAAAGTGAATACCGAAAAATGTGCACATGTTGTGTTTACGTTACGAAAAGGAAATTGCCCACAATTATTCCTTAATGGCAACACAATTCCCAAAAGAGACAGTGTGAAATATCTTGGTCTATATATTGACAAAAGGCTTACAAGGAAGGCAAAAAAAGAACATCTTAATATAAAAACCAAACGTCTTTATTGGCTTCTTCAGCCTAAATCTGAAGTAAGCATTGAAACAAAATTAATAATATATAAAACAATACTTAAACCGGTGTGGACTTATGGCATACAATTGTGGGGAACTGTACCAATGTAGAAATTCTTCAACGGTATCAAAATAAGACATTGAGGCTAATTGTTAATGCTCCTAAATTTATTTCAAATAAAACTATTCATAATGACTAACACATGCCAACAATTAAAGACGAAATAAAGAAATATAGCGAAAACTATCTTAACAGATTAAGCAACCACTGCAACCCACTGGCGATATCTCTACTAGACGAAACTGAAGAAGTGAGAAAACTTAAACGTTATCATATACTTGATTTACCATTTCGATAATTGTTATTGGTATATTTTTTTGTTTTTTGTAAATAAGTACATGTATACATTTAATTATATGTAAGATAGCTTTTAAAAATAATTACAATACTATAAAAATTTATTGTTAAAATGATGTTGTTCTCAATGGAGTGCAACATTTACTTGTATATATTAATGTATCAAATTTGCTTATTATACCCAATGGGATAGATTGCAAATAAAGAATATATAAAAAAAATTTACAATACATTAGACTGACAGAACTTCACTCACTCAGTAGCCTGCTTTGCCTTGTCTTTTATATGGAAATGTAAACTGTCTGATAAATGTTCTTGAAGGTTCATGACTTAATAAAATAACAATCCGAAAATTGCAGTTATCACACGAGCGTTTAGTAAGAGTATTTAAAAAATACATACCAATTTGGATAGATTACGTTAATGTAATGTATAGTAAAAAAGTTCAGAAAATTATCAATTTTGAACAAGTGTGACCAATAACCATAAAAGAACTAAATTGTGTAATTTTGAGTGTCAACTATAATCTTTTTAATAAGAATGTGGACCAATCTGCGAACACCTTAATCAATAGGAGACTATGTATCTTGGTAACCACAGGAGAAATGACCCAATTGAAATGGGAACACTCCACAACTTTGTCCCACTAAAATTAAGCGTATGATCGATCTTTATCCGACTACCCCGAAACTGGTCTAAGAATTGAATAATAATATCGGACGTATTTTGTTCAAAGGATCTTTAATGTAAATGCATCCTTTATTGCATTCAGTAGGTTATTCAACATAGTCTCCGATATGTTTCATGAATCGTTGTTTAAAAATTTTTAAACTTTTGTTATTGAGCATCTGCTTTTGTTATTTATAAAATGTATAGATTTTACTAAACCTACTACGGTTCTGTCATTAAACACCGTGCTTTACTCATGTTGATGTTTACATATGGAAGTTCACCGTTTATACCTATTAAGAGCCTTTGTGAAATTCTAAAACAATTAGTGACTTTCCTCTATGTCTTGTACACGATACCGATCCGATGGTTCTCAATTAGCATTTGTGCATCCATACTGATCTCATCAAGCCAGCTCCGCTGTATAGGTCTTGTTGCTTGTCTGCAAGAGTAGTTGAACACCGCGAGTTCGAAGTCTAATAAGGTCAGATGTCGTGCTTTTACACAATTCGTAATAAAAATAAAATCCTTTACAACCAGAAAACGTCGTCATCTCTGCTACTATCTACATTCAATAGAGAAACTCGCCATTTGCCCCTTATTGGTAATTGACGAATTTGGTTTTCCATTCTTTGGTTCGAGGAAACCCAAGTGGTTTAAGAAGGAATTGTGTCTCCTCAGCATTCAAATTATTTGCCGTGCACATGCCATAAATAAGTTCACAATTATCGGTGTTGCGCCCAAGTTAATATTATCAGTTGATTAAGTTGATATTCTAAAATTCGCTTTGCTAATATGGTCGGAGCATATAAGTGCGGGGGCGAAACCTGACGAAAGCTTCCTAGTTATAAGGGTTCATTTTGCATTCCTTAAAATGCCACATCATATGAGTCCATCAGGGATAGTGTGCTCATAGGTCGCCGATGATTAATGGATATCAAGATCATTGCTCGAGGACCATCTTGTGGAGTTTTGTGAGTCAACTTGCAATGTAATGAATAAGAATCACAGTGGGTTCACAAATTCGAACCGATCAGACGATTTGCCGTATTATTACAATCCTTAGCCTCTTAGATGTGGGGCCACGGTTCGAACCCCATGTCCGACATCTCCAACAAGATTTGAATAATTATTTCTTCGGCGACTTCCTCTCAGCAGATTTCTGGCAAAAACTCTGAGAGTATATAAAACTTCCATGATAAAGTTTCTCAAAAATCTGTCGTTCGGAGTCGATTTCAAGCTGTAAGTCCCGCTAGTCATGTATAAAATTAACACACACAACATAAATAGTGTGAAAATGTTGCAAAATTGACTCAAGCTTGCTTACTTTCGAAACAATTAATCCGTAGGCTTTAAACATCTTTTAGTGTATGGTGGGCTAAGATCACTAATTTGTAGATCAATTTTATCAGATATTTTTTTATTATAGATTACTTCTACCCTGTGATTTCGTGGGCTTAGTAGTGTTGTCTGGCTTTCAGATTGTAAGTTCAATTTTTATTCAAATGGTAAGCTCATATTAGAATATTTACTATCAAAATCTTCAAGTTAAATTTGCATTTGAAAGAGCCGTAATAAATTTAATTAAAAGAAATATATATAAAATATGTACTAAATATGACGTTTAAAGATTTAATTCTCATTAGAAATATTAATTGCATACAATAGACATACTACAAAATATCTATAAAGTAACTCAACCATATAATTTCACACTCCATGTGATATATTTCAAATATTCTTCTTTTTAAAAATTGTTGATTCAAAGTTTAGAAAGATTATAAACTTCTACAGTGCAGGAGTAGGAAATATTCATTTTATTGACGGCAAAATGCATCAATTCCAATATGCGAACACTTTGAGACAAAATGTGAAGCAAAGTTCCGATAAGTTAAACATATTGGAACGATCTAAAGCCCACATTACACGTTAAGTCTCTTTCATAATTGTACAAAATTACTTGAATGAGAGGTACAATCCTTCAACACAGTACAGCAGTTGAACCAAAAAATACGAAGTGTGTGAAACGTCACTCCAAAACTTTGTTCCAAGCTCTTACGATGCCCATGTCCTTGGAAGCAGTGATAAAAGCAAAAGGTGTAAATATGCAGTTGACATGAAATTTTATTTTAACAATTACTTTAAATAAAATATTCTACATAGTCTACACTGCTTTTCAATAATCTACAACTATGCATAAAACATTTTTAGAATTACTTGTACACAAGCGGAAGGGTTGTCATTTGAATTATCTCACACTGAGTTTCCAATTACGTTTTTGTACCCCAGTATTTAAGTTGAACAGTATTTTACATGTTTAGATTGAAAAGCATTAATTACACGGTGCGACAGTCAAAATACACCCAGCTAATGACGTAGTGTAGGTTTGAAGTTTTGTTGAGTAGAACTCAAAAATATTTTTTTTATATTTCTTGTACCTTCCAAACTTGTTTTATTTGACAAAAAAGGTATTTTTGATCTTTTCACACACCTCTTGGTGTAGTACTAATTTAATGAAGCTGAATGTCAAATATATGTAAATAAATGTGCTTCACTAGATCATCTCCAACCAATGGATCTTAGACAATGAATTGTGCTTCTCTTGAACTAGTTAATTCCCTAAACGATTTAGGGATAGTTTTCGATTGTAAATTGGACTTCAGAAATTATATTACATCAACTATTAGCAAAGCTACATGTACCCTGGGATTTATCAAACGATGGGCTAAAGAGTTTTCTGACCCTTATATTACCAAACAATTGCTTACCACACTGGTTCGCCCAATTCTTGAATATGTATCTGTAATATAGGATACTCAATAGTCTGTACACTCTGACAAAAACGAATCAGTTCAAATACAGTTCTTATTATTTTGTCTTCGTGGTTTAGGGAATGGATGGGATCCTAATAAAAGGTTACCATCTTATGAAAAACGCCTAGCACTCTTTAAATTACCAACTTTAAAAAGCCGTCGTAAAATGCTAAATGCTTTCTCCTGAAGCTGATTAATGGTGTTATCAACTCTCACTTTCTTCTAGAAAAACTTTCCATAGAAGTACCTGTTCGTCCAACAAGATACTATAATTTCATAAATATAAAATATTACACAACTAACTACGCGAACTTCGATCCATTTCGTATTTAATTTAATAATCTTTACCTTCATATAGATTTTAATAAAAGTTTGGAATCCATTAAAAAATCTATAATTTAAATTTATAGTGTTTTCACACCGAGTAGTTTTAACGCAAAAGTTGGTTTTATTATTAAAACCAAAAATAAAACCTGGTTTTACCATACAAAATTATTGTGTTAAAACCAACTTAAAACCTTTTTTGAATTGGTTTTAAGATGGTTTTATGATATACAAGCTTGTTTTAATGTACTAAATCAGAGCTACCAGCTCTGAAATGCTGAAAACAGCTGAAAAAACAAAATAAAAACAAAGACAACTGTAAATAAATAAATAAATGTAAACAAACATTTATTTTGTGTTAAAAAAGGGAAATTTTGGAATATTTTTTAATTTCTTCAATGAAAATTTTAAAAATTTGTAAATATTTAATTATTAGTTGAAATGTGTGTGGTTTTTGGTAACAATGAATATTGTTTCTTGTGCAAAAGGTAAGTAAGAAGCTAAATAAATCAAGATGAAATAAGACATATTGCTCATAAAATTTTTTTCTCGCAGAACTTTGTGTATATTACCAGTATTTATTAATTTCTTGAATGAAAAAGTTAAAAAACGGTAATTTTTTCATTATTAATCGAATTATAAGCAATTTCCCTTCACAATGAAAAAAGTTCCATGTGCAAAAGTCAAATAAAAAGAAAAATATAACAAAATATATACTCAACTTTTTGTTTCAGGAATTTGTGAATATACCTCTAAATTGGTTAAATACTAAGATAGTGACGATCGATGAAAGGTGTCACCAAACACAATAGTTATGAATTACGTTTCCGTAATAAAATGGTTCATCTCCTTTCAAAATTATTCTACCAAAATATCATCAACTACCAAAATAAAATAATGAAACCCACACCGAAAACTAACAAATCATAAATAAACAGAAGAAAACAAAAGAAACAAAAATCAAAACAAAAACAGCTGTTGCGTAGTCATAAATGTCATGAATTTAAAACCAGATTTAAGAAAACTTCCAGTGTGAACGCAAAATCAGCTGATTATGATTATGCGAAAATCAGGTTTTAACTTTTGGTGTGAAAACCACATTAATCTCATTTAATTAATAATTTCAATGTTGTCTCTTTTTAATTTATTTTTTGTATTGAAATCATAATAATAATAATTTTGTATTGAAATATAAAATGTAATAGTCTGTAAGGATTTTCCATAGACTTGAAATAAATAAATAAATAAATAAATAAAAAAATTAATAAATAAAATTGGTGTGCTACAGCATACCCCACTATTGCGTATTCGGTATTTAGCCACCAATATTATGCCACAGTATTCATCTTACAAAGCATTTCTTGCTCAATTCGTCACAGTTATCGTTTCTTCCTGAGGAAAACCATAAATAAAATAGTCAAACGACAATTTTTCATATTTCGTACTGGGTTTTATGAAATGCTCCTTTTTTAAAATTGTGTTAAAAACTTTTCGTAAACTTGTTAAATTTGAAAATTTATTCTTTTAACACTTTTTTCCTTTGCGTATTATGTTAGTTTACATAACTTTTACGTTTACGGAGAAGACAATACACATATGTATATATACATACATAAATATGTCGATATATAACTGTATTCATTTTTGTAACATTTATTTTAAAGAAAGGAGTTTTAACGCAGTTTCTTCATTTTAATAAATTTACATTTTTCTTAATGAAATTCAAAAGATTATATAATTTAAATTGTTACAAAAACTATTTATTTAACTCTCTGTTTCCATTACAAATTTGTTTTAAATTTAGTCATTATGTAGATGCTTTCAGAGTTGACCATGATAAACCCTAATATAAAGGAATGAATTTACGTTTAATTAATCAACTTATTAGTTATTTTCAACAATTTAATTTAATTTTTTATTTCAGCATATTCAGAATAGTTGTAGTTTTAAATCATTTTATTTAGGACGATTATTACAACTTGCAGTTAAAGTTGGGTTTAGTTAAAGGTAACTTTAGCTAAAGTGTACTTTAAAGTACTTTAATTTCTTTTCGTTATTACAACCTATGGATAAAAGCAATGTCGATAACACTGCTCAATTAAAAAAGTTTTTTAAACGCAGTGACAACGACGGGCTTCTTTTTTGTTGTATTTGCTCATTTCGTTAATATTTGAAGTTGCCATTTTGAAAATAATATATTCATATTAATGGCAGGTTCATATATAAGCTTAACTTTAAAAGTTACAGGTAGGATACCTTTAGCTTAACGCTCACTTTTACCTTATTGTATAATAATGAAAAACAATTTATCCTCCGTTAAAATCCTCCTTTTAGTTAACGGCAAGTTGTAATAATGGCCCTTAATTATTTAACATATAGCTTCTGCTGTGAATTCAACCAAAGGTTACCATTCTTATAGGTTAGCACACTATCAACTAGACTACTACCAAATCTCTCCAATAAACTATACAAATATTTTACAATTTAAATTATTTATTTAATTACTGAAATTCAAAACTTTTCTAATTAAATGATAAATCCAATACAATGGACTTAGAAGCCTATTAAGACTTTACTTAACACTTATTTTCATAACTAATGATACATTCCAAGTATCCTTATGTAAGTATTGCCCTTAAGAAGCCCATTCGAAATTAGTATGGAAGGAACTTCTTTCAATAGAAAAAAATTTATTGATTTACCTGTTTATACCCTTGCAATTACTGCAATACGACGCTGCTATTTTTGAAGTTCATCAAAAATATGGAGTTGGTAATAAGACTATCAAAAAATAAGCTCTATGTTCAGTTGCTGCTGTGGCGAGGATGGTTCCAATAGTAGACAACCAAACTAAGAAAACAACAAATCTAGATACATTTTCTCAGCAATATTAATAGCTTCGTAGTGCTATTATCTTCTTAAAACAGCCATCAAACGCAAATTCTGCCTTTTTATAGTCGGGAGATATTTTGCAATCGAATAAGTTTTCCAGTTGGAAAATATAAAATAATCCTTTAGGATAAATCTGCCAAATAAGGCCAGTTCAAAAATAAATTCGAACTTTAACTGGCTAATTTTGTCTGTCGTACTAATGGATATGTTAACATTTGAGACAATACTTCTTTTTTGCTAAAATATATTTTCAAACACGGTCGCTAACCTTCTCTGATCAAATATCATCAATTTGCTGGTTTTATTCTATTATGAGCGAACACATCAATAACAAATTTCCGACAATTCTGCCATTTTTTGAACTTCATTTGTGGAGAGAACATTAAGTTTGAATTTCATCACACGTAATTAATTAATTAAATGGATACAAAACAAATAATGATATACCAATAAGATAACATTTTTTATTTAGGCAAACGAACAAAATGCAAATAATTATACATAATATAACATACATATAATAAATATCTTCAGACACTCTCTATCCATACTGTTTTTCAGACATGCACTTTTTTTATTGAGTCAATATTCGGTTTAAAGAATACAATATTTTAAGTGTTCAGGTATAATAATATACACAGTTCAGCTGCTTATTTAATATTCATTTGACAGCTGATTAACAAAACAGTTGGTTGTTTTTCTTGTTTTTTTTTTGTTTGTTATTGTTGACATTTGGGTTGTCAAATATCAACAGAAAGTATTCGGTTAATTGTAATATGCTCACTCAACATTCTTAGTGCTGCATTTTAACTTTTACTCAATATTATAAGAATTTGTGTATTTATGCGCAATAATTAAATGAAACTTTATATGAAATATTGATATTGATATTAATTGTGCGGAAAGAAATACAGAAATACTTTTGTTCTTAAGTATAAAACAGTTTTGTTCTTAAGTATAAAAAAGTTCCTTTATCATGAATTGTTGTTTTTGTTTTAACATTTTATAAGTAATAAAGAAACGTTTTTATTTTTGGAAATTTATTCGATTATTCTCATTTACTTTTCTCGCTATCCTAAGAAAATGAATTATTTCAGTGGTGTTTACTCATTTTTGGCGCTCAGTGTATATTGAAAAAAAAAGGAAAATGTAATAGGAATGGCAAAAAAGAAAAAAAACCGTTTGTTGTATTATAATTCTAAAAAATTATTCATTCATTGGATGAAATTCATTTCCTTTTGATAAAATGATCCTCTAGCATATCATGAGCAAGTCCATCTAAATTAAATTTGTTATCGTAAAGACATATCACAAATTTACATTTGTTTTAGCATCATTTGGGCACTCCATTATAATATTTAAGACGTAAATCTGGTCTTATTATTTGAGGCACATGTTGTTAAGACACATTAAGGTTAAGTTAAATTTGTATTTGCCTACTACTATGCTACTATTCGTTGCTAAATGCTGTATATCAGATTTTCAACGGTCATGAATGATGTACTTTCGAACGCAAACCGTTTCGTTAGATTGAGGTTTTTGAGTTTTTTATCCTCCATACTAAAATATATTATTACTTACATATTTTGACTCGTCTGATTCCAAAACTCGCTTGACGGAAGCATGAACAACAAAGTGCATTTAAACGTTCTAAACAATAACTTCAACGAATGTGCGGAAAAATGAGGAATTTAAAGTAATTATTACTTCCAGTACGTTAACAATCCTTAGTATACTGTTGTTAATGTAAAGCTTGTGATTTACCTACCAAAGTCCCCAAAGATTTAATATTTCTCCACAAAGTTCCGATGTAGCTCCAAGAGAATATTTAGGGAATTATTTGAATAAAAGTCAAGTTAGATTTTTTAAGTTTAAATAGCAATCCTTCGTGCCACACTCTGTAGAATGCCAGTTTTATGTCAAGAAATGCTGAAGTGCAATAAATTTTTTGATCTAGTGAATCCGACATTACTTTTACTATTCTGTGACTTTGTTCTGAAGTTCCACGTTGTCGACGAAATCCAAACTGGTGGTCAGGTATTATGTTTTCTTTCTCTAAAATAGGAAATAGACTTGATACAACAACTTCCCGAATATCTGACATGCAACTATCAAGTTGATTTTATCTTGTCCTGGAGACTTTTTATTGTTAAGTTTAGAAATAACATTTTGTACTTTGGAAAATCCATTTGGTATTGAGATTCCAAAAATGTAAATACGTTACTATCGTGTACGGTACCAGGTGCCATCTGATTTCATAACTATAAAGACTATAATCAGTATCTTTTGAGGTGTCCAAATTTTTCAAAAACAGATACTTCATCATTTCTTAATTCTGCTATCCTATTTTTAGTTTTATCCATAGGATATCTACTTTGCTTCCAAAATCGTCTAAGTCCCTGGTGTTCTCGTATAAGTTGTCTTATTTCCGTAGATATAAACACTTTTTGGAATCCTTGTGGCTGCATTGTTGGGGTAGATAAATGAGCAGATTTTCTAATTACAGTACAGAATTGATCTACAGTTTTATCAATTTCGTACCCGTCTTTAAAGATATGTTTATCTCTAAATTCTGATCCATCTAACGCTGATAAGTGTCTTTTTAAATGTCTTTTTTATGTATAAGAACACTATCCGCTAAAGTACAAAAAATTAAATACACCCGAGTAACTACCTAGTTTAAGATGTTCAGTTAGTTGAGTGGAACTCAAAAACAATTTTTTTTGGATTTTACACACAAATTTATTGATTACACAAACATTGCACCGATGTCCAAATTTTAAACCTTATTAGAACGGAGAGACATGGGCCTTTCAGACGATATACATATATACTATGTTATTTGACCTAATATGCTATGGGTTTTGATGAGGTAAACTTGACAAATGCGAATTTTTCAAGTTTGTCCGTTCGTAGTAGCAAACTTTAAAAAATTTCACGTTGGAGCGACCAGCAAAAGTTGAACATTGCGAAATAATAATATTTGCAGTATCGCAGAGCATTGGAGCTAACAGACAGCTTTGACAGGAGGTGTTTGATCGTGACCGTTATGGTAAACAGACGTTTAGTGGTGATCAGGATAATTTCTCGTTCAAATAAGAACATTATCTTTGGTGCGTAAAACTTACGTTGTTATAATATCGAGAGCTTTTTTTATTTTTTTTTTTTACTTAAAAGGGATACAGTCTTATGCAAAAAAAAACCTTATTAAGACCTTAAAATGAACATTAGTTAACAACTTTTAGCTTAATAATCCATTATTAAAAAAGTATATGCAAAAACAGTATTTTAACTAATATCCATTTTAATGTTTTTTATTTGATGCTGGCAATACCATTATTTTATTCTGTCAATATTTCCTTAATATTGTGTATGAACGGTTATTAGTTCATTTGGTATTCGTGTCTAATATTATTTTTTTATGTTTTTATACAAAATAATTGTTTTTATTAACATAAAAATGGGGTTGTATTTGTTTATTTAATAAAAACAATGTACAAATAAAATAAAACAACAAATGTAATTAAAATATTATATTTTGATTAAAGAAAGAGTTCGAGTACCGGTTTCTTTAAATTTGTTTTGATTTGATTAGACATCAGCCTACAAGAAATTAATGACCGAAACTAACACATACAAAACTTACTTACTACACATGTAGTTTTTATTTGACTTTTTACGCTTCAGAGTTGTATTTGTTAATACATCATTGTTGGCTGTCAAATGACCGGTAAATTTATTAATTTGAAAAATTTAATCATAGTTGGCTTCAAAAACAAAAGTTTATAGCTTCTTAAGGTGAAAATTTTAATTGTGTTCTTGGTGTTGATAAAAAAGTACTTATAAGCCACAATTTTTTAAAAATAAAATAAAAACAAACAAAACAAACAAAAAAGTAATTTTTCAATTTAAAAAAAAAGAGAAAGTAAAGTGAAGTGTGAATAAGATAAGTAACAAAATTTTAATTATAAAGAAGTGCGATTAACAATAGTTTTAAAATAATTTATTTGCTTCATTTTCATTCTGTTTCAAATTTTAAAATAGAATCGGCAGTAAAATAATTTTTAAGTGTTTTTTTTTATAAAATTAAAATAATAAAAATGAAAAGAAGAAATGTCCACAACTGTCTTTCTCGGGGAAAAAAGAAGTTTGAAGAAAGTGTAGAATATTTTAAAAAAGTGTGCTACTTAAATCGTGAAAGTGAAGGTCGTGTAAAAAGGATACCTATTAAAATGATAAATAATGTAGGAGCAGGTGCCAGTGGAATAGGAGTAATAGAAGAGTGTAGATATGTTTTAAAAAGTGTTAGTGTAGGTACTGAGGCAATTCTTAGTGACGACACCGAATCAACTATTAGCATAGATAGTGAATCATCTGCTAGCGTAGAGACTGGTAGGGTACATACAGGAGAAAATATTAATTTTAGGCCAAATATAGGTAGTGCAACGAAACGTGAAGAAATTAAGTCATGGGTTCTTAGGAATAATATATCCCACAGCTTTAGGAGACTTACTTCACACTTTAAACAGGGTAGGAGTTGAGGATTTGCCTTTGTCAGCGAAAACTCTTATGAGCACAAATAGGAAGGAGATTCAGATTTCCACCATTCCAGATGGAGAATTTATATATTTAGGCATTCAAAAATATTTTCAATCAGTACCATTTAATTATTTAGGGGATAGAGAGGAAGTTTTAATTGATATTGGGATTGATAGCTTAAAACTTTTTAAAAGTTCTAATAGTTTTGTGGCCCATTTTAGGCGCAGTTGTAGGGTTTAATAATAACGCCAGTTCTTTCATGATAGCATGTTTTTCAGGTTTTAAAAAGCCACAAAATTTAGATAGATTTATGGCAGATTTCTGTGCCGAAGTAATGGTACTGAAACAAACTGGTATTAGATTAGGCAATAGTCAAAAGTTTTTACGATTTAACATTCGATTATTTATCTGTGATTCTCCAGCTAGGGCGTTTGTTGCCGATGTAGTGTCTCATAATAGCAAAAGTGGTTGCTCTAAATGTTCTCAGGAAGGTATATATAGGGAAAGAAGGGTATGTTTTTCCAAGAAAATAGGTCCCTTAAGAACTGGTGTCACCCTTCCCATCACTTAGAAGAATTTAAAATAAAAAGAAGTATTTTAGAAGAGACAGGATTTGGAATGGTTTCTCAGTTTCCCTAAGATACTATGCATTTAGTTTATTTAGGAGTTACTAAGAAATTGCTTAAACTTTTAATTATTAAAAATAATGCCAAAAAATTAATGACAGAATGAATTTTATTAAGAATAATGTCCCTTCAGAATTTTGTCGTGTCCGTAGGAGTATAGACGAAATAAAAATTTGGAAGTCGACAGAATTTAGGCAATTTCTGCTTTATACAGGTATATTTCTGCTCAAGGACTGTGTCAGTAGTGACCAATATTATCATTACTTATTATTGCATAGTAGTATAAGATTTCTATCTAGTGAAATAAACTATGTAGGGCAGGCAGATACTTCTCAAAAAGTATTAGAAGATTTCGTAAATTACTTTGGCAGACTATATGGTGCGGAATTAGTTAGTTTTAATGTTCATGGACTGCTCCCTTTAGTTGATTGCGTTTTACAGTACGGTCCTTTAGATACATTTTCAGCTTATAAATTTGAAAATTATATACAGTATATAAAAAAGATAGTTAAAAGGCCAAATAAAATCAAGTTTTACCAGTGCTCCTAAATTAAGAGATTTTATAATAAATCATAAAAAAGACAAAGATAGCTTTTGTTTCAGCAGAAAGTTAGGTTCCATAATGATTATAGATACGAAAATATCATCTGAGGGTGTAAAATATAAGTGCATAATTTTCAAAAAAAATGAAAACTTTTTTGAAAAACCTTTTAAGTCGTATAGTGATTTAGGCATAGTTGTAGCAAGTGAATTAGACAATTCCATAATAGAAATTAAGAGAGAAGATATAGGTTTGAAATATTTTTGTATTCCCCACGATAGAAAGTTTCTTCTTATACCCCTTTTACACCATCTTTTTCTTGAGTTTTCGTCGTAATTATTCATTTTATTGATAAAATATAATTTTTAATAATTGTTAAAATAAAAACAAATAATCATACATTATATTTTTCTGTCTTCACATGAATTCGCAGAATCTATTTGAATACATAGAAGAAGACAATGGTAAAAATAAAGCGTCTAACATTATTATTAACATTTTCATAATTTTTACCATTTAGAACAACTACCGATTTCCCAGAAGTCGTACGCAATTGGAAATGTTCAGCCAAGGGAAGGAACAAATGAAGGTAAATTTTATTATATTTCTTCCTGAAAATAATTTGTAATAACACTTAGTTCAGTTTTAGATCTCCTGAAGAAGATGCAGGAGCAAATTAATCTAATGACGGGGAAATTAAATAAAATGGAGGAATGCGTAAGTAAACAAATCAATTCCTTTATAGTATGTTTACATAGTGTATCTTTTAAGATAAAATCGGTTATGGATACGCAGGCCGTCCTGAGTCAAAATCAGGTTGCTATTGCCGGAAACCAACAGGCAATAGTAAGTAAGCTTGAGACGATGGAAGAAAATGTAAGTATCTTGTAGTATCCCCCAAAAAAAATTAACTATAATAAGCCTATTTTCCAGATGGTGGTCAAGCCCGAAATGTTGGCGCAATTCAAATCGTTTTTTGAGGCTAAAATATCTATTAAAAAAATTGAGGGATCCGTCAGCCGCATCACAGGGGAAATACCAACTGAAGTGTTGGACGCAGTGGCCGCTTCCTTTCCCCTGAAGTCCACTGCCGAAGTCGAGGAAATTGAAAGGAAACTGGAAACCCCCGAATTCGCACAAGCAATGGTAGGTAATTAAATTCAATTGTCAACACGTTTTGTAAAACAATTTTTAATTTCTAGACGACGTACTTGTTGAAATTAAAGGGAGTGTCCGAAGACGTTGGAACGATTACCCGCTCATTATTTAAAGATAGCTTGATGGAGGGCTATAATTGGGATGATCGTTGTGAGAGCTAAAGCTCTTCGACAAATTCCTCAGAGGTATGTATTTATTTTTTATATAATATACATATAAAATCATACATTTAATTATTTTTTTAATTTTTAGATGTTTTTCAGAATCCTGACTTCGAAAAAAGTCTGAGGAAGGCAGTGGAAAAAAGCCATAACAGGTGCAAGCAGTTCCGGTACCTTAGGAAACAAAAATAAAAACCAAGGTTGAGATCCATCAATAGGACAGGTTGGTCACATCCCTGTAATTGTGATACTGTATATATGTATTATTATTATTATTATTGTTATTATTATTATTATTGTTATTATTATTTTTATTATTATTATTATTGTTATTATTATTATTTCTTTTCTTTTCTTTGCTGTATTTATGCGTGTCTATTATAATCAACGTATGAAAGCCATACGCAAGCTTTATTACTATTATTAGTATTATTATCATTTCTTTTCTTTGTTGTATTTATGCGTGTCTATTTATGTATTTATGCGTGTTTCATTCTATTATTTTATTAGTATTAGTATTATTACTAGTTATAAATTATAAAATAAATTAAATTTTTTTATAATAAAAATGTATTAAAAACCAATTTTCTTTTTTCCTATTTTTCAAAAATTTTATGAGTCAACTATGACTAGTCAAATATTCTTAACTATAGTCAAGTGTAACCAGTTAACTAGTCAACTATTCAAAAACAACATAGTTTATAAAGCAATATAGTACATAAAACTTTAAAGAAAACTAATTTACTTTTGAAAAAGATTTAGGTTCGCCTTCAGTATCTTCAACTTCCAAATCCTTAATTTGCTCTCCATCAACAACTATAATATCTTCATTTTCGAGTGGTATTTGGGTTTCATTTTCCACAATCTAAAATTTTTAATAATCAAATATTTAAATAAATATACCATTTAAGTAGAAGGCAGTAATAACAAGTATATAATCTACTCTTAAGTCTAATCTATAGGTTAAAGTCGGAACTATAGTCTAGTCTATAGTTTAGACTATGGTCTATACTATATATTAGACTATGGACCTGGCAATATGAAATTACTTTTTACTTATCATTATTTAAACATTTTTCACTTCTTTGTATGATAATTCTTACTTCTTTATATACTACATCTGAGTCGAATTCGTTGGAGTCTACTACAAATTCGTTTGGCAGCCATACGCTAATGTCATTGCTATTCAATAGCATGTCTTGCGGTGGCAAACCTCCACCAGTTCTTGTGACCTCCTTCCGGTGCTCAGCCATTTGCTGTTTTCTTGCTGTTATTTTCGTTGTCATCCACTGCGTTTTTAATTGGGTTACATTTCTTTGCCCACCCGTACATAAATTATTGAAACTAACAAATGTAGATTAATAAAATGATTATAAATAAACATAAGGAACTTAAATATAGATGAACCTTGTGGAAAGATTATTAAAAGAAATATATATGTATGTATAGCATACTTAATAATATACATGTATGTATATCATACATAATATATTTCCTAAAAATCGGTCCATAATTGACGACAGTACATCTATAAATAGGTTAATTTTTTCAACGTCCATAGTTGCCTTACCTTTCCTGCACTTCTATCCAGGCTTTCTTTTTATTGGAGTTAGTGTTTGTGTCCGTGTTTTTGTTTTCTATTATTTTTACCCTCTCCTTTATTAACTCCTTTAGCAGCATCTATTCACAAAGATAATAATAAAAAGTACATACATTGGTAGAAACGGCACTTACCTTATCCTCTTCGTTCCAATTTTCTTTTCCTTTTATTTTCAGGTTTTTGTCCATATTTTTTATTTTAAAAATATATTTATTTATATAAAATTTATAATAATTTCTATTACTCGTGTTTTTGGTTTAATTGGTTTATTCGACAAATAATTAATTGAGCTTTTCGTAACCGGTTAGTAATCGGATAATTTCAAATTATCGAATAAAACGAGAATTCAATTTTTTTTATTAATATTTCTAATTTTTACAATCAAAAATATCTCCATTCCAAAAGCTAAAATAAACTTAAATTAGGTTAGATCTGAACCAGACTGTAAAATATGTTACAGTGCACACTCGCTAATGTGAACTAATTAAAACTGGCGTTGTTCACTTTTGCGAATTGTTCACATTTCCGAATACCGAAAATTTTAAAACAGAATTATACCATCTTTTAATGAATTTTTATGATTCTTTTTATTTTTTTAGAACATATTTTATAATTTAATCTTCACAAACTTTCTTCACAGTATCTAAATAGCAATTGAAGAATAAATATGCAAGCAGATGTACTACCACATACATATATGTATATATGGACACCTAAAACTGGGATTCCCGCAATTAATAAACACAGAAATTCAACGATTAATTAAAAAATTCTGTTCAAATTATAGGGCTTTTTACATTTTTTACCTTTTAGAGTAGTCAATGAAGCAAAAAAATGTTCACATTAAGCGGTGTTAATATAATGAGGTGTTCACATTAGCGAGCGTGCACTGTATTGATTAATCGGTTTATTCGGTATTTGAAATTAAGCATTTTTCAATTATTTGAACTATTCATCCTTAATACTTACCAGGCTCAATATCTTTCTCCTCCATTGCTATATTGTGGAGTACTGCCAATGCCACAATAGCAGTTCTTGCATTTTCTAAACTGACTCATCCTGTCTAATAAACATCTGAAGCGTTGTTTCCACCCACCAAACCAACGTTCAACAGGGTTACGGTTGGCAACATGTGCGGCGTTATAACGAAATACTTTTGGGTTCTGTGGCTGATGTATGGGGGTAAATAAATAGGGTGTCAGCTTGTATCCAGAATCAGCAAGTAAACGGCCTTTAAATTTCCCGTTTTCTTTCCTTTATTCTGGATTCGTTAAACATCCGGCAATGGTGTGTACTCCATCTCCATCTCGCTACTATGTCCAAAATTTTTAGATTGCCATCACAAATCGCCTATCATTAGAAATTTTATTACATTAAATCATACATCGGCAGAGACTAAAATTTTAGTTTTTTTACTGGAATTTTTTATACACGGGTGAATATACAAACGTTGAAAATTAAGAGTGCAAGAGAGCTCATTTGAGAGCTCACTGCGTACGTACGCATTAAATACAACAATATACATACATATACCGTATTACCTGGACATTTAGCGAATAGAAAACCGCCAGTTTTTTTCTTCTGATATGTGTGCCATCTATAGCACCAATGACACCAGGAAAGTTGCGAATATTTTTAAATTGCTGGGCAATTTGAAATTCAAAATTAATATATTTGTATCAAAATAGTTTCCAATTCTAATAAACTTACCAATTCTCCTGATTAAATTGAGTGTATCCATATTGTTTTTTTAATTTTTTTTTTATTTTTTTTTTTAAAAATTAGAATATTTTTCACAAAATATCAAAAATTTTAATAAAATTATGACATATGACTAATGTAGGTTTAAAGTAGGGTTGAATCATTGTTAAATTTCTTAGATTTAACAATGGTTTACTACAGGTGTTTTAAGCTAATTATCGCTTTTGGATATATAAATTTAATTTCTTTATTTTTTGCTTCTGCAGCTTACTCTGAAAGCTCTCCAGTTGAAAGTATGGCATCTTCAATTACAGCGGAAGCGTGCAAAAGAATCTTGTGTACAGAAGGTGGGAGATAGAACCAAGGGTACTTCTCTACAAGCTCTTTACCTGTATCAAGTGCGAATATTCTAAATTTGTCGATGTTTATTTGGTAGCCTGATGTCATAGCTTACAGTAATATTGCACATCTGGTTATGAGCCCTTCACCAATGCCAGTTATCTTAGCAGCCAAATCAGGATTGTTAAAAAAACGTCTTGCGGTGTTGCCATCATTAGACGTGTCGCTACCCTCTTGTCTAGGCCTGTCTACTAACAAACCCATCTCGGCTCTAAATTTGCTTTGAATTTCCCTTTTCCTATCCATAAATTTATTCTTTTCATCTGTTGATCTAATCTACAAACAACATGAATAAAATACTCAAAAAAGCGAATATGTGAATGTAAGGGTGACAATCCAAACTCATAATTTTCTTTGTTCACCACTTTTTCTAAACATGTTTCTATATCATTCATCTCTTTCGGGTTTGCTTTACATATATAACATTTGGCAGATGGCGTTTGGCTTAATGCGTTGCATACTTTGCCATCGACCATAGTCAGTTGCAATTTGTGTTCAACATATATTTTCTTTTCAAATTTAGAATACTCTGTGTATTTCAGAGTATCAATTTTCTGCTTGAAATAATCTCTTTCTGCAATACAAACTTGGGATGTTTCTTTTTTAAATTGAAATCGAATCGGTCTGCAATACCGAGTTGACAATGGCCGAGAGTTTTTCCATATTATTTTTGCATCTTCAGGCTTCGCAGATTTTGTCACTAATTGACTTTTTTTCTTTTCCCTCAACATCTTTTCGTAACTAGGAAATAAACTGAAGGAAACCAAAATTTCGAATATGCCAATACTGTTGCTTTGTTAAATTTGTGTGAATTATTAATGCAATAACTTCAGCGGCATTTGATTCCGAAGAAGCTTGCTTTGGTTCTGAACATAGACTACGTAAGGCATCTGCTGCAGTCGCATCTGTTTCTGCCAACTTTGCTACTCTTCGTTGTTTTGTTCTTTTTGAAGAACTTGAGAAATCAGATGAAGAGCGACCACGTTTATTCGCTTTTAATACTTGTTCTTTAGGTGACACAGAAACGTTTTTCAGTTTTAAAAAAAAAACCTCTTTTTAGCTAACCAGTCTAAATGATTTTTCAAAACGTCTGATTTTAAGCGGTGATTCTTTTTCCAAATGTCAACAATTCTTTTACATAAATATTGTACACGCTTCAATAAATCACAAAACGCACCTTCTTCGCATTCAAAATTAATTAATTTGATTATTTCGTCATAAATTTGCTGTGATTTCGAAGAAACCCTTCTTAGAGCACCAAAGCTCGAAAATTGTCATTCGTGAAAATATGCATTGACGGGATATTTCTATTATGTAGAATAATAAAAAAACTATCAATAACAACAAAAATGTCAGTATTATTAAATCAAACGAGATACATAACAAATTTTAAAACACAATAAACACAGAGGTTAAGCCAGTGTATTAAATATATAGAAAAAAACTCCAAACAACTGCACTTGAATTAAACACAATTTTTTACTATAGATGTGTATCAATATTTACAAACCAATTTGGTTTTCATTGGGAAACTAACTAAAACTCTAATTATTTTTTACAAAGAATTTCAAACGGTGTTAATAAAAACACTTCTTAAAAATCAGTACTTTACGAAAACGAATTTATTAAGTTATTATTTCTTAAAAATAGTGTCAATACCGTTCACATTAATTTCCATTTTAATTATTTTAATTGGGCACTTTAATTAAATGTATTTTAACAATTTGATATTCACTTTGTTTTCACAGTCGCTTAGTCAACTTTCTTCTTCTATATAAAATCGCACTTTAATTGTTTGCATTTAAAAATTACCGTTAGATATTATCAAAACAAAATCGGAAGAGAGAAATTTGATGACATTAGCGACTATTTATTTCGCTACAAACCCAATTTAGAAAAAAAAATTATATTCGACATATGGGCGCAACCTCTGTGCAGTGGTAGTAAACTCTAGAAAAGTTTGTATTATTTCTCTGGGATCTCCTATTGATCCATCGTTTAAATTGACCACGGAAGCATATCTTGTGGAAAAACTCACTGGGCAATTACCCTCTTGCTCGTTAGCGAAGACTGCTGATTTTGATGCACCCGAAATCCCGTTAACCGATTTTAAATATTCCCATATAGATTTGCTCTTGGGTGGAGATGTATACTCCCAGATAATGCTTTCTGCAGTTCGAAAAGATCCCGAAAACCCTTTAATCGCCCAACGAACCGACTAGAAAAGATGCGAATCCCCTACGGACTTGAGTTCTGATCCACCTCGTAAAGGTGTGTTTGCTCAAAATTTGAGATGCGATTGCTACAGAAACCCGAGGTTAAAACCTAATACGAGGAACATATTTAGGAATATCCGTCCATACACCACACGCCGACCCTGACTCTATTTTATTCTCCTAACCCAGTTACTATTTATATGCCGTTTTTAAGTCACATCATTCATTTTTTCTTTTGAGCTATCCTAATATCCACTAGATTCCTAATTTTTGAAATTGTCAGATGCCAGCACTACTCTCTGGGTTTACGTTGGAATGCGAGCATTGAAACATTTTGCTTCAAGCCAGCTCCAACGCCCTATTCTCTACAGTCACAAAACGTTCTGTCTTGTCTCAAATAGCCGAAGCTATTTGACCCCGTTGGGTGAGTGGTACCTAAAATCGTAGTTGCTAAGATTATTGCGCGACAAATTTGTAAAGGCAGAACAGATTGTGACAAATGTTTGGCACCCATGACGTTTAACAGATGGCTTGAGTTTGTCGATGATTATTCGTACATCGACAGGATTAACATCCCCCGTTGGGTTAATTTTAACCCTCAGCGTGCAGTATATCATGCAATTTGTGATGCTTCTGAGAAAGCATATGCTGCCATTCTGTATAGTAGAGTCCTAACCCCGTCTGGTGAATTTGTCGCCCACTTACTGCCAAAATACAAGTTGTGCCTGTAGAAGTGTAAACTTTACCCCGTTTAGAGCTCTGCGATGCAACTCTCTTGGCAAAAAAATGGTATTTTCACTTCGTAAGAAGCTGAATCTTACAAGATCGGAAGCCTTTGTGGGACAGTTTCGACTATCGTTCTGTCCTGGCTTCAAAAATCCCCCGTGTCATTGGCTAACTTTTGCGGAAAATCGAGTATCGTTTATCGTGGACCAGGTAGGTACTGACATTTGGAATCACGTGGAATCTCTACATGAAGTTGATACCCTATGATGACAGTTTTTACTCGTCAGAAAACTCACCCCAGA
The DNA here is from genome assembly GCA_936449025.2 of Sarcophaga subvicina. NCBI lineage: Eukaryota > Metazoa > Arthropoda > Insecta > Diptera > Sarcophagidae > Sarcophaga > Sarcophaga subvicina. The sequence goes on from OW388083.2 coordinate 30,002,809, forward strand.
AATTTTGTTGTTGTCGATCACGTTGTCATTCGTCATGACAATTAACCCCATAACGATCGGAAATTTAGTTGAATTTAACCGATTTATTTCGTCCCTGATTCGAAGTGCGAGTGACTGCAAATGGTTTTCTAATACAGCCAACTGTGAAACTCGTGCGGCTTTCTAATCCAGAGCCATACTAATTCGTTCTCTCGTTTCCTGTTGTATGTTTGTCGTTTTCATTTACACATATACGGAAAATTCTAATACAATGTTTATTTACAATATTTTAGATGCTGTATACTTACACGTTGCTATTCGGAGGGAGTTCTTCTAGGTGGACCCACGTGGTGTAGAAAATCCTTCCTACGCTTCCTTGCACTGATTTTTGTTCATCCCAAATGTTTGCTTTCCTTTAGAAATTTCTGAATCATTATCCATCAACTTCACAAGTCGCTCAAATTGGGCTTTGGTTGGAATTTTTAATTTCTTGTGTTTTAAATATTAAATTATTTATTTTAAGCAGGAAAAAACTTGCTTACGATTTTTTCATTTTTTATCTTTTTTTCTGTTATTTTTCAAAAGAATATAATAAAAACCAATGTGGACGTAACTGATAAAATTCTTTTAACTTTCATTTAAGTGTGAACTCGTACGCAAACATATTACCTGCACAACATGTACACAACAGACGAACGCAAACTCGAACATAACGTACTGAACAGAGTTCACAAACAAACGAAGAAATTGTGAACTTTTTTGAGTACACTAATATTTTTAGTGTACGCGAGAGTTTATTTTCTCATTCAATAAGAGGAGAGAGAGAGAAAAATGGCCAGTTTTTATTTATATTCTTAAGCGTGTCTATTATTCCTAAAGAATAATGAATGGCATCAAAACCATAACGCGATCTCCAAAAATACTGAATGAGAACATAAACTCTCGCGTACACTAAAAATGTTAGTGTACTCAAAAAAGTTCACTAAAACCCAATTTTTTCGATCTTTCTAGCGTACTTTGTACACAAACAGTAGAAACAGTGTTTGTGAACTCTGCGAAGAGTTTTTCTCTCGTTGTAGTGAATGTATTTGTGTTCTTTACCCACGACATTCAGTACAGTATATAAACGTTGCCTACTTTAGAGTATTTTTTCGAACACTGATTAAATATGTAAGTGAACTCTATAACTGACAGAGACACAACTGCTAATAATAACCAAATTCATACAAAGTGGTGAACCGAAATACCATAAAACACAACTAAAAAATCAACCAAAAAGTCAACCGCATTTAAGTTGAGGATGGCAATACCGATTTCTGAAAGACGACCAAACTATTAAAAAAGTTGTCAACCGCAATAGGGGCATTCATTTGTTTTGTAGTTGTTAAAAGTTGCAAATTCTGAATTATTTTAATTTTGTCAGGGTTTGGCTTAATGCCTTTATTGGTCAGTAAGTGACCTAAGAATTGCGTCTCTTTCTTCAAAAAGTCGCATTTATCTACCTGAATTTTTAATTGGGCCTTTCTTAATGTCTTGAAAATTGATCTTAAAGAATTTATGTGTTCTTCCAGGGATGTACTGAACACCAATATGTCATCCATATAGACGACACAAGTTTTGTTAATTCGTTCACGAAGAACTGAATTCATTAGCCTTTGAAAGGTCGATGGCGAATTCTTCAAACCGAATGGCGTACGAATGAGTTCGTAATATCCGAAAGGCGTTGAAAAGGCGGTTTTCTTGCGATCTTCTTCTCTTACCAAAATTTGGTGAAATCCTGTGGCAAGATCTAATGTTGTAAAATATTGGGATTTTCGCAACTTATCCAGAATACCCTTTAGGTTTGGTATGGGAAACTTATCATCGACAGTGTTTTCGTTAAGTTTTCTATAGTCAATAAAGATTCTCCATTTTTCTACTCCAGAATTATCTTTCTTCTTTGGTATGACCCATAATGGAGAATTACTTTCTCTTATAATATTTTGCTTAAATGTCTTTTATCTGTCTTTGGATTTCATGCTCATGACTTTGTGGATACCGCTAAATTTTTGAATACAAGGGTTTATCTGTAGTAGCAATTATTTCATGACAGATTTCAGTTGTTGCGGATAAAGTATTTCCTTCAACAAAAAACAAATCTTTAAATTCATTTAGTAAGCCTTTAATGGATTCATGTTCGCTTTTGCTTAAATCATCCATCCGGATCTTGCTTTGTATGTCTTCATTTTTAATATACAGAAGACTTGTAATCATGTCAAATGCCAATGGGTAAGCATTTTCTTCAAAAAATATTTTATTACCGAATATTTTCAAATAATTTTGGTCTAGATCTATTTTAGCCTTGAAAGGAACTAGGAAATTCTGACCCAGTATAGCATCATAATTTTCATTTTTAAAGTCAACTATTTTCCATGAAAGGGTACCTCTAGCAAGAAATTGTGAAGGCATCCGGGTAACACCGCATTGTTTACTTCGTTGAAACCGTTAAGGCTTTTTATATATACATGTTCTTTTAGATTATGTCTTTCATATAGAAAAAATGTGTTTGGTTTTACTACACTTGTATTTGCCCCAGTATTTATTAGGCATTTGAAATTTTGTTTGCCTATGGACAAAACAACTGCGGGTAATCTGAATTTCGAGGCGGTTCTAAAAAATGTGCCTCATCGTTGGAAGCAACTTTTAAGCTTCCTGTAAGGTATCAACTTCCATATATTTTGAATTATGAGACCTCTGTGAACCAAAATTAGTATCAACACCAGCGTTGCCACAAAGAAAAAATTTTCCCTACCAATATTCTTTCCAAAACCAACCAAAATTATTCCAATCCTACCAAAATTTGAATCTAATAAATTATAGATTATTCAGAATGAAATTAACGTTTTATTGCCAAAATAAACAAAAGAATTTCATATATATCACATTTAATGTGTTAAAAAAAAAACAAAACAATTCATTTAAAAAATATAAAAATAAAGGAACATAAACATAGTGTATAAAATTAAAGCTAAAAACATAACAAATTCATCTTTAACATAAAATTAACATGAATGTTTAATATACTAAATATAGTATATTATATAAAAAAAATTATATTTATAATATTCAGGTATTGAATTTGGAGATCTTATTTTGCAATGCGGTTTAGACTTGCAGAACTATATGGAAGAGAAAGCAAATTAAAAATAAAATTACATAAATCAAGATAATAAAATTCATTTAAACCATTTTAAATGTGCTTCCATTGTCCCAAAATTCATTTATCCTAAGTGTTATATCTAAGGATATATCAGTTAGTCGAAGTAAGTTCCATTGCATTACGATTTTATCTGGATCACAATTCACTAAATTCTTAAATTTAGTATCAAGAGCAATATATTTATTTTTTCTTTGGAAAGAACATTTCTGGTTGTTATTATTTGTAGTAATTTTACATCTTCTCTTCCAAGGTTAGGTTAGGTTAGAGGACGTGTACTTCTCAATTAAGGCAAGTACAGTACCCGGAGGTCGAATTGACACATTGTATAACGTCCTAGTTTCTCACACCACTTATGTTGTGTGTGTTAATTTTATACATGAGTGGTGGGACCTACAGTTTAAAGTCGAATCCGAACGATAGATTTTTGAGAAACTTTTTTCATTGCAATTTTATTTAATCTCAAAGTTTTTGCCAGAAATCTGTTGAGAGGAACTCGCCAAAGAAATACTTTTTGTATTTTGTTTTGATGTCTGGCCTGGGACTCGAACCCTGGCTTCTATATCTAATAAGCCAACACACTACCTACTAGACTACGGCGACTTCATCTTCTCTTCCAAAGTCAAATCTTATTTTAATTTGGTTTAAATATTCTATATAAAATTGTAGAATATTTGATTTAATTTCCACTATATCTTCCTGATCTAAATTATTGTCAGTTAATATTTTATCTTATCTTCATTAGAATTAGTTGTTTCCAGTTTTGGAGTTTTTTAAATATATCTAAAAATACTACTCGTTTTAACCATTAAATAAACCAAAAAAACATTAAAATTACCTGTCCATAACTTTTTTGTGGCTTTTTGCTTAAAAACTACTAGTAACAAATAGTTTTTTTTTTACATTTCTTTTACCCTGACACTTTATTCACATATCGTTGTTCCTTATGTAAACACAGATATGTTAAACATTAAGGTACGTTAAAACAGGGCTTCCAACTATTTTCTTACTTAAACATTTTATTTTCATTTTTGGACCTAAAAATAAATAATACTCCCAACCTTAAATCTTACAAATATTAATTGTATTTCCCTACCAAAAAATAAAGGATATTTGAAAAAACCAACCAAACTACCAATCGTAGCATTTTTAAATAAACTCCAACAATTTTGGTCCAATTGGACCAAAACGGCAACGCTGATCAACACTCGTATGTGATAAACATGTTTGCGACGAAACAGGTTTATTCCTATTATAAATAAAGTAATTTTGAAACCGACCCCAAGAATTTTGAGGCTGATTACAAGAACCTCGCGACTGATCATTATTTCGTTTGTTGAAATTTTGCGGTTGAAGAGAGTTAAAATTGCGATTATTGTAATTGTTATAATTACGAAAATGTAGGGATTCAGCTCTGCCATAATTTTTTCCTTTTGTGTTATTTTCATTGAACTTTTGAGGTTTGTTTACTTGATTTCTAAATGTGCTACCACCACTGACAAAGCCTTTGTTTTTCAAGCTAGACCTGTGATCAAACGCTATTGTCATAGTGTCGTGTAACAGTTTGAGTTTCGTGTATTTTGTTATTATACTACTTAAAGTTTCTTCCTCGCCTATATGAGACCTTATTGGTCCGTCTATTTTTCCTATCATCAAGTCAACTAAATCCCTATCCACACAAGTATGGCTGTAAATTGCCGGTCTTCTTATATCTAACTCGTACAGTTCGCCAATCTCATACTTAATCTTAATAAATACATCAAAAAGTTCACTTAAGTTACTTACTTTAACATTTCTGGCAAAATTAAATATTTCTCCATATGTTCTCCTTGGCCGCAGGGCTTTTAGGAGTTGGCTTTTTATTTCCTCCAAGATTTTCATTTATTATTATGCTTAGCCCATATCCAATGAGATCCCTGTTTCCAGCCGCCAAAGCCATCGTCGACTCCACCGACGCAATAAACTGCCTAAGACTGTGACCTTTATTCAAAGGCCTCCATCTCCTAAACTCGCTCATTATGTGTTGAGGCTTCAGGTCGAGTCCCTGTACTTGAATTTGTTGTTGGCGAACTTGTTGTTGTTGAATCTGTTGATGTATTTGCAGTTGTTCCTGTAACTGCTGTTGTTGGTGTACTTGTTGTTGTTGAGCCTGTTGCTCTTGTAATTCCTGCAACTACTGTTGTATCTAGAGCTGTTGTTCTTGCAACTGATTTTGCTGCTGTATAATTTTCTGCTTTTTTCCAATTCGGCAATTTTTCTTCGCAAAATTTTTGTTCTGTTAAATCTCTGTTAACATCGAATATATTCATCGTTTTTTTTTTATTAGATTACACAATCAAATATTTATTTTATTGATATTTATATAAATGTTATATAAGTTCTTTTTGTTTAAATTTTTTTTTGCTTTTTGGTTAATTTGATTAAACTCGTTTGTATTTAAATACGCGAGTTTTTCTTTTACACTGTACACCACGAATTGTTATAAGACCAACAATGGTTTTCAGCCTTGTATTTATTAATATATTTTTTTTACTTTTCAATTCAGTTCAACTTTATTTTAATTTTTCATTCGTTTTTTGTTTATTTCTTTTTAATATACAAGTTTTTATTTAATGTTTTTGTTCTTAATTTGCTTATAAAATTGTTTCTTTTTTTATTTGTTTACATTGGTTTTTTTCCATTATTTTTCTTTAATTTGGTTTAATTAAATGTTGTTTTTCTTTGTTTTTACTCACTTGTATTGTTTTCAATTTATTTTTACTCAATATTTTTATCTTCCAATTGATATTGTTTTTAACTCTTTGTTTCTAATATCACACAAAGCTCTTTTTTTCAAAAACAAAAGAAAATTATTTTGTTTTTTTTAACACTCTCACTTCTTAATGTTGTTGGAATATTTTCATATCCTTGAAAGTATTTTGTTGTGTTAAGAATTCTTTGACAAATCTTCTGTGTTGAAAAACTTTTTCACGTCGCAAAGTTCGAATACCGACTGCGCCACTTATGTTCAATAAAACTTCAGTTTTATTTTACTTTTTTTTCTCTTAAGGGCCATTATTACAACTTGCCGTTAACTAAAGAGAGGATTTTAACGGGCAGATAAATTGTTTTTCGTTATTATGAGTACCCAATATGATAGAAGTGATCGTTAAACTAAAGGGAGGATCATCCTACCTTTAACATTTAAAGGTCATTTTATGTTTGAACTTGCCACATTATATATTATTTTCATTCTGGCAACTTAAAATTTAAACAAAATGAGCATATACAACAAAAAAAAAACGAAGCCCGCGGTTGCCAAAAACTTGTATAATTGAGCAGTTTTATCGACATTGCTCCGGCACTGCCATATTTTTTAAAATTTTTATCTGTAAGTTGTAATAACGAAAATAAGTTAATGGTAACTTTGCAGTTCCCTTTAGCTAAAGCTATGTACATTTAACTAACCCAAAGTTTAACGACAAGTTGTAATAATGGCCCTAAGAGTACTAATTTTATTTACTTGAATCTTAAGACTTTTTATATTTTTAAGAATTTTTATATTTTTAATATTTAAATACCTTAAGTTTTCTAAGCAATGCAGCGGAAATGCTGACATTGCTGTCTGGACTAAAGTGTGGGATAATAAAATGTAATTTAAAGCTAAAGCTCCGCTACACTTAGCCAGCCAATAATTTATCGTTTAGGGATGGGTGTGTAACTCGCGCGATACTACCCGACAAAAATTGAAAACATATATGGCATTAAAACAGCTTTGAGGAACGGAATAAGACCAGAGAATTCTAAGGTAATTGCAGGTAACTGCCAAACAGACCTGGGAGCTGTCTGATTCTTCAAAACACTTTAGTTATGGAAGGCATTACACAGAACGACCCTAATGAAATGGCGGTAGAACAAAAAGTTAGTGTTTGTCGTTTAAAGGCAAGCCCACTTCAGCCAAATCAATAGTAGCATCATCTGTTTTCACACACCACAGAAAGTCGTTGCAAAAATGTTAGTTGAGCAAAAAATGAAGTAAAAGAACAACAGATTTTATCAATTCAAAGTCAAAGCAGAAAAAGAAACCATAATTCTCGATTTCATAATAATGATTTTCAAGCCAATCACTTTAAACATTTTCAAAATAATGCGTTCCAGTCGTAGTAATTATCACGAAAATTATAAAACCTATAATTATCCCTTAATATACATATAAAACATACCATATATGATAATAATAGAATAAATAAGGCAATTCCGCAAATCGCTTTTCGTGAAATATTAATAATTCAAGGGCTTCTGTCAGGATTTTAAACACGAAGTTTCTGAACATCAGCTCCGGATGAGAACTAGCACAGAACAAAATTACTTTCTCATCCGATATATTTAACAAACAATCTATCCAAAATTTTGGTTATCGGACAAGATAGGTTAGGTTAGGTTAGAGGACGTGTACTTGTCAATTAAAACAAGTACAGTACCCGGAGGTCGAATTGACCCATTGCACAAGGTCCTAGTTTCTCACACCACTTATGTTGTGTGTGTTAATTTTATACATGAGTGGTGGGATTTTTGAGAAACTTTTTCATGGCAATTTTATTTACTCCCAGAGTTTTTGCCAGAAATCTGCTGAGAGGAAGTCGCCGAAGAAATACTTTTTGTATTTTGTCTTGATGTCTGGCCTGGGGCTCGAACCCTGGCGTCTAATAAGACACACTACCTACTAGACTACAAACAAGTCCACAGGAGACGAGGGGGGGATTTAGTGGGTGAGGGCCCCACACACGGAGGATGTGACGACTTCCTCTATGGTGCGGTTAGGTACATTTGCCCCTCCTCGGCGAAAAAAAAAAAAAAAACCTACTAGACTACGGCGACTTCAAAAGACAAAACAACAATAAACAATTTTAACGAGCAGAAACTCAGATTGGTTGATTCATAACCAGTTTATATCAAGAATTACAGAGTTGCACTTTCTTAAAGAGATGAAATAAATTGAACAATAAATTCAATCTAACCAAAACTGATTCAATCGAACCAAGTAGCTTCAATAGTTCAATAATTCTTGTTCCTAAGAAGAGTACAAATAATCAGAAATTCTAATGTGTGTATATTACCGTGCAGTGAATAAAATACTTATTGCGGATCGTATCGACTATATTCAAGACAATTTAGGACGTATGAAACATTTTTCAATACGTATGAAATTGAGCTAAAACTGAGAAGCTTTTGGTCTTAACCTAGCACTTAATTCTTTCTCACGAATGACGGCCATTGCATTTTCTGATTTTACGCCTAATAAAGCATTTGTATACGCCGCACATTGGGGTTTTAGATGCCTAAAATGGGAATTAATTGGAAAATGTTATTCTTGAGTACCAAATATTTTTTACATGGGCTAAAAGTACACAAAATTCTGCATCACTATCTTAAAAAATGTGTCTCTAGCGAGTACCGTTGCATTACAACGTATTTTTGAAGTTTGAGTTTTTTGATAATTTTTAATCTTTCGTTTTTAAGTAAAAATATTAAAAAACTATTGAGCCTTCAACAGCAGGTGATTGAGATTATATTTGCTTCGTTGTTTCTTAAGTTTATATAGTTTTGTTAGTTTAAAAAAAATATTTGGGAGTTAAGCAAAGTAAAGCAAACAAATATTTTTTCTCTTAAACCTAAGACACCTTGTAAAATAATAGAAAAAAATATTTTGCACTTTCTTGTACCTGATTAAAAAAATGAAAATATATTTGTGCACTTACATAATTTGTATCTATTAATTACCTATTTTTAATGAAAAGCCACACACTGCAGTGGATGTTTGCATTTATGTTGTGGATCATATTTTAGAATACAAATATGTATGTAAATTTTTATTCTACAAAGAAATGGGTTCCACTTCAAAATACTTATCTGTTCAAGAATATTTCAGAACTAAAACTGGGCTTATCATTGATCGCCTGAAGCCCGGTTTTGGAAATTCCAATGACGGCAACACAGCTCGTCGTTTTTTCCACAATCTTTCATCAGAAATTACAAAAGTAGATGAAAAACTGATGAGACGAATGCATACAATTATGATTACCGCATGTAGTGACCTACAAATTAAAACTGAAGCGTTTCGAGATTTTACTCTAGATACCGCAAAATATTTTGTAAAATAATATCCTTGTTATTATACGTCCCCAACGATACACAAATTTCTAATCCACGAAACAGAAGTAATAAACCACTCTTTAATACCAATAGGGCAGTTAACTGAGGAAGCGCAAGATGCCCGAAACAAAGTCTTGAAAAATTTAAGGGTGAATTATTCTCGGAGAAGCTCACGAGAAAAATCTAATGAAAATATTTTTAAAAGATTATTAATTAATGTTCGGATCCTAACATATCAAATATGAGAAAATTAAAAGAAAAAACCCGTTTACTGATATTTGCTTCGAATCTAGGTGATGATGAAGTCGATGTCAGCGATTATAACAATCAGACAATCAATCAAAGTATGTTATCAACAGGTAACAAATATACATTGCTGTTTTAATATTTATCTAGTAAAATATCGTCACCCAAAATGCAGAAGGGCGTAACAACATTTTTAAACATTTTACAGAGGAGGAAAAAGCAAACAAAACGAAAACTTGTTTCATACACAAAATGATTTATCCTAATTTGTATTAACATTTCAATGTTCAATTCTACTTTTACCTGGTTCGTAGATAATCTTTGAGAGTAGAAATATAAAGTTTTATCAGAATATATATTTTGAAGCAGTTTATCAGAATCAATTAAAAACACAAATTTGAATTTTTTGTTTGTTAGGCCCTTATGCATTTCATGTAACGATTTTTTATTGTGGATTTATCTTTTTTAAGCGAAATAAACCAAAAAAAGTTAAAATATGCAACAAGGAAAGCTCCCACGATGTAATTCCCATTTTAGGCATCAAAAACCCCAATGTGCGCCGATGATATAATTATTATCGGTAGAATAAAATAGAATAACATAAAAGACTTTTTTGCATCATAATCTGAAAGTAATCCCTTATAAGTGCAATTCTTTCCGAGCTGAAGTTACCTTTTAGGACATAAATGTACTTCTAATGGTATTTTGCCAGATGAAGCAAAAATAAATGCAATAAATAATTATTCAACATCCTACGATAAAAAAGTTTTATTCCAAATTTTGCAACAATAACAGCACCATTCTAGGACAAATGTTCAGTTTCGTTTGGCCGATTAATGTTTAATCTCTTTCAATGATTGAATTCCGCCCTGTTTTCATCTCAAAATTTTCAAATTCTGTCTTCAGAATACAATTTATAATAACAGTGGATGCATCAAAGCTTGGCTGTGGTGCATTTTTAGTCAAAGTATTAACAGTAATGACTGAACTGAAAAAAAAACTATAATTGAACTAGAAATTATAGCTATTCGTTTGGCCATAACACAGTTTAGACCTTATGTCTATGAAACTTCATTTGTTGTAAGATCAGAATACAGATTTCTAGTTTACCTCTTCAATACTAAAGACACTTCTATAATAAGACATGTTAGACTTCAGCTTTCAGAATATATGTATGTAACATCACCATCGATTACATAAAAAGATGACCGAATGTAGAATCAGATGCTCTATCTAGAATGTCAATAGACAATTTAAAGAATGATAATAATGAAGTACTGGTAATGACTCGAGCTATGTTAAAGAATCAAAGTACAAATAGAATTAAATTAAGGCCGTCTTCTAATAATGAAGGCATTGAATTAAAAATCTATAATAAATTTTCACAAGAACTCAGAATATTAAAAACTTTTGAAATTATTCTCACGGAACCGATTGAAACAATTATAGAAGAAGACAAAAAACTGAAATTAATGGAAATTTATTATTATAATCCTATTTTAGGAGGACATTGCGGTCAGAAGAAATTATATGCGAAGATTAGGATGAAATATTACTGGGAAAACATGTGCATAAATAAAGTTAAACCCCAAAATATTGACAATTTCGTACTTACTCCAACACCCACTAAAGTTTTTGATATAATTGTAATAAATACAATTGGTCCAATACCACAAGTGAATATTGATAACAAATAAGCTTTAAATATAATGTGTGATGTTTCTAAATATTTAGGGACTATAGCCATACCGGACAAATCAGCTCGAATATTTCATCCTTATCTATGGAAAAATAAAAATCATAAAATCTGGCTTAGGTACAAAATTTAAGAATGAGGTTTAGTCAGTATTATGTACATTTTTCAAAAATTTCGACTAGTTACCGTTATCAAATATTAGGAACAGTAGAACGCAACCATAGAGTTTTTAATGAATATATCAGAGCATAAATTAGTGAAAATATACCAGATTGGGATACATATTAAAAGACTTCACATTCTATCATAACACTTAATCAAACACTGTTTTCGACAATAAATTCACTCCCATTGGAAAAGCAATAATAATGAACGAAACAAATACAAATCTAGACCCCGTATAACATTGATAACACAGCCCTGCAAATTTGGACTTTTTTTGTGCAAATAAGATGGCTTCAGGTGCTTTCGAAGGCAATTGGCGCGCTAAACACGAATCTGGTTTCAAGAATTTTCCATCACGTCAGGTTTTCGAGAAAAAGGGGGTTGAAAACCATAAAAATAGCGTTTTTGGGCCATTTTTGAAACATTGTAGAGCTCAACACTGACGTGCTAGAACCATCGCTATTGTTAGAAATTGACAATTGATCTTTGCTCTTTAAAATGAGCCCAAAGCCAAATTGTTTGCATACACCCTTAAAGTAGGGGGTGGGTTATGTCAAGGGGTGCAAAAGAAAAATAAACACATTACGGATGTTCTTAAAAATTAATCAGATTTACTTGAAAATTGTTACTCAGGGGTTTTTGGGGTCGCTGATTACAGATCTTCATTCAGATTTAAAAAATTCAAAATGGCGGCTCCAATATGGCGGTCGAGGTTTATAAAAATTAATCAGATTTACTTTTCTACTTACTTACTTTTCTCGAAAACCTGACGTGATGGAGATTCGTGCTCAGCGCGCAAAATGCCTTCGGAAACACCTGGAGCAATCTTATTTGCAAAACCCATGCAGGGCTGTGTAATTATAAAACATAAGTCAAATACAGATTGCAAAAAAACTAACATTTTAGCTAGAAATTTAATTGGAAAACACAAATAGAGAAATAAAAGTTTTTTTTAAGAAACATGCTAAACCTATGGAATTAAAAATTAGTGTTAATGTTTTATTGAAAAAAGAACCTTAAGAAAAATTTAACAATATTTTTGATGGTCGCTATACTGTAAAAAACATAAATAATGTTACTCTGACCATGTACAATGAGAATAGAGGAAAAACTGTTCATAAGAAAAGATTGAGAAAAATGTGAAGCCAATTGATACTTTTTATATTTTTATTATATATATGCACACACATATATATATATATATATATTTAATTATTGCGATATGTCAAAAAAATTATATGTAAATTAATGAATTTGTAGATTTAATACACTTAGGGCCATTATTACAAGTTGCCATTAATTAAACGGAGTATTTTAACGGGCAGATAAATTGTTTTTATTATAATAAGTGGACAATAAGGTAGAGTAAGCGTTAAGCTAAAGGGAGGATCATCCTACCTTTAACTTTTAAAGTTAAGTTTATGTCTGAACTTGCTAATATGACAACTTCAAATATAAACAAAATGAGTAAATGCTCGTCGTTGCCATTGCGTTTACAAAAAACTGGTTGAATTGAGCCAAGTTATCGACATAGCTCCGGTACTGCCATATTTTTAAAAAAGTTAACTTTATTTTATCTGTAAGTTGTAATAACGAAAATAAGTTAAAGGTAACTATACTAGGTTTAACGGCAAGCTGTAATAATGGACCTAAGGGCTTTTTCAAAAATAGGGCAGTGGCTAATAATATATAATATGGGAAGTTCAAACATAAATTTAATTTTAAAAGTTATCATTGGGATGATCTTCTCTTTAGCTTAACGCTCACTTCTACCTTATATATATATATTATAATAATGAAAAACAATTTATCTGCCCGTTAAAATCCGCCCTTTAGTTAACGGCAAGTTGTAGTAATGGGCCTTATAATTTTTTTATTTAAGAAGAAAGGAGTCACTAATAACAGATATATTTAAAATAATACATATCTACATATGCTTAATTTAACATACATAAAAAATCTTGTTTATGAATTTTGTTAATTATAAAGCTATTATTATTGCGTATTTACTTTGATTTATAAATTTAATTTTTTCTATTAATAAAAGGGAGGTATAGTGCCACCACTAATTACAGTGCAGTCATTGATCTAATAATTACAATATTGGCAGCAACCGTAACTCGATTCGAGGAGTAAAAGTATTCGAAAGGTGTTTGCGATAAGTAAATAAAAGCATACTCTGTAAATCGATCGAAAATTGTCATGGTTACAGTAAAAATATAAAGGGAATAACCAAAAATAAACTTGGCAGCACTTGGTGATTACAAGTTTTACCAAGTTAATAATTAGAAAATTTTAATTGTAAAATTATCACAAACAAATTAAAAATAAAAACAAAAAAACAAATTTCAAAAATATATTTAAAATAGTGTTATAATAGATTGTGTGGCTTTGTGGCTTGAGGATTCTGATCAGGTTCTCGAGGAGAGGGTTAAAAGTGAGCTAATAAGAGCTACATCTGATTTTATGAATATTAATAATAAGAGGTAGGAAAAATTTGATCTGAAAAATTCAAATATTTTCATTTTTAGTTTTATTACAAATTTTCGTCTAAGCAAAGAAGCTGTTTTATGTCTTAGAAAGTATTAAATGCGCCCTTAAACCTAGAAAGAGATCTACCGTTATATGAATGTCCATCCTTAAAGTTAGCCGTCGCCTTAATATTCATAGCACAAGGAATAGTCCAAGACCGTTCCCTAGGGCTCTCTCAGCAGTCAGTGTCTAGATGTTTGACAGAAGTATGTGAAGTGATCGAAAGAATTGTATGTCCTAAACACATACTTTTTGAATCTTCTGATGAAAATCAACGAGAGACTAGAAAATATTTTTTTTAAAAAAATGGAATCCCTGGAATCATAGGAGCTGATGATGGTACCCACATACAAATGAGACCAATCAAAAACGAGCATTTATATTTTAAAAGGAAACTAAGTACAGCATAAATGCTATGGCGGTAAATAAGTCATGTAGAGTGTACTATAAGTGTTAATTTGTTTGTTTTTTAGATACGTGATCATGAAATGTATATAAAGGCTATAGATGGTCGATTTTGGGGCTCGAGTCACGATTCACATGTCTGGAACTTGTCTAATAAGAGGCAAATTTTTAAAAATCGATTTGTTAACGGCGATCAGTCTATAAGGTTACTTGGTAAAATATATTTGTCGTAGTTTAGATATGAATTATAAAAATAAATATTTTCAATCTTTGAAGGTTATTGAGGATATCCTTTAGAACCAGACGTCTCGGTAGAGGCATATTTCAACGAAAATCATTCTAAAGGGAGATAAATAGTAGAAAGAACGTTTGGGCTATTAAAAGCGATATTTAGATGTCTTTTCGCCGCTAGGGAACTTCATTCCGCTCCGAGAAAGCCGTTTAAATTTTGAATTTAACCTTTAACTTATGACGTGGTGGTGAATTTTACACTATCTTTTTTATTTTTTTGGTTTGCGTAAATAAGGCTTGTGAAATAAAGTACAATTTTTTTAAATAAATTTGAATTTGTTTCCTTGTTTTTGTTAATAATGCGTTTAGAAGCAATCAAATTCGAATAATATAAGTATAACATTATTATAATATATACACATTAAAAATTATATGAAAAATAATTCGGGTGTATAATTTACACCACCTCTTCATATACGCTAAACAATTTCACGTCATAAGTTAAAGGTTAAGATTCAAGATTTTCCAGCAGAAAATGTACAACCGGAAACATTAAATAATAGTTCCTCAAACAGCTAAAATTACTAATAATAATTAAGCATCGCAAGAAATATAAGAGATGAAATAAAAAATAACATGCAAAGAACTCGTAGCTAATATTATTGCTATCATTTATTAAAAAAATAATGAAATGTATAAAAAATATTGAAAAACAACAGAAAACCGAATTCATTAAATATATATGCATATGTATATCTATAACCTAATTATTTTTGTGTTCTAATTTAAGTTTTGTATTTTGCAGCTAATTTTTTTGATTTGCTTGAGCTTTTGCTGCTTTATGTTTAATTTTTCCTTTTCAAGTTCCAGTCTTTCTTCCTGAATATAGTAACTTCTTCTTAAATAATCGTAAATGTCAGTTAAGTTTTCATTTATTTTTATTTTATTTAGTATTTTTATTGAATTGTTCTGATATGTTATTTGATTTTCCACTTGTTTTTCTAGAAGAGCTTCTTTGTTATCAACTATTCTTTTTTACTTTGACGTGGTTTTGATGGTCTTGGTCCTTCATTTATAATATCTGGGAAGGACGAATCAGACTCTAATCTCTCCTCATTTTCTTCAACTAAATACTGAAGGTCTCCATTGTCAGAAAATCAGCCTTTTGTCTTTCTAGAGGTGTTAATGAGCAATACTTGCTTGGTCCTCCACCAGTACCAGAGATGCTTAGTTTATTTCTACTGCATTTGGCCTTGATATGATTTTTGTAGTCGGCCCAACCCTAATAAAAATTAAAATGTTTAATAACCTTGCGTTATACCGCACTCAAATATTTAAATCTATCTAAGCTTACTTTTTTCCAAACTTTAACATCTCGCTGCGGTGGACCGAGTAATCCAAATCGGTTCTTAGTTTTTGCCACAGGTTATTGGATTTTTTTCTTGCATCCGGCACTTTTAGATGTCCCTTGGCCAAATCTAGAAGTCTCACCATAAAGTCCACAAAAGTTTCATATTGTTTTTACTTACTTACTTAATTGGCCATAACAACCCGATTAACGGATTTCGGCCTGCCGCAACACATCCTTCCAAGCGCCTCTGCTTCTTGCGCGCCTACGCCAGTTGGTCACACCAATCGATGTAAGGGCTTCCTCGATTTGGTCCTTCCAACGGATACAAGGTCGTCCTTTTCGCCGACTTCCGCATATCCCCGCGTCAAATACCCGTCTCGCTGGAGCATCCTCCTCCATTCGAACGACATGGCCGAGCCAGCGCAGCCGCTGGATATTAATAAGCTGTACAACGTCCATGTCGTTGAGGAGCTCATACAGCTCACTATTGTATCGGATGCGGAAATCATCGCCAACTCGTAGTGGACCGAAGATCTTACGCAGTACTTTTCTCTCGAACACTCTCAAGGCTGCTGCATCAGAACTTAATAGGGTCCATGCCACTGCGCCATAAAGAAGCACGGGTAGGATGAGTGTCTTGTAGAGTGTTAGTTTTGTCCTACGAGAGAGGTCTCTGCTACTCAATTGCCTATTGAGACCATAGTAGCACCTGTTGGCAAGAGTGATCCTGCGCTTGATCTCCAGACTACATCATTTCTGGTGGTAACGGCGGAGCCAAGCTAGATGAATTCCTTGACCGCATCAAAAGTACAGTTATCGGCCGTAATCTGAGAATCAATACGCCGCGCGTCTCTACTCGTCGATAACATATACTTTGTTTTGCCCTCATTTAGTGCCAAACCCATCTTAGTAGACTCGCGTTCAATAGCACTAAAGGTGAATCGTATTGTTTTTGCTTGGTATATACAATTTTTTTGGACTCACTTCTTTGAGATTGTTTAAAAAAAATATTTTTTTACTTTTATTTTGCAATTTATTTGTATTAATTTACTTACATTTTAAATTTATTATTAGTCGTCACCAACGCAATTCCTAACGAAGAATTTTCGAATATTTACTACGCTTTTTATGCTCGTTTTCGTAATGCAGAGTTGAGTTGTTTTTGTTCGTACGAAAAGAAAAAAAATGGTCACACTTTCGAAAATTTTCCGTACTTTCGTACTATAGAGTACAATTTGTTCGAATACGTACATTTTAATTTTCGTATCGAATTATGAGTAAACCGCAGAGCACGCTCTGTTAAGCGTATTACATGAAAGAGTTAAATCTAAGTTTTGCAGAATAATTGTACCAAATTTCAAAAAAACTAATCTCCTAAACTGACTTTGGTTGGCAATAATTTTAAGGTTGTGGATGTATTAATCTTGATACTGTCGCTTAGAAAACTAATAAGATCAGTTTAGAAACTAAGCGAAAAATTATTCCTGCCAAAAAGTGTTATTTCGGGCTGAGCACAACATTTAAAAGGAGGACACTCTCTTTAGGATAAACATTTCTCTTTTTTAAGATACATGCGTAGCTATTCTTGAAGCGAATGAGAGAAAAATACTTTCCCCTCTCTACGCCTAAATTATTAAATGATCGACAAGCTGTAGGTATCGACTGTGCGGAAAAGCAACGTTCCTTTTAACTTTATCAATTTGAAAACAATGTCACGCACTTCAATTGCGGTATATGTTAGTTATTATTGTTGTTAAAACTCATTTTATGGAATGCCATTGAAATCCTTATGCAGAATTTTTTATTATATAATATGTATGTATAAATGTACCATGAATTATTAATCGTAACAACCATATGGGTTTTTAAAAAAGTTTTGTTTTCTGTCCTATTATGTAAAATAAAAGTATTTACGTTATTTACCTCTGTATGCATTACAATAAGTAAATATATAGTATTTAATATACATATGTATACACACGATATGTTCATCTACAAATGTGTTTAAATAAATAGCAATGAAATTTATGATGTTTTCAATAAACTTCAATCACCATTTTACAGTAATCGTAATCGAAAATAAGTTTCAAGTCATCAGCATCATCATTTAGCTCTACAACCCAGTGAGTTTGTTGTTTTCCACTGCTTTCCTCCATTCATCTTTATTTACAGTAAGAGTGCGCCAATGTAGACTGAATTGCGCCAATTGAAGACTGGTCAATTATGGCAAAATTTTTTTATCGATTTTTTTTATTATATAAAAATTGTATTCGTTATACTAGTTCAAAGTTGATAATTCTATGCCAGCCGTTTTAAAATTTATAAAATCTATATTTTTATTACGAAGTTAAAGTAGCCTATGATTCGTTCTTCAAGGTATTCTTTGCATATGAGCACAAATTTTTAAACACTGTTACTAATTAAATTTTCACTCACATATATATATAATGTATGGCCAGGTGCGTTGAATTCTATTCTATTGTTACGTTTTTACCTTTAAAAAAAACGTTTAGAATATGAGTCCGTTGATTGCAAACAAAGCAAAAACAAATTTGTGTTTTGTTTCAAATAAACTCTTTATTGTTCACACTACTTTTGTGTGCCACCGTATACAACTTGTCGTATGTAACAATAATCTGCTTTATTCGTTAAGCCGAAAATCCATACCATCCTTTTCATGCGCCTTGCATTACATGCGAATCTTGCAGATTTTACTGCAAGTTACACACAATGCGTTTATGCGACTGGTTTTTTGTTTTGATCAGCTGTTGTGGTAAACAATAAACAAGCGAACAAGAACATTTTTGGAAAAAATAGAAAATCAATTTGTAATTTTAAAAGAATTTATGACAGTAATTACAAATTTATGAGTTTACATATGTGATATTTTGACATTTGAAAAAAAAAATGTTATAAGTTTTGCGAGGCAAATGTGTTAGAAGCAACAGAGTGAAAACTGGCAGATAAAGAAAAAAAATTAAATGTAAACAAACATTTATTTTGTGTTTAAAAGGGGAAAATTTGGAATATTTTTTAATTTCTTCAATGAAAAGTTTAAAGATTCTTAAATATTTAAATATTAATCGAAATGTGGGTGAATTTCGGTCACAATGAGTATAATTTCTTGAGCAAGAGTTAATTAAGAAGCTAAATATTATAAGATCAAAATAAGACCAACGGCTCATTAAAAAATTTTCCTGCTGAAAGTTGCCAAAATTTTTTAATTTCTTGGAAGGAAAAATTAAAAATTGTTATTAGTTGTTTTTATTATTAAGTTTTACACAAAAATTACATTGTATTGTGCTGTTAAGGCCTACGAAAATCCTCAAAAGAACACAAGACGAGTGTTTTCATTTATTTATCCTCCATTTTTCTTGTTTACAAATTAATAAATTCAAAATAGATGACAGGCACTCAGTACATAAAAACAATCATATATACATACATATGTATAAACAATCATCATATACATATTTTGTTCATGAAAGAAATGTGTTTAAAACTGTATTTTAATGTATTTTCCTCTTAAATTAGTAATAAACTTTATTATGAAATATGTTTTTATTAATATTTTTATACTGCAAATAAAGAAAAATGCGAAAATAGTAATGCACTATATAAACATATTTATAGAAACCATTCACAATAGTATATAATTTGGCATGCCAAGTTTAAAAAACTGCTGACATTTTCCAACACTGCATTAGTCGCATAGAAAAGTAGAAAGTAATCCTACTATATATGCGTCTATGCAATCTATGCTTTTTCTTCTGTAACTTGTCACAATCAACTACACTGATTCAACTTTTTTGGTATACGCATGTAATGCAAAACGCATGGTATGGACATTCGGCTTTATTCCTCTCTGCTCACACCCTTTGCGGAAGCACTAACTGTTCGTTAGATCTTCACAACAGCAATCTTCAAATCACGACTGTTTGCAACGCGTCATCATACAAGACTGACTGAATTCATACTGACGCGTTGTCTGCTTTGTCTTGGCTTTTTATATGTCCACAAAATCAGTCTGATGAACATTCTTGAGGCGGAAGGTTCTTGTTTTCGCCTTCTCGAGAATTCTATCGCGACTGCATTGTTGTTTGTGGAGTTTGCTTATGTTGTTTGTTGTTGATTTCGTTTAGTTGTCTATCTCATTTTCTCATACTGATGTTGTTGTTGGTTTACTTGTAACAAGTTCGATGTATGTGTTAGTGCAGCTTTTGTTTATCGTTTTCAATGTTAAACGATACTACACTGTTGTCAGTTTCGTAACACTATTCTATTAGTCCTTAAGCTGCACTGAGTGTACGTGGAACGCTCTTCCTGAAGAAGTTTTTCCAGTTACTTATGGCGGAGATGGATTCAATCTAACGTTTTATAAAAATAAAACACTACTCACCTCTCTCCTTCCCCAGAGTATTGATTACTCAAAAAAATGTTCTTCCATTTCATTAATAATGAAAGAAATCGGCAGTTCGTTGAGGTATAAGAAATAGCAGTTGAGTAGCAAAAGTTACTTCATCTATTATATGCAGTAATCAACTATACGCAAATGTAAAAATTTGATGAAATGGTGTCAATAAAGGTGAACCTCATAAAGGAACAGTGAAAAAAATGGATCTTTAATCACTACTTGTCGAAAAATATGAGATTCGTCTAATAGAAGCCATTTGCCCCTAATATTCTCAAGCGCTGGAACATAAAACGGATTCCAAATGAATATGTGCCCCAAGAGTTAATCTTGACAAACCACAAGTAATTATTTGGAATACCAAATAGCCCTTATTCGTTCGCTTCTGCCGACTACACATACACAATTGGTTATTATAACCTTCCAGTCAGGATTATGGACCTAGTTTCCCACACCACTTATGTTGTGTGTACTAATTTTATACATGAGTGGCGGGACCTATAGTTTAAAGTCGACTCCGAACGACAGATTTTTGAGAAACTTTTTATGGCAATTTTATTTGTTCTCAGATTTTTTGCCAGAAATCTGCTGAGAGGAAATCGTCGCAGAAATATTGTTTTATGTTTTCGTTTTTGATGTCTGACCTGGGGTTCGAATCATGGCCTTTCGGTCTAATAAGCCAACACGCTACTTACTAGACCACGGAGACTTCAAGAAGAGTTTGAAAATATTTGCAAACAAATTGAACATTTATTCACAATAGAAATAGATTTTCATGCCAATCGCAAATTTATGCTAAAGTATTCTCTACTTTGTACAATGGTTAATAGAAAAGTAGCCAATATCATTTCAAATCAAATATCGAACACAGCTCCAAAAAATATTAGTAATCATTTTATATCAAATCATTAAAACCCATAAAATGCAACTACAATTTGGATTTAAGCCTTTAAGTACGACCGAAAACCGATAAAAACATTTCAAATTTTCTTCTCGGTACTCAAAAATAAAGGCTTTAATATCTGGAAAACTACTAATATGATCTAAGAAAAGCATATTGTTTTTGAAATATTTTTTTTTCAAAGATTTGGGTCGTCAATTCTTGCATGACCAAGCCCTGTATGTAGATGAGGGCTTAAGTATGTTATTGGTAATCCGTGCACCAAATTTCTTTTTGTTTAAGGAAATAAAAGGTTTTTGATTTTTGATGCCATTGTCAACGTCAATTACGCGCTCAAATTAGCGATTCTATGGCAACTTCCATTTAGTAATGTAATCTCTCATAATGCTTGTCGCCATTTTTGGCGTTAGCCATTGTTATCCACTTTTCGGTTAAATTTTCATCCCAACGCCTTCCGTACCCTAGTCTTTTAATAGATCTATTTTGATTTTATCGTCACCAGGTATAGTTTCACCATCGTCACTTTCATTTATGATACGTCGACTCTTCATTCTTCCATCGTTCACTATAAACTTCTTCAATGTGCTCTTTCCATCTATCTAGGATCTTATATAATTCTGTTATAAGCAGAGCCGCATGAATTTATTTGACTGGAGGAAACTTTGTTATTGATAACAACAATTTTTATAGTTTCTCTCTCCTATTGCTTGCATTGTTTTTGTCTTCTTCTGAAGCATTCTTTTTCTAGCTCTATTTTCTTATTTTAAATAATTTCCAAAACAGGTATTTATCAACACATAAGCAGTCACTTAACGATTAGCAAAGTGTTTGTTGTTCCTTAATTGGACACTAAAGCCAGAAGCGGTGTAGATATTGACAGCGACCATGAACTACTTGTGAAACGTGTCGCTTACGCCCAGCGCCTACGATAAACAAATCAAGGGCAACTAAGTACAACGTGAGGTTAAAGGCCCAAGGGACTAATGAGTATAACAACACTTGAAAGTCACACTTGATAATCCAATATATGGACAATATCCCGAGCCAGCACATAGCTCACGAATGCAACCCGAGAACGAAAGCCGTACTCGGCAGTATTAAAAGTCGTAGAAAACGATGATTAACTTATAAAACCTGGGTTAAAATTCAAATCCGACAACAAATCAAATCTCATAAATTGGAATATAGACGACGAGAGATGTCAGAGAGACCCTATACAGGAATGAGAATTTACATTACATTCTCAGCAAAGCTTGTCTTTTATAACTTCTCCTGGGGTAAAGTAATGCTGTATACTGTCTCCACTGTCACTGTCAAAACGAACAGTGAATCCTAGAACGGAATACAGTGGAATCTAAGTGAACGTTTAAACGACATCTATCATGCCAATAAAACTAACACGAAACTGCGAAGCTGGCTACAAAATCTGCAAGCATAGCTCTGAGAATTAAAAAGACAACAACACATTTTGGTTTTAATAGAGAGCATATCGACAAATGATTTTTGTGACCTCGGGAACACTTTGTCTAAAGATGGCAGTTTTGATGATGACATTAAAGTTCGTATAAATAAAACAAGAGTATGATTCCAGGCTCTACATAGGGTAAGGAAATCTAACATTATTATTTGATAGTTGCGTTAAGTCAGTGTTATTGTAGGGGCACAAGCAGTGCTAATATCTGTCTTAAATTGGTCAAACCAACCTATAAACCTTCGTCGGCTCATGCGCAACAACTTTGCTGAAGATCATAATATGATCAAATGAATAGTTTACGATTCTATTAATTATATATATATATGTAAATAAATTACATACATATATATATATATATATATAAATTGTAACTATAGTCGTTATTTTATTACCTAAAAAACAAGCGATCTAATTACTATTCATAACGATTATTAATCATTACTTAAGAGCTACTGTTAAAACTCTTCCTAACGATCGAAAAAGATATAGAGAACTAGTAATCGCTCCCGTGCTTATATCGAAGTTTTTCTATAAGTTAGTTTTAGTGAGTGGATTCGGTCTTAGATTCCGTGAACGTTTTTTAAACTGAAACCGCTCAATTAGGTGATTTAACATAGAATGATTTATTAAGTAAATTGAATTAAAATTTAAGTTTGCAATAATAAAGTAATAGCTGACAAATCATATAAAAACTTTACAAATTTTTTCATAAAATAGCCAATCAAAGTAATGCAATAAAATTAAATGCTGATCAAGTATTTGTCACAAATAATCAAAGCATTGACCAAATGAAATTATAAAATCTCATAGTGTTTTCACACCAAAAGTTAAAACCTGATTTTAGCATTAAAACCATAATCAGCTGATTTTGCGTTCACACTGCTAGTTTTCTTAAATCTGGTTTTAAATCCATGACATTTATGACTGCGCAACAACTGTTTTTGTTCTGATTTCGCCTTTTTTTGTCTATTTATGTTTTGTTAGTTTTCGGGCTGGGTTTTTATTATTTTATTTTGGTAGAAGTTGATGATACTTTGGCAGAAAAATAGAATAATTTTGAAAGATAATGAACGATTTTATTACGGAAACGTAATTCATAACTATTGTATTTGGTGACACCTTTCATCGATCGTCACTAACTTAGTATATAACCAATTTATAGGTATATTCACAAATTCATGAAACAAAAAGTTATGAGAATATATTTTGTTCCATTTTTATTTTTACTTAACACAAAACAAATGTTTATTTACATTTACTTATTTATTTACAGCTGTTTTTGTTTTGTTTTTTTTCAGCTGTTTTAAACATTTCTATGTTGGTAGCTCTGATTTAGTACATCAAAAACAAGGTTGTATATCATAAAATCTACTTAAAACCAATTCAAAAAAGGTTTTCAGATGGTTTTAACACAATAATTTTGTATCGTAAAACCAGGTTTTATTTTTGGTTTTAACGTTAAAACCAACTTTTGCGTAGAAACCACTCGGTGTGAAAAACTATAATTCAAAATAAAATTCAAAACAAATTTACCAAAAATTTAAAATAAGCATATTATCAATAGTATGGGCATTCATGTCGACCATCGAAATAACATGGGTATTCATAGCGTTGTTAACTTATATAAAGCTTTTTATAATAACAGACATATATTGCTTATATAGCATCGATATATACCATAACATAATATTATTTTGTTTAGACATACGAGGATCATAAATTCAAAAGAACAATTTTAATTGCAAAACGTTTTTTGTCTCAAATGTCGACGCTATTATGTTGGTCTTTCAGCCAAATACTGATGAAATTATTTGTTCCCACTTCGATTTTGTCATTATGGAAATCATGGTGAAGTCTGTGTCACAATGGAGTAATTAAAGTAAAATAATGAAGTGAGTATCTCCTTCTGTTCAATTAAGCAATACGCAATCCCTTGTATCGTTGTATTGAGTGTATTGTTGGACGAATATACGACAGTGTATGCTTGTTGATAATTATCATATAAAAATTCGATACAATTATACACAATTTTATCATGTTTTTGGAAGTTGCATTGGTTTCATGCTATCAGATTATGTAAATGTCAGTAATCAAGAAGAAGAATAAAAATACAAAATATTTTCTATGTAACTTGAATCAAATATTACCACTTCAAAATGAAATTGTTCACACAGATAATTAATTAATTTACTTTTTTCCGTAATATTTTTTATTTTGTTTCTTGAAAATAAAACTATGAATACTAGTTTTCTTCTTCTTATCGCTTTTTGACGTTTGGAATACGAAATACACAACACAGCATAACACTGAGCGTTCACAAACAAAAAGGGTATTCAATACAACATACACGATACAAACTTTCGTAAATTGGTCAAATACTTTCCTTTGCATTGTAAAGCAGTGAAACTAGAGTAGGAATCAGAATCAACAACAATGGTAAATGATTTAAATTTAAAATGAAAGTTGTATTGAAACTGAAACTGTTAAAAGTTTTGAACATTTAATAAGTGCTATTTTTATGTGTACATCTGCGTTTGTTTTTTTTTTTGTTGTGTAAGTTTCATTTACTATTAAATGTTCGGTTAATGAATTGTGAAATTAAAATATGAATAAATAATTCAAAAATAAAACTCAAATTAACTCCACTGCAGCAGTTAAGATTTATTGCTATGAAGAGTCAAATTAATTCATGAAATCGATTTCAATTCAAGCAAGTAATATGCGGTTGATTCTGTTTCCAGATATTTATTTTTTTAAGTCTATTAATAATTTAATACAAATTTCTATGAATATTTTTCGCATGTATTGAATACATGAAAAATTCAAAGGGAATTTTCTATAAAAAGCGAATTCATAGAAAAACATGGAGGCCCATTGAATGCAACTCAAACAAAAGGGAGACAATTTATATAATACAACATTCTCATCTTCGCAACTCGTCAACGATTTTTCATTTTGATTTACAGTTGTAGTATCATCGTGCAAGTCTTACAACAGAGCAAGTTAAGATACCTTTGTGTAAAGATGTAAAGTTCATGCCATTATACCGAATGTCATAATGAATACCAAACAAACCTGAACTCTAGAGAATAAGACAGGCTGAATTGGGTAATGTTGGATTTGTGGCCTCACAAGAAAAAAGTCTAAAATCGCACGATCTGTATGATCAGAAGAAGTAGTAATCATCGACCTATTATGTACGCCTTGATATTAATGATCCGGCAAACGTCGTTCTAAAGAAATATAATCTGATGACGACGCCAGCACCAAGCAGTAACAGGACGCATTCGTCGATCTTTCCAACACGTTGATATCGTCACAAATTCGACGATTTTATTTAGAACTGTGTCAATTGCCAACTGCTCCAGAGCCCATTTAGCAAGATCACGTCGCACAGTGGGGTTTTTGATACCAAAAGTGGGAATTAATTCGAGGCTACTGTCCCTGATTCTAATTTTAACTTTTTTCAGTTAAATTCACTATAAGAAGTAAAGCTAATAAATTTTTTAGTATTATTTAGTGCAAATTTAAATATTTTCCATTAGTTTATTAAAAATAATGCAATATTTCCAAAAAAATAAAAAGAATAATATATATTCTCACATTCTATTCCTTATCCGATTCTTTATCATCATCAATTATTATTATAATGAAATATCATTATTATTGGCATCTTCTTCAACATCGAGATTTCATTAAAATCTTATCAATTGAATTCAATTCCATAGAAAAATTATGGGGTTTTTTATTTCAATTTTCTCATATTTGATATTACTGGATCTGAAGTAACTAATAGTCTTTTAAATATATCTCCATTTCCTTTCTCTCTACCACATTTTCGCGAAAAATGCTCCCTAAAATTTTTGAAATCTTTGTTTCGAGCTTCTTATGTTTCTTCCGTGAACTGTCCAACTGGTAGTAAAGCGTGGTTTATTATTTCTGGTCCATGGATTAAAAATTTATGGATAGTTGGGAAAATATAACACCAGGGATACAGTTTTACAAAATACCTTGCGGTATCAAAAGCGAAATCACGAAAGGCATTAATGTTTATTTGAAATCCACTAGAAATGACAACCATAATTGAATGCAGTTATCTTATCAATTTTGCATCCAATTTTGTAATTTGGGCTGTGTCATGGAGTAATTGAAAACGAGTTTGCGCTTTTAACATAAATTTAAAAGAAATTCACATATGGCATGTATAAATGTACACTAATTCTGTTTTTACACGGTTTTGATATAACACGGTTTGAAAATAAAATATTTTTAATTTTTTTTACACGATTTTATTCCATCTAGCACGGTTTAAAATTTTTTGTGCTTAATTGTTTTTTTGTCAAATTTAATTTTTGCAAAGTATGTTCATATCACAAATTTATGGGAATTCCCTTTTTGCGCGTACAAGCAAATTTACTGGTCAAAGCAAATGTAAATGGCACAAATTTAGGGGAATTCCCTTTTTGTGCATACAAGCACAAAAGTCAGAGCAATTGAAATGTGTTAATATTTTGTGTTTGGTAAAGAAATTTCTTATTGGCAAATTTGTTTTTCTATCGTTACATTAAATTTAACGCATTAAGATAAAAGGCAAGCCAAAAATATTTTATATTTATTTAGTTATTTATATTTTTAATTTTGTTAAATATTTTATGAATCCCTAAAAGAAAATGTCAAATACAAAACTTCTTCTTAAAAAATCCTTGTTTTTCACTAATTTTAATAGGTTTTAGAGATTAGGAACCAATCACCTATTTTTGCATACGATCAGTGTCTTTTTTTACACGGTTTTTTATACGGTTTTTTCTGGAACCAATCTACCGTGTAAAAACAGAATTAGGTGTATGTTTATTTCTATAAAGAAAAAAATGTAATTAATAAAATAATAAATAATAAACAATAAACACATGTGCATATAAAAGACAAATCTTACCGCATTTTTGCACTCCGTTCTCAAACAAATAAAACCTCCAATTAGATTGCAAGAAAGGCCGACAAATTTTAAACAAGAAAGGGAATGCAAAAACGCGGTAAAACTTACAAAAGAAAATGTCAAACTCAAACTACACAAAATGAACAATACAATAAACCGCTGTAACTATTCTTGTCGTAATAGGCTGAAATGTCCGCATTTTGAAAGAAGCGCCGAGCTGTGTTGCCGTTATTAGAATTTCCAAGGCCAGGTGTCGGATGATCAATAATGACAATGAAGTCGCCGTGGTCTAGTAGGTAGTGTGTTGGCTTATTAGACGAAAATTAGATAAAATTGCCATAAAAAGTTTCTCAAAAATCTGTCGTTCGGAGTCGACGTTAAACTGTAGGTCCCGCCTTTCATGTATAAAAGTAACGCACACAACATGAGTGGTGTGAGAAGCGAGGAAGTAATCCTGACTGAAGGGTTGTAATGGCCAATTATGTATGTATGTAATAATAAGAACAGTTTTATTTTTGAACTCC
This sequence comes from Sarcophaga subvicina, assembly GCA_936449025.2. NCBI lineage: Eukaryota > Metazoa > Arthropoda > Insecta > Diptera > Sarcophagidae > Sarcophaga > Sarcophaga subvicina. The sequence goes on from OW388083.2 coordinate 30,030,985, forward strand.
TCTTGAATACGTGCTTTATTTTGTGCAACAACTTGTTTATCGATGTCAGATATAGCTTGCCATTTCTTTATTGGAAGCTTATATGCCAAATGGAATATCAATATGAATGTGAATATGATGGAAATCTTTCATGAGCGGAAACACTGCTAATATTATATTGATGTCGTGACAACGTGGCTTCAACCAAAACAGCCAATGCTTCCTCTCTAGACATTTGGGTCACTGTAGAAGGTTTTGAACATTTCTTGTATAATTTGTCTACATCAGATGGTGAAGTGGTTGTTATTTCTTTGACCATTTTTGAAGCTTTTAATTTACCATCTTAAAAACTCTAAAAGTAAATAAAATTGTCGTGAAAAGGTTCTCAAAAATCTGTCGTTCGGAATCGACTTTAAAGTCTAGGTCTCGCCACTCACGTATAAAATTAACACACACAACATGAGTGGTGTGAGAAGTTAGGCCTAATCCTGACTGAAGGGTTGTAATGGCCAATTAGGTATGTAATTTACCATCTGCCCTCAGACTCATTAATGTCGCGTGTGCCAAGGATGAAGGAATGGGTTTTCTCAAAGTAATGGTCTTCTTGTTTCTGCTTCGTTCACAACAATTGTTTCGGGGGGAATTGGGTAGAAGAGCCAAAATAAAATATATTAAATAATATAATATATAATATTAAATTGTAATTGTAAAATTAAATATTTTACAATAAAACGTACCTTTTTATTTGGGGGTTGATTGAAGAATGAATAAAAATTCCCTTTTCTTTATTTTACGAAATGACAAGATATTCACAGTAAAAAAGAAATTGTCGTATTTACATTACTTAATTCTATTTAACTTAAAATTAGGGTGACCAGCGTAAACATCCCGCCCCTCTTGTAAGGGTACAACAAGGAGAAACGGGAATCTACCTAGCCAAATGGGAATAAAAATAACAAGTTCATTTAGAATAACAATAGAATAAAAAATTCGATTAGGTAAACAATTCATTTCAAAAAAAAAATTCATTCAATACAAAAATTCATTTAAAAAAAAAAAACATTTCATTTTAAAAGAGGAAAAAAGAGAGAGCAAATTAGTTATTTGCTTAACACATTGATCACAATTGTGGCACCATTCGAATTGGGTGTCGCAACCACATTAATGTTGTTCCTGTTGGTACGAGGCTGGCAGGAACACTCATGAGCTTGGCTACGGGTTGTGCTCTAATTGTTGTCCTTCCGTGGACGAACTCTTTTGTTGGTAGTGTTGGGTTCGCTGTTGTCCCGATGCCGAAAATGCAGCATGGCCATACCATGTTTGCCCAGACACTCAATACACCGCTCCCTACTGCGGCAGTTCATCACAAAATGGAACTGGGTCAAACAGTTCGTGCAGTATTTCTGTTTCTTTACTGCGGTAAGTCGCCTGTAGGGGTTTAAGCGATGGAATGCCGGTCATTTTTGGAGGAAGTGGTAATCTTTGCACAAAAGGCACGTCAAGGCAGTGCGTTTGACCACTTCGACGAGACTCTGACTTTCCGGACGTTCCACAGTGAATCATCTGGGTGCTGCGTCGGACATTATAAATAAAAGGACAAAACAAACAAGGAAAAAAGAACGACTTAGTTCTGACTAGGGTTAGGGAGTAATACGAGCTTAACAATAGGCTGCGTTAGAATGCCATTGGCAGTTCGAACGTCAGCCATCGAATCAAGAACGAAATAAATCCATTCGATTCGACCTACTTTTCAATTGTTAGGGGGTAAATTGTCATAAGTAATGAAAACAAAATCGACAACAACGAGGTCTCTTGATAGGTTTTTTGATGAGTAAAAACGGTCATCATCGGATATCAACATCATGTAGAGATTCCACGTGATTCCAATTGTCAGTACCTACCTGGTCCACGATAAACGACAGTCGATTTTCCGCAAAAGTTAGTTAGTTAGCCAATGACACGGGGGATTTTTGAAGCCAGGACAGAACGATAGTCGAAACTGTCCCATAAAGGCTTCCGATCAGGTAAGATTCAGCTTCTTACGAAGTGAAAATACCATTTTTTGCCAATAGAGCTGCATCGCAGAGCTCTAAAAGGGGTAAAGTTTACACTTCTACAGGCACAACTATTGCTTTGGCAGCGAGTAATTGGGTGACAAATTCACCAGGCGGGGTTAGGACTCTACTAGACAGAATGGTAACATCTGCTTTCTCAGAAGCATCACAAAATACATGAAGTACATCACGCTGAGGGTTCAAATTAACCCAACGGGGGATGTTAATCCTGTCGATGTACGAGTAATCATCGACAAACTCAAGCCATCTGTTAAACGTCATGGGTTCCAAACATTCGTCCCAATCTGTTCTGCCTTTACAAATTTGTCGCATAAAATAATCTTAGCAACTACGATTTTAGGTGCCACTCAGCCAACGGGCTCAAATAGCTTTGGCTATTTGAGACAAGACAGAACGTTTTGTGACTATAGGGAAACAAGGCGTTGGAGCTGGCATCTGACAATTTCAAAATTCGGAATCTAGTGGATGTTCGGATAGCGTAAAAGAAAAGACGAATTATGTGATTTAAAAAAACGACATAATGGGATAAATAATGACTAGTGGTTAGGAGGAGAATAAAATAGAGTCATGGTCCGCGAGTCGTCTAGGGAAGGGTATTTCCCAATAACTGCCTCGTATGAGATTTCATCATCGGGGTTCTATAATAATCAGATTTCATATTTCGATATGGACGAAGACTTAAATCAGACTTAAAAGAAAACGAATTTGACTGAGGTATTTTACCAGTCACAACCCAACCGAAAACGGTTTGTTGGGTGATCAAAGAGTTTTTGGGGTCTTTTCGAACTCCAGGAAGTGTTATGTGGGAGTATACATCTCCACCTAATAGCAAATCCATGTGAGCATATTTAAAATCTGTTAACGGGAGTTCGGGTGTATCAAAATAAATATACTTCGCTAACGAGCATGTGGGTAATTGACGAGTGAGCCTTTCAACAACACACGCTTCCGTGGTCAATTTGAACGATGGATCAATAGGAGATCCTAGCGAAATAGTTCAAAGTTTTGTTGAGTTTGCTACCACTGCGCTATTAAGGCCCACAACCGTGGCAGCAGGTGCAGAATAGGTTGGAAGGTCTAGCTTCCGTTGTAACTTTCGAGAGATGAAAGTAGCTTGAAACGCTGGGTCTATCAGAGCTCTCGCACAAAGCATTGCATGATTCAGTTCTATATTTACTTGGGCAGTCCCTAACAGAACTAATGAAGACGGGGTGAACTGTATACGGGTAACGAAGTTCTGGGAAGAACGGGCAGTAGCGGATGTAGATGGGCCATTATCCACTTCATTCCACCTCTGTACAGGAGAAGGCCGAGGGATTTCTGAAGAACTATGTGGGGGTAGAAGAGTCAGCGGGGTTAGTTCCAGACCTCAGTTCCTCCTGGGGGGAAGATTCGATACGATGAAGTAGCGAATGATGTTTTTGCTTGCAAATGTAGCAAACATTTGAGCTCTGGCATCTCTTGAACTCATGCGAGGCTGCGAAACAATTTGTACAGCATTTGTGCTTTTTAAAGGTTGCTAAGCGAGCACTATCCGTCATTCTCAAAAAGTTCCAACACAAACGAATGGAATGATTCTCACTGTAAACTGGAAATTTTCTTTGGGGTAAGTTATGGGCCACTGTGGGTGCAAAGGTTCTCAATTTTTGAGGGTTACCAGAATTGCCTTGGTTATTAACCCGAGCAGTACCTTAGACAAAATTGTGGCTGCCGATTATATCCGAAGCTGATTCCAGCGTTCGATATCTGGCAGTCAGGAATTCTCCACCTTGCTCCACTTGGGTAGGCCTGATCAAAGCTCATGAGACTGCTCCCAAAGACCTAGGGTATGTTCGGGAAGTCTTGTGGAGCAAATTTAGACGAAGAGATAGACGATTCAGCAAAAATAGTTTAACCCAAAAGCTTAGAAACGTGCAAATTAATTCAAACAGAATAGTTCACGCTAAATGGTTAAAATAAAAATAATATTTAAATATAAAATAAATAAATAAATGAATTTATAATTATTTCACAATATAATTAAAGTAATAAAGTTACTAAAGTATTCAAAAAATAGCGAATAAATTTTGCTAAGTGTAAGAATATAATTAATTTTTAGTTTACCGCTAAATTGTCGGAAAAAAAGCAAAAAAGTAATGTCAATAACGAGGATTGACAACATGCGCAGAAAACAATAAAACAGTTTACTTTACAAAAGAAGTAAACAACCAACAACACTTGTGTACTTATTGTTTTCACCAACTACAAAACGCACTGTGGTGTTATTGCAACAACAATTCACTTAATATTCCCGTATTTTAGCAGTTATATTCTTACACTTTCAAATTATTTTATTTTATTTTCTCACGCACTTTTTCCAAAAATTCACAAACATACCTTTTTTGAAAATTAATATATAAATGGGGTTTTTGATGAGTTTAGGATGATGGGCAAATTTGCAAAATTGTTGTGTAAAATCCACAAAAAAATTCCAATATTTATTAGGCCAATATGGCTGACTCTTGAAATCTGCAAACAGATGGCTCAAAAGTAAAATATTTTATTTTGGCTTGATCCGGTTCGATAAGGACCAAATGTTTCGGGGGGAATTGGGTAGAAGCTCCAAAATAAAATATTATTGTTGAGCCACAAAAAAGTACAATAAATATTATTAAATTGTAAAATTAACCCCCGTTGGGGTTAAAAATTGTCTTTTCTTTTTTTTTACAAAATGACAAGATATTCACAGTAATCACAATCTTCGAAATCAAGCTCCTTTCTACCACTTTTAACACCAGATTTATTAGGGAAGTCTATTGAAGAATCTAGCCATGTCTTATTATTCAGAACAAAACGTTTCTTCATTCGCAAAGATGAATCCCAGCGAGTCCTGAATTGAAAACCTTTATATTATGTTTGCTTGGAAATAAATGTTTCAGCATTTATTCTTCAAGAAAGGTCAATTGTCCATGGATATTTTCACAATCCGACTTCATCATTATTTCAAAAAGCTCTCGTGGAGAAATAAAAATCGTATTGCAACAATATATTTACAGTCTTATGCAAAAAATTTACAACATGCTTACTAAACTAAGCTAAATTCGATAAAAGTATATCCAAAAACGATAATTAGCTTAAAACACCTGTAGTAAACAATTGTTAAATCTAAGAAATCTACTTTAAACCTACATTTTTGGCTCAATGGATACGTAAGTAAGCAGAATTGTCGATTTTGGAGTGAAGATCAGCCAGAAGCATTGCAAAAGCTACCAATGCATCCAGAAAAAGTCACAGTCAAAGTCACATAAAATTCAGAAAAATGCATGAAATCTTTATTTGAATCGATAGTACGGTCCATATAATTTAATGTTTGAAGATTATTTCACGCAAATGTTGACCGCGACTGCACCTCAAATGGTCCATCCGCTTAGTCCAATTTTGGCATACTTTTTCCAACATTTCGGCCGGTATCTCTAAATACTTGAGTGTTGTCTTCCAATGCGTCAATTCAAGCGGGCTTGTCTGCATAGACATGAGCTTTAGCATATCTCCACAAAAAATGGTCTAAAGGCGTTAAATCGCACGATCTAGACGGCCAATTGACCGGTCCCGAACGTGAAATAAAATGCTACCGATTTCGCCTCTCAATAAGTCCATTGTTACGCGTGCTGTGTGGCATGTAGCACCGTCTTGTTGAAACCACATGTCATGCAAGTCAAGCTCTTGCATTTTGGGCAAACAAAAGTTGGATATCATCTCACGGTAGCGCTCACCATTCACAGTTACGTTACGATTCGCAGCATCTTTGAAGAATTACGGTCCAATGACGCCACCAGCCCATAAACCGCACCAAACTGTGACTTTTTCTGTATGCATTGGTAGCTTTTGCAATGCTTCTGGCTGATCTTCACTCGTTCGAGTTCAATTCTTGCACCACCTGTATTTTGAAAGGCTTCACACCTAAATCCTTCTGCAAAATTTTCCACGTTGTTGAGTAACAGAGGCTCAAATGCTGCGAACGGCGACGAAACGATAATTGATGGTAATCATTAACACTGGCCGATACAGCTGCGATATTTTCTTCAGTTCGCACTCTACGTAAGCGTGTTGGTGGTTTAATGTTCAACAATGTAAATTTGCTGCGAAATTTAGTCACAATAGCCCGAATAGCCGCTTCACTGGGTCGATTAAACTGACCATAAAATGGAAGAAGCGCGCGATGAACTTTCTTAACAGAGCACGCATTTTAATAATAAAATTCAATGATTTGCAAGCGCTGTTCGTTTGTAAGACGATTCATGGTTAAATTATAGATCAAACTGAAGATGTTTGACAGTGAATCAAAACACGAAACGTGCGTGAGCTGTTTAAACCAGTGTTGCCAAAAAGATAATAGCTAAAAAATCACCCGTTACATATGCCGCTCACAAATACACTCATATTTTTTTCATGCTCTCTTTGTGCCGACGTCGGCATATAATGGCACATACCACGTACTTTTTGACACACTTTTTTCACATGTGGTCATTAAAATAGGTACGACTAAAATTTTTTTTAAAAATTTGTATTTTCAAATTTTCTATGAACAAAATTTATTTTATAAATTTTTTTCATAAATATATTTTATAAATAGCAATATGCCAAAAAAATGTACTTTTTCATTTTCAAGCTATGAATGCCGAATTATTTTTAATGCTTCGGGGATAGAGTCAGCTACCGTAATTGCTAATTAGATTGTCCCTCACTTGCCCTAAAACGGAAATATAGGCTTGCCTTTCAAACTTGGGCTTCTTAACTTTTCGTGAATTTAACGCATTATTTATGTTAACAGCTACAAAATCAATATTTTTTTATTGGATAGTTAGTTTGGCTATTAATCTTCCATTTTCTGGTATTGTTGTAATAATACACTGAGAGAAAAAAAATTACAACAACAAAACCTGAAAGTAAGAAAATACTACTGCTAACATTTAACGCGGCACAAATTGGGTTGAATATTATGTCTTGCCATATAACACAGTTGTTAACGACTTCAAAATTTAAAATTTTGCGAAATTGCTTGACGATCGCACTTTTCGTTTACAAAAAAATGTGGAAAATGTTAAAAAAATACGAAAAAATTAAAAAAATTCCCTTTTTTCACCTTCATTCACATATAACTTTTGAAGTAGGAATGCAATCTTTAAGCAACTTCGCAGAATTTTACACATTATAGTCGTCAACAACTATGCTGACTTTCAAGCCAAAATATTCAGCTCAATTTGTGCCGTTTAAAAAACACTAAAACCTATTTTCGGCAAATTTTATTAATTAATTTTAAAAATAGAGTGCATATTGTAAAAAACTGAAATTTATGCTACTGAAATGAATTATACGTCAGTAATTTTTACATTGGGAAACAAAACTCCTCTCCATGGGTTAAGTAAATAAACTTATATTTCATTTACTATCGTGGTAAGACGGCACATTGATCCCTTAAAACGAAGGGACAGAAATAGAAGGAATGAAAAATAGGGTTTTGAAATTTGGTGTACTGTCGTGAACGCTCTTAATTAAGAAAAATTTGGATTTTCAAAAGAATCGGCTCAAGGACACGCCCACCTCCCATATGTCCTTTAAACTAAAATCTTCATATTTTCCACAAAAATGTATGTAAAGTTATGAAAAGTTAAGATACATATAATACTACCAATATGTGTGTAAATTTTTAATAAAATCAAAGCGAGGTCTATGGGTCCTGCCATATATCCTTTTTCATAAAATTCTTGCAAAACCTTTAAAAATTGCCCTTTCTATGGGCCAACGCACTGTACGGCTGTAGATATTCTAGCCGGCACCCTATGCTATGCTATGACTTTCAACTAATCACTAAAATATATAATATTCCAAAGTTGTCATTAACTGAAAGTCCACTAAAACGGTCTTGGTTTTTTATTTATTTCTTTTTTTCGTTTGCATTTTATTTTAAAAATCGTTGAATAATGTATCAAATTTGTAAAGATTGTTTAAACTGTTTATATAAAGATACTAACGGTCGTCTAAAATGGAAAAACGATTTGAACAATAGTGACGTACTTACGATAAAAATACAATTTTTGAATTTTTAAACGAAGTAGAAGGTCCTCTCGAAAGAAGAACAGTGCTGCGAAAATTTGATTACTTTAAATTGCAGTGCACCAATAAGTCTAAAGAGGTCTTCCTAAATGTTCAATTCGATGGTATATGCAAAAAAGTCGATTGGTTTAAAAATCGTTTTAGCAATCCCGAATTCTTATTAAAACTTAAGGAAAAACATATATTACGGCTTAAGAGTCAGCTAAAATTTTGTAAGGCAAACAACAATATCACTGAATCAAAACAAAATGATATTGCTATCTACAAGATGTTGGAAATGCCAGTCAGTTATAGTAAAATCGTGGAATTAATGCGGCTCTTTAACAGAACAGTTTCCCTTAGAACAGTTTTTAAATTAAAAGACAAGTTTAATTATTTGGTTGAATTATCAACAGCTAAAATGCTACAGCAAATACTAAAAAATGGTAACAACTTTACTCTTCATCATGACGAGACACCTATGGGAGTGCATAAACTTCAAGCTTTTTCTTTAATAGCCATAATGGACAACGAATTCCATGAAATCTTAATAGGAATTGAAAAAGTACTTACGAAAGCAACACATTATCAGCTGCAAGTTTTGCTGAGCTGTTTAAATAGAATGGAAAAACTCTTGCACTCTGAAGGAAATTTAAAAAAAACAATTTTTGATGAAAATAGAGGCATGCATTGCTGACAGTGCTGCAACTTCTGCTGCCTTTAATAAATTGCTTAGTGCAGAGAGACTGAAAATCGCAAACGAAAGTGAATTAGCAGTGCTCAAAGAATTGCAATTAAAGGATTGCTTTGTACATGCCTGTAACAATGTTTCCAAGGACACTATTGAAGCTCTCAGTAATACTTGCAATGAGTTCGTTTCCAAAATCAAAAACATTGCGAAAGTTATGAATTTAAAAAATGCCGCTTATCACCCTATATCAGCTGATGTTAGAAACTTTCAGGCCAAAAAGGGAATTTCCCACCTAAAAAGCATTGGGGATTTGGCAGGCCACAGATTCATGTTCCTATTTGATTTAGCTTGGCAAATATTGCAGTTGAAAGACTTGCTATTTGAGTTTGTACTACAATATCCTAAAGCGTACACTGAAGCGAAAATGATTCATGATTATATTACAGACAACAATTTTCTATATAAACTTGAAGTCTGTGTACTTATCCACGCAACTTGCATTGAACCACTGAAACATATTAGCACTTGTAAGTCAATTGTTGCTCGTGATCATATTACTTTCAAGGATCTGCTGCACCAAATATTCGAATGTCTAGAGTTTGAAGATATAAATAAAGCATCGTTCTTAAATTTGGTACCCCACAAATTTCAGTTTGCTTTTAACAAAGACAAGCTTAATTTGCTTACTTCAAATTTGAAAAAAGATTTTAACATTTTCCAGACAGTTTTAGCGGCTGCAAAAGATTCAATGTTAAAAAGATATATCAATAGACCTATAGATAATGTATACTCATTTCACAGTAATGTCAATGTGGAAAGAGTTTTTGCGATGGCGAAGAGGAACGAGGATATAGCACCTCATAAGGAAATATACACCAGATGTCAGCAAGTAAAGGCCCGGCAAAACAAATGTATTCATTTCCTTTTAAATATTCAGCAGTTCCACCCAACGAAGCAAAATATGGAACATGGTGTTAAAATAATGAAGAAGGTTTTTCAGGAAAATACAAAATGGAATGTTGAGGAACGAATAAAGAGATTGAAAGAGATAGAGAGCAAACCAGAAACAAAAAAAAGACGTACGGAGTAGAGTTGTGTAGTTCACGAACGAACTAGTTCAATTGAACTATTCACACAATTGAACTAAGAGAGCCGCTCATAATAATGAGTTCTTTTAGCTCCGTAGTTCATTTAGTTCAGTAGTTCTTTTAGCTCAGTAGTTCGTTTAGCTCAGTAGTTCGTTTAGTTCAGTAGTTCGTTTAGCTCAGTAGTTCGTTTAGCTCAGTAGTTCGTTTAGCTCAGTAGTTCGTTTAGTTCAGTAGTTCGTTTAGCTCAGTAGTTCTTTTAGCTCAGTAGTTCGTATAGTTCTCGTTTCTTATTCGTTCATTTCGTTCTTATTCGCTCATTTCATTCTTATTCGTTCTATTATTTTGTTTATCATTCTTGTGTACGACATTCCTATTGGAATGGTAGCGGTGTTACCACATAATAAAAAAAGAACTTATGGAACCATTTTTACAAAAATAAGCAAATAAATATAAAATATTGTTACGTTTTTACCTTTTTAAAAACGTTTAAATATGAGTTCGTTAATTGCAACAAAGTAAAAACAAATATGTCTTTGGTTTTTCTTAACTCTCTTTATTATTTACACTACTTTTGTGTGCCACCGTATAGAACTTAACGATACAACAATAATAATCTCTTTTATTCACTAGTTCACACAACTATTCGCTAGATCTTTACAACCACGACTTATTTTATTCACACGCAACTTCACACAAGGCTGACTGAATTAACTCTGACTGCTGCTTGCTTTGTCCAGCCCTTTTATAGTCCGCACGCACGTATGATCAGTATGATGAACGTTCTCGATGTGGAAGGTTCTCGCTCACGCCTTCTCGAGGCTTCTGCTAGTACATTGTTGTTTGTGTACTTTGCTTATGTTGTCCGTTACATATTTGTCGTAGCTGGTTTACTTTATGTTGTTGTTGCTACCTGGTTCGTTGTACACATGTGTGTGTGTGCAGCTTTAGATAATCGTTGTATTCTTAGTGTTAGTGCGTATTTGTGTCGTGTGTATTGTGTTGGTGTAGCTGATAGCTTTTGTTTATCGTTTTTATTGTTAAACGATATTAGGTCGTTTCGATTTACGTAACACTGCCGCCCACTTAAGCCTGTTCGTCCCGAATAGGCTCATTATCTCCTTTCCCATATTTTGCCAGTCACTCTATGTGTACGACCTTCATTTTTGTTCGGGGGCTGTTAGCTTTCTGTATCCTGTACACGACATCGTTTAACCGCTTAATTATTTTATACGGTCCATCCCAGCTGGTTTGTAGCTTGGGAGATAATCCCTTCTTCCGCTTTGGGTTGTATAGTAGAACCATTTGTCCCTCATGGAAGCCGCCCTCCGTGTTTGCTGCTCTATCATATCTGGCTTTCATTCTATCACTGATCATTTTTATACGGGTGCGTACAAACTCATGAAGTTCATTCAGGCTTTCTTCTTTTCCAGTGTATGTTTCGTTCCTCTCTGTGGCGGGCTTAACACCAAATTCTAAGTCGCCGGGCAGTTTTATCTCAGTCCCAAAGATAATCTTGGCGGGTGATCTGGATGTTGAATCATGGATCGGTATGCCAGTAGAAACCTCGGAATGTGTTCGTCCCAATCCTTCTGTTGCTCGCTCACTACTTTCCGCAAGTATTCCTCCAGGGTTCGGTTAAATCACTCTACCATTCCGTCTGACTGTGGGTGAAGCGGCGTCGTTCGAGTCTTCTTAATACCGTATACTTCACACATTTCCTGAAATACAGCCGACTCAAAATTTCTGCCTTGATCGGAATGTAGTTCTATTGGAACCCCGTAGCGGCATACCCAGTTGTTGACAAAAACAGTTACTATGGTGTTCGCCTCTTGATTTGGTATGGCATACACTTCCGGCCACTTGCTGAAATAGTCCATCACAACGAGAACATACCGGTTTCCGGCATTGCTGACAGGAAAAGGGCCTGCTACGTCCATCGCTATCCGCTCGAAAGGTGCGCCTGAGTTATACTGCTGCATCTGACCTCGACTTCTTCTTGTTGGACCTTTAGCTTCAATACACTTGGTGCAGTTGGCTATCCAATCCGCCACTGCTTGTTGACATCCAACCCAATAAAAACGTTGTTTTAGCCTTTCCAGTGTCTTTGTCAATCCAAGATGTCCTCCGCTAGCTCCATTATGGAATTCATTTAATACTTCTTTCATTTTGGAGGAAGGCACTACCAGTAGGTTGGATGAGGTCTTGCCATCAGCGCTTTCCCAAAGTCGATATAGGCACCCATTTATGATCTTTAGGCTGTCCCATAGGGCCCAATATGCTTTTGTAAGAGGACCTTCTGCGGATATCTCATTTCTTGTAGGGCGTTTGTCCTCCTCCTTCCCTGCTATTACCTTCGCCAATATTGGATCACTCCTTTGTGCTTGGGACCAGTCTTCGTTGGCTTCAATCCGCGTTAGCCGGATATCGACGATGGATTCTTTGTTCTCAGCTGTCACGCAATGTTTACACTCTAAATTACAAGGTCGGCGTGAAAGAGCGTCAGCATTTCCATGTTTTATGCCCCTTCTGTGTTCAATGCTGAAGTCGTAAGTCTGGAGGCGTTCAATCCAACGTGCTAGTTGTCCTTCAGGGTTCTTGAATTGTAGCAGCCATCTCAGTGCGGAGTGATCAGTCCTTAGCAGAAAATTTTGGCCATACAGGTACTTATGGTAATGTTTGATGCACTCCAGCACTGCCAGTAGCTCTCGTCGGGTTACACAATAATTCCGTTCAGGCTTCGACAATGTGCGACTATAGTAGCCTACGACTTTCTCTGTTCCATTGATCACTTGGGAAAGTACGCCACCAATACCATATCCGCTAGCATCACTGTCTAAGATGAATTTTTCTCCTGGGACAGGGTACGCCAAAACTGGTGCAGCACACAATAGGTCTTTCAGTCTCTGGAACGCCTTCTCCTGTGGCTCACCCCATTGATAGATTTTTTACTTCTTGGTGAGCTCATGTAAACTTGCAGCCACGCTGGCAAAGTTAGGCACAAAGCGTCTGTAGTATGTGCATAATCCCAAAAAGCTGCGTAGTTTATGAAGATTCTGGGGACGAGGCCAGTCCTTTACTGCTCGTATTTTATCTTCATCGGTGGATATGCCATCTGCTGTGACAAGATGCCCCAAATATTTTACCTGCTTTTGGAAAAATGCACATTTCTTTACGCTTAGTTTTAGTCCAGCCGTTGATATCCGTTGCAGAACTTCTCCCAGGTTCTTGAGGTGTTCGTCGAAAGTTCTGCCCATCACTATTATGTCGTCGAGATGCACCAGGCAAGTCTTCCAATGCAGTCCCTTTAGTACACGTTCCATAAGCCGCTCGAATGTGGCCGGAGCATTACAGAGTACAAATGGCATAACCTTAAACTGCCATAAGCCGCCGTTCGCACTGAATGCGGTTTTCTCTTTGTCCTTGTCTGCAATCTCCACCTGCCAATACCCGCTTTGTAGATCCAATGTGGAGAACCATTTTGTTCCGGTTAGCGTGTCGAGTGTGTCGTCAATTCTTGGTAGCGGGTAACTATCCTTTTTAGTGACATCATTCAGCTTCCTGTAGTCTACGCAGAATCTTGTACTGCCATCTTTCTTCTTTACTAAAACTACAGGTGAGCTCCACGGACCCGATAATGGTTCGATTACACCGCTCCTCCTCATTTCGTCGACAAACTCCTTAACCTCATTACGCTTCGCCAGCGGTATGCTTCTGGGTGCCTGCTTTATCGGTCTCGCTTCGCTAGTATCAATTTCATGTTTAACCATGGCTGTTCTCCCTTGACTTTTGTTGTTCGTGGCGAAAGCGAAAGCATACCTCTTTAGCAGCTTTTTGGCTTTGTTTTTCTCTGCAGCTGCTAAACCTGCTATCCATTTCTCCACATTTTCATCAAATCCCTTTTGATCCCTGGCTGACATATCGGCAGGTTGCGGCGTTTGCTCGCTGTTTATTATCGCCTCTACTGGAACACATTGGCCCACCTCTGAGTTTTTACAGACGACTTTTTCATGGCCTGATAGATTTATCACTCTCACCGGGACTATTCTTTGTTCTGTGGATTTGACGAGGGCCTTTGCTAATATTAAATCCGTCTGTATTTCTGCTGGTTCCACAACCCACAAGCGGTTTTCCATACAATTTCCATCCATACGCGCCCATATCAGTGATTCACTCTGAGGTGGTAATTTGAGTTGGTCGACCGCAACTATCCTTCTGGCGTGCACTTGATGATTGTACCCCACGTCTAGAGGTATCTCTACATTTCGCCAACTCATAATCTGTTGCCCCATATTCAAATTGATGCCATGAGCTATCATAAAATCGGCACCAATGATAACCTCGTCCACAATATCGGCAACAATAAAGATGTGACTTACACTGATGTTGGCTATAGTCACCTTCGCCTCTGTTTTTCCGTGGACGGTGGCAGACTCTCCCGTAGCTGTCCGTAGTCTTACATTGCTAAGTGCCTCACACTTTCCCTTCATTACATCTGGCCTGATGATAGACTGCGTCGCCCCGGTGTCTATAGTGAAGGTATGTGGTCTGCCATTTATGTATCCGCACGCCGTAAGATTGTTGTTGTTCTATTGCATCACTGATATTGAGATTGTGGGGCCCTCGTTTGTGGGAGCCAGCACTTGCCCCTCAGCGCTAGCTCGTTTTAGTTTAACGGGGACTCTTGTGAAGATGGTTGGTAGTTCGCCCGTTTCTTATTTCTCGATGGTGAGGTGGATCTTGATCTCTTGCGTGGCGCTTTGCAGTTTCTTTGGAAATGCCCACTCTTTCCACAATTAAAGCATTTAAGTTTAGTCCTTTGTCCGTTTTCTTCCAAAGCTTGCTTCACCATCTCCTTAACTTTAGTTAAAAGGCTTTCCTCCTCCTCCACGACTTCCATTTTTCGCACTTTGCTGACTGGTGGTCTAGAAATCGTGCGAGCGGTCTCCTGGGCTAGTGCGAAGGCCACGGTCTCTGCAAAAGTTGTCTTCTGTGTAGAACATACCGCTAGTTTAATATCAGGATCGCGTATACCATTCACAAACGCCTCGGTCTTAATGTTGTCTATCAGCGGGTGGTTTCTCCGGGGTATGTAAGCTGCACTAATCTCTTGACTTCCATTGCAAAGGCCTGAAGTGACTCATTAGCCTTTTGCGCCCGGCACCTTAATTCCATGCGATACAATTCTCGTTTGTGCTCATCACCGAACTTCCGCTGTAATGCCACCATTAACTCGTTGTAGTTGTTTCTATGGCTGGTTGGCATGGTCTCTAGTATCTCGGCTGCTACACCCTTTAGCGCCAAAATTAGTTCCAAAGCCTTTTCCTCATCGTCCCATTCGTTCCTGCTGGCTACTGTCTGGAATTGAAACTTGAATACGGATAGGGGTGAGGTGCCATCAAAGCAAGGTGCTTTTATTCTGCCGGTACTTTCGGATACGACTCGCACTGGTTCCGGTCGCTGGCTCTGGAGATTGTTGATATTCTCTTCCATAATGACTAGTTTTCCGTCAACGGTCTTTTCCAAATCTGAAAACCTTTCCTCGACGCCATTGATTCTTTTGTGGAATGACTCACGTATTTCAGCCAGAAGTTTCTGATTTTCGGCTCTAGAAGCTTCAAGTAACTTTTGGTTTTCTGCTCTAGAAGCTTCAAATAGCTTCTGGTTCTCAGCTCTAGAAGCTTCTCGTACATCAGCAAACAGCCTTTCGTTCGCCTCTTGCATTTTGCGATTTTCAGTTCTAGAAGCTTCTTGTACATCAGCTAATAGCTTTTTGTTCTCTTCTTGCATTTTGCGATTCTCAGCTCGAGAAGCTTCTTGCGCATCAGTTAATACTTGCATTTTTTCCATCATAGCGGCCAGCAATGAATTTATGTCGATACCGCTCGGGGTTGCAGGGGCCTTTACCTCTCGTTCCTCTTCATCCTCGAACTCGTAGGAATCGATGTCGATGTCCTGAAGCTGCAGATGTTCCCTTAATCGCCTTTGCAGTTCATTTTTCGTGCCCATTGTTGGCAGCTCGAGTTTACCCAACTCTCGTTTAAGCCGTTCCACTTTTAGATCGCAGAGTTTCATTTTGATTTTGCTTTTCTCCTTTTTTATTTATTTATTTTTACTTTTGGATTTTGCAATCCCACTTCTGACACCAATTGTTACGTTTTTACCTTTTTAAAAACGTTTAAATATGAGTTCGTTAATTGCAACAAAGTAAAAACAAATATGTCTTTGGTTTTTCTCAACTCTCTTTATTATTTACACTACTTTTGTGTGCCACCGTATAGAACTTAACGATACAACAATAATAATCTCTTTTATTCACTAGTTCACACAACTATTCGCTAGATCTTTACAACCACGACTTATTTTATTCACACGCAACTTTACACAAGGCTGACTGAATTAACTCTGACTGCTGCTTGCTTTGTCCAGCCCTTTTATAGTCCGCACGCACGTATGATCAGTATGATGAACGTTCTCGATGTGGAAGGTTCTCGCTCACGCCTTCTCGAGGCTTCTGTTGTTTGCTTATGTTGTCCGTTACATATTTGTCGTAGCTGGCTTACTTTATGTTGTTGTTGCTACCTGGTTCGTTGTACACATGTGTGTGTGTGCAGCTTTAGATAATCGTTGTATTCTTAGTGTTAGTGCGTATTTGTGTCGTGTGTATTGTGTTGGTGTAGCTGATAGCTTTTGTTTATCGTTTTTATTGTTAAACGATATTAGGTCGTTTCGATTTACGTAACAATATCTTTTCTATTTAACTAAAAGAATGGTTTGGAATAGAAATACGAACAGAAATTCTCATTATATATTTAAAAATAAATCACATGCTTTTTAAGTGCTTCAAGCACATACATAAATGAATTAATAAAAATAAAAAATGTTAAATACCACAATTTATTTAAAGTGAAAAATCATATTACAACTATGATAAATTTACACGGAATACATTAATTCCTTTATTGGTATTGTTTACATCAGTTAAAATATAAATGAGCAAACGTTGCCATAAAGAAGTTACACAAATTGAGGAAGAGAGTTGTTTAAGAGAACTGAACTATTGAACTAAAAGAACGAACTAGTTCATTACAGAGAGCTGAACTAGAAAGAGCGAACACTCAAAAGAGCTAACGGACCCAACTCTAGTACGGAGAGTAAAGTTCTATTTCAAAATTTGATTGATATGGACGAGCCTATGGACTTATTTAATTTATTACATGAACTATCTTATGTCGATGTACAGATTAAACGGATTAAAATTCTTAAAAACCAAATAAACATTTTAAGAGGCTTAAATTATAAATATCACGGTGAAAAAGTTTGGCAAACAACAAATTTGGGTTTAGAGTCCCAACTCAAAGAAAAACTAAAGAATTTACACTCCTATGAAGACCTCTAAAAAAAGACCTCTAAAAAGTAGTCTGTTCAATGAAATTAAAATAAATTCAATCTTTTTCGCGAAACTAAAAATGTAATCAATTAAAAAACTTTAATGATGAATTTAAGTTACATATGTATGTATATATTTTTTTTATAAACTTGAAACTATTTTATTATTTTATAGTTCTTTTCTTTCTCAATTGGTCATTTTCCAACCCATTTTCAAATTTGTTCTTTGATCGAAAGGTTTTCAAATTATCTGTCTAATTGCTGAATATAGGTATTACAAATTATTGCCGCTAGATGGCGAAAATTTCGTTTTTGTATTTGCAAATATTATGAGTTCATATATTCAGCAAATATACTCGTCAAAGGGTTTTGTACAAAGTTGCCAAGCCTCATTTGGTCGAATTTTGGAAATTTATGGGTCAAAATTTTGATTTTCTTCAATAACATAAAAATAACGGTAATTTTGTAAATAACGGAATTATGAAAAAGTCCCAAAACAAAAGTTGCTACTGAAGCCCTAAAGAATCATTCTCAACAATAAAAAAGTTCTTTTTCGCAAAAAGCCGATTTTGGCATATTACTAACTATAGTGCTAAAACATATGTTTTATTTTTTCGTAATGGTCTTCGAAAAATCGAAGATCGCAAGTAAAACTCGTGAGTTTCAGAACATCCTGAAATCACTTACAATTTCAAATCGTGCGAACATGCCTGTTTGTTTTTTACCAACTGAGAATTGCCGCGTTTATTGAATCTCTGGTTTTTAAATTTAAAGTTTAAGTACAACAACTACATTTTTAATAGATAACTACATAAACTGTTTTTATTTGCCGATCATTTTGTTTTTGTTTGTAATCATCTGTTGATCTTTTGGACTTATTATTGCTGCCGATAATTTTATGTAAGTATCGTGTAAGTGACAAAATAAATCCGTGAAAAATATTAGAATCTCAACTTATAATCTTTTATTTTCCGTTATGGAGTGTTTTAATTGTACACGTTCTATTTCTGTTAATGATATGGTTTCATGTTGGTTATGTGTTAAATACTATCACCTAAAGATTAGCTGCTCGTGATACACTAGCTGACCTATAAAAATTCCTGCAATGGGTTTGTTTAAGCTGTAGAAATTTTGGTGTGGAATTGAAGTTCTCTAAACTTCTAAGGATGAATTTGATTCATTTGTAAGAAATGTTTCCACAAACTTAAACAAAATACCATTTATAGGCAAATTAAGCTGAGTTACTTAAATACATATATTGGCTTATAGGTAGAAATTTAAGCCTGATATTGGACTTTTCCTCTATAAGTCTATGTGGTTTATGATATACAATTACATTTTCACATACTAGCCCTAACCACTATTAATTCGTACAATCCTTCAGTTAGGACTACAACCTAGCCTCTCACACTACCTATGTATGTTGTGCGTTGAATGTACACAAGAGTTTAAACTCGAATCCAAACAATTGATTTTTAGTAACTTTTCATGGCAATTTTATTTACTCTCAGAGATTTTGCCGAAAATCTGTTGAGAATAAGTAGCCGAAAAAAATTTCAATAACGCAAATAAAGAGAGAATGAAGTAAATTTAAAATTCCATAGAAATTTTTTCTATGTACGAGTTCAATCGATTTCTTGAGCGCCATTTACCAACACACAAAAATCAACTGATAAAAGGTATTTCTCATAAGAAAGTACAAGGAAGTCAAACAATTTACAGTAACGAGAAAAAATGAAACTCTGTCATATGATATTCAACAGAGACTCGAAATTTATAACAGTATCCAATTCCAATCCACTTGTTTTTTTTTTATTTGTTGATTTTTAAATTTTATTAAAAAGCATCAGTAAGCGTTGTTTACTTCTCTTTCTACTTAATTTTTTTAGATTTATTAAAAAGTGAACGCCAAGACCGTCAAATGGTAAAAATAGTAAAAGTTGACCCTCGGAAAATGGCAGTAGATGCTACAAATTATGCAAACGAGCAATTAAGGGTTTCTATTGACGTCCACACAGCCAGAAACCGATTAAGAGAAGCAAATTTATTGGGTTGAAGACCAGCCAAGAAGCCACTTAAAATATTACTTTTAAGAAAAAAAACGGCTTGATTTTACTAGACGGTATCTGCATTGGTCAAAAGAGCAGTGTGCCAAAGTTTTGTGGAGCGACGAATCAAGGTTTAACTTATTTGGCTCTGATGGGTTAAATTACATTAGCCTCCAAAATAAAGATATTCAACCAAAAGGTAACAAATTAACAACATTCTGTAAATAAGACAAGACACGGTGTTAAACATAATATGGCATCGAGTTACATTTTTATCTCGTTACTGTACATGGGAAAACTGCAACAACTGTACGTATAATACATACGAATATACATTTTTCGATAAAAAAAAGAAACCATCAGTGATAGTAGACCATTCTAACACATTTATTGGTTAGAAATCGGTAGAGTGGTTCCCAATTTAAAAATGACGAATATATGTAAGAGGGTTATTTTTACATTAATGTATAGAAGAGATTGTAATGTCTTGTCAATTTCGATGGCTTTTAAAAGACTAAAGGGCAGATAAATTGTTTTTCATTATTATAAAAGTGAGCGTTAAGCTAAAGGGAAGATCATCCTACCTTTAACTTTTAAAGTTCACTTTACCTTTGAACTTGCCATATTATTTATATTATTTTCAATATGGCAACTTCAAATATAATCATGAGAAATAAAAGTTAATATGTTAATAGTTTATCAAATCAAAATATATATTGGCGTATTCATTACATTTGTTAAAAAAAGCTAAAACCTCAACACAAAAATTTTTTAAACAAATAAAAATGCACGTCGATGCCACGCGTTTTTCGTTGCAGTCACTGCCATACTTTTGATAAAGTAAACTTTATTTTATCTGTTGGTTGTGATAACGTAAAGAAGTTAAAGGTGACTTTAAAGGTCACATTAGCTAAAGTTACCTTTAACTAAATCCAACTATAACGGGAAGATGCAATAATGGCCCTTATAAAATATAGAAAAATTAATTGACAAATAAATCTTTTTGTATTTTTTCAAATGACAGGATTTGAATTACTTGTTAATTTCCAATTATTATTTTCAACAGGTAGAAATTAAATGTCAGAATAACACATTACGTGCGAGTGCGTTTTGAGACGTTAAATCTCAATAAATCCAAAGTTATTTTTAATTTGATTTATTATGATCTACATAGCACAACAAGATACTAAATCTTATATGTGGCAGTGCTATGTTTATAATCAATAAGATATAAAAAATTAGCATTAATTAAATATAAAAAATTAAAAAAAAACAAAATTAATATATGTACATAAATATTTTATTTAATTTAAAGAAAAGTATAAAAATAATATTAATAATAATAATAATAATGATGACCTTAAAAATAAAATCACAAAATTTACAAAATTTTTAATTATGAAAATAATTTCAATAACTCCTTTTTGAACGCGTTTGCATTGCCCAGATTTTGGATGTTATTTGGTAGAGAATTCCAAAGACAAATGGTGTATATAAAAAACTGTCGCTGAGACAAAAGAGTCCTGAATCGTTGCTGTATAATCCCCACACCCCGGTGGGATCTAGCAAACTTAATTCTACAATATAAATATTTCGGCTGTTTCGTGTAAATTATTTTATGAAGTAGAAGGAGGCATCTAATTTTTAGGAGATAATCAAATTTGATACCAAGAATCTGGTAAGCTAAATGAAAAATATGATCTCGACTCCCCTTAAGGAAAACATACCTGGCTATGTTATTGTACGCTAGGTTAAGTTTCTGGTTGTCATCATAACTGCAATTTGGGAATATCTTACATCCAGAATTAAGTACGTTTTAGCAAGTTGCATGCAAATGACAAAAGGAGTTGAATCTATGACAGCCCACAAATTTCGAAGCATGCCATACATTCTGGGTAGACCACGATAATTTGTCATTAAAGACAGTACCCAGATTAGTAGCCGACCTGACAAATTCAATTTTATTTCCCCTGATACTCAATTCAGGTATGACAAATGATCCGTTTGTTCTCGAAAGTATAATACATTTAGACTTAGAAGGATTGATGCATAGTCCATTGGCCGAGGCCCATCCGTCAATCTTTGCTAAGTCACGATTAATGTAGTCTAAACAAGAATAAATATTCTCCCTAGGAGTACATGTATAAAGCTGCACATCGTCAGCATACATGTGAACATTACAGTTAACCAAAACATCAGGCAGATCATTTATGTACATGCAAAACAGCAGAGGCCCAAGTATTGACCCCTGGGGAACACTACTAATATTAAGTGGATCCGAAATATTGCCATTGAAATGAACCTTCTGAAATCTGTTCGTCAAATAAGAATAAATTAGATTACAGGCAGTTTCGGAGAAATAAAACAGTTTTCGGAGCTTTTTCAATAGAACCGTGTGATCGACTGTATCAAAAGCCTTAGAGTAATCAAGCAGAATCAAGAACGCCACACTATTCCCATCAAGTTCCGACTTAAGTTCCTCAACTACATTTACCAGAGCGATAGTACAACTCCTACCTTTCATGAAGCTCGACTGACTGACCGGCTCCTCAGATATTCATCGATTTGTCTGGCCATGATGTTCTCCAATACCTTGGATAAAAAAGGAAGGATTGCAATTGGCCTGAACTCACAATTAGATTTGGGAATGTGAAGGATTTTAGCTAGTTTCCAACTTTCAGGAAAATAAGACTTAGTCAGAACTGTATTGAACAAGTTAGTATAGTAAGGCAAAAGTTTAGGAGTCAGAGCCTTCCAGAATCAAGGATGCAAATCATCAGAACCAACTGCATTCGATCTTACCGCTGAAATACATTCCAAAACCTCAAACTGATTTACGCAACGAAAACTAAAGGAATATTGTGGTGGAACAATACAGATGTCATCATACAAGCTACCGTTAGACCTTGGGACCCTAGAACTTACGAACTTGTCGTTAAGCTTGTCCACATCCACATCAATATCGGCCTTTGGACATTTTCGGCCAATTCCTATTTCACGAATTACATTCCATTTAGATTTATCATCCATATCATTGGAAAACTTTCCGCCATAATACAATCTCTGCAGTTCGTATGCTCCTGGTAACTTCCATCCGTGCGAATCTATGTAAAGCTTTCAAATCATCCGTCCTAAACCTCTTCCATCTCCTGTAAGCACTATCCCTCCTCTCAATGAATGCTTTTATTTTCTCATTAAAACAGGGCTGTTGTTTTGGTTTGATGTGCTTGGTTTTGACAGGAACTCGCCTGTCATAGAGCAAACGCACTCTGTCCTGAATAAACGATAATTGGTCATTCACATTACCCAGTGTATATACCTGGTCCCAAGATACGCCATCCAGTTCAATATTCAGAGTTGTATAATCAATGTTTCCAAAATCACAATACGTAATATATTTGTCCACGGGACGAGTTACGGACAAATTATAATTAAGGAAGAGAAGGTCATGGTTGGAGAAGCAGGAAGCAGAAATTTGGTCATATAACAGTACCCTTTCAATGTGATTCACAAATGTAAGGTCAATCAAGCTACTGGATGTTGAATGGAAATGTGTAGCTGTTGACACATTTACAGGACTGAGGTGTAGTGAGAGCATTGGTCCAATAAGGGAATTATCAAGTAGAAGGTTATTGTTAAAGTCACCTACAATAACTATGTCGTCATATCGAATGGCAATATCCTCAAGAATTGAAATAAAAGGATCAACAATTTTGATTCAAAATACAAGCTTGACTTTAAAGTTTTCATATTTTATGTTGAAATATATAATATTATGATTGTTGGATAAAATTATAATAGTGTCATAAATATACGAAATCAAATAGAAATATAAAGTTTAAATTTTATCATTCTTATATTATAAAAAATTAAAGTAGCAATCATAGAACTAATGTTACACCAGCGTTCATATGTTCAGTGTTTCATAATTATAAGGCCATTTTATTTATTTTCCGTATAAAGAAGCGAAAATAAATATCCTAATAAAACTTTGTGTTAACTTGCTTACGTTAAGTTAAAATGAAACTAAATACTACATTCTATTTTTAAAACTACTGATTAAGTTTTTAGTAGAATTTTCATATATTTTCCCCCATACTTTTAAAATTTTAGCTTTTAGTGAACGTAAGTCATCAAATTGGAGGTTTTCGGTGAAACGCCACTTAGATAGCATTCCTCATGTATCTGTCAATTGATTAAAATCTGGGGAAAATGCTGACCAAGAAATTGAGAATTACTGCGTTGTTATCCTGAAATATAATTTATATATATATATCAGTTGGAACATAGACGATACACTTAATTGGATCGGATTTCCAGCAACTCCATTCTCCAGAATAAATTTTCAATGTCTCTTCATAATCTTCATAAAAAAATTATATTTCAGGAGAATAATGTAATACTTCCCAAGAATTCTTACTGAAATTCTTGGTTTATATCAAAAATTATTGATATAATAAATTTCTTGAGATTTTAATCGACTGAGAGACACATGAGGAATGCTAACTAAGTGGGTTTTCACCCAAAACCACCAATTAGATGACTTGCGTTCCCTAAGGGCCATTATTACAACTTCCCTTTAAAGTTGGATTTAGTTAAAGATAACTTTAGCTAAAGTGAACTTTAAAGTTACCTTTAACTTCTTTTTGTTATTACAACCTACTGATCAGATAAAGTTAACTTATGTCAAAAATATGGCAGTGCCGGAGCAATGTCGATAACATTGCTTAATCAAACCAGTTTTAAACGCAGTGGTAACGACTGGCTTCTTTTTTGTTGTATTTGTTAATTTTGTTTATATTTAAACTTGACATATTGAAAATAGAATATAATATGGCAAGTTCAGACATAAACTTAACTAACCGGTAGAATGATCCTGCCTTTACCTTAACGTTCACTTCTGCCTTATCGTCCACTTATAATAATGAAAAACAATTTATCTGTCCGTTAAAATCCTCCCCTTAGTTAACGGCAAGTTGTAATAATGGCCCTAAAAATAAGTAGTATGGGATGAAATGGATGCAAATACCACTAAGACCTTAATCAGTAGTATGAAAAAAGAATATTTATTTGCGCTTCTTTATAACGAAAATAAATTAAATGATCTTATAATTATGAAACACTGACATATGGATTATATAACATGAATCATACAACAACAATAATAAAATAAATATATTATTTCCTAAAAGTACACGAAGTCGCCGTGGTCTAGTAGGTAATGTGTTGGTTTATTAGACGTGAAGCATTGGTTCAAATCCCAGGTCAGGCATCTCCAACTAAACGAAATAGAAAATAAAATTTCTTCGGCGACTTCCTCTCAACAGATTTCCGGCAAAAACTCTGAGAGTAAATAAAATTGCCATGAAGTTTCTCAAAAATCTGTCGTTCGGAGTCGACTTTAAACTGTAGGTCCCAACACTCATGTATAAGAATTAACGCACACTACATAAGTGGTGTGAGAAACTAGGTAGTAACCCTGACTAAAGTGATGTAATGTACATGAAAAGATTAATGAAATTTCAAAAGTAACGTTATCGATTAAAGTTGTATTTTAAGAGATATTTTGGAAAAAGGAGTGACCCTTTAAAAGTGCGATGCACTATATACAGTGGTGGCCACGAATTTAAGACACGACATATGACTGACTTAGTTGTGATAATATTTACAATCCTGTAATATCAAAATTGATATTCTTTATTCTTCTATGTACCCTGTAATACTAAGAAAAAGTACCATTATTTTATTTTGTTTCTTTTTACATTTTGTTGCTTTTTGATCATATTATTGTAAAAACGTTTATTTGAAATTGGCCACGAATTTAAGATATTTCAGAAATATCTGGTTTTTAAGTGATTTTTTGGTGTTTTTTGAAGCTAAACGTTGAGCAACGAATGTTTTATTTTATTTTATGTTGGAATACATAGAAATATTTAATTATAAATGGTCAGAGGTACTTGGAATACCGATGCCGAGCGAAAACTGATCCAACAATTAAAATTTGATGGAAAAATAAAAATGGAGATATCCAAGCTGCTTAAATGCAAAAATGTAAATGCAAAATTTACAACGCGCTGGAACACATCAAGCAACCATCAAAAATGTCAAACAGAAACATAGAGCCCGAAAAACCACACCCTAAAGTAGCTGCTAATAATCCTTTCACGAGCTCAAGTAAAATAAAGAATAAAATTGTATTGGATTTTGGTATCGATATGTCGTCTAGGGCAATAAGAAGATGTCTAAATGACAAGTTTTTCTTGTGTGTGTATTGCACTTGTGTCAAAAAATATCAAATCCCGACTAGCATTTTGTCTTGATCTATATAATATGTAAATAGAAATTCTTAACTAAATATAGGTAGCAAAATATTATTAGTTTTTCTTCCTAATATTACTAAAATCTTAAAAAAAATATCATGGACCTAAAATATTTTTGGTAAGATGTAAAAATTATCACAAATGTATTTATAAGTAAAATGTCGTGTCTTAAATTCGTGGCCACCACTGTATATCACAGCCGATTAACGATGTAGTTTGCATCACTATTACAACCTTAGTGTTCAAACAAAATACTGCACAAGTGTTCAATAAAGGACAAAAAATAAATAAAAAAAATACGGAAAATAAAAAATCGATTACTTTTCGTTTAATATTCTTCTCTGCATTTCAATGAGCATGAAAGGCATCAATTTCAACGTTTATGTCTCCACTATAAAAATTGCTGAAACTCTTTTTATATTTTTTGCACATGTACATCATCATCATCATCTTGAAGCATTTTTGCCAGATGATGATAATTTTCACCTCCTTCCGGTGAGACCGCACAATTCTTAATTTCTTTTTAATACTTTCTGATTTTTTTTTTGTAAATCTTTATTTCTCTTTTAAGTCAAATATGTTTACTGTGACATAAATATACATTATGAACGACAATATGATATTGCGTACCTTAAATACTTATGATATTCAACTTTAGTTACATCAACGTTATTTTATTTTCAGTTAAAGGTATTGAAGTAGGAAGCAAGAAAATTAAAGATAAGTTGTGCAAGTAGGAGAAAATATGAATGAAGCTCTCCAATACCAGGCAAAATACATTTTCAAATTAAAAAATTGGAGAGAACTTGTGTGTCAATACCTCTATTTTTCACATCAAAAATGTTGATGTAAAGAAATGGCCCAAGTGACCCAAAATAACTTAAATGTCTTCAGAGTCGTCGTCGTATGGGACGAAAATAACACATAAAGAAGTTAGTAGGAAACCTGACGTATTGGTTAAAAGATGTTACAAATCGTAAAGGATATCTTACTTTTAATTAATTTTTGTTTTAAAAGAAAATGCTAATGAATCAGACATTTTTCACAGATTTTAGCACACTGAGATATAGTCATTATATACATAATTGTTATCACAGTTACATTTTTAATGAACTTCTTCAAAATAGGAAGTGGAAAGACAAGTTCATCTCTAAATCTTTTAAGAAGTCTTCATTCTATAGCAACGGTAGTCATACATACACTTGTGGACACACAATTAAGTCACCTATGCAACATTTTTCATTTTTGTAACAATTAAAAAATTTAAGAAAAATGGAAACAAAAACAATTAATATTTATTAATTTCACATGCTTAATAATTAATTAACAACAAAAACTTAAATAGTTTTTCATTGTAAAAAATGTTTTGGTACGGAGTTGATATCAGACTTAAAATTTAAGTGGACACATAATTAAGTTATCTGAAAAAAAAAATATTGAAAATTTAATTTAATTGCTTTATTTTTCACCCAAACTATTTTGTATCTTTAATATTATGTGGGGTACCCTTTTTGGAGTATTATTTCAGTACATCTGTGTGCCATTGAGTTGATTAAATTGCGATACTGCTCAGGACTAATGTTATCCAATTCTGCCTGTAAAAGCTGCCAAATTGCTTTTTGCTGCTGGGTATTTTGGCTGCAAGTGCTCGTTTTACGATCCACCAAAGATTTTCAATAGGGTTCAGATCGAGATTTGAGAGAAGAGTTAATAGGACAAACAACCGAGATTAAATTTGCAAAGTTAAAGACATGTCCATGCAGATTCCTTTGTCAAAAATAGAAGCTGACAAACTTTCGAGGATTTTATCCGCACCTACCCCATTTCTACGCATTTCAGTAACAGATTATCAACGATTAACAATTCCCTTCTAGAACAATGACAAGTCGTTTGACTGTCATTTGTGATCTGTATCTGTGATCATGATCTGATCACTCGTTCCCATCAAGTTATTAAGGGCAATGTGAAAAACTTGATCTAAACATTCGTATACGTGTGCTTTTGTTTCTCTTTCTAACGCATGAATTCTTTCGACTATAAAATATATACCTAACCTGTTCACTCTACTGCTGTTCTTAAATCACAGTTGACTAGTCAAACTTGATGCATATGCCGGTCACGATTGACATGTATTTGGGTCACAATTGACTGACAAATTGATTTAGTTTTTACTTAAAAACTTAATTCTTTTATAACCAATTTATTTTCATTAAATAAAATTTTAATGCATAATTAAATACTGTTAATAGTTAACATTTTGATATCTGAATAAGAATTTCATATAAATATTTAAAACAGTCGATTTCGTCAAGATGTGGCTCACAACCGAATTCATTTGACGTCATTTTTTAGGCACTGGTATGGTTGACGCCTTCATTTTATCCTTCACAGTTCTTGAATGTATCATCAGCTTTAGTTTTACAACGAGCTATTAAAAATATTTATTAAATACTCATTTACTAAACACTGGCCACACAGAAAAGATACTTACATTTCCAAACACTTACCGATCCTTTCATACTGCACTCAAATTTCTTGATCCATTATAATTTTTATCCTTCAATTTTTTTTAAATTCTTATCTTAATTTATTAATGTTATCTCTTTTTTACTCATTTATTCAAAAATTTAAAAATTTTTAACACTTAAAACTTTAATTTTAAAATTTGTCACAAGTGAAATTTTTTCTTTTGAAAGATATTGTCAAAAATACATCTGACGCCATCAAGTCTGATAATCAAAAGACCGGTCATTTTACCGTGACTAATGATATTTTGTTGGAAATGCAACTCTATAGCTGAAAAAAACCTAAAATGTTATGTATGTATTAGTAAGTGGATCTTGTATGTGTTAGTTTCGGTCATTCATTTCTTGTAGGGAAAGGCCTTGAACTTCGCAGTCGGTGCAATGACAAATATAGTCTATATTTACGACGTTATATATTGGGGGCAGCATAATGTCACTAAAGAAAAATAATTTTTAGTTATAATATCGGCACAAAAATCATTGAGTTACCCCTTATACGGAGCTTCATAAGTTAAAATATTTATAGTTCATCATCTTTTATCTTACACATAAACCAATGTATCCGATAAAGTGAAAATAAAAAATGTTTAATTTCAATTAATAAAATAAAATAGTTAACTATTGTAACTATAACTATACTATAAAATTGTAACATATTGTGAATTTTTCAATTAAATTTAAAATAAAATTTAGTCTGATCTGATGACCACTTAAGGGATTCAAAAACCGCGTTGAAAAAAATTTAATTTTTTTTGCGAATGAAAACTTTCTAAAAAACTAAAGTGAAAAGCACTCGTGTGCATTGAAAGCTAAATAAGAAAAAAATTATATCAGCTAAAACCACCAAAGTGAAGTGAATGTTTACAATTGCAAGTAGAAACTATGAAAAAAGAAAACTATTCGTGATGTGAATATTTGATAAACAATTGACGCCATAGAAAAAAATCTGTGCAATGAACCTTGAATAAAAATCAAGCACAAAAATTAACCACAAAATGCAGTAAAATCTGTTTGAAAATTTAAACAGAATTGTTAAAAAACAATGTTTATTTAATCAAAGCATAGATATTTGAAATACTCATTACAGCAAATGGAAACAAGCGATAAAAGAAATTGTAGTAATTAACAAACCGCAACGGAATCACTGGCAATTAATAAAGGATACTTTGAAAATGCGACATCGACAAGAAGTAGAACTACATGAGAGTCACAAATCTCAAACTAATTGGACTTATAGTAGAAATACCAGTTAAAAAAGAGGATACAATTTGCTACTGTATTATATAGGCGTCTAAGTAATATTGCTTCTTCTATAAAATATTGTTACGTTTTTACCCTTTTAAAAACGTTTAAAACATGAGTTCGTAGCTTGCAAATAAAAAATAAATGTGTGTTTAGTTTTAAATAAATTCTTTATTGTTCGCACAATTTCGTGTACCACTGTTAGCAATTTGAATTGAACGACAACAATTTGATTTATTTGCTATTCTTCTTTACAGTCTTCCGCGTACACGCTAACAATTGTTCGTTAGATCTTTACAACGGATATCTTTAAATCAAGATTATTTCCTTCACACGAAACGCGTCTTCACACAAGACTGACTGAATTCTTTCTGATGCGTTGCCTGCTTTGTCTTGCCTTTTACATCGCAAGCTAAATAGCCTTGATGTAGACATGTTGTTTACGTTATTATTGTTTGTGTATTTTGTTTACGTTTGTCCTTGCAGTGTTGCTTCTTGTTTACTTGTTTATCCCTTTTTTATACTAATGTTGTTGCTATATTTTTTGTTTATTCGTTGATCATGTAAACAAGTCCATTGTTCCTGTTGCTTTTGTTTATCATTTTAATGTTAAACGATGTAACACCATTTCCATTTTCGTAACAATATTTTTAATGTAACTTGAGCTTTTATGAGTTCATATTACGATAAATACTACAAAAATATTATTTAAAATTAAAACTGAGTTTTTTTTATCAAAAATTATTAAAATAGGTGTATGGATATGTATGGTTTGTTTCTTTGATTTTAACGTCGTTAATACTCGGTAACAATATTTCACAAATAGTTTTACATTTAGATTTCGTAATGTTTTTTTATTTTAGTTTCGAAAATAAATAAAAAAATAGTTATTTAAGTGACTTCACGATTTTTGTAGTTTTACACGAAAAAACTGCAAATAAACTCAATTAAAGTTACCGATAAATAAATCCCTCATGAGCATAGTTATTCACTAAAAACGTAAAAACTTCTGAGTAAAATTAAAACATATCAAACATGTTAAGTTTCCATTACAAACATGTGTATTTACATACCAAATAAACTCATTGTATATTAGCAAGAATTAATCAGAGAACTCATATTTAATAACTTCTTTGAGTACGATTAATTTAACCTAATAAATAAACCTCAGGATGTGAGGTTTCAGATAAAACAAGCAATAAAATACAGAAAATAAAATCTTGTCATTGGAGTAGTTTGGGTATCTGACAATTTAATTGAAATTGTAATTTTATGATTTTGCATGGTGATGACAGACGAATATATGTAAATAAATAAGTTCACTTTTTTATTTTAAGATCAAATACCAAAGACTAATTAAAAGTTAGTTTGCAAACAAATAACATACATAATTATGAAACTATTAATATTTGCGGGGTCAGATTATATAACTGAGATCCAGAATTAATCAAATATTAATAATTTTGTGAAGCAAAGAAGAATAAGTCTTTTCAATTAATTTCAATTATTCAATTATTTTTATGCGTAATTAAATATTGTGATATTATGTAAATATTGTACTATAACTTATTTATTCTATACATGAAAATATAAAAACTCCTGAAGTTAACTGACGAGAATGTACATATTAATTTTAATTAAGGATTAAATTACTTGAGGAAGACGTACGAAAACACATCCGTGACCATCACTTTAGGCTAATTATTAGATGTATTAATGGCTTTATTAAAGCGTTTTATGTGCTGTAGTTGAATCCATTTTGCTCCTTCACTTAAATTTTCCACTTTTATAAGCATTTTCCAACGGAAACACTAAGGCCATTGTTAAAACTTGCCGTTAAAGTTGAGTTTAATAAAAGGCAGCTTTAGCTAAAATTAACTTTAATTTTTTTTTTATTACAACCAACTGATAAAATAAAGATAGCTTCTTGAAAAATATGGCAGTACCGGAACAATATCGATAATTTTTGCCAAATTAAACAAACCCTTAAAAACGGCAACGACGCACTAAGCGGCATTTACCCTGAAAAGCTGGCCAAAAAGTCAAAACTGAATTTAAAGTTTAAGAAACTGAGTATGCAGTTCGATAGACAACAAAATTCTGCATTATATAGTGAACTATATATCGATATACACATATCACGACTTTAAGTTGAGATTTGTGACGATGTTAAAGTCAGGAAAGTGAAGAAAATTAAATGCGTTTTTTGGTGTTTTTTTTTGAAATTTTAATAGGTTTATATGATATTTTTTGTGGCTAAACGAATAGAGGTTTTATATTGATTTAAAAGGTAGAGCAACTGCTCCTTTCAGTTTTATATATATATGGGCAATTTCGTGTCAAGTGATATCATGTCATATCTAGTATGTGACGTTTTGTACTTCTTTTTTATTTGTTCAAAAACTTCTACTGCATCCTTGTGATGTTGATTTTGGCACTCATTATTAGGTCTTATAGGTTCTATTGAAAAGTTAGAACCACCATCATCTCCTGGAGAACTGTCATCATTTTCAGAATTGATTTTGTTCTCATCTGGAATAACCGGTAATGTGTCCAACTTTCCCACCATTTTCCTGTCCGATCCACAAATCAGCAAACGTTTTGAAAGCGTTGAAAATTTTTTCAATAAGTTGCCGGAAATATTTCGCATATCTAATGATCTGTGCTTCTTTTTGTTTAAGGGATTACAACAAAAAGAAGTCAGCATTTCCTTTTTGGAAGCGGAAGCCATTGTGAAGATTAATTAGGTAATTAGTTAGTAAATAACGCACGTCCAAACTTTAACACTGTTTATAAAAAACTAATTTCCGAATGTCCTTAGAATGCAAATAAATACTTTTTTAAGATCATTTAGGTAGTACGTTTTTATGCCAAATATTGAAAAATCTTATTCTTGAGTTAAAAAATAATCTTTTTTGATAGATATCCCACTCGCATACCATTAAGCGATTATAAAGGCCTTAAAGAAATTGTATAAGCTTTCTTTTGAGCAAAAAAAGGCCCATTTTGAAAAAGAAATTAAAAAAAAATAATTTAAAAAAATATAAAAAAAAATTAAAAAAAATATTGTTGGAAAGATTGAAGAAATAGCTATCTAATATCCTTTATAAAATTTTTGCTAGGACCAATAGGTGAAAAGTTACACACATTTTAAAAAAACCCTGTGTGACCAAAATGTCTAACTTTGACCACCTCTAACTCCGGCAGTTCTTGACTGATAGAGCTGAAAATTTGTGTCTGGCCTACTATCCAATAGTACTAGTCTTGGTGCAAATCGGAAGACATCGATTTTAAAAATTGGGTCACTTGACACGAAATTGCCTGTATATATCTCATATATTAAAAATTAAATTATTCGTTCAAACTTTAAAAATAATAAAAATTTCACATTATTTTACCCTCCCCAAGAAAAAGATAAGCATTTTAAAGGTGAAAGTAGTTTTTAGTAGTTTAATGTTATATACCACAAGAAAATATGGACTCTCTACATTCAGGAACAAAAAAAAGTTTACGCAAATTTGCGCAATTATTTTTGCCGATTTTTTGAAAATATATGGGGCACTCATGTGCCCCGTTATCGAAACATACATATATTTGTGGGTGATTACATTTTTTATCATAACTGTTTCGTGACTTAGAGATATAAGATGGAAAATATTTATATAAGATTACAGTTATTCCAAATTGTGAAGGAATCGAATGCCAGAACCATTGACGAGAAATTGCAGCTTTTAGCCAGAAAATTGTGCGATATTTCAAACTGTCAAGGGGATGCCGATATATTAGCAGTAAAGCTATGTTTAACTAATTTCAACAATTATTTTATAAGATACTGGAGTTTAGCACGACGAAAAGCGGACCGATTTTTAACAACATATGCTAAATGGCTAGAAGGTAGTGTGGCAATACCAGTATTTGGCAGTTCGTCTTCAGGATGACCACAAAAAGAATTTAATGAAGCAAATGAAAGAACAAAACGAAGAAAACTGGAAATAATTCGTCAGCAATCAACAACAGAGGAGATCATGAACAACTTCTGAGGTCAACCCTGTAAAGAAACTTTCTGCGGAAGGAGCTTTAGCATTGTTTGTAAATGCAGAACTTACTACAAATCAGTATGACATTTTGTACGAAACCAAAAAAAATTTACATCTGTGTTATACATTGCTAAAAAGTGCAAAAAAATGTTATCACAATGAAGATGCCATAACATTAGCGGAAATGAAGCTACAATCTCTCCTCGATCACACATCAACAAGGTTATGTTTATACCTTAACAAATGCAAATGGAAAAACAAAAGCGGTATGGCGAAATCCAACTCCATCATC
This sequence comes from Sarcophaga subvicina, assembly GCA_936449025.2. NCBI lineage: Eukaryota > Metazoa > Arthropoda > Insecta > Diptera > Sarcophagidae > Sarcophaga > Sarcophaga subvicina. The sequence goes on from OW388083.2 coordinate 30,064,740, forward strand.
AACTATGCTGTGTAGGCTAATCCGCATTCGTTTTATGCACGAAACTGCTGACGTCACTAAAGAGGAATTAGAATACATAAACAAACAAATTCAATTGTTGGAGAAAAGCGCGGTAGCATATAATGGAAGTTTTGCCAAAATAAAACACTCAATGCTATTCACCATGGTGGATGGAAAAGTCTGCAATGGACACAAAATCCACAATGAGGTGTAACATTTGCGGCCAGACTTTAAAAGATTTAAACGCAGTGCAGAGGAATGTTCCTTTAAACCCTGATGCTTTGAAATTTGGATTATCTGTATTACATTCACGCACTCCCTTTTTAGAATCAATTCTTCATCTGTCATATAAATTGGGACTAAAAAAGTGGCAAGCAAGGAGCGATGAAGAAATTTTAATTATTAAAGAAAGGAAGATAATCATCCAAACAAAAATTAAAGGACGAGATGGAATTATTTGTGGATGTTCAAAAACCAGGATATGGGAGCACTAATGATGGCAGTACATCAAGAAGATTTTTTCGGATCCAAAAACTGTATGGAATATCACAGGCATAAATGAAGAACTAATCAAACGCCTTAATATAGTATTGGAAGCTATAACGAGCGGTCATCGCATAAATATTGAAAAATTTGAAGAATATGCATATAAAAGTGCCGAAATGTATGTACAACTCTATAGTTGGCACGCCATGAGTCCAACGATGCACAAAATTCTTATTCGTGGCGGCACGGTAATAATGCAAGCAATTTTGACAATTGGACAATTGTCAGAAGAGGCTTCCGAGTCCCGAAATAAGCACTTCAGATTATGTCGTACGAATTATGCGAGGAAATTCAGCAAAAGCGATACCAATCGAGATTTTCATCAGATATTATTAAATTACTCCTTGCTGATATTGATGATGAAAATGATAATGATTTTAACGATTGTAGTTAGTTGCACTTTTTAGGTATTTTTAAGTTAAGTATTAAATAATGTAAAATAAATATTATGAATAATGAATAAATATTAATTATCATAGAACTTTAAAAACTTAATTACATATGTATATCGACTATTAAAACAATATTAGATGTATGTTTGATTTTCTTAATGCACCGTATGTGATACCTAGGGGCACTTATGATCCGATCATAATAAAATCAGGTAAAATGATTCACATTCATATTAAGCATGTTCATGTCGAATTTCATAAAGTTAATAAAATTTGTAAACCAATTATAATTGCTGAAAATATTTTCTAAGGGGTCCTATTTTAGACCTAGGAGCAATTTTGGACCGACAATAACAAAATTTGGTAAAATGTTTTAGATTTACAAAATACACGTTCACGCCGAATTTTATTACGCTACCGCTGTTTGTAAGCCATTTATAAGCGTAAACATGAATTTCTAAAGGGGACTCTATATGGGGACTAGGGTTAACTGTGATCCGATTACACCATGATTTCTTAGTACACGAAACTGATCCATGCTAAATTTTATCATGATTATTGCATAATTACTATAATTATGTGTAAATAAGTGCAAATGGGGGAAATTTGTATGGGGGCTAGGTGAAATCACGGACCGATCTGAACCAAAATCAGTTGGGTTCATCCTTGGGCCTAATTAACACTAACACTATAAAAAAAAATTCCAGCCATTAACTCAAAAAACACTTCTAATAATTTTGGCCATGTTTTCAGCCAAAATGCCTGTCTGTGCAACGTGCTTCGTTTTTATTCATTTTGTTTATATTTCAAGTTGCCACATAGAAAATAACATACATATATATTACAAGTTCAAAGATAAACTTATCTGTAAAAGGTATTTAGTTAAAGGCAAGGTACTAATGGCCCTAAATCTTAAATCATACTTTACCAAAGCATACTAAATTACTGTAAAGCGATCGGAACAATAATTGCCTTCTTCAATGGCCTTTTTATTTTACATTAACTTGCCTGAAAGATTACTAAATAGTATTAATTTTGAAACCCAAATTAGTTTGACATACACATAACCCCTTGGGTTTAATAAGAGTAAAAGTTTCGATAACACTTAAAACGATGCAGTCGCTCTTGTCTGTTTGTGGTCGGTTTTTTCCTCCGTCTCCATATGCTGTCTTTCCTACCTTTTCTACTTTTACAATTTCCCTATTTCCTTTACTATCCTCCCTCTGTCTGTTTCTCTTCTAGGACGTATTACAATGGCTCATTTTGACCTCTGAATACGTCCAATGACAAGTACACGTCCTCAACCCTAACCTAACTCAAGACGGGTAATAGTGTAGACTATACATAAAATATTTTAAGTTACATCATACATAACATACATTATTGACCATTACAACAAATAAACATTTTAATCAAATCTGATACAATATTAATGTCGAAGCAGTTACAATTGCTAAGTTTTAAATAATCTTTTGTACACAATATTGCTTCTAAAGATCACTTTTTAAAGAAATTTCTAAGTTTAGTTTTATTTCAATTAACTTAGCTAAATAGTCTTTCTGCATTAGCTTAAAAATGTGATAATACTAATATTTTTATAATGAATTTAGACAAGGCTGAAAATAGAAAGCTCATCTCTCATTATTATTTTCATTCATTTTCAGGAAGAAATTGTTTACGGTTTAACAATTGCAACTGCCTTAATTCAGTTTCCATCTAATGATTTTCGTGTTCCTCGACAAAGTGGTTAAATTAATTTATAATATCATAGAAGCAACTATTTTCGTCATTTATTATATTTCGATAATTAATTGCGCCTTACGCTTTATATTTGTCTTCAAAATCGAATTTCATTAATATTTGTTCACACAGTTCTGTGTATAAAAATATATAAAATTTTTATTTCATAAATTTTTTCTTTTACAAAAATATCTTTAAAATAAATTCCTGAATCAATTTTTGCAAAGCCTAATAAATTTCTTTCATTCTTATAATCTATTAAATAAAACTGCTCAGATCTTAATAAAATGGTATTTAAAAAATTAATCGTCACCGTTTTAAGTGGTTTTTGCAATTTATCATATAAATTTTGTATCGCAGTGGTTTCGCTTTAAAATATTTTATTTATATTATTTACGATTTCCATAGTATATTTAAGAAAACTTAAATAAATATTATTTATTGAATTTAAATTGTCTGATATTAATTTAGCTCTATCAACATTATCTATGTTATCCGGGACATCAAAATAGATTTTTAATGGTTCGTAAAATTCTAACGACCACAATTTCTAATGATAACCAGAGAGTTTGACTGGGATGAAATTTTTTTGTTTTGTTTCCAATAAAGTTATTATGTCTACTAATGTTATTGTTATATCGACAAATAATTTTGTATGCTTCTGGCTAAAGTTTCGACGGACGAGGTTAGCTTAAGGCAAGCGTAAGATAGGCATAGAGCTAAATCCGAAAGTCCATACCATGCGTTTAATACGTTACATGCGTTTTTTATTGCAAGTTACACGCAATGAGTTATATGCGACTGGTTTTTTGTTTTGATCAGCTGTTGTGGATAGGAATTTTGGAAAAAATGGAAACTCAAATTGTGATTTTAAAAGAATTTATGGAATTAATTACAGGTTTATGAATTTACATATATAGTGCATCATTTTCGCATTTTTTATTTGCATTGTAAAAATATTAATAAAAATCAAACAGATGGTATGAACTTTCGGCTAAAGTAAACCTACTTTATGCGTTCTATGCGTTTTCCTCTGTAACTTGTCACAAACAATTACACTGATTCTACTTTTTTGTCATACGCATTAAACGCATGGTACGGACTTTCGGAACTTAAAGAATGACATGTACGTTTGATGACAAATAAGTTCTTATTTTCACTTTTTAAAAATTGCGCTACAGATTTATTTTTACATGTCATTGCCGTCGATCTATATGGTGTGTTCGCAAACAACGTAAAAATATAATGTAACTATCTCCTTTACTCTTTTTTATTACTAATCTAACATTTCAAAAGCAACAATTACAATTTTTTAATTTCTAAAAATCGTCAAATCTGGCAGCTACGATTACACTGTATGAACATTTTTGTCCCTTTTTATTTTTAGACTTTTTTGTGTATTCCGTTACTTTTTAGTAGAATTGAATTTGATTTTTTTGACGGTATTAAAATGTAGTAATTTACTTTTGCTATAAGAACATTTTTGTGTTGCTCTTAATTTAGCAGTTTTCTGTATGAAGACTAAAGTATGTGCATGACTATGTAAAAAATTTGCAATATACAAACAATAGGCAAATTTTTTTTCTTTTACTGGCTGCGACTGTCAAACTCACCCTATTGAAATTTCACCATGAAGGCAAGTTTGTAAAAAATAAATAAAAACAAAAAAATTATTTTCCAACTAAATCATGGTGAAATTACTTATCAGGTGTGGCTAGCTCGTCAGGTGATTATGTTGTTGTATAGAGGTTGAGACTCTCAAATTATTATTTGTATTTTCTGTGTGAGTGAATATTGTGATTACTTAATAATTTGAAAACTTTTTTGAAAATGAAAGTTTATGAAATTTCCAATAAAAAAGCAAAAAAGAAGAAGTGGTAGGTAGCTTTACCAAAGTTCCACAGGATGAGCGAAGGCATCAGTGGAGCGAAATTTGCAGAAAAAACTTCACAACAAACGCATTGGTCTGTATGGACCATTTCAATTCCCCATATTTAATTAAAACTGGTCAAAGATTTCTGCTAATGCTGAGTGCTGTCCCCATATAAGTACTTTATTTTTTTTTTTAATTTTTATGCAAATCCAATTTGCTATACAAATTAGGAAGCCAGAACATAATTACACACAAAAGCAACATAGATAGTGTAGAAAATATTTCAACTGCAAAACCTTATGTAGAAAAGGAAACGCAATCAGAGTAAATTTATGCCTATTTTATAACCTATTTTGTAATTATATATATACATGGGCAATGTCATGTCTAGTGGCCCAATTTTTAAAATCGATGTTTTCCGATTTGGATGAATCAAGGTTAGTATTATTGGATAGTAGGCCAGACATAAATTTTCTTCTCTATCAGTCAAGAACTGCCAGAGTTAGATGGGGTCAAAATTGGACATTTTGGTCATACAGGTTTTTTTTTAAATGTGATAACTTTTCACCTATTGGTCCTAGCAAATATTAGATACCCATTTCTTCAGTCTTTCCAAAAGTATTTTTTTTTTCAAAATGGGCCCTTTCTTTTTTTTTTTTTTTGCTCAAAAGAAAGCTTATACAATTTCCTTTAAGGCCTTTTTAATCGCTTAATGGGATGCGTACTACCTAAATTGTAATATTTTTGGGAAGTGCACGATGCAATTAAAAGACGATGTTTATTAATCGGCGGTTATAATGAGACTGACTTTTATTTTAATAATATACTTAAGAGATAATCAATTAGATGTTATGTATTTTATGTATTCATGCAAACATATAATGTATGTAAATATATAACATCTCTTCCCTTCTTGATAATAATAATCATAGTAATAATAATGAATTCAATTCAATTTAAGTTATGTATGTGTAGATATAAATACAAATATTCAATATTTAAGTGTTCCAATTAGTAATACAATTTATATAAAAATATCAATTAGCATGAATATATTTTTATATATATCTATAATATTGCTTTTATATAAATATTTTTTTAATATAGAAATTATTTATTTAAAATTTCTATTGCTTTCTGAAATCTTCTTCTTCGTATCTGTCAACCGGTTTCCGTGGTCGTTCACTTCTGCGTAAGCTTGTTTCTGGGGTGTTGTTGTTTTTACAGTTGTGCTCTGTTGAATCCGGTGAGTGTTGATTACTATCTTGTAAACTATTGTTACCCTGTAATATAGGATGGTAATCACTGTGACAGCTATTCGCTCGTTGTAAGATTTTATGTCGCTGCATTCTGTGATTATTACTATTTAGCCCAGTTTGGTGAAGTGGTTCATCGTCTACCCGGTGTTTTAATTGATTTTGGTGACGTTTAAGGTAACCGCAAGGTGTTCTTACTATGTACAACATTCTTCCCAATTGTTTTGTTATCTCAGCGGGAATCCATTTAGGGCCACGGGAAAAATTGCGCGCGAAAACAGTTTGTGAGCGATAAAACTTATTTTGTATATTTTCATCGTTGCTTGGCTGCTTTTTGAATGACGATATTAGGCTCAAAATTGTACGTGGAACACGACCATGAAGTATCTCGGCAGGAGATTTTCCATCATGATTGGGTATGAATCGATAAGTTGATAAATATTTATTTACTGCATTTTTTAGAGGCAACCCATCTTCCAAGTTTTTCTTTACAGCAGTTTTAAAGGTACGAACAAAACGTTCGGCGAGACCGTTGGAAGGAGGATGAAACGGGGCGGTCGTGATATGCTTGATTGCATTTTCGGCACAAAAGTTTTTAAAATCTTCAGATTTTTTGTCACTCACAATTACATTTGTAAAATAGCAAAAATAGATGATAACGCCAATATTGTATCTTTAGTTGTTGTGTGTTTTAATTGTACTTCAAAGGGAAATTGCGAAAAAGCATCAATGCAAATAAGCCACATATAATTAAAGATTGGGGCAGCAAAATCAATGTGTATGCGATCCCAGGGTCCAGTTGGTGATGGCCAGGGTAAAAAAATTTGCTTTGGGCTTGGACCGATCTCATTACAAACTTTGCATTTTGCTGCGATATCTTCGATTTGTTTATCTATTTTGGTCCACCAACAATGCTTGCGTGCTAATTGCTTCATTTTTACCGTCCCCCAGTGTCCTTCGTGGAGAAGTTTTAATATGTGATTTTGTAATTCCGTAGGTATAACTACACGAAAATCAAATCCATTTCCCTGTAAACAAAGTAATTCATTTTGTAGAGTTAACTGAAGTTTACGATTATAGTATGGGGACAATTATGGGTCATTGTTACGTTCCGGCCAACCGTTTAAGACATGATATTTTACCTTTTGTAAGACCTTATCTCTACTTGAGCTCTTTAGTATTTTATCAGCGTTTATAGGCGTTGTTAATATTTCACTAACATTTAGACAATTTTCTATCTGGTCAAATTCGGGATCTGGACCTAAGGGTAATCTTGAAAGGGCGTCAGCATTAGCATTTTCTTTGCTTTTACGGTACTTAATTTCAAATGTATACGGCATTAGTAAAAAAGTATTTATTTGCATTCTAAGGACATTCGGAAATTAGTTTCGTGATTTTTTAAGAGCTATAGGAAAATTAAAAAAAAACACATAAAATTCAGAAAAATGCATGAAATCTTTATTTGAATCGATAGTACGGTCCATATAATTTAATGTTTGAAGATTATTTCATGCAAATGTTGACCGTGACTGCGCCTCAAATGGTCCATCCGCTTAGTCCAATTTTGGCATACTCTTTCCGACATTTAGGCCGGTATCTCACAAATAAGTGCTTCAATGTTGTCTTCCGATGCGTCAATTGAAGCGGGCTTGCCTGTATAGACATGAGCTTTAGCATAGCCCCACAAAACATAGTCTAAAGGCGTTAAATCGCGCCATCTAGGCGGCCAATTGACCCGTCCCAAACGTGAAATAAAATGTTCACCGAACTCGCCTCTCAATAAGTCCATTGTTACGCGTGCTGTGTGGCATGTGGCATCGTCTTTTTGAAACCACATGTCATGCAAGTCAAGACCTTGTATTTTGGGCACAAAAAAGTTGGATATCATCTCACGGTAGCGCTCACCATTCACAGTTACGTTACGATTCGCAGCATCTTTGAACAAGTACGGTCCAATGATGCCACCAGCCCATAAACCGCTGCGACTTTTTCTGAATGCATTGGTAGCTTTTGCAATGCTTCTGACTGACCTTCACTCCAAAATCGACAATTCTGCTTATTTACGTATCCATTGAGCCAAAAATGAGCTTCGTCGCTGAACACAATTTTTCGATAAAGAAGTGGATCTTCGGCCAACTTTCCAAGAGCCCATTCACCAAACATTCTGCGTTGCGGTAGGGCGTTCGGCTTCAATTCTTGCACCAGCTATATTTTGAAAGGCGTCACACCTAAATCCTTCCGCAAAATGTTCCACGTTGTTGAGTAACAGAGGCCCAATTGCTGCGAACGGCGGCGAATCGATAATTGATGGTCATCATTAACACTGACGTATGCGTGTTGGTGGTTTAATGTCTAACAATGTAAATTTGGTGCCAAATTTTGTCACAATAGCCCGAATAGCAGCTTCAGTGGGTCGATTAAACTGACCATAAAATGGAAGAAGCACGCGATGAACTTTCTCAACAAAGCACGCATTTTGATAATAAAATTCAATGATTTGCAAACGTTTTTTGTTTGTAAGACGATTCATGGTTAAATTATAGACCAAACTGAAGATGTTTGATAGTGAAACGAAACGTGCGTGAGCTGTTTAAACCAGTGTTGCCAAAAAGATAATAGCTAAAAAATCACCCGTTATAAACAGTGTTAAAGTTTGCGTTATTTACTAATTACTTACCTAATTAATCTTCACAATGGCTTCCGCTTCCAAAAAAGAAATGTTGACTTCTTTTTGTTGTAATCCCTTAAACAAAAGGAAGCACAGATCATCAGATATGCGAAATATTTCCGACAACTTATTGAAAAAATTCCTAACGCTTTCAAAACGTTTGCTAATTTGTGGATCGTGCAGGAAAATGATGGGAAAGTTGGACACATTACCGGTTATTCCAGATGAGAACAAAATCAATTCTGAAAATGATGACAGTTCTGCAGGAGATGATGGTTGTTCTAACTTTTCAATAGAACCTATAAGACCTAATAATGAGTGCCAAAATTAACATCACAAGGATGCAGTAGAAGTTTTTGAACAAATAAAAAAGTACAAAAAAGTATTAAAGGTCACAGAGTAGATCTGGAAGAATTCAACTTCTTACTCTTGCCCCATCGTCATGGAGTTGGTCAAAAATAATTACCGAGTTTGGAACGTCTCAACGAAAAGCAAGAATTGCTAAAAACTTGGTTGCTGAGCATGGGATTCACACACTTTCAAACGAGATGAAGGGAAAAACTTTAGCGTGCGAAACTGAAGCTCTAGTAACGCAATTTTATCAGCGAGATGACATGAGTCGAATGATGCCAGGAATGAAAGACTGGGTGTCTGTTCGAATCGATGGCCAGAAAGTCCAAATGCAGAAGAGGATGGCTCTCTGTAACCTGAATCAGTTATATGCAACATTTCAATCTGAACACAAGGACGTCAAAATTGGATTTACAAAATTTACCCAACTGAGGCCAAAGCATTGCGTTTTGGCAGGAAGCAGCGGAACTCACACAGTATGCGTTTGCATTTACCATGAAAATGTTAAACTCATGTTGAAGGAAATCAACTTCAAGTATTTGACAGATGATGCCTCAGAAGATTTGTATGGTTACCGTGATTGCCTTAAATTGACTATGTGTCCTTATGTAACAACTTCATGCCACTTATGCGAATGTTCAAATTGCCCGGAGACCTCATTCATTAAGGGGAATTTAATTTCTTTTGATCTAGAATGTATTGATGAGATAAAATTTGAATCTTGGCTTCAGACTGAAAGATGTACCTTAAAAACAGTAATTTTAAATGTGGATGATTTTGTGAAAGAAATATGCAAGGGTTTACTAAATTTGATGAAGTCGCCGTAGTCTAGTAGGTAGAGTGTTGGCTTATTAGACGTAAACCCAGGGTTCGAGCCCCAGGCCAGACATCAAAACAAAATACAAAAAGTATTTCTTCGGCGACTTCCTCTCAACAGATTTCTGGCAAAAACTCTGAGAGTAAATAAAATTGCCATGAAAAGTTTCTCAAAAATCTGTCGTTCGGAGTCGACTTTAAACTGTAGGTCCCACCATTCATGTATAAAATTAACACACACAACATAAGTGGTGTGAGAAATTAGGTCGTAATCCTGACTGAAGGGTTGTAATGACCAATTATGTATGTATGTATGTTACTAAATTTGAGAACCCATGACTTTTTAGTCAAAGAGCAATGGTCATGTGATGGCATAGGAGCAAATCTCAAAAGAAATGCAGCAAGTTATAGCCTGCAGTGCTCTCATCAGTGCATCTTAGATGCGAACGCTTTATTCCGATGGGCACAGAACCATTGTAAAGAAACTGAAATAGTTTTTAGTAGCAAAGATGATCATGAGGAAACATTAGAAACATTGAAGAGTAGATTCGACGCTGCTGTAACAATTGATGGTAGAGCTCAATACCGTGCTTTTATACCACTTATCGATGGGAGACTCCAGTTGAAAAAGTTTTCTGCATCTACTCAATGCGATTTCTTTCCAAAGCCAAAAAAGAAAGCAGCAGCGAAATCAGCAGCTAATCCTTGTAACTCCAAGAAAGGATTGGCAATTTCAAAATTTATATATTAATTTTATTAATTTTTTATTATTATTGTTATTTAGTATTATAAGTAATAAATAAAATATTGAAAAATCTTATTCATGAGTTAAAAAATTATTTTTTTGATAGATTATAAAGGCTTTAAAGGAAATTGTATAAGCTTTCTTTTGAGAAAAAAGGGGCCCAATTTGACAAAAAAAAATGGAAAAAAAATAATTAAAAAATTTTTGTTAGGACCAATAGGTGAAAAGTTACACACATTTTAAAAAAAACCCTGTATGATCAAAATGTCCAACTTTGACCCCCTCTAATTTGAAAATTTGTGTCTGGCCTACAATCCAATAGTACTAACCTTGGTGCAAATTTCATCCAAATCGGAAGACATCGAAATTGCCCAAATATATTATACATATTTGAATTTCTTCAAAAATTTTGTACTTAGTATGTTGTTGTTTTTGTTTACGATTCTAGACCACTAATATTTGAATGTAGACGGGACAACAAAATATATGTATTTAAACAAAATTAAAAGCTTGGAGAACCAAATAAGAGAACTAAAAATAAAACTCCACCAAACAACTACAGCTGTCAATTCTGTGTGCTCCATTTTTACCGTAGGTCAAATTCGAAAACTTAAGTTTGGGACGGAACAAAATTGAAAATGGCCAGACATAGGTGACGCCATATGTTTACATGCTGCATGTCCTCGAGCATACCATCATCTGTATAAGAAAGCTACCCGCTGCCACACGCTTCCACTTTGCGGCGGTTGTGTAACAAGATAAATATTGATACTGGTATAATATCACCAGCTATTGAACTTACGCGACACATCGCCGATTTAAAAAGTGCGGACAAAGTTTGTGTACTCTTCTTCGACGAGATGAAGTTACAAGAAACCTTTGAGTACGACAAAGTTAATGACATTGTGAGAAAGCCGGCAAATTATGTTCAAGTGGTAATGGCTCGAGGACTTAGAAAATCTTGGAAACAGCCGCGTTTTTTATTGCAAAATAGATAAAAATATTTCAGACAAAATAATAATTGAGCTCGGAAAGGTTGGATTCCTGGTAGTCGCAATAGTATGCGACATAGGATCAACCGACCGTAAGTTATGGAAAGAGTTAAAGAGTTGGCAGTTACTTCAGGTAATTTTTTATATACTTTAACACTTGTTTTGAATTTAAAAATTATTGATTTTTATACATTGTTTTTGCCTGAGGACGATGCTTTTTGGCACCCGTGGGTGTCACATAACTGTTTTAAAGGAACTCTGTTTTACACCTTAAATTTTGGTAATTACTAACAACGTTAATAACTAAGCTTAACTTAACGTTTAGACTAACCCTCAAATTATAATCTGCTGTAGCATAAAATTATATTAACAAATTTCTTAATGTTATTTTAATATACACTTCTTTTAATTGAATTGTTATCTCAGATAAACTCTGGTTTCCCAATCCCACTAATTGCCGATGCACCACACTTATTCAAATTAATTCAATAATAGATTAGTAACTTCAAGGAAAGTGGAAGAGCTTTTGAAATACACGTCAGATAGCGATGTATCAATAACATTTAAACTGACAAACGAACTTTTGTTTATAAAGGGAGTTGGTAAGAATAATTATACAGTAAGAAAAATTATACAGTAATCTAAACTAAATTAAACTTAAAATTTTTCAGGAAGACAAAAAGTTAAACTGCCTACACAACTTTTGTCAAATACAACAGCCCTTGACACGGCAGAGTTCATTCAGTTAACGAACGACTGGTTCGACGTAATGAGTTCATTTTTAAGTACTTACAATTGCCCCGGCAAGGTGAAAATTATAATTAATTTTTACTAAATTTATTAAATTCTTATGAGTAAGTAATAATTTATATAATTTTCTATTATGAAGGAACCATATGGGATTAATCTAAAAGACCAACAAAAGGTTCTTCAAAAAATTATATAGTTAATGTCCAAACCTATTTTGCCACAAAAAACTTAGAGTGGTTCCAAAAAGGCATTATTATTTCTAATAACACTTTGATAATGCTCCAAGAGTATGTTGCAAAATTTAAAAAATTTCGTGTAATTGTATATATGTATATATATATTTATTTATTTCAATTTCAGCAAGAAATACAGAAATTTTGAGTGGACATGGAAACGTTGAATGTGATACCACTGAGTGGATCAATTCAACCACAGCTATGGAGAAACCACAACAAATGGACACTGATGAGGCAATGTCACAATTATTGGAGCAACGTGAGGAAGAACTACAAAATGATACTCTGATCGACCTAGATGAATCGTACTTTCATGACATTGGTCTTCTCAAAGAGGATGCTTTAGAATATATATCCGGTTATATCATCCGAAAGCTGAATATTTGAGAATATTAATGTTAGGAAAGTACATTTTCATTGGTCAAGCAGGTATCAAAAGGTTACATGACTAAGCCGGACACAGCATTAGTGGGAAAAATGATAGGACAAGAGGAAATTTTCCACAAGATAAATTGGCTTGATATCTCATATCGCCATGGTGAATTTACTTATAGGGTATGACCAATTCTACAGCAAACCAAAAACAACAAGCAAATTTGTTGTTTTCTCTTGCTGGCTGAGACTGTCAAAATCACCTGATTAAAAATTCACCATAAAGGCAAATTTTTAAAAAATAAATAAAAACGAACAAATTGATTTTTAAACTAAATATTCATTTTTAATAACTACAAATGTGTATATAGCATAGCCTTGTGTAAAGAACTCGTGATGCTAATAATTGGGATATTGCCTCATCTGTCTCCATCTGTTGTGGTTTCTACATGGCTATGGTTGAACTGAACCACTCAGTGGTATCATATTTAAGATTGCCATGCCCACTTAAAATTTCTGTATTTCTTGCTGAAATTAAAAAAAAATAAATATTGTAACTAGGACATATTTTCGTATCCTGTATTTGAAATCTTTTGGAAACAAGCCAACTTTGCTACTAATGGCTCCAAAAAATGCTCGAACACTAGGCGGCTTGTACAAATGTACACCGATTTAAATTACCGAACATATTTTTTGAATCATTATCAAGGCATTATATGAAATAATAACGCTTTTTTGGGACCATTTTTTTGGCAAAATAAATACACCCAAAAAAGCTTTTTGTTGTTTTTCAAGAAAAATACTATATGGTTCCTGCATAATAGATAATGATATATGTATATTTTTAATTACTAATAACAAAATTAGTAAATTAAAATTGATCATATTGCCGAGGTAATTATACGTAGTTAAAGAAGAATACATTATGTCAACCAGTCGTTCGTTAACTGAATAAATTCTGCAGTATCGAGGCCGTTATATGAGGACATTCCTAGGCTATAGTAGCGCTGAAGTCAGCAGTCAGTTTAACTTTGTTAAGCATTATTTACTAATACGAGTATCAATTTGATTACTGTACAATTTTTCTTACCGACACCCTCTAGAAACAAATGGCTTAAATGTTACAAATTCAACCGTAAGCGAAATTCTTACTTTTCGATCACTTGTCTATTTCCCTGAAGTTTTGGTAGCAATTTTTGGTGTTCTGGTTATCAGACGGTGTACGGGTTAATAAACAAAACTTAAAAGAATATAAACGCGAATTTGAAACATCATTGAGACAAAATGAAAACGAAATTAAACAATTATTGGAGGCCATTGAAAAAAGGTATGAGGAAAGACTTAATATTCGGGATAGAACTCAAAAAAATTGTGAAAAAAATGCAATTGAAATTAAAAACTTTTTGGCGCTGTTAAAGATCACGAAAATAAGAATAAAGAAATATGCGAAAATATTGAACAAAACAATACTAGAATGTGCATCGAAATAAAAAAAGTGATAAAAGAGACAAACATCAAGCAGAATAAGATGTCATTTTCTGATGCATTTAAGAGTAATATGGTGTTGCCAGAGGTGAAAAATCAAGTGCCAGTAATAGTAAAACCAAAAGAAAAACAGAAAATTGAAAAAACAAAAAATTAAATAAAAAGGTAGATCCAGTAAATTTCAAAATAACTAACGTTGAAAATAGGAAAAATGGGACAGTGGTTATTCAAAGTGAACATGTTAGTGAAAGAGAAAAAATAAAATCGGCAATAGAAAATAAAATGAGTGAAAGCTATGTAGTAAAGGTTCCTAATAAAGTTAAAAAATCAATTGCAGATATGAACTTTAAATACGAGGATAAGGAAATAGTAGAAAAAATTCAAAAACGAAATGAATTTCTTGAAAATAGTAAAATCGAACTAATAAAAATATATGAAATTAAAAGATACAACAGAAAAATGTACAGTGTAAAGTTTTTGATTGAAGACGAAACATATCCGAAAATCTTAGCGAAGCAGAAAATAAATATTTAATGGGAGAAATGCAGAGTTTTCGATGGTACTGAAGTACAACAATGTTTTAAATGTAGAGGATTTAACCATAAGTCTAAGGATTGTAAAAATAGCGAAGTGTGCCTAAAATGTCGCGAAAATCATGCAACAAAAGACTGTATTAAAGAATATGCGAATAAATGCATTAACTGTATAAATTCGAACAAAAGGTTAAATTTGGGTCTTGATGATAATCATGCTACAACGGGTAAATGGTGTCCAGTGTATCAAAATAAGTTACAGTTAAAAAGAGAACCATGGGAATGATAGATTAACAACGGAAGAACATACAAGGAGTTTATACAAATGTACAAGGTTTGATTAACAACTATAACCAGGTTGAAGTAATTGCGGATACAGACAAGCCGGATTTAATTATACTATCTGAAACACACGTAACCGATAGAGTAGATGAATCGGGGTTACAACTAGAGGGATACGACGTATGTTACATTGTCCAACTCATCCAGAACAGGTGGAATAATTGTATATTTTAATAAAAATTGAAAAGTGAATACAATTTGTAAAAAGATACGAAACTATAAATATTGGATTAGTGCATACAATATCAGAATAAGAAATACATCAATGATAATTGCAGCAGTGTATCGATCGCCAAATAGTCAAGACTCAGAATTTTATGACGTTTTTGAACAAATAATAGACGAGATATGTGATATAAACATAGACATAATTGTTGTCGGAGATTTTAATGTTGATTGGTCGAAGGAAGGTTTTTATAAACAAAAATTACAACAGATCATAAGCGATAACGGACTTGTACAAGTTATTACCGATTATACAAGAATTACGCGAAACTCAAAAACTATAATAGATTATGTTATAAAGAACAATCTCAATATAAAGGTAAATAATAGTAGAATTAATAAAATATCTGATCATGAAATAGTGGAAATGAAACCAAAGTGAATAAAGCGCATGAAAGTAAAAGACAAATAGAATTCTTTAAATATGAAAAACGGAAATTTAGAAGAGATATTAGTGAAATTCGATGAAAACGTGGAATTAAATTATAATGTAAATAAGTTCGATTGAAGACACAATTAAAAAACTTACGGTGCGAAAAACGATATGGGAAAAGAGCAGAGTGGTTTAACAGACAATTACAAGCATTAAGAAAGATAAAATAGTGAAGTACCATATAGCAAAATGTGAAAATACTACTGTAGCATGGAATAATTATAAATATGCCAGAAATATATATAAACTAAACTGGACAATGAAAAAAATAGCAAATACGAAGGATCAAAAACGGATGGGGAATAACATAAAAGCATTAGTTCTAAAAAAGAATAAATCTGTGATATAAAATGTGATATTTTTAATAATGTAGAATATAATAACAGCTCCGATATACCTAACCAATTTAATGAATATTTTGTAAACAGTATTAGAGAAACAGTAAAACAGTATAAGAGAATGTATAGAAGATGTGCAATAGGATAATCGGATAAACGTGATAAGTAATAGGTTTATTTTTCGTGCAATAACTATTTAAGAACTTAAGACAATTTGTAAAACCATAAAGAAAAAAACAGACTATAATAAAGTAAATATATGCTTAATCTTAGGTAATTGGCACTTATGTGGAAATGTAATGTTGAGGATAATAAATTCATTATTGGATACGAGAGTTTTTCCAGATAATTGGAAAACTTCAATGATTACACCAATTGAGAAAATAGCGAAAACAAATAAATGTGAAGAGTTTCGTCCAATAAACACTTTAAAACTGTATGAAAAAATCTTAGAGAAAACTGTTAAACAACAACTTGAAGACTACATGGAAAAAAATAACTTATCGAAATATCAATCGGGTTTTCGAAAAAACGTTTCGTGTGAAACAGCGGTAAACTATGTTATTAATAGGTGGAAGAAAATTGACGGAAATAGAAAGATAATGGCAATTTTTCTTGAATTTAAACGAGCTTTTGAAACAATTGATAGAGATATATTACTGTGCAAGATGTATAAATATGGAATACAAGATAAAGAATTAAATTGGTTTAAATCATATCTATCGGATAGAAAACAAATGACTTAAGTGAACGATACTATATCTAGTGCTTTGAACAATGATTATGGAGTACCTCAGGGATCGATTCTGGGGGCGCTTTTATTTATTATATATATAAATGATCTATCCAATATAATGGAAAAGTGTGAAATAGTTTTATATGCCGATTATACTCTAATTTTTAATGAATCTGAAACTGATGAACAGTGCCAGATGAACTTAGAGCATGATATGAGAATTGTAAATAATTGGTTGAAAATTAATAAACTAAAATTAAATTAAAATAAAACAAAAAATTTTGGAAATAAACATGAACAGTGAAACAGAGTTTAAAATTAATAATAAAATAATTGAGAAAGTTGAAAATATAAAATATTTGGGATTTATAATAGACAACAACCCCAATTTTAAAGATCATTTAAATTATGTTATTTGTAAAAAAATCGGGGAAAAATTGGATTTTTCAAGAGAATAAGAAATAGAATATCAACAATCACTGCAATTAATATATATAACACCATCATTAAGCCACATTTTAAATTTGGTTCTACAATATTATATACATGCTGTACAAACACGCAAATAGATAGACTACAAAAGTTGCAGAACAAGGCGATGAGGTCTATAATTAAATGCAACCGGTTTACATCAATACAACACATGCTAGATACACTAAAATGGCTCAACATTAGACAAAGACTTCAATTAAATACGTTTACATTTATTTACAAAATGAAAATGGGCAACACACGGGAATATCTAACGGATTAATTAAGATATGTCAACGAATCCCAACCTTACAGACTTAGAAATGCAAATGATTTTAGGCTATATCAAGCAACGAACAATGCGATGAATAGGTGATTATTATATAAAGGACTGCAATTATTTAATCTACTACCTAGCAGCGTAAAAAATTAAAGAAATATTAATATTTTTTAAAGAGATTGTGTTCATTTTGTTAAAAATTGCACTTATCAGAGCAATTAAAATTTTGATAATGTAATGTAATATAGTAAATAAGAAAGTACTCGAAATACTACTAAATAAATAATAATAATCTTTTGCTCCAGCGCACATCTCCATCAGCAAGCTAGGCATATCTTCTTTGTTAGCAGATAGAGCTACATTTCGCCGTTTTAGTAAATGGCTGACTGTTTAGATTTTCTACTATACTTCTACGCGGTCTACTACATTTCACTTTCTACAATCCTAATATATATTATAAATCTTTCTGTAAGTCTGCTTTTTGTTTGTTTGTTAGAAATCACTTCTGAACGCCTGGACCGATTTTCTTGAAATTTGGGATATAGATCAAGCTTTTGTCGGTGCAGGTTAGAGGCTATAAATCTTTTCAAAATTTTGACCAAAAGGGGAAAAAAATGGGACAATGGGAGAAAAAATTGGCAAAAATTAGTACTTTTATGCATAAATGCTGTATTTTATCTGTTTTATAGGTAATTTTTTACGATTTAAATTGGTTAAGTTTCCCAAATAGCTATTGAAGTTGTTCCGTTTTTAAAGTTGAACCAAAAGGGGTCCAAAAAGGGGGAAAGGGACAAAAAGCGGGTAAATTTAGTGCATAGCCAATCACGCCTGGACCGATTTTCTTGAAATTTGGGATATTGATTTTTTAAACTAATCCAAACTACATAACCCGCGCAACGCCGAGTACAATCTGCTAGTTATTTTATTCATATACTTTTACATGTAGCACAATATTTCCAAATATGTGTTTGCCTTTTGACTTTTTTCTCCGTAATGAGGAACAAATTACTTTTTTCTTCTTCTGGTATTCACTTAATTCCAACAAAAAACATTCCAGCCTAATGGGATTTTGGGATACATAAATATAGAAGACAAAAATTGGACAAAAGGTTAAATGCGGTTTGAAAAACATGTCCATATATTTTCTGTTTCTTAGAGGAAAAGAAATATTTTTTTTTTTCAATTTATATAGCAGAGATAGTGCCTAATATAAAATTTAATAACCGTATCTTAAAATCACAAACTAAATAAGACTTATTAACATAGTTTTAACCCTTTGCACTCGGCTATCTCCTCTGAGGGGACAACGTAAGTCTATCATATCACTCGGTTGTCCCCTCTGAGGAGACATGATAGTTTGTTAGCTATTACGGGCAATGAAATTATTCCACAGCATTTTTTTAAGAAACACGTGTTCTCCTGTAGTTTTCTGTTACGATAATATCCGGTTACTGACGCACAAGGATACCCTACGTACACTGATAGGTATTATACAACTATTCCTGTTGCAGAAGAATTACTAATATAATCTTACAGGCACAGTAAAAGTAAATCGAGAAGGCATACCCATGGCAATTCGTATACCAAAATTTTCATCAAAAAAGACAGTGGCATAATTGAAAAATGATATTGCACTTCTTTCGTAGAAGGATAAAAGAACTGTCACAATGCTAAGTAATTATAACAACACAGGAATGCAATCAACCCTCAAAACGTTACGTGGTGGAAATATTATATCTATTGATAAGCCTCAAATGGTTCTCCATTATACCGCAAATATGGGCGGCGTCCATCTACCTGAACAATACACTTTCACATACTGTTTTCTGCGGCAATCTTTGAAATGTTGAAGAAAATTATTTTTTTGCGGATTTGAAATGAGCGTTATAAATTCCTACATACTTTACCGAATCTCAGAAGAAGGAAAACAACAAAAATCAATGACGAACCACAAGTTGGTAAAAAGTCTTGTAAAGCAGTTGAGAGGTGATTTTCGAGAATCTCGATCACGTCGACCTACGTCGTTGTCAGAAAATAGACTGAATAATAAGTTACATATTCCAAATGCGAGATAGAAAAACACCAGGCGACAAACAACATTTTAGTGTGGAACACGTACAAATCAACCCGCTATGCATGTTGGGAATTGCTTTAAACAGTATGATAAATACTGTAGAAAGTTATAAAAAGTAAATTTTAATATTTATTTTTTGTAAATATGTGTTCATTACAATTCCTAACTTGGTTCTAAAATTATACTATACTTACGTTTCCAGGGTGTATGTTTTTGTTAAAAAGTGGCGTCGAGTTTGCTGGTAGGTAACGTCCGAAAAGGTGCCGAGTGCAAAGAGTTAAAAATATTCAATTATGTATCCACTTTAGTCCACTAATGTATAAGGGACATTCACGATTTATATTAGAAAAGCATACGTATGTACTATGTATGCAAGAATTGATGTTTGTTGATTATTGTTAATTTTACTTTCGCTTAGAAGAAAGTATTTGTGGTAAATAAGATAAAGCGCTATAGAAAATACTGTCGAAAACCTTGCCAAAATTAATAGAAGTGTTTTATGAGTTATTGGCTGGAATTTTTTGATAGTGTTTGTGATAATTGGGCCCAAGGATGTACCCAACTGATTTTGTTTCAAATCGGCCCGTGATTTCGCCTAGCCCCCATACAAATTCCCCTCGAAATTGCACTTATTTACACAAAATTATGGTAATTATGCAACACTCATGATAAAATTTAGCATGGATCAGTTCTGCGTACTAAGAAATCATGGTGTAGAGTTTGGTGAAAATCGGATCACATTTGACCCTGGTCCCCATATAAAGTCCCCTTTAGAAATTCACGTTTGCGCTTATAAATGGCTTAAAAACATCGGTATCGTGATGAAATTCGGTATCAACGTGTATTTGGTAAATCTAAATCATATTACCAAATTTTGTTATGGTCGGTCCACAATTGCCCCTTGGTCCAAAATAGGGCCTCTTAAGAAAATATGTTTACCAATAATTGGCTTAAAAATTTTATTAAATTGGAATTCGACATGAACATATTTAATATGAATGTGAATCATTTTACCTGATTTTATTATGATCGGATCATAAGTGCCCCTAGGTATCACATACGGTCCATTAAGAAAATCAAACATACATCTAATATTGTTATAACAGTCGATATACATATGTAATTAATTTTTTAAAGTTCTAAGATAATTAATATTTATTCATAATATTTATTTTACATTATTTAATACTTAACATAAAAATACTTAAAAAGTGAAACTAACTACAATCGTTAAAATCGTTATCATTTTCATCATCAATGTCAGGAAGGAGTAACTTCATACTATCTAATGAAAATGCTTTTCTAGTCCTTCGATATTTTCGTGTACTGCAGTTTATAAAAGGGTCACTGCTTAAAAGTAACCTATTCAGGACATCTCGATTGGTATCGCTTTTACTTAATTTCCTCGCATATATGGCTTTATTGCCTATGGCTTTATTACACTGCGTCTAATATTTTTAATTTTTCAAAAAAAGTAAAATTTTCAAAAAATCGCTAAAAATAATTGCGCAAACTTTCTTTTTTTGTACTGAATGTAGAGAGTTTATATTTTCTTGTGATATATAACATTGTATTGTATATATATATTGTTATTAAAATAAAAAAAAAAAGTGAAGTGAAGTGAAAGTGTGCAACGATCAAGAATCTTCTTCATCAAAGTGTTCCGGGTATTCCAAGTACGTGAAATTTCTTTCTCTCTTGTCAGCTTAGAATAAAAATAGAAATGGAAATGACAGGAGCCATAAATCGTTTTATGGAACAACTATGATTATTAGAAAGTAGAATATGGACTATAGAAACAAAACTCAGTAATAACGCATTAGGAAACGTTTTAAATAGGTTAGAACGTCTTGAAGAAAGGCAGGGTGCGGCGGTAGCCCCGGTGGTGACTGATGAAGGATCTCTTCAACGATCACGAACGGTAGATGACTAGAAGGACATAAGTCGTCTTCCTGACAGTGTGTAAGAGCTGAGGACTTTCGATGGCAATCCCACGCAATATATATCATGGGTCCACTCGGTTGAAGCCAGTTTGGAAGACTTTCAAATTGTTAAAGATAAACCATTTTTAGGGCACTAGTCCAAAGCGTTCGGCAAAAGATTGTTGGGGTGCTGATACAGCTCTAGTTTCCTATAATGTTTTTGACAATAGCTGGTCAGAAATGCGAAGGGTTCTCTCGCTCCATTACGCGGATAAGCGGGATCTTCAAACCTTGGAGCATCAACTTAATCAGTTGACTCAGGGCTCATCATCAGTAGACGAACTCTAGTCCACAGTAAATCATCAGCTTTCTCTAATTGTGAATAAGTTAAAAACAGAGTCTTATAGTGAGGAAACTGTAAAAACCCTCGTCGAAACTTATAGGAATAGGTCCTTCGACGTTTTCATTAGGGGTCTGAAGCCAGAATTATCCCGGATGATAATCATACAAAGGCCGAAAATCCTGCCAGAAGTATATTCCGCTTGCTTGGAGCTGCAGAAAAGAAAATATTAAGAAATAATATTACACTCGCTAATAAGGCAGTGGATTACTTCCCTACAATGAACCGACATACCCCTCCGAAATCATATCCTGGCTGGCAACGACAGAACTCACGAGGACCAACCTGGCATAACCACAATTTCCCGGAAAGGGGCGAAAATTCTTATCAAAGACCAGGCCGACACTACCCCCTAGACGTCCAGCGATTAAATATGAACCTATGGAGGTAGATAGATCAATCCAGTCTCGGAAAGTGAATTATATTAATTACCCAAGAACGACAGACAAGAGGGGATCATCAGGTACAGACCCAATTAACAAGCAGCCACGTTTTTATCATATAGAAAGTGGTGACATACAAGAACAAAGCGCACAATTAGATAATGCGTCCAGCGAAGTAAATTTTATGGGGTAGGCAATCTAGCCTTCCCTACATAGAATACAAACTAGGGAGTAATACACTAGAATTCCTAATAGAAACGGGCTCAAATAAGAACTTCTGTAGTCCGTTGTTGTCCAGTGGTAGCACATCTCTGGATAAACCAATAGTAGTAAAATCAGTGGGAGGAAATGTTACCATCGAAAGGGAAGTGACAGGAAAATTTTTCAAGTTTGTGGGTTTGGATGAAATAACATCTTTTTATGTTCTACCAAACCTACAAACATTTGATGGTATAATTGGGAACGACACACTTAAGAAGTTAGGCGCGTTAGTTGATAGAAAGGAAAATGTTCTAGTTTTGAAAAATTGTATCAAGATTCCCTTAAAAGAGAAATTAACAAATGAATCAAATTATATATTAGGCGAAGAATATGTACCAGAGGTTAGGACAAGAATAGAGAGTGTTATTAATAAATACAAACCACTTTTGGACCACTCGATGGTAGCGAACTTGCATTAACAAACGTTCAGGCAGAAAGCAGGACAAGTACGGAAGAATCAATATACACAAAGAGCTATCCGTACCCAGTCTGTATGAGGGAAGAGGTAGAGAGGCAGATAAAAGAACTGCTTTCAGAAGGAGTCATAAGACCCTCCAAGAGCCCATATAATTCACCTATTTGGGTAGTGCCAAAAAAGCCGAAACCCAATGGTGAAAAACAGTATCGAATGGTAGTAGATTTTAAACGTCTGAATGCCGTAACGATTCCAGATACCTACCCAATTCCAGACATTACGTCAACTCTAGCTAGTTTAGGTGAAGCAAAGTACTTCACAACGATAGATCTTACATCGGGTTTTCATCAAATAGCTATGAAACCAAAGGATGTCCCAAAAACTGCTTTCTCAACAGCAAATGGAAAATTTGAATTCCTAAGATTGGCTTTTGGCCTAAAGAATGCGCCTGCAATATTTCAGAGAATGATCGATGACGTGCTCCGCGAGTACATAGGGAAAATCGGCGAAAACGTAGAGGATCATTTGAAGAACATAGATACAATTTTTGCGAGGCTTCGTGAGGCTAATTTTAAGGTTAATCTTGACAAAAAACATATTTCATGAAAACCGAGGTGGAATTTCTTGGCTATATCGTTGGTTCTGAAGGATCAAGGTGAAATCCATTGAAAATCTTCTGCCACTTGAAGGAGTTGAAAAGTTTTCTGGGAATGACCTCCTATTATAGGAGATTTATTCGCGACTATGCGAAAGTGGCGAAACCTCTTACAAACCTTACAAGGGGAGAACATGCCCAGATAAAAGCCAGTCAGTCCAAGAAAGTGCCAATTACTTTAAATGACGAGGCCAAACAAAAATCTATGTTAACTACAGCAGAAGTGCTGTCTTTCCCGGACTTTGAGAAACCGTTTAATTTGACGACGGATGCCTCTAATACCGCGCTAGGTGCCGTCTTGTCACAGGGGGAAATCAGCAAGGATAAACCCATTGCGTTTATTTCTCGATCTCTCAACAAAACTGAGGAAAATTACGCCACAAACGAGAAAGAGATGCTAGCCATCGTATGGGCCCTTGATAATCTCGGAAATTACTTATATGGTGCAAAGAAAATCAGGATCTATACTGATCATTAACCCTTGACGTTTGCATTGGGAAATAGAAATTTTAATGCTAAGCTTAAAAGATGGAAGGCACGTATAGATGAATATAACCAGGAGTTGATTTATAAACCTGGTAAATCAAACCACGTGGCTGATGCGCTCTCGAGACTAAAAACCATTTCAAATCATCTATATCATTCTTGTACTGATACAGCAAGCGAGGGAATGGTTACGAGTTCGGATGAGACTCTTACTGCTTCAGAGGGTCGAGAAGATGATCACCTTTCGTCAGCGGCAACAGTTCACAGTGGAGAGCAAGATGCCTCTAACTTGATACCTCATGTAGAGGTACCCAAAAATGTCTTTAAAAATCAGATCATACTAGGAATTGAAATGGACATGGCAGCGATGGAGGAACCGCATCGTGGCTATACGAGGCATTTTATTTCCTCAAGAAATTGGTCTAAAGAAAAACTTGTAACCTTGCTTAAAGAGGAGCTTCGTCCAAATGTTCTTAACGGAATAAAAGCACCGGAAGATCTTCTTGGCGATATACAGGAAAATAATTATTGGTCACTTTTCCAGATATAAAGTAAGAATTACACAGAAGCTAGTTAAAGACATTACTTCGAAAGAATGGCAATTTGAGTTAATCGAAAAAGAACATAGAAGGGCACATCGTAATTCCAGAGAACAAATTTTAGAACAGTTCTACTTCACTCATATGCGCGCTAGTATTAGGAAATACGTTGCCAGCTGCGACGTTTGTAACAGATGCTAGTATGACAGGAAACCTCCACAGATACACCGCCAAGAAACACCCTACCCTAAATATCCATGCGAAATTCTTCACATGGATATTATGGAAATCCAGGACAGAAATTCATTACTTGTATAGACAAGTTTATAAAATTCGCTAAATTCTTTGCCGTTAAGGATAGATCGTTGGTACAAGTGAGGAAAACACTAATTAAAGTTTTGCATTATTTCACAGTGCCAAAAACCCTTGTTACTGATAACGAACGCAGTTTTTTAAGCCCTTTAATAGACACCTTCACCAAATCACTAGGTATTAAATTATATCATACGCCGGTTCAATGAAGCGAGGTGAATGGGCAAGTTGAGAGACTGCATTCGACAATAATCGAAATTTATAGGCGTTTAAGAGTCGAATACCCGAATCTATCTGTGAAAGAAAAGAAGAGGCCCCGCGACTTATTTTTTAATAGGAACATAGAAACAACCTATGAGAATCTATTATCAGTACAAAAAAGGGTTAATACAGATCTAAGGCATTTGCTTAAAAGGCTTCCGGCTCACACCGGAAGAATGAACAGAAAAAGACAAAGCCCTAGAAGGTATAGGATCTACGTGGCAATTAAAACAATTAAAGGAAAAAACAAGGCGTTATATAGAAAGGAAATAGTTGAGAAAGATAATAGATTAACGGTGCTGACAAGGAGTGGAAGTAAAATTCACAAGGAACATTTTTAAATTTAAAGGGACAAAGTCCAAAGAAAAACATTGTTTTATAAATAATTATAGATCCTCTTTCGTCTCACTATTTACGCTGGGGTTCAAATCCCCATGGGCACGATGAGGAAATAGGATATTGTATAAAATTAATATTTTAAGAAAAAAAGAAGAAAATAAGTAAAAGAAAAAAGTAAGTTAATATATATATAAAAAATTTTAAATGGAAAACTAATATAAAAAATCTAAAGAAAAAAGGGGGAAGGACACTTCCTCCAAATTCTGATTTCCACTCTATCATCACATAGTCATGAGGTTACCCCATTTATTTGTTTAAATATATATTTTTTCCTTTCCAGAACTTGTAAATTTTATTTGTATCATTATCCTTACGGCACACTATGTGGCATTTACCCTGAAAAGCTGGCCAAAAAGGCAAAAATGAATTTAAGAAATTTAAAAAACTGAGTATGCAGTTCGATAGACAACAAAATTCTGCACTATATAGTGATTTTTCAAGACTTTAAGTTGAGATTTGTAGATTTGAGACGATGTCAAAGTCAGGAAAGTGAAGAAAATTAAATGCGTTTTTGGTGTTTTTTTTTTAAATTTTAATAGGTTTATATTATATTTTTTTGTGGCTAAACGAATGGAGATGTTATATTGAATTTTTTTTATTTGAAAGGTATGAGCAACAGCTACTTTCAGTTTTTATATATATATATATCTCATATATTAATGTTAAAATTATTCGTTAAAAATTTAAAAATAATAAAAATTTCACATTTTTTTACCCTTCCTAAAAAAAAGATAAGGATTTTAAAGGTGAAAGTAGTTTTTAGTAGTTTAATGTTATATACCACAAGAAAATATGAACTCTCTACATTCAGAAACAAAAAGAAAAGTTTGCGCAAATTTGCGAAATCATTTTTGGCGATTTTTTGAAAATTTTACTTTTTTTTGAAAAATTAAAAAAAATTAGACGTAGTGTAATAAAGCCTTATGGCGTATGAATTATGCGAGGAAATTTAGTAGAAGCGATACCAATCGAGATGTACTGAATAGGTTACTTTTAAGCAGTGACCCTTTTATAAGCTTCAGTACGCAAAAATCGCGAAGGAATTGATAAGCATTTTCATCAGATACTATTAAATTACTCCTTCCTGACATTGATGATGAAAATGATAACGATTTTAACGATTGTAGTTAGTTACAATTTTTAAGTATTTTTAAGTTAAGTATTAAATAATGTAAAATAAATATTATGAATAAATATTAATTATCATAGAAGTTTAAAAACTGAATTACATACATATTATAACAATATGAGATGTACATATGTTAGATTTTCTTAATGGACCGTATGTGGTACCTAGGAGCACTTATGATCCGATCATAATAAAATGTGATCATAAATTATTCACATTCATATTAAACATGTTCATGTCGAATTTCATCGAGGTAATAAAATGTTTAAGCCAATTATAATTGTTAAACATATTTTCTTAAGGGACCCTGTTTTGGACCAAGGGGCAATTATTTACCGACCATAACAAAATTTGGTAATATGATTTAGATTTACAAAATACACGTTCATACCGAATTTCATCACGATACCGATGTTTTTAAGCCATTTATAAGCGCAAACGTGAATTTCTAAAGGGGACTTTATATGGTCAAATGTAATCCGATTTTCAGCAAACGTTACACCATGATTTCTTAGTACACAAAACTGATCCATGCTAAATTTTATTATGATTGTTGCATAATTACTATAATTATGTGTAAATGAGTGCAATTTCGAGGGGAATTTGTATGGGAGCTAGGCGAAATCACGGACCGATTTGAACCAAAATCAGTTGGGTTCATCCTTGGGCCTAATTATCACTAACACTATCAAAAAATTCCAGCCTTTAACTCGTAAAACACTTCTATTAATTTTGGCCAGGTTTTCAGGCAAAATGCCACATAGTGCGGCACTTAACTTGCCTTTATTTGTAAGTGCTCTACAAACATACCAATACAAAGCATCGCTGGTTTCTCTAAAAATAGGTAATGGATGGATAATTGACGGAAACTTCAAGTTAATACACATTATCAACCTAGGAAGATACATGGAGACGACAGCCAACATATCAACCCTAGTCCAGGAACATATTCCATCCAGTAGAAACAAGAGCTTCATTTTGCACCACTTGTCGCAGATACAGCAACGCCTCCGTGAACTAACCCATGTTAGCAAGAGGTCGGCTCGATCAATTGATTGGATCGGAGCAGCATGGAAGTGGATAGCCGGGAATCCTGATGCTGCAGAATGGAACGCTATATTGAGAAGTCAAGAAAATATTATCGAAAATAATAATGAGCAGTATGAAATAAACAAAAAGCTTCAACAAATTACGAATCAAGCTGCAAGGAAAGTAAATGAGATGATAGCTAGGGTTAATAACATAACGAGCGGCAAGGACTATAGTCTAATTGAGCAGAATACTATTAACGAAGTAATTATATTAAAGGATGAAATAAACGAAATTATCCGAGCGTGTCAAATGGCTAAGAATGGAATTGTTAATACAAATTTACTTGATCAAGCAGCAATTAATAGAATTGTGGACGAGTTGGAAACATTACCCTATAGTAATGTAGTCGAGGCAGTTGAGTATGGAACGCCGTCGGTCTTTACAAACGGGTCACACTTATTATATATTCTATCGATACCGAAACTTGGAGAGAACGTCTATAACCTGCTGCTTACTAGAGCCGCCATCAATGAAGGAAGACAAATCGATCTGCAGTTCGTTATTAGTACTCTAATAAATGAAGCTGAAACCTATGGCATTACGGATAGCTGCTTTTCAATAAACAACTCCACAATATGCAAAGAATCATCTGTTACCAAATTGGCAGAAGACGATTGCCTTAACCGAGTCCTCAGAGGTGGATCGGCAGAATGTAAATACAAAATTAACCGGAAGGAAGTCGTTGACATATTAGATGATGATGTTGTCTATGTCACAAATTTTGAAGCTATTGTAAAAGCTAAGGGGGAGCCTAAGTTCCTAAACGGTACCTATTTTCTTCAGCTCTCCAATGAATCAATAGTAATCAAGAACCATACTTACTCTAGCAGTTCAGTCACGAAGGCTCAAGCCCTGCCGCCAGTATTAGCTAACGTAACACATGACGACCTGATGCTGGACATTAAATACGTCCACGAGGTAAGCCTCAATAATATAAACCGACTTAACCAGTTAGGGGTAAAATTTAACACTATGATTATTGCCTTCATGACCTTTTGTATTGTATGGCTTTGGTATCAACAAACCAGGAAGTTGAATCTCTTAAAAGTACGCGTTCTGTTACCAACCATTGACTCCCAGATCTGCGGGACGCAGACATTTGAGGAGGGAGAAGTTAACAACGTTGGTAACACTGTCGCCAAGAATAATTGATGACTTGAGGTCTTTTAATATTTTTATTCCAACACGCGCTTACGATCCAATTACAGAATTGCCTTTTTGCAGAAATCGTGGGAAAACAATATTGCATGGTCAGCATTGCATTTTAGAGCATGTTGGTGCAACGTGATCGAGCCATTCAACGAGCCAAGAAAGTTGGCTTAGAACAGTTAGTCTTGGCAGTGTGTCCATTCGTTGAGGTTTAATTTAAATTAATCTTTAAAGTAATATTGTAGTGATTTAAAATTAATAATTAAATAATTTTATGGTGAATTAAAGTTAATAATTATTGAATATTGTAGTGATTTGGAATTAATAATTAATTAATATTATAGTGAATTAAAATTAATAATTAATTAGTAATTGTTTAATTGATGTTAAAATATAAAAATTATAATCCGTTTTATTTCGGCGCTGTTGGTCGCGCCTCTCAATGAATTTTTTTAACGAATCCACGTAAGTCTCCTTTAACTTCAATATAAAAAGGGATAAGCAAGTAAACAAACAGGCAACAACAACACTGAAAGGGCAAACGTAAACCAAATACATAAGCAACTATAACGTAAACAACATGTTTACGTTAATAGAGATTTCGCGAAGGCGAAGTAAATTCTCCTTCAAGAACATTCATCAGACTGCTTACCC